>CM057465.1:146537205-147927205 GCA_030035585.1 Dugong dugon
TTGATCTGTCATCTTTAGTATGAAGAGCTCCAAATCACCGTTGGCAGACATGGGGAGAGTTTGCATTCTTCAAAGGCGGAGATTTCTGAGCTGAGTCGGCAGATCCAGAGACTTAGATCTGAAATTGAGAGTGTCAAGAAGCAGGTAATTGATCCATCTTTCCGGTGCTCAGCTGTATGGAATGGGGGCCCCTAGGGTAATTGGAGGGTGCTTTTCTAGTAATGGATCTTTTAATCCATACCAAGGCTACATTATTATCCCCAGTTCCTTTGGTGACTAGGCTGTCTTCCAGAATTTGGCCATCATGCTTGGTTCTCCTTAGGGAACTTGAGAAATAACCTAGTAGAGAAATAGATGTGATGGTCAGTGCGGTCCATGAGCCAAAGTGAGACTTAAGAGGTGGTGAGTTAAGAGGAAAGGCAGCCAGGAGATTTGAGGTGAGGCATTTAGAAGAACATCAAATCTGTAATGGGTAGAGGAGCCTTGACTCGGGGCCAAGAGATATTGTTGCACCCACTTTAAGGATTTTCAAAGGAAACTGACACGGTGATGTGCTAGGTATCTGCTCCCCTGTCAGAAGCGGGAGAACACATGAGATGACTCAAGCTCCAGTGATTCTGTTGGACTCAGTGCAGTAGCCTCAGTGGGGTGGAGAGATCAACTTGGAATGAGAATGCTAAGGTGAGATATGAGAGGGTGTAATGTGCTGAATTCTCCTTTCTCAGATCTCTCAGCTGCAGCAGTCCATCAGTGATGCCGAGCAGCGTGGTGAGATGGCCCTTAAAGATGCCCAGGCCAAGCTGCAAGACTTGGAGGAGGCCCTGCAGAAGGCCAAGGCAGACCTGGCCCGCCTGCTGCTGGACTACCAGGAGCTGTTGAACACCAAGCTGTCCCTGGATGTGGAAATTGCCACCTACAGAGCCCTCCTGGAAGGAGAGGAGAGCAGGTAAGAAAGGGACTCTGGGCAATTTGGCCGCTTCTTGTGGGCTTTCTTCCTTTCAAGCGGACTATTGCTCGAGATGCAGCCATCTGACTGCAGCCTGTTCTGGGTATGTGGAAAGGAAGGTACATGGCTCAGGAGGAAAGAGTTGGTTTCACTTTGGGAGCCAGAGTCAGTCTCAAACTCTTTCTGAAGGCTGTAGCATCTCTATGAAGAGCTTTGAGATGGAGCAATTTATTCTTCTTCTGGACTGGGTCAGGTGCCATCTGGCCCAAAGGCAATGCCTTTTAGAGGTGGCCTCCTTAGCCACAAGACTCTTGTCTAATTTAGATGGAGATTTCTCCCTGTTTGTATTCATGCTGAGGAAAATGGTAGCGGGTTGGGTCGCCAAAGTAGACTGGATTAGGTTTCAGATCAAGTGGACTGGAGGAACCCCAGATGGAATCCAGCTGGGGAGAATCTTTGAGAAGGCTGGGAGGGCATGGGGAAGGGACCTGTGAGGCTGGAGAGTCATGAGAGATTTGCTTTTCTTTTTCCTACAGGATATCTGGAGAGTGTGCCCCGAACGTGAGTGTGTGTAAGTACAAGCCACATTTCTCAGGGGCTGGTGCAGATTTGGCTGGTTGGAAAGGGGCTTGAGACCGAGAATAAATGAGTTTCCCCTTGCAGCTGTGAGCAGCAGCAACACCAGCATCAGTGGAGGTGGTGGCCGAGGAAGCGGTACTTTTGGCGCTGGCGGTGGCGGTAGTTATGTGTCCGGAGGAGTCAGTTACAGTTCTGAAGGCGGCAGTTACAGCTCCGGAGCCGGCGGCGGCAACTATGGCTTTGGAGGCAGCACTGGCAGCTACAAAGGTGGCTCTGGAGGGGGCGGCGGCAGCTCTGGCGTCCAAAGTTCTGTTTATGGGAGATCTGGAGGCAGCTATGTCTCCGCAGGAGGGCAACGATACAGCTCTGGGGGCGTCAAGAGCTCAGGTGGCAGCTCCAGTGTGAAGTTTGGTGCCACTACTTATTCTCAAAGGTTCAGATAAAGGTGCTGTCTACCCTGTTAGCTCTTCCTCTCCATCACTACCAAACATGCTTGGAAAGACCAGATCAATTGCCCCAGCCTTTTTGGAGAAAAGAGCTATGATTAGTTATACTGGTTTACTCTATTTCCCTAGCTCTTTCTTTTCTGCTCTGCTTCCCAGAGAAGTTTTCAGACCAGTGGCAAGGTCAGTCCCCTGACTTTGACCATGCTTTGTGCTTTGCTTGAGACACAGTCCAGCAATGACCACTGCACACGTTACATTTCAAAGCACCTCCTTAAGCCAGCCAGAGGAGGGCCAGTTGGACCCATGGCTTCTTGGCCACACACACGGAGCACAAGCTCTGGAAAGTTCCTTTGTACCTTCTCTCTTGCGATAACCTGTGTGCTGCTTTGATTCTGTACATAAGGTGTAAGCCAGTTGTTTATCTTGTGTGGAGAGGTTTAAACTCCCTATTTTCTTATGTTGCTGCAATAAACTGCATTTGAAATTCTCTATGAGTCTTAATCTCTTTTGTTCATGGCACTGTCTACCCTGGACGGGTGCTTTGTGGGAGTGAAAGAAGACACTAGAGCCACATGGCATATGGGGAGTTTTGACAAGCGAACATGTACGAGGCTAATCAGCAACAGTGAACCAGGGAGGTAGGACAGAGAGCAAGCTCTTTCACAGAGGGTGGTGATGTCATGGAGAAATGGAGAGACGGTGGCAGGTTTCATTTGAGAAGACTTTCTTGAAAAGGGCAATGAGCAAGCAGCTTGGGAAGGAGGGGTTTAACATTGAGAAGAGGGGAAAGTATTACATGGAAAAGTAATTGCATATGTGGAGTAGCTAATGATGAGAGGGGTGTGGATAAGGTAGGGTTAGAAGCTACAGTAGCCAGAATACAGACCTTGGCTTGGCGAGTTCAAGAACTGAGAGTGGCAATGAGGACTTGGATAGACCATCTCTCCTCTCTGTCAGGGCACCATTCAAAGCTTTGCTTAATCTAAAAGTTCCCTTTTGACACATAGCCTGTACCGTGAACTAGCATGACAAGATAGCATAGTGGTCAGAAGCATGGACATTTGAGCTCAGAATACTTAGTTTTGAAGCTTACCACCACCATCGACTAGTTCTGTGATAATGTTCAAGTTATGAAACTTCTTGTACTTCAGTTTTATTATGTCTAAAGTGGGGATAATAATGCCTCCCTTATGGGAATTTCCCTGGGTATGCAGAAGGGAAAGGAACATGGAGCAGGAGGAAAGACTTTGTTCCACTTTGGAAACCAGAGTTACGATTGAATAAGATGACGAGTGAGCATTGCTTTGCACATAGTAGCCACTCAGTAAGTGCCAATTTTAATAATAACAGGAATGATGATAACGATGATGATTTGGTTATTGTAACATTGCTTGTTGGTCTCCAAACAGCTCAGCAGATGCTTGCTCTTAGGAACGAGTGAACATCAACTTCCCAACGGTTCGATGACCACAAAAATGTCAGTCAACTTCTCTGAGGATTAATTTTCTTAGTTTCCAATTTTGAAAAGGCATTTTTGGCTCCATCATCAACCAGGGCTGAGGGGGAATAAAGAGTGTATAGACCAGTGAGAATATTAGATAAACACTACTTGGGCGAGTTCTGACCTTCCTCCAAAACCATCCCTTCAGCAGAGCCATTGCTTGCCTGAACTGATGTGAGAGTTTGGGAAGCATTACGGTAGAGTAGAGAAAAGAAGGCATTTTGATCAGAGTGGCATTTGAAGCCTCTCTGATGTCTAAGGGGCAGATAAAGGAAACTAATCCATAGTCTACTGGATGTGTGGATCCTTGGACCAGTCACTTCACTATCCTGAGCCTCAGTTGGCCTGTAGGTGAAATGGGGATGAGAGTGTTTGCCTCTGGACAACAAGAGGATATAAACTATAATGTGAAAATGCTTTGTGACCTGTGAGTGTGTTATATGAAAGTTGCTAAATTAAAAGGGAATGACAAAGGAGTGGAAGGAGGCAGCTGCTTGCTCAGAGCCTGAAAAGAGGGCAGTACTGTGATGTGGTCTCTGTGGTCCAGTGACAGCTCTGTAGGGACATAAAATAGATTTTGTTAATGCACACAAAGTTGAATCGTCTTACATGCTGAGGTTGACTTAGAGACCCAAACACACAAGAGATGGGTGCATAAACAAGAATATCTATGCATTAACTTATGGGAGAACCTACATTTTTCATTGCGTGATGCACCAGAGCTTCCCTGTCCTGCTATCAAGATACCTGGAAAAGTGAATTAGTCACAAAAGACAGCTTGTGTTTGAGGTATCAAACGGTGGGAGTTCTAATTGGTGGGTGGCCTTGAGGGAGATTATCTATCCTCCTCCACGGGAGAGTGGGGCTCATAGGTCACCAGATACAGCACCTTTGTCCCTGGGACACTGATGAATGAACAGTGGTATATTCTTGGATTCTGGACCCCATTTTCTAGGTTCTTTCTTAGGTTACAAATTTCTTTAGTCACATTTCGGTATTCACGATATCCCTGTTCATCTTGTTTGTGATTGAGTTTTCTTGGAAAGGTCAGACATGAAACAGAGACTACTACAAGCAATAGTGAAACTGATCAAGGCCTATAAGGTCACAAGGTCTCAATGAAAACCTTGCACAAGTCAGTATAAGATGAAGAAGTAACCTGAGTGAGATCAAGTGCCCAAAGCACTAGAAATACGTTGTTGTTGTTGTTAGGTGCTGTCAAGTTGGTTCTGATTCATAGCGACCCTGTGAACAAAGAGGGAAACACTGGCCAGTCTTGAGCCATCCTTACTATCATTGTTATTGTTGAGTCAGTTATTGCAGCCATTGTGTCAATCCATCTCTTTGAGGGTCCTCCTCTTTTTTGCTGACCTACTTTACCAAGCATGATGGCCTTCTCCAGGGACTGATTCCTCCTGATAACATGTCCAAAGTATGTGAGACGAAGTCTCGCCATCCTTGTTTCTAAGGAGCATTCTGGCTGTACTTCTTCCAAGACAAATTTGTTCGTTCTTCTGGTAGTCCATGGTATATTCAGTATTCTTTGACAACCGTATAATTTAAAGACATCAATTCTTCTTTGGTTTTCCTTATTTATTCTCCGATTTTCTTGTGTATATGAGGAGATTGAAAACAGCATGGCTTGATTTAGACGCACCATAGTCTGTAAGGTGACATCTCTGCTTTTTAACACTTTAAATAGTCCTTTGCAGCAGATTTGCCCAATGCAATATGTCATTTGATTTTTTGACTGCTGTTTCCCTGGGCATTGATCGTGGATCCAACTAAAATGAAATCTTTGCGCACTTCAATATTTATGTGCTTATCATGAACCAGAAATACGGTAAAGGAAAAATCCAGATTCAGTTCTGCTCAACAAACATTTCCTGCACACCTACTGTGTGTTAGTTACTGGGCCAATCATTGGGGTACTGTGATGAGTGCGACATTGTTCGTCCCCTCAAGGAGCTTAGAGACTTGGGTAGTGGGGAGTATGTAAATATGTACTTACAATGCATATGACTCATGCAATGACAGAACACATACAAAGCACAGAAGTGGTACGTACAGAAGTGAGGGTGATTAAATGTGATGCCTGGGAAAAGGTGAATAGGAGTTTGGCTGGCTGACAAAGACATTCAAGGCAAAACATTCAAGGCAGAGAAGACACTCTAGGCAGAGAGCATAATATGGGTAAAAATACAAAACAGTGAAACTGCATGAAATGTTTGAGCATCTAAAGGAGCATGAAGTTAGTGACAAGAAATGAGGTTGAAAAGTTTGTTAGATCCAATCAAGAAGGGCTTTGTGGGTCATTCAAAGGAGTCTGGACTCCAGTTTCTGGGTCAGAAGTTCTTAGATGGAGTTTTGGGACCTATTGGCTTATTACAACCTACTAGTTACTGGGTCAGTAGTAGCGAAAGGGGGTGTCTAACTACTAGTGGAAGAGGAGTTGGGCATGAACTACACAGCTTGTCTTGTTCTTGAGGATTTCCCAAGAAATCGGATCTATCTGAGGGAGGCTGTTCATGAAAACGTGTTTTTTTAAGGTATTTTATGGCTGAAACCGCTGTGACAGGTGGGGAAGAGCCAGTAAAAGGATTTAATAGGAGAGTGATATGATCAGATTGGTGTTTCAGAAGGATCACTCAGGGCAAATTGAAGGGGGCAACATTCACAGCAGGATGACTTATTAGTAGACTATGGCAAAGGTACAGGAAAAAAAGTGATCAGGGCTTGACTCTCAGTTCAAGTCCTTAGAGATGGTAGAGTGGCCAGAGAGGAGGGCATGCATTACAGAGATAGGTAGGAGTCAAATCATCAGGACTTGGTGATGGATTGGATGTGGGGTGAGGCAAAGACCAGAGTTTAGAGTGGCTTCCAAGTTCCTGGCTTGGGTAATAACAGAATACAGCAAGAGGGCTAGTGGGGAGAGACAATGAGCTAGCCCTTTTGAGGTTCCTTAGCCTTATCCATATAGTGAGTGGGGCTAGAGGTGTAAGGATTCCCTTGGTGATACAAATGGTGATACAAACACACTCAGCTGCTAACTGAAAGGCTAGTAGTTCATGTCCACCCAGAGGCACCTCAGAAGAAAGGCCTGGCAATCTACTTGAAAATCCTATAGGCCTGACTTCTGGGCAATGTGGCACTATAAACAGAAGCACCACACCATCCCTCCACAGCAAAGACCTGGAAAACTGAGTCAAACAGGAACAAACGTCAATCCTGAAACCCAAAGCATCAAATGAAGAGATAAAAAACTCAGCCAAGCACCGAATGGAATAAGAAACTGAAAGAGAACGGAGAGCGAGGAGAGATACATGCAGAGGTCCCCTATCAGCTAACGCAGCACAGATTTGCCATCTTGGACTCCTATCGGAGATGAGCGAACAGGGGGGTGCAAGAAAGCAGCTTCATGGAGCTTCCAGCAGGCGACAGAACAACCGGTAACCACCCCCCACGTTTCTTGCCCCGCACTCGGCCTCCTCTGCTTCCTGCGGCCAGTCTCTTGGCTGGGAAGCACTGACTTCACGCCGATGCCGCTTGGATTCCACCGGCCCACACCGGCTTGCACCTTAAGTGCATTTGTTGGCTGCTGGTGTTCCTTTTTTTGCATCTTTTGATTTGTCCTTACCTCTCACCACTTCCTCCTCCTTTCTCTCAAATACCTGGCTCTGTGTGCTATTTTTGCTTCTTCCTAAATGGCTGTGAAACTCCGCTCGACTGTGAAACTGCTTCTTGGCCCATGTGGCCACAGTGATGGGATCCCCAGGGCTTTTGTTTTGTTCATTTGTTCTGATTTCTTCTGTTTTGATTTGTTTGTTTGTTTTCTTTGCTGTTTACGGCTTGGGATCCCCTTCTAGCCGGGCAGTACTGCACGGCTTGGGAGCTACCCCTTTACTCTGCAAAGACGCGCAGTGGGAATCCCTGAGGGCATTTCTTTTTTCTTGTTTTTTTGTTTCTTTGTTTTGTTTGCTTCTCTCTCTTTTTCCCTTTTTGTCTTTCCTCATTTCTCAGTTTTTCGCATCTCTGTACTTACCTTCTCTTCCTGTCTCCTGAATAACTGGTGCTGTGTGATGCCTCTACCCGTTCTAGCCAGGCTGTACTTCATGGCCTGGGAGCCACTTCCCCAGTATTCACAGCTGCACCAGTGGGATCCCTGGGGGCTTTGTTTTTCACTTTTTTCTCCTAATATTTATTTATTTATTTATTTTCTTTGACCCTTTTCCTCTTCTTTTTTTTTTTTTTCCTCTATTACTTGATCTCTCATCTCTCCACTCCAATGGCAAGCTCCCTTAGCACTGTTTTTTGTTTGTTCATTTATTTGTTTTTGGCTCCTATACTTCTCTCCTCTTTCTCATCTTTCACATATCATCTTAGCTCCACACATCACAATCTACCCCCTCCTTCCTGCCTACCTGCAGCATGCGCTGAACATCACACCCCCAAGCAGCACAGGCACAGCATATCAGAACCTGCCCAGCACTTATTACTGGCCTGCTCTGTCAGCCCTAGTATGTGCCACTAACAACCCATCCCAGAAACTCCCCTTCAGCTGGATCTGCCCTGCTGCACGATAGCTGAGTGACTGATGCTGCCCACTGGACAACGAGGTGAAAATTATCATGCCTACAGACGAGCAAATGACAACGAATGCACAGCCTGCCTGCTTAGACATAACTAAATAAAATGAAAAGCAGGATGAAACAAACAAATCTACAGTCAATAAACGAGGAAAATAACTCCTGAATGTCCTGAAGACAGCAGACAATATCAAAACATATACAAAACAGGACAGGATGGTTCCAGTAGGCATCCAAAATAAAACACCAGATGACTTTCCAGTAGAAGAAATGGCACTAGAACTACCTGATAAGGAATTCAAATCTCTAATATTCAGAGTTATCTAAGAGTTGAAGCAAAAAGCAGACAAAAATGAGGAAAAAAGAGACAAATTCATGGAAAGGCATACAAGTTCATGGAAAATACAGACAAAAAAATGGAAGAATTCAGGAAAATAATAAAGGAACAAAATGCTAAAATAAATTCACAACTAGAAATTATACAAAAACAACAATTAGAAATCCAAAAGATGAACAACAAGATTTCAGAAATGGACAGTGTCATAGAAGGGCTGAGGAGCAGGTTTGAAATGATGGAAGATAGGATCAGCAAAATTGAAGACAAGCACTTGGATACAATTCTGTTCGAGGAAAAATCGAAAAAAGAACAAAGAAAAATGAAGAAACCCTGAGAATTATGTAGGATCCAATCAAAAGCAAAAATTTGCAAGTGATCAGAGTTCCAGAACAGGTGGATAAAACAGAAAACAAAGAGAGGATCATTGAAGAACTGCTGACAGAAAACTTCCCCAATATCATGAAAGATGAAAAGCAGACAATCCGAGAAGCTCAAGGAACCCCATATAAGATAGACCTCAAAAGAAAATCACAAAGGCATACCATAATCACATTCGCTAAAACCAAAGACAAACAAAGCATCCTGAGAGCAGCTTGAGAAAACCAAAAAGCCACATACAGAGGAGGAACAACAAGACAAAGCTTGAATTATTCAGCAGAAACCGTGCAGGCAAGAAGGCAATGGGATGACATATATAAAACCTTGAAAGAAAAAAGTTGCCTGCCAAGAATAATATAACCTGCAAAACTCTCATTTCAAATATAATGGTGTCATTAGGACATTTCCAGATAAAGAGAAATTAAGGGAATATGTAAAACCAAACCAAACTTACAAGAAATATTAAAGGGAGTACTTCAATCTGAGAACAAACAACATCAGACCACAGGCTTAATCTAGGATGAAGGATTGTACCAGCCAGATACCAACCTAGGAAATGAACTCTCAATGACTATCCAAAACCAAAAGAAGCACAACAGGGAAACAGAGGGGTTAACCTGTAAATGAAAACAAGATCAGAACAATAAAAGAGTGAATAAATGGTGTAGGTATAGAATCATCTAATGAAGAGGAAGGCAAGGTGATACCAAACAATAATAGACTTCTTCAAACCTAGGCAGATAAGGGTAAATTTCAAGGTAAGCACAAAGAAAGTTGACAAACCTACTCAGCAAAATAAAGAAGAAAAACATAAAGTTTCAGTAAAAACAAAGTCTACAAAAACAAAAGCAATAGAAACAAATCCACAAACAAAAGAAATTCAGCACAGGAGAGTAAGAGGAACAAAGAAAACAGCACCACAAAAAAGAAAAAAACACTACAAAATGACAGCAATAAACTCACACCTGTCAATAATTACTCTGAATGTAAAGGGCCTAAATACACCCATAAAGAGATGGAGAGTGACAGAATGGATAAAAAAACTGGATCCATCAATATGCTGTTTACAAGAGACATGCCTTAGAAAGAAAGACATAAATTTATTAAAAATCAAAGGATGGAAAAAAAATATATCAAGCAAACAGCTACCAAAAAAGAGCAGGAGTGGCAATACTAATCTGAGATAAAATAGACTTTAAAGAAAAATCCACCATAAAAGACAAAGAAAGAAACTATATAGTGATTAAAGGGACCATCCATCATGAAGACATAACCATAGTAAACATCTACGCACCCAATGACAGGGCTCCAAAATACATAAAACCAATTCTAACAGCACCAAAAAGAGAAATTGACAATTCCACAATAATAGTAGGAGACTTCAACACACCACCCTGGGTAAAGGACAGAACACCTAGAAAGAAACTCAACAAAGATACAGAAGACCTAAAGGGCACGATCAGCCAACTTGACCTCATAGACATATATAGAACACTCCACCCAACAGCTGCAAAGTTTAAATTCTTTTCTAACACACAAGGAATGTTCTACAGAAGAGACCACATCTTAGGCCACAGAGCAACTCTGAACAAAACACAAAATACGGAGCTAATACAAAGTATCTTCTCTGACCACAATGCCATAAGGTAGAAATTAACAACAGGAAGAGAAAGGAAAAAAAAAAAAAATCAGTTACATGAAAACTGAATAACACTCTGCTTACAAACGACTGGGAAATAGAAGAAATCAGAGATGGAATAAAAAATTCCTAGAATCAAATGAAAATGAAAACACATCATACCAAACCCTTTGGGACACAGCAAAGGCAGTCCTCAGAGGACAATTTATAGCAATAGAGGCACATATCAAAAAAGAAGAAAGGGACAAAATCAAAACGTTAACTACAGAACTCAAACAAATAGAAAGAGAACAACAAAAAAAGCCTACAACCACCGGAAGAAAGGAAATAGTAAAGATCAGAGCAGAAATCAATGAAATAGAGAACAGAAAAACAATAGAAAGAATCAACAAAACCAAAAGTTGGTTCTTTGAAAGAATCAACAAAATCGACAAACCACTGGCCAGACTGACAAAAGAAAAACAGCAGAGGGCACAAATAACCCAAATAAGAAATGAAATGGGGGACATTACAACAGACCCAACTGAAATAAAAAGGATTATAACAGAATATTATGAAAAACTATATTCCAACAAATTTGAAAACCTAGAGGAAATGGATAAATTTCTAGAAACATACGGCCTACCCAAACTACAACAAAGTGATATTGAAAATCTGAACAGACCCATAACAAGAGAAGAGATTGAAAAGGTAATAAAAAAACTCCCAACCAAAAAAAGCCCTGGCCCAGATGGCTTCACTGGAGAATTCTACAAAACATTTACAGAAGAGCTCGTACCAGTTCTACTCAAGTTATTTCAGAGCATAGAAGAGGAAGCAACACTTCCAAATTCATTCTATGAAGCCAGCATAACGCTGATACCAAAACCAGGCAAAGACATCACAAAAAAAGAAAATTACAGACCAATATCTCTCATGAATATAGATGCAAAAATTCTGAACAAAATTCTAGCCAATAGAATTCAGTATCATATCAAAAAAATAATACACCACGACCAAGTAGGATTCATACCAGGTATGCAAGGATGGTTTAACATTAGAAAATCCATCAACGTAATCCACCACATAAATAAAAGGAAAGAAAAAAATCACATGATTATCTCAATTGATGCAGAAAAGGCATTTGACAAAGTCCAACACCCATTCCTGATAAAAGCTCTCAATTAAATAGGTATAGAAGGGAAATTTCTCAACATAATAAAGGGCATCTATGCAAAACCAACAGCCAACATCATTCTTAATGGAGAAAGGCTGAAAACATTCCCCCTGAAAACAGGAACAAGACAAGGATGCCCTTTATCACCACTCCTATTTAACATTGTGCTGGAAGTTCTAGCTAGAGCAGTAAGGCAACAAAAAGAAATAAAGGGCATCCAAATTGGTAATGAAGAAGTTAAACTCTCCCTGTTTGCAGATGATATGATACTATACATAGAAAACCCTAAAGACTCCACGAGAAATTTACTGGAAGTAATAGAAAGATTCAGCAGAGTAGCAGGATACAAGATAAACATTCAAAAATCAGTTGGATTCCTATACACCAGTAAAGAGAACGATGAAAAGGAGATCAGGAAATCAATACCATTTTCAATAGCCCCTAAAAAGATAAAATACTTAGGAATAAATCTGACCAGGAATATAAAAGGCCTATACAAAGAAAACTACAAAACACTGCTGCATGAAACCCAAAGGGATCTACATAAATGGAAAAACATACCATGCTCATGGATAGGCAGACTCAACATTGTGAAAATGGCAATTCTACCTAAAGCAATCTACAAATACAATGCAATTCCGATACAAATACCAACAACATTCTTCAAAGAGATGGAAAAACTAATTATTAACTTTATATGGAAAGGGAAGAAACCTCGAATAAGTAAAGCACTACTGAAGAAGAAGAATAAAGTTGGAGGACTCACACTACCTGACTTGAGAACCTACTATACAGCTACAGTACTCAAAACAGCCTGGTACTGGTACAACAACAGAGACATTGACCAATGGAACAGAATTGAGAACTCAGATGTAAATCCATCCACCTACGGTCACCTGATTTTTGACAAGGGCCCAAAATACATCAAATGGGGAAAAGACAGTCTTTTTAACAAATGGTGCTGGCAAAACTGGATATCCATTTGTAGAAAAATGAAACAGGACCCATACCTCACACCATATACAAAAACTACTTCAAAATGGATCAAAGACCTGAATATAAAGCCTCAAACTATAAAATTCATAGAAGAAAAAATAGGACCAACACTTCAGACCTTAATACATGGCATTAACAGGATACAAACCATAAACATCAACACAAAAAACCCAACAGATAAACTAGATAATTGGGATCTTCTAAAAATCAAACATCTATGCTCTTCAAAAGATTTCACCAAAAGAGTTAAAAGAGAACCTACAGACTGGGAAAAAATTTTTGGACAGTACAAGTCAGACAAAGGTCTAATCTCCATAATCTACAAGAAAATCCAACACCTCTACAACAAAAAGACAACCAATCCTATCAAAAAATGGGCAAAGGAAATGAACAGACACTTCACCAAGGAAGACATTCAAATGGCCAACAGACACATGAGGAAATGCTCGCGATCACTTGCCATTAGAGAAATGCAAATTAAAACCACAATGAGATACCATCTCACCCCGGCATTACTGGCACGAATCAAAAACACTGGAAATAACAAATGTTGGAGGGGCTGCGGGGAGACGGGAACTCTTATACACTGCTGGTGGGAATGCAAAATGATACAGCCATTTTGGAAAATGATATGGCGTTTCCTCAGAAAGCTAGAAATAGACGTACCATTCGATCCAGCAATCCCACTCCTAGGAATATATCCTAGAGAAATAAGAGTCATCACTCGAATAGACATATGCGCACCTATGTTCATGGCAGCATTATTCACAATAGCAAAACGATGGAAACAACCTCGATGTCCATCAACAGACGAATGGATACACAAACTATGGTACATACACACAATGGAGTACTATGCAATGAGAAAGAACAATGAATCGGTGAACCATCTCATAACATGGATGAAACTGGAGGACATCATGCTGAGTGAAATAAGTCAATCACAAAAGGACAAATATTGTATGAGACCTCTATTGTAAAAACCCATGAAAAAATTCACATGCAAAATGTAACAATCCTTGTTGGTTACCAGGGATGGGGGGGGGGATACTAAATAGGTAATAGGTAAGTGGTAACTTGGGTGAGAGATGAGATAGTACATAGTACAGGGGAAACTAACACAACCTGCACAAGGAAAGGTCATGGAGGCCCTATAGACACATCCAAACCCCCCGAGGGACTGAGTTGTTGGACGGAGGGCTCTGGGGACCATGATCTCGGGGAACATCTAGCTCAATTGGCATGACACTACTTATAAAGATAATGCTCTACATTCTACCTTGGTGAGTAGTGTCTGGGGTCTTAAAAGCCTATGAGTGGCCATCTAAGATACTCCACTGATCTCATCCCTTCGGGAACAAGGGAGAACGAAGAGAACAGGATACAAGGAAAAGATCAGTCCGAAGGACTAATGGTCCACAGCTACCAAGGCCTCCACGGGACTGAGCCCAGTACAGCTGGATGGTGCCCGGCTACCACCAATGACTCCTCTGACCAGGATCACAACAGAGGGTTCTGGGCAGAGCTGGAGTAGGATGTAGAGCATAATTTTAACTCCCAAAAAAAAAAAAAAAAATAAGAAGACCAGATATACTGGCCTAAAGAATACTAGAGAAACCTCGAGAGTGTGGCCCCCAGACACCCTTTCAGCTCAGAGGGGAAGTTACCTTCAAGGTTCGATGTTAAGCCTGGGAATGGACACCCCAGTAAAACTAAATGGGACTAACGATGTACAGGAGTCCGGTGACAAGGGCCAGAAGGCAGAGGGAGAGTAGGAAACTGATGATAAGGAACACAAATTGAATAAGGACACTGTCGATGTATTGTGAGATTGTTGACCACTGCTATAGGGCAACATTTGTAGTAACTATTAAATGGGAGGCTTTTTTGTCCTGTAAGCCTTCATCTTGGGCGAGAATGGCAGCACAATTGGAAGAGCATAGTCAATATCACTTAAATGTGTAAGTAAAAAGTTTTGAAATGGTGTTTAAATAAAATAAAAATAAAAAAATAAATAAATAAACAAATGAGACTAAAGAGGTACAATAGTCCACTGACAAGGTCCAGAAGACAGAAGGGGACAAGGAAGCCCCCTGGTGATAGGGAACACAAGGTGGAGTAAGGATATTCTTGATGTGCTGTGAGATTGTTAACCATTGTCATAGGGCAACATGTGTAGTAACTGTTAAATGAAAAACTATTTTGTTCTGTAAGCCTTCATCTTAAGTGAGAATAACAGCACAGTTGGAAGAGCGTAGTCAATGTCACTGAACTGTGAATGTAGAAAATTTTGAAACGGTGTATCTTTGGCCATCTGCAATTTTCATCAAAAAAAATGGTTGAGAATTTAGAGGCTTAATACGTTGTGGGGTTGTTAACCAATGTCAAAAAAAACAACATGTGTACTACTATTTCATGAGAAACTATTTGCTCTGTAAGCTTTCACTTGAAGTACAATAAAATATATATATATAAAAAAAAAAAAAAAAACCTACCAACAACAACAACAAAAAGCCCCGGCCCAGATGGCTTCACTGGAGAATTCTACCGAATATTCAGAGAAGAGCTTATACCAGTACTAGTCAAACTATTTCAGAACACAGAAAAGGAAGTGACACTTTGGAATTCATTCTATGAAGCCAGCATAACCCTGATACCAAAACCAGGCAAAGACTCCACAAAAAAAGAAAATTACAGACCAATATCTCTCATGAATATAGATGCAAAAATTCTGAACAAAATTCTAGCCAATAGAATTCAGCATCATATCAAAAAAATAATACACCACGAGCAAGTAGGATTCATACCAGGTATGCAAGGATGGTTCAACATTAGAAAATCAAACAACGTAATCCACCACATAAATAAAAGGAAAGAAAACAATCACGTGATCATCTCAATTGACGCAGAAAAGGCATTCGACAAAGTCCAACACCCATTCCTGAAAAAAACTCTCAAGAAAATAGGTATAGAAGGGAAAGTTCTCAACATAATAAAGGGTATCTATGCAAAACCAACAGAAACATCATTCTTAATGGAGAGAGGCTGGAAATATTCCCCTCGAGAACAGGAACAAGACAAGGATGCCCTTTATCACTCTCCTATTTAACATTGTGCTGGAAGTCCTAGCTAGAGCAATAAAGCAAGAAAAAGAAATAAAGGGCATCCAAATTGGTAATGAAGAAATTAAACTGTCCCTATTTGCAGATGATATGATACTATACATAGAAAACCCAAAAGACTCCAGGAGAAAACTACCGGAACAAATAGAAAGATTCAGCAGAGTAGCAGAATACAAGATAAACGTACAAAAATCAGTTGGATTCCTGTACATCAATAAAGAGAATGATGAAAAGGAAATCAGGAAAACTACCATTATAATAGCCCCTAAAAAAAAAAAAAGAACTATTTAGGAATAAATCTAACCAGGGATGTGAAAGACCTATACAAAGAAAACTCCAAAACACTATTGCAAGAAACCAAGAGATCTACATAAATGGAAGAACATACCATGCTCACGGATAGATAGACTCAACATTGTGAAAATGACAATTCTACCCAAAGCAATTTACAAATACAATGCAATCCCCATCCAAATACCACAAACATTCTTTAAAGAGATGGAAAAACTGATCATTAATTTTATATGGAAAGGGAAGAAGCTTTGGATAAGTAAAGCACTATTGAAGAAGAAGAATAAAGCAGGGGGACTTGCACTACCTGACCTCAGAATCTACTATACAGCTATGGTAGTCATAACAGCCTGGTACTTGTACAATGACAGATACATTGATCAATGCAACAGAATTGAGAACCCAGATGTAAATCCATCCACCTACAGTCACCTGATCATCGACAAGATCCCAAAGTCCATCAAATGGGGAAAAGACAGTCTTTTTAACAAACGGTGCTGACAAAACTTGATGTCCATCTGCAAAAAAAATGGATCCATACCTCACACCATATACAAAAACTAATTCAAAATGGATCAAAGACCTAAATATAAAGCCCACAAATATAAAGTTCATAGAAGAAAAAATAGGATCTACGCTAGAGGTCCTAATACACGGCATTAACAGGATACGAACTATAACTAACAACACACAAACTCCAGAAGGTAAGCTAGATAACTGGGATCTTCTAAAAATTAAACACTTATGCTCATCAAAAGACTTCACCAAAAGAGTAAAAAGAGAACCTACAGACTGGGAAAAAATTTTTGGACATTACAAGCCAGACAAAGGTCTCATCTCTAAAATCTACAAGAAAATCCAAGACCTCTACAACAAAAAGAAATAATCCAATTAAAAAATAGGCAAAACAAATGAACAGACACTTCACCAAAGAAGACACGAGGAAATACTGGTGATCACTAGCCATTAGAGAAATGCAAATCAAAACCATAATGAGATACCATCTCACCCCGGCTTTACTGGCTCGAATCAAAAAAACTGGAAATAACAAAAGTTGGAGAGGCTGTGGGGAGATCTGAACTCTCATGCACTGCTAGAGGGAATGCAAAATGATAATACCATTTTGGAAAATGATATGGCGCTTCCTTAGAAAGCTAGAAATAGAAATACCATAAGATCCAGCAATCCCACTCCTAGGAATATATCCTAGTGAAATAAGAGCCTTCCCAAGAATAGACATACACTCACCCATGTTCATTGTAGCATTGTTCACAATAGCAAAGAGATGGAACCAACCTGGATGCCCATTAACAGATGAATGGATAAACAAACTATGGTACATACACACAATGGAGTATTACTCATCGATAAAGAACAATGATGAATCTGCGAAGGATCTCATGACATGGATTAAAACTGAGGACATTATGCTGAATGAAATAAGCCAATCACAAAAGGACAAATAATGTATGAGACCACTACTGTAAAAACTCATGAAAAGGTTTACACACAAAAAGAAACAATCTTTGAGGGTTACGAGGGATGGGAGGAGTGAGGGGGAAATACTAAATAGACAATAGATAAGTGGTAACTTTGGTGAGGGGTGAGACAGTACAAAATACTGAGGAAGCCAACACAACTTGTACAAAGAAAGGTCATGGAAGCTCCGTAGACACAACCAAACTCCCTGAGGGACTGAACTGTTGGGCGGAGGGCTGTGGGGACCATGGTCTCGGGGAAACTCTAGCTCAACTGGCACAACAGTTTATAAATAAAATGTTCTACATTCTACCTTGGGGAGTAGTGTCTGGGGTCTTAAAATCCTGTAAGCAGCCATCTAAGATACTTCACTGGTCTCACCCCTTCAGGAGCAAGGGAGAATGAAGAGAACAGGATACAAGGAAAAGATTAATCCGAAGGACTAATTGTCCACAGCTACCAAGACCTCCACCGGACTGAGTCCAGTACAGCTAGATGGTGTTCTGCTACCACCACTGACTGCTCTGATAGGGATCACAATAGAGGGACCTGGACAGAGCTGGAGAAAAATGTAGAACGAAATTCTAACTCACAAAAGAAGACCAGACTTACTGGCCTGACAGAGACTGGAGAAACCCCAAGAGTATGGCCCCCGGACACTCTTTTAGCTCAGTAATGAAGTCCCCGCAAGGTTCACCGTTCAGCCAAATATTAGACAGCCCCATAAAACAAAACTAGACTAATGGGGCACAACAGCCCAAGGACAAGGACTAGAAGGCAGGAGGGGACAGGTAAGCTGGTAATAGGGAACCCAAGGTCGAGAAAGGAGAGTGTTGACAATCATGGGGTTGTTAACCAATGCCATAAAACGCTATGTGTACTAACTGTTTAAGGAGAAACTATTCTGTAATCATTCATCTAAAGTACAATAACAAAAAATTAAAAATAAAACAAAAAAACTACTCTTCTTTCTCCAAGAGATGAATTATGTCACAGTCTCCAGTACAAGAATGAAAAAAACAAAAAAATCCTACAGAGCATAGTTCTACTTTGACACATATGGGGTCACCATGAGTTGGAATTCACTCCAGGCAGTTGGTTAACTGGTTAGAGGTATAAACTTAAGAGTCATAAGCTTTTGAAAGTTAGAGTAAACCATTAGATAACTCAGGAATAAGGGGTAGAGGGAGAAGAGCAGAGAACTCGCAGTAGGAAAATCAGAAATAGGGGAGAAGCTTGCCCAAATGGAGAATGTTTAAAGGACATGACACCAGCCAGAATTCTTCAGGGTGGAACCAGCAGCAGTACTGAGCTTCCCCAGATCTTTGAGGACCTTTCAAAATCTTAGACTCCAATATTTCAACCACACTTCATCCACAGGTGGTCCCAGTATGGATTTAATACTTGGTGCTTATCCAAGTAATAATGTTCGGAAGAGGGAAATTCACAACTACAACTGTGCAGTAAAAATTCTCCTATCCCCACCACCTAGTTTCCCTCCTCTGTGGCAACGATTATCGTCAGTTTCCTTCCTAAGGAAAAAAGTACATATATATTTATTCTCCTTTCTCAGATGTCCTGCCACTCCAGCCTTCCCACCCCAGCAGACATGACTGTCTCCACTCACTTGGAATTTGAATTGCATGTTCTTCAAAAGTTAAGCTTTTTGGAATCTGGCTGTGGTTTCTGCCCATATTCCACAGCCTGTGACCTAGCTTCTGCATTTTGCCCTTATCTTAAGATGTCTACACAATGATAGGAAAACAACAAGAAGAAGCAAATAACCAAAATAAGAAATGAGATGTGTGACATTACAACAGAACCAACTGAGATAGAGAAGATCATAACAGAATATTATGAAAACCGTACTCTAATAAATTCAAAAACCTAGAAGAAATAGACAAATTTGTAGAAACACTCTACCTATCTAAACTAATGCAAAAGAGATAGAAAACCTAAATAGACCCATAACCAAAGAAGAAACTGAAGATGTCATAAAAAAATTCCAAACTACAATGACAAAAAAGCCCTGGCCCAGATGGCTTCACTCGGAGTTCTACCAAACATTCAGAGAAAAACTGACACCAATTCTACTCACACTATTCCAGAATATAGAAAAGGAAGGAATACTCTCTAACTCATTCTATGAAGCCAGCATAACCCTGATACCAAAGCCAGGGAAAGATACTACAAAACAAGAAAATTATAGATCAATATCCCTTATGAATATAGACACAAAAATTCTAAAGAAAATTCTAGCCAACAGAATTTAACTGCATATCAAAAAAATAATATGTCATGTTCAGGTGGGATTCATATCAAGGATGCAAGGGAGTTTCAAAATTAGAAAATCAATCAATGTAATTCACCATATAAATAAAACAAAGGAAAAGAATCACATGATCATCTCAATCAATGCAAAAAGGCATTTGATAAAACCCAACATTCTTTCCTGATAAAAACTCTCAGGAAAATAGGAATAGAAGGGAAATTCCTCAACATCATTAAGACTTATATACACAACCAAGGAGCCCTGGTGGTGCAGTGGTTAAGAGCTAGAGCTGCTAACCAAAAGGCTGGCAGTTCGAGTCCACCAGCTGCTCCTTGGAAACCCTATCGGGCAGTTCTACTCTGTCCTGTAGGGTTGTTATGCATCAGAATGGACTTGATGGCGATGGGCTTGGCTTTATACAAAACCAACAGTCAACATTATTCTCAATGGAGAGAGATTGAGAGCATTCCCCTTGAGAATGTGAACAAGACAAGGATTCTCATTATCATCACTCTTATTCAATATTGTACTGGAAGTTCTAACCAGAGCAATAAGACAAGAAAGGGAAATAAAGGGCATCCAAATTGGTAAGGAAGAAGTAAAACTATTCCTATTCACAGATGACATGATACTGTACATAGAAAATCCCAGAGATTACAAAAGAAAGTTACTGGAAATAATAGAAGTGGCAGGGTACAAGATCAACATACAAAAATCAGTCGGATTCCTCTACAGTAACAAGGAGAACTCTGAAAAGCAAGTCAAGAAAGCAATGCCATTTACAATAACCCCTAAAAGGATAAAATAAAAAGGAATAAATCTAACCAGGTATGAAGATTTATACAATGAAAACTACAAAATACTACTGCAAGAAATCAAAAGAGATGTACATAAATGGAAAAACATACCATGCTCATGGATTGGAAGATTTAATATTGTGAAAATGTCAATACTACCCAAAGCCATCTATAGATATAATGCAATCCTGATCCTAATCCCAACAACATTCTTTAACAAAATGGAAAAGCTAATCTCCAATTCTATATGGAAAGGAAAGAGGCCCTGGATAGCTAAAGCATTACTGAAGAAGAACAAAGTATCTTTCTTCTGTTGTTTGTGCACACGTCCCAATCTCAGAACTTACTATACATCCACGTGGTCAAAATAGCCTGGTACTGGTACAATGACAAGCACATAGACCGATAGAACAGAATTGAGAACCCAGCAGCAGATCCATCCAGCTATGGACAGCTGATCTTTGACAAAGGGTCAAAGTCCATTCAATGGGGAAGAGACAATGTGTTTAACAAATGGTGCTGGCAAAACTGGATATCCATTTGCAGAAAAGTGAAACAGGATCCATACCTGATCAAAAAAACAGAGAACAACAAATGCTGGTGAGGTTGTGGGGAGACTGGAACTCTTATACAGTGCTCGTGGGATTATAAAATGGTACAACCACTAGGGAAAACAGTATGGCACTTCTACAAAACACTAGAAATATAAATATAATATGATTCAGCAATGCTACTCCTAGGTATATAACCTAGAGAAATAAGAGCGGTGACAAGAATAGACATACGCACACCCGTGTTCATTGTAGCATTATTTACAATACCAAAAAGATAGAAACAACCTAAGAGTCCATCAGTGGATGGATGGATAAACGTAATGTGGTACATACATACAATGGGATATTATGAAATGATAAAGAATAATGGTGAGTCTTCGAAACATCATATAATGGATGAATCTGGAGGACATTATACTGAGTGAAATAAGTCAATCACGAAAAGACAAATACAGGATGAAACCACTTTTATAAAAAGTCAAGAAAAGGTATACACACAGAAAGCAATATTCTTTGATGATTATCAGGGATGGGAGGGAAAAGGAGGGAGAATCAGTTACCAGATATTAGACATGTGTTCATGCTGGTGAAGGGAAAGGCAGTCACAATATGGGGGAAGCCAGCACAATGTGACCAAGGTAAATGAAGACACTGAGAGGGACACAAGAATAAAGGACAATTATAAGTACAGTTGTGGGTATTTGTATATATATATTTGTATGTGATGCATATATATTCATACAGATAATAGAGCACATGTGGGAGCACAGTTATGGAAACTTCTTAGACATATCCAAACTCCTTGTGGGACTGAGTTGCTGGGCTTGAAGGCTAAGGACCACAGTCTCAGGGGACATCAAGGTCAATTGGCATAACACAGCTCGTAATGTTCTACATCCTAGTTTGGTGAGTGGTGTCTGGGGTCTTAAAAGTTTGCAAGCAGTCATCTAAGATACAACTATTGGTCTCTTCCTGCACAGAGCAAAAGAGAATGAAGGAAATTAAAGATTCAAGGAAGCAATTAGTCCATAAACTAATGGCCTGCATGAAGCATAGACTCCTCTAGCCTGAGACCAGAAGAACTAGGTGGTGCCCAGCTACCACTACCAACCACTCTGAACAGGGATACAATAGAAGGTCCTGGCTAGAATGGGAGAAAAATGTAGAAAAAAACTCAAATTCAAAAAAAAAAAAAAAAAAAAAAAAAAAAAGACCAGACATACCGGACTGATAGAGACTGGAGGAACCCCCAAGACTGTTGCCTAAGAGACCCTTTAAACCTGGAACGGAAGCCACTCCTGGAAGTCACTTTTCAGCCAAATAATAGATTGGCCTATAAAATAAACCATAACACCCATGAAGAATGTGCTTGTTAGAACAATCAACTATACAAGACAAAACAGGCAGCATTTGCCCAAAAGGAAAGATGAGAGAGAAGGCAAGGAGGGGCAGGGAAACTGGAGGGGTGGAAATAGGGAAGGCAGGGTGGAAATGCCGGGAGAGCTGAAGCAAAGCGAGGATAACAACCAATGTCATGGAAAGATTTTGTGTATTAATTGTTAAACAGGAAACTAAATTACTGTGTAAACTTTCACCTAAAACACAATAAAATGATCAAAAGAAAAAAAAAAAAAGAAAAAAAAAATGTCCACAGATACCTCCTCTCCCTAAGTCTAGACCCATGTGTCTCCCCCATAGTGACCAGCTGGAAGCACAGAATCCTACCCTCAGCCTGTTGGCTGACCAAGTCATGGGCCTCCCTCTGAATGGTCATAACTGTGCAACCCTCAGTTCAGTAGCCATTTTTCCTTCCACAATGGGCCAAAGTTTCATTCCATAACTGTGTGGCTTTTACATAGCCACTTCTCTAAGAGAGTTCGGGATTCATCTAACTCTGGAGAAGAACAGGCTTCACACTGTTTCCCCAAGCTCCCTCCACACTAACTGCCTCCTCCCCCACAATTCCAGGCCTAAGAGAACCATCTAGTGCCCTGAGAAGACAGAATTCATCAGCTCCCCCTGGAACTCTTGCTTCTCAGATCTGAATTCAGCTGAGCTCAAGTCTGCCATCCCCACTCCTTCCCTTGGGGGAGGGTCTTCACTGGCCTCAGGGGCTGTTCATTACCACTTTGAGAGAGAGAATACCAAAAGACGATCTTAAACCAGCCTGTGGTTTTTTTAGAATTTTAGGAACCACACACACTAGGACAGACTTCATTGCACTGGGACCTTCTTTTGATCCCTTTGAGGAACAATGAGGAAGTCTCACATAACTACCCAGTTCTATCAACAATGTGTATGGAAATTTTAGCAGGGAGTTTATGGACATTGATAAGAGTTCCTTTCAAACAATTATATTCTTTAAGTTAGCAATTATAAAGGTAGCAGTCCTATTGCCCTCTGTTTTATCACAAACATTACAGTAACATCCCTTTACTGTCCGAAAAAGGAAAACATAGATAATATATCTTATGATCACATATAATTTTTAAAAAAAATCAACACAATGCCCTAACTGTAATACAAAGGAGCCACAAAAGGGGGAATATATATATATATATAACTCTTAAGTTCTCAGGCAGACACCATAATGAAGCAGTCAGATCTCTGCATCTACAGGTAGAATCGCAATGTGTTCGACCAGCTACAATGCAGATTGATGCAGGTGTGTTATGTTGGCAACTTAAATATTGTAAGTGGCTTAATCATTGATGACACAATTTTCCAAGAAAGTGAAAAACTCCTGTAAGTTTTCTCATAAAAAAAAAATACACTCTTGCCTTGATTTACACAGTAATGGCATTCCTCAACAACTCAGGATATCTTAAACTGTGCAAAAACACTCGCATCTGTATGTGTTATGTATGGAACTGGGTTCTGGGCTCAACAACTATAAATGGTGGGGCGTTCAAAAGCTTTGCAGGAGACCTAATATAATCTGACCCCTGCTTATTAAATGTCAGCAGTAGTCCCCCACATCATGGTGACAAGCAAAAGAATATCTCCACGAATTTCTAAAAACATCCCTAAGGCAGTAATGCTGATTGGGGACATGTGTGGCTGGGGACATTTTTAGAGCTGGAAGGGAGAATGTGAGGCCCATGTTTTCAACTTCAGTTTTTTTCTTTCTTAGTGTGTATGGGTGGGGGGAAGGGGGTGAGAAAAGGCCATATGTCTATCTGAGTGAATGCTATGTGGATCCCTGAATTGTGTAACTTTCTCCATTAGTTTCTGTTTATTTTGCTATTAAAGAAATTCTTTCTCTTAAAACAAAAAACAGGCAGAGAATCAAGAACAGAACCCAGGGACTACTTTGCTAAACGATCAGACAAAGAAAGAGAAGACAGTAGGGTGTAAAGGAACAGTCATTGAGGATGGGGAGAAGGGACAGAGCATGGTGTCATGGAAATCAAGAGGGGAGCACATTTCAAGAAGCACCCAGGAAGAGATGTCAATGGGAGCCAAAGATTGACTGAGGAGCTACAAACTGAGAAGAACCTAGAGATATGGCCAGGATTTGGGCAGGTGAAGGAGATGAAGTGGGCACTTCAGGCCCCTTCCTTGGTGAAGAGAGCGTGGCCAACAGGCAAACTACAGCTGGAGGCCAGAAGAGCCATATTTGGATGGAGTCTCATGCCAGGTAAAAGGGAGAGTAATGATGCTGACGAGACATTTGGGTGGCACCAGCAATTTTTAGTTGTTTGTTAAAAGTATGGATGCCAAAAATGTGCTGGACCTCTCTATGTCACTGTGTTTGCCCCTCCCACACCTGCTGGAGGGAATGTGGTACTCCCTGCTAATCCGTTATCAGAAAAATGGTGCTGCCTCAGTCAACTTGTGACCTTCCCAGGTTCACGTATAGTGGTTCTCACCCCTCTCTGGTGCCCACACCCAGTTTCCAATCTGTCAATAGGCCCTACTTCGTCTGTCTAGGCAGTATAGAGTATCCTCTGCTGGTACAAAGGCTCCCTCACATGAATGATTTGTCACCATAAGGCATTGGCTTCTAGGGACACTGAGGGAGTATGCAATTTGGATGCTTCAAAAAGTTTCTCGGGAATAATAAAAAGACTTTTTCTTGGTACTGTTCTGTTGGTTATAAAGACATACAGAAGTGGCTAAATACTTTTTTTGAGCAGAGAATCTGACCAGTCCTGGCTGGAGGGATCCTAAGTGACCATTCCTAAGGTAACAGGCACCCAGCAAGGTGAGGGGACAGGGAATGGCAAAGCCCACAGCTCAATCCCTTTGGAAAGTCCTCAGGGGCTAACACTTCCAGAAAGTGGGGGTCAGGGTGGGGAGTGCAGTCAATTATGTAATTCACTGGTGGAGACTTTCTCTCAGAGGTGGATGTGACTCCTCAGTGGGTGTTACAAAGTTAGGTTCTAGGAGAATTGAGCAGGGAAAGCTGCATAAGTCAGGATGGCCCAGCTTTGGAGGCCATTTCTAGGGATGCTGTTGGTCTCTTGACTCTGCACAGTGCCTTGGTTTTTACTAGGGAGATGAGCAGAAGACCACAGGAGTTCAGCCTCAGTCATGGATAGGTGCTGTCAGCTATGTTCTGGGGACAAGCGGCTTTTGGGCTGAAACAATTAAACGTTGTCCCCTTTCTTTTAGACGTGTCTTTTATGGTTGCCAAATATGAATGATTTAACATACAGAGGAGCATCTGATCTTAGTTTGAAAGAACCTCTTTGGGTTGTGCTGTCTTCAAGACAGCTGTCCCTTGGCCAAGACCCTAGAGGATTCTTCTGAGACTGTACTGGACAGGGGCTAGGTCCTGTTGGGGGTGAGTTGGGTGGAAGCAGGTTGGAGGCAGGAGGCAAGGTCATCGCCGAGAACCTGCATAGGACACTTCTCATGAGGATCTGTTGGGAGGGTCAGTGTCAACTGGTTTCTCATCTGGGCAAGGCCTAGGGGGTGGGATACTTGTTCTCTAAACACATCAAACTTTTATTCCTTTTCATGCTGTTATATCTTTGCAGATGCTTTTCCATTTTCCTGATCATTCCTTTCTTCCTTTTCTGGGTGCAAACTCTTATCTGCCCTTTTAAAAGCCAGTCCACATGTCCTCCTTCCAGGAAGCCTCACTTGACCCTTGCATCACTTTCCCGTTTAAGTTTCCTTGACTTCTGATACCTCCAATGGTGTCCTGGAGACAGCTTGCACTAGCTTCTGAAAGCCAATTGTGTGACTCTCTTCCCAACTTTGTGTTCAGTAAAGTCATGTTGGTAGCTTGAAATTGACCATGGTAGGTGAATTTACACCACAGAAATTGGCAAATGCTTTCCAGTAGGCTTTCCTCCCTCTGGAGAGCCAGTCGTTAAACCTTTACCAGCACACCATCGCCTACCTCTATTGCTGTGCATTTGTTGAGCTCTCTTGCTCGTGTGTCTCTCGCATAGGGCAATGAGTTTCCTGAGGGTTAGGACTGTGCCTTCTTCACCTTTTCATCCCAAGGATGCAGCAGAGTGTGTGTTCCACCACAGGTGATCAATAAATCCTTGTTGTTCAACAAATTGGGTAGACAATAAGCATGGAGGAATTCAGAGGGTCGACAAGGAGGAAATAACATCTGAGTTGGGTCTTGGAGGATGGGTTGATAGTAGTGGGGCAGGGCACGTGGGATCCCTGGGAATATTACCAATTCCAGTGCAAGGGAATTCTTGTTCTGAAAGAAGATCCTGTGAGGTGATCTCTACTTTTGATTGTAGTCACCTGTCTACATGCAGAGGTATGCACGAGATAAGGACTGAGGTGAGGCTTCTTGCCCTTCTCCCAGCTCTAGACCCTTAATTAACTTCAAATATTTGGGAGATGGGAAGGGGTGTATGGGAATATAGTCCCGGTAGCTCTCCAGACTCAACAACCTACACATTCCTATTCTCCACACTCCTACTCTGCATGAAACAAGGTATCTGGTTAGTCCCTTTTGTCATCATCCTTAAGTTTCTCCTATTGTCAGTATAGCTCATTTCCTTTTGTCCTACATCTGGAGGAGCTGGAAGAACATTCTAGGCAAAGAGAGAACACGATGCACCACCTCTGTGTCCCTGAAGGAAGAATGGGATGATCCTGCAGTTGAAACATCCATTATCAACATGCACAGATTAACATTTGAGTATTTTCACTCACACCGTGCCAGCAGCTTGGGATTAGAGAAACCCCTCTAGGTTCCTGGGGGAGTGTCCCGTTTTTTGTTTTCATCTCCTTAGTAACCCTCTCTCTTGGCTTGATAATGGATAAACAAGGTTTCTGTGGTGAGGGCGCCATGCTTTGGGCAGGTGGTGTGGCAGGAGACTCATGCCATCTCATTGACACTTGTAAACTGCCACACGCCACCATGGAAATGTGTGCACCTGGCAGGACCAGGGGACATGCAGTCAAACCCATAGTAAGACAATCACCAATTTATGGCTATTGAGTTTCCAGTGGAGCAAGGATTAGATTATCTTGATCCTAGACCATAGGAGTCCCTGGAGGCACAAAAGGTTAAGTTCTAGATTACTTAATGGAAGGTTGGCAGTTTGAACCCACTTAGAGGCACCTCGGAAGAAAAGCCCGGCTATCTGCTTCTGAAAGTCCAGGTGATTTACCTTGAAAACCCTACTGAGTGCCGTTATACTCTGTAAAACATGAGGTCACCATGAGTTGGAATTGACTTAACAGCAACTGGTGATTTTTTTGTTTCTGGACCCACCCTATCAGGCCTTTTCCAGGCCGTTCTTAGGGGTGTGGATAGGAAGGAGCATTGGATTTGATGCCTTAACAGCCCTGATGGAAGCATTGCAAGGAAAGACTTAGAAGCCCTGGTGGTGCAGTGGTTAAGAGTTGGCTGCTAACCAAAAGGTCAGCAGTTCAAATCCACCAGCCGCTCCTTGGAAACCCTATGGGGCAGTTCTACTCTGTCCTGTCGAATCACTATGAGTTAGAATTGACTCGATAGCAATGAATTTGTTTTTTTTTTTTTTTCCTTAAAGGCACCCTGGTGGCGCAATGGTTAAGCACTTGGCTGCTAACCAAAATGTTGGTGGTTAGAATCCACCCAGTGGCTCTGCAGGAGAAAGACCTGGTGATCTGCTTCCATAAAGATTACAGCCTAGAAAACCTTACGGGGCAGTTCTACTCTGTCACATGGGGTTGCTATGAGTCAGATCGATTCAACAGCACCCAACAACAACAAAGGCACAGATCCTATTTACTATTTATTTTCCGTCATTGTGTGTAATTGAGTGTTAACTGTGGTAGTTATCAAACTCCTGCTGTTAGTCTACCTGAGGCCTTGTCTGGCTTGGAAATTGAATGCTGCCGGGGGTGGTGCAGAGCCGAGGTGGTGCAAAGGTTAAAATCTCGGCTGCCCTGCTATTCAAAAGGTCGGTGGCAGTTTGAATCCACCAGCAGCAACCTGGAAACCCTGTGGGGCAGTTCTACTCTGTCTTATAAGGTCACTATGAGTCAGAATTGACTCCACGGCAACGAGTTTGGCATGGCTCAGTGGAAGAGCTGCCTGGCTGGATTCTAGCTCTATCACCTGGTAGTCATGCAACCTTGGCAGGTCACTGGGCCTTAGTTTCTTCATCGTAGAAATGAAGGAATTTCGGAGTGGTCTCCACCATGCTTCTGAGCATTTAATTAGTACAGATACTAAAGGGGGGTGGAGAGCCTTTCAGAGGGGCTGAGTGCTCTCATTAAAGGTTTGCATTGTGAGCAGGGAATTAGGTGGAAGAGGGTAGAGTGGGCGGAAGTGGGTCTCCCAGAAACATCTGGAGTCTGAAGAGGTTAGTACAAGTCCTGGGTTTGTCACATTACTCATATTGTGATCTTGGGCAGGTCACTTCACTCTCTGAGGCTCAGTTTGCTCCTGAGTGAAATGGGAGAATAATCCTTGCCCTACTTATTTGAGAAGTAGATTGCAAAAGTGAAATGACAGAGGACAGCAAAGTCTGAAGTGTTACGTGAAGGGAGCCATCATTGTCACTGCTGTTCTTCCTTGAGAAGGCGCGTGAGTGTGTTATGAGGGTGGGCGGGTGGGGTGGCGGAGTCAGTAAGCAGAGGAGCAACAAGCACACCTGAGAGGGGTGTGCTTCCCAAGGGCCCCAAGGTGGGGTCTGCCCCTCATTCTTCCCTATGGCTTCATTCTTAAGGGTTTTGAAACATTCAGGAATCCTCCTTTTAAAGGAAATACCTATTCATGTGGGCAGGGCTCCTCTCCTACAACAATTACCACTAGCTCTGTAATGAATGGCCAATTTCTACCCAGCAGGGGTAACTTGACCACCAGCTGGGACCAAGGCTGGGGAAGGAACAGAAGCTCCAGAGAGTAGGGAGGGACTGGGAGGTGGGTTTGTAGGACACAGGCAGGGGGTGCCTGGTCAGATGGCAAGATGCCACCTAGGAGGTGATGTTGTTTTTGTTTTATTACCACAGTGCTGAAATTTCTAGACATTTTCTACTATTCTGTAGACAACGGGAAAAAGTAGAAACATTTACTTTGTGTTGGAAATTGTGCTAAGGGCTACATGTATTATTTCTTTTATTTTCATATCAACCCTCTGAAGTAAGTACTACTATTCTCCCTACTTTACAGATGAGAAAATGAAGGTCACGGGAGGGTAGATAACCCTTCTAAGGTCTGAAGTTATAAGCAACGGGGCTGAGATTCAGTCCAGGTGTGTCTGACAAAGTCCATATCCCCAACCAGTGCACGTACAGCCCTTGCTTACTACAAGGTATTGTGCGAGGGTGAATTGTGGTTACTGCTTTTCTCTCCCTAAACAGAGAAGCCCTCAGAATCTTTTCTCTGGGACACCACCCCGCCCATATCCACAGTAGCCCTCCTCCCTCCTCTGTGCCTGCCCACCCACCCGCCATCTCTACCTTCTTGAGTGTGAGCAGAAACTCAGAGCGTGCTGACGCTTTTCATGCTGAGAAAGAAGACAAGGAGAAGACCAAAGGCCCAGCTTTTGAAAGCCCAGGGAGCTCTGCCTGGGCCCCAGCCTCAGAAGCTTTCTTCTCACTCCCTTTCCCTCCAGGATTCTGGCAGAGGACAATGAGGAGCAAGCCTTCCCAGTCCTTTGAAGGGCCCATGGTTTCTGCTCATACCCAAGAGGGTAGAGATGGCGGTGGGCAGGCAGGCATGGAGGAGGAGCTGTGGATGTGAGTCGAGGGTGATGACCCATGCCAGACGGAGAGCCCAGTGCCACCGCTAAAATGTCAGCATCTCCCAGCCCCTCAGCATTTAGGTCAGATGACTGGCCAGGTTTTAGGGCAAAGACAAAGTCTGCTTTTCCAAGCATAGTGAGAAAGATCATCTATAAAGCCAGCCTGCTCCAGTATGAAGTTCCTCAGTTTGCTGTCTGGGAAGCAGGGATCCTCAGGAAGGACCAGGATGCCAGACAATAAGTGTGCGGGTCTGGGTGAGGGGCTGGGAGTGTAGGAAACCTCTGCAGGAGCAAGAAATAGACAGATGTAAAGGAATCCTAGGGAGTCAGTTTAGGGCACTCTCCAGGCTGCTGCTCTGGGGAAGGAGGGAAGTGAAAGCAGAAAATCCAGGAGGAGGATGGCTGGTGAGTAAGAGATCAAACCCCAAGGGTGTGGGAGCTGTTAAACTACTGAGCAGACAGCCTGGGACTTCTGATTAGCAGCAGGACAGGATACTCACTGTGCCTCCTTCCTCCCCAGCAGCTCTCATCTGGCCTAGGTAGATTCCCTCACCTGGTCAAGTCACTCCCCCCACCATGTCTTCCCCTGGGCAGCCCTCCAGTTCCCAGGATGACAGGCTCTCTACCTCCCAGCCTTCCCACAGCTGCTGACACCCTCTCCTCCAAGGAGGCTTTGGTGGCTCCTGTACAACATGTGTCAACTTCCCAGCCAATGTCCTGGATTTACTCCTCTCTCCCCACTGCACCAGAGCAGGTGTGAGCAGAGTATTGGGCAGGGCAACTGTCTCTCTTGCTAAGTCTTCACTGGGGGTCAATCCCAAACATTGCTGTCTGTGTCGGTGCCTCTGTCCCCAAGAGGGCAGGACCTGGGCCCTTTAAACTTGCTTTTACCAAGGCCTCAGTAGTTCCCTGTTTTTTCTGCAAAGACACCAAAGAGGCTATGAGCTGAATTCACATCTTGATGAAGAGGAAGGATTTCAAGAGTCATCCCCATCCTTATTAGTTTGTGGCATATGAACTCTCTGGGACAATGGAAGAAGGAGGGGTTCTCCCATATTCTTCATATTCAACACGATAATCTATCATACTCCCCTCCTCCCCACCCCGTCATCCCCCTCCACCCACATTCATAGCCCTCCCTCCCTCCTTGCCCTTCTGCCCACCATAGCCTCCACCCTCTTGGGTGTGAGTAGAACCTCCAAGCATCCTGACACTGCAGCGGCCTCTCACCCATACTCCAACGTGCCTCTAGGAAGCAGTGAACTATGAGAGACAAACCAGTCAGCGCATCTGTTGGGCAATGATGGTGCCAAAGCTGGTTCTGGGATCAGGGACTGGGGCGGATGGTGAGAAACACATGGACACGAAATCATTTCTGGACAATGGGGTTTAAACCTACCTTGGTCACAGGTCCCTCTGAGAACCTGAAATAAAGTTTACTCCCCCTATTCTGAGACTGCATACCCCCTCGTTTACATGCCGTTTTGCAAGAATTCTCCAAAGCCTAACCATGGATTCCCCAGTTTAAGGACCTAGCTTTGGGAGTTTGGGGTCCAAGTTACATAAATTTGGCTTGCCCACTTGAGAAAGCTGCGTGACAAATGAGGGAAAGGAAGGCACACGTGTGGTAGAGTGAGGGAGCTCAGAGTTATGGGATAGTGGGCACCCAATGGGCTTCATCGGCAGACACTTTCTAGGAAAGGGGAATTTCAAGCAGGAGAGGTTTGGGGAGATGAGAAAAGAGGAATATATGGAGAGGAGATAAGGACAGAGGCCATCCAAGGCCATCAGCCATCTGACATCTCTGGAGAGACCCTGGGAAACCTCGCGATGAACAAAACAAACACACATCCTGGCTCTGCCACTCATGACTCATATAATTATAGCAAACCTTTTGATGTGTTCAAGGCTCAGTTCCCCCATCTGTAACAATTCTCATCTCATGGGACTCTTAGCAGATTAAATGAGACCAGGAATATAAAATCAACCAACCAAACTAATACCTGGTAAATGACAAAGCACAAATGGGATATATTTAAAGATCTACCAAGGAGGCCAACCAGAGGTGGACAAACCATTCCTGTCCCCTCCAAAGGTGAGTAACTAGAGATGCTGTCTCTACTGTCTCCTGTTTTTGTCAGAAGCGTGTCCCAAGGGAGACCTACTTGGCTAAACCCAACACTCCCTCCTACTCCCTATTGGTGACAGACTTTTCTTTGGTTAGTGTCTGCACAGACGGGGCAGGGCCAAACGCCAGTCATGACTTGGTTTCCTGGATTTGCCTAGACAACCCTAGCACAACACCCTCATCATAAAACTCTACCATAATCATCTCTCTCTGTCTTTTCAAAAGTTAAATCTTTGACAAAGAAGTACAGACATCATCCTGGGCCTCCTAGGCACTTCCAATGTAAGGACAGCTTGCCAACCTCATCCGGTGACAGGCCCTGACCCGAGGGTGTGAATGTCTGAGTCTTGCCCTGAAGCAGGGGGCCTGGGAAGCCACTCTGGTGTTTAGGTGTCAGCTGAATACTGATTGGAGGGCTGGAGGGGGGAGGTGGAGTTCCATATAGACCCTCCACCTCCACTTCCTACCCCCAAGAATCTTTCCTCTTTGGGAGGATGGATGACGTTTCCATCTGTGGGTTTCTCTGTGGGAGAGACAAAGCGCTGAGCCGGTAAACCCAAACAGGGTGTTCAGAAAATGCCAGAAACAGCACATGTATTTCTGCCCAAAGTACAGTAGATGCCTTCTACAGGGTACAGCCTGCAGATTTTATACCCCTAGAGACTCCAAATCTCAGGCAAACGTATCTCAAAACTTCTCTGAGCAGCTAGTGTGGGGTCCCATAAGGGAATTTGGAGTTCTCTGCCTGCTCTCAGTATGCCGGTGAACTCTGATGTCCAAGGAAAGACAAAGAATAAAAAGAGAAGCAGCAGACCTAGATTTTGAGCTGCTTTGTTCAACTGTTGGCAGTGGGGAAACAATATTTCAAAGATACACGTATTTATTGATCAACTCTACTTCTAGGCGCCTGTCAAAAACAGAGACATAAACCCTGGAGGAGCTCTCAAGTGAAGTAATCAAGACCTAACGAGGCTGCTCCTCTCAGATCCGAGTTGTCCAGCCCTGCAGGTGTTTCTCAGCTCCTGTCTGACAGCAAAACGTTCTCCCTCTTAGGTGGTACCCGATCAGTCCTCTCCTCCTGCCTCTGTGGTTCCTCTCTGCCTGCTTTACTGCTGCCATTGTTCCCTTGTCTTCAACAGGGAAATAAATGAGAGAAGTGTCTGCATCTTTCATTTTCCGAGCCCTCCCAGTTTGTTTCAGCTCTTGGGGCTTTAGCTATCAAGATAGCCTTGGTTATCTTGTTGAAGCACAAAGTGACATCCAAACTTGAGGAACACTTAGGGATCTCTAGTCTATGCCTCCATTTTACAGATGAGAACAACGAAGGCTCCCAAAGGCTGAGGGTTGCCTGAAGGTTCTGGGGTTAGTTGGTTGCAGGGCTGAAATAGAACACAGTTCTTCCAACTCCTCATCTAGTATTCTTTCCATTCCTGTTGGTCCAGATTCTTCAGTTCACAGGTGAGAAAATGGAGGCCCAGCAAGGAAGGGTGTGTGCCAAGGTCCCACAGCTGTTTCCTGGCAGAGGGACTCGACTTTTACTCCTAGACACGCTTACTCCAGTTTATCACAATGGCAACTTCCCTTATAAAAGCCCAGCTAAATAGGAGCCCTGGTGGTGCAGTGGTTAAGTGTTGGGCTGCTAACCTAAAGGTTGGCAGTTCAAACCCACCAGTCACTCCTTGGAAACCCTTCGGGGCAGTTTTCCTTTGTCCTATAGGGTTTCTATGAGTTGGAATCAACCTGATGGCAATGGGTATGTATGTGTGTAAACAGACACGTGTATACTGCTTTGTATAACCAATGGGCTATGAAGTGTGCCTATAGCTTATAAAAGTATAATCTGAAAGTCATAAATTTATCACATCCCAAATGAATGACTGTATTTGCTCTATTAAATGAAAACCAACTGCTTAATTAGCAATGATTCCACTCGCTATTTTAGAATCTAAAAAGCAGAGTTTGAGAAAACCATGATCTTTTATGTGAGAAAAAAAAATTGTCCAGATTATTTTAAATGGTTGTCTTCTATTTTTCTTGATAGAAATCCTTGTAGCAAGCAGGTCACCCAGAATCAAGACTTCTGCCATTCTTTGTAGCATTAGACATTCCAGCACCAAAGGTGTCTCTAGCAGTTTTCTTGCTAGACTCTGAGTAACAGGAGTTTTCATGCTTATTCTTCCTTCCTCTCTCTGTCTGTCTCTGTGCTTTCCTACTTGCTTCTTCCTGCCATTATCCCCAGCCAACCCAACATAGGAAGCCTTGAAAGCAGTAAAAGAGCTCACATGGAGGGAAGGGAGGTGGGAGGGAGGCAGCCTGAAGTGATGGGGAAGGGTGAGGTGGTGGGATGGGGGTGGGAAGAAAGATGTGGGCTGAAAAGTTCTGATGGATCTCCCTATGGGCCCACAGGGGCACTGCTGAAGAATGGCAGGTGTCCAGATAGAGGCCTGCGGGGTGAATTATAGCTGTCAATGGCAACAGTGCAATATAGAAGTGGAGGAAAGCGTCCTTAGACGGAGGGATTGAGTAAGAAGGGGGCAGCGTTAACTCTGGGGAAACCTGAGTTGCTAGGAAGATGTGAGTAGTAGAGTTGTGATGATCTCACTTTCCTGCAGTCACAACCAAGATGGGTAAAATATTTGCCAATTGTATTTTCCACCCATGTATTGCCATGGGTGGCTATATGGGTAAAGGCAAAAGTAAGAATATTGGTGCCAGAGGGGGAGGAGAACTAGGTCCCCGAAAACAGTTTGGCTGGAAGGAGATTTGGGGCTAGGACAGCAAGAGCTTTTCATTGAAGACCCTTTTATGGCTCTGTCTGTGTAAAAGAAGACACATTTTGGGTGGCAACAAGCATGCACACATATCAGAGCAATGTCATTATTAACTAGAAAGCATTTCAGCAAACAAGGAACAAACTCCAGGGAGTAGTACACAGCCCACATGAAACTGGGTTAACTGAGCTGAGGATCTCCTTGAGATCAAAGCTAGATTGTCTCACTTCCCATTTTCTGCATCAGGTCTGCTGGGACCCCAGCTAGAAAATCAGAACAATATGTGGTGTCTACGGCTACAGTAATGGGAAAGGAAGTGACATTCCTTCAGTTTCTATTATGTGCCAGGTGAATACTGGGGCCTCATTCATTGATTGACCTCATTGCTTTCTGGGTTGTTCCATTAGTTCAGCCAACATGCATCGAGCCCCTGCTGTGTGCTGGGTAGTCCTCCTGCCCTCCTTTGTCCTTTGCTTCTGGGTTGGCGTTGTACTGGGGCAGTGAGCACACATGGCTTTCCCTGTAAGCCTGGCATGTGTGTCCTGGCATCTTCTCCTTCAGGATGAGGTTGTGTGCGATGAGGGCATTGGGTACTTTCTGCTGTGAGTGAGCCTGGCTGCCTGCCAGCCTGGCTTCTTAGTAGCAAACAGTTCAGTGTGGGTGGCTTACAATCAATAACACAAGTTTCACTGTAAGGAAAGTGGTCGATTTAAACAAAAAGAACAAGACATGCTAGCTAAGAAAGGAGGGGAGGCCTGGGGCTATGATGGAGAACTAGGTCAGGGGCTGGAACTATAGACTGAGTAAGCAGTTTTAAATTAGTGACATACAAAGAAATGCCCTGGAGGGAGCTATGGAGCAAGTGGCTCCCACTGGCTGTCTGTAAGTCTCCTGTCCCACCTTCCCTTGGAGTCACTGAAGGTGGAAGCTCTGTGGAGCAGGATCTGTGCTCTGGGATGGATGTGCCAGGGTAGTGGGTAGTGCAGGGAGTGGGCACGAACATGGCTCACACTCACATGCTCACATCAGGGATACCTGCATTCCAAACCGAAATCCACAGAGATGATTTTAGAAACACAGGTTTATTATCTGAGTGAGTACTCTATGCTAAGGGGGTGAAGGTTTGATGTCAAGATAAATAAGACCTTGGCTCTGCCCTACAAAGGTCCAGGGACAGGGCTCCTGGTCACACAAGGAGGTCTGTGATGTGGCTGTAAGGGAGGTACACACACAGCTAAAGGAGGACAGGAGGGACAAACTAATTCCAACTGGGAGACTCTGGTGTAAGCACCCACACCTGGCTGAGAATTTAGTTTATTTTCCTTTGGCCAACTAGTTAATCCCTCTCTGCTGAAAACTGGGGGCTTGCTACTCTGCCCATAGGCCAGGAGTGTGCTCTTGAAAATTTATGGCGAGAGCATTTGGGATTCTGGGCTTACTGGCAGCTTGTAGAGAGAAAAACTGGGGAGCAGAAGGATTTTGTTCTACAGGATCCCTGTTTTGATCTTAGAGATGGCAAAGTTTAAAAACTCATTTACACCAACAGGCCAATATCCTTGTGGGGCAAGGGGGAGTCAGGATAAACGCTCCCATTTTATAAATGAAGAAATTGAGGACTACAGTGGAAATCTGTAGCAAAAATGCTCTGTCATAGCCCAGATTCTTAGCCCCCATTTTACTCCCTTAGGTAATGCAAAGGGTATTATCTAAAAAAGCACATTGATATCAAGCAAAAGGGAAAATTAAAGAAATATGAAAATAAAATATAACATTATAGGACTTCCATGTTGCATTAATACTATGCTCCACATTTTGAGAGAGAAGGACTCCCCCTCTTCAACTTGACTTTCAAATATTGGCTTATGGGTCTAGACAGTAAAGGTGCCCAGTAGAGAGAATGGGAGGAGAGACCAGCGTAAATGCTGTAGTACGTAGCAGTAAATCATGGAGACTGAGTGCCCAGCACAAGTCTGGGGCATGGTAGATGCTCCGTAAATGTTTGTTCCTTTTTTTTCCCTTAGGGATTTAGACCCCCTGGAAGCTGGCATGGCCTCAGCACAGTCATAGCAGAGTAATGGACAATTAGGGCGTTGTTCAGATATCCATAGATAAGAATGCTCTTGAGTTTGGATTGAAACTCTCTCCAAAGCTTTTTAGCTTTTTGCTTTATTTGCATGTGTATAATTATAGAAACCAGATTTGGACAAAAAAATCAAGGAGCCACAGTACTTTTCTTCCTTCGGCTTTCTTTACTTGCACATTAAATATCTTGAAGATCTCTGCATTCTTCACCCTGTGCTCACTGCTGCCTTGTAGTTACTGCAGGGGGTGTGGTGGGGGGAGGTGCAGGGAGGCAAATAGCACTTACTGAGTGTCTGCTATTAACTAGGAACTATGTTTAGCATGTTGTGTATATTATTTCATTCTGTTTTCACAACAACCATATTCTTCTGATCATTCCCTTTTTACAGATAAAGAAACTGACGCTCAAGGATGATAAATTATGCAAGTTTATTTAACTAAAATATAATAAAACTGGGACTTAAACTCAAGGTTTATGTTTTATGTCATTTCATGCTAGCTTTGTACTAGCATCTGGGAAATGGAGTTCTGTAACTAATGGTACCTGTATGGGGTAGGTGGTTGTAGCCATCAGAAGAGAGACTAACACGGCAAGGGTAAAAGAAAAAGGAGATATCTTTGCTTTGCCAAAAACAATCATGATAGCTTACATTAGTATTGTGCTTCCTGGTTTTCAAAATACTTCATGTCAACTTCCCGTTTTACAGATAAGAATACGGAGCCTCAGAGTGTAATTCAAAAGTAACTGGCAAAAGAGAGACTCAAACTCAGAACGTCTGACTTTAACTCAAATTCTACTATTTCTTAGTAGCTTTCCCACATGCTTAGCCTCAGGGACAAGGGAAGGACCGTGGTTAGGTTTAGTGTGAATGTTCTGTGCATATGATGACTCTGGTCAGACTTGACAGGTCTTGTGAAGTCATCCATCTCTGGGCATAAGTGAGGGCTCTGCTCTCCCAATTGTTTAGCAGAATCAGTGAGCAATACGGTATTGCTAACTGACTGAATCAATGTTCAGTTGGAACTTGGCTTTGTGTAGTCTTTGACTGCAACCATTTGTTGGATGCCCAAGTCACACAAACTCAGGAACAGAGGAACCCTCCTAAAACCCCTCGTGCTCTGGGTTTTCATGTGTAAAAGTGACAGAGTTGATGGGGATGAAAACTCTGGTTACAGGAAAGAGAATTCTCATCTACTCAGTGCCTGGCTTTTGGGCATTCTTGGTGTTCCATGGGAAAGAAAGAACCAAGACAATTTGGAAAATGAGAACTTGATTACAACATCCTACACGACTTCTTTCTGCAAGAGGTTGCCTATTTCCCTACATCCCTTTCATGTTCTGCAATGTGTTTCCTCTACTATTGAAATTCTTCCTGCAACACAGGTCCAAGCGAAGAGAAGTTTAAGGCTGCCATTGAGGGGCTTCCACGGTCTCTCAACCTGTTATTCCTTTCATCAGCTGCACCAGAGTGGCAAGTCTGCACAGGCCCGAGGGGTAGCCAGCCTCCCTTGGGTTGGTCCAGGACAGGGAACAACATTTTGCAGAGAGTCTTTTTCAGATTGAGAAACCCTATTCCTGATCTCCTCTTTTGATGATTTTACAAAAATCAAATCGTGTGATAGATGCCCAGATAAACAGGAGAAGTTTGTAATCAAAGCAAGTTCTGGGATGGAGATGATTAGTAGATTTTTTAATGGCTATGAGCTTGATAATCACTCACCAGGAGTAGCTTCCAGGTGGACCAAACCGATGCATAAGTGCACGCACACCCATGCACACCAACACCTACTTGGCGGGTATATAAGGGGACCTGACAGTCTTCCCACAGCAAAGCTGAATCTCCAGCCTTAACTCTTCTCAAGAACCTTCGATTCTCCTCACTGGGCAAGACATCATGAGTTGTCAGATGGGGTACAAATCCCACGGAAGAGTAGGAGGAGGAGGTGGTGGAAGATTCCGGTGCTTCAGCAGTGGCCTGGCTGTGGTCTCTGGTGGGAGCTGGAGATGGGCTCTAGCTTCTGCTTGAGCTGCCATGGTGGTGGCAGAGGGGGCTTCAGTGGAGGTGGCCTTGGCAGCTGGAGTCACGTTGGCCTTGGAGGAACCAAGAGCATCTCCATTAGTGTGGCTGGAGGAGGTGGAAGCTTTGGCTTCAGTGGTGGATTTGGTAGCAGAGGAGGTGGCTTTGGAGGAGGCAGTGGCTTTGGAGGTGGCAGTTGCTTTGGAGGTGGTGGTTTTGGTGGAGGAGGCATTGGTGGAGGCTGCTTTGGAGGTGGCAGTGGTTTTGGAGGCTTCGGAGGCCCTGGTGGCTCTAGGCCTGGAGGATTCCCTGGTGGAGGTATCCCCAAAGCCTCTGTCAATAAGAGCCTCCTGCAGCCTCTCAACGTGAAAGTTGATCGGGAGATTCAGAATGTGAAGTCTCAGGAGCGGGAGTAGATCAAAACACTCAACAACTAATTTGCCTCCTTCATTGACAAGGTGAGTCAGGAGATGCTGTCTCCTTCTAATGCTCAAGATGCCCTGCTTTCAGTGCTGATCGAAAAGAAAATTACACAGAGTGGTTCATTTAGGAGCCATTGGTGTCGCAGCCCTAGGTTGCATTAGGTTATTTGCAATTCTCTACTGGAGAGATGCTGGCAATGTGAACTACATTTTCTATAACAGCTGGCAGTTAGGAAGGATTTTGTCCCTTGGCTTTATTGTTTCAGTCCAAATAAATAATACCTATGGAAAATTCTGAAAACCATAAAAAAACTGATATAGGCAGTTAATGGACTGACTAGCTCATGCCTTATTACAGCTGGTTTTGGGAGGGATTGGTGAGGGCATCTTCTGAGATAGTCTTTTCTTCCCTAGAAGTTATTACTCTATTAACTTCTGGGGAGCTGAGTCTGATATATCTGCTTGGGGATGAATGAAATTGCTGCCTTCAAGAGAAGCATTCTCAGTTTTGTGTCCATAAAGTCTTTATTGCTGTTACTTTAGAATATTACTGGGCTTTCTCCTATTTCAGAGCTGGGGAACCTTGGAATTTACAAGCTCTTAAAAACCAGGCCGAGGAGCCCTGCCTTCCACTACTCTCATACTCAGTATCCCTAGGAACAGTGCCAGCAAGTGCCTGTTTCTGGTTTTCCCCAGAACGTATGATAGGAATTCAGCTAATATTGGGGAGGAAAATGGCCTGGAGTCTTGGGAGCAGCTGCAAAACAAAACAGTGAGTGGTGAAGTAGGAAAGAAAGTTCTGTACACGGAGAGGGCCAAATGTGGCATTAATTGTCTGTAGAATTTTCCAAGAATGCAAGCAGGGAGATCAGAAGCTCTAGCTGGTCTCATTTGGCACCCAGCTGGTCAGGACAGAGCCTTGTAGATTCTCTAATTCTCAAAGCAAGACCAGAGCTGACTCTGGGCTGTGTGGCTTGCCTAGCTGATGGGTGCTCCTCTGAGCTCATGCACTTTCGTTTTGGTCTTGGTAGGTGCGGTTCTTGGAGCAGCAGAACCAGGTGCTGCAGATGAAATGGGAGCTGCTGCAGCAGATTGATGTCCATAGCTGCACCGCCAACCTAGATCCCATCTTCCAAGCGTTCATTGACACCCTGAAGAAATACATGGATGGACTCGCTGCAGAAAGGGCATCACAAGATTCTGAGCTGAGCAACATGCAAGATTTTGTTGAGGATTTTAAGAAGTAGGTGGCAGCATAAACACTGAAGGGAGATACATATCCATGAGTCATCCAAGCATTCTCCCAGAAAGCCACTGTCTCCCAATTGCACTTTTGGTGACAAAAAGGAGAGCCTCTGTGTATTTGTGTATTATTTGTGAGAGTATTTAGGGTTTTAGAGATCCTATTTTGACACGTTTGAGAGTTACTTGATAGAAAACTACCCCTCACTTGGAATATCATAGTTTCAATTTACACATGTAAAATGTATTTAATACTCCCGAAGAATTGGGTATTTTGGGTGAATCCAGTAGGAAAAGGTAAAGGAAAAAAAAGAAAAAGGAAAAACTAGACCTCATCTAATTACTGTGTCCTTTGTGTGCCAACAGATATGAGGATGAAATCAACAAGTGCACGTGTGCTGAGAATGAATTTGTGAAACTTAAAAAGGTGAGCAAGGGACTTCCATGGCTGGCGGGTGGGTAGTTGGGGATGCTTCAAAACCCCATGTGTCCAAAAGGACAGGCTGGAAAACAGATATAAGTGAAAACAGCAGTAGCCAGAGAAAGGCGTGTCTGTTGCTGATTCTCTGTAACCAGCCGAGGTGTCTGCAGTTCAAGCTTCCAGTGGCAATTTTCAAAGATGTTCTGCAAATTTGTTAACGCATTTCCTTATCCATAACCCACCTATATTGGATCATAAAAATTGTAAACACAGAAAGCTCCTTATTCTTTTCCTAAAGAGCTGAGAAAAGTATGGGAATTCCTTAGAATGCCTTCTCAAACATTCTGTGGTTGTACAGACAAAAGTTTGAGCCAGGAGGCCAAAAGCATAGGTTCTTAGCCAAGTTCCTAAAAAGGCTTGGTGTATAATCCAGAAAAATTCAGGAGAGGTGGGATGGACAGACAGGATGGGAGAGCTGAGGACTGTGGAAACCCATAGAGGCTATTAACAGCAGTTAGTGGGAAAACACCACATCTCAAGCAGGAGGGAGAGAGTGGTTGGCAAAGCTTGGACCCACCAGAGCTCTGATGATCCTGGGGTGTGTGACAAACGGACATGGGTGTGAAGCCCCCTAGCAGAGGTGCATTGTGGCCCAATGGGGGCTTGGCTCATGGGAGGTGCCTGGAATTAGGGGTGAGGAGAGTGACCAAGAGAGGTTGGGGCCCGTGCAAGGAATGATGCAGGTGAGGGGAAGTGACATGAGTTTCACCAGAGGCCATTGATTATCCTTTCAGGACGTGGACAATGCCTACATGATCAAGGTGGAGCTGCAGGCCAAGAAAGATGTGCTGAATCAGGAGCTGGAGTTCCTGAAAGTCCTCTTTGATGTGGTAAGGAGGCTGCTTCTGGACAGACCCTAGCTTCCCACCCTTCCTTTCCAGTTGGTGGAAAGGTGGAATGAATGAGGTTTATGGGCCAGCTGACTTCAGCTTGCCATCATTCCAAGATACTGGGGGGAGCTACTATAGCATAGGTCTTGGGGGAAAGGAACTTTCTCCTCTGATGTCAGAGGACATAAGGCTCAGAAAACACCGGGACAACCTCCCCACACTTCACCCCACAAATACCTAGCTTCCCTTGGGAAGAAGCCTGCTCTGTTCCCATTCCTATGCTAAGTGTGCTTCAGGAATCAAAGTGCATTATTATCCCTTCCCCATTCCAGCACACACATGTGATTTCTGAAACAGGAAGTAACCTTTAAGGCATTTACTATCTCCTGGGAATGCTTGAGTCCATAGGGTTGCTATTAGTCTGAATTGACTCAATGCCAAAGGGTTTTTTGGTTAACAGGTTTGGGGACACTTACCATTAACTGGCAGAAGTGTTAACTAGGAGGCTTGGAAATGCAGATAGCCCTCCCCCTAGTTCTCAGGAAAACTTGGCACAGGCCTAAAAATGGTGGTTATATTGTTTTTAATCCCACCCAGTGTATGCTTAGTTTAAGATTCTGTGTATATCCCTAAACATCAGGGCAGGGGATGCCCCCTTCTTGCCTTTGGTTATAGGCAGGGAAGTCATGGCCAGCTTCCCTGTGTGTGTAGGAGCTGTCCCAGATGCAGCACAGTATCACCAACATCAACGTTATTCTGTCCATGGACAACAACTGAAACCTGGACCTGGACAGCATCATTGCCGAGGTCCGGGCCCAGTACAAGGAGACTGCTCAGAAGAGCAAAGGCAAGGCTGAAGCTCTGTACCACAGCAAGGCAAGTACTGGGAGAGCAGACTCACAGCTCCTTACAACAAGATGGGTCTTCTGCTCCAACCAGAAAATGTTCAGTAAGATTACTGGTGTTTTTACCTAATGGAACTTAGTTGTCATTCTCAGGAAAATGTCCACAGGACCCCAAATACCCCCAGTCAAGAGTGGCATCAGGTACTTATGGGGACATGAGATAGTCCATCCACCTCCCAGGAATTCAAGCATGATATTCAGCTTGGTTGACCTTCCCTGGACCAGTTGTCAGACTTCTTAGCTCAAGACTAAGTTTCTCCCAAGCTGGAACCCACCTATGAACTGTCCTCTTCCTCCCATATCAGTACGAGGAGCTCCAGGTGACTGCTGGGAAACATGGAGACAGCCTGAGAGAGATCAAGGTGGAGATCAGTGAACTGAATTGCATGATCCAGAGACTGAAAGGGGAAATCGCCCACATGAAGAAGCAGGTGAGGTCCTGTCCTCAAGACTGGTCCAGCTTGATGGGTTGAGGGAGGCTCAGAGGAGGTAGTGGAAGATTGTATATATGTATGTGTAAGGGTGTGTGCGTGCAAGAGATAGTATAAATGTGTGTAAAAGACTGTTTATGGGAGTGTAAGAGTATGAGCGCATGTGTGTGTGAGAGAGAGGAAAAACTGGGAAATTCTAATCTAGCACTATTAATCCCAAACATCTCAAGCTTAACATAAAGTAAGGTTTGTAACAATTTTTAGGGTCGTCTAAGAGACATCCTAATGTATGAATTAGTTTGGAAAAGAATTGTGTTCACTTTTTGATTGTTTATATGGATGAAAGGGAACAATAACAAATAAAGCAAAGGTTAGTTTACCTTGCTGTGGACTGCAGGATTAGCTTCCCACTTAGCTTGGCACAGACCTCAGGCACCAGCTGAGGCATAACGGAGGGGCAGTAAGTTTTGAAGGGAGGTGGCCTGGGATGGGCCATTAGCTTTCCATACATAACGGAGAGGTTAGACAGCTGACTCCATAGGCAACAGAATTTTTGTAAAGCAGTCAACGTTGAACGTTTTCATATGCATCTATAAAAAATGGGATAATGATTCTGACTTTGTGTCATGAGTATCCGAGGGAATTACTGGGAAGGCGTTAGGGTCCAGTCAAAGGCAACATGCTGAGATGATGCCCAGAGAGAGCAGCATGTCTCAGTACAGTCATTTGTGACCTGCACTAACGGCAAGGGGGGACCTCACCACTCCTGGGACCAGTCATCCAGGCCTTCTACACCCCGAACACATCTGCTCGCTCTCCCCCTGGTTGTTTAGACTCGACGGTCTCTGCACACACAGAAGCCCTGCCTCCTTTTCTCACAGCGTAAGAATGTGCAGGATGCCGTTGCAGATGCTGAGCAGAAGGGAGAACATGTCCTCAAGGATGCCAGGCAGACGCTCTCAGACTTGCAGGAGGCCCTGCAGCAGGCTAGAGAGGACCTGGCCCAGCTATTGTATGACTACCAGGAGCTGATGAACACCAAGTTGGCCCTGGACGTGGAGATCGCCACCTACAGGAAGCTGCTGGAGGGTGAGGAGTGCAGGTGAGAGGCCGTTGGGAGGAGAGAGGGCACACTGGACCACCTTTCTTTTCTTCCAAAACCAGGTCAAGAGGCAAAGGCAGGGAAAGCAGAGGACAGGGCAGGGCTTTCTGATGGCTAAGAACTTACGTACACTATATCCCCAAGCAGTTCAGGACACAAAGCGTTATAGTAGTTGTTGTTAATTGCTGTGCAGCATAGAACTGCTCCACAGAGGAAAAAACTAGATGAATGGAAATGCAAGACCATGTATAAATATGGTGGCCTGTCCCCACCTCTGCAATCTGGCAGCGCAGAAGAAAGTGGAGTCTGTAAGGACCAACGTTAGAGGCTAAACTGTATGTTTGTAGATGAGCATTTTAATACATGTATACAGAACCTAAGTGCTTTACCACAAAGTTATTTTCTCTCTGTCCATTATAGGATGTATGCAGACCAGAGCAGCAACGTGACTGTGTGTAAGTAGTGGAGAGCAATCTTGTCCTATGGGGAAGTGTGGGGTGGAGGCAGGAGGAGGCAGACGGAGGCATTCAGAACTTTGAGGTAACACATTCTCTCTCTGCAGCTGTGACAAGCAGCACTATTTCTTCAAACGTGGCATCCAAGGCAGGCTTTGGAGGCCGTGGGTCTGGAGGAAGAGGGTCCAGTTCTGGTGGAGGAGGATACAGCTCTGGAAGTAGCTGTTATGGCTCAGGAGGCAGAGGATCTAGCTCCAGAGGTGGCAGTGGAGGCAGCTATGGCTCTGGAGGTGGCTCCAGAGGAGGTTCTGGCTCTGGAGAAGGATATAGCTCTGCAGGTGGCTCCAAAGGAGATTCTGTTTCTGGAGGTGGTTCCAGAGGAGATTCTGGCTCTGGAGAGGGAGGTTCTAGCTCTGAAGAGGGTGATAAGGCTCAGATGAAAGTTATGGTTCCAGGGTGACCTTCTCTTTCAGATAAGGATGAGGTTTCCCCTCTGAATCTCCCACTCTGGAATGTAGAATCTGTCTCTGTACCTCTAACTGACAGCAAGTCAAATTTTGTCATCCATCTCTGATGGCATTTTGGGGAAAGGGATGCCCACGTGTAGTTTTGAAATATCTTCTCTCCAAACAAATTAGTTAGAGCCAGTGATACCCACTGTGTCCTGGGAAAGAATCTTCCAGCCATGCCCCATTCCCTGCCCCTCCTTGCCTCCTTGCATTGCCCATTTGGTGGTCCTCTTCCAGAGAGATATTCCATTGAAGACCCCAGGGCAGCCTATTGACTTCATCTCAAAGCATGCACATTTTCCCTGGAAGCACCCAGGGAAAGCATGCTTCTTATGTATATAGCTCCTCTTGTTGACTTTGCTCCTAATATGTTGTGGTCATGGTGTCTGCACAATAAACTTCATTTGCAATTCATATCATGTGATGTCTGTTTAATGCCAAGCACAAATGAGCAGCCAGAAACTATTATTCATCGCTGTCTAACTTAAGACACCAGGAAAAGGAGAGATTGGGAACTGATAAAAGAAAGATTTCCTGGATGAGAGATGTGTTGCCCTGAGGGAAGTGTGGCTTGGAGAAGCCTAGGGTGTTTTCCTCTGTAAATCTTTAAAAACAGGGATGAGGGAGGCTACTGGAGTCAGGGGACAGGTGTGATGTCTCAAGAAGTATTTGCCAGACCTGGGGTCCATGGTATTGCCAGGAGCTGGACATGGACATTTGTGGAAAATTCTCTTTTCCAAAAAAAAAGGTCTTTTTGAGAAGCATTTTCCCACAAACCCACCCCTATTCCCATTTTCTGACAGAGCTTTGATCTGAGGCCCTTTCTTCTCAGCACAAAACAGCTGAGCCCCCAGAGCCCCCACCCAGGCTGTCTGAGCTTCCAAAACCCCATCCCCTCAGCCTGACATGAGTGATAGGCCGCTCCTGTGTCCCTCCCATGGAGTGCCCCTTTGGAAGCCCTCAGCAAGGCTACAGGGGAATATTTGAGGAAGCACCTGGAGACTATAAAGGGTCTCCAAAAAAAAAAAAAAAAAAAATTCTATTTTGATGGAAAGGAGCCCTGGTGGCACAATGGTTAAGTGCTCAGCTGCTAACCAAAGGATCAGCAGTCTGAAACCACCAGTGGCTCTGTGTGAGAAAAGACCTGGAGATCTGCTCCTGTAAAGATTTCACCCTAGAGAAAACCTGTGGGGCAGTTCTATTTTGTCTTATCGATTCACTATGAGTTGGAATCAATTCGATGGCACACAACAACGTTTTGACAGAATTCCCCCCTCCCCCCACCCAGTTGCCTGCCACCAGAGCCGTCTCATCACATTCAGTGGACCCTTCCTTCTTTTTTCCTCCAATCCACCAGCCCTCTGAAAGCCCCTCCCCACAGCCATCCCAATCGGGCAGACTTCTATGGGTGGGAAGATAATTTCAGCCCCTCTTCCAAAAGGCCCTGTCACCTGGAGCTCAGGAATGACTGGGCAGGTCAGGAATAGATCCTTGGGGATGGTATTTAGAGTGACCAGAGTTGGCCAAATGAGAGTTGGTAGCTTAGGTTGGGTCAGGTCAAGCTTCATATATGTGGTATCCAGATGTGGCAGAAGTGACTCTAAACAACTCAGTAAGAAAGTTCTGAGGGATGCTTTTCCGTCTCATTCCATTCCAGCTTCAAAACCTTGGTGACATCTTGGTTGAGTCTGTGACCCTCCTTCTGTCCCTAGGGGTTGCAGAGATGACTTTGAGAAATGCAGGGGGAGGTATTAAGGGAGAATAGATACCTTCACTTGGCCCTAGACCAGCTAGGCCAGGTTTGAGGGTATTGGGCAGAAGGAGCTCTGAAGGCTGCAGGCAGCAAGGTGACAATACACAGGCTGATCATTCTAGGGTGATCTGCTGCTTATAGAAGTGCCTCTGTCAGGTTGGAGAGGACTACGGAGGTGAAAGTGCAGGCTAGGAAGGAGAATCATGGCGGGGGGTGGGGAGGGTCTGGCTGTTTTAGAGGGTCTGCACAGTGTAAACGGGAACACAGCCTTAAATAGAGACTAACGTCCCAGACATTTGGGGCTGGAAGGTATCTTTCACAATCAGTGAATTTGAATTTCCCACTTAGATACGGAAACAGGTAAGGCCCAGGGCAGACATAGAAACCGGCCTCCCCTCCTAATTTATTCACTGTTTAAAGGCTTCAGGAACTGTGAGCTATTTTGATAACTTCCTGAGGGGAAGAGGTGAGGCAGGTAAAGTGGCAGCTTATATTCCTAACTACCTTAATTCCTGATACTATCATTGGTGTGGGTCTCTGACCCTTCTGTGATTCACAGCTCCTCATTCTTACCCCACCTGGGACACGGGCCTTCTTTTGTCGAATCCACTGAGACACACGTTACTTTCATTTTGGCCTCCAGTAATAAAATTAATTCAAAGAGTTCCGTAAATTGATTCAGAGAGCTACAGGCCTGAGGCGTGAAAGAAATCTGATTACAAGCACATAATGGAGTCAGGGACCATGTCTGAGGGAGGGATTCTCCTTTCCCTTCCAAGTGTCACAGGAAGCTAGTCCAGAATCTGGGTCACAGCCCTCCCACCAGGGCCCTCTTCCCTTCTCCTGCCATATTTGGTAATTGACTTCTCAGGTTCTGGATTTTGAAAAGGAGATAGGCACAGATAGGCGCAGGCAGAACAGTTTAACAAGTTTAATTTCTATAGAGAATTAGGCTAAACATTTACATTCTAATGAAGTTGCAGAATGTTTGGGACACCCTCCCTCTTGTGGTTCCCTCCCTTTCCCTACCTATGAGTCCTACTCTGAATTCAAACAAGCCTCTTTTCTCCTCTTCACCAAGGTCCCTTGGTGGCACAAGTAGTTTGCAACTGGCTACTAACCTACCCAGCAGCATCACGAAAAAAAGACCTGACAGTCTGCTTCCATAAAGATTATAGCCTTTGAAAACCCTGTGGAGCAGTTCTATTCCATAACACATGGCGTCACTATGCATCGGAATTGACTTGACAGCAATAGGCTTGTTTTCTTGATTTTCTTCCCTTCACTAGTCTCCTGCCTGCCAACTCAAATGAGCCGTCTTCAGAGAGCTCATCTCCTCCAGGAAACCTGTCTGGATGGAACACTCGTGCTTTCTTTACTTTCTGTGAAGTGGGAAAGGCTTTGCACTGGGAGTTGTGAGAATTAATGCTGACCTTCAGCCTTGGGGGAATTGTTGTGGGACATTGGGCAAGTCATTTCTCCTTCCTAGGCTCAATTTCTGTGTATCAGTTAAAGGAGGTGGAATGAGATTGTCTCTATGGGTCCTTCTAGATCTGATGAAAATAAGCCTATCTGTGTGGCTGGGCCAGCTAGTTTCCATTCATAAGCCTTCCAGCCTAACGGGAAAAGTCAGGAAAGAGGCTTAGACACACTGTGTGTCAGATGGGCGTGAGTATTTGAACCTCTACTTAATTTTCATTGTATTTCAGTTTAGTTCAGCAAACCATCTATTGGACAACGACTGTGGGCAAAGTACTGCCCTTAGCTATATGGAGGATATCAAGACCCCTCTGACAGTGCCTCCTGCAGGGAGCTTACAGTCTAGGAAAGGGATAGACAAGAAATGTACCAATAGTTATTAATCTAAGACAGAATGTAATTAAGAGCTACTCTGGGAGTAGTTGTGGTGCATTAGAATCAGCCGGGGAGCTTATTAAAATGGCACATTCCTTGTTCCAGCTCCTCTCCCCCACGGTTTCCATTACAGAGGTTTGGGATGGAGTCTGGAAATCTGCATTTTTAATTAGTTCCAAGGTAATTCTGATGCCAGTGTTGCAAGGGATGCCAGTGATTCTGATGCTGGTTTGAGAAGCTTTGACATAGAGTCTGAGGGAGCAAGCTTTGTTGTAGGAGAGATCTGGATTAGATTTCTAGAAACCTGGAACTTGGTAGGCACGCAATGAAACACTTACGACCAGATGAAAGAATTGACTTTGGGCAAATTATGTAACAACTCTGAGTCTTGATTTCCCCATTTATAAGGAAAATAAGTATAGTACCTCCTGATAGAGTTGCTGGAGAGGTTAGATAAGGGATACATGTTTATTATATAGGACCTGTGCCATCATAAGCATGCAGTACTTGGGCCACTTGTTATTACTATTGCCATTACTAGAGTTATAGGCGGTCCTGTGGGACTGGGGAGGGCTTCAAGGATGAGGTAACTTTACATCTAGGCACTGAAAGATACGTGGATTAATCAAGAAATAATAACAATTTATGCAAATTCTTCCAGCTAATAGAAGAGGAGGAAACCCTTTCTATCGTGTTTTATGAGCCAGCAATATCCTGATATCAAAATCAGACAAAGACATTGTAAGAAATAAAGACTAAAGTCCAATATTCTTTATTGACATAGGGTTCAAAAGGTTTCAACAAAATATGAGCAAATTGAACCCAGAAATATATAAAAATATATATTTTACACACACACACAGACACACGTATATATAATAATGCATTATGATTAGATAGGGTTTAACCTATGAATGGAAGGCTGGTTCAACATCCCAAAATTTAATTAAGGTATTCACCTTATTGACGTATGAAAGAAGAAGAAGGAAAAAAAAAAAAACAAACAAACCAATATATGATAATCTCAACAGATGCAGGAAAAGTATTTAACAAAATTCAACAGTCATTTATGGTAAAAACTCTCAGCAACCTAAGAATAGCTTGATAAAGGGCATCTATATAAACCTACAGTTAATAATACTTAATGGTGAAAGCCTCAAGGCTTTCCCCTTAAGACTGAGAACGGGCAAGGATGTCTGCTATCACTACTATTCAGTATCATACCAGAATATTAAACAGTGTAATAATGCAAGACATAGAGATTGGAAGGAGAAAATAAAATTGTCTTTACTCACAGATAACATGATTACCTGTGCAGAAGATCCCGAAGAATCTACACAAAACCTATTCGAACTAATACATGAGTTTAGGAAGGTTACAGGCTACAGGGTCAATATATAAAAATTAATTGTATATCTATAAACTAGCAATAAACAATTAGAAATTGAAATGAAGAAAACAGCATCATTTACAATAGCACCAAATAGGATAACATACTTAGATACAAAGTTAAAAAGAGTTTTTTTCAAGATCTGTATGATCAAAACTAAAAAAAAGAAAGAAATCAATAAATCTAAATAAACAGAGCAGTCTACCACGTTCATGGGTTGGAAGATTTAACATCATTAAGATGTCAACTGTCTTCCAAACTAATCTATAGACTCCATGCAATCCTAATAAAAATCAAAGCAAGATTTCCTTTTTAGAAATTAATAAGATTATTCTAATATGTATACAGAAACATGAAGTACCTGGAATAGCCAAAATAATTTTGAAAAAAAAAGTTGGCGGACTCATACTACCTGATTTAAAGACTTATCATAAAGCTATAGTAATCAAGACAGTGTGGTATTGGCTAAGGTTAGACCCATCGATCAGTGAAACAGAACAGAGAGTCCAGTAATCAAGCCACATTGTTGCTGTTGTTAGGTGCTGTTGAGTTGATTCCAACTCACAGCAACCCTATGTGCAACACAACGAAACAGTTCTTGGTCCTGTGCCATCCTTCCAATCATTGTTATGCTTGAGCCCATTGTTGCAGGCGCTCTGTCAATCCATCTCATTGAGGGTCTTCTTCCTTCTCACTGACCCTCTACTTTACCAAGCATGATGTCCTTCTCCAGGGACTGATCCTTCCTGAAAACATGTCCAAAGTATGTGAGACATAGTCTCACCATCCTTGCTTTTAAGGAGCATTCTGGCTGTACTTTTTCCAAGACAGATTTATTTGTTCTTTTGGCAGTCCATGGCATATTCAATATTCTTCGCCAACACCATAATTCAAAGGCGTCAATTCTTCTTTGGACTTCCTTATTCATTGTCCAGCTTTACCATGCATATGAGGTGATTGAAAACATCCCGGCTTGGGTCAGGCACACCTTAGTCTTCAAGCTGACATCTTTGCTTTTTAACACTTTAAAGAGGTCGTTTGCAGCACAAAAGCCACATATGTATGCTCAGTTGATTTTCACAAAAGGAACAGTGGTAACTCACTAGAGAATGGGATAGTTTCTTCAACAAATAGTGCTGGAACAATTGCACTTCCATACGCAAAGAATTGAACTTTGAACCATACCTTGCACAATATAAGATGACTCAAAATGAGTGATAGACATAAATGTAAAATGTAAAACTATGAACGTTCTAGAAGAAAAGGTACAAGAAAATCTTTGTGACCTTGGGTTAGGCAAAGATTTTGTAGATACCACTCCAAAATTATGAGTTATAAAAGAAAAAATTAATAAATTAAATAAACGTCATCAAAACTCAAAGCTTCTCTTCTGTGAAAGACGTTGCAAACAGAATTAAAAGAAAAGCCACAGACTGGGAGAAAATATTTGCAAAACACATAACTGATATGGAACTATATCCCGAATATATAAAGAATTCTCAAAACTCAATAATAAGAAGACAAACATATCAATAAAAATAGCAAAAGATTTGAAACAGCTACTTCACCAAAGAACAGATACGGATGGCAAGTAAACACATGAAAAGATGCTCATCATCATTAGGGAAATACAAATTAAAGCCACAATGAGACATCACTATACATCTACTAGAATGGGTAAAAACAAACAAACAACAACAAGAAAATGAACCCTACGAAGTGCTGGTGAGGATGTGGAGCGAATGTAACTCTCACACGTTGCTATTGTAATGCAAAATTGTACAGCTACTTTGGAAAAGAGTTTGACAGTTTCTTATAAAGTTAAGCATATCGTACAACCCAGAACATGCACTCTTAACTATTTACCCCATAGAAATGAAAACATACATTTGCTGTAGAGAAAAAACACCACAAAGTTTAGTAAAGCAAAAGAAGTTTTATTTGGCATATGTTTAAAAAGGCAAAAAGTGGGAAGTGGACAAGCATGCCGCTAGAGTCATGTCTGTCCGAGTCCAAGGAATATTACAGAATAACCAGTATGTATCAACATTACAAAATGGGCAAACCATTGAAAGCTTCACCTTTTCACAGATTGGTTAGAAACTGAGATCCTACATTTTGAACTGCCTTTCTTAACCATCATCGGTACAGGTTTCGGTAACCACAGTCAGGAGGTTCTTCATTGGTCCAACAAATTTTCTATTCACTAAATGCTGATAGAAAAAGATAAGAGTGGAAAGTCTTTTGCGTTCTGTTTTTTGATTCGTTTGTGTGAAAGCTTCCCTAAAAGATATTTTCCAAGATTGTCCTAGCTATTGTCTTTATACCTCAGGGCCCCGTGGATGTGTCCTTTTAGTCTTCATGAGTCCTTGTGAAACCAGTTCCACCTGGGTCACGTTCTCTATGCTCTGTGACTCCAATATTATTTCCTAAATCACATTCACACAACAACTTGCATACAAATGTTTAATAGCGCCTTTATTATTAATCACTAAAACCCTAAATATCCTTTAACTAGTAAATGGATAAACAAACTGTGGTACATCCATATAGCTGGTTAGTACTCAGCAATAAACAGGAAGGAACAGATACGTGAAACACATGAATGACTCTCAAAGGCATTAGGCTGAATGAAAGAGGCCAGTCTCAAAAGATTACATACTGTATGCTTCCATTTATATGACACTTTCGAAAAAGCAAAACTACAGGGAAAAAAACAAAAAAACAGATTAGTGGCTGCCAGGAGCTGTGTGTAGGGGAAGGAGTTGAGTACAAAGGGGTACAGGTGAGTTTTTTGGGAGTAATGGAGCTGTTCTCTATTTGATTGTGGTGATGGCTGCATGACAGAATGAGTTTATCAAAATTTATAGAACTACATTAAAGGGGTGAATCTTATCATGTACAAATTATTCCTTAATAAGTGAAAAATTATATAGGTATATATTAAACATGAACTTATTTTGAAGTCAAATGTTGAGAACAAGGAGATTGGTGAACTTAAGAATCTAAAACTGGAAGGTTAAAGGTGTCTTACTAGTCAATTTATTTCTGTGTTTTGTTTTTATTACCCTGCAATGAGAAAATCCTGATTCATATAGAGAAAAAGATGTAAATAGCAACAGAATTTATAATTACCTGGCCTTGCAATCTCTGATTACTTTTTATTGAAAGAAATATGGCAAGAGAAGCTTTAGGTCAAGGTTGGCATAAAAATAATTTAATGCACTGTTGAACTCCAATTAATTAAAATTTACTATAGATCACATTTGAATGTGAATGATGTTTATTTTAAATTCAGCTTTAAAGAGGATTAATTTACATTCAACAAAATGTATTTTATTGCATTTGAATGTATACTTAATATGTTTTTTAAAAAACAAATACACATACCTTAGTAATCTTTGTAACAGTAGACTATTTCCACCACTCCAATAAGTTACCTCATGCCCCAGACAACTTTTGATCTACTTTCTGTCATTAAAGATTAGTTTTCCCTGTTCTAGAATTTTTCCAAAGTGGATGTATAATTTTACATTTCCATCAGCCATGTATGAAAGTTTCAGTTGCACCGCCTCCTCCCCACCACTGGGTATTTTCTACCCATTCATTCTAGTGGGTCTGTAGTGCTATTCCATTGGAGTTTGATAGCATTTTCCTGATAACTAGTGATATTCAGCCTCTTTTATTGGGTTTATTGGCCATTTATATATCTTTTTGGAAGGATCTGTTCAAACTGTGTGCAGATTTTTATAGGGTGGTTTGTCTTCTTAGCATTCAGCTGCAGGAGTTCTTTATATATTCTGGCTACCAGGCCTTTGTCAGATATATGTATTGTGAGTATTTTCTCTAGTGAGTGGCTTGCCTTTTCATTTCTTAATGACATCTACAAAGACCAGAACTTTTTTTTTTTTTTTAATTGTGCTTTAGGTGAAAGTTTACAGCTCCAGTTAATTTCTCATACAAAAATGTTTACGCATATTGTTATGTGACATTAGTTGCAATCTCTGCAATGTGACAGCACACTCCCCTTTCCACCCCGGATTTCTTGTGTCCATTCAACCAGTTCCTGCCCCTTCCTGACGTCTCGTTCTGCCTCCGGACAGGAGCTGCCCATTTGATCTCATGTATCTGCTTGGACTATGCAGTACACTCTTCATGAGTATTATTTTTATGTCTTATAGTCCAGTCTAATCCTTGTTTGAAGAGTGGGCTTCAGAAATGGTTTTAGTTCTAGGTTAACAGAGTGCCTGGGGGTCATAGTTTCGGGGGTTCCTCCAGTCTCTGTCAGACCATTAAGTCTGGTCTTTTAACGTGAATTTGAGTTCTGCTCCGCACTTCTCTCCCGCTCCATAAGGAACTCTCTGCTGTATTCCCTGTCAGGGCGGTCATTGGTGGTAAGATCAGAACTTTTTAACAATGATGAATTTCAATTTATCAACTTTTCTTTATAGTTTGGGCTTTTGGTGTCTGTCTTAGTTATCTACTGTCGCTATAACAGAAATACTACAAATGGGTGGCTTTAAAAAACAGAAATTTATTTTCTCACAGTTTAGGAGGCTAGAAGTCCAAATTCAGTGTGCAGGTTCTAGAGGAAGGCATTCTCTCTCTGTTGGCTCTAGAGGAAGGTTCTTGTCTCTTCAGCTTCACAAGCCATGTGTGCTGATGTGGGGTGTCTTTGTCTAATTTTCACTAGTGGGCTAGCAGTTGGGTTTTTGCATAAAGCATGTATTTCCTTACCACTACCCATCTGTCAGTTTGTCATACTGTGGTGGCTTGCAGGTTGCTGTGATGCTGGAAGCTATGCCACTGGTATTTCAAATACCAGCATGGAAGGAGAACGAAGAACAACAAAGACACAAGGGAAGTATTAGCCCAAGAGACAGAAAGGGCCACATAAACCAGAGACTTCATCAGCCTGAGACCAGAAGAACTAGATGGTACCCAGCTACCACCAATGATTGCCCTGACAGGGAACACAACAGAGAGTCCCTGATGGAGCAGGAGAAAAGTGGGGTGCAGAACTCAAATTCTAGTAAGAAGACCAGACTTAATGGTCTGACTAAGACTGGAGGTACCCCAGAAAGCATGACCCCTGGACTCTCTATCAGCCCAGAAATGAAACAATTTCCGAGGCCAACTCTTCAAACAGGGATTGGACTGGACTGTGGGACATAAAGTGATACTCGTGAAGAGTGTGCCTCTTAGTCAAGTAGATACAGGAGACCTAAGGGGCAGCTGCTGTCCCGAGGTGAGACAGGAAGGCAGAGAGGGTTAGGAGCTGGTTAAATGGACATGTGGAATCAGGGGCAGAAAGGAGGAGTGTGCTGCCACAGAATGGGGTGAGCAGTTAGGGTCACATAACAATATATGTATAAAATTTTGTATGGGAGACTAACTCAAAATGTAAACTTCATTTAACTACAACAATAAAAAAGAAAAAAATAAACAAATACCAGCGTGGTCACCCATAATGGACCAGTTTCAGCAGAGCTTCCAGACTAGGACAGACTAGGAAGAAAGGCCTAGAGATCTACTTCTGAAAATTAGCCAATTAAAACCTTATGGGTCACAATAGAACATTGTCTGTTTTACTTGCTTTGGACACATTATCAGGAGGAATCAATCACTAGAGGATGACACTGCATTTAATAAAGTAGAGGGCTAATGAGGGCCTGGGAGACACTTGGTAAGATGGATTGGCACAATAGCTGCAACAATGGATTTGAACATGCTGGCAATTGTGAGGATGACGTAGGACCAGGTAACGTTATGTTCTGTTGTACAAAAGGGTGCCATGAATTGGAGTCAACTTGAGGCAGCTAACAATAACATATATTTCCTTTATAATAAGAACAAAGTAAAAAGATATTTTTTCCTGACCATTCATTGTGGCAGAGCATGAGGAACCACTGCAGGTTTCTGCGCAGGGTCCGAAGGAAGAAGAAGCCAGCGGCCTGCTGGAATGGGCTGGAACAGGTGAGGACTGCAACCTGGGAGGCCCAGAGGAGGATGCTCCAAGATGTCCAGTGCAGGGGCTGGGAGCAGAGACAGGGCTTGAGGACTGACTGCAGCCTACTTAGATTATTTAGACTGGAAACTTGTTAAGGGCTGGGAGAACACTTTTTCCAGTTCACGAACTTCCCGAGACCTTGGTCCAAGGTCAAATATGCATTGAGTGCTCCAGAAAAATTTTAGAAAGTGATGTTTAAAAATGATGACTATCCGACATGGATTAGGATGCCAGCCTTGCCAGAAAAGGAGAAGGAAAAAATAGTCAGGATCGCCCAATCACGTTCTGCCTCTGCCTGGGAACCCGCAGCCCCTCCTCCCGTCACTTTCATCGTAGTTAACCGTGTCAGCCTAGACCTGGTCTATCATCTCACCCCTGTCTCCCTCTCACCCTTCCGGTTTTCTGTGACCCAGCTTAGAAGCCTAGTTTCCCAACCCTCATGTGTCGTGGGACCCCTCCCCTGCTCTGTTAAGACTGCATTCTCTCCCTTCTCCCTCTCCTTCTCCAAAAGTTTCATCACTTGCCTCCTAACTGGGGTCCCAATCCTCATCTCCTCAGCATTTACGGATTTAATATTTGATTCAATTCAACATGTACATATTGAGTTCTTGGATCAGACAGCCTTGGTTTAAATCCTGCCTCCACCCCTTAACTAGTTGCATCACTTGGGCAAAGCACTTAATTTTTTGAATCTTAGTTTCCACTTCCAAAAAATGAAGATAATAGTAGCACCTACCTCGCAGTGCTGTTGTCATGATTCAATGAGGTTATCTCATGTAGCACAGTGTCAGGAACACAATAATCAGACAATAAATGTTATGCAAGCTGCTCTTAGTGCTATTGATGGGAAAAGAAGTGGGTTTGAAAATTTATCTTTATAAAATTTCCACAGTAAAAGCTAACCTGTTTTCATACCCCTGAAAAGCTTCCATAATACCCTGGTTTAGTAGCAGAGGACAGTGTCGCTATCACCCCGTTTTATAGATGACAAAACTGAGGCTCAAAAGCCTACAGTCACAAAGCAAGGAAGTGGCGGATCTAGATTTGAAAACTAAGACAAAGAATGTTAAATCCCACATCATTCCTGCTACATTCCACTCTGTTTTCCTCCTTTGCCTGGCTCTCCACCCAGTGACCAGGTAGGGGGTACTCACATAGCGGGTGCAGCCTGCTACTAAGGACTGGCTCAGCAGGGAGGGTACAGGATTATAGGCTGGGGAGACACCTCTGCTTCTCAGCCTGGACCCAGAGAAGGAGATCAGCTGAGAGAGGTAGAGAGCCCTGCCAATGCATATTTGTGTGTGAGAGTGTGCGTGGTTGTCTCACAGGTCACTTCTGCTAGGTCTACAGTCTCAGGGGGAAGAGGAGATTAGGGGCCCAAGATGGGATCACTAGTCAATGTGGTAACCTGCATTTTCCTGGCCTGGGTAAAAGGGAGAGAGAGGAGCCTGGGCCCAGAATTTTCTCTCTGGTGGCCACCCTCATGATACAGAGGGAACAAAAGAAGGGCTCAAGTGTTCTTGGCCTGCTTGAATATCTACAGGAATGGTTGCTTCACCTCCTTGCAGAGGGGTTTGGAGCTTCATGGAGCCAGATTGTTTCTATTATAAAAATAATACTTGTTCATTATCTTAAACTTGGAAAAATAGACGGAATTTTCAAGAATCAACCACACGAAACGACTATTGTTAACATTCTGATATATTTTGTTTTTGAACATGCTTTTCTAAAGTATTTAGCTTTCGTCAGTTTTTAAAATATAGATATCTACGTTCACACTACACCTCCAATTTAATTCTAGGCTTTTTTATACTGCTATGATTTAGTGGTCATAATGATTATTCGATTTTGATTTTTGATTTTCTCACATAACACTATAACAGAAATGTTTTTAGGTTTGCATAAACCCTGTAACAATTATTTTAATTGTCTGGGTAATATTACATTGGTGGGCACAGTTTATTTAACTACTCTATCTTTGGAACATTTGTTTTGGGAAAACATACATCCCTCTCTCCATATCTATACCTATATCATCTATATTTTAGTAGAGAGGCAGAAACTATTCCCGTCAACTATAGTAAATTGTATGGAGTGGATATATCTGAATCACCATTCTTTCTAGGTATCAATTTCACCAATGTATCTATTCTAAAGCTTCTGGAAAGTGTATTTCAAGTTTTGATACCACTCTGATAGAAAATCAAAGTGTTGGAATAACAACAATCTCAGGAAACACCCTATTGAGAGCCTTTTGGGTATAACTATACACACCTCATATTGCGTAGCTCAGCAGATAGCTGAAAGATAAATAATAATAACAAAAAACTAACTAAGCAATATTTATTTGACGTACTGTTCCCAAGTAGATGGTATTACTATTTTCTTGTCACTTTCAGCTTATTGCTGCAGGAGAGCCAAACCCATGAATTTTTCCTTGGGAAGCTGCCAACTCCAGAAAGTACATAAGGGGAGCCCTCCATGTCTGTCAGAGAAACATTGAGATTCCGTCTTCCACCTTCTGTCACTCGCTCCCCGTGAATCACCAGGAGCCAGCAGGTCTTTGCCCTGAGAAGCCAGAGCAGAGGATTCAGCAGTGGCTCAGCCATCCTGCCAGGGACGTACCTGAGAGGGGCGGGAAGCTCCTTGCTGCTTTGTGAGAGAGGTGGTCGCCTGCCAAGGCTATGCTGGACCTGGAGGTTTCAGTAGCCAGAGTCCTGTTAGCCTCGGGGGGAGCAAGAGCATCTCTGCCAGCGTAGCTGGAGGCCTGGGCCATGACGGCAGACTGCGGAGTCATGGGGGTGGACATTTCAGGGTGGGCAGCCTTGCTAGCGTGGGCTTTGGCCTTGGAGTTGGTCTTGGGGGCTTTGGGGCTGTAGGCCCTGCTGTCTGCCCTGGGGGCATCCAGAAAGTTGTAATGAACCAAAGTTTGTTCGAGCCTCTGGATGTGAAGATTGACCCCGAGGTCCAGAAGATGAAGCAGCAGGACCGAGGGCAGACCAAGGAACTTAACAACAAGTTTGCCTCCTTCATTGACAAGGTGAGTGCCAATGCCTAGAGGGCAGACAGCCAGGAGTGCATAATTCCAGAGACCTTCAGAAAAGGTCTTTCTGCAACGATGGAAATGTGGCCAATGGCCACACTGTTTGACAGTGTAGGTCTAGATTATCTGAAGCCGACTAATTCAGGCCTGTCTTGTGAATTTGGCCCTGGGGGAATGTGCTCACCTTGTTTTTCATGCTCTCCAAGCCTCCCTAGGAAACCGGGTCTGACCTTTAGCAACCTCCCATTGGAGTGTTGATCTTGGGGTCTTGCAGCATCACTCTGAGATAAAGGTGATCCCTCCTGCATGCACAGTAATCATATTTGGCTGACATGTCCAGTCTTAGTGAATGTGGGATAGTCAGTGGAATTTTGTAAGTGGATGTGTTAAGAAATTGTTTTAATCCCCCTAAGTTGCCATGTGTTTCTGAATCTAGGCGGTTCTTTCTGAGTATGTTGGCAGCAGACTGACATTTCTGCTCTCAAAGTCAGCAAACAGGAGAGAGGGCACAAAAATCAGATGGTATCCAGGAGCAGTTAATGTGTTCAGGAAAAGGAGTGGAGAGCCAATGCCAATGATTCGACCAGGTAGTTTTTAACTGTTGGCCAGGCTGGGAGTGGTGAACTATATTCATTGCCCAAATCCTGACCATCTACTTTTTAACACCAAAAGGAGGCCAGACTTCTTAAATTAGCCACACAAAACCACCCTGAATTGAGGCTGGAGAGATTCCTGGGGGAAGATGAGGCGGCAGGAGGGCTGTATCTTGAGTTTGCTCCTATGGGACACTCAAGATTATCTGGGAGAAGTGTTCTATTTTTGTCTAGCCCCACATTTCTTGGGATGCCCTTCCTTAGGGAGGAGCAACTGTGGATTAACACTGTTGCATAGATTTGGAGCTGGGAAAAAATGAGGAGGAGCCAGTAAGAATTAAAGTCGAATTGGTGAATGTGCCCCAAACTCTGAGTTTAGCACAGTCTTATCAGTGGAGACTCATGCGCTGAGGTAGCAAGTCCTTCCCTTGCCTGCCTTGGAAGATTGCTGGGAGACTGGGGAGTAGAGGGAGGAGGGAGTTGGTAGGGATGGTGGGGGGGTGGGGGGAGGGGAGGAGATTTGCTGTAGGGAAAATATGTCTCACGATCTTACCAGGAAGGTGCTAAACACAGTACTCGTCATCAGCTAGCTATCCTCTTTTGCTACTTGTTGCTTGCTGTTAACTTTCAATGCCATGAAAACAGTGAGAAGGGTGAGGATAGGGAAGATTTTTATCTACATCAAATAGTTGGGGTTATATGGTAAAAGAACATTCCTGAGAGTGCGTGACTTTGTTGGCTTATTAATGAATCTCTTCCTAACAGCCCATCTGCCTGAATGATCTAGGACAGTGGTCCTCAGACTCTGGGGGGAATCAGAATCAACTTCAGAACTTAGTAACTTGGCCCAGACCCTATCTTGCTTTACAAAACCTGCTCTTCGTGATCTTCCAAGTGATTCTAATACACCTCAGAGTTTGAGCATCATACTCTAAGCAATTGGTCATATTGACATACCTGAAATTTCTTCAAATAATAGGCTGAAAAACCTCTTTCAAAGCAAGTCAGGAATTAAGGCTAAACTGGAATCACTCATTCTTCTTGCCCGGCCAGCAGGGGCTTCTCAAGCACATGATGGTCCTCACCTGGGGCTGAGCCTTTGTTGCCCTGACTCTAGGTGCGGTTCCTGGAGCAGCAGAACCAGGTACTTCAGACCAAGAGGGTACTGCTGCAGCAGCTGGATGTCAGCACCTACGCTGCCAGCCTGGAGCCCTTCTTTGAGAGCTACGTTAACAGCCCATGGAGGCAGATGGGCAAGTTGATGGCAGAGAAATCTGGTCAGGAAGCAGAGCTGAAGAACACCCAGGATTCTGTGGAGGAATACAGGAAAAAGTGAGTGAGTCAGAGGAAGGTAGGGAAGTTGGTGCTGGGCCAAAATTTAAGTGTGACTCTCTAGTCTAGGCCTAAAAGAAGTGTTAAGGCACAGAATTGGTTTCTGTTTTCAGGAATCTTGGGGATTTTTTTCTTTTTTCAGTTTTTTTTTTAAATTTTTTCCTGTGAATCTGTGGTTGTCTGCACAGAGGTGTAGAAAATTAGGGTAAAGGGAATCTCTTTAGACATAACAATCATTTTGTCTGCTAAATCCCATTAGAAATGAAGCAGAAATCAACAACCAGACAAAGGCTGAGAATGACTTTGTGTTGCTTAAGAAGGTGAGAAGCAGCTGGCTTTACTTCCCAGGTCTTAATTCAGTTATTTTTTACCCTGCTTTGCACTGGGATGCGGTGTCCTCCTCCGTGAATAATCCCAGACCCCAGTTAACCCCTGAGTGAGCAGTGTGCCAAGTGCAAGCCTGCAAGTATTAATAAGAATAAAGGCCACCCTGCTTTCTGGCTCGAGAGTTCTGTTTTCAACTTTTTAAGGATATCGCTGTTCAGATTACAAACCTACTTGGCATTGTCCCCACTCTGTTATTTTTAGATGGAGAATTGATCTTCCTCCAATGCTTGCCTTATTGATGCTACTCTCTCTGGCATCCCAACTGTGCAGGTAAAAGTCTTCCGCTCCCATCTTCAGGGGCCCACTACCTCCCTTCTTTTAGGATGTCAACAGTAACTACTTGGTCAAGGTGGACCTCAGTGCCAAAGTGGATGCCCTGCAGCAGGAGACTGAATTCCTCCAAATCCTGTACACTGCTGTAAGTGTGGGGTCTAAGCTTCCTGGAAGCCCCTAGGATGCTTGGTAAATGGAAGAAGAGGGAGAAGGCTCCAGAAGGGAAGCACCCTCAACTGCCCCTAAGCTTCCATGTGGACTGGTGCTGAGGTGGCTCTGGGAGCCTGAGAGGTGGGTGGCTAAGTGTTTCTTGGGGACTGATTCCTGCCCTGCTGCACAGGAGCTGGCCCAGGTGCAGCAGACACTCAATGACACCAAGGTGATCCTGTTCATGGACAACAACCGACACCTAGACCTGGATGGCCTCTTCTCCGAGGTCTGAGCCCAGTATGAGGAGATCATCCAGAAAAGCATGACTGAGGCCAAGGCCCTGTACCAGAGAAAGGTGAGCACCTGGTTGTCCCCAGGTGGGTTATCAGGATCCTCCAGTCCCTTACCTCTCATCAGGTTGACTTGCTTCATTGGCCCTGTGGTTGGTAGGGTGTCCTGACAACCTGTGAAAGTCTCTGGCTCAGTCACTGGAAGTTTACTAAGGCTCTGGCTTCCTGAGGACTTGCCAGTCCTATGTTGGGGGAGTTGACTCAGCTCTGCAGAACCAGGCACATTCAGGGCCATCAAGGGCTCACAACCCCATGTGTCGGCTTTCAAACTGGTACAGTGAGCTCTTCATCCCAGGTATCACAGTGGCCAATGTTTCAGTCCAGACCAGCTTCCTTCTACCTGTATGTGCTCCCCACTGCCTTCAAACTCTACTGTCTGTGGAAGCATATCTTCAGGATCCTGACCTTCCTAATACTTACCTGAGTGAAACAAGATATAATGTAGTTCTTCAGCAGAAAATAATAATTCCAGGTTCCCACAGAAGATAGTGACTTCCTCCTGTTGTGAATTATCTATGCTACTATCTTTTCCTTCAAGACTTGACTGAAAAAGGTCAGAATAGAGGTGTTTTCTTGTCTGAGATATGGCTAGGTGATCTTTGATAGGTACATAAATAACTATGCTGTGTATAAATTCCCAGCAGATAGGAATGTGTCTTCTCTATATGTTTTACCTACAGTGCCCAGACTGGACAGGACACACAAGTCCTGGTTGAATAAGGGCTTAGAAATCCGCAGTGAGGAGCCCTGTGGATTGGCTCTCCTTGTGACATCTTTTCACTCTTCTCTTTTTCTAATTCCAGTACCAGGAGCTCCAGGTCACTGCTGGGAGAAAGGGTGATGACCTCAAAGTGATTTAGATGGAGGTCAGTGAGCTGAACCAAGTCATCCAGAGACTTCAAGCCAAAATGACCAACCTCAAGAAACAGTTAGAGCATCAGCTTGGCAGTGGTAGCCTTTGGGGTGGTGTTAAGATATATTTTCTTACTACTTTTCTGTATCCTTACATTTTCCACAATAAATGGTGATTATGAGGGTGGGGAAGAGAGAAGCTAGGTTAAGGTAGGTAGCTGGTCACCTGTGTTCCACTCACTACCTGCTGTTGGCCCTTAGCAGAGTATTACCCTGCAAGATGCTATCTTGGAGGCAGAGCAGAAGGGTGAGGTGACACTTAAAAATGCCCAGGAGAAGGTGGCTGAGGTGGAGGCTGCCCTGCACCAGACCAAGGAGGAGTTGGCCTGGCTACTGCATGACTACCAGGCACTGCTGGGAGCCAAGCTGTCCTTGGATGTGGAGATCACTACCTACTGCAAGCTGCTGGAGGGCGAGGAGACCAGGCGGGTTATTCAGAGGGAATGGGCAATGTCCTCACTACACTTGGTCACAGTGGTGATTTTGTGTCGGCATTCCCATCTCTATAACAGGACATTAGTACCCACTCCTGAAATGCCACCCAAGCTCTGTCCAGCAAGGGTGTGTACAGTCTGGGCCTTTTCCAGAATGCACTTGATTAGCACAGATCCTGGCTCTGTATGCTGGAGTCCTTAACTTCTCCAAACTTTCCCTCTCTTGGATCAAAGGGAAAAAGGGGGATTTCCTTGCCATTGAGAAAGGCACAGAGAAAGGCATAGCTGCCTCCCTTAGCTTTGCCTAGTCCAGTCATGGCTGCACTGATCCCAAGCTGGGGAAAGGATAGATAGGGACTGTAGGTCTGAGGGGACTGGGAGAGGTATGAGTGGCTATGACAAGTGGCAGGGCAAATTGACTGAGAACAGCTGCCCTTATCACTCTATGTGGGAATTGATGGAATTTGGAGGCCCAAGTATTGAATTACGTGAGATTGAATTATGGATCAGACCTAGGGTAGCCTTCCCTCTGGAAATTATTCTCCTCTGAGCCCTGGCCAGAGGATTTACTCATCATTCTGATTGTTTTCATGCAAATAGGCTGTCTGGAGAAGTCACCAGCAACATGAGCTACTGTAAGTATCCAAGGGGATTCTCCTTTGCTGGGCAGTCAGGCATCATTCTTCCTCTTCTCCTGAGATAAAGAGAGAGGAGCCTTTGGCTAGGAGGCTGAGGTCCTGAGGCCCTGTCCTGGCTCTTCAGGTACTCTTAGGGGGTCTTGGGCAAGCCACTTCTAGTTATGCAGCTTCCTGGAGGGGATAAAAGGAGCTTCAAGATTCCTTTTCCATCTAGAATCCTATGCTTGCCTCCAGGCTGAGGAAGCAGAGATTCTGCCTCCAGACCCTCAGTCTGGTGATGGAGATGGCCCAGGTAGATGGAGGGCATGGGAAGCCCTGTCATTGGTGGCCATTATTCCCTTGGGGGACGCTGCAGAGAGATGTCCCTCAATGGTGTGTGTGAGATGGGTGTTGAGAAAATTAGAAGGGGTCTTGGGTGCCCAGAGCTGCCCTGAACCTCACTCTCTGTCTCCCCAGCTGTGATGTCAAGCACAACCTCCATTTCTGGGGCAGCTGCATCTGGCCTCAGCTCAGGGGGCACAGTCTCTTAGAAGGGAGGCAGCTCCACCAGGAGATCCAGCACACCATCCAGTTCTGAATCCAGTGGGAGCTCCCAAGGGTCCCGATCTGAAGCTGGGAATTCTGGAGACATCAGTTCTGACGTGGGCAATGAGGAGTCCAGTTCAACGAGAAACCAGGGCTCCAGCTCAGGGCATAGAAATCAGTAGGTCTCCCATGCAGAGGCCAAGCCTCATCTCTGGCCCTGACCTCTCCTGGTGTCCATCTACCTGAGAATTTCACATTGTACCTACCTGCTCTGGCCCTACCCCCGACCTTTTGATTTTCTTTGGCAACTTGGAGACAGGCTCCTGGGTCAAAACAAGTTTTTATTTTTTCACAACCCAGTTTGGAGCCCCCTAGGAAACCCTTCACATAGTCTCAATGGGCCTTCGGCTCTTAGGCACCCCTCTTCTGCCTCTCACTACACCCCTGGGTTGCCTTCCAGTCTACATTGTCTCCTCTATGGTACAGAAGCTCTGACTTAAAGGCATGGACACAAGCCCTTTTCTGTATCTCAGTCAATTCTCAGTTGTCCATCTTACTGGATGCTAGCTCTGATACTGATAATCTGCAACTGCAGTTTATCAAAAACCTGTTTTGATTTGACTATAAAGCCCCATCTGACCCATTCTGGTCATTGAGACTCTCTGCCTCCCATGGGTTTACAGACTCTGAGTAGTCACTTCAGGGAGCAGGAGAGGGGAAGGGCTATGGAGAACTGGATGATGCAAGCCAGCTCGCTCCTCCTTTCACCCAGGAAGCCAGTGTGGATCACCCACCTGGAGGGAGGCATGAGAATGGGTGAGTCTAAGTGTCTCCCGTTCTCCAGGGATGAGGATAAAAATGTAACAGAAGCAAATGTGTCTTAGGGTCCACACTCCAGGCAGAGCCTAGTTTGAAATAAATGTGCAGTGTGACCAGCTGGGCTAGGAAGGTGTGTGGGCCTCTACCGTTTGTGAACAAGATTTTGCATTCCTGTTTCTTTCTGAAGTGTTACCTACTCCCACCTTTCCCCGCTCCCTCCCCTCCAGGCTCTTCCGATAAACTTCAAGGAAAATTCATTCTCTTTGGAAACTTTTAAAATATTCACTATCCAGACGGGCCACCAATTGCCACCCTGCAGCACACACACATACCCACTTATACACAGATCCTCTCTCTCTGTTCTCTCCTTCTTGTACAGTTATCTGTGCCTGGAGAAGAGCACGTTGGAAGGGTATGCTATTTCTACTTAGCCAAGGAAGATGGGCAAAAATGGCCCTTATTTTCCCCCTTTATTGGGAAAGCTTAGCTTTTGCTTTTAAAACAATGACTTTAGGCCCTGGAGCCTTGCTTGACTGCCAAGCTGGTGTCATTATTGCCTAATTAGAGGGTAATCCGGTTGCTATCATTATGATTATGAGGTTTATTATTAGGTAAATGGTCAGAGTGTGTGGAGTGGGAAGCAACAGACTGGGGGCTTAGGTTGCAGGACAGCTCTGACTCTTTGTCTCCTGCTTTACCCATAATGGGGTTCTCACCAGCACCAGCACGGCCGCAGTCCAGCAGTGTTGAATTGGGGCTGGATCTCATCAGTTCCCATTCATGAGCTCTGCTCTGAGCACTCAGGGGAGAGAAGATGGCCAGGGATAGGAAAGGCATACCTCCTGCCTTTGAGCAACTTTTAGGCTCCTGGGGAGATAGAATTGAAGGGGAGAAGTGTATAGACTGATATTTTTGCTTACGTGTTTTTCCTCCTTCCTGATAGTCCAATGCCTCTTCTTTTTTTGTTTCCTTTTTCTTCAGAGAATTTCCTTAAGCCATTCTTTTAGAATATATCTGCTGGTGACTAATTCTCTTAGCTTTTCTTCATTTGAGAATGTCTTGATTTTCCCTACATTCCTGAAGGGTATTTTTGCTGAGTTAAGGATTCTCCATCACTTGCCTGTCAGTTTGTTGTACTGTGGTGGCTTGCACCTTGCTGTGATGCTGGAAGCTATGCCACTGGTGTTTCAAATACTAGCAGGGTCACCCATGTTGGATAGGTTCAGCAGAGCTTCCAGACTAAGACAGACTGAGAAGAGGGACCCAGCAGTCTACTTCTAAGAAAACTGGCCAGTGAAAACCTTATCGATAGCAGTGGAAGACTGTATGATATAGTGCTGGAAGACGAGCCCCTCAGGTTGGAAGGCACTCAGAATACGACTGGGGACAACCTGCCTCCTCAAAGTGGAGTCGACTTTAATGACATGGTGGTGGTGGTTTTACAGTTCTCTCTGTGGTGTTTGGCTGGTGTGGGGTGGTTATCACTAAAAGTTTTCTGTCTTGTTAGGCTGTCCCTCTCTTGGCCCTTTGGCTAGAAAACATAAACTTTTGCTGGCTTTTTTTATTTGTACCGATTGGGGTTTCCAGGTTGTAGGTTTCTTCTGCTTCAAGTCTGGGACATATGAGGAAAAAATATCCAGGGAACTGCCACCATGTTGTTCCTTGAGTCCCTAGCTAGTGTGTCTTATTTTCTCCACCTTTCAGAGTCCTATGTTTGTTTCAGATATAATGTGCAGGTTTTTAGTTGTACTTAATGGGAGGAATAGGAAAAAGTATGTCTACTACAACTTCCAGGAAGCAGAAGTACTAAAGATTCTTTTACAACATGATTTGACCGCCCCTAGGGGTGACTGGAGGTTGTCCTGCCTCCTTTGTATGAAACCACCAGAAATGCCTACCCTAGAAGCCTCGGCAAAGACTAATGGCAGGACTACCCCTCTCTGGGTGGTGAGGCTCCTTTAGTAACTGGGTGAAGATCAGCTGGCATTGAATTTCCTCTGCTGAGGGCAGTGTCAAGATGTGAAATTTAAGGGTCCCACTTAGGGAAGTTTTACAGACAGGTGCTAAAGATCCTGGGGGAATGATTTCAAGGGGCACTTTGGAGTCTTTTTGCCCCTCCATGACTTGCTGAGAATCCCTCACTCCTTTGGTTCTGGGAGTGAGTAGAGAGGACCCAGAGGGAGGATGGGACCTGGGCCTTGTCCTCAGGAAACTTTCTATCAGGGAAGATGGGCACACACCTTCTTCAAAGGAAGAGACACCGAATGACATTGGACAATTGGTACAATAGTGATGCTGTTTAGACTGTCATGTGGAAGGCTGGCCAGAAGGAAGTGGCTGGATTGGGGTAAGTGACCAGAGAAGGCTTCCCAGGGTGCCTCTGTGGCAAGGTCACAAGGAAGGAAAGCTGAGACTTGGAGGAAGGAAGTGAAAACCACGTGGAGTGAAGTACTTCTTAGCACTCACTGCACTGCAGAGGCAGCATTCACAGTGTGAATACTCACGGTCTTGACTGATCCACAGGGAGTGACATCAAGGCACACGGCATTCTGTAGTTTTGCTGAGACATGATCTGAATCACATTCACCCTGACACTGGTGTGCTGAAAGGAGTCAGTTAAGGAACAATTCTGGCTGCAACACTCAGCATTCCCATCACAATGCAGTTTTGTTGGTCTTCGCTCATTGTGCCTTATGAAGAAACTTGCAAAGGGATAAAACCTTTGTTTTTAGTGAAAAAAGATGGAAAAGATAGCCAAGTGCCACTGCTGGTAATGAAATTGAGGAGGTCTAAGAAGAATGATTATTTGAAACCAGAAAATCGCTGTTTTGTATAAAAAAGATGGGGAGGCTGAATTTGCTGGTTGCTTGATAAAACAGTATTAGTGGCATACCGTATTCTCTATACAGAAATAGCAAAGAAGAGTTGGCAAGCTGTTCACTCAAGTGCTCTGGCTAGTAAAACAATTGCGTTTTTTATGGAGGGAATAACATAAAATGGGTTTATTTGGGATTTGGGAATTGTGAGACACTTGGGATACATCGTCTGGCAATGTTGACGGTCTGATGAAATTCAATGTCTGTCCTTCCCCCACTCCCATCCATAGAATTGTGAGATAGATTGCTGCCTTATTAATTTATGACCCAGATCCCAGCATAGTACCTGGGACAGAATCAGCCCTCAACACAAGTTTGTTAAATGAATGGATGAATGAATGAGTGGATGGATGGTCAGACAGATGGATGAACAAGGCCCAAAAGGTCTGCATAGCACTGAATGTGGGGTCAGAAGACCAGCTGAGGGAGTCTTCAAGCCTGGGGTCTGTGTTTTGTTGCGCATGTGTATCCTCTGGGATTAGCACATAGAAAGGGCTCATTGAATGTTTGCTAAAGGAGTGACATCATCAACTATCTGATGGATCAGCACAGATTCCCCCTATAGGCATACTAAGTGGATTAAATGAGCTTCTGTGTGCAAGGAGCTCTTTCTTTCTTTTTTTTTTAATTTAAAAAAATTTTTTTTTTTTGTATTTTATTGCACTTCAGGTGAAGGCTTATAGAACAAATAGCTTCTCATGAAACAGTAGTACACATGTTGTTTTATGACAGTGGTTAACAACCCCACAACATATTAACCCTCTAACTTCTCAACCTTTTTTTTTTTTTTTTTTTTTTGGTGAAAATACACATAGCCAAAGATACACCGTTTCAAAAATTTCTGCATACACAGTTCAGTGACATTGACTACGCTCTTCCAATTGTGCTGTTATTCTCACTTAAGATGAAGGCTTACAGAACAAAATAGTTTCTCATTTAACAGTTACTACAAACGTTGCCCTATGACAATGGTTAACAATCTCACAACACATCAACAATATCCTCACTCAACCTTGGGCTCCCTATCACCAGCTTCCTTGTCCCCTTCTGCCTTCTGGCCCTTGTCACTGGACTCCTGTACCTCGTTAGTCTCATTTGGTTTTACGGGGCAGTCCACTCCCAGGATGAACAGTGAACCTCGGAGGTAACTTCACCACTGAGCTAAAAGGGTGTCTGGGGGCCATACTCTCGAGGTTTCTTCAGTCTCCTTTAGGCCAGTAAATCTGGTCTTTTTTTTGTGGGTTAGAATTATGCTCTACATCCTTTTCCAGCTCTGTCCAGAGTCCTCTGTTGTGATCCAAGTCAGAGCAGTCAGTGGTGGTAGCCGGGCACCATCTAGCTGTACTGGACTCAGTCCGGTGGAGGCCTTGGTAGCTGTGGACAATTAGTCCTTCGGACTAATCATTTCCTTGTATCCTGTTCTCTTCATTCTCCCTTGCTCCAGAAGGGATGAGAACAGTAGAGTATCTTAGATGGCCGCTCACAAGCTTTTAAGACCCCAGACACTACTCACCAAGGTAGAATATAGAGCATTGTCTTTATAAGCTGTGTCATGCCAATTGAGCTAGATGTTCCCCGAGACCATGGTCCCCAGAGCTCTCCGCCCAGCAATTCAGTCCCTCAGGGAGTTTGGATGTGTCTATGGGGCTTCCATGACCTTTCCTTGTACAGGTTGTGCTAGTTTCTTCTGTATTGTGTACTGTCTCACCCTTCACCCAAGATACCACTTATCTATTGCCTATTTAGTATTTTCCCCCCACCCCTCCCATCCCTGGTAACCAACAAAGATTTTTACATTTTGTGTGTGAACTTTTTCATGGGTTTTTACAATAGAGGTCTCATACAATATTTGTTCTTTTGGGATTGACTTATTTCACTCAGCATAATGTCCTCCAGTTTCATCCATGTTATGAGATGCTTCACAGATTCATTGTTGTTCTTTCTCGTTGCATAGTACTCCACTGTGTGTATGTACCATAGTTTGTTTATCCATTCATCTGCTGATAGCCATCTAGGTTGTTTCCGTCGTTTTGCTATTGTGAACAATGCTGCCATGAACATAGGTGTGCATGTCTATTCGAGTGACGACTCTTATTTCTCTAGGATATATTCCTAGGAGTGGAATTGCTGGATCGAATGGTATGTCTATTTCTAGCTTTCTGAGGAAGTGCCATAACATTTTCCAAAATGGTTGTATCATTTTCCATTCCCACTAGCAGTTCATAAGTATTCCGATCTCCCTGCAGCCCCTCCAACACTCGTTATTTCCAGTGTTTTTTATTCTTGCCAGTAATGCCGGGGTGAGATGGTATCTCATTGTGGTTTTAATTTGCATTTCTCTAATGGCTAGTGATCACGAGCATTTCTTCATGTGTCTGTTGGCCATTTGAATGTCTTCTTTGGGGAAGTGTCTGTTCATTTCCTTTGCCCATTTTTTAATAGGATTATTTGTCTTTTTGTTGTAGAGGTGTTGGATTTTCTTGTAGATCATGGAGATTAGACCTTTGTCTGACTTGTACTGTCCAAAATATTTTTCCCAGTCTGTAGGTTCTCTTTTTACTCTTTTGGTGAAGTCTTTTGAAGAGCATAGGTGTTTGATTTTTAGAGGATCCCAGTTATCTAGCTTATCTGTTGGGTTTTGTGCGTTGATGGTTGTGGTTTGTATCCTGTTAATGCCAAGTATTAAGGCCTGAAGTGTTGGTCCTATTTTTTCTTCCATGAACTTTATAGTTTTAGGCTTTATATTCAGGTCTTTGATCCATTTTGAAGTAGTTTTTGTATACGGTGTGAGGTATGGGTCCTGTTTCATTTTTTTGCAAATGGATATCCAGTTTTGCCAGCACCATTTGTTAAAAAGACTGTCTTTTCCCCATTTGATGGACTTTGGGCCCTTGTTGAAGACCAGGTGACCGTAGGTGGATGGATTTACATCTGGGTTCTCAATTCTGTTCTATTGGTCAGTGTATCTGTTGTTGTACCAGTACCCGGCTGTTTTGACTACTGTAGCTGTATAGTAGGTTCTGAAGTCAGGTAGTGTGAGTCCTCCAACTTTATTCTTCTTCTTCAGTAGTGCTTTACTTATTCGGGGCTTCTTCCCTTTCCATATAAAGTTAGTGATTAGTTTTTCCATCTCTTTGAAGAATGTTGCTGGTATTTGGATCGGGATTGCGTTGTATTTGTAAATTGCTTTGGGTAGAATTGTCATTTTCACAATGTTGAGTCTGCCTATCCATGAGCATGGTATGTTTTTCCATTTATGTAGATCCCTTTGGGTTTCATGCAGTAGTATTTTGTAGTTTTCTTTGTATAGGTCTTTTACATCCCTGGTCAGATTTATTCCAAAGTATTTTATCTTTTTAGGGGCTATTGAAAATGGTATTGTTTTCCTGATTTCCTTTTCATCGTTCTCCTTATTGGTGTATAGGAATCCAACTGATTTTTGAATGTTTATCTTGTATCCTGCTACTCTGCTGAATCTTTCTATTAGTTCCAGTAGATTTCTTATGGAGTCTTTAGGGTTTCTGTGTGTAGTATCATATCATCTGCAAACAGGGACAGTTTAACTTCTTCATTACCAGTTTGGATGCCTTTATTTCTTTTTCTTGCCTTATTGCTTCTAGCTTGGACTTCCAGCACAACGTTAAGTAGGAGTGGTGATAAAGGGCATCCTTGTCTTGTTCCTGTTTTCAAGGGGAGTGTTTTCAACCTCTCTCCATTAAGAATGATCTTGGCCATTGGTTTTGCATAGATGCCCTTTATTATGTTGAGAAATTTCCCTTCTATACCTATTTTATTGAGAGTTTTTAATCAGGAATGGGTGTTGGACTCTGTCAAATGCCTTTTCTGTGTCAACTGAGATAATCATGTGATTGTTTTCTTTCCTTTTATTTATGTGGTGGATTACATTGATTGATTTTCTAATGTTGAACCATCCTTGCATACCTGGTATGAATCCTACTTGGTCGTGGTGTATTATTTTTTTGACATGATGCTGAATTCTATTGGCTAGAATTTTCTTCAGAATTTTTGCATCAATATTCATGAGAGATATTGGTCTGTAATTTTCTTTTTTTGTGATGTCTTTGCCTGGTTTTGGTATCAGCGTTATGCTGGCTTCATGAAATGAATTTGGAAGTGTTGCTTCCTCTTCTATGCTCTGAAATAGCTTGAGTAGTACTGATGCAAGCTCTTCTGTAAATGTTTTGTAGAATTCTCCATTGAAGCCAGGTGGGCTAGGGCTTTTTTTGGTTGAGAGTTTTTTATTACCTTTTCAATCTCTTCTCTTGTTATCGGTCTGTTCAGAGTTTCAACATCACTTTGTTGTAGTTTGGGTAGGCCGTGTGTTTCTAGAAATTGGTCCATTTCCTCTAGGTTTTCAAATTTGTTAGATTATAGTTTTTGATAACATTGTTATAATCCGTTTTATTTCATTTGGGTCTGTTGTAATGTCCCCCATTTCATTTCTTATTTGGGTTATTTGTGTCCTCTCCTGTTTTTCTTTTGTCAGTCTGGCCAGTGGTTTGTCGATTTTATTGATCTTTTCAAAGAACCAACTTTTGGTTTTGTTGATTCTTTCTATTGTTTTTCTATTCTGTATTTCATTTATTTCTGCTCTGATCTTTACTATTTCCTTTCTTCTGGTGGTTGTAGGCTTTTTTTGCTGTTCTCTTTCTATTTGTTTGAGTTCTGTAGTTAATGTTGTGATTTTGTCCCTTTCTTCTTTTTTGATATGTGCATCTATTGCTATAAATTGTCCTCTGAGGACTGCCTTTGCTGTTTCCCAAAGGTTTTGGTATGATGTGTTTTCATTCTCATTTGATTCTGGGAAATTTTTGATTCCCTCTCTGATTTCTTCTATTACCCACTGATGTGTAAGCAGGGTATTATTCAGTTTCTATGTAGCTGATTTTTTTTTTCCTTGCTCTTTCTATTGTTAATTTCTACCTTGATGGTGTTGTGGCCAGAGAAGGTACTTTGAATTATCTCAACATTTTTGATCTTGTTGAGGATTGCTCTGTGGCCTAAGATGTGGTCTATTCTGGAGAACGTTCCATGTGCCTTGGAAAAGAATGAGTACTTTGCAGCGGTTGGATGGAGTGTTCTATATATGTCTGTGAAGTCCAGTTGGCTGATTGTGCCCTTTAGGTCTTCTGTATCTTTGCTGAGTTTCTTCTTAGTTGTTCTGTCCTTTACTGAGAGTGGTGTGTTGAAGTCTCCTACTATTATTGTGGAACTGCCAATTTCTCTTTTCAGTGTTGTTAGAGTTTGTTTTATGTATTTTGGAGCCCTGTCATTGGGTGCGTAGATGTCTATTATGGTTATGTCTTCATGATGGATCATCCCCTTAATCATTATATAGTGTCCTTCTTTGTCTTTTATGGTAGATTTTGTTTTAAAGTCTATTTTATCTGAGATTAGAATTGCCACTCCTGCACTTTTTTGGTAGTTGTTAGCTTGATATATTTTTTTCCAAACTTTGACTTTTAATAAATTCACATCTTTGTTTCTAAGGTGTGTCTCTTGTAGACAGCATATTGATGGATCTTGTTTTCTTATCCATTCTGTCACTCTCCATCCCTTGATGGGTGCATTGAGTCCATTTACATTCAGTATCATTACTGATAGATGTGAGTTTGTTGCTGTCATTTTGTAGTGCCTTTTTTTGTGGTGCTGAAGTTTTCTTTGTTCTTCTTACTCTCTTGTGCTGAGTTACTTTTGTTTGTGGATTTTTTTCATTTCCTTTGTTTTTGTAGGTTTTGTTTTTGCTGAGACTTTATGTTTTTCGTCTTTGTTTTTATGAGTTGGTTTGTTAACTTTCTTTGTAGTTACCATGAAGTTTACCCTTATCCTTCTAAGTTTGACACAGTCTACCATTACTTGGTATCACCTTGCCTTCCTCTCCATTAGGAGGTTCTATACCTATGCCGTTTATTCCCTCTTTCATTGTTTTGATGTTGTTGTCATTTACTGATTAACTGCTCTGATTGCCTGTTGTATTTCTTTTGGTTTTGGATAGTCCTCGAGAATTCATTTCCTAGATTGGTATCTGGCTCATACGATCCTGTGTCCTAGGTTCTGCCTGTGAGCTGAAGCTGTTTGTCTTCAGATCGAAGAAATCCCTTTAATAATTCTTGTAAGTTTGGTTTGACTTTTACATATTCCCTTAATTTCTGTTTATCTGGAATTGACCTAATTTCACCATCAAATTTCAACGAGAGTTTTGCGGGATATATTATTCTTGGCTGACAATTTTTTTCTTTCAAGATTTTATATATGTCATCCCATTGCCTTCTTGCCTGCATGGTTTCTGCTGAATACTCTGAGCTTAGTCTTATTGTTTCTCCTCTGTATGTGACTTCTTGTTCTTCACGAGCTGCTCTCAGGATTCTTTGTTTGACTTTGGTTTTGGTGAGTGTGAATATGATATGCCTTGGTGATTTTCTTTTGGGGTCTCTTCTATATGGGGTTCGTTGAGCTTCTTGGATGGCCAGCTTTTCATCTTTCATGATATTGGGCAAGCTTTCTGTCAGCAGTTCCTCAATGATCCTGTGTTTTCTGTTTTCTCCCCCTGTTCTGGAATTCCAATCACTCATAAATTTTTGCTTTTAATTGTGTCCCACATAACTCTCAGAGTCTCTTCATTTCTCTTTGTTCTTTTTTCTGAGTTTTCCTGAAACAGAGTTGTGTCCAAGTGTTTGTCTTCAGTTCCACTGATCTTGTCTTCCATGGTTTCAAATCTGCTTCTCAGCCCTTCTATGACATCATCCATTTCTGAAAGCTTGTTGTTTATATTTTGGATTGCTAATTGTTGTTTTTGTATAATTTCTAGTTGTGAATTTATTTTGGCATTTTGTTCCTGCATCATCTTCCTGAATTCTTCCAATCTTTTGTCTGTAGTTTCCATGAATTTGTCTATTTTTTCCTCATGTTTGTCAGCTTTTTGCCTCAGTTCTTGGAGAATTACGAGTATTAGAGATTTGAATTCCCTATCAGGTAGTTCTAGTTCACTTTCTTCCACAGGAGAGTCATCTGGTGTTTTATTTTGGATGCCTACTGGAACCATCCTGTCCTGTTCTTGTAAATGTTTTGATATTGTCTGCTGTCTTCGGGGCGGTCAGTAGTTATTTTTCTCATTTATTGATTGTAGATTTGTTTGTTTCATCCCTTTTTTTTTAAAAAAAAAATTGACTATGTTTGAGCAGGCGGACTGTGTGGTCTTTGTTGTTTACTTGTCTGTGGGCACAATAATTTTCACCTCCTTCTTCAACTGGCAGGGTCAGTCACTCAGATATGGTATGGCAGGGCAGGTCTAGCTGAAAAGGAGTTACTGGGACGGGTTGTTTGTGGCACTTACTACAGCCACCAGGGCGGGTTGGTAACCAGTGCAGGGCAGGTTCCAGTAGGCCGTGCCTGTACTGCTTGGTGGTATGATGTCAAGCACATGGTGCAGGTAGGCAAGATGCAGCAGGGAGATTGTTATGTGTGGAGCTAAGATGGATATGGGAGAGAGGAGAGAGGAACAGGAGCCAAAAACATACAAACAAACAAAAAAGAATGCTAGGGGAGCTTGCTGTTGGAATGGAGAGATGAGAGACTATGAAATGAAGAATAACAGAAAGGGGAAGAGGAAGAAAAGAAAAGAATGAATAAATAAAAATCAGAAAGGTTAAAGAACCGCAAAGTTCCCAGGGATCCCACCAGTGCAGCTATGAGGTCTGGGGAAGTCGCTCTCAGGTGTTGCAGTACAGCCTGGCTAGAAGGCATAGAGGTATACAACGCCTGGTATTCAGGGATCAGAAAGAGAAGGAAGATATAGAGAGATGAGAAACTGAGCAATGAAGAAAGACTAAAAGGGAAAAAGATGGAAAAGAAAACAAAACAAATTAAAAAAAAAGAAAAAATAAAAAACAAGAAAGTCCCCCTAAAAAAACAGAAAAAAAAAAAAAAACCCAATGAAAAAAGAAATGCCCTCAGGGATCCCTCTGCACATCTGTGGAAGCTGAAGGGGAGTTCCTTGTCATGCAGGTACGCCTGGCCAGAAAGGGCTCCCAACTCAAGAAAAGGAAAAGAAAACAAACAAACGATTCAAAACGAACAAACGAACAAAAACCCTGGGATCCCACCAGTGTGGAAGCCCAAACCGGGAAGCAGCTCCACACTCGAATCGAGCTCCGTAGCCCCTGAGGAAGAAGCAAAGATGGTGCACGGAGCCAGGCACTTGAGCGAAATGAGGGGGAGGCAGCGAGAGGCAAGCAAGAAATCCAAAGAGGCAGGGAAAAAAAAAAAAAAAGCAACACCAGCAGCCAATAAATGGCACTCAGAGAGCCAGCTAGTGTGGGCTGGTGTTTCTGGGCAAGAGATTGTGTCCACGGGAAGCAGAGGAGGCCGAGTGTGGGTGAAGAAGTGTAGAGAGTGGGAAAGTGTATATCACAAATTGCCTGCGCCCTGGAGCCCCTCAGGAAGAAGCAAAGATGGCGCACAGAGCTAGGCACGCGAGTGAAAGGAGGGGGAGGTGGCGAGAGGGAAGTGAGAAATCAAAAGAAGCAGGAAAAAAAAAGCAACACTAGCAGCCAACAAATGGCATGCAGAGAGCCGTCTGCTTGGGTGTGTGGAATCCAAGCAGCTGGCACTTCCTGGTCAAGAGGCCGTGGCCGCGGGAAGCAGAGGAACAAATGAACAAAAGCTCCGGGATCCCACCAGTGCGGTAGCCCAGACCAGGAAGCAGCTCCACACTCCAATGGAGCTCCGCAGCCCGTCAGGAAGAAGCAAAAGTGGCGCATGTAGCCAGGCACTCGAGTGAAAGGAGAGGGAGGTGGCAAGAGACACGTGAGAAATCAAAAGAAGCAGAAAAAAGAAGCAACACTAGCAGCCAACAAATGGCACCCAGAGAGCCGCCTGCCTGGGTGTGTGGAATCCAAGCAGCTAGCGCTTCCAGGTCAAGAGACCGTGGCCGTGGGAAGCAGAGGAGGCCGAGCTGGGCTGAAGAGGGGTGGGGGGTGGAAAAGTGCACACTGCAAATTACCAGTTGTTTGGTCTCCCGCTGGATGCTCCGCGAGGCTGCTTTCTCGTACCCCCATTTGCTGGTCTCCGATAGGAGTCCAAGATGGTGGATCCGCACTGCGTTAGCTGGTAGGGGACCTCTGCATGAATCTCTCCTCGCTCTCCATTCTCTGTCAGTTTTCTCACTCCATTTGGTGCTTGGCTGGGTTCTTTATCTCTTCATTTGATGTTTTAAGGTTTCAGGATTGTAGTATTCTCTGTTTGGCTTAGTTTTTTGGATCTTTGCTGTGGAGGGACAGCGTGGTGCTTCTGCCTAGAGTGCCATTTTGCCAGAATCCAGTCACAAGGAGCTCTTTCAATGCTGTAAAGAGCCGCCCCAATGTCAGCCATCATGAATGATGGCAATGACCATTACGTCAAGGTCAAGAGTTGAGGCAGTGGGAGGGTACAGGAACAAATAAGTAAGTGTGTACAGGTGAAGGTGAGCAGGGTAGCACAGAGGACAGGAGACTTGCCTTTGAGGGCACAGTATGGGGCAGCAGCCAGAGGCAGGTCCCTAGAGACTGGGCCTGGATTCTTAGTGGACTCATCTCCCATGACTGGGGCCAGTCTAAAAACTGTCTCCAGGAGGCCTGGGAAGCAAGACCATGGAAATCTCTTCCTAACCACATAAAAGCAGGCCAGCCAGTATCCCTGCAGCAACCCATCTGATGGCAGCAACATTGTGAGATCTCTCACCGATGCTGCTGCTAATTAAAGGTCTCCCTCCTGAGCCCCTGCAATCCTAGCGCCCACCACTCCCTGGGGAAGGGCAATTGAGGCTGTGACGAACCTCCCAGCCAAGATCTTTCTACGGATAATTTGGCCAGACTAATTACCCCATGAACAGTAGATAATTAGATAAGACTCAAATTACATGAGCAAGTCTTGCAAGCCCAGCACTTTGGGGGGTTTTCAAGCTATTTACCTGGTGTCTTGTATTTTGCTGGGGGAAAATAATTTCTTGCTCCCAGGCAAACTGAACCCACAAATTAGGGCTGTGGCTCTCTCCTGAGCCTTATAAAGTGGGAGCCTGAGATTGCAGAGTGGTTAACTGCATCTCAGTTAAGGGTTAGCATCTTATTCCAGCTCTCTGGCCATCCCAACATGAGCCGCCAATTTACCTGCAAGTCTGGAACTGCCGCCAAGGGGGGCTTCAGTGGCTGCTCAGCAGTGCTCTCTGGGGGCAACTTGTCCTCCTGCCGGGCAGGGGGCAAAGGGCTTAGCGGGGGCTTCGGCAGTCAGAGCCTCTACAGCCTGAGGGGCGGCCGGATCATCTCCCTCAATTTGGTCGGTGGCAGTGGTCTTACAGGGGGCTATGGATTTGGCCAGGGCCGGGTCAGCGGCTTTGTGGGCAGCATGTTTGGCAGTGTGGCCCTGGGGCCTGTGTGTCAGAAAGTGTGCCCTCCAGGGGGCATCCATCAGGTCACCGTCAACAAGAGCCTTTTGGCCCCCCTCAGTGTGGAGCTGGACCCTGAGATCCAGAAAGTGCGCTCTCAGGAACGAGAGCAGATCAAGGCACTGAACAACAAGTTTGCCTCCTTCATTGACAAGGTGGGGCTTTCTGGAGCAAAGCTAGGCATAGAGCCCCTTCCCTTCTACCACCTTCCTCCCCTCTGAAGCAGAAGAAGGCAGCACAGCTTCCCAGGATACAGACACAGCCAAGGACAGAGCAAGGAGGAGCTGGACAAAGCCCTGGACCCCAGTGCTGAGAGACAGGAAACTAGAGGGGCGAGAGGAGCTAGAGAGCTTAGTCTGGGAAGGTTTCTAGGAGGCAGGGAAAGTGGCCTAGAGTTGAGAAGTAGGACAGTGACCACAAGCAAAACGTACATGCCAGCAAAGGAGAAGCCTGGAATGTCTAAAAAGGCATGGGACCCAGCCCCTGCCCTAGGAAACTCAGACCCCAATCAGGAGACAGACTCATAACCTACGATGCATCCAACCTAGGAGGCAAGGCAGATGGTGACCAGTTCTGTGCTCAAGTTTGAGGACCACTGAGAAATAAAGTGGCAGGAGGGTCTTGGGAAGTGGAGACTTCCTGATGTTAGGGGAGCAGAGAAAGCTTACCAGGTGACAGGTGGGTTAGGTGGTGAAGCATGAGTAGGAGTTTGCCAGGCAGAGGTGGGGAAAAGAAAATGCAGGGAGAAGAAGCATGCATTATGCAATCATGCAGCATTATTGGACTTTTCTGGAGGATGGTGAGACCTTGGGGGTTGCTTGAGTGTTGGGTGAGTGGTGGAGGAGGAGAGGCTGGGCACATTATGAAGAGCACAGTAAGGAGTTTGGACTTGATCTTAGAGATGATGAGTCACCAGAAGGTTTAAAGCAAGGGAATGATATGATACTTGTAGAATGCAACTTAAGAATTTTTGTTCTCTCTAGGGAAATGTTCTGATTAGATCAGATTGATTCAGACATGAAAGCAACATAGGAGGGCTTGAGACCACAGAATACCTGAGCACTTGCCCTCCGGCTAGGCTGGGAGAGGCCATGACCAAGGGGACAGAGTTGGTAGAGCACAGGCTATGTGGTCAGACCCAAGTAGAGGGGTCCAAGAGTGTGAAGGGCAAGCAGTACAGGCCAGCTTCACATGTCTAAGGACTTGCCTTAGAAAGTAGCCCAGGCTGAATATAGAAATCGGCCAAAAAAAGCTTCTGTAAGTGCGGAGGTGGCAGGTCTTGGCTAGATTTGGAGGGAAATGAATATGTTAAGGCCCCTCCTGACCTTAGGTGCTGCCCCAGAAAGAAAACTGGAGTTAGAGCTCCAGGTAAAAAGGGCCCTGGTGAGGAGAGGTACGAGTGGCTGACTCTTTCTAAGGACTGAGGCTTACCTATTCAAACTAGCGGAGCATAAGAAAATGCAGCTGCTTTCCAGAAAAGGAAACCTCACAGCCTCTCTCCCCATTTACTGGGAGTCTGTGGAGTTGGTTCCAGACATCTGTTGTTTTGGGTTCCAGGTGCGGTTCCTGGAGCAGCAGAACCAGGTGCTGGAAACCAAGTGGGAGCTGCTGCAGCAGCTGGACCTGAACAACTGCAAGAATAACCTGGAGCCCATCCTGGAAGGCTACATTGGAAACGTGCGGAAGCAGCTGGAGACACTGTCTGGAGACAGGGTGAGGCTGGACTCAGAGCTGAGGAACATGCAGGATGTGGTGGAGGACTACAAGAAGAGGTGAGCACGGAGAGGGGCCCAGGAAGACCTGCCTCCTGGTGCTGTGCTTTCCCAGGAAATACTGCGGCATTTTGCCTCTGGCCTCAAGGGGACTGAGGTCAGGTGGGGGCGACCCATTCTGAGCTCCTCTGCCCAGGAAAGATGGGTGCCTTCTCTAGGAGGCTGGTGGGTCATGCAATGGACAGGCAGCCTCTCGAGCAGTGGCAGTGCCGTCCTGGCAGGTATCCCCCTCCTCGGCACAAGCCCTCCCGTTTCCCATTCAGGACAGCCCGAAAGTGTGTATCCCAGTCTTTCGATTCCTCAGCTTGCTCAGTTGCCCCCGAGTTCCAAGGAAACCCTCCCAGCAGGGGAGAATGTTTGAATTTCTATTGGACATTTGGGTCTTGTTCCTTTTTCCTGCCTGGGGGGACAGTTCTGGCTCCTTGGGACTCATGCCTAGGGATGGAGTGGAGTTGTTTGTAAGGGGTGTCAGGCAGTGGCATGACACACAAATCATGGCTGAAAGGGGCAGCAGGCATGTCCCTGTGATTTGGACACTGAGTGAGGAGGAAGAACCTACTTTACTCCCCAGATATCAGAAGTAATCCAGATCCCAAACCATTTGGTCACCTTTCCACTCCTCTAACCAAGGGGACAGACTTGCAAAGATGTAGAATAATACATGCAAAGTGTAAAAGATATATAATATGGGCCTCTCCTTTCTCATTTCACAATGAGAACACACACACATGCCCTGCTCACTTATGCCACTTTTCCTGCAGGTATGAGGATGAAATAAACAAGCGCACAATGGCTGAGAATGAATTCGTGGTGCTCAAGAAGGTGAGGAGAGTGGGGCACATCCCTCAGCCACCTGGGAGTGTCAGTGTGGAGGGCAGGGAGATGTGGTATCAGAGAGGAGAGACTGAGGTCTGTGCTTCCTACAGAAGGGTCTGGAGCTGAAGTGATGGGAGGAGAAGATGGAAGGATTTGTTGCTGGGGATATCTTGGGACACCTTGACGTTTATCTGGCATCTATCACTTTGTCAGCCCCCTAGTTTTTGTGTGGATGGAGATGAGCCCAGGTGTGGATAGTCAATTCCCAGGCTGGGCTGAGGGAGTAAGACATGGTTTGGGAGGGGCTGCAAGTTCACCTTCCAATTCTGCTGCCCCTCGCTTATCACTGTGGCTGCCCTCCATTCATTCTGACTGCTCAGTGACCATGAGGAGTAGGGCTCCCATACTCTCTCTTGGAGAAATAGAAGGCAGTAAAAAGATTCTGGTTTTGGATGGGGCAGAAGGCAGTCCAGGGACATGAGTGACTGGCCCAAGTTCTTGCAGTGAGTGCTGGGCAAAAGTCAGGTTCCTGCCCACTAGGTTTCAACTCTATTCCCTGGGGCAACTAGCCACAGGGTTGGGGACTGGAGTGTAAGTTGGTTGGAGAGGACTGTCTGAATTTGAATCAAGGCAATACCTGAGGATCTTGGGATTCTCCTCAGGATGTAGATGCTGCTTACATGAACACAGTGGAGCTGCAGGCCAAGGTGGATGCCCTGGATGGAGAAATCAAGTTCTTCAAGTGCCTGTATGAGGCGGTAAGGTTCCCTGTTCCCACCTTCACTTTGTCTTCTGGAAGAACACGCATGTGAATGAGTGGGTTACTTGCTCATCAATAACTTTGAGAGCCCAGGAGATCTCCAGCATTAGGATGCCAGGTGCTTTGTAGATCAAAGAGGAAGTATAAATCTATCCCAGGGCCCCAAAATGATATGTCCATCAGTCTTGCCTGGCCTCCAGTGCCTTGCTCTCACGTTCTTCATGAAGCCATGGATCCTTAAGGGAGTCTCATTGATGGCCAGCCAAACATATTCTTATTCTTGCCTCTCTCCTCTCTGCTGTTTGGGATGTTTCCTGGGTTCTTGGGCAGGAATCCCCAGGGGTGGAGATGAGGAATTCACAGATCCTTTTTATCTCCTCAATACCCATCTGGCTTCAAGCCTCAACCAGTTGACCAAGCATCCATGGGCTTTTGTGTCCCTCACGGGTTGTCCAGGCTGTTTCCTCTCTACCTTCTCCACCTGTGACCTATCGCAGGTCATAGACAGATGGGCTGTTTTCTTCTTGTGCTGCTTCAAACCCAATCAGCAATTTTTAGAGGTGATATTGAAGCCTCTGGGCTGGTGAGCACCATTTTTACAAACTTAGGGGAATGTAGCTTGTGTGTGTTTGGGATGGTTTGGGGGCAATCCTGCCAGACAGGGCTATCAGCTTGGCATCTTCCTCTGGCCACAAATGACAATTCATGCTTCCTTGTTTTCCCCTGCAGGAGAGTGCTCAGATCCAGTCCCACATCAGTGACACATCCGTCATCCTGTCCATAGACAACAACCGCAACTTGGACCTGGACAGCATCATTGCCGAGGTTCGCATACAGTATGAGGAGATCGCCCTGAAGAGCAAGGCTGAGGCAGAGACCCTGTACCAGACCAAGGTGAGGCTGTACCCACCCCAGAGTCATCCTCAGGTCTAGTCCTTGTTTTGTTTGACTTCTCTGTGGCCCACCGAGGCCCACATTTGCTATGAGCACAATACTGTCCTGGGCACTGTGGGAAGCCCAGTTCTAATGGCAGCCATTGGAGAACACACATAGCCAAGCACAATGAATATAGTGGGAACAGAGTCTAGGAAGGAAGAGAGAAGTAAGGGAACCAGGACAAGGTGAGGCAGCTCAGGAACAACTTCCTGGAGGCAGAGAGTTTTACACTGAGTCTGGGAGGGAAGGAAACTGAGTAGTTAGCATCTCAACTCCTTCATTAATTATAGTAAATCAGGGAGTCTTCTCCAGTGTGATCTGGGATCAGGTAACTCATACCTTTTCATTCAAGTCCAACTCCATGGATGAAGGGAAGGTTTGAGTCATTTAGATCTTAACTCCTCTAATGGGTTGTGGGTGAGAAGTGATTCTTCAGATAACTTGGTTTCTCAGATCAGGAAGGCACTTTCCTAATTTTCCCTTGCTGTTTAGCAGGTTCTTTCTCAAGGGAAAGCTATCCTCTTGAGAGACCTTACCTTGTCTCTCTTCCTGCCTCCTTGCTACCCTAGGGACAGAGAGATTTGGCCTTCAGGAGTGAGAGCGGGGGAAGCTTTCAAGGCCAAGGAGACAACACAGGCAGGACTTCTTGATAAATGTTCAAACTCCAGTCCCCAGTCCCTCCTTATTACTTCTACAAAACAGTTTTGGGGGATGACCATGTGGACTAAGCACTTTGGAGTTGTTAGTGGCCAGGGCTTAACCCCAGGCTGTTCCCCTTCTGGAAGAATTAAGCAGGTTTACGCAGACCTGATTTTTGGACCATTTTCTGGTTGGGATTATCCACGCCTCCACTTCTCCAGTTAGGGGATAAATGCTTATTGAGCAGAATTTCATTCATAACAATAATATTATGAGGGCTTATGGCACAGTGGTCAAGGGCTCAACTGCTAGCCAAAAGGTTAGCAGTTTGAATTCACCAGCTGCTCTTTGGAAACCCTATGGGGAAGCTCTACTCTGTCTTACAAGGTCACTATGAGTCAGAATCAACTTGACAGCACTGGGGTATTTTTTATTTTTGTTGTTGTTCATTATTATTATTCCCATTTTAAAGATGAAGAAATTGAGGCTCAGGGAGTTTAAGGAACTTGTCAAAGGCAGTTAGCTGGTAAGTGATGGAGCTGCATCTGAATCTAGGTGACTGACTGCAAATTACATGGTGTTTAGACAGAAAATCAGGAGATGACTTTGGTTAAGGAATGTTTATGATAAGGGCATTACATGGGTTGAGAGTTGAATGGCAGGAGGACGCTCACCTGTTTGCCTCAGAAGGAGACTGCTTGGTGTAAGTATTATTGGAGGAGTTAGTACCTCCTTCCCGGTCAATGTGTGGGAAAGGTCGTCCTGCTCACATAGCCTTGTAGAGAAGTGGGAAATGGCTACCTCCCACCCAGGGTTTTCTGTGCCAAGGTTAGCACCAAAGATAAAACCCAAGGAGGATAGAGAAGCCCTCAGAGGACTTGGCATCTCTATGAGGAATCGTGAATCTAGGCCACCCTGGGGCCAGCTAAGAAACAATCAACAAAGCTGAGCACTCAGGGACAGAGACCAGGCAGTGCACAGCCACCAGAGTTCTGAATGTCATACATATTTTGTGTTTCCCTTAAGCCAAATTCTGGGATAGAATTGAAGTCCTCTCTATTAACTACCCAATAGATAACATCAAAGGCAGAAATAATGCAAAACTAGTAGATGACCCAAAATTCATGGCTAGTGGTGTTGGGGTATAGTCAAATCTCCTACTCCCCACAAACACACGCACATAAAGCCTCTCCATGCTAAGCCCTCTTTCTCCCTCCCAGCCCAGCAAGACTGCCAGTAACCTGGGGCCCAGCTTAGCTTTGGAGCGGGGGAAGTCACAGAAAGTACAGATGGGCAGCTCACTGACTCTGTTCATTCATCAGACCTTTTTTGAGCACCAGCCAGGCAGTATGGTAGCACTGAGAATTCAGAAATAAAAAGAATAGTCCCTGCCATCCAGTCTGATAGGAAAGACATAGAAACATGTGATCACAATACAGTGTGGTAAGACCTATTGAGTGGTGTGCCAGGGGCTGTAGGGACAGAAGGGTAACCAACACAGAAGTCCTCCTGGAGGAAGTAACTCTGCACTGGATGAGTATGAGCTAGCTAAAGAAAGAGAAAGGAGATGGAGAAGAGTTTTCCAGGTTGGGGGAGAAGCTCATGCAAAGACTCAGAGACATGAGAGCACATAGGACACTTATGGAAATGTGAGACAGTGTGGCACAGCTAGAGAGCTAGGTAGAGATGCACAGGGGTGGTGGGAAATGAGGATGGAAAGGCTAGTGGACACTAGACCTCAAAGCACCTTGATATCATGCTCAGGAGTTTGAACTTGACCTTGAAGGCACTGGTGAGCTTTGAAGGGCTATAGGCAGAAGAATGTCATACTAATTGGAGTTGTAGTGTAGAGAGCTCTGGTTGGGACTTCAACAGTCCTTATGACCAAATCCAACCATCAGTGAGATCAGCTGTGCTTAAGGCAAACAAATTCAACTAACAGATGGTTGAGTGACAGGCTATTGACACCTGGTGAAGCAGGGGACCCCTAACCACTTCCACCCCATTCCTCAAGCGAAGGCACAGTCTCTGTACCAGGCTTAGCTCAGCCAGGCCCTAAGTCAATGTTCCTGCTTTGGCCCCTCTGTCCTAGTTCCAGGAGCTCCAGCTGGCTGCCAGGCAGCATGGGGATGACCTCAAACACACCAGGAACGAGATCTCAGAGATGACCCGTCTCATCCAAAGACTGCGTTTGGAGATCGAGAGCATGAAGAAGCAGGTGATGGGGGCAGGGGGCTCCTGACTTATCCCCAAGGGAAGGGTGAACTGTCTAGCACACTCCCTTCTGCCTTTTCTCCTACTCTTGGTCTTCTATCTCAGAACCCCTCTTTCAAATGGAGGCCCTGTTATCATCCGCCATACTTAGCTCCTATCCGAAGCCTGAAACAACTGGAAGCCATGGGACTCAGAAAAACAAGCCCACAGTCTCACCCCATGGCCATAGATGTGGCTGTGTCTCTGCTCTAGGAAGTGGAGCAGGACAGAGGAGGGTCTGTCCACAATGAACCACTGGGGAGGGAGGTGAAGTGAGGCTTGAAGTGCCTTAGGACTCAGGGGCAATGCTATCTTGTGACTCTCAGTGCTCCAACCTGGAGACAGCTATTGCTGATGCTGAGCAGCGGGGGGACTGTGCCCTGAAGGATGCCCGGGCCAAGCTGGACGAGCTACAGGCTGCCCTGCACCAGGCCAAGGAAGGGCTAGCCCGGATGCTGCGCAAGTACCAGGAGCTGACGGGTGTGAAGCTGGCCCTGGACATTGAGATTGCCACTTACCGCAAGCTGCTGGAGGGCGAGGAGTGCAGGTGGGTGTTGGAGGGGTCTTATGGCCATATAGCTGGAAGAAACTTTGCAATTGTCCAATTCAGAGTTTTGCAGAGTGTGGGGGCAGGCCGCCAGAGGGGCTGGAGGTGCTCTTTAGGTCACCTACAAACTTAGCCATAAACAGAATCTTATCAGGTAGGGAGACAGCGATTTCCTTCTCAGTTCTCCAACCCTTCAGATTATGCCAAGGAGAAAGTCTCAGCTTAGTGCTGTTGTATCTCTAACACCTCTCTGCCACTTGGAAATCTCTCCTTTTAATCAAGAGAGAGTAGATCTATCTCAGGTTCAGAGTCTGTGGGCAGACAACCCTATCTAGCCAAAGATTTTTAAAATTTTGTCTTGCTTTGCTTATATTTATATTTACAGCTACCTTTGTTGGGAAGGTACTACTGGTTTTCCGTTTACTCTAGTGATGTAAAATCTCCTTTTAAGATAAATGCATTTTTTTTTATTATAAAAAGCAGTCAATTAAAAATGCTCAATACTATACATGGTCATAGCAACCATTGGGAAGGTGGTGCATGAAGCACTGACATTTGAGAAATGCTGTTCTAACCTAGTGCCATTTTATAACTGTGACCTACGGAGAAGTTAACGGTCCTAAAACCACTTATTAGTTCACTAGTGGCAACCCCTGATCCTAATATTTCCATACATGTATCTATTCAGGCAGAGGCCACACAAGAATAAAGAGGTGGGTTCAAGAAAAACCCAGCAGGAGGGGTCCTGGGAGTGGTGGTGGTGTTGTGAACTCCAAGGTTGTGAGCTTATACATCTCCAAAGCGGGAAGGGTAGATTGAGGAGGGAGAGGGAGGTGATTAGAGATAACAACAACAAGTACAAAAAACCCAAACCCAAACCCATTTCCTTTGAGTAGATTCTGACTCATAACAACTCTGTAGGACAGAGTAGAACTGCCCCATAGGGTTTCCAAGGCTGTAATCTTTATGTAAGCAGACTACCACATCTTTCTACCGAGAAGTGGCTGGTGGGTTCGAACTGCTGACCTTTTGGTTAGCGACTGAGCATTTAACTACTGTGCCACCAGGTCTCCTTTTGATTAGAGATACATAGGTGAAATTAATGCCATCTGGCCAGCTGGAGGGACTCATGGAGGCTGAGCTAGTCTGGCTGATGGGCCAGTGTTCAGGCTGTGGTGAAGCTAACTCTGGCATTCCATGTGACGGAGATTCCCCTGTGCTTTTCTCTCTGTGCAGGATGTCTGGAGAGTACACCAACCCTGTGAGCATTTGTGAGTATTTAATGCCTTTGAGGGAATATTTCTAGGCCATAAACAAACACAAAGTGAGTGGGTGCCTACCACCGGGACCCCCGTGGAACAGCCTGGGCTCTGCCTGGTAGACCACCATTGTCATATACTTGTCTCCCTGGCTAAGCCCTGCTGCCTCCCCATTCAGAGCTGCTTCTTACTCAGCAGAGTCAGCGCCCCATCACATTCTGACATTTCGCATTGGCCCCTTCGCCAGAGATCTCACCCCTGCTAGGATGAAACTCTCAGCCCCATGCCTCCTCTAGTGCCGCCAGCCTAGGCTTTCCTGCATCAAGGGAAACCCTGAGCTTGAAGAGTAGCACTTCTTCACTGAGAGTAGAGACCTCTGTGCAGACACTGTCGTTGATGGGGTAGATAGACACTTAACAATCAGTTTTAATGACCCCCACGGGGTCCAGCCTGATCTTCCTCTGAGAGATGAACTATCAAGGAATAAAGACATTCTTTGAAAAGAATTAAGAACGTATTCTAAACTTAAATGCAAGAATTTGTTGCCTTATCTGATGCTTGGGCCTCAGCTGCTCTTTCAGAGGAAGTATATATCACCCCTGCTACTCCTGTTTGTTCAACAAATGAGGAGGTACCTGCCTTGGGGATTCTATGGGATCTGGGTTATTTTCTTCTGCTCTTGAGGTGCTCAGGAATTGAGCGTGTGCTACTAAAGTCAGGTTCATGGTTGGTGTGACATGTTTGCTTAAGGGATGACATTCAAGCCAGTTGGGGCTGGAAGTTTGGGGCATCCCCTATCCTGGGACACAGACTGATTATTCCTCCTTCCATCCTCCACAGCAGTCATTAGCAGCTCCACAGCCGGGACCTCAAGCACAGGGGCCAGCTTTGGGTTCAGTGGTGCTGGCATCTATGGCTACCAACCCAGCTCTGTAGGTGGTGGCTACGGCATGCTGTCTGGGGGCTGTGTCACTGGCAGTGGGAACTGCAGCCCCTGTGGGGAAGCCAGGACCAGGCTGAGAAGTGCAAGTGAATTCAAGGATCCCCTGGGAAAGACATCAGCTCTCAGCTCACTCACAAAGAAAACCGTGAGATAAAGTGAAAGACAGCACATTTTCAAGCTGTCCACCTTGCCTGGGTTTCCTCTGACTTCCTTCTCCAGGAAATTTCTCAGGCATGTTTATCTTGCTTTTCTTTGCCACCAACACTGTCTCTTCTTCGACCTGTCTCTGCCTTTCTTAATGTAGAATCAGGATTCTAGGGCTGGAGTCATCTTGCCCATTCTTCTGCCTCAATACAAAGAGACCCCTTAACTCAGTCTCCCCTTCTGGAAACATTGCCAAAGATAAAGACTTGACCCCTTCTCTGACCTGCATGCCCCCTTGCAGACGAAAGGTGCCTCTCTCAAGGGTAACCCAATCTTCCTGCTGCCTCTGCTGTGCCCTGGCTTAGGTGGTTACTTGGCCAGGTGCTCCATGTGTACATGAAGTTTGAGATCCACTGATAGATCTGCGAGAACTGTCTCCAGCCCGGATTTCCTGTTAGAGAAACACCAGCTCAGAGGAAATACCTGGTTATAGGTTGTATCTTACATGGTCACTGCAGACTAGATAGGCAGGAGTGCCCCTTAAGTCTGGTCCAACAAACGAAGGAATGTTCGCTCTAAAATACATGAGTTCTTGCCCTTGTTCAATCTTTACCTCCCTGCTTCCTGCATATCACCAATAAACTTGTAAGATTCATGAAGGCCAGGCTGCTTCTCTTTCCTAAGGGAATCCTAATCTCAGGCCACATCTCTTCTACACATGGAGTGGCCAGTGACCTGGAACCTGGGGCATCCAAAGTCTGGTTTTCTTCCAGAGCACCCCAAAGTATCTGTTGATCTGAGTGGAAGAGATTGATGGGAGGAACATTTGCACAAACTGGAGGATCCTACCATCACCTCCTCTGGGATTTGTAACACATGGGGTTCATCTATATCCCCCACCCACAGCAGTGTACCTTCTAAGTCATGCTTTTCTCAGGCCAGTGGTCCATGAGTGGACAACCTTTAAGAACATTCAGGTTATCAGCAAAAGAAGGAGCCAACACTTGTCTGGTGTGTCTTGCCACTTATCTGGTGGCAAGATTTAAAACTGGCCAACAGGCAGCAGATGACCACTTCCAGAGAGCCTATGGCTTCAGTTATGGCTATTCCCTGCTCCCTGGAAAAATCCCAAAGGTAGATTTCTCTTTAAAGTAATGATCTATTGTTTTGGTCCTTAGTGAAGTTTCCACTAGGTTGAGTATGTACATATATATGTATGAGTTTTTGTATGTATGTGTGTGTGTGTGTTTAAGTATGGGACCATCTCCATTACACATACCACTCAGCTTCCAAAATGACCTTGTGCTCAGAGAGTTCTCATAGGTCCCCAGCCCATGATGATACTGATAGGATGCAACAGGATGCAAAAAAGCAAGTAAGAGGATCACACACATTGAGGCTGGAGTTCACAAGTTGCATCTGAACAGTGTCCCTGTGGGTCCAGAGAGAGTCCTAAACTTCAGGTTAATAGACTTGGATTCAGATTCAGGCTCTGCAACTAACTGGTGATCATGGACAAAGTTCTCAACTTCTTTAAGTGTCATTTTCTTTATCTGTAAAATAGGCAGAATAATACCCCTAAATCATTTTTAGGCTAAAATGAGACAACATGAAGATGTATTATGCAATCCCTAGCACAAAGTTCATGCTTAATAAATGTTAGTGGGAACAGAATCTAGTCTTCAGTCTTATTGATTCAAAACTGACTTAATTAGCTTACTGAAAGTGTTGTTTAGATGTGGTTAAAGCAATTAGCAGGAGCCCTGGTAGTGCAGTGGTTAAACTGTCAGTTGCTAACTGATAGGTTGATGGTTCGAACCCACTAGCCACTCTGTGGTAGAAAGATGTGACAATCTGCTTCCGTAAAGATTAGTCTTGGAAAGCCTACAGGGCAGTTCTACTCTGTCCTACAGTCTTGCTATGAGTCAGAATTAACCTGACGGCAATGGATTTAAAGCAATTAGCAAAATCCAAACTTTAAAGAGATTACCTTATAAACTATAACAACAATTGACTTATTACCAAACGGAGAACTGGCTGGCAGAATAACTAATCTCAGGGAATATACTCTTGGTGGGAGTGCCAGTTAAGAAATTGTGATCAGTTCAACAAATATTTAAGTACCTTTTATGTGCCTGGCATGTGTTAGTGCTGGAGATACAGTGATGAATACACTGGGTCCATATCCCTAAACTTTTCAAGATCCAACTGTTTTCTCCTTTGAATTTTTTGCTGATACTATGTGTTTTCACTAATGAAGGCGTGCTGATTAAAGGAGGAATTCAGAATTTTTATGAGTTATGGATTTTGATACTCATTATTTGGGATCATATATGTCCCAGCAGCCTCTAGATGACATAAATCCTGCCAATATGAGTCAATGATAAAATCATAAAAAACAAATTTAAAAAAAAATTCATTTCTTGAAAATTTGCAAAACATGAGGTAAAACATGAAGATAGCTGGCAATGACTGCACATACATTTTATTCTAGTCTCCTTCTTAGCCTTTTTATTATTTTTCATGAAACTTTTCAAAACATGGTACAATGCATTCTTCCTTACTTCAAAAACAGTGCTTGTAGCCCAAATAAATAAAGCCAAGGGATTTTTTTTTTTTTTTTAATCTCAGGAAAACTACCACTACAATGCATTCTTCATTATAACAAAAGCAGTACTAACAGCTAAGAAGCAGAAAAAGCTGCCCCGGAATACTGCAGAACTGCTCACAGCAGTGCATTCTACCTGCTACAAGTGGAAGCAATGATTGGGCCCTAAGATTGAATGCAGGGTAAGAATAACTTATAGGAGTTCTAATCTCTTGAAAAGTACCACTGCAATGCACTATTCCTTATTGGAAAGGCATTATTTACTGCTCAAAAACTAGAAAAGAAGGGAGCCCGTAACACCTAGAAGCAATGAAAGGCATAAAGGAGAAAACGACCACTATGACTGAATAAAGAATGGCAATAGCTTATTCTCACCAGAAGTACATTTTCACAAGAACATAGTAAAAGGTAAAAGTGAGGGGTCTTATCTCACAGAAATAAAGGCAAGCCTGTCAAAACTTGTAAAAATTTTGGAAAATTCACATCCAAGAGGCATCACCTAAGACAACGCTTAATCTACACAAAAATGAGGCTCCCACTCAGGGTCTTTTTAGTTTCATGCATTTCAAAAGGTTCCCACCTAGAGGCTAAATGCATTAAAATTGGGCTACCCCCTTTCCAAAGAACTCCAGAGGCAAAAAAGTGGGTTGGATACTATATGTCTCATAGGTCTTGAAAGAGTTTAATGGAGACATAGTTATAAAAGACATAACTGCAATATGGCGTGGTATTGACAACAAAAGAAGTGTACACAAGATACTGAGGTAGTACAAATGAGAGTGAAGAATTTCAGGGAGCCATACATGCAGAGTTTCAAAGGATGGATAGGAGTTTACTACATGGATGAGAAGAGGGACTAGGCATTGTAGATCAAGGGACTAGAATGGTAAAAATGGGTAGTTTTTGCTGGAGCATGAAGTGTAAGGCTGAAGTAAGTTCAGCAGGTAGAGAGGGAGGCTGAAGTGGTATCTGAAACTGGGAAAGCAGGCAGTGGCCAAATCAGAGAGGCCCTTTCATGCCTGCTAAGGAGTTGAAATTGTGTCCTGTAGATTAGGGTGGGTGGGAAAGTAGTTCAAAAACAGGGGAGAAATGTGGTCAAATTTGAGTTTTGTGTGTAGATCTCTCTCATAGAAATATGGAAAATGGGTTGTAGATGGGCCAGACTGGAAGCTGGGAGAGTAGTTAGGAGGCTATTTCAGTGGGCTGGGAGAAGAATGACAAAGGCCTGAATGAGGGCAGTGGCAGAGGGATGGAGAGGAAGGACAAGGTTTATGAAACATCTGAGAGGGAGAATTGGTAAGAAGTAGTGACTGTTTGGGTGTTGGGGTGGCAGAGTAAGTAAGAGAGAATCCTAGAATGACTCCCAGGTCTCTGGTTTCTCTGAGCGTGAGTGGTAGTGACACCCAGTGGAAGAGGGGTTCCAGGGGAAGTACGGATCTTGGTGGTTGAAGGTGAGGGTGCTTGACTGAAGGGGTAGATTTAGGAGTCTTCACTATGGTCTTAAAACAATAGCCAAGTAGATGAGATAATGTAGAGAGAAGATGTGCAGGGAAAAGGGAGGCAGGAGAAGGATGGAATCCCTGGAGGAAGGAGACGAAGAGGGTGTAGGAAGAAGATTGGGGTGGATAACCAAAGAGGCAAGAGGAAAAAGAGTTTGAAGGGGGAAGAATTGGCCAACGGGGCCAGTAAGGCTAAGTCAGACAAGAATTGAAATGGTATTCATTGAACTTGGCAATGAAGGAGTGATTAGTCACTTTAGTGAGAGCAGTTTCAGGGGAGAGATTTTGGGAGTGGTAGTGCAAGGGATAGTGTAGAAGTCAGAGGAGAGGTATTGACGGATAAGTGGGGATGAGCAAATATAGATAGTGAGGCAGTAGAGTTTGTGGGAAAAGTTAAGAACCTGGGTGTCAGATCAACTTGGGTTTGAATTCTGCTCTGCCACTTACTAACTGTGTGACTTAGGCAAGATACTTCATTCCATGAGCCTGTTTCCTCATCTGTAAAAGCGGGGCTATAATAGCAGATACCTCATAGAGTTGTTATGAGAACTAAATTTAATGAAATAATGTGTAAGAATTATTTAGTTCAGTGCCTGGCACATAGCAAGTGATCAATAAGTGTTTGCTGTTACTATTACTACATAGAGACTATTCTTTCAAGAAGCTTAAGTGAGAAGGGAAGTAGAGAAGGTCTAATAGAGAGCAGAAGATCGATGAGCATGAACTTGGAATAAAGAGCATTGACTATTAAAGGATATTGCTAGCATCCAACTTCCACGCTTGGATTCAGATAATTAACACTGGCAGCTTGAACCGACAATCCCTGAAATCTCAGTGGCTTAACACAACAAAGGTTTATTGCTTACTCACAGTCCAATGCAGACTGGGGAAGCTTGTCTGCATGATTTCTCCAGTGGGTGTGTTAGGGATCTGGGCTTCTTCTGCCTTGTAGCTTTGCCACGTGAAACACCTGGCCTCCAAAGTTATGGAGACAGGAGAAAGGAGAGAAAAAGGAGGCACACTTGCTGTTAACTGCCTTGTACCAGAAGTGACACATTTCACTGCCACTCAAATTTCATTAGCCAGCACTAGTCACTTGGCCTCATACCCCAACTGAATCACAAGGGAAGCTGGGAAATGAGGAGGAAAAAGAGGATATTTGGTGAGTACTAGTGGTCTCTGGCATAATCTTCTGGCCACCAGGCTGAGAATTCTTTCTCCCTTGAGCAGTGCTGGAACTATGCTAGTATACATTCTTGAGAGCCCATACAATATAACCCGGGGCATATTGCTAGAAATTAGATCATGCTGCATATTACACTTACTACTTTTAGGTTTTCTTTATGTTTTTGGGAGACATTGTAAGTCTGCTTGCATTTTGGCAATGTAAATGGTGAAGTGAAGATATCTTTGTTCAGTGTTTCTTCAAGTATATTCCTTGAAACCCTGGCTCCCATAAGACATTTGGCTAAAGAGAGGGCGATTTTTTAAAAATCAGCCTTTGGAGTAGCAGACAGCACTAAGCATATTAGTGGATCTAATAAGTCCTGCAATAAGGTACCTCATTGCCCTTATCACCCAGCATAGGCTCCCTCTTCTGCCCTACATGATTCCTATTAATTTCCTGAGAACTAATGTTCTGGACTGTCACAGCGGCGGTCTGTCCTCACACTGGGCACCATCTGTCGCAGCGGCGGCGAATGTCGGGGCGGCGGAGACAATAAACAATTTCCACAACTCTTACAGAGAAGTGGGGCCAGGAGGGTCACTCTGAGGAGTCGACCCCCGGCTTCAGTGTCAGGAGTTTATTTATAGTCAATACGGCAAACAGTGAAGCAAATAACAGAACAATGGGCTTTGGGTGAGTAACAATAAGTTTCGGGCAAGGGAGAAGGAATTCAGGTAAACAAGCCAATCAGTAACAGGACAATAGGTTTGGGAAAACAAGTCGTGCCTAATCTCATTCTTATCGCTGACAAGTCTCCAACATGTCGTATACAGCATAGAGGCCTGTGGGGGCTGCAGTTGTCTATAGTGCAGCCATGTTTAAATGGCATATATCCCACACAGGACGTACCTGTTTGGGCAAAAGAGATCCAGTTTAATCAGCAACAAATTTGCAAATCCCTGCTCAGAGTGTTTCTTCTGCGGGTGGCCAGTCCCATCCACGTCCCTGCGCTCTGCTTTCAAAGGGCTATGCTTCTGGCCTTTCTACCAATCCAAGGGTTGCTTTAACCCGAGAACTAATGGCGGAGGTGGCCAGCAGGGCCTGAGGTGACACAGTAAGCTGCTATCAGAAACAGGTGCTACAAGAAACCCTCCTCCCAAGCCGCAGCCACAACTTTTGATCTTCCCACGTCTCCCACACACCTGATGCCTCTGAAACCTGGTGTGTCACTTCTGTCGCCTCATAATCTGTAATAAAGGAGGTCCTGGGGGATGAGGGGTTCCTCTTCATCCAGCCGGTCAGCCCCTCACAGGAAGACAAGAAAAGGTCAGCTCACTTTTTCCTTTAACCCAGGCAGAAGTGCCCTGATCCCAGAGGGATGGATGTCTCGGCTTCTTAGAAAGTTCACAGAAAAAGGTGATTCTGAAATTCCCTTTGTAAGCCAATCCTACGTAAGTTTCTCCCCTTTCCATCTAAACCCTTTTCTTTTTCTATTCTCAATAACCAGAATTAATAAACTTTCTTGTGCTTTTGCAAAAACACTGGCTAGAATTACGGGGTGGAGGGAGAAATCTCATGAAATAATGAAAAACATAACCTTGAGCTTCTTGAAGGGGCTGCTGGTCATCCCGCCACACTGACACTACCCTTCCCTCTCCAGACGGACTGGACTATAGCTCCTCCTCTCAGACAGCACTTACCTGTGACACCCCAGACTCCTCTATCTGCCCATCTGTGGCCGGCGCCATCTCCACCACTCACCAATACCCCCACAAATTTGTCCCCATGGGATAAACACCTTAACTGTTATTATGCACTGTGATTGGCTCAGTGGAGGCTGTGTTTTCCAATTATCTCCAGGCCCCACGGGGAGCCCAGGCTCCAGGGTATGACTGAGGGCACAGCCTCGTCCTAAGTACCAATCTGTGTCACATTCATCCTGAATATCCCTCATGCCAGAGCCCAGGCTGAGCCCTGGGGGAGTAGGGGAGGGAAGGGTTAATCCAGGGGGACTTGTCAACCTGATGGAATAAATGGAACACACACCCAGGACAGACAGACTGAGAAATAAGTGTGATCAAATATAACCTAGCCTAGGTGCCAGAGGGGCAGTCCAGGAAAGGCTGTTTCTAAGAGAAGACCTGAGGGCAGCTTAAGCTGGAGAGCAGGAAATCAGGTTAGACCAAACAAAGATACTCCTGGGCACAAATGGAATGAAGTTCTGGAATCTAGTTCATGGTTTCAGGTCTGAGGAGACTTCCCCAGCATTTCTTATCCTATTCTTAGTAGTCAGTCACATTCCACTCCTGAATCAGTGATGCCAGGCAGCAAGTGTCCTGATCAGAGGTTCCTTGGATTGGATGAACTAGCCTCTTTACTATTAAAAGAAGAAAACAAAAACCTCCAAGAAAGACCATCTTTTAAACCATGCCTAAAGCCTTCCTGAACCGTCTACCCAGGCCTTCTTCTCTCCTTCCCAGCTAATATCTCCCCACTCTTATTCTAATGCTTTTCTGGAGAAACCTTTTCACTCTGGCCCACGTCTCTCGCCAGCACTTGTGACCAGAGCTCTCACAGACCACAAGTCTCACCTGCGTTCACTGTGACCTGCCCCTTCAACACATGAGAAGTCCCTGCAGAAGTCTCCTCCCTGAACTTTGCTCTCAGCACTCTGGACAGAGCTGTCCTGTCCAGAAGCCTAGGGAAGCAGGAGGGGACAGGCTAAGGATGATTCTCTGGAATGTTCTTGACCCTGTTCATGTCCTTCTGGTGCAGAATCAGCCCGGACATTCGCTCCCTCTCCACCCTAAACACACCCACCCTGAGAGGGCCAGACCCACTGGAAGCTTCTGCCAGAGATTTTAGCAGTGATAACCCCAGTAATTGGAGAGCAATGGCAATAAGGTAGCCAAATTATTATCATGCAGGACCGAAGCAGCGCAAATGCAGGGTTCTGGGCCATTTTATAGGGGATTCGTGGGGAGTTCAGGGTGGAAGAGACAACTGTCTCTGAAATGGGGGTGGTAATTTCCTAAATGAAGAATCAAGAGGCCCCAAGTGACCTAAAAGATATGCCCGAACTACAAATTAGGCTGACTCCAGCCCGACCAACCCCGCACTCCGGCTATTTAAGAGACAAGCCGGGGGGCGAGTATCCAGCCACTCTTCTGCGCAACCCGCTCCTCGGGCCCCTGCACTGCCCAGTCGCGCCCTCCGCGCAGCCATGAGACGCCAGTTTAACTACTACCCCGGTGGGGAGCGCTCGGGCTTCAGCAGCAGCTCGGCTGTCATCTCCGGCCGGGTCAGCAGCAGCTCCGCCTCGTTCAGGGCGGGCGTCAAGGGCTCGGCTGCCTTTGCAGCAAGAGCCTCTTCAGCATTGGGGGCAGCCGGCGCATCACCATCAGCGGCCGGGGCGGCGGCTACGCGCTGGGCCAGGGCGCGGATGGTTGCGGCGGCCGCGTGGGCGGCTTCGTGGGCACCGTCTTTGGCAGCGCGGGGCTGGGGCCTGCATGTCCGTCCGTGTTCCCCCCTGGGGGCATCCCTCAGGTCACAGTCAACAAGAGCCTCCTGTTCCCCCTTAACGTAGGGCTGGACCCCGAGATCCAGAAAGTGCACACCCAGGAGTGGGGGCAGATCAAGGCGCTGCAACAACAGATTTGCCTCTTTTATCGACCAGGTGAGTCCTGGAGCATCTGCCTGTCCCCACACTGGTGCCCCAGTGGTACCGAAGGGTGCTCACCTCTGCCACTGATGAGTAGTGTGAGAACTTGGGGGGATTATTTAACGGTTCTAAGCCTCCCTTTCCTCATCTGTAAAATGGGCACAATAATGTTTCTTACCACAGAGGGCTGTAATGAGGATTAAGTGGGATGTTTACAAAGGGCTTAAAACAGTGTCTGGCACACACTCCCAATAAACAAGAGTGTGATTCATTCCTCGTCCAGACACTGGGTGGGGGAGGAGGTGCTCTAGGGGCAGGAGGCCAGTGGAAGGGGTCCTCTGACGGCCCCTGCTATCAGACAAGAGATGGAATACACATCCAGGACAGGGGCACTAGAGGGACACAGGTCAGGGAGCATCACAAGGAGAGGATACTTCACAAATGGGGAAAGGCTTGGAAGGAAGGAAGCAGGGCAAGGATGTAAGCCAGGAAGGTTTCTGGAGGAGAAGAGAGAAAGGGCCAGAAAAAGGAAGAATGGGACTGAGAGGAGAAGATTTGGGAAGATGGCATGTCAAGCAACATGTATGTGCTGTGAGGATGTTCAGCAATTGGGGTAACAGGAAAAATGTCTCTGGAGATTTGGAGACAATGACCCCAATGAATGTCCAGGCTGATTTTACCTTTGTCTCGACCTGGGTAGAAGGTCTGGACCATGAGTGACAGGGGACGTGATAGCAACAACTTATGTTTATGGAGACATTACTCAGTGCCTGATTCTGTCCCAAGAGCTTCTCATTCCTCAATGCACAACCCTTGATTCTAGTATTATTCTGCCTTGCAGATGAGAAAACTAAGACATAGGGAGGCTAAGAAATGTGCCCACATTAATAGAGCAGTCAACAATGGAGTGGCCTGTGTTCCTCACCACGAGGTTAGGGAGGAGGAAGTAATGTGGTTGGAGGGGAAAGGGCATAGGTGGAAGGAACATCACCACAATCCCAGAGGAAGAGATCGTTTTCTTCCTCTTACTAAGTCAGCCTGTCCCTAGCATGTTTCCTTCTCTCCCCCAAGCTAAAGAAATAGGTGAGAAGAGGACAGCTGTGAGTGGAGGAGGGCCTGATGTTAATGAGTCCAAAAATGTGAAGCTTTTAGTCAAGTATGAAGAAATTATGTAAAGATATGGAAACCTAAACAAACCAAGAACAATCTAGACTACACATGAGAAAGAACATCCAAACCACCAGAGCAAATTCCTAAGGCTATTCCCTACTCACTATTTCTCCCCTGCTTCCCATTTATTTTTACTTAGAACATGCCAGCATTTATAGCAAAAAAATCTACCACAATCATCCTCTTTCTTTTAGAGTCAATCTTATTTCTTGCCTTGGGGATCTAGATGGACATGTCCACCTGTCTGAATGTACCCTCTGATACGTCTTGGCTCCTTCTTGCCCTGCGTCTCCCTCTCACCCCCAGGATGACTGCCTCTAATTTATGGTCCTCTCCCTACTTTTGTGAGGCAGACAGGATGGGAATTCTGAGCCATGACCACTTTTGGGTTCCAGGTGCAGTTCCTGGAACAACAGAACCAAGTGTTGGGGACCAAGTGGAACCTGCTGCAGCAGCTGGAACCGAACAACTGCAGGAAGAACCTAGAGCCCATTTATGAGGGCTACATCAACAACTTGCAGAAGCAGCTGGAGACACAGTCAGGAGACAGGGTGAGGCTGGACTTGGAGCTGAGAAACATGCAGGATTTGGTGGAAGACTACAAGAAGAGGTGAGTGGAGAGCAGAGCATATTCCACTGGAGGGTCTCGATTACAGATAAGGTTTCAATTAGGTGCCAACATTTTTGCCTTGTTAGAACTTTTACTGATACCATTGCTATTTCCTTTCCCGAAGGGGAGGGAGGGAGATCCAGACAGAATAGGACTTAAGAGGAGGATGTACGCAAAGTTGTGCTCTGAATTGCTTAAGAAGTGATGTGCTCGATTTCAAGCATTGGAGAGGGAAATGGAAAGAGACGAGCTCAAAACCAGATAGACAACCCAACTGGCTTTGTAGCTCCTCCTGAGTGAGGTTTGCCATGACGGTTCTCAGACATGAAACACCCCACCAACCCCAGAATAAATCTTAAGGCTAAGCAAAAATGAGTTTTTAAAAATTATTTCATGTTGAGGCAGTATCTGTGCTGTGGAATCCCACTGTTAAAGAGAATGTTTGAGAATGTATTTGGAACCAGAGATGGTTTCTCCTCTGACTTGAGCCAAGGATGAGAGAGTGATCAATTTAGGCTCTGTGGGACTTGATATTTTGGAAGCTTGCTTCCAGGTGTCAGAATTTCTAGGGATAAGTGACTTCTTCTACAATTCAAAGAGGGTGGACGTAGTCAGAGTTGGGCTCTTTCTTGTGTCCCATGCTCAATCTAAAGTTCTCCCAAAGCAGAGCCCTGTCCTGAGCCCTGCATGGAGATCCTTAGAGAGGAGGTTACATGGTCCCTGCCCTCAGAAAACACCCGGATTATGGTGACACTTTCTGATAGCCACCAATAAACGGACATGAGTCCAGTGTGAACTGAGACTGAGTGGAATTAGGAAGGAAATTGGGGCCCAAGTGGAGATTTGCACAGGATCTGGAAAGAGGGGAAAGCTGCCAGGCACAGCTCAAATGTCAAGGTCAAGGTATCCAAGGGCCATCCTGCCTCTGGGCCTTTCAGAGAGGAAAGGCCACATTTTCCAGGATTGCTGCTCACTAGCTGGGTGACCTTGGGTGAATCTCTTGATCTTTATGATCATCAGTTTTTGGTTTTAATATTTATAAAAATGAGATACTAATGCCTGCCTTGCCACCTAAAAGAGCTGTTGGAAGGATAAAGTCAGGTAATGTCCAATAGTAATGTATTAACAGCTCTTAAAATAACTGAACTGCTAGACAAATGTAAAACATTATTTTTCTGGGATCAGAAGTCTTGGATTTGAACTTAGCTTCACAAATAACTAACTGTATGACTTAGGGCAAGTAAACGAATGTATTCACCTTGTTTATAAAATTGGGATAATAATAGATCCTACCTCATAGGATGGTTGTGGAGATTAAGTGAAATAATGTATATGAAGAGTGTGACACATAGTAAGGGGTCAATAAATACTATTATTATTGATTTTTGTTAATTTTATCATTAATCTCTCCCACCTGTGAGTCCTCATACCACATTTTTCATCTTCCTTATGATATGTTATAAGAGATCCTAATCATAAGTCACCCTTCTCTTAGATTTTTTAGTGCATTTACTTCCCTGTTAAACTGTAAGATCCTAGAGGGCAGGCAGTGTGTCTTAAGCATCATTGCATACTCTGTGGCAGAGGTCTTCAAGTTTTCTTCTTCTTCATGGACCCTCTAAAATAATTGCTTTTAAAACTCATCACAGTTTAAAAAATACGCTCATCACAATTTCTGAAAATGGACATTTAAAAATATTTATCATAAATTTAGGTAGTTACAAAAGATGTAATTTCAAACATATTATGGATATTGCCTTTTAAAATCCTAATGGCTACATTGTGCACTTAAATGTATCCATTTGAATCTAAGTACCATTGCAGTTTAATATCCACTATTGCTCATCTAAAAAATTAATGAACTACTTCTGCTTTAAAAATTGTAAAATTTACCTTGATCCTCTCAACATCTGTTTGAATTCCAATTTTCATGTCACTTTCCCCACATAATTTTATCCTAATGCAGTATATGTTTATGCCTTAAGTCTTCTATTGATCACCGTAGCTGCCACAAAACATGCATGCAAATTGAAATTTTTAGAAAGTTTATTCATGTGGTCATGAGTTTTTAAATGCTAAAAATGAAGTTATTAAAAGAACAAAATTTGTTATTAATTTTGTTAAAAATTATTAAACATCAAAGCAAAAAATAGTTTTATAAGTACATTTCTTACTGAGGTGAATGGAGCAGATTTTTTCCTTAGTACATCCACGTATGAATACTGCTCGTTGCTAGAATGAGATAGGATTCAACATTCATTCTAGTCTTTTTTTTTTTTTTTTTTTCACTCTTATGTAAGTGCTGGAAAACTTTGATCATATAAATAGATTTTAATGGAAGAAGTTTCGCCAGAGCAGTGTTACTCAGTTGTTTGAATGCTTTTCCAGTTTTACCGCTTTTTCTTTTTTCCAAAGCACCTATCAATTTCTAACACACTATGGGATTTACGTATTGTTTTACAATCTGTTTATAGTTTATTTTTTCCTCTCTTTTTTCCACGAGGACAGGGATATTTGTTTGTTTTCCTCACTGATTTATCCCAAGTGCTACAAAGTGCCCCACACCAACAAATATTTCTTAGATGAAAGATTACATGTCACAGAATGACTCATGAAAGATCGTTTCGAGCACTCAGATCATTCTTTCTTTTTGTTGAAAGCAGACATTAAAAACCACCTGACTAGCAAAAAGGATTTGTTTCCTAGTCAATAAATTCATTTTTTCTCCCAATTTCTGGGAAGTTTTTCAAAATATCTTTACCAAAACGAATCAAATGATCATTGCTTATCTTACTTAATCTGCCCCTTAGAAGCATCATGCTTAATCTAATAGACCAGAAAGTTTTGGGAAAATAAAAACATTGTTAGTATTCAGTACATTTTTTCCAGTTCTTTATGTTTTGAAAATAATATGTTTTTATCCTATGCTTTTATACGTGTACACACACACACACACACACACACACACACGCACACACACAGAGTAACTTTGGAGCTGCAGATTTAGCTCATTCAATTTATGGAAAATATCTGTCATCTGACTTAATTAGAAAATCCAGTCTTCACTGTCAAACTAGAGAAATAAGACTTACTTTCTGTTGGAAAAAAGTCTGACTTCATTTCTGAATTCAAATAAAAATGTAAATAGACATTTTGGGAACTATTCCAAAAACCACTCAGCAATGAGCTCAGGAATACATCTTGTACAATAAATTATTAAAAATACTCAAGACTAAAATGATATAGCTTTACTATAATTAATACATCTATGTTACAAAACAAATAAATATACTTTTAATTATGCATCGTAATATATTTTAAAAATTACTTATCTGTAAGTTATTTATGAAGTCAATAGTGTGTTAAAATACTTTTTTTTCCTAAATGTGCATACATGTGTATTGAGCTCTGGCATTTGGTTTCAAGAATAATGAAATAAGTAAATAATAAAAAATTATTTATAACAAATTAGATTAATGCCGTTAATTTTGACAGGCGGCATGATCAAACTTTTCCTATGTATTTTATGAAATAAAGACATAAACTGCTAAAAGCTATTTGGTCTGGCAGCTAGCATATACCTTTATTTTTATTAATAGGAGATGGGCAATATTAAACATTTACTAAGACAGCAGGGGAGGCCTGATGGCAGGGTGGTTAAGCTCTTGGCTGCTAACCAAAAGATTGACAGTTCGAATCCACCAGCCTCTCCTTGGAAACCCTACGGGGCAGTTCTACTCTGTCCTGTAGGGTTGCTTTGAGTTGGAAATTGACTTGATGGCAGTGGGTTTGGTTTTTGGTTTTAAGACAAGGGGTAAGAATGAACTGTAATAGAAACAACTGTTTTATGACAAAATTTGGTTTAAAAAAAGGTTTCAACTACCTTTTGAGTAACATACGTGGAATCTGAGACAAACCGTATAGACTGTCTTCTGTAGGTTTTATCCATTGTAACGAGCAAAATTTGGCAGTCTCAGAAAACATTTCAGTTACATGTGAAGAACCCATTTCACTAACCTGTACTGCTTCAGCCATTCAACAGTGCTACTCTTTGCAGCGAATGAGGTGACATGGGGATGAGGGAAAAGCTAAAAAGAATTGTTTATGTGTAAATATATGGGAAAAAAAGCCATTTTCTAGCATTAAGTATTTCTTACCAATGCTCTATTTGGTTTGCTCTCACAAGTGTTCTGTAATACATTTTCTCTGATAGTAGCAGGGGATGGAAGAAATGAGTTCTTTAAATGAAATAATCAGTAATCTTACCTCCCTAGTCTACAATGTATCTGAATTAAGAACATCTCAGCCCCATCCAAACACCCTCTTTCTAAGGCCTTGCTTCACCTGGAACAGAAATATACATAAGAAATAGCAGAGAAAAGTCTAGGTGACCTTGGGTTTGGCGCTGATTGTTTAGATATAACACCAAAAGCACAATCCATAAAAGAAAGAAAAAGTCGAGAAATTGGACTTCATTAAAATTAAAAACTTTTGCTCTGTGAGAGAAATAGGTACAACGTACAGCCCAAAGGATGGGCTGTGACATCTTGATCAACCAAGAAAGGAATGGTGTTTGGTTGATGCCTAGGAAGTTTTGCACCCTGGGCCAATGCACCTGACTAGGGTGCCAGATGGTGGAGAGCAGCAGCTTTATGTTGTAGCATGGGGTGGGGGGTAATTGTGAAAAGGTGAAGGTCACTGAGACGTAGAGCCTGCTTGATGTCTTAACTACAGTTGTGTTCTCAGGCAGGTCCATTTTAGGGAAGACTGCGGATGAACTGAGGAGCTGGAAATGAATTCCTTTACATTTTCCCTTGCTCTATGTGCCCTAGGAATACATGGACCCCCAGTTTGAAGACTGCCACCCTGCAACTCTTGGCACAGAAGTGAACACTGATAGTGAGCATTCGAAGAATTGAGTTATCCCAATAGTAATGCTTCTCCTGTCTCTTTCCCCATGTAGGTACAAGGTGGAGATTAACAGATGCACAGCTGCTGAGAATGAGTTTGTGGTGCTCAAGAAGGTAAGAAGGGAGCAGGAAGGGCCAAAAAAGCCCAGAGGGCTTCCTGAGAAGACCGCACGGCAATGTTTGTAGGATGACAAGGGGGATGCTGGAAGTCACTTAGTTCCTTGGGCAAGGGTGACTGGGGTTTACACTTCCCAGCTCCTCCCTTCAGGTCCTTGCCTGGGATGCATGCTGCTCCCAGCATCTACCAACTTAAAATACAGGCAGTCTGCCACATTGCTGGTGTGGCCATGTGCACCAGACACATTAGTTGGTTTGCTGAATGGTTCTCTTGGGACTCGGCCCTCCCCTGTGAAACATAGGATGGAGGGATTTAGAGGGCTGTTCACACATGGCTCTTACTAGGGAACCCGAGGCTCCTCATGGCAGGGGGGAGGGGAAAGGAGGGCAGTTGGTCTCTCTCAGGGTGACCTAATTGTCATGTGTCCCCCAGGATGTGGATGCTGCCTACACAAACAAGATCAAGCTCCAGGCCAAAGTGAACTCCTTGACAGACGAGATCAAATTCTTCAAGTGCCTCTGTGAAGGGGTAAGGACTTCACTGACTTCTCTTCTGTGGTCTGCTTCTCTTACAAGTGGCTCTGGCCCTTGCCTGCAGCCTGGATGATTGTGTGGGCCCAGGCTAGGGAGGGAGAAGCCATTCAACTCAGTGAAGTTAACATTCACCAAGGCCCTACTATGTGCTGAGCATTTAGCTAGGCTTTTGAGGAGACCATAATAGAGAAGAAATTATTGCTGTCCCCAGGGAGGTGACAATCTGGTAGGGAAAACAACACAGTGATGAGTTTTGGGAGAACCAGGAAAGGCATGGTGAATTCTGCCTGAGCCATCAGGTAAGGTTCCTGGAGAAAGATCAGGAAGATTTCAGTGGGTGTGGGAAAGGGCATGGCATTCCTGGCTGAAGGAGCAGCACAGATGTGGACTTAGAAGACCCTGAGAGGTGCCAGGGCATCAGGGGCATTGGAGGATGCAGAGGCCTGGAGAGGGGAAGATCACTGGGACTCCCTAGAGGGCTCAGAGTGCCACAGGGAGTTCAGACTTAATTCTGTGGGTGAAGGGGAGTCATTGGGGGTTTTTGAGGAAGAGAATGTGGAATGGGGATAGGAGAAATCCTGAGTGCATGATGGAGAGGCAAGACCCACCATTTGGAGCTGAAAATCCAAGGACTCATTCTTATAGACATGGCAGGCTGCTGAAGGTGGGGTTCAAGCACTGAAGAAGGATAAGAAGTGGTGGTGAGGAATTTGTCCCAGGGAGGGTCAGGAGAGGCAGTCCGTCACAGGGACTCTCTAACTGGACACCGTCTTCCCACTGTCCCCCAGGAGGTTGCTCAGATTCAGTCCCACATCAGCGACACATCCGTCATCCTGTCCATAGACAACAACCGTGACCTGGATCTGCACAGCATCATCAGTGAGGTCCGTGCCCAGTATGAAGATATCGCCCTGAAGAGCAAGGCAGAGGCCGAGGCCCTGTACCAGAGCAAGGTGAGAGCTGCGTGCTAGGTGTGCTGAGACACCATGACCGCAGCTGCTGCCCTCTCATCGTGTACGCGTGTGCATGTGTGTGCCTGTGTGTGCATGCATGCATGTTTATCTGGGCTCAGCAGAGAACTCTTTTGTCTTGGTGCTGAGCCTTGCTGCCTTCCCAAGCCCAGAGAGCTCAGTCACAGTCTCGACATTGTGCTGGGGACATATGTGGGGCTTAGCCCTTCTCCTGCCATGGCCCTTGGCTAACAGCCGAGTTCACACCAGCCACAGCCCTGGTGAGACTCTGACACAGTGTTCATGGTAAGCCGTATTTTTCTTCTTATTTCCAACTTTGGCAAAGTGAGGACAGGAAATTCAAACTCCACAGAGGTTCTCATGTTTGAAATCCCAAGAATCCTATTGCCTGGAGCAGGGCCTCCCTGCCCAGAAGGATATGAGGGTGTCTCTTTCCTCTTCCTTCTTCCCATCACTTCCTCCTTTTTTCCCTCGCTCCTTCCCTCCTCACTTGTGTCTACACTGTTTAGATATTGAGAATGGCATGTGATCACCCTCCCCCACAGTGAATTCTCAACTGTCCTTCTCTAGTCACCCAACCCCAGATCCAAGAGCTCCAGGTGACAGCAGGCCAGCATGGTGATGACCTGAACCTCACCAAGGTGGAGATCTCAGAGCTCAACCGGCTGATCCAGGGGATCCTCTCAGAGATCGGGAACGTGAAGAAGCAGGTGGGTCTCTGAAATGGGTTCGCTAACAAGAATATGGAAGACGGGTAAGACACAACCCCTCCTTAGAGAGTTTACAATCCATCTGGAGAGCACAGTCAGCACACATATGGAATGATAAGGCATCCCACATCGTGTGTGGCCACTCTGTAAATGCTGGTGGAGTTCAGAGGAGCTGGAGGTGGATGAGGTCCGGAGGGAAGCTTCCTGCAGGAGGCTATTCCCTTGGGCTGGGAGGCAGAAAGGAGAGGAGAAGGTGTCCAGGAAAGGAGCCAGGTGAGGCCTGGATGAGAGGTGGGGATGTGCATGGCATGTGTAGGGAAGAGAACCATCTACTTGGTGCAGTACGTCCACAGTGGGGATGGGAGTGACAAGTAACAGAGGGTCCACTGGGCAGGAATGGGCAGGTTATGAGCAGCCTTCAAAGCTAGGCAATGGAGGTAAAACTTCGTGTAGAAGTAAAAGGGAGCCATTTGCATGTTTCACATGATGAACGATGGCTAGCAATGGATTTTAGAACAGAGTGAAGAAGGAAGCACCTCCTACCCTAGCCTCAGGGCTCTGCTGCATGCCTGGCCTTCCCTGTGGTGGTGAAAGTGGCTTGGCGTACACCAAGGTCTCCCTTTCTGGGCATTATTGGCACCACACCTGTGGTTCCTGATAAATGTGGAAGATGTCTCTTACCTTCTGATGAATATGGTTTCCTAGCATGGTGGAAGCAGGCAAACCCATGAGTTTCCCAAAGTTTGTGGAAGTCAGTGCGAGGATTTGAGGCTCAGCTTCCTAGGCAAGTCAAGTTGCCCCATCTCCTTGCCCTTCCTTCCTCTGCCCCCCACTCCTAGCCCTGCACACACACAAGAGGGGAAGAGGAGGAGGAGAGGAGGGCCTCTGCTGTGCACTGAGCTCATGGCAGTGAAAGAAAGAAGACCAGCATTAACTAAGAGCGTATAGTGGTTTTTGTTTGTTTGTTTGTTTTAAATCAAGATGTGCATAAATACAGGAAAAGTGCAAAGGTGTCTGAAGCGACTCTCAGCATTTGATTACAGTGTTTAACTGATAAAACACTTCAAGTTCATGGTTGGGTGAGCTTATTACTGGAAAGAGACTTTGAAGTGATCAGAATGACACGTGCTGTGGAGGTCAGGGAAGACGTCCTCCGAGGGGAATAAGTAGGGGTCACTCTTGAGGCTTGGTTTCCATCACAGTTCCTCTTGGAGACTCTCAGCCAAAGTCCTTTTCTGCCCTTCTGGCCATTTCCAGCAAAGAAGAAACCCACAGTGTCACCTGCAGTCTTTCGACATTTGTCGACCCCAGAATCCATTTGAATATTTGTCTCAGAGGAGGCCAGAATTTCACCTCCTCTCAACTTAGACCACATTCATAAGACCCAGGCTTTGGAGTCACAGGTTACCCTGATCCTGGTTAGTGGACAAGAGAAGAGGACAGTTTGACTGAATTCAGATCACAGAGTTTATTTCCACCCCACTGAAGGAGTACATCACCACAGATCCAAGAATGGGACACGGTTTTCTGTGGTTGGGCAACTGGGCCTTTGGTGATTCCTCTGAGGCTGCGGGACACTCATCTAAAATGCAGTGGTGCACGTGCTGTTGGAGGCCTGCTGGCCAAGGAGGGTGGTGCCAGCTGGACAACAGTCTAGAATCGCATCTGGCTCCAGTTCCAGCTGCTCTGCTTGGGATAAGGCAGACTTGACTACACAGGAAGGAGATATCCCAGAAAGAGAATCCGAGTGCTTAACCAAAATTAACCCATTGCCATCAAGTCGATTCTGACTCCTGGTGACCCCATGTGTTAGAGTGGAACTGCTCCATAGGATTTTCTTGGCTGTAGTCTTTACAGAAGCAGATTGCTACGCCTTTCTTCTGCTGTGCCGGTGGGTGGGCTTGAACTGCCAACCTTTAAGTTAGCAGCCGAGTGTAAACCGTTTGTGCCACTAATCCCCCAAAACCTTAGCTGAGGGACCAGAGCATACACCCAAGACTCAAAGGCTTAGGAAGCCCACCTGGGAGCTTTCACTTAAATGCAAGCCCAGAGCCCCCTACTGCAGTTTTCTCTAGCAAGTTACATGTTTCCACTTAATAGCAGGTGTTTGTAAAATTGTAAAACCCGTTAGTTATGCAAAAGCATCTTTTAAGCCTGTTACTTGTTAGCATGGCCCTCTGGGGAATTTTGAAGCCCAGACTCTAAGTGTGGTGGGTTTATTATCAATATAGTAATATTATATTAATAGAAACTTTATGAGCCCCAATTTTTTGTTCACAATTTACAGGATCTCCCAAGACAACCTTCACACTATGGGGCTGAATCAAGTCCAGTCACCCAGGGATTTTTATCAGGGTTGGCATTAGAATCTTACAGCCAATTGTACAGACCAGGAGGGAGAGGCCATGGGCTACATGCCAGGTACCCCCTTCCCAGTGCCCCTTCCTCCCTTTCTCCCAAGGTGAGGGCTCTTCACCTTCAAATCTGAGGCCTGAGCTGGGGCAAAAGTGTGCCTGGAGTCAGGGAGAAAGACAGATTAACCTCTGGTGATGTCCAAAATTGGATAAACCAGGAGAGTCTCCAGGCATTTACTTCAGTCAGGACCAAGTGAGGGGGGGGTGTGCGGGCAGGATCTCAGAGCTGGGATCTGACTCAAATGGCTGAATCTGTTTGCCCCTCAGTGTGCCAACCTGGAGATGGCCATCACCGATGCCGAGCAGCGGGGGGACTGTGCCCTGAAGGATGCCTGGGTCAAGCTGGACAAGCTGGAGGCTGCCCTGCACCAGGCCAAGGAGGAGCTGGCCCGGATGCTACGTGAGTACCAGGAGCTCATGAGTGTGAAGCTGGCCCTGGACATGGAGATCGCCACCTACCACAAGCTGCTGGAGGGCGAGGCGTGCAGGTGGGAGACCAGATACCTTTTGTCTGGGGCAGTTATCATATGGAAGTTTGTTTCTGTTCAGCTCCACTGGGGAAAAACCATATACAGAGTGGGCTTGCCATGAAGCAGAAAGGCCAAAGTTAGTAAGAAGGACTAGGTTATAAAAATATCAAAGAGGTGGTGAGAGAGGAAGTATTAGCATCATCAGTGTTTGAGATACAGAGCATCCCCTGATCCTTCATGAGGCATTCTTGGTGGTGAGTGGGGAAGGGGCAAGATGGCCTCCAAGAGTTATCCAAATTCAGAGTTTCTCTGACAAAGCCTGGGACCCAGAGAGATGCTGAGCTCATTCCTCTTAATTGTCCGAGACAATGATATAGCTAGAGGAAAGCAGAGGCACAGTTATCCCACACAATAGGTAATCTTAAAGCCACTCTGCTGGAGGGCTGATACCTGTAGCAGCTTTATCATTTTAGTTCTCCAATTTCTGAGAGGTCCCACTGGGGTCTATGGGATGGAGTGGGGGCTGGCACTTCTGAGAGGAGAAGCTCATTCTCAGAGATGACTGCCTGGATAGATGGGGTGGCTGTTTATGGAGAATTTATCTATTTTTTCTTTCCCCTTCTCAGGATGGCTGGTGAATATCCAAATTCCGTGAGCATCTGTAAGTACCTGTAGGACTTGGTCCTGCCTGTGGTCACCTTACCAGACGTCTAAGTCTTTCATGACATGAAAGAGAAGGCAGAATAACGTAGGGGGTTCAGGGGAGACTTAGGGGCACAAACAGGGAGCTGCAGTAAGAGGGACTGAGAGGAGCCTGAAAGGCGAAAGGATGAAAAACAGAGCTGAAACAACCGCCTCCAGACTCGAAAGCTAGAAAGAGTGCAGGTGAGGTGTTGTATTTCTAAGAGGCAGGGATACTCCCAGCAGCCCCTTCTCCAGCAGCAGCAGCAGCACCATCAGAAGGCCCCAATTACGTGCCTTTCTTCTTTTGGTCCTACCCATGGGGACGTTCGGTGATAGAGCCCTGTCTGCTAAGAGCTTGAAGTCTGGCATTGACAGATTGACATAAGCTGATAAGAGAAAGGGTTAATTACATGAAAAATGAAGCCACATCAGGTCAGTGCTGATATGAACTAAAAATAAGCAACAGAGAAACCTGTCTCCACATGAAGCCACCACAGGGCAGAAAACTAAGGAAGTGGTTGGGGGGCCTGGGAAGGGCTCTGAAGCGGGGTGCAGGGCTAACTGAAGCTGGGGTCTTCTCTCATCCGCTCCAGCTGTCATCAGCAGCACCAATGCTGGGGCAGGTGGGGCAGGCTTCCGCTGGGCTTTGGAGCCTCGAGCAGTTACAGCCACAAACCTGTGGCTGCCGCCGTCAAAACCAAAGGCAGCTGTGGCAGCGAATTCAAGGATCCCCTTGCCAATGCCTCGGGCAGCAGCTGTGGAACAAAAAAGGCGTCCAGATGAAGGGCAGCGGAAAGCTTCAGAACCCATGCATCTCCCTCTCCTTCCCTGTGTTCTGTTTCCAGCCAGCAAGTGCCTCCCGTCACCACGGTCCCAATCCCATCCCCCCTCTGCTGTCCTCAGCAAGGCAATGCTCTGAGAGCGGCAGTCCAGTCATGGCTCTCTGCGTGACCATTTCTCCTTAGTTCCCTTCACTGGGTCACTGCCCCAAAAGGCAGAGAGAACACACATACCCAGGTGCTGGCCTCTCCACCCCCCTGCCTTTCTTGGACCTTCACTTCAAGGGGCTTATTTTATCCTGTGATTTGGACCATGTCCAGTTCTCTGCTTCTCCTTCAATAAACGACCAATGCTATTTGGTTCTCAGGCTGGAATAATCTGTTACTCAGGGTGCTGACATCTGCATTGCTCCACCTGACTTTTCCTGATCTAACCCGTGCTGCCCTCAGGGTCCTGGCGTCTGGTTCTGGCTGTCTGGTTCTGGCGAGGTGGGTGTTGGGTGACAGCTGATCTGAGTGAACAGCTGAGTTTTATTACCGATGCTGCCGCCAGGCAGGCTCAGTACTTCCCATGCATGGTGTCACTTATCCCACACAATGGCCCTGTGAGATGGGCATCATTACCCCCATAATACAGAGGCTCACAGGAGACACCTGGACTGTCAGATGTCAAAGCTTCAGCGTGGCTTCTAGCTCAGGTTCTCAAAAGCTCCTGCAGTTTACTATGCTAACTGTCTGTTGTTGCTACAGTGGTCACTCTTTTTTATTTTATTTTATTTTTTTAACTTCTGCCAACCCACTCCCCAGTCCTACTCCCCGGCCACCATTCTGTTTTCCTTTTCTTCCAGTCAATTTCGTTTCTACCCTAAAGTTTGAGGCTCGTGTTTATGTCAGTTTATGGCTGCATCTATACCTATTGTGTATATACAGTAGTCATTCATTGAACATATTTTTAGTGAGCACCAACTATGCCAGGCACTGGGGAGGCCAGAGGAAACAAAACAGGCTCAGAACCTGTCCTCACAGAACTTACATCCTAGTGGGGAGAATGTAACAAAGAACTAACAAAGAAATATATAATACAATGTCAAGGAGTGATAATTGTTACTAAGAAAAATGAAATGGAGTAAGAGGCCAGAGAGATGCAAGGATGCTGCTATAGGGGTGTGTGTTTCTGCACGGGTGTTCGTTTTCTAGGGCTTGGTTAACACAGCCCATTTGAGCAAGACACATGTTGAAGGATTGCTAAGGGCGTGGCCATCTTACAAGCGTAAATCTCATTTGGGAGTGGCATTCAGGGTGTCTGTGACCCCTTCTTCCACATCATCCCTATCCTTACACTCCAGCCTTTCTCCAAGTATGCCATGAATTTTCACACGCATGCACCGTGCTAATCTCAACTGTAGGTGCTCATTTCCCATTGATTGAAAATCTGCTCACCTCTCATGGTGCAGCGTTTCAGCCATGTTCACGCTTTTCCTGGTCCCTCCAGGTGGAATTCATCGAATAATCAAACATTAAATGACAGGCAACATTTTAGCCACTCAGCCCATTACCATCCCTATCCATTTTAGAAATGAGCAAACTGAAGCTCAGGTAGCTGTGATCTCCCCAAGTTCCAGCCCTGGCGAGTGGCAGGGTCAACACCCCACAGCACTGTTCCCGACTCCATGTTACAGTTGGTGCTGTAGTCTCCTGGAGTCATGTTAGCTGCACACATGTCCGTCCCCTCACCCTACGCCTCCTGTCCCCTTGTCCCAGGGTCCTCAGGTCTCGCTCACAGCAGGCACTCAATTCAATTAGCTGCAGGAATGCAAATGATGATATGCAAATGGTGAAATACTCCGTGTTTATCTGCACTGACATGTATGCAATTTATATGACTTATTGTCTAAACGGGAACGCTTATTCTGGACAAATGCTAAACTGGATCTAACACAACAAGCCAGGACTGTCTCAGGCAAATGGTCCCCTAGGTCTAGCGTACTGGCTGAGTCATCATATACCTGGCTTCAAATCCTAACTCTTCCAATTGTTAGCTGTGGCCTAGTGCAAAGGAGCCCTGGTGGCACAGTGGTTAAGCACACAGCTGCTAACTGAAAGGTTGATGGCAGTCTGCTTCTACAAAGATTATAGCCTTGGAAACTCTATGGGGCAGTTCTACTCTGTCCTATAGGGTCGCTGTAAGTCCGAATTGACTAAACGACAACGGGTTTGGTTTTTGGTTTGGCCTAGTGCAAGGTCTTATAAAATAAGATAAACACAAACTGGCATTTATGGAGTACTTTCTACATGGTAGGTACTGTTCTCAGCACTAGCTCTTCTAAGCACTTTATGTTTGGCAACTCAATTCTCCAACAACCCGATACATATGATTGTTATCATTAGGTGCTGTGATTATTACGTCCATTTTACTCATGAGGCTACTGAGGCTCAGAGATGCTAAATAACCCACCCAGTGTCACATGGTTAATGAATGGTAGAGTTAGGAGTTGAACCCCAGTTCGATTCCAGAGTTCTGCTCTCAGTTACAACACCTTATTGTCTCACAAAGTGCTCACCTTAAAGGAGAGTTGAGAATATTAAAAGAGAGAATGGAAGTAAAATACTTAGCATAGTGCTTGAACATAGTTTGCAACCATTAGATAATAGCTATTATTATGGAGTCCCTGGGTGGTGCAAACAGCTAACACACTTGGCTACTAACTGAAAGATTGGAGGTTCAAGTCTATCCAGAGGTGCCTTGGAAGAAAGTACTGGTGATCTATTTCTGAAAAATCAGCTATTGATAACCCTGTGGAGCACAGTTCTACTCTGACACACATGGGGTTGCCATGAGTTGGAGTTGACTCCACGACAATTGTTTTATTGTTAGGATCATAGTGATTATTATTAAGGTGTGTTTGTGAGCTTTCCGTGTTCCCTGGCTGGGCACTGGCTCATGACTGACGGGCATGGATTAGCAGCACACTGTGCTCAGAGATCTGGCCAAGTGGGCTACGTGAGGCGTGGACGGCATAGGTTCTAGTCATTAACGCACTCTCCCATCCGGTCAGCAGCTGCTAATTTCCAAGCAGGAAAAGAATGCCTTGGTGCCTCTATTTTGGACACACACTGCCCTCTGCCAGCGGTCCTGGTACTGCATCTTCCATCCCTCTGGCCCTAGGTGAAAGTCGGCCCTACAACCCAGACAGGGTTACGGGCAGATCTTGGATAGGCGGTGTGCCCACCACAGAGCTGCCAGCTGGCAGGGATGCAGTTTCTCTCTCTGGCATGCCCAGGCTGGCCCCAGCCTCCATTTAACCCCCGACCTGGTTCCTGTCATCCCTCCTTCTCCTCTCTTACCTCTCCTCTGCAGGAGGGAAGCAGGGAGGGCTGATGCCATCCACCACTGCCTGAACCTCTTCCCCTCTAGTTAGAGAACCTGAGGCATTCAGATAGCTCTTCCTCAACAAGCTCCTGAGAATCTTGGTGCTGATCCAGAGGTCCCATCACTCAGCAATACCTACCTCTCCTGAGCCCACCTGCCCCGGGGTGCATGGGGAGCCTTCTCAGAACTCTCTCTGATGCAGTGAATGATCCAGGCACATCACATCATTAGCATGTCATTCCTACCCTTGTACTCCAGAAGCTACACAGGAAGGAAGGGATCAGAGCTGAACACAGACAATCTGGGAAGGTTTCTGGAGGAGAGGAAACAGACACGAAATGGTGGGGGGAGGGAGCTTCTTAAAGATGTTCAAGGTCCCATTTGGCAGCTGCTGTGGGATTTGAGTGGCACTTTGCCAGCCTCCAACCTCCCTCCCACTGCCTCCACCACTTCTGCCCTCTGCAGGTGGCCACTGCACGTAAGACAATCCCTTCGCCTGCTCAGCCTTCACATTCACTTTTGACCACCAGAGAGGCTGAGGGGGGGTCTCTCCTCTCCTACAAACCACCTTCCATCACTCGTGCCATCCCTTCTGCCCCAGTGAGTCATCTATGCCATGTCCCTGCTAATTGCAGAACCCTTTTATGAGCATATCCCTTAAATCCTTCCTTCTTGCTTCCAACCTGTCCATTCCCAGGAGGGCCGAGCTATTATTCCTCTTAGACCCAGCTCTCAGGGATTCCAGATCCTTCTGGGTGGAACTCCAAATAGCACCAAATTCCAGATTAAAACTGCTTCTGACTTATGACCTGAACCATAGCTTGGTGGACCTGGAGCTGAAGGGATCTTGAGGGTCATCCAGTACATAAGGACACACACTTTGCTGAATCCTTTATTTGCTTTTTTTCTTTTTTTTTGTCACTTATTAACTGTGACTTGAACAACCCATTTTCCCTCCTCTATCTCCTCATTTGTAAAGTGGCAAAAATCAGAATGTATCTCTCACACGGATGGTGTGAGGATGAAATGAGTTAAAGCATGCAGGGTTTAGCACTGTGACCAGTGTGTAGCAAGCCCTCAATAAACGATCACTCCTTGTCTGTATCTGAGGCAAAACTTCCAGGCTAGCTTCCTGCTCCACACCAGTCCCAGGCTAACAGCTCTTCCTCAATTGCATTGTCCTTGGCCCTCCCACATTGATTTCCAGAATGTTCTCCCCCATGCCACTGGACCTCGTGGCCCTCTATTAATGTCATGCAGTCCCACTGGCTCACATTTCTGGACCACTGGCTTCCCTAGTGTGCGTCATTCTCCCCACTTGCTGATCTCAGGCTCCCAGCTCACTTCACAACCCGCCCCTCAACCCACAGCTGCGTGTCACACCTTGTAGCCCAACCATCGAGTCCCACTCACCTCCGTAGGGGGCACATGAAACTGGGGAGATGGGGACTTGGGTCTCCAGACGGCAATGCCTCTTGTCTCTTTCTCTGTATGGGAAAGGTGGATAGAAGTTTTCAAAGGGGCTTGTCTGTGGTCTCAGTTTCCGACTGAGGAGCCCATACTCTAACCTAGACCCTCAGTGTCAAACAAGTATCAACTAAGCCACATCTGCCCAGCCTCTAAGTCAGTGGCAGGCTTGTATCTGTGAGGATGGTGCTTGGATCCCTCACCCCCTAGCAGTAAGAAGGCTTCCTATATCCAGCGGGGAACTCAGCCCTTCTGCCCCCCAGGCTGGGGCTTGACGGACATTTCTTTCACGGAACTGTGGAGGACTCAGTTCAACCCCAGCCTCCAGCCTTGGGTTCATCCTCCACCTCCTGTGTGTTTGTAGCCCCTCCCCTCAGTACCTAGCCATCCCTCCCCACTGACCCAGCGTTTTCTAGCTCCCTTTTCCCAACTGAAGTTCCTGGGTAGTGCAAACAGTTAATGTGCTTGGCTGCTAACCGAAAGGTTGGCAGTTCAAGTCCACCAGAGGTGCCTCAGAAGAAAGGCCTGGCAATCTTCCCCCCCAAAAATCAGCCATTGAAAACCCTACAGAGCACAGTTCTACTCTGACACACATAGGGTCTCCATGAGTCAGAGTTAACTTGGCAGCAACTGGTCTTTCCTTAAAAATAAAAAAAAACAGTTGCTATGGAGTTGATCCTGACTCATGGTAACTCCATGTGTTGCGGAGTAGAACTGTGTTCATAGGATTTTTAGGGCTGTGACCTTTTGGAAGCAGATCACCAAGCCTTTCTTTTGGGGGTGCTTCTGGGTGGGCTTGAACTGCCAGCCTTTTGGTTAGTAACGGAGCGCTTAACCGTTTGTGCCACCCAGGGACTCCTTTTCCTAAACTACCCATTTCTTATTTTTTACATTTCTTTCTTGATCTCCTACTTTTATATTTTGTTCCTCCCAATTCCCACCCTGTCTAGTTATGCAGGCCCCATAGTGCTTGTGCCCTGCCCTGGGTGTTTCTCCCCCTCTGTCCCCTTCCTAACCTTTTCCTCAGACCCCAGCAGGCTAGGTTATAGTGTGGGCTCAGGGAGGGGGCTGGCCATCCCTCCCCTGCCAGGCATGGTGTCACCCCCTGGATAGCCCACCATCCAACCTCTCCCTAAGGGGCCGGGTGGTGGCAGGGTGGAGGGGACTCTCCTTCCTGTTTGGACAGCGATGCGCAGTGTTCTGATGGGAGATAGAGAGTGTGTCATTAGTGATGACTGTCGGCTTAATTACAGCCCACCAAGCAGCTCAGCTTGTTTGCTTTGGAAACGGGCAGAGGAAGAGGCAGATCAAGCAGGAAACTCCAGCCACGATCAAAAGATTAAGGCTTTTTTTTTTTTTTACCCCAGCCTCTCTGTTCTCTTTCAAGAACGAATCATGCAGTGAAGGGACTGGGGATCAGAAAATACCTTACAAGCCTCTAAGTGGCTGAGGTGGAGGGGTCTGACGTAAGGAGGTGGATGAAATAACCCATGAACGGAGACTAGTGGTATTTTGTAATGAGTGAATTGAAGAAGACGTGTCTCCCCAGAGCAAGCCCGTACTTGTCTTTGCATAGTTCTGTATACTTGAGCTAAGAGAAAGCTCCTGTGATGACTAGGTAGGTGGTGGGGCAGAGCTGTAAAGACTTCAGAGAGTTTTTCTTTCAAAAAGGAGGAAAGAATGAGAACTAAAGAGTGCTTGATCTAGAATAAAAGGACTGGGGGCCTGTTCCAGCATAAAAGTCTTAGCACAAGGGTAAGAAGAGAGAGGAAAACAAGAATGGAGGAGCTTAGGGAGACAGAATCCAGGATGTGCTGAAGGCAAAGGGTTGCTCAGGCTCAGAAAATGAAAACTGGTCTGCAGAGTCCTAAGCCAGAGGAAGCCAGGCAGATTTGTCCTGACAAAGCCCTGGGGATACTGGTGGTGGTGAGTCTGGGGGCCATCACTTCTGCCCAAACGCTCAGAGAAGAAAAGACCCAGTGGACTGGAAAAGAGAGCTCATCCAGCCTGGAAAAGTAGGCGAGAGCTCAGGGAGAAGCAAAGAGACCCTGATGACCCTCCCTTTGCGCAGAAGGGAGACTCCTAACCGCAAGCTCCAATGCGTTTGTACAATATGAGCCTATCCTTGAGATTAGAGTCCCCGGGTGACGCAAATGGTTAATGTGCTTGGCTGCTAACTGAAACGTAGGAGGTCTGGGTCTATCCACAAGCAGAAGAAAGCCCTGATGATCTATTTCTATAAAGTTAGCCACTGAAAACCTTATGGAGCACAGTTCTACCTTGACACACATGGGGTCTCCATGAGTCAGAATTGACTCAATGACAACTGGCTTTTACTGGTTTTGTCCTTGAGATTTAGCCAAACCACCCAGAGCTGCCCCAGAGAGACACGCAGGTTGTATTCAGGACTCAGTGCCAAGTGAAGGGGGTGAGTAGGGGCTGAAATTCAGGTGCGCACCCTGACATAGAGCTGCATCTGCCCAGTGGAGGGGATGCCTTTTCCTAATAGGGAGAAAGACACTGTATGCGCCAGTGTGGCAGCCTTGAAGTTACTCAGTAAAACTATCCTGACGTTTCTCCTGAGGAGGGAGGATGAGACATGCCTCTTGTGAGCAGCAAGAAGGAAGGAGATGCTAATGCTGAGAAGAGGAAGTTGGGAGGACCCTGCGCTCATGAAAAGGTGTTTGTGAAAAGACGACTCCCCCACTTTACCCCGAGGAGTGCAGGTGGGATGTCCTATGAGACTAGCAGTGATAAAGGAAGCACCACCAGGTTTAAAGTCACCAAACACTCTTTGCTAAGTTTTTAAAATAAGTAGACTTTGTTGTTGCTAGGTGCAGTCAAGTTGGTTTCAACTCATTGTGACCCTATGTACAACAGAATGAAACACTGCTCATTCCTGCGCCATCTTCACAATCGTTGCTATGTTTGAGCCCATTGTTGCAACCACTGTGTCATTCCATCTCATTGAGGGTCTTCCTCTTTTTTGCTAACCCTCTACTTTACCAAGCATGATGTCCTTCTCCAGGGACTGGTCCCTCCTGATAACATGTCCCAAGTACGTGAGACGATGTCTCACCATCCTTGCTTCTAAGAAGCATTGTGGCTGTACTCCTTCCAAAACAGTTTGTTTGTTCTTTTGGCAGTTCACGGTATATTCGATATTCTTTGCGAACACCATAATTCAATGGCATCAGTTCTTCTTCGGTCTTCCTTATTCATTGTCCAGCTTTCACAAGTATATGAAGGAACTGAAAATACCATGGTTTGGGTCAGACACACCTTAGTTCTCAAAGTGACATCTGCTTTTGAACACTTTAAATAGGTCTTTTGCAGCACATTTGCCCAACGCAATACATTGTTTGATTTCTTGACTGCTGCTTCCATGGGTGTTGATTGTGGATCCAAGTAAAATGAAATCATTGACAGCTTCAATGTTTTCTCCGTTTATCATGATGCTGTTTATTGGTCCAGTTGTGCAGATTTTTGTTTTCTTTGTGTTGAGGTACATACAAAGGCTGTAGTCTTTGATCTTCATCAGTAAGTACTTTAAGTCCTCTTCACTTTCAGCAAGCAAGGTTGTGTCATCTGCATATCGCAGGTTGTTAATGAGTCTTCCTCCAATCCTGGTGCTGCATTTTTGTTCATATAGTCCAGTTTCTCAGATTATTTGCTCAACATACAGATTGAATAAGCATTGTGAAAGGATATGATCCTGGTGCACACATTTCCTGACTTTAAACCATGCAGTATCCCCTTGTTCTGTTCAAACGACCGCCTCTTGGTCTATGTACAGGTTCTGAGTGAGCACAATTAAGTGTTCTGGAATTCCCATTCTTTGAAATGTTATCCATAACTTGTTATGATCCACACAGTCAAATGCCTTTGCATAGTTAATAAAACACAGGTAATCATCTTTCTGATAGTCTCTGTCTTCCGCCAAGATCCATCTGACATCAGCAATGATATCCCTTGTTGCACGTCCTCTTCTGAATCTGGCTTGAATTTCTGGCAGTTTCCTGTCAATGTACTGCTGCAACCATTTTTGAATTATCTTCAGAAAAATTTTACTTGCATGTGATATTAATGATATTGTTTGATAATTTCTGCATTCTGTTAAATCACATTTCTTTGGAATGGGAACAAATATGGATCTCTTCCAGTCAGTTGACCAGGAAATTGTCTTCCAAATTTCTTGGCATAGATGAGTGAGATCTTTGTTGAAACATGTCAACTGGTATTCTGTCAATTCCTGGAGCCTTGTTGCCAATGCCTTCAGTGCAGCTTCGACCTCTTCCTTCAGTATCGTCAGTTCTTGATCCTATGCTACCTCCTGAAGTAGTTGAATGTCGACCAGTTCTTTTTGGTACAGTGACTCTGTGTATTCCTTCCATCTTCTTTTGATGCTTCCTGCGGTTTTCAGTATTTTGCCCACAGGATCCTTCAGTATTGCAACTCCAGTCTTGCATTTTTTTCTTCAGTTCTTTCAGCATGAGGAATGCCAAGCATGTTCTTCCCTTTTGGTTTTCTAACTCCAGGTCTTTGCATATTTCACTATAATACTTTGTCTTCTCCAGATGCCCTTTGAAATCTTCTGTTCAGCTCTTTTACTTCATCATTTCTTCCAAATTCGATAGCAAGTTTCAGAGTCTCTTCTGACATCCATCCTGGTCTTTTCTTTCTTTCCTGTCTCTCTAATGATCTTTTGCTTTCTTCACGTATGATGTACTTGATGTCATTACACAACTTGTCTGGTCTTCAGTCATTAGTATTCAATGCATCAAATCTGTTCTTGAGACAGTATCTAAATTCATGTGAAATATACTCAAGGTTGTACTTTGGCTCTTGTGGACTTGTTCTAATTTTCTTCAGCTTCAACTTGAATTTGCATATGAGCAATTGATGGTCTGCTCCACAGACAGCCCCTGGTCTTGTTCTGACTGATGATATTGATATATTGTCTCTTTCCACAGATGTAATCGATTTGATAAATAAACTTATGGCACAATATGTACTACACTTATGTGGCACCAAGAAGTGGAAATTTTGACCCTGTTGTCCGCCTGCCTAGGATTTCACCCAGTATAGTGCCTGTAGCAGATTAGGCATTTGGTAAATGTTGAGTGGAATTGAATTTAAATTCATCAAGCTATCTGTTTTCTTAATAATCTTGGCAATTCATATCACATGTTGCAGGGAGTGGAAGTGGGGCTAGAGAGTAGTCACAAGAGAGACCAGTGAATTGCTCAAATATTTAAGCTTCCCAGAATTGGATACATGTAACTTCAATGATCCCTACTAACTACTGGAGAATTTAATATTCTGGAATATGGTCGTTGATTTTAGGGTGACAAACCATCTCAATTTGCCCAGAATTGTCGTCTTTTTAGCACTGAGAGTCCCACATCCTGGAAAATCCCTTAGTCCCTGGCAAACTGGGACAGTTGGTCACCTTATAAGATGGTCTTTAGATACTCCCTATAATCTTGTCTGGGTGCTTTTCCTCATCTTCTCTGCCCAGAGTTATCCCTGCCCCTTCTTACTAACACAGACCTTTCTGCTTCATTCCCTCTGTATCTTCTCCCAGCCCTCCTCAGCCCTTTGTCTATAGCCCCAGATTGCTGCAGCAGGCTCTGCCCCACCTCTCTGCCCCAACTGCTGTCAGACCTGGTACTCCCAGGACCCAGTAAATTTCATGTCACGAAGGTGAACAGTGTTGGTGAGAGGGCATGGAGAGGATGAGAGAAAAGTAAGATAAACTCTATTGTTTGTGCTGTGTAAGTTTGGAAGAGAATCAAAAAACAAGCTCCTTTCAAACCAGACAGGCAGAGGATGTTAGATTTTCCCATAGAGCTCACTTTCAAAGGGAAATCAGAGAATTCAGTTTCAGGTCCTTTCCAGCTCTAAGATGCTGTGATTTGTCCCCAGATCTGGTCACTCTCAAGTTAGTCCAGTGATCCTTTAAGCTTCTTTCTTTTCATTAATGACCTTGACCTACAGAATGCTGGTTCTATTAACTGCTGTTCTGTGCCCAGGAGTGGTCAAAAGGCCAACAGGCTATAGAAAAACGACCTTCATTCTCAAACCAAACAGACATGACTTTGGTTACGTTCATTTAGGATTACTTATGCCACTGCTTTCTATTTACCTTGAGTGTGATGTGATGTGCTCTATGGAGTCAGGCCCTCATTCCCCAGGAATATCCTAAACCAAGATGGTGGTGAGATTGTGGTGCAAATGGATTCAGTTTCTTCAGGGCTCCCTGTGCTCCCTGTCTCCCTCATAGTTCTCCTTGTGCAACTCAGAGCCTGTTCTTTAACCTAAAGCACTGACTCTGTGAAGTTGCTTCCCCTCAAAACCCTCCCCATAATTCCACACTGTCTACAGGGAAAAAGGAGCCATCTTGGCCTGCCCACCATCTTTCTCTGGTCGATCTTGTTAACCTCTGCTCCCCAAGTCAAGTCTTCCCCTACAATCTGCATGGGCTGCTCACTGCTCACTGGATTACACTGTGAACCTACCCAAATCTGGCCTGCCTTCAAGTCCCAGTTCAAGTCCCTAATCCCCCCAAATATCCTAACCTACTTTATTCTGTTTTTTTGTTTTTAATCAGAATTTCACTAAGAATTTATCTGAGTCATGTATTTAAGCATCTAATTCAATACAGGCATGTGAAGTTAAAACAACAACAATAATAACAGCAAAACAACTTACATGTACTTCTATTTCGTCTCCTCCAGTTCAATTTTAACTTTCTAGAGGGGAAGGAGAGTGTCTTAGACATCTCTCTCAATGTCTAGCACATAGCAGTACACACAGTAGGTGCTCAATTTTATACTTATTGAATGAACCAATATCTTCAGACCTTGGGGCACTCATTAGTCTAATGAACTTGAGGACTGGCTGTAGAGTATGATGACTAATTAGATGCTAGCCAACATAGGTGAAGGTGGGAAGTGTCAAAGATCCTACTGCATAGGCCAAGGACAATTCCCCTGCAATTAAATTCCCTAGGAATCAGTTAGGAGATTAGGAGGGGCTCTATGGGTGGCCACGTTCACAACAGTGTTCCCAGGAGATTCCTGTCTTCCTTCTTCATTACAACTACCACTAATACCACTACCATCATCATCATCATCATCTGCATAATCATTATCATTATCATCACTGCCACTATCATTAGACCCTTACTCATTAAACTCCAGTACAGGGCCTAGCACACAGGAAGCACTCATTAAATGTTTCTGGAATGAATACAAAGTGTGCCTGGACCCCTAGTCCTAGTCCCAGCTCTTCCCAGCCCCACGTCTAAGAGTGGATGGGCCCAGTTCATTCTGCAGTATTTGTATGGGCACCTGAAAATCTGCTCTTTTCACCCTAAGTCTTCTCCAGTCTTGAAGATCTAGTCTAGTGTCTTTTCCTGCTTTCTAAATGTTCTTCTGTTGAGGTTCACAGTATGAGGTCCAGCTCCCCTATAAGATTGAGGCTCACACTTAGCCAGGCAACAGAGGTGCAAATTTTGGCCCAGGAGACTCAGATAACCAGAACCATGTTTATTTTCCCTTTGAATTCCTTCAGTTCAGCTGCTGCGGTTCTAGAATAAAATACTCCCTATGAAAGTGAGTTTTTTCTCTCCCCCTGCCCATTCCCATTTTGGTTGACTTTCTTTCTGAACCCTAGCATGATGTTTAATCTCGAGCAACCACCTTACATAGTCTCACACTTCAGCAGCAACCTTTTCCTTATGTCATACACTCTTCTCAAAAACCTAACAGAAACACAAGCACAAGAGACTCATAGCCCATAGCTCCCATGGCTGCCACATGAATCCAAAAAGCCTAATTTTCATATAACATGATGGTTAGGAACATGGACTTGAAACCAGACACACTTGAATTTCAGTCCCAGTTCTGACTTACTAGCTGAGTGGCCTTGGGCAAGTTTCTAAATGTCTCTAAGCTTTAGTTTCTTCAACAGTAAAATGAAGTTAATAAAATGAAGGTTAAATTAGACCTTCTATGAGTGCTTGTCTGTCAGTTTGTCTTGCTGTAGGGGCTTGTGTGTTGCTGTGATGCTGGAAGCTATGCCCTCAGTATTCAAATACCAGCAGGGTCACCCATGGTGGACAGGTTTCCACCGCTTCTAGACTAAGACAGATTAGGAAGAAGGACCTGGCAGTTTACTTCTGGAAAAAGTTAGCTAGTGAAAACCTTATGAATAGCAGCTGAACATTGTCTGATAGAATGTCGCAAGATGATCTCCTCAGGTTGGAAGGCACTCAAAAGATGACTGGAGAAGAGCTGCCTCCTCAAAGTAGAGTCGACCATAACAATGTGGATGGAGTCAAGATTTGGGGACCTTAGTTTGCTGATGTGGCACAACTCAAAATGAGAAGAAACAGCTACAAACATCAACTAATAATTGGAATGTGGAATGTGTGAAGTATGAATCTAGGAAAATTGGAAATCGTCAAAAATGAAATTGAGCACATAAACGTTGATATCCTAGGCATTAGTGAGCTGAAATGGACTGATATTGGCCATTTTGAATTGGATAATCATATGGTCTACTTTACTGGAAATGACAACTCGAAGAAGAATGACATCACATTCGTCATCAAAAAGAATATTTCAAGATCTATCCTGAAGTACATTGCTGTCAGTGATAGGATAAGATCCATACACCTACAAGGAAGACCAGTTACTATGACCATTATTCAAATTTATGCACCAACCACTAAGTCCAAAGATGAAGAAATTGAAGATCTTTACCAACTTCTGCAATCTGAAATTGATTGGACATGCAATCATGGTGCATTGATAATTACTGGTGATTGGAATGTGAAAGTTGGAAACAAAGAAGAAGGATTGATAGTTGGAAAATATGGTCTTGGTAATAGAAACCATGCTGGAGATCGCATGATAGAATTTTGCAAGACCAACGACTTCTTCCTTGCAAATACCTTTTCTCACCAACATAAACGGTGACTATACATGTGGACCTCACCAGACGGAATACACAGGAATCAAATTGACTGCATCTGTGGGAAGAGATGATGGAGAAGCTCAATATCATCAGTCAGAACAAGGCCAGGGGTTGATTGCAGAACAGACCATCAACTGCTCATATGCAAGTTCAAGTTGAAGCTGAAGAAAATTAGAACAAGTCGACGAGAGCCAAAGTACAATCTTGAGTATATCCTACCTGAATTTAGAGACCATCTTAAGAATAGATTTGAGGTGTTGAACACTAACAACTGAAGACCAGACAAGTTGTGAAATGACATCAAAGATATCATATAGGAAGAAAGCAAGAGGTCATTAAAAATAGAGGAAAGAAAGAAAAGCCCAAAATGGATGTCAGAAGAGACTCTGAAACTTGCTCTTGAAGGTAGATTAGCTAAAGCAAATGGAGGAAATGAAGTAAAAGAGCTGAACAGAAGATTTTAAAGGGCAGCTTGAGAAGACAAAGTAAAGTATTATAATGACATGTGCAAAGACCTGGAGTTAGAAAACCAAAAGGGAAGAACATGCTTGGCATTTCTCAAGCTGAAAGAACTGAAGAAAAAATACAAGCTTGGAGTTGAAATTTTGAAGGATTTTATGGGCAAAATACTGAGCAATGCAGCAAGTGTCAAAAGAAGATGGAAGGAATACACAGAGTCACTGTACCAAAAAGAATTGGTCAACATTCAATCATTTCAGGAGGTAGCATATGATCAAGAACTGATGGTATTGAAGGAAGAAGTCCAAGCTGCACTGAAGGCATTGGCAAAAAACAAAGCTCCAGGAATTGATGGAATACCAACTGAGATTTTTCAACAAACAAATGCAGCACTGGAAGTGCTCACTCATCTATGCCAAGAAATTTGGAGGACAGCTACTTGGCTGACTGACCGGAAGAGATCCATATTTATGCCTGTTCCAAAGAAAGGTGATCCAACCAAATGTGGAAATTATCGAACAATATCTGTCATGGATTGAATTGTGTCCCCCAAGAATATGTGTCAACTTGGTTAGGCCATGATTTTCAGATTATGTGGTTGTCCTCCATTTTGTGATTGGTGTAATTTTCCTGTGTTACAAATCCTAATCTCTGCCTGTGGTTAATGAGGCAAGATTAGATTATGTTAAACAAGATTAGGGTGGGATGTAACATCCTTACCCAGGTCACATCCCTGATCCAATGTAAAGGAAGTTTCCCTGGGGTGTGGCCTGCACTACCTTTTATCTCGTGGAGAGAGTGGGGGACCTCATACAACCCGGAAAGCAGTGCTGGGAGCAGAGCCCTTTGGACACAGGTTTCCTGCACAGAGAAGCTCCTAGTCAAGGGGAAGACTGATGAGACAGACCTTCCTTCAGAGCCGACAGAGAGAGAAGGCTTCCCCTGAAACTGACACCCTGAATTTGGACTTCTAGCCTACTAGACTGTGAGAAAATAAATCTCTCTTTGTTAAAGCCATCCACTTGTGGTATTTCTGTTATAGCAGCACTAGATGGCTAAGACAGTATCATTAATATCACCCCCAAGTAAAATTTTGCTGAAGATCATCCAAAAGCAGTTGCAGCATACATCAACAGGGAACTGCCAGAAATTCAAGCCGGATTCAGAAGAGGACGTGCAACAAGGGATATCATTGCTGATGTCAGATGGATCCTGGCTGAAAACAGAGAATACCAGAAAGATGTTTATCTGTGGTTTATTGACTATGCAAAGACATTTGACTGTGTGGATCATAACAAATTATGGATAACATTTTGAAGAATGGGAATTCCAGAACACTTAATTGTGCTCATGAGGAACCTGTACATAGATCAAGAGGCAGTGGTTTGAACAGAACAAGGGGATACTGCATGGTTTAAAGCCAGGAAAGGTGTGTGTCAGGGTTGTATCCTTTCACCGCACCTATTCAATCTGTATGTTGAGCAAACAATCTGAGAAGCTGGACTGTATGAAGAAGAACAGGGCATCAGGATTGGAGGAAGACTCATTAACAACCTACAATATACAGATGATGCAACCTTGCTTGCTGAAAGTGAAGAGGACTTGAAATACTTACTGATGAAAATCAAAGACTTCAGCCTTCAATATGGATTACATTTCAACGTGAAGTAATCAAAAATCCTCACAACTGGACCAGTGGGCATCATCAAGAGGAACGGAGAGAGGGTTGAGGTTGTCGAGGATATCATTTTGCTTGCATCCATGGGCAACAGCCACGGAAGCAGCAGTCAAGGAATCAAAAGACACATTGCTTTGGGCAAATCTGCTGCAAAAAACTTCTTTGACGTGTTAAAAAGCAAAGATGTCACTTTAAGGACTAGGGTGCTCCTGAACCAAGCCATGGTGTTTTCAATGACCTAATATACATGCGAAAACTGGACAACAAATAAGGAAGACTGAAGAATTGATGCCTTTGAATTATGGTGTTGGCAAAGAATGTTGAATATACCATGGACTGCCAAAAGAATGAACAAATCTATCTTGGAAGAAGTACAGCCAGAATGTTCCTTAGAAGCGAGGATGGTGGGACTTCGTCTCAAGTACTTTGGACATGTTATCAGGAGGGACCAGTCCGTGGAGAAGGACATCATGCTTGGTAAAGTAGAGGGTCAGCAATAAAGAGGAAGACCCTTAACGAAATGGATTGACACAGTGGCTACAACAGTGGGGCTCAAGCATAGCAATGATTGTGAGGGTAGCACAGGACCAGGCAGTGTTTCGTTCTGTTGTACATGGAGTTGCTATGAGTCTGAACCAACTGGATGGCACCTAACAACAAAAACATAGTAGTCCTTGGCACAATGCCTAGCACATGTGAAGTAGATAACAAATGTTAACTCTTTTAGCTACTAGAGTTGGAATTCACTTGAGGGAAACTGGTTTTATCCCTATTACGACTCCTGACATCTTGCCACCATCTTTGCTACTACTCCTACAAATAATACTTCAAACATCACTACTTCTAAGTGCCTATGCTTAGCTAGCTTTGAGGGTTATAAGCACAGCCTTCCAGAGGCCCCTAAAAACCTCAGTCAAAATTAGCTCATCATTTGGCACACCTCTGATAGTTTATTCATAACGCTCTAATGTTTTTCTGGAGTTTTGGCCCTGGGGGGCTGGAGCCCTGTGTTAGTCACCCCAGGTTGAGGGACTTACACAGTTTGTTGACGTTCACACAACAGCACAGAAAGAAGGGAAACCTGACAGGGATAGCAACCTAGTTTACTTCCTACCTGCTGCTGCCTTTGCAGTCTAGCTCAGAAAACCACAAGAAACCACTTTAACTGTGCCATCCATGCCTTAGGGCTAGGCCCTGACAGGAGGGCTGACAGACAGGGTCCTTGGAGGAGGAGCTTCTACCACTGCCTCAGGAGCTTATAGGAAAACACTCTGAGAAAGGGAAAGATCCTCTGAGATCCTCTGTTCTTGGCCTACACTCCAGCACCCAGTTCCAGCTCGCCTTCTTTCTCTTTCCTCTCCCCAGCAGTGGGAGCTGTTTTCTACCACTCTCTGGCTGACTCAAATGGGTCAAGGCTCCCCAGTTTAGTTACAGAAAGTGCCCACAGTCCTGTCTTAGGGTACCCACTGTATTTTTAAGCAAATAGCGCACGTCTTCTAAGTTTGTTTGTCAACTGCGTCCTCCCCAGACAAGATATTTTCATAAGCTCGCGATGCTAATTTTTTTTTTTTTTTTTTTTACAGCAGTAGGTAAAAAAAATTGGCATAGAGGTGCTTATGAAAATACGGCACTAGATAGCTATTTTTGAAATAATTTCTTAACATTACATCCCACCAATACTTCGTGTTCCAAAACTAGGTAGTTTCAGGAAATCAGCAGAACAGCCCACCCTGAACCCAGAAGTGAAACTCAGGGGTTCCTGTTCCCAGACCACCTTGGCTTTGAGGTATTTCCCCAGGGAATGTGGAGGGAGATGTTTTCTACAGGGAGAGAAGAACTATTGTCCCAGCTCCCAAGACTGTTCCGTGGCCTGACCCCCTAAGATAGGCCAGATAACCTTACCCAGGAAAGAACACTCCACTGGAGGAAATGCCAGATGCCTGAAAAGGTTCTCACTGTTGAAAAGGCAATTTCAAGGTCAACACAACACAGGCCCTTCCCCATACAGACATTCCAGACAATATCCCTGCTGGGTGGTCAAGTAGCCTCCGTGTGGTCATTTCCACTACCTCCCTGGGGTCTATTCCATTGCTCGGCAGCTGTGATCCTTAGAGTGACCCAAAGAGTGACTCCCTGGAACTTCTTTCCTGGATCCATATCTTGGAAGACCCTCATCATCTGCTTCCCACTCCAAGTCTTCTCTTCTCTGGCATGAACACTCTGGCTCCTTAATGACTAGATAATACGGAGATGGTCTCCTGGGAGGAAACCTGGGCATCTTGGTGAGCCCTCTCCGTATAAAGTCAGGCATTTTCCTGCTCCCTAATGATAAACAAGAAGGAGGCAGCACTGGAAAAATAAAGCTAGGTGATCTCTGGAGGGGATAACTCTCCAGGTCTCTAATTAGGGAGCACAGATAAGCTCCAAATTAGACCACTCCAGCTTGCAAGGGCAGCATATTCAGCCCCGTATCAGAAAGGCTTTGTTGCTGCAAAGGGCTTAAAGATCTCTGTTCCACAATTTGCCCATGGTCCCCGGACCTTCAGCAGGAGGACATGAGATAGTGAAGAGACGCCCTTTCTGGTGTCCTGGGCTGGACAAGGATAAAAGGAGGCAGCCCAGGGTGCCCCGTAGCCTGTTCTTTGCTCCATTGTTGGCTGGCTTTCTCTAGCTCTGTCTACTCCATCTGTCCCACCATGAGTCAACAACTGAACATCAAGTCTGGTGGTGACAAGGGAAACTTAAGTGGGTGCTCAGCAGTGGTGCTGAGGAAGGCCGTGGGCAGTGTGACTTCTTATCAGGCAGCTGGCGAAGGGGCTGGAGCTGGCTTTGGCAGTCGGAGCCTCTACAGTCTGGGAGAGAATCGGTGTATTTCCTTCAGTGTGGTAGGTGGTGGTGTTCGAACTGGAGGCTATGGCTTTGGGCATGGCTCTGGGCATGGAGGGGGCCGAGCCAGTGGCTTTGCTGGCAGCATCACAGGCAGTGTGGCCCAGGGACTTGTGTGCCCACCCATGTGCCTACCTGGGGGCATACAACAAGTCACTGTCAACAAGAGCCTCTTGGCCCTCCTCAACATGGAGCTGGACCCTGAGATCCAGAAAGTACGCACCCAGGAGTGGGAACAGATCAAGGCGCTGAACGACAAGTTCACCTTCTTCATCGACAAGGTGGGTCTCAGGAGGAGAAGGCAGTCCAGGAAGATATGAGCAAGTTCCCTGCTGCCTGGGAATAGACTGAGAATTGAGCATGGAGAGGTTGCAGCTAGACCTCAGGAAAGACTTCCTGATCATAAGGGAAGACCAGATTTGGAAACTAGATAGAACAAAGGAATAAACGAATGTGATGGTTTCTTTGGGAATTTGACAGAGCAGTGTGGGAAATTGACTGGGTAAAGGGTAGCCCTACCTTGAGAAAGAAATAGTGTGTTTATGGAGGACAGCTGGATGGATCTCCAGCTCTTTAAAAAACTGAAGGCCTAATGAGAACAGCACTATTCAGAGGGAAGGGATCATGGTACAGGAAGGAAAGTTTAGCTGAGACATAAGACCATCTCCTGAGCCCTGGGTTAGGCAACAGAAGGCGGTTGTGAAATCTCCTTCTTCAGTGAGTTTTCAGTGATTGGTCTTCTAGAAGGCTATGGAATGAGCACTTGTAAAGGGCTTAGTTTTCATGGCACGTTATAGGTGGAGTCAGGACTTGAGCAAAATAACTTTACAAAAATCGGTTTAACCCTGAGCATCAATGACATATGTCCCTGGGACATGATACCATTTATTGTGGTTCCAGGTGTCTGTTGTTTTGGGTTCCAGGTGTGGTTCTTGGAACAGTAGAACCAGGTTCTGGAGACCAAGTGGGAGCTGCTGCAGCAGCTGGACCTGAATAACTGCAAGAAGAACCTGGAACCCATCTTTGAGGGCTATATGGGCAACCTGTAGAAGCAGCTGGAGATGCTTTCTGGAGACAGGGTGAGGCTGGACTCGAAGCTGAGGAACATGTGGGACTTGGTGGAGGACTACAAGAAGAGGTGAGCAGGTCCCACCAAAGGGTGATGGGTCATGTTCCCAGAGGCTCCTGGGGTCACCTGATCTCTGTGCCATTCTTTAGGAGGGGAGGGAGCAAGTGCCAGGGTCAGGGGCTTTTACTTCCTTCTCTGGTTTCTGGAGAAGGGTCCGCCTGTTTGATGAGAACTTCCTACCTGATTGATAGGAAGGGATTCCTATGCTAATGACCCATGGAATGGTTCAGTTAGCCAGTTTGGGGCACCTGGGTGAGTGGAATGCAATGGAGATAACCCAGGGATATCACACTCCACAAGCCGCCTCTGCAATGCTCACCCTTGGAAAGCTTCCTAGTGATTCTGCATCCTCAGCACTCGCCACTCATCTGGCCAATGGGAAGAGGAGGTAACTTGGGCCTGGCTGAGGGAACTGAGGCGTCTCTACCTTCTCTCTGCCCACAGATATGAGGTGGAGATTAACAAGCACACGGCAGCTGAGAATGAGTTTGTGGTACTCAAGAAGGTAAGGGAGAGAAAGGCCTGCAGACTCTGGTCTCTCTTGCACTCTCCGTCTCAAACAACACTGCTCAGGACTTCAGCCCAGGCTACCTGGGGCAGGGAGCTCATGCCGAATAAGGGTAGAGTCATAGTGCTGGCCTCCAGCAAATTGGAAAAGAAGGACAAACACCCAGGAAACAGACAGAGATAAAGAGAAGTCTGGTCTGGTGGTCAGGAAACTGGTCCTGCTTGAACTTCCTGTGTGATTTGGGAAAACTTGCTCTACATCTCTGGGCTTTTTTTTCTCCAGGTGTTTTCCCAAAGGCTCAGTGAGTCTGAGAAAAAGATTGATATTGAGTAATTTTATTCATCGAGATGCTGCCCTTTGTGGGCAAAAATAGGATAAGCAGGTGGCTTTGGGGGCAGGGCAGGGCAGCTGATGGGATGAGGGTTGTATTGACTAATGGTTGTGGGTGACCTCTCGGCAGAACACAGGTGCAGCCTAAGAGGACAAGGTGGAGCTTCAGGCCAAAGTGGACTCTCTGGAGAAAGACATCAAGTTCCTTAAAGGTCTGTATGATGCGGTGAGGACACTCCTATCTCACCCCTTCCCCTCGCCCCTTTCCTGCTGAGGTCTCTGGCAGAAGGAAGATGCTAATAAGAGAGATATAGGATAAATGGAACAAAAACTGTTTTGATGGGAAGATGCAATACCCTGCAATTGGAAGCCATGGAAGTCAGAGAGCTTTACCTTCAGAGGCCATATACCAAGGAGAAAATCCCATCTCAGCCAAAATAGTGGCCTTGTCCATGGGCAGGAAAAAGAACAAAAATGACCCCATGAGGTCCTATTAAACCACAGATTGCTGATTCTGTGAAATTGTAGGACATACATTCTTGCACCTGACTTACATGCCTCCTGCTGCTGATGGCTTGTATTTGGTGCTTCCTGCTGCTGTGACCATTCTCTCTGTGTTTGCTCAGACAGCTCTCCAGCAGGCCCTCCTTCCCGCCACTTCAGCCCCATAGGTCTGAGTGACTCCTGCCAGAGACCACAGGCCCAGAAGATGAACAGGGCAGAGGAGGGAAGCCAGGGGAGACCTAACTCTATCCTCACCTCTCAACTCAGGAGATCGTCCAGATCCAGACACACGCCAGTGAGACCTCCGTCATCCTGTCCATGGACAACAATCGGGACCTGGACCTGGACAGCATCATCGCTGAGGTCCACGCCCAGTATGAGGAGATCGCCCTGAAGAGCAAGGCTGAGTCTGAGGCCCTGTACCAGAGCAAGGTCAGCACCAGTGTTGCCCCCCACCACTAACCCCTCCCTTCCTGGAAGGAGACATCTCCCCTAGAGAATGAGAGAGATACCTTTGTAGGCATGCTGAATAAAAGAAGGGTTGTTAACCATATCATACCTAATGGTTTAACCATATTCTACCCCAAAAGAATTTTTGGCAGAGACTGTTGTCAAGGAAAAATCACAGAACTTGTCTGGATGGATGTATCCAACAGAGAGTGACAGGCAACCCTCTGATGGAGGAAAGAAGTGAGGGGTTCCCATTATAAAGCAAATGCTTTTACAGGAACTGGGGCATATGAGATATGGGGTGGAAGGAGCATGACAAATATGGAGGAGAATAGCTACAGAGTACCTTGTTTGGGGAAAATGGGGTGGAGTAGGGAGTGAGAGAAGAGAAAGCTGTGAGCTCTTTTCTGATGAGCATGGTAAGACTTTGGAGAAGAAGAAGCAGAATTCCAGGAACGTTCTGAGTAATGGAAGTGATGCTTTGGGGTGAAACCCTTCAGGGCTGTCATCCTTTAGCTGGACACTGACCAGGGCTTACACCTGCCCTTGCTGTATGGCTCCTTCTCTCGTTTATTAAATCCCAGCAACAGCAAGGATCACAGGTGTGGTTCATCCTGACTCTGGCCTCCTCTTATTCCTTCTTCCCTGTCCATGCCATGTCATTCCCTCTTCCCTGGAGGACCAGGCAAGATGAGAGGGAGTGATTCAAACCAAAGGTCCTGATCCAACAATTCCAGCAATCCTACTTGTAACCCTCCACCCACAAGGGTAGATGTGACCTTTGGCTCCTCTGCCCGTCTGCCCCTGTTAGTGAGAAAGGGCTCCAGGGGAATATAAGTTTCCTGAGCCCAGGGACCTTGCCTATCCTATTCTCTGTTGTATCCCCAGACCCTGGAACAGAACCTAACCTTTAAACAGTGCCTCTCTAAATATGTCTTCAATGAATGAATGAGTGAATTAAATGAAGGGGAAGGTCAGGGCTCTTCTTGCATTTAGAGAGTGTTTAATAGATGTTGACCAAGTGAACTGCATCTTTCGTTTCTCCACCCCAGGAAAGACTGCAGACAAGGCAATCAGAAAGGAGGCTAGGCCCAGCAGACAGAGTCTGCTTAGAGAAGAGGGTGGATTTCTTGGTCAGGACCACCACCAAACAGCTGGAAGGATACTCAGGTCCTGGCTCCATCACCTGTTGCTCCAGAGCCACCTACCCTGGTTTGCTGCAGTCGTGGAAGTGTTTGGACAGGACCCTGAAGGGCTCTGGATGTAGCCTTATGCCAACCTTCCCCTACCCTGGCAGGGACTGTTCTTCTCATCACCACCTTCTATCTCTGGGGAACCAGATCCAGGAGCTGCAGCTGGCAGCCAGCCAGCACAGTGACGACCGCAAACATACCACTAATGAGATGTCAGAGCTGAACCGGCTCATCAAGAGGATCAGGTGTGAGACTGGAAATCTGCAGAAGCAGGTGGGCAGCAACACCACCCACAGTTCAACTTCATCCTTGTGATGGAAAAACTAGAGACAAACTTGGGGTTAAAGTGAGATCTCCCCATCCTGGGCTCAGGAGCCGCTCAGCCAGCCACAGTCCCTGTCTTCCCATCGGCCTTGGTTCCCCTGAGATGAGAAGGGGTGCCTGCTCAGAATTGGGAGGGGCTTCGAACTTATTTCATCTAATTCCCACATTGTAAAGATAAAGAAACCAGCGCTGCAGAGGGAAACTGACTTGCCCAGAGTTCTCCAGCTGGTTATTAATAGAGCCAGGATAAGAAGCCAGGTTTCCTCTTTCTTTTTCCCTCTCTCACACTTTTTCTGTGTCCGAGCCTGTCCCAGTCCTCATGGGGTGTGCCACTCTGAAGTCAGGCTCCACACCTCCTCCTCTACCAGACATGGAACACACGTGGGCCACGTGGGGCATGCATCGGGGCCCCTCCGTTACCATGTTAGGTTCCTGCCTCAGAGATGGGGGATGGTCCCAGGCACTGAGTTGGGACAGCAGCAGATGAAGTTCTCGTAGCCCACCTCCCCATGTCATGGTACATTTCTATTTGACCTGGGTGATCCTGTCTTTCCTGAAAGTAGTAAGTCTCCCCATAGTGCTAGCAGGCAGGTGGTTTTAAGAGAGAGGGGGGTCCTTCCTATGATTACCTCAAAGAACCAGGTCAATCCTGCTAGTGGTTGAGTTGCCAAACTGAGAGGTCAGAACCCTCTCTTTTCTCTTGCTCCTACAACCCTCCACATCTGGCAGTGTGGGGAACACAGGGACAGCTTTCTGACTCCATATCACCAGTTTTCAGACTCCCCGAGGACCTTTCTTCCCCCTCTGTTAGTACTTGGCATCACAGCACCCCTAGATGTTCATTACAGTACAGCTTCTGAGGTTGTGGCTGTTATTTCTAGCCTTTAACCCCTATTCGAACACCCTATTCAATGACACACGTGTAGCACAATTCTACTCTGACACACATGGGTTCTCCATGAATTGGAATTGACTCAAGGACAACTGGTTTAACCTCCTGCCCTAAAGCAAGCCCCCCTTCCCGACTCAGGCCAGATATGAAGGACAGTTAGACATACTCTCCCTGAAGAGTGGGAGAAGAGTCCAGACACTCTCTCACTCCTGGTGATAACAGGTAGGAAGGGCTCCTGATGGGGAGACATCCTGTAGGCAAGAGTCCAGTCCATCACCAGGGGGCCCTTGCTATCTGATCCTTAGAGGGCTCCTGGCTGGGGGTCTCCCTCCTACAATTGCCATCTCAGGGGTGATTCTCCTAGACCTGGTGTACTCTGAACCTATAGCCATCAGAGGCCTCCAACCCCAGGCCCTCAATGTCCCCTTTGCAAACATCACAGCTTCTTCCTGCCTTCCTGAAATGCAACTGCTCCCACGTCTTTTCATGATTCCTTTAAATATCTGTCTGCAGTTGAAAATAGAGGCGACCAGGTTCTGGTGCCAACTCTGCAGCTGTTACTCGCTGTCACCCTGGCCCTCAGTTTCTTCATCTGTAAAATGAGGGGCTATGCTACCAGCCTGTAAGATCTTGTGCTCTGATGGTATCCCTGTTTATTGCCCTTCAGTGCTCTAACGTGGAGACGGCCATTGCTGACGCTGAGCAGCAGGGGGACAATGCCCTGAAGGACGCCTGGGCCAAACTGGATGAGTTGGAGGCAGCCCTGCACCAAGCTAAGGAGGAGCTGGTCCAGATGCTGCACGAGTACCAGGAGCTCGTGAGCCTGAAGTTGGCCCTGGACATGGAATCGCCACTTACTGCAAGCTGTTGGAGGGCGAGGAGTGCAGGTGAGAGGGGCAGAGGGGACCACCAAGCTGGCAAGGGAGAAGGGGCTATAGGTGGCTCCTCACCTGGCTAAGGGGCCATCTGGGAGCTGGGAGATGAGAGACAACAGCGCTGGTGACAATATAAGCCAGGGAGGTGATGGTTTGACAGTTGAACGCTGTGGCAGCTTCGTGGAAGGGGGTGTCAGAGATGAACCATGTAGCCCCAGTTGGCTGTGTGATGCAGTGGAAAGAACCACTGGGGTCAGTCTGATGTGGGTTTAACAACTGGCCTTGCCACATATTAGTTGTGTGGCCCTGGTAAATCATTTAATGTCTTTGAGTCTCAGTATTAAAATGGGAATTATAATCTCCATCTCCTGGGGTTATTGCAAGGATGAATCAAAATGGTCGTAAATATAGAGGCAGGCATCCACTAAGGCTTAGCTGAATGTGACTCTAGACACTTCCCTGAGGTCTTGTTCTCCTTAACCTTGTCTTACAGGATGTCTGGTGAGAACCCATCCCCCGTGAGCATCTGTGAGTATTGTGGAGAGACGCGCTAACTCAGGTTTCTGGCTGGGGGGGAAATCTGGGGACCCTGAGACAAGGAGTCCCAGCTCCCGTCACTATCTCATCCCATACAGAACTTTGTATTACTTCCTGTGAAGGCTCCTCTGGCTTCAAAAGAAACCTATTTCCTTTAGTCCTATGGAAACAGTGTCTGTTTCCTCCCCACCTCTCCCTGGGGCATTGCCACGTAGAGAAAGGGTTGAGAATATGGACTTTGGAGCCAAACAGTCCTAGAATCTCCTGGAAGGCAGAGACCATATCAGTCCCATATGGCCCTCACCTCACACAGGGTCTGGCACAAAACAGGGTCTTAATTCCTATTTGTTTGCTCATTGACTACTGAGGGCTGTTGTGAGGATGAAATGGGATGGTGTATGTGGAGATTGACACCCCCCCACCTTCCCGGCCCTTCCCTTCCTCCTCAGCTGTCATCAGCAGCAGCAGCGGAAGCAGCTATGTCTACTGCCCCAGCTCCGTGAGTGCCAACCTCAGGGCCAGCAGTGTGGCTGGTGGCTCTGACAGAGCCTGAGGTGGGGACACCAAAGCCAAAGGGGCCCGAGTGGGAGACTCCAAGGACTCCCAAGGCAAGAGCACCCCAGTCGGCACTCCAGCCTGGAAAAGCATCCTATAGGTCTGCCAGCCCCACTTGTCTCTCAGCACCTGGAAGAAGAGATAACCTTGCCACCGCTCAAAGATGTCTGCCACACCCAAACCCGCATGACCCTGAGTTCGGGACTGTCTCTAGCACACTCGACCGTCCACATCGTGGCCTGTCTTACTTTCCAGCTCGGATTGACGTCATCACCTCCCTGTTTCATAGGTCCTTTCTGGGCTTTCTGACTTCTGGTTTCCTTGCTGCCTTTAGCTGGCAGGAGACTTTGGAGGCCCAAACCATTATTACCTTCTTGGTACAAAGGAAGCTGTGATCACCCCTAGAAAGGAAGAGAGAGAAAGCCCAAGGAAGGGGAAATGTTTTGTTCTGTGCTTAGGCTGAGGTTCTCAGTTGTCTGCGAGGTTTTACTTTGCCCTCCAGCATGGAGGGGTGAACATGGCCACATACAACCAAGAGAAGTTATGCAGTCTTTTCCTGCCTCCCAGACAGGTCTTTATAGAAAGACTCTGTAAATGATTTAGGAGAAGATGTGTACATTCTTGGTCTACCAGCTACACCCAGATTCACAAAGCCAAGTGAACAAGTATTGGTAGTTTTCTGCCGCTTTGTGCCACCCACCCATCTCCTTTATTATCAGTCATAGCTACTACCATTTATCAACCTACTATGTGCCAGGCACCCTACATGCATTGCCTCAAATCCATGCCCAGCCCTCCAAGGAAGATGCGATCAGCAGCCTTAGACAGACAAGAAGCCTGCTCATCTGAGAGGCTGCGTAACTGCCCAGTCACCGCCCCCTTCAAATGCCAGAGTCAGGAGGCATGCTCTTTCCATGGCCTGTCGCTGCCTCTGTAACAAAGAGATGTCAAAGTGATGGGTATTTTTGATGATGCCAGCATGGTTATGTTGCCTTTTTGTCATCTAAAGGCCTGTGGGTCTGTGGATGATCCTCTGTGATCCTCTTTCTGCTGCTGTGTAGCTTCTGCCTCTCAATTCCTGTTGTCATGAGCTAAGCTCAGTGAGTGGAGCTGCATCTTTTATCTCTGGGTGGTACTGCCAGCTCTGAAGTCGTGACTTTCGATGTAAGTATTCCTAAGAATGGCGACACCTTGTCCCTCCTCTGTTTGAGTTAAGGACCCTGAATTTCTGCTGTATTTTCAATAAACTGCCCTTGAGTAATGTCAGAGATGCACTCCTCTCCATCTCTCCGAATCGCTTACCCTCCAATGATGACGTGCCCCGTCGTGCCCGCACATCTGCACAAGCCTTATGGGGGTACTGGAGGCCCACCCAGAGGAGGGAGGAGCTGGGAGATGCTCTGCAGGTGATCTCAGGCTGATGGAGAGATGGCACACACTCCAAGCCTTGCATTTCAGGGAAGGGAAGCCTAGTGCAGCAATGCTGAGAAGTGACTGGAATGGACAGGCTAAACAAGGAGGACTTCCTGGAGGAGGAGGAAAGTTTTACCAAATAACCAGAAAGATGGACACATAGATTCCTAGAAAGAAATTTGAAATGACATCATTGTAGTAGGTTTGCAGTCAGGTTTTGTGTATTTATTTTGGTGAGGAGGTGGGAGGTGTCAGATTTTCTAGAATGAGTAGTGGGACTGGATGGGAGCCCTGGTGGCACAATAGCTAAGTGCTTAGCTGGGCTGCTAACTGAAAGGCTGGCAGTTGGAAGTCATCCAGTGGCTCCCCAGGAGAAAGATCTGGCAATCTGCTACCATAAAGACTACATCCAAGAAGACCCCATGGGGCATGTCTACTCTGTTACATTGGGTCGCTAGGAGTCGGAATCGACTCCAAGGCACCCAACAATGACAGCAACAAGTCAGCTTTTCAGTCAGTATTGTGTTACAGGTGTGTGGGGTATATGCACCCCTACAGCCCTCAGGGCAACTGGGGGGGTCCTTGGAGGGCGGGTCCTCCGAGGGCAGGTCCTCCGAGGGCAGGTCCTCAGGCCCCAAACAATTTCCTCCATTTACCTCACCACTCCATGCAGGAGGAGCCCTGGTGGTGCAGTGGTTAAACAACTTGCTGTTAACCAAAAGGTTGGCGGTTTGAACCTACCAGCTGCTCAGCAGGAGAAAAATGTGGGAGTCTACTTCTGTAAAGATTTACCGCCTTGGAAACCCTATGGGGCAGTTCTACTTTGTCCTATGAGTTGGAATCAACTTGACAGCAGTGGTTTTTTTTTGGTTGCCATACAGGTATTAAGGAAGTCCTCTTCTATGTGTGTCAGGATGCAATAAACCTTGGGAGGTACAAGAACCCAGGAATCTGGAATTGCAGACTGTTGCGCTTTCTGCCTCAAAGCTTCCCTTTGAGGTCACTGCCGTCATCACTGTGGGTCCTGGGGATAATGCCCTGGGAGTTACAGGGTTCTGCTCCCACCCTGCCACTCAGACCAGAACCAGTGGTTCTTAACCTTGTGGATCATGGGCCACTCTGAGATTTGATGAAGGCCATGGATGCTTTCCCTTGAACAGTGTACAGAGTATGTGTGCGTGTTCAGAGGCTCACAGACCCCTGGAGCCCATCAAGGGACTTCCTGGGACATGGGTCCCAGATTAAGAATCCCAAAAGACAAGCAAATTCCCAATGACCCAGGAAGAGGAGTTGCAGTGAAGGGGTGAGGAATACACGAGCTATTCGTGAAATCACCCCCTCCAAGGCCACCAGGCAGGTGTGCCTCTGACTTCTGGAGGCACCAGCCCTGACGCTGCTGGGCTGTGAGGCCTGAGTGCTGAATGCTGGCTGAAGGGCCCCAGAGGCCAAGCAGATGTGCTACTGAGGAGCAGGAGGTAAGGTAGCCTCTGCTGGGGCATTGAGGAGGGCAGAAAGGGCAGCCAAGTGTCCACCCTGTGGTCATCCCACCCTGGCTGCAACATACCTGCCTGAGATATGGAGAGATCCTTTGTCATCTGGGACTTAATTAAGATCCTGAGAAATGCACAGGGGTGACTGTGCTCTTGATTTATAATTCAGTTTGGAGACTCCTTTGAAGTCCAAGAGGGGAAGTAATGAAGACAGAACGAGAGGTGACTGTTACTTCATTTTCATAGGTCAGACTTCAGGGAATGGTAAAGAATGGATGAGCGAGGGCAGGAAGACCCATCTCACTGCAGAGGGCTTTGGAGAGGAGCCCGGGGAGTGGGGGAGCATCACACAGTCAGGGAAGGGAAAGTGTCTGGCTCAGATGCTCTGTGTAGGCCTTCGGTGAAGCTCTGTTTAGGGCCTGAGTCATCTGGCTGGTGATACTTATGCTTGCATGGTCCCTCCATATGGCTTGTCATTCACACTGTTCAAGACCTCCCTGAAGATTCCGTTCAGGTACCCACTCTCCCAAAAGCCTTCCTGAGCCCCCAAGCTCAGTGGAGTGCCTGTCTTCTGGGTGCCCACCTCCACCATGGTACTTCTGCATGTACTTGACACGGTCCTTCAGTCAGCCTGGTTCTATCACCACCAGACTGGGGCTCCCCAAGGGCAAGGATAGCCTTATTCCTCTCTGGGCTTAGCAACTGATAGACACTTAAGGGAGGTTCGCCTAACAGAGACACTCAGAAGATAATGTCTCTATGATCTTCCTATTCAGCACAAACGTGTTTAAAAGTTGTTTGGGGTAGCAGAGAAGAGGCCAGAGAAACCATGTTCCTGGACTTTGCCCCTAGCCTTTCCCAACATAGAGGGAGTAGCAACCCGGTATAAAGACAGAGAGCACCTTCTGGGGCCAGCAGGGGGATGATGATAACTTATCTTCCATTCAACTGGCCAAGAGCAAGCTTAGGGCACTTGGGCCTCAGAGGAGATAGCCTTCTGATGGCCAAGAGTTGACTCTCCCTCTGGACATTTCAGTGCTGCCCAGGGTAACCATAGGTATCTCAGCTAAGTAAGTGCTTATTTAACTAACTTCCCGTGTCCCAGACTGGTCATGGAGAGCAATTCATAGCCCTTGGTTTTCTGCCATTGTCCTTGAAAAACGTTTGTTGAATTGAAGTAGTTGAAGCCAGAAAACTGCAACATTCCCTCCACACACACGGGCTGTGGCCTCTGCACGGTGACTTGGATCAGAGTTTTGAATGTCCCTCTCACTGAAGTTCCTCAACCTGCTTTTTACTTTGCCCAACCAGCTAAAGTGGGCACAAAACTCAATTGCTGCTAGAACCTTCTTTCCACTTGGGATTGAACAAAAGATACAAATCTCAGCAATGGCAGATCTACCATCTGGACTGAGAAGTCCTTGAGGGCAGGCCTGTAGCTTCCTCTGTCCCCAGCATGTGGCGAGTGCCTGATACAGAGAGGTTGCTCAGTAAACTTATGAATCACTGAATGCAAAAAAAGATGGCAATCACAATGTCTGTGCACTACCTCCTGGACCCTCATATCCTCTTTCTCTGTCACTGACCTGTTTTCTGATCTTTAAAAACATTCCCCCTAGGTTCCTAATTCAGGGTACAAGAGGCTTTAACTGATCATCTGTGTTCATTGGTTGAGCAAGTCTCATTTAAATGGATGCTCCGTTGACCTTGAGAAGTCACTTTGTCCATCCTCCTGACCCTGGGAGGGGAAGTTCCTTCAGGCCCAACTAATGAGAACTATTCCTGCATTCATGGTCATAGGGATGTTGAATGAATGATTGGCCACTAGTTAGGAACCACTGCATTTTCTCTCATGGCTATTATTGAAAAAGAATATATTGAAAATATATGTAAATAGGACAGTCAGCTCTCATTTGTGTGCCACTAAAGAAGAAGAGGAAACCCTGGTGGCGTAGTGGTTAAGAGCCATGGCTGCTAAGCAAAAAGTCGGCAGTTCGAATCCACCAGGCACTCCTTGGAAACTCTGTGGGGCAGGTCTACTCTGTCCTGTAGCATCGCGATGAGTTGGAATCGACTTGATGGCAGCGGGTTTGTTTTTTTGGTTTAATGAAGAAGATTGGTGACATGGACATCTGAAAGTGACAGCTAATCCAAGGTGAGGCCCATTATCAGGTGGACTGTCATCAGAGAAGCACATGCACACATGCTTAGACATGTGCTCATATGGTCACAGGCTCATGTCTAGAGAAGATACTCAGAATATTTCTCTTTTTGCAATTATCATCACAATTATTTCCAGAACTTTTTCCTAACTCCAAACAGAAACTCTGTCCCCATTAAGCACCATCCCCCAGTTCCTGGTAAGCACTAATCTGTTTTCTATCTCCATGCATTTGCCTATTCTAGATATTTCGTATAGGTGGGATCATATAGTATCTGTCCTTTTGCATTTGATTTATTTCATTTAGTAGACTGCTTTCAAGGTTCATCCATTATCATAGCATGTATCAGAACTTTATTTCTCTTTACAGCTGAATAATATTCCATTGTATGTGTATACCATATATTGTAGATCCATTCGTCTGTTGATGGACACTAGAGCAATTTCCACCTTTTGTCTATTGTGAATAATGCTGCAATGAACATTGGGTGTACAAGAATCTATCTGAGTCCCTTATTTCAAATATTTTTGGGTACATACTTAAATGGGAATTGCAGCGTCATAGGTTAATTTTATGTTTAGCTTTGAGAAACTGCCAAACTATTTTCCATGGCAGGTGTTATGGATTGAATTATGTCCCCCAAAAACATGTGTTGTAAATCCTAATCTCTATGTCTGTGGTTGTAATCTCATTTGGGAATGGGTTGTCTTTGTTATGTTAATAGGGCAGGATTAGTGTAGAGTGTATCTTGAGTCAATATTTCCGAGATATTAAAGAGATGAAACAAGTGAGCTAGGAAGCAGAGACAGGGGAAGAGAAATGCCAAGCCACATGAAGATTACCCAGGAGCAGAAGCTCAAAGACATAAGGACCTTCCTCCAGAGCTGACAGAAAGAGAAAGACTTTCCCTAGAGCCAGCACCCTGAACTCTGACTTGTAGCTTCCTGAAGTGGGAGAAAATAGAATTTCGGTTTGTTAAAGCCACCCACTTGTGATATTTCTGTTACAGTAGCACTAGATTGCTAAGACAGTGACTCTACCATTTTACATCCCCATCAGCAACGTATGAGGGTTCCAATTTTTTTCACATCTTCTCCAACACTTGTTATTTTCCAATTTTTATAACATCAAAATATTTAGTAACTGGTACAATCAGACACCAGCCACTCAGAGTAGCTATCAGCCATGGACAGCTGGGACAGCTGTGCCAATCTAACCTGGCTGAACATCCGTTCTGATCACAGCCGTGCTCACAGCACCCGGCACACGTCTGTGTACCCATGGCCACCCTCTGACATGTCTATCATCTGAACACATCTATCAGCTGACAAGCAACACTCATTTTTCATGCAAAAAGCCCTGGAGCCCTGGACCACAGGAGTGAAAGCACTGTCCAGCTTGAAGGGACCAGTTAGATAATTTTAGGGTGGTAGGATGCAAACAGCACCTGGGCAGCAGAGGGGGTGCATGCAGAAGGCCCAGCCTGACCCTGGGGAGGTCAAGAGGGTGCAGGGAGGTTTCAGAGAGGAAGTGTGTCTTGGTCAACCTTAAAGGACATGACAAGGCTGCCTTGGTGAGCAGGAGGCTGGAAGAACAGACCAGAACAGAGAATCAGGACAGTGTAAGATGTGTGTGAGAAACATTTAATCTCCTACATAAGCATCCCCCATCCCATCCTCACCCAAGTCCTGGACTACATTTATTTTCTTCAAAAGTGCACAGAAGGCTGAGAAGGAGGGGGAGGAATCAAGTCTGCTGGAATGGAGGGTCTGCGACAGGAGGAAGTGTGTGAGAAGTCAGTCCTAGAAACAGTTCCTTGCAGGATGGGCTGGAGAGGTCAAGCTGCCAGACCGAGGGTTGGTGGAGTGCAGGGGGACTGTCCTAAAGGCTACTGCAAAAATTCCGGAAGGAGTGAGTATGGGGTGCAGCCTGGGCCATGGCCGTGGTGAAGGGTACAGAGGATGCAGAAGGAGAGGACAGGTGACTTTTGGGGGTGGGAGCACCTGAGAGAATAGGGGTAGTGATATAGGCTGTCATGGGGTCGGGGAGCTCATTTGGTATAGAAGGTGATAAGCTCAGTGTTTCACACTATGGTTCAGGTGTCAGAAGGACAGGTGAGAATAGAAACCAGAGCATGTGGGAGGTTAGAGCTGGACACGTGCGTTTGGGACAGGACAGGTACCTGCATTAGACACTCATACACAAGAAAGCTGATACAGTGTAGAAGCTAAGAGCACAATCTGCAGCCAGATTGCCTGGGTTTGAGTTTTGCTTCAAATCCTGGCTCAGCTACTCACTAGTTGTGCAACCTTGGCCAAGTTACTTAACCTCTTTATGCCTCAGTATCTTCATCTGTAAGATGGGGATAATGATCGTGTCTACCTCATAGGGTGTCATGAGAATTAGAGTTAATATGTGTAAAAAATGCTTAGAACAGCGCCTGGCACAGAGTTAACACTGTGTCCGTGGTAGCTACTATTACTATTATCATCATTATTATTATTTACAAAGGGCCTAACCTCCACCTCGGGGGGTAGATGGAGTAGGTATGAGCATCTCCCTTTCGGAGATGAGGAAACAGGCTTAAAAAGTTACGAGACCTGCCCACTGTCACACGGCTCACGAATGGCTGAGGCAGGTCATGACCTGGGTGCTCAGAGCCCTAAGTCCATGTACTTTGGAGGCTTGGGGTGGGGCTAGAGGAGGGAGATGATGAGCAGAGCTCAAAGGAGGAGCCCTCAGCCTGGGAACTGAGCAAGAGGAAAGAGACAGACGGGGCACCTCTCTGGCAGGAGGGTGGGATGGGGTAGTGCCGAGAGCCTGGTGGGACAGCTTCCTCTGTCCTTTATACCCAAACTGAGCTCACCTTTGGCCTTGCTGGGTGCAAACCTGCTGAACAGCTCTCCTGCCCCCAGATTTAGCTCTAATTTTGCCAAGTCTCCTCGGGAGACAGGGGCTGCTTCCCATCCACCTGGCCCTGGGCTGAGCTCCCTGCCAGCCTTAAACTGCAGGAGGTGGGGATGGAGCAGGGGGTTCATAGGCAACATGCCTATCTCATGGGTCCATCCGCTGAGGAAGGCTGGCAGGACCTGAGCTGATGTCATCCAAATAGCCCAGCTCATTCTCACTAATTTTGGAGACAATTACTTGCTCAGAGAACCACCTGCTCCTCTCTTAGTGCCTCCAGCCTCTCCTAATCCTGAGAATCCTGCCCCCACAGCAGCTAGGTTCTACTTCCTTGAACATGTCCTGCTCAGGGCACCCCTAGCTTAAGAGCTCACAGTGGCTCCTTATCACTAACTGTATGCCATGCACAACCTGGGATCGAGGGCCCTTCCACCCAGGGTCGCCCTTCACTTGTAATTGCTCAGGGCTGGTGGGTCCCCTCCTTTCCTCACATATGACCCAGCCCCTGCCAGCTGGGCTGTTTTCCCCATTCCTTACTGCTAGTCCTTCCACATTTTCTTTCCTTAAAATGCTGGAATCCAAACCCCCTCCTCCAGGCAGCCGTTGTGGATTCAGTGTCCCTGGCTCTTGCTTCTCCTCTGTGACTTCTGCTCCCCATCACCCAGCAATGATTACCCTCTTGAATTGTACTAAATTCTCTTTTCTTTCTCTCAGAGGCTTATCAGACCCGAGAACACTGAGAGGGGAGAGTGAACCTGGGGCCGTAGGATCACAAACCAATGTGTCAAACTGATTGTTGTTAAAAGAGTAGAAACAAAAATAGAAACAAAGCTGTGTGTATATATGTATATATATGTATGTATATGTGTATATATGTATATACACATATACATGTCATACTGTGGTGGCTTGTGTGTTGCTATGATGTTGGAAGCTATACCACTGGTATTTCATATATTGACACGGTCACCTCTGATGGACAGGTTTCAGCAGAGCTTCCAGACTAAGACAGATTAGGAAGAAAAGCCTGAAAATTAGCCAGTGAAAACTCTAAGGGTCACAACAGAACACTGTCCAATATAGTGCTGGAAGATGAGCACCCTTGACTGGAAGACACTCAAACTGCACAGTATCTTCTATACCAACAATTGTGACGATGGCGCAGGGGGACAACGTTTTGTTCTGTTATACACAGGGTCACAGGAGCTGACTGGACGGCAACTAGAAACAACATATATATATATATAAAACAAAACATTTTGGCTATAAATCTAAGAGCCATACAAATGTAATTTATTTAACAAGCTTTTAAATTTTTCTTTGATTGTCCAAGCTAGATATCTCTGGCGTCTTGGTGGTTTGATTTTCTAATCTGAGACCCCACCTGACCCTCCCACCCCCATTTCACAGAAGACTCAGCTACAGCTCAGAGAAGTCAATGCCTTGCCAAGTGTCGTCAGGAACTGAATTCCTTCATAGGCAGCTGGGTGATCCTGTGAAAGGCATGAGGGGAAGATGAAGCTGGAACATGGAAACTCATATCCTGTTTCCTTCACCAGCCTTTGATTGAGGCCTCCAAGAGCAGGGGACACTGTCTCCCATAGTCCCTGAGTGTTCCCAGTTCTCAGTTAAAGCAGAGGCCAGCCTTTGTAACCTTGGTGAACTGTGGCCCTGTCCTGGTTTTCTTCAGCTCCAGTCCCCACCTTTCTAACTTCAGCAAAACACAATCATCCCAGGAACCCCACCTGGGCCTACCCTTCCTGTGGGTGGCCCAGAACTCTCCTCCTTCCTCCTCTATCATGGACCTCATCAACAACACTGGGTGTTTCATTCCTAGTGGCCAGTATCTGATTAACAAATTCACATTAAGGTGCTAATGACTTGTTAACAGCTTGATATGTTGCTTCTCCCAGGGACACCTGCGTTTGAGGGAGCCAGAGATTGCAAGTTCTTTGAAGGCAGGCAACTTTGTACTTCCCTTCTCACTACTTGGTAGGTGATCAGTAGATTTTTTTAGAAGCAGCGTGTTTTATTAATGAGGAAACTTAGGTCCATATTGGTAAAGAGACTTGCCAGTTTGGACCACATATGTAAGTCCCTGAAAATTTAATTCCAAATAACCAAGTAACTTTCTGCATCAAAACATTTTTAATGCCTGTATTTTTTTTCCCTAAAATTCACTGCCTAAATATCCCTGTCCTCGTAAATTGAGTACACAGGGCAGAAGTTACTCTTTTCTTGATGACAGAAATTGTCAACATATATGTCTATTATTAGTTCTGGTGTAATAAGAAGGCAATGGGGAGGGACATTGGTCCCCACATGAAATGTCTCTAGTCTGTGGTTTTTGTTTGTTTTCCTAAATTTTATTTATGTTGTTGCTGTTGTTGAGAATATACACAGCAAAACATACACCAATTCAACAGTTTCTACATGTACAGCTTAGTGACATTGATCACATTCTTTGAGTCATGCAACCATTCTCACCCTCTTTTTCTGAGTGGTTCCTCCCCCATTAACATTAATAATTGATAACATTTATTGAACATTAAATATGTACTAGGCTCTTACTGAGCACTTTACATGGATTAACATACGTAATCACCACAACCACTCCATGAGGAGTTTTTATCCCATTTCAAGTTGGGAAAGCTGAGGCTTAGAGAGGTTAAATAAAGCTTCTCCCCTAAGGAAGTCCCTGGCTCCTAACTTGTGCCACTTTAGGGTGGAAGCAGGCCCAGAAGGTTCCTAAAGACAAAGCATCTCTGCTGTCTGGCTGCTGCCACAACAGGGGACTATTCATCTGCCCTCTTGCACTGGGCTGGTCCTGGGCCCTGAGGGCAGGCACAGAGGGAGGAGTTGGCTGAGTGACATGGGACCCTCACCGAGGACCTAGATCATCCACACAAGTGTCAATGGATAGAGGCGCCTAGGGTACAGAGGAGACGGTGGGTCTAAATCCAGGGTTTTAAGCAGGAGCTTGAAAGAGGAGAAGGGTATGGGTCAGAAGAGACAGGAAGAGAAGGTATTCCAGGCTGGGTAGTAATGGTTTGGCAGAATTTTGGAGGTAGTCATAGATGAAGCCTGTCGGTGAGATGTCCTTGGCTGGAGTAGGGAGCAGCAAGGAATGAGGCGATAGGATGTGTCAGGGGCAGAGGCAGCAGCTGTAGGGATGCTAAAGCCTGGGCTGGGGAGTTGCCATGCATGTTAGAGAAACATGCAGCCAGCAAAGCAACCAGTGGGGGACCCTCATGAGAGGACACAGTTCTGAGAGCTATGAAAGGCCTTTAGCATTATACCGCAAGTTCCTTGAGTCCCCAGCACTGAGCACAATGCCTTACATACAGCAGGCACTTGAAGGAGGTTTATAGAAGGAAGGAGGAAGGAGGAAGGAGGAAGGAGGAAGGCAGAGAGGAAGGAAGGAAAGAAGGGAGGGAGAGAGGAAGGAAGGAATATACTAGGTGGTCTCTGTCCTGGAGAAGCTTCCATTCTCCTTACAAAGAAAAACTAAAGTGATATCTGATATGGTCTTCAGAGGAGCCTCGTAGGAGCTTCACACAGAGTCCCTGCCCTCCAGCACACGCCAAGAACATGTTAAGGGCTAAGAGAGATGAGGAGGGCTCAGACATGGGCTATGGTGATCCAAGAAGACTTCCTGGAGGATGCAGTATGGGAGAGCAGTGGAACAAGAGGTGAGGAAGGGGAAAGAGAGAAGGATGGATGGAAGATGGAGAGGAGAAAATGGGGGGGGGGGGCAGAAAAGGTGAGAAAGAGAGAAGAGAGAAAGAGAAAAAATTCTGGTCTCTTAAATAAGAATAATGAAGGCAAAAAGATGGGGTGGGGAAAGGAATGGATACCAAGTCAATCATATAAACCCAAGTGAGAGAGTGCCCCAACCAACCTGGCTCCAGGTTTCCCTCCTCCCTCCTGTGTACACACCCAGCCAAGAGCCACAGCTCACCAATGGAACCCAATAGGAACTTTCGGCCACGGACAATCTCCAAGGACAGAGCTGGGGGCTGAATAGGGCCACAGCAGCAATAACAACAACAGGCAAGGCACCTTGGAGGACTGGAGGCCCTGAGTTGTGGGCCCAGCATGGCAGCCAGTGACCCAGGATGGAAGGGACAGCAGTAGAATCACAGAACAGGGATCACAGGACTGTATGGAGTGGGATGGCAGTGTTTACTGGGTCACCCCTCTTGGGATCTTTTCAGCAGAGCTGTCTTGAGGCCTGGACTCCTGGGAGAGCCCAGCCAGCCTTCGTTCTTAGCTCTTGTGGGCTTGGGGATACAACAGGAGTTAAGTGTCATACTGATAGCACTTTCTTCTTTTTTTATTTTGGTAAATATACATGTAACAAAACATTTGACAATGTTCACACGTACAGTTCAACGACATTAATTATGTTCATCATGTTGTTGCTGTTGCCATTGAATCAGCTTCAACTCAGGGCGACTCCATGTATAACTGAACAAAATGTTGCCCATTGCTGTGCCATCGTCATGATCTTTGATACGTTTGAGCCCATTTTTGTGGCTGTTGTGTCATCTATCTCATCAAGGACTTCTCTCGTTTTCACCGACCTTCTACTTTACCAAACATTATGTCTTTCTCTAGTGATTGGTCTTTCTTGATGATGTGTCCAAAGTAAGCAAGACAAAGTCTCACCATCCTGGCTTCTAAGGAGCATTCCAGTTGTATGATTCTTGTCCCCAAGTTTCTCCTAGTCTTATTAGCAAATACTTATTAGAAGAGAAAGAAATGATGACATGGAGCACACAGGGATCTTTCCGTGAAATATCTAGAACATGGACAAGTCTCTCTCTTTGCTTTTCTATACCTCTTTCCAGTTGAGCCCTATAATTTTTCAGCCACCTTCCCCAATGCCATCCTCCTTTTATCTTCCTCTTTCTCTCCAGTTGTTGTCTGGCTGGATAGCTGTGAACTGTCCCTCACACAGCCTCCCACCTGCCTTATGATGGGAGTTTGGAGAGGTGAAGAATGGAGACTCTGTTCCCCAGAGAACTTGCAGGAGCACACAGCTATCATATGCTCATGATTGGCTCTGCTCATGTCCCATGCCAGAGGAGGGTCACTCCATCCCTAATACCCTGGCATAGAGCTGATGCCCTCTGTGGCTTAGTAGCAGAGGCAAAAAGTGGACCATGTCTCCAGGAGGCTTGGGAGAAGGGTGAATGCTTGAATGATCTTTCCCTTTCCAGGAAGGACACAGCTAAGGTTGGAGCCCCCAGATGCCCTGGCCAGTGGCCTTCCCTGTTCAGGGAGGTCTGTCTACTTCCATCCTACCCCTGTTCCCTGAGCCCCCAAGTGGAAGCCAAGAACCCTGAGAAGATTAATCAGCATGGGGATGGTGAGGTGCCAGTGACATCCCCCTGGAGAGGCTGGGGCCTGGCGCAAATTAGCCCATAACAGCAGGTTAATTAGATAAGACCCAAATTACATGAGCAAGGCTTGCAAGCCCAGCAATTTGAAGGTTTCATGTTGTTTCAGAGGTGGGGAGGGCCTGATCTCTAGCTCAGCATAGAGAAAATGACTTTTTGCTCCCAGGCAAATCAAACCCATGAATTAAGCTCTTGACTGCCCATCCAGGAGCCCCAGTGCTAAGCATATATAAGGGGACCTGTCAGTCCTCACCACAACCAGCAGAAACGTGTGGGATTTTGGCTTCCTTCCTCCTGTGTTTGAGCTCCATCTCTACCAGCAACATGAGCCGCCAATTCATCTCCAAGTCTGGAGCTGCCACCAAGGGAGGCTTCAGCGGCTCCTCAGCAGTGCTCTCTGGGGGCAGCTCGTCCTCCTACCGGGCAGGGGGCAAAGGGCTTAGTGGGGGCTTCAGCAGTCGGAGCCTCTACAGCCTGGGAGGCAGCCGGAGCATCTCCCTCAACGTGGCCAGTGTCAACGGAAAGAGTGGAGGCTATGGGTTTGGCCGGGGCCGGGGCCGGGGCCGGGCCAGTGGTTTTGCTGGCAGCATGTTTGGCTGTGTGGCCCTGGGGCCCATGTGTCCAACTGTGTGCCCACCTGGAGGCATCCATCAGGTCACCGTCAACGAGAGCCTCCTGGAACCCCTCAAAGTGGAGCTGGACCCTGAGATCCAGAAAGTGCGTGCCCAGGAAAGGGAGCAGATCAAGGCACTGAACAACAAATTTGCCTCCTTCATTGACAAGGTGGGTCTGCTAGGACCTGGGGGAACCTCTAAGCATCCCCTCTCTTCTCTTCTTGGTGCATGAGGTTTTATGATAGCAAGAAGGATTGAGGCTAGATGTAGAAGGGCACTTCCTGTGGACAAGGCAGGTGCTTTCCCTAGTCAGGTTGACTTGTATAAGCTTCTCTGTTCTGAGAAGGAATCCACCCAGAGTAACCAGGAGGCTTGCTCTCCTCCCATCGCCTGCTCATCTTGTCCATCAGTCAGTTAACCAGTGGATCCTGAGCATCAGTGTGTGGTCACTCACAGATGTCTTAGCTATGGGATTCCTTTTATAGGTTAAGGGCCTTCCTGAGAGGCAGAATACTGTAGTTTTAAGAAGCTCTTCAGAGTGCTCTAAAGTCAGTCCTGGCTTCAGTCCTGCCCCTATCACTTGCCAGCTGTGTGGCTTTGGGAAAGTTTCTGACCCTGTTTGTGCCTCCATTTCCTCATCTTTAAAATGGAGACAGTAACCTACCCTTTGGGGTTGTTGTCAGGTTTTTAAAAAAAAAAGGCATGTGAAGATCTTGGCACAATGTACCACACTAAATACTCCGAGATGGTGGTTATTGTTGCAATCATTTCCATCCCAGTAGGGCAGGGGAGGGGTAATGAGAAGGGGAAGAATAGAAGGACTGGAAGAGATCTAAGGGATCATCCAGTCCAGATAGGCCCTTGACTTTTAAAAAATTCTTACACTCATTTTACAGATGAGTCAGCAAAGGTATGGAGGTAAATGCCATGTCCAAGGCCACTTGGGAGGAAAAGAAAGGTGAGGTTGGGCCTTTAGCCTCCTATCTCCAGATCCAGTACTAGAGATTAGAGGGCTTAGAGATTAGAGATAGAGGGCTAAGTTCCAGTCAGACACTGAGGACAGGTCAACCCAGGACAAAGTCTATGGTTGAGAAAGCCACATGGCCATCACAGCTTAGCCTTCCCATTGCAACTCTAGGCTTTCTGTTGGACACTTCCCTGCTGCCCTCTGCTCAGCCTCAGGGACTATGAACATCTCTGTGGCATCTTACTCTTCAAAATCATTTTATATACAGATGATCAAGGCGTTCTGAGGACTGGATTCCGGGGACAAGAGTGGACTGACCCTTGGCTGGGCTGGTCAAAGCTTATTAAGGGTGAAGTCTGGAGACGTGGAAAGAAAGATGAATATGAAGACAGTCACCTCTTGTTGACAAAAGTGGTTATCCGGGACAGAGGGGAAGAGGCTCAAAGGCCTCAACAGTTCCCAAATAATTTCAGTCTCCTGAGTATAATCCCTTGACCTCTGACAGCCAGAGAAAATGGTAAATCTTATCAGCAATCCAGATGTGTCCAGTAGTCCAGATGTGTATTGTGGTGCATAGACTATAAGGTTTACTCTGTGGTTAGTGCTCAACAGTATGGATGTATATGAAAAAGTTAGGACTTGTTAAACCAAACCAAATTCTGAATGATCTGCTGGAGACGTCTGTTTGAAATTCACCTCCACGGTGAATTTCAGATGATTTTCCCCTTGTCTGTATTTCTGACTACAGGGAACACAACCTTATTTAAATGGAAACCATGCTTGTGTAGATTAAGAGAAGTTAAATTTTGAAAACTGTGTCCCCCAACTCAAACAAGAAAGGTTTGTGCAGACCAACCCCTCTTGTCGGTTTCCTGGCCCAGTGAGGGGCAGCAATGGAAAGGGTGCACCAGTCTGTCCACCTTGAGCCACATGCCACTCTTTCTCTAGATGAGATGACTCTGATAAGAAGGATTCAGGAGAGAGGGCAGAAGCTAGGATCAAAGACGGAGGTGGGGCCTGAAAGAGTTGGTCCAGAAGCCCTTATTTGATCTTTGGCATGTTATAAAATGAAGAGCACATTCCCTTCTTCAGAATGGTCAACCTTTCCAATAAGATGGACCTGGCCACTTCTCTGTCCTAGTATTTTCAGATACTCCTATGCCCTGAGCAGGTTTGGCCACAGTGAGTTCTGGGTGATAGGGTGCACATGTTTGGGTTCGGTCTGAGCTCCACCACTTATTAAGCTGTTGGACCTTGGAAACTTGCTGAACTTCTCTGTGTCTCAGTTTCCTCTCCATCAAGTAGAGGTTAGTGATTCATCCACCTCATGAAGCTGTGGTGCAGGGAAGAGGAGACAATGTAGCTGGAGTGCTTCACACAGTGCCCTGTGAGAGGCAGCTTTTACTGTGTCCATGAGGCTCAACAGCTTCTGGGCTTTGGCTTCCAGGTGCGATTCCTGGAGCAGCAGAACCAGGTGCTGGAAACCAAGTGGGAGCTGCTGCAGCAGCTGGACCTGAACAACTGCAAGAATAACCTGGAGCCCATCCTTGAGAGCTACATCAGCAACCTGCGGAAGCAGCTGGAGACACTGTCTGGGGACAGAGTGAGGCTGGACTCAGAGCTGAGGAATGTGCAGGACATTGTGGAGGACTACAAGAAGAGGTGAGCAAGGAGGAGACTCTCTGTAGTGGGACAACTGCACCTGTCTTTCTGAGCTCATCCTGCAGGGGTTGGCTCCTCAGGGCCTACGCAGATGCCCCAGTTTCTGCAGCAGAAGCTTGAACTTTTTAGAGGTGCAGGGCAATGTCGTGGGTCACACTGAGCACAGCATCCCCAACAAACCTCTGGAACTTGTTCCCTGTTCCTGCAGTCTCTGGTAAGGCACCTAGGCAAACATCTAGTCCACTGGGTAGTGGTCTGAGGGTTAGCTCTGGTTCTGGGGTGAAGGAACCTTGGGAGAACGCTCGCATTCTCCCAGTGCTTACATGTCCTCTTTGATAAAATGTGGGTAAGTACATCTACCTCCCAGAATTACGGTGAGGAGCAGCTGAGGAAAGCATATGGAAGCACTTTGCAATTTGTAAGGCTTTATTCAAATTTTGGGGGAGAATCTTGCTTCTTTCTTCCTCCAAGATTTCCCACAGGACAGTCACCCCACATACTTCTTCCTCATCTTCCGAGCTGAAACTTCAACAATTTCCTTCTTATAAACTTGGTTGCCATGTCCCCTCCTCCAGGAAGCCCTCCTTGCCTGGCTGGTGCCTCTTGACCCTCAGCATCTCTGCCCTCTGTCTGACACACCACTCCTCACTCAGGATCTTCCCTGGGCAAGTGAGGGCTCTCCGTAAGATGTATTCACCTGACTGAGCTGTGGCATTCCCACAGGTACGAGGAGGAAATCAACAGGCGGACAGCTGCAGAGAACGAGTTTGTGCTGCTCAAGAAGGTGAGAGGGAAGGCAGGCCCTGATTCCCAAGGGCTGACCTGGGACCAGGAGGTATTGAGCCTGCCAGTGTGCTCCACTATCAGCCAGAAGACAAACTGAGTCAGAAAGAGTGAGGCGAAAGGCAGAGAAAAGCCACAGTGAAAACTATTCAGGAAAGAAGAATGAAAAGGCAGGAGGATGGTGGTGAGAGGATCCTTACTGAGGGCATGGGTTATCCATAGAGAAGAATCACAGAGAGGCTCCTTCTCCTGCAAGGATGACACAAAGGGGCTCCCAGTGTAGCTGGAAGGGTCTGGCTCAAAGAGAGATGGCTGACAACTGGCCTTCCCGAGAGGAGCAACCACCCTGGCAGAGGGAGCAGATCCTTGGGATGGGGTGGGCTGGGCCTTTTGCTCCTTCATCTCCTTTCCCATGTACCACACAAAGAGAAGAGGGCTGGCTACATTGCCCATGCTGGACACCCAGGCTGGGTGGGGCTCGCCTTCTTAGGCTGCACTAGCATGACTTGACAGATGGCTTGGGTATCTTTTAGGATGTGGATGTGGCGTACGCCAATAAGGTGGAGCTGCAGGCCAAGGTGGACTCCATGGACCAGGATATCAAATTCCTCAAGCGTCTCTTTGATGCTGTAAGTCTGTCTCTCCACTCCATCCATCTGGGAGCAGCCAGTAGGTACAACTCTATTCTGGGGGCTGGGAGAGATCCAGAGGAGGGAGGCCCATCGAGTTAGCCTTTCAACTCCCATTTCAGCCCTAAGAGTCTTCAGAATCTCCACCCTGTAGGTAGTAGGAAACTGGTCAGGGACCTCTCGCTATGGTGGCAGGAATCTGTCTGGGGCCTGGAAGTCACCTTGCTTTGCTCAGAGCAGCAATAGCCTTGGGTTTTGAGCCTTTAAGTTGTCTCTGCTGAAATTTCCTCACCTTGCTTGGGGGAAGTTGCCCAATGCCAGCCTCAGACAGTGGTCAAGCCCCAAGACCATCTGCGGTTCCCTTGCAGGAGATCACTCAGATCCAGTCACATATCGGTGACATGTCTGTCATTCTGTCCATGGACAACAACCGCAACCTGAACCTGGACAGCATCATTGATGAGATCCGCAGTCAGTACGAGGAGATCGCCCTGAAGAGCAAGGCTGAGGCTGAAGCCCTGTATCAGACCAAGGTGAGCTTGGCTGAGGCTAGGCTGGAGAGGGTGGCCCCTGCAGGCCCGAGAGCTGAGGCCATGTCCATTCATGTGTCCAATATGCCCTGCCCCCCATGATATCACCAACCCCGTGATTTTTGTTCCCAGTTCCAGGAACTGCAGCTGGCAGCTGGCCAGCATGGGGTTGACCTCAAAAACACCAAGAATGAAATCTCGGAGCTCACTCGGCTCATCCAGAGGATCCGCTCAGAGATTGAGAATGTGAAGAAGCAGGTAAGGGGACTGGCTTGCCCATGGCCGGGGGTAGGCGAGCTCAAGTGCAGGGATGGATGAGTTGGCCAGGGAAGTCAGCCTTCCAGGTATCACCCATGAGAAGAGAAAAGGCCAATGAGGTCACTGCCTCAAACAGATTGAGCAGGACACCCTGGAGCCACCTCATCTCCTACCCCATAGACTTCTGTTTTGAAGCCCCTTCCCCTAGGGAATCTTCTCTAACCCCCAGGCTGGGTTAGAGCCACTTTCCCCTGCCCTCCCCTGCTCTCCTGGAACCTGTGCTTGCCCTGTACTTGGCACACTTTTTGAAATTGCCCAGTACCAGCCCCACACCTCCAAGTAGATCAAAGGGTCTTTGGAGGCTAAGAGCTAGCTGCTTTGTTAACCTTTGTTTTTTCCAGACTCTAGCATAGTGCCTGGCACATAGTAGCAGCTTAATAAATATCTGCTGGTTTGATGACTGAGAAGGAGAAATGAGCTCAGGCAGCACCCATTAAAGTGCCTTCAACAAATATGTATGAAGGCTTTACTGGGGCCCCTCCCAGGAATACAGGATGCAGCTTCAGCATTAAGGAGATGTGGAGATAAGATGTACTTATATAATAGCAATAGCAGCAACTCCGTCATTTCATCACATTTAACCTTCATAATGACCCTGTGAGGCAAGAGTTATCATCCCCATTGTTACAGATGAGGAAACTGAGGCTCAAAGAGGTTCAGTGGGTGACACAGTTGGTAAGTGGCACAGCTGTGATCTGAACCAGGTCTCCTGACTCATTGTTCAATGCTCTTTCCACTCTCCCCTGAGATTAAGCACTTAGTAGCTGTGTGACCTTGGGCAAGTGACTGGGCCTCACTTCACAGGATGCTGTAAGGATTAAATGAGCTAAGGCACGTAAGGCACTGAGTGTAGTGCTTGGGCATACAGCAAGTGCTTGGTAAATAATAGCTACACTGGGGGGGGGTCACCTTCCCTGTCCCTTTGTCTGTGGTCACCTGCACCTGAGCAGCCACCACTGTTGCACTCACCACACCATATTACAATGACCTCTTCTTCCAAACTTTTAACAAGTTGAGAGCAGAAAGCCGCTCTTACCCTTATTCATTTTGTATCCTCAGTACAGTGTGGCTGAGTAGATATCCTTGCACTCAACGAAAGTGCTGAATTAACCATCATCTCAAGGGAGCAAGGATGTACCATTTCACATTCCACTAACATTTAAACACAAGAGAGAAGAGATAGAGCTAAGGAAGAACTTTCCAGCCCCTCAGGGATTCCAATGGTAGAACAGAGCATGGTGGTATAAAGGGTATAGGTGGGTATTTCTGCCCTGGAATCTTAAAGATTTTGATGTGGATAACTCCAATGACCCCTTCCAGTTTTCTCACTTCTCCAATTCTCTCCTTTAGGCTTCCAATCTGGAGACAGCCATCGCTGATGCTGAGCAGCGGGGAGACAATGCCCTGAAGGATGCCCAGGCCAAGCTGGACGAGCTGGAGGCAGCCCAGCACCAGGCCAAGGAGGAGCTGGCCCGGATGCTGTGTGAGTACCAGGAGCTCATGAGCCTGAAGCTTGCCCTGGACATGGAGATCGCCACCTACCGCAAGCTGCTGGAGACTGAGGAGTGCAGGTGAGGGTGGGGTGTGGTGCTCTGGCATGAGGCCCCAAGGCCTCAGCCAAAGGAAAAAACCTAACACGTCCTAATCCAGGAAAGATGAGTTCTTGGAGTGTGAGGAGGGTGGTTGCTGATAGGAATAATACTAGTAATTAATAATACCGATCAAAGAGTCCCTGGGTGGTACAAAGTGTTAACGCACTCAGCTGCTAACCAAAAGGTTGGCGGTTGAAGTCTACCCAGAGATGCCTTGAAAGAAAGATCTGGTGATCTACTTCCCAAAAATCAGCCATTGAAAACTCTACGGAGCACGGTTCTACTCCAATACATATGGGGTTGCTATCAGTTGAAATCATGGCAACTGTTTTTTGTTTTTATCAAGGTTTGAATGCTTATTTCATATCAGGTGCTGTGTAAACTACTTTATGTGGATTGGTTCATGTAATCTTCACAACTTCCCAGGGTGCACCAGGGAACACTCTACTGCCCCTCCTCTCCCCCCAAAAAAACAGTGCATTACTATATTAGGCCTTCTCCTTCCATCTTCCTTACCTGTCCAGGTTCAATATGAGCTTGTCAGGGATGCTCTGGAGCAGCTACTCTAGGTTCCCCAATGTTCTGGGGAAATGGAAGGTCTTGGTGTGTGGGCCTAACACTTGGGGAGTGTGCACATTACATTTCATGCAAACTATTCTTGGACTTGGGTGGTTGCCTCATTACTCCAAAGATTCAGGGTTGCCCCTGAAGTGTCTCAGGTTCTTCTTGTGTCAAAGAGCCCTGGAATTCAGACCCCTCCATCAGGCCTGCGGGGTCACTAGCTCTGAGGATTTGCCTCCAGGCAGAAGAGACTGTGGGTCAGTTGACTGCCCTCTCTTATTTCTCTCTTTAACAGAATGTCAGGAGAATTTCCCTCCCCTGTCAGCATCTGTAAGTACTTATGTTCTTTGTCCTAAAATTGTAGAATCTGGGGACTAGAGAGGACCTTAGTCACACCCTATATCTAAGAACCCTGTATCTGTTTCTAATCTAAGAACCAGAGAGGGAAAAGCCTTGCCTAAGATCACACAGTAACCTTCTGGCAGAGGCATAGCCAGAAATCAGGTCTCCAGACTTCCAGCCCAGGGATCTTTCCTCCGTTATTACTCCGTTTCCAGGGGATGGCAGCTAGGGAATGCTATTGCCATAGGGGATGGGGACACAAAGGATGTGTTGCAAGAAAATAATTTATGGATCTGTGTGAGGCAAGGGGAGCCAGGTTGGTGAGTTGCAATTGGATTTGGGCTGGGGAATCAGAGGGGCTGGAAGAATCAGAGATCAAGCCAACAGTATTAGATCTCTCGGTTCAGCAACGAATCTAACAGAAGGGGCAGTGAGTGAGTGTCCAGATATACAGGTGGGTATGTTGGTAGCTGGACAAAGAAACAGGTCTCTGAGATTAAATGGAGCAAGAATCATCCAGATTGGGTATAAACTGACTGAGCCAAGGATAGGATATGGCAGGAAGTGGTCTTTGGCATCTTTTCCCCAGTGGGAAACTGTGACCAAAGCCCCCACCCACTCAGCTCTCTGAGAATTGCCCGATCTGTCCTGGGGATGGGATGCCTCTTTTGGTCCAGCCCAGCTCTGGCGGCATGGGCACTGACCCAGGTTCTCTCCCATAGCCATCATCAGCAGCACCAGTGGCGGCTTCCGGCCCAGCTCGGTCAGCAGCGGCTACGTGGCCAACAGCACCAGCTGTATCTCTGGAGTGTGCAGTGTCCGCGGTGGGGAGGGCAGGAGCCGAAGCAGTGCCAGTGATTACAAGGATACCCTGGGCAAGGGCTCTAGCCTGAGTGCCCCCTCCAAGAAATCCAGCCGGTAGAGGGAGTCCTAAACCCTCCTGCCACCCCGTGACCCCGCTCTGGGCCCCACGCTGCCCTCTCCCCAACCCACTGTCAGCTTTGTCTACACCGTGTCTACACCCTGCCAGCCCTGCTCTTGCACATCTGGCCACTCCACTTCTCCTAGCCTGAGTCTCTTGGAGGCTGGACAGGGCTGGACGAATCAGTCTGTGAAATGCCTCCCTGAAAACTCCCGGCATTCTTCTCCTTGGCTGCGGTTCCCCAGCCATGCCACCATCTTGGCTCTTGGCTTCCAGCCCTTCCTCCTCTGCCCAACCTCTGGCTTAGTCTTCAACTACTCTGCCTGGCTCCCTGGGTCTCAGATTGAGGTCCTCTCACACTGGGGCCTTTGTCCCAGCTTCCACCTATGATAGGAGTTGGCAGTGTGTTCAAGAAAAGGAGGCTGAAGGACAGACAACCAAGAGTGGCCCATTCCCCACCCCACCCTGGCTCAGGCCCACAGCTCATTCAGAGTGGGACCAAGTACAAGTTATGGTCTCTTTCTTCACTTTCCTGCATCTAGAAGCAGAGGAGAGGAGGCACCTTTCTCTTCTCTCTTGTTCTTAAAGGCCTACCCTGTTGCATCCCCAATAAACAGCACGATCTGATGGCTTTGTCTCTGAGTATTTAAAATGTGGGCATGGGGCATGCACCTCAATTCAAATGCTCACATGAGCGTGCACCACATATATACACAGCACACATACTCACACACAACACACAGACACGCCCATGAACACACACACAGCACAAATACACACACACACGCACATGGACACTCACATTCAAAGCACAGACACCCACATGAACACACACACAATACAAACATGCACACACCCACAGGACACTCACATTCAATATACAGACATGCGCACAAATACTCACACACAACACAACACACCCACATGAACACACACATAACACAAACATGCACACACATACATGAAAACTCACATGAAGCACAAACATGCACACACGTGCCGCAAAATACACACACACACAGCACAAACACACACACGAACACTACACACAGCACAAACACACACACAGTTGAATACTCACATACACATGAACACTCACATACAGCACAAACACACACACACATGAACACTCGCACACAGCACACACACATACACACATGAACACACAGAGCACAAACACACACACACACGAACACTCACACACAGCATAAACATGCACACATATACATGAACACTCACACACAGCACAAACACGTACATACAAACACGTCACTGAGTAGCACCTGGGCAGCCTATATTTACAGCTTAGTTTTCTCTGCAGAGCAGAAAAAAGAGAGACTAAAAATATTCATGGCAGTGGGGGTAGGGGTGGGGTCTCGGGGCTGCAGGAAGATGCTAGGTGGCAGGTCATCTGGGAGGAGGGAAGTGTGGAGCCGAGTCTGGGAGAAGGGAGACAAGAAAGGAGAAGCATGGAAAGGGTGTATAATGAACTTGGTTTGTAGCTTTCAGCAAAAATATTAATTGTGTCCATGGCAGAAATGATCATGTTCTTGACAAGGACCAGGCCCTCTTTCTGGGACTGGACCTTTCCTAGTGAGGAGGTGGGGGCTTAGCGGAGGCATCTGCATGTGTTGCACGCTTCCCTCTCTGCTCAAGACCTGGGCTAATGAACAGCCAGAGATGAGAACTGCGGGCCTGGCGTCTCAGAAGCGTTCTGTGGTTGGGCCCAGAGTAGAGGCAAAGAACAGTACAATTGATTGCAGCAGCTGCCGTGGTCACAGGTGGAGGGGGTGGTGGTGCCTACCTGATGCTTTACAGTTTACAAAGCACTTTCTCACCAGTATCTGAGAACAGCACTCTAAAATTGTCGCTATTGCCATTTTACAGATGAAAAAACTGAGAATCAGAAGCCCTGTCTATGTACAACCACCCTGGGCTGGAGCAGACCCTAAAGGTACCCTGACTATCCCCTGTCTTTTAGGGGGCTAAAGGGAGGAGAGTGGGTACAGGGCTCAGCTCTGGCTCATGAGTTACGACAGGGGTTTGTACTTGGCAGTGCTGTCACCTGCCTGCCTGCTCCTCCCACCCAGTAAGTTCCAGAGATGAACCACAAGGTAAGTGAGGAAAAGGACTCAGTGCTGCAGAAGAAGCTCCATGCTGCCTGGCTCCTCGAAATGCTTTGATTTTGTCTCTGCTAGAGAGCAGGAGGAAATCCTGGTGGCGTAGTGGTTAAGAGGTACGTCTGTCCTATAGGGTTGATATGAGTCGGAATTGACTCGATGGCAATGGGTGGGTAGAGAGCAGGAACTACTCTATTTCACCAGCCAAAGAACTGAGTCACAGAGACGGACAGAGATCTCATCTAGGGTCATCTAGGTTGCCAGGGGCAGAGCCTGGATTGGACCCAAACCCTGTACTTCCATGTCCTGTGTGCTTTCCAACCCACAGCATTGACCTCCAACATGAACATTGAACGTGTCCAACACAGGACAGCACTAATCTCAACGTGGGTGAGGAGACGGTGTCCCCATGGTGGGCAGGAGGATCAGGGACAGCAGGGAGAGGTCTAGGTGTCTCAGGAGTGGACAGGATGCTGGGAACAATAGCAAGGTGGGTATTTTACAAGGTGGGTGTTCAGCAGCATGAAGGAAGAGAGTGGAGATGGGCCAGGGAGGAGGGGGAGGCCACAGGAATAGACATCTTGAGAGGAGGTACAGGCCACAAGCTGCCTGGGGAAGCCAGATGCATAGTGTGCACTCATCAGTTCTGCTCTGAACTGTTCAAGGAAGGTCTTTCCTGCCTAAGCCTCTGGCTCCCTGAAGCCCAGGAGGAACAAAGATTCCTGGCTACAAGAGATGGGGAGGTACCGGGCCTCTGGAGATAACCCAGGCAGAGGAAAAGAGGTTCAGGTACACACTGTAGTCAGGATGAGGCCCTGAGTATGTGAAATGACCCTCAGTAGGAGGGTGGAGCTGGAAGCCAAGATGGAGGGGCTGTGTCAGAGACTGGTTTCCTAGTGATTGTGAGCTCCCTGGGGGAGGAATCAGGCTGGGCTCTGATGTGGCCCCGGGAGTTAGAGCTACAGCTGAGTCAACCCTGGTCTCTCCCTGGAGGAGGCAGGGCTTTGGACCCTGTCAGTTATGTGTGGCCTGGTTTCTGCTGCTGCTCAGTCACTTTCATCTCCTCTCACCTCCATGGCCACATGCAGGGGCTAGACAATCTCATATCCCCATCCCCCACTCACAGATGCAAGGCTGAGCCTCAGAAAGGGCAAGTGATGGGTCCTGGCTCAGCCTTCTGACTCCCAGTTCATTACTCTTTGCATTTTACTGCTCTCCTAAAAATTCCTGCCCGATTACCACACCCAGCTAGTGCAAGGTCCAACAGGGATAAGGCAGCAAAGCTCTGAAGATCTTCCTCTAGCTGCAAGTGCTCCAAGAGACAACTAGTTCTATTCCCCCAGCTAGAACTAACCATTCTCTCCCTTGCATCCCTCACTGTGCCCTGGAGAATATTTGTTGTATGAATTCCTCATTTATGTGTCCCTCACAGTAAGTCCTGTAAGCTCCGTAACAGCCCCTTCTTCATCTTTAAATGTCCAGCACTAGAATCAACTGGACAGCTCCATTGGGCAGGGATGGTTTGTGTAAGAGGACACCTGGAGTGGAAGTAAGTGAAAGGACAGGGCTAGGAGGGCACCCAAAGGAGAGAGGGGGATGTGATCGGCCATGGCTATGGAGGCGGAGTGCTTGCTGAAAGTGAGAGGGACTTGAAGCACTTACTGGTGAAGATCAAAGACCACAGTGTTCAGTATGGATTACACCTCAACATAAAGAAAACAAAAATCCTCACAACTGGACCAATAAACAACACCGTGATAAACGGAGAAAAGATTGAAGCTGTCAAGGATTTCATTTTACTTGGATCCGCAAACAACACCCATGGAAGCAGCAGTCAAGAAATCAAAAGATGCATTGCATTGGGCAAATCGGCTGCAAAAGACCTCTTTAAAGTGTTAAAAAGCAAAGATGTCACTTTGAAGACTAAGGTGTGCCTGACCCAAGCCATGGTATTTTCGATCACATCATATGCATGCAAAAGCTGGACAATGAACAAGGAAGACCGAAGAAGAATTGACGCCTTTGAATTGTGGTGTTGGTGAAGAATATTGAATATACCATGGACTGCCGAAAGAACGAACAAATCTGTCTTGGAAGAAGTACAATGAGAACACTCCTTGGAAGCAAGGATGGTGAGACCACGTCTTACATACTTTGGACATGTTGTCAGGAGGGACCAGTCCCTGGAGAAGGACATCATGCTTGGTAAAGTACAGGGTCAGCGAAAAAGAGGAAGACCCTCAACGAGATGGATTGACACAGTGGCTGCAACAATGGGGCTCAAGCATAACAATGATTGTGAGCTTGGCGCAGGACTGGGCAGTGCTTCATTCTGTGGGGCATGGGGTCACTAGGAGTCGGAACCTAACAACCAACCACAACATGGAGTGGGAGAGAAGAGGAGAGGCAAGGAGAAGAGAGGCGAGGAGAGGCAAGGTCAGGAGAAGGGAGGCGAAAGGAGAAGAGGAGAGGTGAGGCGAAGGAGGAGAGTAGAGGAGAGCTGAAGTGAGAAGAGGAGAGGGAGGAGAGGAGAGGTGAAGTGAAGAGAAGAGAGGCGAGGAGAGGAGAGGGGAGTGGAGGAGAGGGGAGTGGAGGAGAGGTGAAGCAAGGGAGGAGAGGAGAGGGAAGGGGAGGTGAGAAGAGAGGAGGGGAGAGGAGAGAAGAGGAGCCATTGTTTGTTCACTGTAGAGTCCCTGCCCTCAAATGCAGATAGTGGAGGCCTGAGATGCTTGGCAAGTGTCCCTTGCCCTCTGAAAGCCCTTCTCTGCTTTCCACCCCGCCTCACTATTCCTTTCCATCAGTCTCCCAATACTAGTGGCCAGAGCCTAACTCTTCTGCACCTTTGTATTCCCAGCCTGTGCCTGGCACACAATTTGCACTCAGTACTAGCTGGTGGAGTAACTCTCCCCACAGGGCTGTGGACTCCAGGCTACCCTTGTGGATACTGATGGAAGTTGGCCCTGGTTTCACCCAGCTAGAGGGTGCAGTAGCAGACCAGGACAGAGTGGCCCAGGTGGGCGACTACCAGGTACTAAAAAAACAAACAGACCCATTGCCGTCAAGTAGATTCCGACTTTACAGCAACCCTATAGGACAGAGTAGAACTGCCCCAGAGGGTTTCCATGGAACAGCTGGTAGATTTGAACTGCCAACCTTTTGGTTAGCAACCGAGCTCTTTAACCACTGTGCCACCAGGCTGCAGGTCAAGCTGGCCTTAGACTGGAGACTGGCATCCTCAGGACATCTCTGGAAGACCAGAAGAGCAGAAGGGGTTCCACATGGCACCCTGGGTTTCTGCCAAGGTGGCTGAGGGCCTCCTTGCCATGGCTGCTGTTAAAGCCTCTTTTCTCCGTATGTCAAGTGTCAGCCCCATGGCCCTTTCCTACACTTCAGGCCACCCAAAGTACCAGGTGGTGGCCCAAGGGGAGGGAATGGAAACTGATGTTCTTGGAGCACCTACTGTGGGCCAGAACCTCCCTAGGCTGGGCACGTCACCTGTGTCATCTCTCTGAGGTGGGTGTTATTATTCCTAAAACAGAGACAGTATACTCAATCCAGGGCTGCAGAGCCAGGAGATGGCAGAGACAAGATTCAGTGAGGTCTGTCTCTCCAAAGCCCACACTCTTTCCACATCACCACCCTGCCTTCCAGCGTGGGAACAGTCTTCTCTGTCAACCAGCTGCTGCACATTTCCACCCTCCCCTGAAGTCCTGGAGGCTCACTGCCCATTTTCTACGGGAACTTCTGTCTTGTTCCACCAAGATGTCTCTAGGTCCCAGGCACTTGGTTGGGCCCTCTTCTTCCCACCGATTGCCATGTAACCCACCTCTGGTTTCCTTACTGCAGGCTGGCTGCAGAAGTTGTGGCCCATTATGAACTGTAAGCCATAGAGACTGAGCCCCTCAATGGTGGCAGGGGGAGGCGGGGCAGGGAAGCACCTAGATCCCAGCCCACTTTTCTATCCCTCAGAGCCCTGGTCTCCTGTGGCAGAGGTGGTGAGGGCGACCTGGAACTGGGAGGGAGGGAGGCTGCGGTGAGGTGGTGGTGGGCTGGGGAGTGGAGACAGTATAGGGTAGATGGGAGTGACTCTTGGAGGGAGAAGGGTTGAAGCAGGTTGATGGGTAGTTTACCTTGCAAAGCTGACTGGGCATTGGTAGCAAAAACATCAAAATGGAACCCTAGACCCTCAAGAAGAATCTGGAAAAGCAGGAAGGAGATGACTGCAGTCAAGTGAGTGGGCTCTTCTGAGCACTGTCCTTTCTTCAGACATTGGTGTGGTAGCCAGTCTAGCCAGCTAGATGACCACCACCTCGGCAACCACTCCTAAAAGAGTCATCCCCTCTTTTCTGGAGCACTTGCTTAGCAGACTCCATAGTTTGCATTTCTCACAACCTTGCCTTAGAAAAGTTCTGCTTTGTGTCTGACCTCCACCCCTCCAGCTGCATGGGGACTTTACTCCCTATCACTCATGCCCCACACTTCCCAGCAATGAAGATGGCTTCTTAGCCAGCTCACTCACCCTTGGCCTTCAAGGGGGTCCTGTTGCCTGACCTCAAGGACTGACCTTGAAGAGATGTGCAGTGAGAGAGCACTGAGCCAGCCCCAGGTGCTCCAGGCCAATGGGATGGGATGTGGAGAATCAAATCAGATGCTAGGGCTGTCCCAGGGTGGCTGGCCTTTTACTTTGCCAAGATGGGACATTAAACAAGCAATAACTACCATCTACTACCTTCATCACTTCATATAAGAAAGCAACAGTTTGTCAGAAGGATATTCAGAGTTAATTCAGTTCTTTAGATTAAGTGATGTTAGCCACAGGAAAAACTTACTGCATTGCACTTATTTTTCTCAGTTAGGCTCAGAATAGTGAAAAATGCAAGCGTGGGTCCTGTCAGCATTTATTGTGCAATCTCTTTGTACCTCAGTGTCTTCATCTAAACAATGGTAATAAAACTGCTCCATCAATTGCACAATGTTTAGAAAATCATGAAAAGGGATAATGAAGGGGAAGCATGCAGGAAAATAACAAGGGCTACAGAACATAAGGAATGATGATGACCATGACGAGGATGACAGTGACCATCCTGTGGAGCCATGCCGTGGAGGGGTGAAGGGAGTGGGCTCTGGTCCCAGACTCCTGGCAGGGCTGTCACATACAAGGAAGTTCTGTGTCTGTTTCCTCTTCTGCAAAAATGAGGATAATGAAAACAACAACAACAATAATAATAACAACTGCTTCTCAGCATGTTGTGATTAAATCAGACAATATACCTAAAATGCTTAATATAGTGCCAGGCCTATAGTAAGGGCTCAATAAATGTTAGGTATTATTATTGCTGTTATTAGCAACAATGATAGCTACTCAGGAAACTATGGGTAATTTTTAAGGGTTCGCCAGGGACTCCAATTTAAAATAGATTTCCCAGCAGCAGAAGAGCTTATCTCCTCCTTTCGTCTTGTGCCCCCGGCTGATGTATTTTCAGCCTTGTTTCTGAAACTTCACCTCCTCCAGGGAACGGATCCAGATTTTCAGAGCCCATGACTTCTTTCTCAGTCTCTCCCTGCATAAAGGAACTCTTACCCCTGCACTTCTCTCTGAACCGAGCCCCTGGAATCCCCCACTAGAACCTGGCCTTGCTCCTGACATGCATATGTGGCTAAGAGTTTGTGGTTCACTTAGAACAGGGTTGCTGGTTTCACCCCTGAATGTCCCCACCCCCTTCTGGTCTCAGACTATGTGTCCTTCTCATCCTGGGGTCACTTGTGGGCAAAGCCTGGGTGTGAAATGGTTTCTGTGCAGTGTTTAGGGCAGAGCAGCTACAAGCTGAATTAGGTGTTTTTGATGATGCTGCATACAAGAAACCTCCAGAGCTCTGTGCCCAGTGTTCCGAACACCATGTATGTAATTGTAAATGTTCTAGTAGCCTCATTAATTTTGTATATATTAGGTCCTGATTATCCCTGGTGTGAAGAAATCTTTGATGGTCTTGGAATCCAGTTAGTTTAGTATATATATATATATATATATATATATATAATATTATCATTTCAACATGTAATTAATATTAAAAAACGAATGATACATTTTACATTCTTTTTTTATACCAAGTCTTCAAAATCCAGTGTGTGTTTGATATTTGCAGATCTCCTTCCCTGTGGCTCAACCATCCTGCTGTCTTGCTGCAGAACTGTCTTTGATGGGCTGGGAATGGCCAGTAGGCAGGCCTGAGGCCAAGTTGCCACCTGACCTCCCTGACGGCCAGGTGTGTGAGCAGTCACTGCCAAAGCCAACTTGCTGCAGAGAGGGTCTCAGGGTGAGAGTGGGCAGGCCAGCTTGGGCAAAGGGCCAAGCCAAGGAAGAGAATCTCCGTGGCACTGTGATTGACTATCCAGAGAGGGTGTCTAGAAACCAGAACGGGAGCCATGGCTGGTGAGAATAGAACAGACAGAAAAAGGTGTCCTGGGTGGGACAAAGGGGGAGGGGTGGGGCCTGGAGAAGGGGAGGCCAAGGAAACTGTAGTCCACATCTCTGAGGTCCTGACCACTAGGAGGTGAAGGATGGGACAGTCTATCAATGCCACAAAGGGCAGGGCCTGGGGAGTGGTAGCAAGAGGGTCAGAGACAATGGTGTACTGGTGAATGTTTAACAACAAGCTCCTAGGTGGTGCAAGAGGTTTGCGATCAGCTGCTAACCTAATGGTTGGTGGTTTGAATCCACCCAGCAGCTCCAAGGAAGAAAGGCCTGGTGACCTGCTTCTGTAAAGATTATAGCCAAGAAAACCCTATGGAGCAGTTTTATTCTGTAACACATGGAATTATCATGAGTCGGGGGCCAACTATGTCAGTTAACAACAACATATACAAACACATACACACATACACGTACATCTATCTATCTATCTACCAAAAAAACCCAAACCCTTTGCCACTGAGTTGATTCCGACTCATACTGACCCTATAGGACAGAGTAGAACTGGCCCATAGGGTTTTCAAGGAGCTGCTGGTGGATTTGAACTGCTGACCTTTTGGTTAGTAGCCTGTCTCTTAACCACTAAGCCACCAGGGATCCATATATATCTACACACACACACACACACACACACACACACATATATTTATATATGAGGAAGCATGGTGGTGCAATGGTTAAGAGTTCAGTTGCTAACCAAAATGTTGGCAGTTCAAACCCACTGAGAAGCTCTGTGAAGAAAGACCTGCAATTTGCTCCCATAAAAGTTACAGCCTAGAAAACACTACGGGACAGTTCTACTCTATCACATGGGATTGTTATGAGTCAAAAGTCCATTTGATGGCTCCTAACAACATATTTCTATATAAGTTTTAATAAGTTTTACTGATAAAAAGGTTATGCAGCACACAATTTACAAATAATAATAAAATACACAAGACTCTTTATTGTAAACTCTATATAGCCAACTGATTCTCACAGAATGCTTTCAACTGATGTTTGCCAAACTTTTAAAGCCTAAGAGGAGAAAGAAAAAAAAAAAGAAAACAGCAGATAAAACAAGTACCTTACATTAGCATCTGAGAAAGGGTCTAGGTATTGAGTGCATTGGCTTTGCATCTGCTGTCACTGAGGGTACCCCAGCAGCTTCCTCTCTGCCTCCTGCCCCTTAGCCCACACCTGAAATATCAAGCAGCATTCGGTCAGCAGGCTCTCTGCTGTCTGGAAAAGCCCCAGGCACCCCCAGGCATCCTAGGCAGCCCCATCAACACACTGAGCCAAAGATGCCACTTCTAAAATGTCTCCAGGCCCTTGACCCAGGAGGAGCTGGTGGAGTTATGCTTGTTCCTACTGAGAGGTCCAGGCTTTGGGTCCCCAACAGAGTGACCTGGTAGGCCAGGCTCAAATACATGTGTTCTTGGATTCCTCCAAGTTCCACGTCAGAATGTGGCTACATGGAGAGGACTCCCTGCACCAAGCCTGCAGCCTACCCCCTTTCTCTTCTCACCCCTGCTCTGTCCCCCTACAGGGCCTCATGAACACCCCAATGTACACACCCAAGCTCCAACCACACCTGAAGACAGCTTAGAGATGTACCCACCTGGAAGACCATTGGCCCTCTGGAGGATAGACCTGTGGAAGAGGCCTTCCCAGGCCTGAGCTAGGGCTTGGGGCTACTGAGGAGGGAATTCTGGGATTTTAGTGATGTGAGCTGGTCTAGAGAGGGGAGTGTGGGCTCCAGATGAGCATGTCTCCATGCCCTGCAGGCTCCTTGCTCTGTGGGAAGAGAGAAGCTGGAAGGAACCAGAGCAGGACCCATTAAGGAGGGGTCCAGGGCAAGGGTCCCTCTTGACTAAGTGTAAGGGTGCTCTTGGATACAGGACCCATGCTCAGGACACCAACTGGAGCAGAACTAGGTGCCCAGGCCAAGCCCTGGTGTCAAAGAGAAAGAGGAGACTCAGTCCATTGAGGAAATGGGGATAGGAAATAAGTACAGTGAAACTTTGCAGGTAGGACTTCCTGTGTGCCAGGACCTGGACTAGGTTTTTTAAGTGTATTTCCTTATTCAACCTTCGTCAACAAACCTACTAGCACTCCACGTGCTTAAGGTCCCCAGTTGAAGTTGCAGCCACGTTCTCTCCTACCCTGATGGTGACAAAGCGTGCTGGAGAGGGGAAAGGAGGTTTTACCATCTCCTTCTTGTGTCTCAGATTTGGCACCTGAAGACACAGAGTCAAGCCCCAGAGACTGGCCAGGGCCTCCTCTAGCAGTGAGAGCCCTTAGAGCTTCCTGAGAAGTTGGGGACTGTGTGTGGGGCCGACACGAAGAGTCTGGGAGGCTGGAGTCAGCACTGTGGACGGGGCAGAAACTGCCAGCCATCGTCAGGCCAAGCAAGGGGCCCAATGTCCATGTGGCTAATTCTGGTTGCTAGAAGTAGACGAATGAGAACAGGGACAGTGCTGTTGTTGTTGGCCGCCAGCGAGATGTTAGTCACTTGCACCATTTTTATGATCGTTGATATGTTCGAGACCATTGTTGCAGCCACTGTGTATTTTGAGCACCTTCCAACCTAGGGGGCTCATCTCCCAGCACTATATCAGACAATGTTCTGTTGTAATCCGTGAGGTTTTCATTGGCTAATTTTTGAGCAGTAGATTGCCAGGCCTTTCTTCCTAGTCTGTCTTAGTCTGTAAGCTCCACTGAAATCTGTCCACCATGGCTGACCGTGATGATATTTGAAATACTGGTGGCATAACCTCCAGTATCATAGCAACACGCAAGTCACTGTAGTATGGTGAACTGACAGACAGGGAGAACGCAGGCTCTGTGAAACCTGAGGGAAGGTGCTCCTTTCCTCAGCCTAGGAAATTTTTAGATGCAGACTCTGCCTCAGACATCTCAGATTCCTGTTCATGGGAAACAACTGCAATCTGGACCTGAGAAGTCAGAATGAAGAATGTGGCCAACCTGCCACCCGCCTAAGGCTAAGCTTAAATTCTGGTCTGAGACCAAGGCAGGTAATTGATGGTGCTGGAGGCCTTTGGAGGCTCCTGCCCAACTGACTCACGAGGTGCGGCCCAATTAGGTAATCTGAACCTGCTGTTGGAAAGCTAGAACATCCTTGCTGGATTGGTATCCTCGGGGAGAAAACCCAAGATATCACTTACGCTGCACCTTCCATTTCCATCAGTGGTTCTCCCCCACCAGTGGGAGAACTGTAGCCCCACCATGCTCATTTTCCTGGAGGGATATGGAGATGAAGTAGCCATGGGAATCTCACAAGGACACAGGGTGAAAGGGAGAACAGAATCCCCGAGCAGCCCAAAGCTATTTTCAAGGGAAAGACTACATCATCTTCAACTTGTACTCCCACCTGAGCTCATTATAAGATACACATATTAGACACACCCCTATTCTCTTCAAGGAGTAGAACCTCTGCCAAAATGCTAACACAAAGGGCAATCTCTCTTCTCTGCAAACCAAGGGGGCCTTGGGAAGATGGACAGAGCCGATTCTCTTCTGGGGTGAACCTCTGCAGCCTGTCTGGGGAAGGGTGAGGCTGGTTTCCACTGCCTACCCCCAAGGAGCTGGACCACTGGGAAACATCTCAATTTGTCCACCAGACCGTTGTCCTTAGGGAGCCACCAATTGTGGGGTCATACTCCAGGACAAACACATTCTTCACCAACTGGCCCTACACATCGCCATTTTGCCTTTCCCATATCTGCAGCTGCGGGCAGGCAATGAGGAGAATCAATGTGGACAAAGGCAGCAATGGGTGAAGTCAGTTGCCCAGAAAAACAAGACTACCGAGCTGAGAGGCAAATTCCCTCAAAAATCCAGAACACAGCCTGGTAAAGTAGGGTGCTCTTCACCATGCAGCCTGGGCCCACCCCAAGAGGCAAGGTCCCAGAGTGGAGCAGTCATAGGCTTGGCTGCTCACTCTCATCAAAGTGTTGCCAAGTGTTGGGGCTGTTTACAGCCCAGGTTCATCTCCCCTCTGCTGGTGAGTGAGCAGCTAAGCCTGTCAGTCAACTGTCACTGCTCCTGCTGACCCTGGGTAGGGCAGAGAAATGTGGAAGGGTGGTGAGCGAAAGGGTAGTGCTGAAGAAGGTGGGTCCAGAGGCCCAGTCCATGGCAAGCTCTCAATCTGAGAACAGTGGACAAAAGCCTACAGACCCTGGGGCAGAAAAATACAGATCTTCAGCAGAGAGTCTCCAGTAGACAGTGAATGTAACCTGCTCACTGTTGTTCCACAGACGTGGTCCAGGGCCTAGAGGTACAAAATGGGGCTCAATGAGTGTCTGAGGAGTGAGTGAGTCAATGAGATAAAAGGTGATCACCCTCAGGAACACAGCTTTTTGGAGGAGAGCTGTGAGGGGCAGAATTCAAGTGGAGAGAAGGGATTCGGAGGTGAATATTTTTGAGGGATCATTATTCTGCTTACTATATATGGTAAGGTACGACAGATGGTGAGGAGAGGGGACACAGAAGAACGAGAAGTTGAGTAGAAGGCCAATAGGAAGCTAGTGCGTATTCTTGAGCAAACGAGAGCTGAGCTTCAGGGACTGGGGATAACCTCAGTTCTCAGGGTTAGGGTGAGATCATTTTCCAGACTCAGAACAATGGAGCCATGTCATGTCTGAGGTCTTGCAGACAATAATGTGTTATTGTTCTCTGCTGAGGGCAGCGTGCCAACATGCAGGAGGCCATTGCTGACGCCAGAGTGAGGGGGCCCAGCCCTCAGGGATGCCCAGGTCAGCTGGCGGCTGGAGACTGCCCAAGAGGATTGGTAGGTCAAGACTCTCTGGCTGTGAGACATCAAGATCCACCAAGTATATCCAGAGCCCTGGACACTAAGGCTGTCCCTTCCAGGGAGTCCTGAGGCATGAGAAGGCCAGTGGTTGGGGTAAACCCTCAGGGCAGACTCAGAAACTGGTTGGGAATTCTGGTGGCTGAGGAGGGAGGCAAGGCATGGTGGGGGTGGGAGGAGGGTCATTGTGAATAAGAGCTTTTGTTCACTCCCTGGCACCTACCCTGCCTAGAAAGGCTGATGGGTAAGTGGAGAACGCTTGGGCCTAATAGATCTAGACAGTGGTAAGTTCCATCTTGCAGGAGGCACTGTGGTGTTGATGACTGTAGTGGTGACTACATGGGTAGGGCTTGGGGCTTAGGGGTGGCAATCTGGTTAGGAGGCAGTGGTCTGGCAGACCTGTCTCAAAATTGGCGTGGAGAAAGCACATGGTTTTTGTTAGGGTGGTTATGTTTATTTGAGGTGGTGTTGGTGTGTGGGGCTGCTGATGGAGATTATCGTGGTTCTGGTCTCCTCAAGGTCCCCTCTGTACCTCTGCTGTACACTGGTTGAGAGTATAGACTCTTGGAGCAGCAAGACCTATGGTCAGGTTTCATTCTTGACATTTACTAGCGGTGTAATCTTGGATAAGATACGTTTCTTTCTGAGGCTCAGAAAATGAGGATAATAATAGTGCTTATTTCCTGTGGATGAAGTGAGTAGTAAATAACACAGTGCACGTAAAGTCACAAAGTCAAGTACATAGTCAGCACTCAATAGCCATTCATTTCAAGAAGGGCTAAAGGAAATCAGGCCCTATGTCACCAAAAGAAGTGAAGCTACATATCTGAATGAAATGGGGTTAATTACTTTTCTGAGTGGGGTATCCTTATGAAAAGAGCTGATCTAATCCCTATGAGGACACTGGATAGCTTGGCCTATCTCTAAGGGTCAGAAATGCCAAATAACCTTCAGCATCATCCCATTCCATCCTCTCTTGTCTGTGGTCTCTACTCATCCTGTGGTTCTGTCTAAGTGTCTTGTTCATAGTTAGTTGTGAGGTTGGAACAATGAAGAATAGAACAAACATCTGAGGGCTGAACCAAAACACCAGACCACACTCAGAGGTGCTGGGTATTGGGGGAATCAATTGTGAGACACATCTTGGCCATCTGGAGGAGACTGCCCCAGAAGGCATCTGGTCCTCTGCCCCATGTCTGGTGCTAGAGAAGGGGGGATATGAATGATAGTAGGTGACCCCCAACTTTACCCCCAGGGGTATTGTAGAGGATGACACCAATCTGCTGAAGCCTTGCCCCAGAGTCTCAGCTTCCCCACCCAGGGTTCTGGCAGTCCAGAGGGGGGTTTTCCTAAGGGTCCATCCCCCTGTCTCTACTCAAGGATAGCGCTTCCTCTCCCTCAGGGGATCTGGGGAATGCTGAGATACAATGACTAGCTGCGTGGCATCTAAGGCCTTCTGAGTTTGCTGCCCTTCCAGGCTGGCTGGAGACCAGAACCTCAGCTTAAGTGATTCTCATCAAAGTTAAGTCATGGTTGTGGGCTGATAACCTCAGTGTCAACAATGATGAAGACAAGGACATTTGGAGCCACACTGGCCTGAGTACATATCTATGCTCTGTCACTTACCAGCTGGGTGACCTTGAGTGAACTACTTAATCTCTCTGGGCTTCAGTTTTCTCATCTACAAAATGGGGATCCACATCAGAACATTGTGAGGATTAAATAAAATAACATATCCAGAACCATGCCTGGAGCACAGTCGGTGCTATATAAGTGTGGCTATTGTTATTATCTTCAGTCATGCCACAAAGTACATCCCGGGCACTGACCCATTCCACATTTTGAGCTGTTTTGGTATCATGGAAGGTCCAGAGTTTCAGAGAGAGAACCAGTTTAGCAATTGTTCCACCCATTTGGAAGAGACTGCTTGAGGAGGCATCTGGGTCTGTGCTTCAGGTCTGTACCAGGAAAGCCAAGACAGAGAGAGATAAAGCCTGCACCCAGCAGGGCCAGCTGCCCCTGCTGGCATTAAAGCAGGGCAGTGGGTGGGCACTGGGCCAGGTGTGAATGGCTCGAGCGTGGAGTTGAGGCTGAAGGGCCATGAGAACCCAGGGACTTGTGAATGGAACGAGAGAGGATGGGCACCTTTGACAACTGTCTCAGAGGACGTGGATTTGACTAGGGTGCCAGATGAGAGCACCATGGGTTCTGAACACAAGCAGGATGGAGTCATATGTGGATTCTCGCTTCTTATGTCAGTGAGTGGGAGTAGGGACTGGGGAGAGGGACAGAACAGAAAGGGGTTTCCATTATCCCATTCCTTTCATCTGTGGTCAGTGTCTGAAGAACAGTGGGACCTTTGGTGGCCTGGCTTGGGTAACCAGCTAGGGGTTAAGGGCCTCGATGCTGGTTTTGGCTCAGAGGCCAAGCTCCTCCTGGGAAGACCCAAGTCAGTGCCAGGGGTTCTCAGGGCTCTGGACAGAGGAGAGGTGGGAGGCAGTAAAACTACCATCACCCATGAGAGCCATCAGTCGGCCCCCTTAATACACACAGACCTCTCTCACAGCGGCTTCTGGAATTGGTCCTCCAAAAGGTGACCTGGACATGCAGCCTGAGAGGGGAAAATACACGAGCTCCTGCTCTGGCCCAGGTTAGGCAGTGCAGGTAATGGAAGCACACGGAACAGGAACCGGGAGCTAGTCTGGCTCTGACCCTACTGTGCTGAGGGATTTGGGGTTAGGTCTTTCACCTCTCAGAACTTCAATCTCCCCCTCTATGAATGGATCACTGAGGGGTCATCTGGGCATGGCTAGGAGGGAATAGGGAGGACTAAGAGTCAGAAGATTTCCATGGTAAAGTCTGGCCAAGGCTCACCTTAGATGGCCTTTGGGGACTGAGTTTTTCCTGAAACCAAGTCAAGCAGAGACCCCCAACCCACCTTTGCATGGCCACCCCCAACACCAGGAAAGCATATGGGTTACTCTCCTCGGCCGGGTAAGGAGGTCCAGGGAGACTCCTGATCTCAGGCCTGGAATCTGAGGGAGGAAATGAGGAATAACACAGAGACCGAGGACCAAGGTCAAGAAGTGACCCTGTGTTTCCTGTGGGCCTGAGCCCTGCAAGGGAGGGGCACTGTCCTCCTGCCCACGTCTGTCAACCCTCGCCCAGCAGACCAGTGCGCCGCCTACTGCAAGTGCTCAGAATACGGAAGAAATGATTGAATGACTGGCACGACTATGTCTGCACTCTTTTCTCAGTTGCTTTTGACATTGTGTTTCTCTTGAAAAAAAGCCTTAATCTGTTTTCCCTAACCCTTAACAGTGATTACTGGTCCAAGTGGCAGTGAGGAAGTCAGTGGTCAAGGGTGCCTATGGAGTCTGGAGATAGGGTCTATGAAAGTACTCAGGGGGTGGGGGTGGAGCAGGGAAGGTGCCCATTGGCCTTGAGGACTGTCCAACTCCAGGTGAATTTCCCGAGGGACGGCTCTTGGAGAGGTAACCCTTCCAGCTTCAATGCTGACCTTAACTTTCTTTCTTTCCCATCATGTTACCACTGTCTCTACTGACTTACCACATATGATTGGCACTCACCCAAAACCAAAGGGAAAGCCAGGCAGAAACAAGACTCTCTGTCCCCTTGTCCCTTGCCCGACCATCCTCAGGACTAGGAAGCTGGGAGCCAAGCAGGAGCTCTGAGAGAGGGCAGCTCCAGTTTCTATCTCTATCTTGGGTGAGCCTTTGCATTTCCATTTGGCTACTGCAGAGGGAATAGAAAGAATCAGGGAGAAAAGGAACATGAGGCAGGTTAAGAATAAACAAATGTTTACCTCCATGGCCCTGATCCCATTTAGGATACAAGCCTGGCATAAATAAATCATGTCCCTGCCACTCCATTGTCAAGAAGGGCTGCAAATTCCCAGAGCACTAGGCACACTCACACCCACGTGTAAGGACCAAAGCAATGCGAGGAGACAGGTAAAAGCCGTTATTCCTTTGTTCATTATTTTAGATATATATGCAAAGTTCATAGGACAGTGCCCAGCATGCAATACACTCTGTAAGAAATAAAATTAAAGAAATCAAATTAATTAAAGAAATAAAATCTCCCTCTATGAGAAAGCAAAGCGCAGGCATTTTGCTGTGCATCCTTTTTTAGTCCCTGTGACTAATTAAAGCATTTGTTGATTTCTAGCACATAGTTTCAATCAACTGAGGGGGATTTTCAAAGGCTTTGGTATGTCACTGGCAAAACACCCTTCCAAAGAGGAAAGAACATTCCCCAGACTTGCAGGGGCCTGCTGAAGGGAAGCTGAAAGCTCTTTCTGCAGCACTTGCCTCACAAGTGCCAATCTCCTGCTCAGCCCGAGGGATGGGGGCCAAGGCTGTTCCTGCAGCCCCCTGCATGTCTGCCCCACCCTTCCTGCCTAACACCCAGCCCGCTGAAAATAGAGATGCCAGCTTGTATGGTCCCCTCCAAAGAGTTTGGGACCCTTGTGTAGACAGTGCTTGTCTCTCTGCACCCATGGGAGAAGTTGTACAGTGAGAGGCTGGGCACTGTGTCCAGGGCCCCAAAACAATTCAAGGGCTGGATTGGAACCAAGACATGGTCCAGTGGGGGGCCATGAGCTTTTGCACCTACACTGTAATTCATAATTTTCATAAAGTCTTTGCACCAGCAAACTCAACCCCTACAGATCGGGGACCACTTGTGACCCCAGTAATGACAGCAGAGAAATGTCTCCAAAGTCTACCTCAGCCAAAGCAGTGGTGGCTTTATTTCTGGACATCTGCATTTCTAACTGGGCCAGCTTTCAGACCTCGGGTCTAGAAGTCCTAGAGAGGCAGGGTGGGGTTCCCAGTCAGACGTGGCAGCACGGGGGAGGGTGGTTCATCCAACTTCCCTGGACCACAGAGGGGCCAGTCCCCTGTGTGCCCCTGCAGCCCTGAGAATCCCACTGAGAGCAAAGCAGGGACCCAGAGTTGGGGTGGGGACAGAATTCCCGTTGGCTTCCGGTGGAGGCAGGAAAATTCTTCCCTCCATTCTTCCCTGAGGCCAGGGCTTTGTGAAGAGTTGTCTGGGGCTGGCACAGTGCTCCACTTGCCCTTGCCCATCCTGCCGATTCTGGCTCAGGGCTCCCAGATGGGGCTGCCAGCCATGCCCCAATGAATAGGTTGACTCATGCCTCAACTATTGCTTCCGGGCTTTCTGTGCTGAACATGCATGGGATGGAAGGTCTGCAAAGACCAGGGCACTACAGTTTTCTCTCCTGGATGGGAAACCTGCGGGCTAGGGCGGGGCCTGGGGGCAGCTGTGGTTGTGAGTTTCTGTAGGTACAAAAAGGCCCAAAGCAATTAGTGGGCTCAGGTGCAGAGGACTCTCAGGGCCAGGGAGGACAACAGGAATGGAGGCGAGGCCAGGAAATGGAGAGTCATGAGCTCTGTCCTCAGAGAGTGCTCAGGCTCGGGGGGAGGGAGAACCCCTCTTGACAGGAACCAAAGACAAAGCGGTGGACAAGACTCTTGGCCTCAGCATGGCCTCACGCAAAGATCTGGGAAGAAGTGGAGGGACATGACCTTCTGTCTGTCAATTCAATTCAAAATTGGTGTGCTGAGCGCCCCCAGTGCGCAATCCTGGGCTGGGGATGTGGGATGCAAAGGTGAGCTGCCGTGTTCCCCAACCTTGAAGATACCTGAGCCACCATGAGACCTAGAGGGCATGGGCAAAGCCAGATCTATGTCCTAATACATACATACAGACTGCAGCTAGAGCTCTGAGGAGAGAGCCTCAGAAATTGCAGGATTTGTCTGCTCCTTGCTCTATGGACACTTGGACCACTACTACTCCCTACCTGGTGCCTGTACAGTTCTTCCCTGTTTACACATGTTCTGTGGCCTCCACACACCCTGTGAGGGAGGCCACACCAGTCCTCTGATTGCTCCTGCTTCTCTGGTAGGGAGCCCAGAAGGGCCAGCCACCAGATACCACGTAGCCCTCCCCCTGTCTTTTGCTAATGGGGAGAAAGATGCCCAGAGAACTAAGGAACATGTCCTACCAAGTCTCAGTAATCCCTCTGTGGGGTGCCCAGCAGAACGGCTGCTGAGCTCAGTATAATCCCTCTCTTCCTGCCACAGTGAGATTCCCGGCTCGGGTGTGACTCTCCCACAAGTCGTGGTGCTGGTGCCTGGTTTCCTATGGGGCCCATTGTCGTTATTTATACCGCCCAGCTCTGGCATCAGGGAGGGGTTGCTCTGCTGGCTTAGGGGAGGATTCCCACGAAGCTCGGACAGAGGAGTGCCTCTTTACCCTGTGAGTGAGGCACCCAAACACTGCTTGCCACAGTTACTTGCCACCCACACACCATTTGTCCCTGGCATCTGAGTCCCAAGCTGAGTCTCAAACTTGCCAGAATGCACTCCTGCTCCTTCCACAACACAGCTGGGAGGAGGGCGAATGGGCAGAAGAGAACATCCCAGTGTTTCCTGCGGGGTGGGGCTCCGCCCAAGGGCAGTGGGGGCTGCACCCAGGAGCCTAGGTGTGTGTGTCGGGGGAGGGTGGTGCCCTGAGGGTGATCCTTCGGTGGAGGGGGAGGACTCATGCTAGGTGCCCTTAGACATTTATTTCAAGCTTGGTCTGCTCTATCAGGGTTGAGAATCCCCAATAAGTCTCAGCGCCCCCAAGACACCCACATCTGTTTCCAAAAAGACAACAAAGTGTGAGATTGGTGAGCTCAGTAAAACTCATCTCTGCGAGTCTCATAAGTTCTCCAGAAAGGAACCCAAATCTCGTTGCCCAAGACCTGCAGTGCCAGCTCTGGCTATCGGCTGGTTGGCCTGCATTTATCTGTCAGCTGCTTTCTCAGCACAGCCCTCTGCTGAGCTATTGCCACCCCAGCTGAACCCGCTCCTCGCAGAGGCATTTTCCCACAGCCTTGGCTTTTTCGTGGCTAACCGCAGGCCCTGACTAGAGATTCCTGAGCCTGGGCTGGGTCCAGGTTCCTCTACTCTTGAGAATGAAGCCCCTCAACTCAGACGCTTAGTACCCCCCCTCACCCCACTTTCAGCCCTGGCTCAGGGGTACCCCCACAACTCTCACTGTGGGGCCAATGAGAGTCCTGGAGCTGTTTTGGATGAGGCAGAAGAGGTGACCCCACTCAGGTCATTAATGCGTTAATGCAAATGGCTAATGCATTCAGCTGCTAACTGAAAGTTTGGAGACTCAAGTTCACTCAGAGGCACCTTGGAAGAAAGGCCAGGTGATTTACTTCTGAGCAATCACAAACATTGAAAACCCTACGGGGCACAGTTCTACTCTGACACAACATGGGGTCGCCATGAGTCAGTGTCAACTGAACTGCAACTGGTTCTAGCTTAGGACAGACACTTCCTAAAATCTAACCAGAAGCTTTTCTCTTCCCTCTACTGCCACAACCCACCCAAACTAACCCTACATAGGGGCTCTTATTGGGCCCTGTCTGAAGCCACTGTGGCAGATTGTTATGCCAGCTGCCTGGTCCCCCCAGCTTGCTTTGTCTTGTCTCTGGCAGGACAAGCCATGGGCTGAGAATTCCATTTTCCATCCCCTTGGCCCTGAAGGAGGCATTGGGCTGGCACTTAGGGAAAATGCAGCAATTCCCATTGCTCGGAACCGGCCGGCTTGCCTGCCGTTATAACAGGTCGGCAGATTCTCAACATGTTACTGATGAGATTAGAAGCTCCTGCAAGAATGTGTTTGTGGCAGCCTCAAGCCTGTATCAACAGATTCGATGATTCATTTCTTCCCTAGTAGAATAGCTGAGGGCTTGCTGGAACATACCTGGGGGGCAGCTCCCCCTGAAAAGAGACGTGACTACCAGGCTGAGGCTCAGGAGTTTTTGTCAAGGGACACAGGGGATCCCTGGGTTTGCTAAGCCCCCACGGGGTCCTGTCGCAAAAGCAAGGAAAATGTCAAAAGCCACAGAAAATGCTTAATTCAGAGGAGCTCTGCCAGGCAGGGGGCTCACGTGGCCCCCGTTGCTGTCCCCTAACCTGGAAGAGCACATGCCTGCTATAGTTGGGCTGGGATGGTGGACGCTAGCACCGGTCCTGTAAGGATCGCTTGGGACACTGGCCAACGCCCCCTTGCTCTCTGGTATCTTTCTTGGTCTGTTCACAGCCCTTGGCCCTCTAGAGAAGAGACTTGCTGATAGGGCTGCTGACGTGCTGCCAATAGATCGGTGCTGCAAGGCAAGGTTATTCCTAAACAAGCTGAGCCTGGCAGGAAGAAAGCGTTTGCACCCCACACCACTGTGCAGGTGTGCGGTGAGCTCACAGCTGCCCCCAGGCATGCCCAGCCCACTTAATCATTCACATCTCGACAGCTCTCCAGCCCAGCCCAGTTCTGGAGGGGATAAAAGGGGCTCGCAGTTCCCAGTAACACAGCCACCTCTGCTCCTCCTGAGCTCTGTTCTCGCCAGTACTTCCCAACCCCTTCAGTGCCCAGTACTCTTGCTCCACCAGCAACAAGCCATCATGTCTCGCCAGTCGAGCGTCTCCTTCCGGAGCGGGGGCAGTCGTAACTTTAGCACTGCCTCAGCCATCACCCCCTCTGTCTCTCGAACCAGTTTTACCTCCGTGTCCCGATCTGGGGGTGGTGGTGGCAGCTTTGGCAGGGTCAGCCTTGGTGGGGGTGGTGGAGCAGGTGGCTATGGCAGCCGGAGTCTCTACAACCTGGGGGGCTCCAAGAGGATCTCCATCAGCGCTAGCAGCGGTGGCTTCAGGAACCGATTTTGTGCAGGTGCTGGAGGTGGCTATGCCTTCGGAGGCGGAGCCGGGGGTGGATTTGGTTTTGGCAGTGGAGCTAGTGGTGGCTTAGGGCTTGGTGGTAGAGCTGGCTTTGGAGGGGGCTTTGCTGGCCCTGGCTTCCCTGTTTGCCCCCCTGGAGGCATCCAAGAGGTCACCATCAACCAGAACCTCTTGACTCCCCTCAACCTGCAAATTGACCCCACCATCCAACGGGTGAGGACCGAGGAGCGGGAGCAGATCAAGACCCTTAACAACAAGTTCGCCTCCTTCATCGACAAGGTAAGACAAGATCCCTTTTAAAAAACCACTGGGAGTGTGCAGTCAATGCCAAAGAAAGTGGGAAGAGGGAAGCAATGTCTGGCTTTATGCAAATGCCCGCATAGTTTGTAGCTATGTGCTGCCACTTGTTTATGTGTACTGGAGTTTTTTAAACAGACTGGGAGCTTGGCAGGGAAGGTCTGATTTCTTCCCAATGCAGATGTGGCCACACCAGGGCTCTTTGATTACTGTTGGATAAAGAGATGAATCCCAGGTCTCATGTAACGGGGACAAGTGCATAGAAAGGTAGACGAGGTCATTGGGCAGCAGCCTGAGTACCTTCGTGGTCACCTCTGCACTGGGCCACACTCTGGCCACCTGTCCCTGGTGCTGTCTGTACCTTGATGCATTTCCTGTCCCTCCTAGAAGAGCAATGCTAGGCGCCTTGCCTAAGTCCTCCCCTCCAAGGTCCAGGACCAGGCACCCCACATGGGAAAGGTTTAGGGGGACAGAGTGAGGTGGGAGGGAAAACTGGTTAATGAATCATTGAAACATGAAATCTAAGTTTCTCCATCTTCAAACTCTCTGCTCCCCTCCAGGTGCGGTTCCTGGAGCAGCAGAACAAAGTCCTGGACACCAAGTGGACCCTGCTCCAGGAGCAGGGCAACAAGACTGTGAGGCAGAACCTGGAGCCCTTGTTCGAGCAGTATATCAACAACCTCCGCAGGCAGCTGGACAGTATCCTTGGGGAGAGAGGCCGCCTGGACTCTGAGCTGAGGAACATGCAGGACCTGGTGGAGGACTACAAGAATAAGTGAGTTAGGGCAGGGTTGGAGATGGGAGCGGGAGATGGCTTTTTGGCATCAGAAGGGCTTCATAACCAGATATATCTTATGCCCGTGGGCTAGAATCATAAACTTTCCATGGACAACTAAAGTACTAAAAAAAACAAAAACAGAAACTTCCAGGCTTATGTTTAGAAAGTTCCAGTCCTAGGCTCAGCCCCTCCATCAGGCGCTTAGCCAACAGTCTACACCCTTGGCACCAACTGGTGAAATATGCAATCATGTAACCCTTGGTCTTTGGGACTTTCCTCCCCGAGAAGCTTAAAGTACACAACATGGGCCTTTTGATGGCCTCTCCCCACTCCAAAAAAAAAAAAAAAAAAAAGCACTGATGACATAGCCCAGTATGGTGGTTCAAATAATTTCTTTAGTTTTTGTGTACCAGCAGCTGGGATCCTTCTTTTTTGTTTTATTTTGATGCTCTGAGAGCTGAAAAAAGTACAAGAGAAATGAACTAGAAGTGGAGTTGGTGGAGAAATCTACAGGAACATTCCTGAAGCAACTAAATTATAGCAATAATAGAAGGATTGCCTGGTAGGCAGTTACAGAGAAAATAGTGCCCTAATGGGTAAGGACCCTGCCCAGGCGCTCAGGCTACCAGTGCCCCCTCTCTGCCTGTGAGATGTGAGAACCTCCTTCCCACTGGGTAAGCAGACTCACAGTTGACTTGGCTCAATAAAGACCCCAGGATTTACCTGCCCTTCATCCTCTGACCAGTGTTTCCTATTCCTTTCGCCACTAGGTATGAAGATGAAATCAACAAGCGTACCACTGCTGAGAACGAGTTTGTGATGCTGAAGAAGGTGCGTGCGGGCCGGAGAGAGCCTGTAGCCTGTGGCTATGCTCTCTGAAGGGAGTGATTCCTTTAAGTCAGGATGAAAATCTGGGGCAATGCCAACCATGCTTGTTTCTCTAGGACGTGGACGCTGCCTACATGAACAAGGTGGAGCTAGAGGCCAAGGTTGATGCACTGATGGATGAGATCAACTTCCTGAAACTCTTCTTTGAGGCGGTGAGGAATGTCCCCTGTTCAGGACCCAGACAGACGGTCACTGGGGACACCACCAACGATTAAGGACTTTGGGTGGTTAGGACTCCCCAGGCTTGAGTGACTTTCACTTATTCCTAAGCTGTGGACACAACTCTGTCTTTCCCACCCCTTTAATATTATTGTTGCTGTTAAGATGATTCTGACCCATTGGGACCCAATAGTGCCACTAGGGCTCCCCTTTAACACTATTTATACTTCATTCTTTATAAGGCTAATTCTGAGGGGGAAAACAACAATCATTTTGCAGAGTGAGGTTTAGAGTGAGTTACTGTAGACACAATTACCTACCTTTCCTGGCTAACTTCCATTTCTGGAGTACCATCCCCTCTTTTTTTCATCCCAGCATGACAGGCTACAGAGAAATTCTTTTAAAATAGTTTATGACTCAAAAGGATTTGAATCTGAGAGGTTACATAGTAGGGGTTTCTTGGAGTCTCAAGGTTGTTAAAGTTTTTAAAGAAATAGAGTTAGTAATGATTCTGGTTGTTCAATTAACTTATCTAATTTTGTGATGTGAATGGTTAAATACCACAGAATCCTATGGCTGACTTCAAGTCTCTCTGCAGGAGCTGGCCCAGATGCAGACTCATGTCTCAGACACGTCTGTGGTGCTGTCCATGGACAACAACCGCAGCCTGGACCTGGACAGCATCATCGCCGAGGTCAAGGCCCAGTACGAGGACATTGCCAACCGCAGCCGAACGGAAGCCGAGTCCTGGTACCAGACCAAGGTAGGTGTCATGGAAAATATCTCCTGAATGAAGGATCAACATGTGTCTAGCATTTTAGACAATGACGTAATGCTAAGGATGGGGTCCTGAAACGTGGTGATGCCTCTTGGGATGAGTTATGGAAACAGGCATGTATACATTTCCCACATAAATCCAAGAACCTTAATGATGATAGCACCTTGAATCTCATACCAGTGTTTCTAGGAAAGCAAAGGCACTAAAAAGGAAATTATTTAAGACCAGGTCCATGTTGGCAAAGCCTAACCTAGCCCCAGAATCCCAGATGACTACAACATTTGCCATCTCTTTGGGACAGTGCTGTCCATCCTCATGTAAGCTCTACCTTTTCTCTTCTCTGGTGGCACCAGTATGAGGAGCTGCAGCAGACAGCTGGCCGGCATGGCGACGACCTCCGCAACACCAAGCATGAAATCTCCGAGATGAACCGGATGATCCAGAGGCTCAGAGCTGAGATAGACCATGTCAAGAAGCAGGTAGGGTGAGATTGAAAGAAAGCAAGGAAGGCATCTGAAGCTGAAGGGGGAGCCTATTTTTTTGTTTAAACATGCAGCTGGAACAAGTACCAGTGAGTGTCTCAGTGTTCCACCATCCACAATGCCCAGGGCAGATGTACTAGGTTCTACCTGAGGCTCCAGATAATTTAGTTTGCTTGACCCAGGATCTCAGAAAGAGGCATCCAAGGCTCAGTTTATCCACTAGTATCCCAATTCCCTTCTTTTTTCCTTTTCCTCTGTAGTGTGCCAACCTGCAGAGTGCCATTGCTGATGCTGAGCAGCGTGGGGAGCTGGCCCTCAAGGATGCCAGAAATAAGCTGGCAGAGCTGGAGGATGCCCTGCAGAAGGCCAAGCAGGACATGACACGGCTGCTGCGAGATTATCAGGACCTGATGAACGCCAAGCTGGCCTTGGATGTGGAGATTGCCACCTACAGGAAGCTGTTGGAGGGCGAGGAGTGCAGGTGGGTAACACCTGGCTGACATCATGAGCCCAGGATGGCCTCTCATTTGATAAAATGGAGTTTCTTCTCCACTACAGGGTGTAAAATGTACATACAAGGAACCACTATCTTGTGCATGATAATTACCCATAGGGTTTCATTCTAACGTGTATACAGCTGACCCCATGCAAACTGGCCACACTGACTTTCTGGTCTCGTTCCTCACCACCAATATTCTTGGATGCTTCTTCTCTTCCAAACAACTAAGCAATGCAACAAATATGTCCTGAACTTTGTCCCCTTTTCTGCTTTTACTCATGGTGTTCTCTCAACCTCAATGTCCACATCACACCTCTGGAAGCCTTTCATGATTACTCCAGCTGAGTTCAACTCACCTGCCTTTAGGTTCTCAAACTACTCCTTTTATGTCAATCTTCAGACTCTGACCATGGCCTACTTTCTATTAGAAGGATTTCTGTACATGTCAAGTTCTCTCATTCTTTGAGTAAGCTCCTACAGGTCAGAACTGCATTGTACATCCTCGTATTTCCCAAGGTCTCTCACTCACTCTTTCTAAATAATGGATGGAGGAGAATGTGAATTGTAATCTTCCTTCAGCAACCTGTTTCTAAGTCCTCTTCACTGGGAAGTCTTTGCAGAGATCTATCTCTTGCTGTAATTTAAACAGTTTTTCAGGCATGCAGTTCCTAGTTTATGGAATGAGCTCTAAAAATGACTATGGGAGTTATCCACATAGATTAATGCTACCTTTTTTTGGAGTTTTTTTTTAACTCTTATTTCAATTTTTCCCCTTTTAGACTGAGTGGAGAAGGAGTTGGACCAGTCAATATCTGTAAGTAAATTTGTACAATAATAATGATGATAATACGGGGTATTTGGTGCCAACTCAGAATCCTGCTGTTTCTAGATACCTGACATTCCCATCCCAGTATATGTTTATTTAATACACTTAGTGAGAAGCAGGTGATGGAGGGGAAAAAACACAGATTGGTACATGAAGCAACATGGCTCATGTCTAATCTCTTAAAGGTTAGGGTTATAAGAATAATCTTATACTTCTTGAACCCTGCCCCCTGCCAGGTCCCTATACCCCCTCCCCCGGTACTTAGTACCATTCCTTGCCTACTACAGTTACCTCTTTCTGCTAGGGTCCTTAACTAAATGACTTCAGTCTTCCAGGCTTCATTTGCTATTCTCTAAAAGGGGCTGGGTTTAGTGCTCTAACAACAGCAAAATCAAATAAGTTGGACATGTAGGATCAACCTAACAGACTGGCCTCACCAAGTTCTTTCTCTTTTTACTGCAGCTGTCGTCACAAGCAACGTCTCTTCCTACGGCGGTGGCGTTGGCTTTGGCAGTGGTGGTGGCTTCAATGGAGGTCTTAGCAGCAGTCTTGGTGGAGGTGGTGGCGGGAGCTACTACTCCAGCAGCAGTGGGGGCATTGGTCTAGGCGGTGGGCTCAGCGTTGGAGGCTCTGGCTTCAGTGCCAGCAGTGGCCGAAGCCTGGGAGGAGGCTTTGGCACTGGTGGGGGCAGCAACTCCAGCATCAAATTTGTCTCCACCACGTCTTCTGCCCGGAAGAGCCTCAAGAGTTAAGAGTCCTGCACCAAGTCACTGCTCCCAAGTGTAGCAACCGAGCCCATGGTGACTGTCTCTTCTAGGCAGTTACCTAAGCCAAAGTTTTCTGTTTTCTGGAGTGTAGTCTAGACCAATCCTACTTCAGAATCACATTCTTTGGTCCACTAGAGTGCCCAAGCCCCAGTCTCTAGTCTCCCATGTCACAATTTTATGTTCTAGTTCAAATCAGCCTTTAGATGCCTATAGAATGGTCCTTGATGACAAAAGAATCCAAAATTTTCCAGTATCTAAACCATCAAAACAGAATCCTCATCCCAACCCCCTACTTCATGCTGGTTCTGACTACCTCCAGAGTCTGTTCAAATAAAATGCTTTTATAATATAAGATGTTGTGCAGAATTGTTTTTCAAGGTCTAAACCCAGTCTAGAGATCCCATGAGAGTTGATCTACCCAGGTTTGATTGGTTCTGTTGATAATTTACAGGGAGGATGGAATAACCTTGAGGGGAAACTGGCCATCATGGATGGTCCAGAGACTCCAGGAGGTATGAGAGGAGGTTGCTAAATCTTCTACAATGAAGGAGTCTCTGGAGGGTACTAACAGGAGTGTTTCTTATAATGGAATTTGGACAGTTCTAAAGCGTTTCTTTTTTTTTTTTTCTTTCTTTCTTTCTTTTTTGGAAACCCTGGTGGCATAGTGGTTAAGTGCTATGACTACTAACCAAAAGGTTGGCGGTTCAGATCCTCCAGGTGCTCCTTGGAAACTCTATGGGGAAGTTCTACTCTGTCCTATAGGGTCACTATGAGTTGGAATCAACTTGACGGCAATGGGTTTGGTTTTTTTTTTGGTAAAGTGTTTTTTGGGGAGGGGGCCGCAGTCAAAGTGAAACAATCTGTTAGGAACAGCAGAAATGGGCTCAAGTAAAATTTGTAAATGAGGAATATGTGGCCTAAAGAACCCAAAAAGGCCTAAAAGATGAGCTTGTTAAAACGTTATGGGTGCTGAGGGTCAATAACAGTTTTTTGACAGGAATGGAATGGCTCTTGGTTTGCAAAACTTAACTGAGGTGGCGGGACCTCGCATTACGTGTGGGGCAGTGGCCTATTCTCTTTTGGGGAGCTCCTTTGTGAATATTTGTATGTTCTAAATGAATGTGTCAAATGAATCTCTTCAGAGGAGAATGTCATCAATGTAATGTCACACCTGTGCCCCTGGAGAAAGTTGGATGCAGTTAAGCTCTTGTCTGCAAAGATTGTGTATGATAGTAAGGCTGTTGAGGTACTCTATGAGTAGCTGGGTAAAGGTGTATTATACCACTTCAGAGGTGAAGGCTAACTGTGGCCGAGAGGCTGTTGAAATAGGCACTGAACAGAGCATACCAGCCAACTCTATAATAGCAAAATACCAGTTGCTGATTGGATAGACTCAGTAATTTCAATAATATTGGGTTTGGGGCCTTAATGGTTGGGACCATGGCATTAAGGTGGTGGCAATCCACTGTGGGGCACCATACATTCTTTTAAAGTTTAAAAACAAGTCAAATCAGGTTGTTAAAAGAGAAGCAGTGAGGATAATCATCTCTTCTCTAAATAGGTCTTGTATAATGGGTTTCAATCCCTGAAGTCCCTGTTCTAATTTACATTGGATCATATTAACTACTTTAACAAGGAGAAAGATCCAGGTCCAACTTTGTCAAGCCAATTTGCAAGTGCCAAAGACAATTTAATTTCAGTTTATTACTCTTTGGGTCACAGCAGCCATGCCCACTATGGGATATTTTAGGGGAAAAGATGCTATGACCATGGGGAGTTTAGGCAAGGTGGTAATTCCAATAATTAAGGTGAGCCATACCTGTTTTTTTTCTCTATTTTATGTTCCGTAACTTCCCCCAAGGTTATAGGGGATTGTTGTTGCTAGCTGCCCTCTAGTCAGCCCCTGACTCATGCTGATCCCACACACAATGGAACAAAATGCTGCCCGGTCCTGCACCATCCCCAAGATTGGTTGGGAATCAGACCATTGTGATCCATAGGGTTTTCATTGGTTGGTTTTTAGAAATATATTATCAAGCCTGTCTTCCTACTCTGTGTTAGTCTGGAAGCTCTACTGAAACCTGTTCACCATCACAGCAATATGCAAGCTTCCACTGACAGATGGGTGGTGGCTGTGCCTGAGGTGCATTGGCCGAGAATTGAACCCAGGTTCCTTACAAGAGGTAACTTGTTTAAATTTAGTGGGATCCTCAGGTATAACTGTAATTGATTAAAGCCATGAAGGTTTGCCAACTGGTATATTTCAGCAGATGTTAAAGTTAATTCAGAACCTATGTTCTAATGACACAGAACCAATTAGCACCCTTTTATCTTTTTGTTGTATAAATTATTTTAGTAAATTTTGGATTTCCAGTTGGGTCAAATCGTGGATCTTTGTTTCACTTTTTTTGTTTCCTCCCCCATGTAGTCACTTCCTTCCTCCCTTCCTTCCTTCTTTCCTTTCTTCCTTCCTTCCTTCCTTTTTCCCTCCCTCTGTCCCTCCATCCCTGCCTGTCTCTTTCTTTCTCTCTCCTTTTCTTTCTTTCTGTTTCTCTCTTTCTTTCTCTTAGTGGATATACTTTGAGGGGATTTTTCTTACACTGCTCATATTTATAAATTTCTTCCTCCAAAACCGAAGAAACTAAACCTGTTGCCGTTGAGTCAATTCCACTCATAGCAACCCTATAGGACAGAGTAAAACTGCCCCATAGGATTTCCAAGGAGCAGCTGGTGGATCTGAACTGCGACTTTTTGGTGAGAGTTTCAGATCAGTATTTCCAAGAACTCCTTCATGGAAATAGTTGAATTAATTCCTATAGTTCAGAGAATTAGAATCTTTTTCAGTGACAGAGGCATACGCAGCAGCAATAGTAGCAAAGGCATGCACACATACCAAGAGGATATGAAAAGGTTATGACTCACGTAATAAGGCTTTCTGGAGAGAGCAGGGCAGACCTCCCAAGGTGGTCCAAACATGGCTTGATAAAGCAGGGAAAGAAGACTGGTTTTGGGTTTTATGGTTGTTAGGGGGTGTAGCCAATCTGAAGGTTCCTGCATATGGTTTAAACTTTGAATGCCAAAGGAGCACTCAGGCTTTCTTATCAGCTTTCCCAGATGTGGGCAGAAGAGGAAGAGCAGCGGTGGGGCTTACAAGCTGTCAGCATCCAAACCTCATTACAGGGTGGTTTATCATTCAAAATATTATTTACATACCATGCAACATTAACGGAAAATAAGTGGAAAAATGTAAAGAAATCAGACGATCATCTTGAGAGATATAGGAAAAGTATTTTAACACTCACTCATAATTTTAAAAAACTCATAAAAATTATAAATAGAAACTTATTTTCATAATATGTTAAAGAACATTTACCAAAAAACAGAGAGAAAACATTTACTTAGTAGTGAATGATTGAAAATTTTCCCTCTGAGATCAGGGAGGAGGCAAGGATACCTATCATCACCGTAATTATTCTATATTATACTAGCGATCATAGCCAGTGCAATAAGGAAAGACAAAGAAATAAGCATCTTAAGGACTAGAAAGAAATAAAATTGTAAAATTTTTCATATAGCACCATTGTGTATGTAGATGATCCAAAAGGGTCTCCAAACTTTTAGACTATTTGGAAACCAGACAAAATATTTCTAAATAACTCATGAGTCAAAGACATCACAAGGAAAATCTTTAAAAGAAAACATTTTAGAGTTATTAATAATGAAAAAAATCAACATATCAAAAGTCATAGAATGCAGTTAAACCAGTGTTAATAGAGAAGTTTATAGCATTAAATGTTTGTATTAGAAAATAAGAAAGGATTAAAACCAATCAATGATCTGTTTTTACATATAAGAAGTAGTTATGGATTGACTTGTGTCCCCCAGAAATGTGTGTCAACTTGGCTAGGCCATGATTCTCCGTATTGTGTGATTGTCCACCATTTTGCCATCTGATATGATTTTTCTATGTGTTGTAAATCCTACCTTTATGATGTTAATGAGGCAGGACTCAATCTACAAGATTAGGGTGTATCTTGAGTCAATCTCTTTTGAGAATAAAAGAGAATTGAGCAGAGAGACGAGGGAACTCAAACCACCAAGAAAGTAGTGCCAGGAGCAGAGCAAGTCCTTTGGACCAAGGGTCCCTGCACTGAGAATCTCCTAGACCAGGGAAAGATTGATGACAAGGACCTTCCCCCAGAGCCAGCAGAAAAAGAAAGACTTTCCCTGGAGCTGGCACCCTGAATTCAGATTTCTAGCCTTCTAGACTGTGAGAGAATAAATTTCTCTTTGTTAAAGCCATCCACTAGTGGTATTTCTGTTATAGCAGCACTAGATAACTAAGACAGAAGCTATTTCTATTTCCAGTAAACAAAAGGAAAAGAGTAAGTTAAACACAAAGAAAGTAGAAGGAAGGAAATACTAAATATAAATAAATATCAATAAAATAGAAAATGGGCAAGCAATAGAAAAAAACAACAAAGCTAAAAGTTTGGTTTTTTAAAAGAATTAATAAAATTGAAAAACCTTTACCATATTCATCAAGAAAACAAGAGAGAAAACACGAACTACCAATAGCATGAATGAAAGATCACTATAGATTCTATAGACGTTAAAAGAATAAGTAAATATGAACAACTTTTATACTTAAAAGTCTGACTAGTTAGATAAAACGAACAAATTGTTTAAAAAAACACAACAGAACTAGTAAAACAAGAAACAGAAAATCTTAATGGCATTTTTGCCAATTAAAGAAATTGAATTAATAATAATAAAGCTTTTCACAAAGAAGCTCGAGGACTGGGCTGCTTTACAGTAAATTGTAGCAAATATTTAGGGAAGAAATAGTACCAATATTATAGAAACTATTTCAAAAAATAAAGATGAGACATTTTCCAACTCACTTTGTGATGACAGTATAATCCTGATAGCAAAACCAGACAAGAATATCACAAGTACAGAAAATTTTAGGCCAATATCCCTCATTAGTATATGTACAAAAATCCTCAACAAAATATTAGCAAATCAAATACAATAATATATAAAGTGGTTAATACATCATGGCTAAGTAAAACCTATTCCAGAAATTTAAGCTTAGTTTAACATATAAAAATCATTTGATATAGTTTGGCATATCAACAAGCCAAAGGTGAAATATCATAAAATCACTTCAATAGCTTCATAAAAATCTTTTGAAAACAATTCAACACTCATTCATGATTTTTTTTTTAAATAGCAGTAGAAGGGAGCTCCCTTTACCTGATAAAAATCATTTATGAAAAACCTAAAATTAGCATCATACTTAATGAAGAAAGAATGAATAAGACAAAGATATCTGATCCCACCATTTCTATCCAACATTGTAATGGGGGTTCCAGCTAGTGTAATAAGGCAAGGAAAAGAAATAAAAGTCCTAAAGATTGTTGCTGTTGTTAGGTGCTGTCAAGTCGGTTCCAACCCATAACAACCCTATGTACAACAGAATGAAACACTGCCCAGTCCTGCACAGTCCTCACAATCGTTGTTATGCTTGAGCCCCATTGTTGCAGCCACTGTGCCAACCCATCTCACTGAGTGTCTTCCTCTTTTTTGCTGTCCCTCTACTTTACCAAGCATGACATCCTTCTCCAGGGACTGCTCCCTCCTGATAACATGTCCAAAGCATGTGAGACGAAGTCTCACCATCCTCAATTCCAAGGAGCATTCTGGTTGCACTTCTTCCAAGATAGTTTTGTTTGTCCTTTTAGCAGTCCGAGGTATTTTCAATATTCTTTGCCAACACCACTATTCAAAGGCGTCAAGTCTTCTTCGGTCTTCATTATTCATCTTTCAGCTTTCGCATGCATATGAGGTGATTGAAAACATCATGGCTTGGGTCAGGCGCAACTTAGTCTTCAAGGTAACATCTTTGCTTTTTAACATTTTAAAGAGGTCTTTTGCAGCAGATTTGCCCAATGCAATACATTTGTTTGATTTCTTCACTGCTGCTTCCATGGGTGTTGATTGGGGATCCAAGTAAAATGAAACTCCTTGACAACTTCAATCTTTTCTCCATTTATCATGATGTTGCTTATTGGTCCATTTGTGAGGATTTTTGTTTTCTTTATGTTGAGGTGTAATCCATAATGAAGGCTGTAGTCTTTGATCTTCATCAGTGCTTCAAGTCCTCTTCACTTTCAGCAAGCAAGGTTGTGTCATCTGCATAACCCAGGTTGTTAATGAGTCTTCCTTCAATCCTAATGCCCCTTTCTTCTTCATATGGTCCTGCTTCTCTGATTATTAGCTCAGCATACAGATTAAATAAGTATGGTGAAAGGATACAACCGTAACACATACCTTTCCTGGCTTTCAACCACACAGTATCCCCTTGTTCTGTTTGAATGACTACCTCTTGATCTAAGTACAGGTTCCTCACGAGCACAAGTAAGTGTTCTGGAATTCCCATTCTTCACAATGTTATCTATAATTTGTTATGATCTACACAGTCAAATGCCTTTGCATAGTCAATAAAACACAGGTAAACATCTTTCTGGTATTCTCTGATTTCAGCCAGGATCCATCTGACATCAGCAATGATATCCCTGGTTCCACATCCTCTTCTGAATCCTGATGAATTTGTGGTAGTTCCCTGTCAATGTACTACTGCAACTGTTTTTCAATTGTCTTCAGCAAAATTTTACTTGCATGTGGTATTAATGATTTTGTTTGATAATTTCTGCGTTTTGTTGAAACACCTTTCTTTGAAATGGGCAGAAATATGCATCTCTTTCAGTCAGCTGACCAGGTAGCTGCTTTCCAAATTTCTTGGCATAGATGAGTGAGCACTTCCAGCATTGCATCCGAATACTAAACTGGTATTCCATCAATTCCTGGAGATTTGTTCTTCACCAATACCTTCAGTGCAGCTTCAATCTCTTCCTTTAGTACCATTGATTCCTGAGACTGAGCATTGATTCCTCCTGAAATGGTTGAACGCTTATCAATTATTTTTGGTACAGTGACTCTGTGTATTCCTTCCATCTTCTTTTGATGCTTCCTGCGTTGTTTAATATCTTCCCCATAGGACCCTTCGATATTGCAACTCAAAGCTTGAATATTTTCTTCAGTTCTTTTAGTTTGAGAAATGCCAAGTGTGTTCTTCCCTTTTGGTTTCCTAACTCCAGGTTTTTGCACATTTCATTATAATGCTTTACTTTGTCTTGAACCACTCTTTCAAATCTTCTGTTCAGATTTTTTGCTTCATCATTTTTTCCATTCGCTTTAGCCACTCTATGTTCAATAGCAATGTTCAGAGTCTCTTCTGACATCCATTTTGGTCTTTTCTTTCTTTCCTGTCTTTTTAATGACCTTTTGATTTCTTCATGTACGATGTCCTTGATGTCATCACACAACTAGTCTGGTCATCAGCCATTAGTGTTCAACGTGTCAAATCTATTCTTGAGATGGTTTCTAAATTCCGGTGGGATATATTCAAGGTTGTACTTTGGCTCTCGTGGACTTGTTCTAATTTTCTTCAACTTCAACTTGAACTGCATATGAGCAACTGATGGTCTGTTCCACAGTTGGCCCCAGGCCTTGTTCTGACTGATGATATTGAGCTTTTCCTTTGTCTCTTTCCACAGATGTAGTAGATTTAATTCCTGTGTATTCCATCTGGCGAGGTCCACCGGTATAGTCCCCGTTTATGTTGTTGAAAAAAGGTATTTGCAATGAAGGAGTCATTTGTCTTGCAAAATTCTTTCATGCAGTCTCCAGCATCATTTCTAACACCAAGTCTATATTTTCCAACTACTGATACTTCTTCTTTGTTTCCAACTTCCAAATTCTTTCAAATTCCAGTCACCAGTAATTATCAATGCACCCTGATTGTATGTTTGATCAATTACAGAATGCAGAAGTAGGTAAAAATCATCAATTTCTTCATCTTTGACCTTAGAGGTTGGTGCATAAATTTGAATACTAGTCATATTAACTGGTCTTCCTTGTAGGTGTATGGATATTATCCTATCACTGACAGTGTTGTACTTCAGGATAGATCTTGAGATGTTCTTTTTGATGATGAAGGCAACGCCATTCCTCTTAAAGTTGTCATTCCCGGAATAGGAGACCATATGATTGTCTAATTCAGAATGACCAATACCAGTCCATTTCAGCTCACTAATGCCTGGGATATCGATGTTTATGTGTTCCATTTCATTTTTGATGATTACCAATTTTCCTAGATTCATACTTAGTGCATTTCACGTTCTGATTATTAATGGATGTTTGCAACTGTTACCTCTCATTTTGAGTCATGTCACATCAGCAAATGAAGGTCTCAAAAGCTTGACTCCATCCACATCATTAAGGTCAACTCTGCTTTGAGGAAGCAGCTATTATTCCCCAGTCGTACTTTGAGTGTCTTCCAACCTGAAGGGCTCGTCTTCTAGCACTATAGCAGACAATGTTCCACTGCTGTTCATAATGTTTTCACTGGCTAATTCTTCTCAGAAGTAGACCACCAGGTCCTTCTTCCTAGTCTGTCTTAGTCAGGAAGCTCAGCTGAAACTGTCCACCATGAGCGACCTTGCTGGTATTTGAATACTGGTGGCGTAGCTTCCAGCATCACAGCAACACGCAAGCCCCCACGGTATGACAAACTGACAGACATGTGATTGGAAAGGAAGAAATAAAACTGTCTTTGGTCACAGATGACATGATGGTATAAGTAGAAAATCCTATAGAATCTGTAAAATGCTACTAAAACTAATAAGTTAATTTGTATCACAGGATACAAAGTCATTATAAATAATCAGTTGTATTCCTATATACTAGCAATGAACAACTGGAATGTGAAATTAAAAAATATACATCATTAATAATAGCATCTTCAAACAATATATTCAGGGATAAATTTAACCAAAAATATGCAAGACCTCCACACCAAAAACTATAAAATATTGCTGAGAGAAATTAAAGACCTATATATAAAAACATACTATGTTTTGGATAGAAAACCTCAATATTGCTAAGGTGTCAATTCCCCCAGAATCAATCTACAAAGTAAATTCAATAAAAAAACCTTGGGAGACTTGTTTGTAGAAACGGACAAAATGATTCTAAAATTTATATGGAAGTGCAAGCATGCTGAAATAACCAAAACAATCTTAAAACAAAGAAAGCTGGAGAACTTAACTCTACTTAACTTCAAGACCTACTCTAAAACAGCAGTATTTAAGACGGTATAGTAATGGTGTTAAAGACAGTAAAAAGTGGAACAGGACAGAGAGTACAGAAATAGAGTCTCACAGAAACAGCCAAATGATTTTGACATGGTAGCCAAACCAATTCAACTGGAAAGGAAAATCTCTTTTAAAAATGGGAATGGAATAAATGGATATTCACATAGACAATAGGGAACTTCAACCTCTGCCTCACACTATACACAAAAATGAATTTGAGATGGATCATAGACCTAAATGTAAAAGCCAAAACTATAAAGTTTCTGGCAGAAAACATGGAAGAATATCTTCATGACCTTGGAATAAACAAAAATAGCTTAGCCAGCACATGGAAATCACTCATCATTAAAGAAAAAATGATAAATTAGACTTAATCAAAATTAACATCTTCGGCTCATCAAAAGATACCATTAAGAAAATAAATAGGTAAGCCACACGTCTGGGGTCTTAAATGCTAGCAAGCGGCCATCTAAGATGCATCAATTGGTCCCAACTCACCTGGAGTAAAGGAGAATGAAGAACACCAAAGTCATAAGGAAAGTATTAGCCCAAGAGACAGAAAGGGCCACATAAACCAGAGACTTCATTAGCCTGAGACCAGAAGAACTAGATGGTACCTGGCTACCACCAATGACCACACTGACAGGGAACACAACAGAGAGTCCCTGATGGGGCAGGAGAAAGGTGGGATGCAGAACTCAAATTCTAGTAAAAAGACCAGATTTAATGGTCTGACTGAGACTGGAGGAACCCCAGAAGGCATGACTGTCTGTCAACCCAGAATTAAAACCATTCCTGAGGCCAACTCTTCAGACAAAGATTAGACTGGACTATGGGATATAAAATGATACTCACAAAGAGTATGCTTCTTAGCTCAAGTAGATACATGAGACTAAATGGGCAGTTCCTGTCCAGAGGTGAGATGAGAAGGCAGAGTGGGTCAGGAGCTGGTTGAATGGACACGGGAAATCAGGGGTGGAAAAGAGGAGTGTGCTCTCACAGTATAGGGAGAGCAATTAGGGTCACATAACAATGTATGTATAAATTTTTGTATGAGAGACTAACTTGAATTGTAAACTTTCACTTAAAGTACAACAATAAAATAAAGAAAAGAAGAAGAAAATAAATAGGTAAGCCACAGACTGGGAGAAAATATTCCCAACACAATTATCTGACAAAGGACTTTTATCCAGCATATGCTGAGAACTCCTGCAACTCAATAATAAAAAGACAACACAGTACAAAATGGGCAAATCACAAAGACACTTCACAAAAGAAGATACATGAATGGTCAATAAGCAAATAAAAAAATGTCCAACATCATTCAATGAGAAATGCAAATTAAAATCACATAATGTACCACTACACACCCACTAGAATGACTAACATGAAAGGATTAACAATGCCAAGTGTTGGCAAAGATGTGGAGCAAACTAAACTCTCAAATATTGCTGGTGGGAATAAAAAATGGTACAATCACTTTGGAAAACTAATATACATTTATCCTATGAAATATCATTTCCATTCCTAGGTGTTGATTTAAGCAAAATGAAAACATATGTCCACACAGAGACTCACAAGTATGTTCATAACAGCTTTATTCAAGGTAAACCCAACCTAGAAATATCCCAGGAATTCATCAATCAGAGAATGGGTAAACAAGCTGTGGTATATTCTTACAATCGCATATCACTTAGCAATGAAAAGGACTGAGCTATTAATACTCACAACATGGATGAATCTCAAAAACCAGACAAAAAAATTATATACTGTATGATTGCATATGTATAAAGCTTTAAAATAGACAAAATTAGTCTATGGTGGAAAATCAGAACAGTGATTGCTTAGGGCAGCAGGATTGATAGGGAAGGGGCACAAAGGAATTTTCTGGATTAATGAAAATGTTCTATATCTTGATAGTGGTGTGGATTATAGAGGTACGTGAATTTGTCAGAATTGAACACTACATGTAAGATCTGTGTATTTCACTGTATATAAATTATACCTCAATAAACAATTTTTTTTTTTTTTAGAAAAAAGAGTATTTCACTTTTCCATTTTCTATAGTGGAAATGGAAAATGAAGAAGTGAGTTGGGAATGAAAGTTAGATTAGCCAATTGTTTCTGCCACAGGGTCCCAACTTTCCTATTCATATTGTGTGCTCTGTCTCTATTAGGAAGAATCCAGGCTATTTCTCAAAAGTGGCAGAGGGAAGGACAAAGGAAAAGTGGAAGGAAGTCAACTTTATCATATCCCCCTGAGGCCTCACTTGCAACATTAGTTCCATAGACTTGTGCCACAGTATCAATGATCTGTCACTAATCCCAACCCAGGGCTTAAAGTGAGATTATAAAGATTAACAGAGGTAGCCACTAAATGCCAAGAAATCTCAGGGGAGACAGTTTGAGGCATGTTTACTCTCTAGGATATTCATGTTCTAAGAGCCAGATGATTTTCAGATGAACTTTTTTTTTTTTTTAGTATTTTATTGTACTTCAGGTGAAGGCTTACAGAACAGTTTCTAATGTAACAGTAGTACACATGCTGTTTTATGACTTTGGTTAACAACCCCACAACATTTTAACCCTCTGAATTCTCAGCTTTTTTTTTTTTTTTTTGGTGAAAATACTCATAGCCAAAGATACACCATTTCAAAAGTTTTTACATACACATTTAAGTGACATTGACTATGCTCTTCCAATTGTGCTGCCATTCTCACCCAAGATGAAGGCTTACAGGACAAAATAGCCTCCCATTTAACAGTTACTACAAATGTTGCCCTATAACAATGGTTAACAATCTCACAACACATCAACAGTATCCTTACTCAACTTTGTGTTCCCTATCATCAGCTTCCTACTCCCCCTCTGCCTTCTGGCCCTTGTCACTGGACTCCTATACCTCGTTAGTCTCATTTAGTTTTACTGGGCTGTCCACTCCCAGGCTGAACAGTGAACCTCAAAGGTAACTTCACCTCTGAGCTGAAAGGGTGTCTGGGGGCCATACTCTTGAGGTTTCTCCAGTCTCCTTTAGGCCAGTAAATCTGGTCTTTTTTTTTTTTTTTTTTGTGAGTTAGAATTATGCTCTACATCCTTCTCCAGCTCTGTCCAGAACCCTCTGTTGTGATCCTGGTCCAAGCAGTCAGCGGTGGTAACTGGGCACCATCTAGCTGTACTGGACTCAGTCCAGTGGAGGTCTTGGTAGCTGTGGACAATTAGTCCTTTGGACTAATCTTTTCGTTGTATCCTGTTCTCTTCATTCTCCCTTGCTCCAGAAGGGATGAGACCAGTGTAATATCTTAGATGGCCACCCACAGGCTTTTAAGACCCCAGACACTACTCACCAAGGTAGAATGTAGAGCATTATCTTTATAAGTAGTGTCATGCCAATTGAGCTAGATGTTCCCCGAGACCATGGTCCCCAGAGCCCTCCATCCAACAACTCAGTCCCTCGGGGAGTTTGGATGTGTCCATTGGGCCTCCATGACCTTTCCTTGTGCAGGTTGTATTAGTTTCCCTTGTACTGTGTACTGTCTCACCTCTCACCCAAGATACCACTTATCTATTGCCTATTTAGTATTTCCCCCCCCCCTCCCCTCCCATCCCTGGTAACCAACAAGGATTGTTACATTTTGCATGTGTATTTTTTCATAGGTTTTTACAATAGAGGTCTCATACAATATTTGTCCTTTTGTGACTGACTTATTTCACTCAGCATAATGTCCTCCAGTTTCATCTATGTTATGAGATGGTTCACAGATTCATTGTTGTTCTTTCTCGTTGCATAGTACTCCATTGTGTGTATGTACCATAGTTTGTTTATCCATTCATCTGTTGATGGGCACCTACGTTGTTTCCATCGTTTTGCTATTGTTCAGATGAACTTTTAGCATAGGAATTGCCTACTACGTTCATAATTAAGCAGATATTTTCCCTTTGCTGAAAAAAGGGAAGTTTAGCAAGAAGGCAGATGTACGTACTAGGACATTGCAGGAGACTGTCCCTCACTCAATCACTTAACATTTAAACCAGGTACTTTGTGTATCTCCTTAGGGGGTTGTTGGAACATTTCCCCCCAACTACACTTTTTTTAATGGCATACTATAGTGAGGTGCGCCCTGCAGTGGTGAGAAGACAAAACCAGAGGCTCATAGTGGAGGTGGGAATAAAAAGGGAGGTGGGGCATGAGGAGGCAATGGAAGGAAAAATAAACCAGCCCACTAATGACTCTCCTTGGAGATTTTACTGGTCCCTCTGGAGCCTTGGCTTGGCTCCCTTCAATCCTTGTTCATATCGAGACCTCAGGGACATTTCAGGAGGAGCATCTGGCCCTTCCTGCCCTCTCCCATGCCTTTTTGCCCTGCTCATTCCAGGCATACCCTAACCTGGCCCTATTGTTCAGCTCATCTTCCCACCTTCACATCTTCTCGAAAGCACTTCTTTTCGCCTCCAACTTCACTTCTTGCCTCAGATAGTCAAAATGCCTCATTCATGAGATACACATTGCTCCTCCTCCTCCAGGAAGTTTCCCCACACTGATTAGGAAAGTCAAGGATTGTCTGCTTCCTCTGGTATACCCTTCAGTCTCCAGCTCAATTATGTGCTTATCATTGACTTAATCATTCAAGTGAAAGTGCGCCTACTCAACACCAGTATGTACAGAGTAAGTCAAAAAGAAAAGAACATGTTCTACTACTAGGTGTTATATGAATATGTCGCCAAAATAAGGGAACAGAATTATTTCTGTTTGAGTTACAAATACTCAATAGGTGCCCCTCATGGCACATGACCTGCATCAATCCTGTACTGCAATAATTAGATTCTCATCCATCCCAGACCCCTTTTCACATATTACTTTTGATGGTTGAAATGTAGCCACATTGCTTCTATCCATTTTCTCAAGTCTGTGAGGAGAAGGTGGAACAAGCATGAGGTTCTTGGTATATCCTCACTAGAAAAAGTCACTTGGAGTGACATCTGGGGACTGGGGACCACAGTTCCCAAGACAGGTCAATGCTTTGAACCCATCATCTCTTCAAGCACAGTGGCAAGTGTTCTTTAAATGACCTCTGGACCCCATCGCACTGAAAAATGAAGTTGTCAGAGACTTCCTATAGCTGGGCAGAAAGCCACTCAGCATGTCCAGACATGTGCTCTCTGCAAAAAAAGAGTGCACCAAAGATCCATGTACGTGAAAATTGAGAAATACAAGGAAAATTCTACAACTTAGTAGTACATATTGCATGTTAATAAATAAGCTAGTTACTGAGTAATACGACCACCACCTGTCTGTCAGTTTGTTATACTGTTGTGGCTTGTGTGTTGCTGTGAAGCTGGAAGCTCTTGCCACTGGTATTTCAAATACCAGCAGGGTCACTCATGGTGGACAGGTTTCAGCGGAGCTTCCAGACTAAGACAGACTAGAAAGAATAGCCTGATGATCTACTTCAAAAAATTGGACAATATAAACCTAAGGAGCACAACAGAACATTGTCCGATGCCCTTGCTTTGGACACTTCTTCAGGAGGGATCAGTCGCTGGAGGAGGACATTATGTTTGGTGAAGTAGAGGACCAGCAAAGGCAAGGGAGCCCTTAGTGATATGGATTGTCACAGTTGCCACAATGATGGACGGGGACATGCCAGCAATTGTGAGAATAGTGTTTCATTCTGTTATACATAAGATTGCCATGAGCTGGAGTTTACTTGACAGCAGCCAATAACAACAAAGTAATATAATTTTAATAGTGTCAGTACTTTCTGAATCACTCTGTACATCATAGAAGATTGCATCGTCCACTCCAGCCTTGGTGCTACTGTCTCCACCTTTTATAGGTGCAGCTACACGTGTTTCTATTTCAGTGGGTACTCCTGGGGCCAGAACCAGGTCTGTGGGATTCCCTCTGAACAGCATCATCCTGCCCTGTGGCTTGCAGGATTAGGCACTTATTCTTAGGCTGTCGACAATGACGACAATAGCCTACCCTTCATTCTCATCTGCCAGTTCCACCCAAGGAAGCTGAAAGACAAGGCAAATCCTTTGAGGCAGAATTTCCATGGGCTCAGCCTTCAGGAGCTGCCTCCTGCCCTTCCTCCCTGCTGGGAAAAATGCAAGAAGTTCAGGTTAACCTGAGCTCAGCACAAAGGCTCTCCTGGCTCCATGGCAATCTGAGGGAGCACTGGAGGATATGGAGGCTCTCCTGGCAAAGAAGAGGCTGGGCTCAGCAGCCCGCTGGGGAGGAGGCTGGCTGTTATCAGTGTTATTCACACTGCTTCCTTTAGTTTCTCTCACATAGTTAGTTGCCTGAACTATCATCCTTTGTCCTGATCTTATTATGAAGATTCTGGCCCTCCTCACCCTGCTTCTCTGGGAAAACAGAACTCCCCTGGGTGCCACCTTTCTGGTTCACCAGGGAGATTTCATCTGAGAGGCCAATTCTCTAGCCATCCAGTGGCCCCCACTGCCTGTGAACACATCCTCTTCTGGGTGCTAGGGTGGGGGAGGAGGGTGCTGCACTCTAGAGCAGAGTGCTCAGCCCCAGGGCAACAGTCTGAGAGTGGACTAGGGAACACTGGGCAGCTTCTGGACCCTAACAAAGAAAGATATAGGAAATCAAGGACAAATGAATCAAGTATAAACTTAACCCTTTAAGGATTGTGAAGGTGGGAAAGAGGGGACTCAGAAACGGATCAGCCAGGGGGCCCCTCCTTTGCAGCTCCACCTCTGCTCTCTAAGGAGACCTCATCATCGCTCATGAGACCTCCCAGCTGACCTCACTCTCTGCCAGGGCCCCTGGAATTGGTTCCAAGGGCATCCCTAGCAGGTGGAGAAGAGGATTTTAAAAATACAACTACTAATAAAAGTATATATATATATAAAAGACCTTGTAAATCTACCAGTAGGAGGAATCTGTCAGGTGATTAAACATGAAGCTTTATACTGCTGGTGCTGTCTGGTGCACAGGCTAAGTCTGGGATTGGATAACGTGTTGAAGTTAAAGCATCCTCTGAGAGGCTCCATGGTTGAATGTGAGGTCCCTGCTACAATCAATTACATACTTCACTCAGGAATGAGTCCCACTCCCACCCTCAAAAATGATGCAAAGTCAGCACTAAAAGAGGACCTGATCTGGTTACCTGTGCTGGTCGATAGCCACCTGTCCCTGTGTGCACAGCCCGAAGGGGGACTGGGAGGCTGCAGATGATGATGTGGGAAAGCCTGACTCCCGAGGAGAGCAGCCATCTGGACTCCTGTCAGGGACGGGGCTCCTTCCTCCAGTCATGTTTTCTTCCAGGGCAAAGTGCTGCATCCAGCAGGGGATGGAGCTCTGCCACCCCCTGCTGCTGTAAGCCCCAGTGAGCTTGCAAATTGCACTTCTGATCCAGTTGCTCCTCTGCCATCCATGGCTCTGCATGGCCAGAGGGATCAAGGGCAATCCCTTATGCATGGCTTCCTAGGTCCTTACTTATGCAATACAAGCCTGCAATGGTGGATTCATCTTCTCTCACTGCTCCTGCACAGTGCTGCACCTGTGCTCCAGTTCGTGAAGCTTCTCATGGTTTCCTGAACACACCAAGATTCCTTACACTTCCATTATGACAATAAGGATATTAGCTTATCTTCATTGAGAACAGTGCCTGCCACATAGTAGGCCCTCAATGAGTATATATTGACCGACTAAATGAATGAATGAATGTTCTCTATACATATTGTGCTCCCAAGTACAATGTTCCTATAAGGGAAGTGCTATGTCTTATTCATGCATTATTCTCTGTATATGTAGGTCCCTGGGTGGCACAAACAGTTTGTACTTGATTGCTAACTGAAAGCTTCCAATCCACACAGTGGCACTGTGGAAGAAAGGCCTGGTGATGTTCTTCCATAAAGATTACAGCCAACAAAACCCTATGGAGCTCGGTTCTACTCTTATACATGAGGTCACCATGAGTCAGAATCAACAGCAACCGGTTTGATTTTTTTGTGTTGTTTTATTCTCTGTATCTGTTGCATAGGCCTGGCACATATTTGTTGTTGTTGTTAGGTGCTGTAGAGTCAGCTCCAACTCATAGCAACCTTATGTATAACATAAGGAAACATTGCCTGTTCCTGCGTCATCCTCATGATCATTGGGTATATGAGTCCATTGTTCTGGCTATTGTGTTAATCCATCTCATTGAGGGTTTACCTCAGTTTTCATAACCCTCTACAGGTGCTCGATAAACTTGTGCTATTGATTATGTAGAACCAAGTGGAATTTCCCTGCCCTCTCAGCAGGGCTTGGAAACTGACCATCAGCACATGGGATACATATCTTTCTTTAAAGGCAGCAATGGCTAGAAGCAGCACTAGAGTTTGATGTGTTGCACAATTCGGCTTGTTGCTGGGGAAATGAGGGCAGTGTAGGAGAATCCAAAGGAAAGTTCAGGGAGCAAATATTTAAATTCTGTGTAGGACGGAAGAGGGAGGAGAGAGTGAAAACAAGGAGGCTAGCAGAAAGGATGGAGCCTCCTGGAAGGGGGGCTTGTAGTCCAGATGTACATATGCTATTGCAAGCAGGATATGGAACAAGGTGGGGAGCAGCCATGGAGCTGTCAATGGCTGACGCAGGGTGGAGATGACAGCTGGAAGACCTGGGTTTTGATACCAGGGGAACAAGAAACCTACAGAGGGGGTATCTTGGGCTGCCCTTCCGTGTGCTACAGTGGAAGTGAATGCAGCCCCAAAGGAGCCGGAGAAAGAAAGGAACTTTCTGACTTACTTCAGATGGTCCCACACCTAATTCCCTGCCAAGGGTAGTTGTGGCAGAGCTAGCATAGCAAAGGAGCTCATGGCTGGCTCAACCCTGAGGAATGTATGACAGGGAGAGATAGCCAGGGACCAATGTCACTGTCTGAAGTTAATAAGTTGTGCTTAGCAGGCTGTGGACCAGGAATTTAAGGGACATTAGGAAATATCTTTAATAAGTGGAACTTTGAGCTCCCCACTTGGGCAGCACACTGGGAGGCTTGGGGGTAATCAAAAGCCTAGAGGGAGAGGAAGTAGGAAGCAGGTGCTTCAGCTGGACCTCAGCCTCAACCCTTGACGACTTCACCTGGCATCATCAATTCCAGGACTCCAGTTTCCAAAGCACCGCCTAATGACTAGACATCATGGCGGTTCACCCATTTTGGCAAAGGAAAAGCAATTTGGCTCCCTAAGGGTGCCAGCTCCCCAGGATGGGAAAGAAAAAAAAAAAAAAAGCCCTGATTTATAGCATTTCAATGGTATAAATACTCTTATCACAAACTATTTCAAGTTACCAGTGATTTACCTACATGCTCACAAAATTTCTGAACCTTTAGCATTGCCTCTCATTACAGGACATCACTGTCTGGTGGGGAAGCTCCTGCCTCCCGAACATACAGTAAGCTAGGCACTATGCCAGGTGCTAGAAATAAGGAGACACTGTTCCTGGCACAAGCTGTTTACAGTCTAGTAGAGAAGAGAATAACTGGTAATCACAATGCCAAATCACTTCTGATGGCAAGATGTTAAGACTGTGGTGGGAGGGGGCAATGGTGATACATGAAACCAGAGAGGGGAGTAAGGGCAAGCTATCCAATGGTCTTGTGAGAGAGGTTAGGGCACGGGGATTTTGCTATCCTCATTTCCATGGGGTTCCACTGTGGGAGGGTCATAATCTCTGCCACCCCTTCTGAGCTGGATACCACTGTGTTAACCACACTGTGGAGCCTCGTGGGCTTGTCTACAGCAATAAATTTGAACTAGGGTCACAGGTGGGGAGTCATAAGGAGCTACTCCTTGCATGGAATCCACCACCTTCCTCCTGCATTTGAGAACATTGAGGATCCTCCCTCACTCCAGCCCCACAAGCCCAGAACTAAGCTACCTAATGCAAAACAGGTGGGATACAGCCAACATTACACTGTTGCAGGAGTACTAGGAGCAAGGTTGGTCAGAAACCACAACAAAAATACCAGAATGAAAAGTAAGCAATCTAGGCAGACACAGAGATGGTCTGTTCCTAAGGAAACTTTCAACACTTTGACAAACGAAATCTCTTTTCACATTCCTCCCTCTGTTTCAGAGCTCTCAGCTTAGAGGACAACAAAAAGGGGGCATGCCAGCATTAGTATTTATAGAACTGCTCAACTAGCAGGGTAAATGCACTAATCCAAGGGGCTACCTAATTTAGTGACTATGGAAAGTGTATTGGGGTGCTAGGAACTCTCTGCCATCAAGAGAAAGTTCCGGAGTGTAGACTATCCCCAGGACATTGGGCAAATGCTGCTGCTCCCAATTGACATGCCAATCCTTCCTACCCATCCTGGCATCATCCATGCCAAGCCTCTATCCCAGAGAGTTGAGTGGATCAAAACACTGTACCACAAGAAGGAACACTTGTTTCCCAGAACTGGGTGGAAGCACTTTCTTGGTCAGGCATTGTGCAACCAGGGTGGAGGGAGAGGAGCTGCTTCCATTGTCTTGGGAAGGTGTTTCTTTCCCTCCAGATACTGAGTTAACACCTTCTTTGGGCAGGAAACACCCTGTTCTCCTGAATCCCATGTCCCCCCAAATTTTGGAGAGATGGGACTGCTCATAAAATAGCAACAAGCGCTTTCCTCAGGCTCACCTCAATATGGGAGTTTGTCTTTCCTCCCACAGTGACCTCCTTAACCAATGTGTTCTCGTAGAACAATATGCCTAGAATTGCTCTCAATTCTCCTCATACACAGTACTTTATGTCTGACTGGAAAAAATGAAGCTCACTGCCTTCTAAACCAAGCAACACTCTCATTTCACAGCCTGCCCTCCCTCTGAAAGTGTGTAGGGATTTGAGATTTCTAACACTGAGATTAGAAATATACTTTTGGAATTTGCTTGTGACATCAGTCCACTTGTAAGGGCACATTTTTATCATTCACCGCTTCTCTATGCCCCTCAACTTTCCATACACACCCCATTAAAATGTCTGATCCTTAATTCTTAAGAAATGTCAAACACTGGGGAAATGAAAATCCAGTGAATTTCTTAATGGTTTTTGTCCTCATTTTGGATTCTTTAGATTGAAGCTTTAAGAGACCTTTTCAAAACAGCAGAGAGAAAGGTGTCTATGAACTTCAACTAGGAAGAAAAATTACATGATAATCAGCTCAATGGAAAAAGGAAATGTTGGGAACAGGGTGCATGAATGGACACTAACTGCTTGCAGAAGTCAGACATCTGGGTAGAGTGGCCTTGGGGAATGTCTGCTTTTGTCCTCTCAGAAAAGTGGCAATTGAGCAGCTTATCACACAAGACCAAAACAAATGTTGCCATTAGAATGAAAAACTCAACTTCTTTGTTCCTCTTGCCTTTCAAAGGAGGGTTACGTCCCCAGAGTAGACCCCAGTTCCATGCCCAGGCTAACAGAAGAAGTGGTTCAACATTGGTGGGATAAACATAACAGGTTAGTTCTGACTCAGACTTTTGGGCAAACGCCTCTAAGCCATGAGAAAGAGTCCCACCCTCGTAGGGAGTGTGCTGCTGGTGAAGGAGAAAACCTGTGTGGGAAGGAGGCACACAGTGGGGTGTCTGAGTAAGCAGAAGGAAGGGACAATTACCACAGATCAGCTACTTGTCTCCTTTGTTCGAGAAAATGACTAACTAATTACTTCAGGAAATTTGCTTCCAACCTTATTGTGTTGAGATCAAGTCAAGGCTGGACAGCAGGAGAATTTCTCTATGACTAAAGGAAGCCATAAAATCCATCTTCATATTTCATATCTTTCTAGAAGCTGGGGGTGATCTCACTATTTGTGAAGCTCAGCCCATCCCAACCTGCAACCTCACCTTCCAGGACTGAGTCCAGCCCATTCTCACTATATATAAAGTGTACTGGGAAGCCCTGCTCAGGGTTTCCCTCCTGTCAGCTCCATGCTACAGCTTCTCAGGCTTTCCTCACCTTCTCATCTTTAGGGAACCATGTCTAGCAAATCCACCATTATCCGTCGTGGCTTCAGCGCCAGCTCAGCCAGATTCCCTGCAGCCAGCCCCTCAGGCTTCACCTGGCTCCACTCGCCCCGCTCCATAGGCAGTGGTGGCCTCGGTGGGGCCTGTGGAGGAGTTGGCTTTGGCAGCAGGAGCCTCTGTGGCCTGGGGGGCTCCAAGAGGATCTCCATTGGAGGGGGCAGCTGTGTCATGGGGAGCGGATATGGCAGCAGAGTTGGAGGTGGCTTTGCCTTTGGAGGAGGATCCAGGGCCGGATTTGCTTTTGGTGGTGGAAGTGGCTTTGTTGGTGGCTATGGGGGCTATGGGAGCTCTGGCTTCCCTGTCTGCCCACCTGGAGGCATCCAAGAGGTCACTGTCAACCAGAATCTCCTCACTCCTCTGAACCTGCAAATCGACCCCACCATCCAGCGAGTGAGGACCGAGGAACGGGAGCAGATCAAAACCCTCAACAACAAGTTCGCTTCCTTCATCGACAAGGTGAGACAGGGGGACATTCCCTTCACTGGATATTTCAAAGTCTCCTGAGAAACAATGAGTTAGCTGCCAGGGACAGATTGAGGAAAGAAGGAGAAGGGGGCTCAGATTAGCATTCCACAAGGGTCAGTCCACACTGGCTTCATAGTGACAACAGGTAGAAATGATGGAAATAATTTTGAAATAATGAATCTTTTAAATGGCTTTCATTCCTGCATAGGAAGTTTTCTCTACTTTTAATAACCCTGAAGCTCAGAAAGGGAATGAAAGAACCTAATGAGTTCACTTTTGCTTCTGAAGTTTCTAAGAGATTCCAAAGAAAAGTCCAGTCACAAACTGCTCTGAGGCTCTGTGTAGGATGGGGAAATAATGAAAAAGAAATATATATATATATATTCTGTCCAGATGAAGAAACATTCATATAATCCATACAAAAGGAATTTATTCCAGAAACAGAGAATGACTATCAATCAAGGATTTTTAAAGGAGACTCCTGCACTAAATTGGAAGTTACATTTCAATCTAATAATTAGATAGCATTTAACATCCTGTCTAATTAAGCTCCAATAAAAAATACAAACTTTGTACAATATAGCAAGTAATTTTTTTTTAAACTAGATTTGGAATTATGCTTGTCGAGAGAGGAGAATGTTGAAAACAACTGATGAGTTCCATAACTGCAGGGTGGGAAAAGTTCAAAGGTTCATGCGGGAGTTTCTCTGGAGGGATCTGTGGAGTGTGAAGGGAAAAGATCTGGGGAGCAGAACTCTCAGCCTGAGCCTCTGAGCTGCTCTTCCAAGGGCAGCAACATGGAGAGCTCCCAGGACTGCTTAGAGACCTGAAAACCCAGAAACTTCATTCTTTGTCTATACCTTGTTTCCTTCCCTTCCAGGTGCGGTTTCTGGAGCAGCAGAACAAGGTTCTGGACACCAAGTGGACCCTGCTCCAGGAGCAGGGAACCAAGACTGTGAGGCAGAACCTGGAGCCCTTGTTCGAGCAGTACATCAGCAACCTCCGCAGGCAGCTGGACAGCATCCTTGGGGAGAGAGGCCGCCTGGACTCTGAGCTGAGGAACATGCAGGACCTGGTGGAGGACTACAAGAACAGGTGACTTAAAGAAAATTTGTAGGGCATAGTCCTTAAGGATGGATCTTCAAGAAATAGATATCACCAGATATAAAATTGCCCTTACAATTCCTTAGCAAAGCATGTCCGGTGGAAATAAAAATCACAAGTGAATGTCTATGAACAAACCGGAAAAGCAAAAGAGAACTATGGGTAGAAGAGGAAGGGAAAAAGAAAAGAAATTGATAATAATCATCCTTCAGGCTCTCTGTGGCAAGAAAGCTCAATTCATGAATGCTAAATTTTATGGAAAGCATTGGATCTCAGGCTGTCTTTTCTGTATCATCTTACTCACTGGCTAAATTATATTGTACCTTTTCTTGTTCTAGATATGAAGATGAAATCCACAAGCGCACAGCAGCAGAGAATGAATTTGTGACTCTGAAGAAGGTTAGTTGATTAAGATCATAGATTCAGGCTTCTTTACAGGAGCAGAATAGGTAGAGAGGCTAAAAATTGAATAGGCTGGGGATGAGGGCTCAGCTGATCCAAGTTGTTGGTCTTTCCCCAGGATGTGGATGCTGCCTACATGAATAAGGTTGAACTGCAAGCCAAGGTAGATGGTCTTACAGATGAGATCAATTTCCTGAAAGTCTTCTATGATGCAGTAAGTATCTCTATGCCCATTTTATGTAGCCTAGTGGGGCTCAGCATTGGGTGGAAGATTCTTGGGCTGAGATCCCCTGTGAATGTCTCTGGAAAAGATGATCTTACAATCTTGTGTCTTGCAGGAACTGTCTCAGATGCAAACCCACATCTCAGACACATCTGTGGTCCTGTCCATGGACAACAACCGCAACCTGGACCTGGACAGCATTATTGCTGAAGTCAAAGCCCAATATGAGGAAATAACTCACAGGAGCCGGACTGAGGCTGAGTCCTGGTACAAGACCAAGGTGAGCAGTGACTTGGCAGCTGTGAGGAATCCTGTGCCCTTCTCAGTTAGCAGAACCAGCAAGACTATGGTCTTTATTTGAGAAATGTATTTCAGGGAAGCTCACAGGATGTGCATCTTTACATTGTTAAAGTAGACGTTTACAGAATTTATGCCCAAATATAGTAAGTAAAATAATGCAAATGCAAGAGGAAAACTACCTTAAATAAGGAACTACAGATCTTTGCATTTATCTTTATCCTGAATACTGGCTCTCAGAAACACTGTACAGAATATCACCCTCCTAGAAGAGAATTAGATCAACAGTGGTCCAATAATAAGAATGCTCTGTGATTCAATTGTACAGTATGTAACAACCTTGAAACATCAACTTTTCCCACATTCCCTGGATGAGAAACCATTAGGTTCAAGTTTTTTAAATGCCTGGTCAGGAATTGAACGGCATTGTTAGCACATGAAAACCCATACACACTGTTTCTCTCCCTCTGAACCACAGTATGAGGAGCTGCAGGTCACGGCAGGCAGACATGGAGAAGACCTGCGCAACACGAAGCAGGAGATTTCTGAGATCAACCGCATGATCCAGAGGCTGAGATCTGAGATCGACCATGTCAAGAAGCAGGTACAACAGTGGGGGTTGGGTGAAGGAAAGTGGTGAAGGAAAACAACTTTTTCTTATTAGTCCTTCTGGCAGTCATCACCCATAATCTGGGCAAATTTCTGGGTACTGAAGGAACAGCAGGGGAGAGAAGGAAATGCAGTGGCTGCACTGAGGGAGTCCTCACTGTGCAGGGAGGATGATCTAAACCAAGCTTGATACAAACACATGGAGGGAACCAGTGCCAAGTGTTCAGAGCTGTAAAAATTTAGCCTAGAAGCATTATAAAGAACTTAAACAAGAAGAATGACTGACTTGGAAATTGCAAAGGAACATGCTGGGAAGGAAAAATGCAGAAAGCTTGAGGAATCTAGTTGCGTATCTGCTCAAGTCCAAGGTAAAAAAGGAGAGAGGAGCAAAATCAGAGCATGAAGAGCAGTGTTGCCCAAATGTGTGAGACACCGAGGCGAGGGGCAAGATCTTAAGTGTCTGATGTGAAAACCCATCACTTCAACTGAGGATGTTTTTAATTTTGTGAAAGTTAGTGTGGATCATCAGTAATAGTCCTGGTTTGGCTTTGGAGACAGTATTACAAAATGGAAGTGAGACCCTTCTTTCCAATGTCCCCTGGTCTTATGTCCACTGTACTGTCTACCATCAGTTACCACCCACATCCTCATTCAGGGTGGTTGCACAAAGTGGCATGGGTTTTTTATCAAGTGGCTCCCAGACTTGAAGACTTTTAAAGTACTGACACTTGGGAGGAAGAGTGAAAGCTCCTTCTCCATCAATTCTGTGGTGTAGGATTATTCCTCACTGGGAAAGAAGAACAAGGAATAGCCTCCCCTGAAGAAACAGATTACAAGTTCTTTCTTCGTTTTCCCCATCTAGTGTGCCAACCTGCAGTCCGCCATTGCTGATGCTGAACAGCGTGGGGAGCTGGCCCTCAAGGACGCCAAGAACAAGCTGGAGGGACTGGAGGATGCCCTGCAGAAGGCCAAGCAGGACATGACCCGGCTGCTGAAGGAGTACCAGGAGCTGATGAACGTCAAATTGGCCCTGGACGTGGAGATCGCCACCTACAGGAAGCTGCTGGAAGGAGAGGAGTGCAGGTGGATAACATAACTTTCTCAGACTTCTGGGTGGTATCTCTGAGATATTCAGCCCCTGAGCACAATGTTTGGCCACTATAGTCACGATCATAATTGCTGTTCTTGGAAAACAACCACAAGGGTGATTTCCTCTGGACTATTTCTCTGATCGAGGCTTCCCCAATAATTCAGCTGATGGATCTCAGAGAGCTCATCTTCCCTTTGTTTCTTCTCCTCCTAGGCTGACTGGTGAAGGTGTTGGACCAGTCAACATCTGTAAGTACCTGTGTGCCTTCCTCCCTTGCCTTTGCTCTTCTGCCTGGATTCAGGCTCGCAGAAGGAAATTCACCACATTTCATTGTTTCTTTATTCCTCTTCCCTCACAGCTGTGACTCAGTCCACCGTCTCCAGTGGATATGGCAGCTCCAGTGGTATCGGTGGTGGCGTAGGCCTGGGTGCAGGCAGTGGCTACTCATACGGCAGTGGTTACAGCCTTGGAGGTGGCTTCAGTTCTGGCAGTGGCAGAGGCATTGGAGGTGGCCTCAGCACCACTGGGGGAAGCAGTTCCACCATCAAATACACCACCACCTCATCCTCCACCAGGAAGAGCTACAAGCACTGAAGTTCCACCACCAGCTCCCGGTTCTCCAATGCCTCAGGCCCCTCTCCCGCTGCACAGCCTCCACCTCAGGCTGCTTCTCCTCTCCTGGCTTCTCATCTTCTCTGATGTCTGAGCAGAGCTGATGTTGCCTAGTGTCCTCACTTCATCTCTCTGCCTACATCTGCTCCACCTGAGCTTCCTTTGCTCACCATCACAATGTCAACCTCTGATTTTACATCATAATTTAATCCCATGTGATGCTTCACTTTGTTCCCAAATTATCTATCTCTGCCTCCAATGTCCTGCATCTGAGGCTGAACATTTCAAGAGAATTCCCTCTGCTGCTGTTAATTACAGAAACTCAGTCTGGGTTATACTCCAGAACAGGACAACTTCCTTTTGATTTTCAGTGGCCCAGGAGTTCCCCACTGTACAAGTGTTGTGATCCTTCCTTGCAGTGGCCTTGAAAGCACAGGTGGCAAGTCCTGTGATGTACAGAGTTTGTATCCTTGTGATGTTTTCTCTGCTCTTTGCTCTGTTGTAATTGCTAACTAAAGCAGACTTAATATTACATTGATTAAGTTTCTTTGCCTTGGCACCAATCATTCTTAAGGTTTTTCACCTTCCAAAATCTTTCTCATTTTTTAGAGATATTTCAAATCCCGGTGTCCCTCACTCCCTCCTTACAGAATTTTAACTAACAGTAATCTGGCGTTGTGATGCTCAGGACTCCATCTCAGAACAGATACCATCCTAAATGTTTACAAGTGTAATGGGAAAGATCGGGTCTACCATCATTGTCTACTCTCATTTTACTGCCCATACCATGTTCCATCACTTTGGTCCCTCTGCTTAATCTCTGAGGCCACTCCATCCCTTGTCCCACCACTCACCCTTAATTTCCACTGGAGAAACATATTCCTGGCCAACCAAGGAAAAGAGCATTTGACAAGAGCATAGACTGTTTGATTTATGCTTAGAATTGCCTTCCTAATCAAGACACTTACCTGACAACATCTACCCAGAGCATTAGAAATGAGCATACTTTTCAATTATACTTCTAAAAATACATCCTGAGGACATAGTACAAATGCAGAGAGATGTGCTTACGTAGATGTGTATCACAGAAATCTTCACAACATGGAAAAATTGGAAGCACTAGAGTAGTTCAAATTAAGATCCAACACACTCAGACACAAAATTCAAATTCTCATTTCTTGAAGTGTGAAGGCAAACCTCTCTCCTCACCCTCTAAACATCTAAAGCAGTTCTGGACCTCTCATGGAGACCTAGGAACAGCCGGATCTGTGCTGTTCAGGGTGGATGGTCTGTATCCTCTCTCACATGTGATCTGGCCTGCTTTGACTTCTTTGAATGGGTGAAAGGAAACTCAAGACACAGAATGAGGTTAGTCTGTCAACTTGTGCTGCTCTGAAGCCACACCAGTCCTTGTTTCTCCCAGGAGGGACAATTATGCCCCTACCTGCCTCCCCTCCTCGGCTGTCACATCACAAGAGTAATTCTCTTGGATTGGCTAATTTATAGAGGGTATGTCTGGATCCTGCTGTATCAACATCCTGCTATTTTCACCCCTAATCTTTCCCCCAGCAACATGGGCAGCATCTTACACTAGTGCCTCTTTATTTTTCTCACAGAACTTCCCCAACAGCAGAGAAGTGATGTCTGGCTTCTGAAATCTAAGCCCACTTACCACACACATTATTAAGAACCAATGAGGAATAATGGAAAAGACAAGGAAAATTATCTAGGCTATAACAATGTATCAGTGAGGATTCTCTAGAGAAACAGAACCAATAGTGAATCTGAGAAATAATCATCAACAGATGCTAAAATCTTAGATAAAAATTTTATGGTATGCATTATTATTGAGGGACCTGGCTGAAACTGTACATATCCCCTGATTAGTCTTAACAAAACTAGCATTATGTTTCTCATGATACCATACAACAGAGAAGACATAGCAGAAACTATGACATAAATGTGCTTGAAACAGTTGAACTAATGTAATCAAGCCTCTAATACAACTACCAGAATATAGGAAATTTTCCTGCATTGGGGATAGAAGAAGTTAAGTGATACCAACAGGAAATAATCAGCCAAATCCAGAATGCAAACATTCTATTAAAAACAATTTATCTACTACTCAATGGCTTAAAAAAAGAAAAAAGGAAGGGTCTGTTACGGAATAAATGAACCTTAAGAGATATAGCAGTCAAGTGTAACATGTGAATGTAGTGTGGATGCGGTTTCAGCAAACAAGCCACAAAAAGACATCTTGGATATAATTAGAGACATTTGAATATGAAGAACATATTAGATTTCATTAAGGAATGGTGATTTTAATAGATTGTATTAGTCATGGTTCTCCAAATAAACAGAACTAATAGGATACAAATATATAAAGATAGATAGATACAGAGATAGAAAGGGACAAAGAGGGAGGAAGATTCGTTTTAAGGAATTGGCTCATGTGATTGTAGGCGGCTGGCAAGTTCTAAATCCATAGGTCAATCTACAGGCTGGAAACTCTGTTAGGATATTGTCTTACTTATCTAGTGCTGCCATAGCAGAAATACCACAAGTGGATGTCTTTAACAAAGAGAAATTTATTTCCTCTCATTAAAGAAGGCTAGAAGTTCAAATTCAGGGTGTCAGCTCCAGGGGAAGGCTGTCTCTCTCTGTCTGCCCTGGAGGAAGGTCCTTCTCATCAATCTTCCCCTGGACAGGGGGCTTCTCTGCGCAGGAACCCCAGGTCCAAAGGATGCCCTCTGCTCCCAGCACTGTTCTCTTGATGGTATGAGGTCCCTCTTTCTGCTTGCTTCCCTTTCCTTTCTTCTCTTGAGAGATAAAAGGTAGTGCAAGCCACACCCCAGGGAAACTCCCTTTACATTGGATCAGGGATGTGACCTGTGTAAGGGTGTTACATACCACCCTAATCCTTTTTACAGAATCTATTCTTGCCTCATTAACCACAGGCAGAGATTAGGATTTACAACACACAGGAAAATGACATCAGTCACAAAATGGAAGACAACCACACAACACTGGGAATAATGGCCCAACCAAGTTGACACATATTTTGGGGGGGGGACATAATTCAATCCAAGACAGATATCTGAGTTACAATCTTGAGGCCAAATTCATTTGCCTCTCAGAAACTTCAGGTTTTGCTCATAAGGCCTTTAACTGATTGAATGAGGCCCACTCACATTATCAAAGGTAATTACAGTGTGACGGATTGACACAATAGTCAAAACAAGGGACTCAAACATATCGATGATCATGAAGATGATGCAGGACCACGCACCATTTTGTTCTATTATACATAAAGTTGCCATGAGTCGTAGCTGTCTCCATGGCAACTAACAACAACAACAATCTCCTTTATAAGAGTCAACTAATTATAAATGTTAATCACATCTACAAAATACCTTCACTGCAACATCTAAACTAGTATTTGACCAAACAACTGGGTACCCTAGGCTAGCCAAGTTGACACATAAAATTAACCATCACATAGATATAATACTGTTATGCAGTTAGACTAAAGAATTGAATTGCTTAGGCACATGTACTGAATGAGTCCCTGGTGGTACAAATGGCTAACACGCTCAGCTGCTAACAAGATTTGGAGGTCACATCCACACAGAATCTCCTCAGAAGCATGGGCTGGCAATCTACTTCAAAAACTAATGGCCATTGAAAACCCTATGGAGCACAATTCTACTCTGACACACATGGGGTCACCATGAGTCAGAGTCAATTCAATGGCAACTGCTAAATAAGTAAGCAAGTATACACCATATTTACAAGTGAAATAACTTGATGTTTGGATTTCCTTTCAAATATTCCAACAAAGGAAAAAGAGTAGGGGAGTTAGATGAACTAAAATTGAGAAAATGGTTGAAATTGTTTAAACTAGGTTATTGGTACACGGAGGTTCATATACTATTCTCTTTAGATTTATGTGTTTGAAATTTTCAATACCACAAAATTTAAGTAATACAGTAGATTGTTACACTGAAGAGAGTTCAAATATAAATTGAGATTAAATTTCCAGTGACCGTAAACATGATGTGCTCTCGAAAACTCTCAGGAGACTCACAGCATGGCTCTAGGGAGAAACAGGCATTAAGGACAATGACTTCTGCATTCAGTAAGGTTGTTTTTGTGAAGTGAGAGAGAAAAAAATAACATCTGTAAATTAATTTATTAGGTTAATATTTAAAATAATATAATATTCTATGCATGAATATTTGAATAAGAGACTTCTAAATTTAACCTAGTGGAGGAAAATGAGGCATTTCTATTTTCTCCTCAGGAATTACAGAAAGAAAACAAAAAACCAAGGAGAAAAAGAACATAAAGTAAACTCCACCTTTAGTCACCAAAACTAAAAGATCTTAAAGTCTCTGAACCAAAAAAAAAAAAAGACAAATATCTCACAGAAACAGAAGTATAATCAAAAGTGTCATGAATACTGAGAGAGATGCCCACAGCTGCAGATCTAAGAAAAGCCCACTGAAGAACACTCTCAAAAACCAACAAAACAAAACCGAACAGCATAGTAAGCAAAACGAAACAAAGACTAACATTGAGGATTTACTACATACCAGGCACTGTTGACTCATTGAACTGCAAAGTCGATGTCAATGGCACTTCCTCAGGTCTAAAACCAAGAATCCCTTGCTTGCAACAATGGCAACTTGGTGTGTGGGCTGGGGGCAAGACTCCATTTGTCATTAAGTCTCAAGAAACTATGAAGACAGGGTTGAATAATGAATCAGAGACATGTCTCATTTGCAGCACAACTTGTTGGCGAGAGAAAGAAAGCAGAGAAACTGAATTTTGTAAGCCACGCTGCAGTGATCTTTGTTGGCTGGCTAGGATTTCAGATTAAAAGAATTATTCCCACAGTCCTGGAATGTGGCCCCAATTTCTCCCCTCAGAGGCCTGATGATGCAGTAGTTAACCACTTGGCTGCTAAACCACTAGCTGCTCTGAGGGAGAAAGATGTGACAATCTGCTCCCATAAAGATTTACAGCCTTGGAAATCCTATGGGCAGATTTACTCAGTCCTAAAGAGTCACTATGAGTCAGAATTTGACTCAGAATACATTCTTCAGCATAGAGCTAGTAGTTTACCTCATTCAAAGATGAGTACTAACTAGTAAGGAACAATCTCAAGACCCACGAAAGATACTACACATTAAAAGATGAAAGGAATAGAAAAAACAAAAGGCAGGAAAAGAAAACTCACCAGAAAAAAAAAATCACTATGAAATATTAACAAACAATTCGATGAAATAATTACCTCTAGGGAAAAAAAGATAACCAAGGGACCATATAGTAAAACAATAAAAGATAAAACATTAGATTGTGGAGTTCAGAAAAAAAGCAGAGAAAATATATAAATAAATAAAACCACCTCAGAAACAAACGCCAAACTGAAAACAGCACAAAAAGAATAGACATTGTTCAACACACAATAATGGACATACAGGAGAAGACTGAGAGAAGTAAGCAATATGACATGAGGATCAGAGAGTGTGAAAAGAGATTCAAGAGAAAATATAAATATGAAAGACAAAGAGGGCCCAACATAAACATAATTGGAAACTGTAAGGAAAAGAGACTATGTATGAGAAATTGGAGATTGTATACACAGAGAGAGAACCTACGTTGTAGAAAAGTATAAAGAAGTAAAGTTACCGAAATGTTATACAAGGAACTGGTAACAGTGCTTTCCTACAAAGAGGGGAACTGAGTGGCTGGGGAACAGTCTCAATTTAAGCATATATTTTGTTTCATAAATGTGTGTTACTTATTCAATTATTTAATATATGAATAAACATGTAAATATAAAATATTCAATATTATACACACATTCAACTATATCTACTCCTGGAAAAAAGTAAATACATGAAAGAAACTCCTTTAGCTTCTAGATTTAATTACTAGTTTATAGAAACAACAGAGAGGCAAGTGGGTATATAAGAGTTCATTTTGTTTTACTTTTCTAGCTGCTTAAATTTTTAAAACAAAAATTTTGAACTTCTCATTGGTATTAACTGAAAAAACAGTGATCTTTCTTTTAGGACATATTCAATGGATTATATCTGATCTCCAATGTCCCAGCTGGTAGAAAAGAGTAGGTTAGGGAGAAGAGACCACTCAGTATCACTCAGTACAGTGTAATAACACGACATAACATGTTGAATCTTTGTTGGAGACAGTGACTAACTCCTGACTACCGTGAATTGAGAATAGTCTCATTGTATTGACATCAAATGAAACCTAGAGGCAGAAATTTTCCCTGACTAAAGGAAATTAAAAAAGCAATCTCCACATTTCATAACTTTTCTAATAATCTGGGTGTGATCTCACTGTTTGTAAAGCTCAGCCCTTCCTGAATTGTAAGCTCAGCCCATTCTCACTATATATGAAGTGTGCAGGGAAGCCTTGATCAGAGTTCCCCTCCTATCAGCTCCACGCTACAGCTTCTCACCCTTTCCTCACCTTCTCATCTTTAGAGAACCATGTCTAGCAAATCCACCATTATCCGTCGTGGCTTCAGCGCCAGCTCAGCCAGATTCCCTGCAGCCAGCCCCTCAGGCTTCACCTGGCTCTACTCGCCCCGCTCCATAGGCAGTGGTGGCCTCGGTGGGGCCTGTGGAGGAGTTGGCTTTGGCAGCAGGAGCCTCTGTGGCCTGGGGGGCTCCAAGAGGATCTCCATTGGAGGGGGCAGCTGTGTCATGGGGAGCGGATATGGCAGCAGAGTTGGAGGTGGCTTTGCCTTTGGAGGAGGATCCAGGGCCGGATTTGCTTTTGGTGGTGGAAGTGGCTTTGTTGGTGGCTATGGGGGCTATGGGAGCTCTGGCTTCCCTGTCTGCCCACCTGGAGGCATCCAAGAGGTCACTGTCAACCAGAATCTCCTCACTCCTCTGAACCTGCAAATCGACCCCACCATCCAGCGAGTGAGGACCGAGGAACGGGAGCAGATCAAAACCCTCAACAACAAGTTTGCTTCCTTCATTGACAAGGTGAGACATGAGAATGTTCCCTTCTTCTGGTATTTCAGAGTTTCCTGAGAAACAATGAGCTTGCTGCCAGGGGGAGACTTAGGAAGGAGGGAGGAGGGGGCTCCAATTGGCAATCCACAAGGATGCCACACTGGCTCCATACTGACAACAGGCAGAGGTGATGTAAATAATTTTGAAATAATTAATCTCTTAAATGACCCTCATTCCTGCCTAAGAAGAGTTATCACCTTCTGATAATCCTGAAGAATAGAAAGGGAATAAAAGAACGTCATGAGTTCACTTTTACTTCCTAAGATTCTAAGCAATTGTAAAGGAGAGTCTAGTCACAGAGATCTCTGAGCTCTGGAAACGAGGCAAAAAATATGAGTTTATGTTAATAGTGGAGAAATAATTTGGAAGAGGATAGCTAAAATGTTGCACGACTTGACGACTGTAATCAATGTCACTGAATTGTACGTGTAGAAATTGTTCGTGTTTCTTTTGTGTGCATATTTTCTACAAAAATTAATAAACGATTTTTAAAAAAGGAAAGAATATTTTGTCCAGGTGCAGAAGCATTTATATAATCTATAGAAAAAAGAACTTAGTCTAGAAATAGAGGATGACCATCGCTGAAGGATGTTTTGCAGGAGACTCGTGCACTAAATGGGAAGTTGGATCCCATTAGGAATAATTAAGCAACAGTTAATATCCCTTCTAATTGTTCCCAAAACCAAACTCATTGCCATCAATTCGATTCCACCTCATTGTGACCCTACAGGACAGAGTAGAAATACCCCCATTGGGTTTCCAAAGCTGTAATCTTGATTGGAGCAGACTGCCACAGCTTTCTTCACCAAGGCAGCTTCTGAGTTCTAACCACCAACCTTTTGGTTAGCAACCCAGCACTTAACCACTGTGCCACCCGGGCTGCTATGTAAAATGAAAGTTTTCTACAGTATATCCTGTAAATGCTATCTTTAAACAAGATTTGTGTTTCTGCTAGTCAAGAGGACAGATAGTGTTGAAAATCCGTGATAGGCTCTATAACGTCAAGATGGGAAAAGCTCAAAAGTCCATGGGCCAGTTTTTCTTTCTCTGGGAGGATCTGTGAGGTATGAAGGGAAAACGTCTGGGGAGCAGAACTCTCAGCCTAAGCCTCTGAGCTACTCCTCCAAGGGCAGCACCATGGAGATCTCCCAGGCCTGCTTGGAGACCTGAAAACCCAGGCACTTCCTTCTTTCCTTTGTCTAAAAATAACCACCTTGTTTCCTCCCAGGTGCGTTTCCTGGAGCAGCAGAACAAGGTTCTGGACACCAAGTGGACTCTGCTCCAGCAGCAGGGCACCAATACTGTGAGGCAGAACCTGGAGCCCTTGTTCGAGCAGTACATCAGCAACCTCCGCAGGCAGCTGGACAGCATCCTTGGGGAGAGAGGCCGCCTGGACTCTGAGCTGAGGAACATGCAGGACCTGGTGGAGGACTACAAGAACAGGTGACTTAAAGAAAATTTGTAGGGCATAGTCCTTAAGGATGGATCTTCAAGAAATAGATATCACCAGATATAAAATTGCCCTTACAATTCCTTAGCAAAGCATGTCCGGTGGAAATAAAAATCACAAGTGAATGTCTATGAACAAACCGGAAAAGCAAAAGAGAACTATGGGTAGAAGAGGAAGGGAAAAAGAAAAGAAATTGATAATAATCATCCTTCAGGCTCTCTGTGGCAAGAAAGCTCAATTCATGAATGCTAAATTTTATGGAAAGCATTGGATCTCAGGCTGTCTTTTCTGTATCATCTTACTCACTGGCTAAATTATATTGTACCTTTTCTTGTTCTAGATATGAAGATGAAATCCACAAGCGCACAGCAGCAGAGAATGAATTTGTGACTCTGAAGAAGGTTAGTTGATTAAGATCATAGATTCAGGCTTCTTTACAGGAGCAGAATAGGTAGAGAGGCTAAAAATTGAATAGGCTGGGGATGAGGGCTCAGCTGATCCAAGTTGTTGGTCTTTCCCCAGGATGTGGATGCTGCCTACATGAATAAGGTTGAACTGCAAGCCAAGGTAGATGGTCTTACAGATGAGATCAATTTCCTGAAAGTCTTCTATGATGCAGTAAGTATCTCTATGCCCATTTTATGTAGCCTAGTGGGGCTCAGCATTGGGTGGAAGATTCTTGGGCTGAGATCCCCTGTGAATGTCTCTGGAAAAGATGATCTTACAATCTTGTGTTCTGCAGGAACTGTCTCAGATGCAAACCCACATCTCAGACACATCTGTGGTCCTGTCCATGGACAACAACCGCAACCTGGACCTGGACAGCATTATTGCTGAAGTCAAAGCCCAATATGAGGAAATAACTCACAGGAGCCGGACTGAGGCTGAGTCCTGGTACAAGACCAAGGTGAGCAGTGACTTGGCAGCTGGGGGCAGGAATCCTGTGCCCTTCTCCCCGACGGTCCAGTTAGCAGAACTAGCAAGACTATGACCTTTATTTGAGAACTGTATTTCAGGGAAGCTGGGGTCATCTCACAGGAGGTACATCCTTGCACTATTAAAGCAGACATTTACAGAATTTATACCCAAATATAGTAAGGAAAATAATGCAAATGCAAGAGGAAAACTACCTTAAATAAGGAACTACAGATCTTTGCATTTATCTTTATCCTGAATACTGGCTCTCAGAAACACTGTACAGAATATCACCTTCCTGGAAGAGAATTAGATCAGTCGTGGTCCACTAATAAGAATGCTCTGTGGTTCAACTGTACAGTATCTAACAGCCTTGAAACATTAAACTTTCCCACATTCCCTAGATGAGAAACCGTTAGGATCAGGTTTTTTAAATGCCTGGTCAAGAATTGAACGCCATTGCTAGCACGTGAAAACCCATACACACTGTTTCTCTCCCTCTGAACCACAGTATGAGGAGCTGCAGGTCACGGCAGGCAGACATGGGGAAGACCTGCGCAACACCAAGCAGGAGATTTCTGAGATCAACCGCATGATCCAGAGGCTGAGATCCGAGATCGACCATGTCAAGAAGCAGGTACGATAGTGGGAGAATAACAGGGGTGAGAGGCCAATGGTGAAGGAAAGCAACGTTTCCTTGTTAGACAATCAGGCAGTCATCAAACATGATCTGTGCAAATTTCTGGGTACTGAAGAAACTGCAGAGGAGGGAAGATAATCCAAACCAAGACCTTGATATAAACACGTTGAGGGAACCAGTGCCTAGTGTTCAGAGCTGTAAAAATTTAGGCTAGAGGCATTAAAAGGATTTAAACAAGAAGAACGACTGACTTGGAAATTGCAAAAGAACACGTTGGGAAGGAAAAACGCAGAAAGCTTGAGGAATCTAGTTGCATATCTGCTCAAGTCCAAGGTAAAAAAGGAGAGAGGAGCAAAATCAGAGCATGAAGAGCAGTGTTGCCCAAATGTGTGAGACACTAAGGTGAGAGAAAGGCAAGATCTTAAGCGTCTGATTTGAAAACCCATCACTTCAACTGAGGATGTTTTTAATTTTGTGTAAGTTAGTGTGGCATTCTCATTAGATTATCAGTAATGGTCCTGGTTTGGCTTTGGAGACAATACTACAAAATGAAGTGAGATCCTTCATTGCAGTGTTCCCTGGTCTTATGTCCACTCTACTATCTTCTATTAGTTACCACCCACATCCTCATTCAGGGTGGTTGCACAAAGTGGCATGGGTTTTTTATCAAGTGGCTCCCAGACTTGAAGACTTTTAAAGTACTGACACTTGGGAGGAAGAGTGAAAGCTCCTTCTCCATCAATTCTGTGGTGTAGGATTATTCCTCACTGGGAAAGGAGAACAAGGAATAGCCTCCCCTGAAGAAACAGATTACAAGTTCTTTCTTCGTTTTCCCCATCTAGTGTGCCAACCTGCAGTCCGCCATTGCTGATGCTGAACAGCGTGGGGAGCTGGCCCTCAAGGACGCCAAGAACAAGCTGGAGGGACTGGAGGATGCCCTGCAGAAGGCCAAGCAGGACATGACCCGGCTGCTGAAGGAGTACCAGGAGCTGATGAACGTCAAATTGGCCCTGGACGTGGAGATCGCCACCTACAGGAAGCTGCTGGAAGGAGAGGAGTGCAGGTGGATAACATAACTTTCTCAGACTTCTGGGTGGTATCTCTGAGATATTCAGCCCCTGAGCACAATGTTTGGCCACTATAGTCACGATCATAATTGCTGTTCTTGGAAAACAACCACAAGGATGATTTCCCCTGGACTATTTCTCTGATCGAGGCTTCCCCAATAATTCAGCTGATGGATCTCAGAGAGCTCATCTTCCCTTTGTTTCTTCTCCTCCTAGGCTGACTGGCGAAGGTGTTGGACCAGTCAACATCTGTAAGTACCTTTGTGTGCCTTCCTCCCTTGCCTTTGCTCTTCTGCCTGGATTCAGGCTCGCAGAAGGAAATTCACCACATTTCATTGTTTCTTTATTCCTCTTCCCTCACAGCTGTGACTCAGTCCACCGTCTCCAGTGGATATGGCAGCTCCAGTGGTATCGGTGGTGGCGTAGGCCTGGGTGCAGGCAGTGGCTACTCATACGGCAGTGGTTACAGCCTTGGAGGTGGCTTCAGTTCTGGCAGTGGCAGAGGCATTGGAGGTGGCCTCAGCACCACTGGGGGAAGCAGTTCCACCATCAAATACACCACCACCTCATCCTCCACCAGGAAGGGCTACAAGCACTGAAGTTCTACCACCAGCTCCCGGTTCTCCAATGCCTCAGGCCCCTCTCCCACTGCACAGCCTCCACCTCAGGCTGCTTCTCCTCTCCTGGCCTCTCGTCTTCTCTGATGTCTGAGTTAGAGCTGTTGTTGCCTAGTGTCTTCATTTCATCTCTCTGCCTACATCTGCTCCACCTGAGCTTCCTTTGCTCACCATCACAATGTCAACCTCTGATTTTACATCATAATTTAATCCCATGTGATGCTTCACTGTTACCAAATTATCTATCTCTGCCTCCAATGTCCTGCATCTGAGGCTGAACATTTCAAGAGAATTCCCTCTGCCGCTGTTAATTACAGAAACTCAGCCTGGGTTATACTCCAGAACAGGACAACTTCCTTTTGATTTTCAGTGGCCCAGGAGTTCCCCACTGTACAAGTGTTGTGATCCTTCCTTGCAGTGGCCTTGAAAGCACAGGTGACAAGTCCTGTGATGTACAGAGTCTGTATCCTTGTGATGTTTTCTCTGCTCTTTGCTCTCTTGTAATCGCTAAATAAAGCAGACTTATAATATATTGCATTGTTTAAGTTTCTTTGCCTTGGCACCAATCATTCTTAAGGTTTTTCACCTTCCAAAATCTTTCTTAGTTTTGAGAAATATCCCAAATCCCCATGTCCCTCACTCCCTCCTTACAGAAGTTCAACAAACAGTAATTTGGTGTTGTGATGCTCAGGGCTCCATCTCAGATCATAGCCCATCCTAAATGTTTGGCAAGTGGAATGGGAAGGATCTGGTCCACCATCATTGTCTACTCTCATTTTACTGTCCATACCATGTTCCATCACCTTGGTCCCTCTGCTTGGTCTCTGAGGCCACTCCCTCCCCTGTCCCACCACTCATCCTTAATTTCCAGTTGGTGAAACATATTCCTGGCCTACCAAACAAAAAGACCATTTGACAAGAGCATAGATTGATTTATACTTAGAATTGCCTTCCTGATCAAGAAACTTACCTGACAACTTGTACCCAGAACATTAGAAATGAGCATACTTTTCAATTATACTTCTAAAAATATATCCTGAGGACATAGTACACATACAGAAAAGTGTGCTTACATAGATGTGTATCACAGAAATCTTCACAACAAGGAAAAATTGGAAGGACTACAGTAGGCCAAAATAAGCATCCAACACACTCAGTCACAAAGTTCAAATTCTCATTTCTTGAAGTGTGAAGGTAAACCACTCTCCTCACACTCTAAGCATCTAAAGCAGTTCTGGACCTCTCATGGAGACCCAGGAACAGCCGGGTCTGTGTTGCTCAGGATGGATGGTCCGTGTTCTCTCTCACAGGTGACCTGGCCGTTTTTCACTTTTGTGAGTGGGTAAAAGGAAACTCAGGACCCAGAGTCAGGTTGGCCTGTCAACTTGTGCTGCTCCAGGACCACAGCAGTCCATTTCTCCCAGGAGGGGCAATTATTCCTCTATCCCCCCTGGCTGTTATATCACAATAGAAATTTTCTTGAATTGGCTAATTTATAGAGGGTATTTCTGGATCCTGCTGTATCAATATCCTTCTGTGTTCACCCCTAACCACTCCCCCAAGCATCATGGCAGCCTCTTACATTAGCACCTCTTTACTTTTCCTCACAGAACTTCCCCAACAGCAGATATGTGATGTCTGGCATCTGAAATCTAAGCCTACTTACCACACACATTATCATGTACCAATGAGGAATAACGGAAGGGAAAATAACTCACAAGGAAAATTACCTAGGCTATAACAAGGTATCAGTCAGGATTCTCTAGAGAAACAGAACCAATGATGAATCTGAGAAATAATCAACCATGGATGCTGTCTTAGGCTGGGTTCTCTAGAGAAGCAAAACCAGTAAAGTGTATAAATACATATAGAGAGAGACTTATATGAAGGAAACAGCTCAAGCAATTGCAGAGACTGAAACGTCCCAAGCCTGTGGACCAGGGTAGAGGCCTCTTCCAATTTATAGAGCCTCAAAAGCTGGTGAATCCAAGGTTCGCAAGTAGGAGAGGCGCTCCCACTCACAGGCTGTGAAGATCAATGAATTCCAAGATCAGCAGACAAGACCACAAGGTTTCTCCTGATTCACATAGCTGCAGGGGCTAGCATACCCAAGATCAGCAGGTCGGGGAACCAGACTTGCTCACAGGCTGAGAAGATCAATGAATTCCAAAAGCCACAGGTAAGCTGCTAGCTCAAGTCCCAAGAACCAGAGGTGAGACAACAAGAGGCAGCTGCTAAGTCTAGAACAAGCCAAAAACCTTGGCAAGGCTAGAAGGCAGAAAGTAACCAGTGAAAGACAGAGAAATGAAACTGGGGGGCAGTGAGCCACCACAGGCCCCTTCTCCGCCAGTACCACTCAGCAGATTCCATCACAGAGGTGATCACATATCAAATTTCAACAGGGATGTGATCACAACATTATGCAACTGCTAAAACACTGAGAATAATGGCCTAGCCAAGTAATCATCACAGTCCACCCCTTGTCAGCTTGGCACCTGTACACATCTCCTGAAAGCATACATCATCTCTGAATAAAAATAATTACAAAGTCATATTTGCACCTAACATGATACAGCTAACACTTGTACAATTGAAAACACACTAGCCCCGTTTACATCGTATATTTTACAAGTGAAGGAAACAAACATATTAGATTTACACATACAGAATGGAAATACTATAGCAATTACAGTCCCCGTTTCTGCAACTGGTCACGTGACTGTAACTGGTATTTAGAACTACCTTCTTCCACCACTCATTCTGCATTCCCTTTGCCCTCAGCAAGCACCTCAGCTGGTTGTTGTTCTTTGTCTGGTGGGGTGACCCAAAGTTTCATTCCTGAAGGATCTGGGCCGTTAGTACTGATGTCAGAATTGGGTTGCTGTAGTTTTCCATTTGACTTTAATCACAGGACATGGTAGTACTAAGAGACACCCTAAAAGATCTCCAACATTCCAGACATACCCGTCTTTACCTCCACTATGTAATATCAATCCGATTTCCTCTTGGTAATCAGGATCAGTCTTACCAGCCAGTATGGTAACTCCCTTCTTTACCTGTTGAGCCAGAGGCATAAGGAGCCCAAAGTGGCCAGGTGGCATTCTTAGCTTCCAGTTCAATGGAATCAGTGATGTGTCTCCAGATGGCAGCATTCCTCCCTTTGGAACTAAGACCTCTAGGCCTGCAGAGCATAAGGTTAAGGGGACAGGAAGCAAAAATCTTGCCAGTGGGTCACTATGGGTAATAGTGAGTGGTGCCACTCCCATTTCCACCCCTTGATTCCTGGACCCATGAATCCTGGCTACGGGAGAAACAGCACCATATATTGGACGCTGGTTTGGAGCATATACAGCCTCCTGGAGAACATTGCCTCAACCCTGCAAGGTATAGCCACCTAGCTGGTGCCATAATTGTGTCTTTAGAAAGCCATTCCATCATTCTATCAAGCCAGCTGCATCAGGAGGATGGGGAACATGGTAAGACCTGTGAATTCCATGAGCATGGGCCCACTGCTGCACTTCATTTGCTATGAATTGAGTGCCTTGATCTGAGGCAATGTCATGGATTGAATTATGTCCCCCAAAAAATGTGTGTGCGAATTTGGCTGGGCCTTGATTCCTGGTATTGTGTGATTTTCTTATACGCTGTAAATCCTGCCTCTATGATGTTAATGAGGGAGGATGGGTAGCAGTTGTGTTAGTAAGGCAGGACTCAGTCTACAAGATTGGGATTGCGTCCTGCGGCAATCTCTTGAGATATAAAAGAGAGATGGGAGCAGAGAGACAGGGGGACCTCATACCATCAAGAAAGCAGTGCCGGGAGCAGAGCGTGTCCTTTGGACTGGGGTCCCTGTGCAGAGAAGCTCCTAGTCTGGGGAACACTGATGAGAAGAAGGTCGACAGCGAGAGAAAGCCTTCCCCTGGAGCTGATGCCCTGAATTTGGACTCTTAGCCTACTTTACTGTGAAGAAATAAATTTCTTTGTTAAAGCCATCCACTTGTGGTATTTCTGTTGTAGCAGCACTAGATGACTAAGATGGATGTTAAATTCTTAGATAAATAAATAAATTTATAATCCTTTGATAAAAATTGTACGGGGTACCTTATTATTGAGCAATCTGGCTGAAACTGCACAGATACTCTGATCATCTTAACATCACTAGCATTATGTGTCTCATGATATGATACAATAGAGGAGATGTAGCAGAATCCATGACATAATCATGCCTGAAACAATTGAAATAATCTAATGAAGCCTGTAACACAAATACCAGAATATAGGAAATGTTCTTGCATTGGGGATATAAGTTAAGTGACGCCAACAGGAAATAGTCAGCCAAATCCAGAATGCAAACATTTTATTATAAACAATTTATCTACTGTTCAATGGCATAGACTAGAAAAGCATTTGTTATAGACTAAATGAACCTTAGGAGACCTAGCAGTCAAGTGCAACGTGTGAGTCTAGTGTGGATGTTGCTTCAGGCAAACCAGCCACAAAAAGACATTGTGATGGTTAAGATTGTGTGTCAACTTGGTTGGGCCATGAGTTTCAGTGTTTTGGTAGTTGTATCATGTAGTGATCACTTCCCTGTTGAGATATGATATGTGATCACCTCCATAATGGGATCTGCTGTGAGTAGCCAATCAGTTGAAAGGGAGTTTCCTTGGGTGTGTGGCCTACATTGACTATAAGTAGACATTCTGGCAAGGCTTAGGGGTTTTTTGCTCACACTGGATCCTTCAACTGGCTCCTGATCGTCTGCCCTCCAGTTCTTGGGCTTGAGCTAGCAACTTACCTGTGGTCTTGCCTGCCAATCTTGGGATTCATCGATCTTCACAGCCTGTGAGCAAGAGCCATCCTCTCCAACCTGCCAATCTTGGGTTTGCCAGCCCTTGTGGCTATGTGAATCAGGAGAAGCCTCTATCCTGACCCACAGACTTGGTACATTCCGGCCTCTATAACTGCATGAGCCATTTTCTTGATACCAATCTCTCTCTCTCTCTCTCTCTCTCTCTCTCTCTCTCTCTCTCTATACACATATATATACACTTTACTGGTTTCGCTTCTCTAGAGAACCCAGCCTAAGATATTTGGTACCAGCAGTGGGGTGCTGCTCTAACAGGAACCTAAAGTATGGAGGCAGTTTTGAAACTGTGAATGGGTAGAGGCTGGAAGAGTTTTAAGATTGCTTTGAAGAGACAGTTGGTGGAACTATGGACATTGAAAACAATTCTGGTGAGGACTCCAAAGGAAGCAAGGAGAGCTGTTACACTGGAAACAGTGCAGACAGTGAGAAGCAACAGCAGAGAAGGAGCAGCAGCAGAACCAGGAGGCCCCAGTACAAGACAGTGCTGGAGCCGATCTATGGAGCAAGAGAGCTGAGTGCCTTTGGCAGGAGGCTTCCTGGCAGAGTGGGGAGTCTCCAGGCACTTATCGGTGGAGTTAGGCTTGCCAACCCACAGAGCAAGAGAGCTGAGTACCTTCCAGCTGAAGTTTACTGGCTGAGTAAGTACTTATCGGTGGAGCTACAGAACTTTTCGAACACTTACCCAAGCAGGGCAGATGCAGGTGATGAGGCCCGAGGGGCCAAGAGGCCAAGGAACTGGGAAGCACAAGCTGAAGAGACAAGGAACACAGGAAGCAGAACTGCCTCAGTCTCAAAGGGTATAGCCACAACCTCTGGAGTCTCAAAGGGTGGAATTGCCACTCAGATGGACTAGGAGAACGGGGCCTCCCAGAGCCAAGGGAGCAGAGTTGTCATTCCAGTGGGCCTGGAAGGTGGAGCTGAAGCCCATGGACACGGGGCCTCCATTCAAAATCTAGAGAGTGTGACCAATACCTAGAGTCTGGAGGGCAGGGCTATCGTGTAAATGGTCTCAGAGAACAGAGGATTATTTTCAAGCCTTGAGGGCTAATGTGCTCTGTTGACTTGCTTGGTGCCTGTTATGCCTTCTTTCCCTCCAATTTCTCCCATATGTAATGAAAATGTCTACTTTGTGCCTGTTCCACCATTGTACTTTGGAGGCAGATAACTTGTATTCTAGATTTCACAGATGAAGAGAAATTTTTTGGATTTTGGACTTGGAGTTGAATTAAGAGTTTTGCTATGATATGATGGAGTGAATATGTTTTACATATGGCAAGGACATGAATTTTGGGGGGCCAAAGTGTGGAATGTCATGAACCGAATTGTGTCCCCCCAAAATATCTGTCAACTTGGTTATGCCGTGATTCTCAGTATTGTATGATTTTCCACCATTTTGTCATCTGATGTGATTTTCCTATGTGCTGTAAATCCTATCTCTATGATGTTATTGAGATGGAATTAGCAGCGGTTATGTTGATGAGGCAGGATTATAAGATTATAAGATTAGGTTGTGTCTTAAGCCAATCTGTTTTGAGATATAAATGACAGAAGCGAGCAGAGAGACATGGAGACGTCATACCACCAAGAAAGCAGGGCCAGGAGCAAAGCGTGTCCTTTGGACCCGGGGTCCCTGCTCCTGAGAAGCTTCTAGACCAGGGGAAGATTGATGACAAGGACCTTCATCCAGAGCTGACAGAGAAGGAAAGCCTTCCTCTAGAGCTGACTCCCTGAATTCAGACTTCTAGCCTACTAGACTGTGAGAGAATAAACTTCTGTTTGCTAAAGCCACCCACTTGTGGTATTCCTGCTATAGCAGCACTAGATAACTAAGACAGGCATACTGGAGATAATCAGAGATATTTGAATACGAAGCAGATATTAGATTTCACTAAGGAATGATGATTTTAATAGATTGTGTTAGTCACGGTAGTCCAAATAAACAGAACCAATAGTAAATAGAGATAGATAGACATAGAAACAGAAAGGGAGAGAGAGGGATTTAAGCAATTGGCTTACATGATTGTGGATGGCTGGCAAATTCTAAATCCATAGGCCAAGAGACAGGCTGGAAACTCTGGTAAGATATGTTGTTGATTCTATTGTTGAAAGATTGTCTATGCTATAGTAGCTACCATGTTGTTGTTAGGTGCCATCGAGTCAGTTCCGACTCATAGCGACCCTATGTACAACAGAATGAAACATGGCCTGGTCCTGCACCATCCTCACAATTGTTTTATGCTTGAGCCCATTATTGCAGCCACTGTGTCAATCCATCTTACTGAGGGTCTTTCTCTTTTTTGCTGACCCTCTACTCTACCAAGCATGATATCCCTCTCCAGGTATTGGTCCCTCCTGATAACATGTCCCAGTATGTGAGATGAAGTCTCGCCATCCTCACTTCCAATGAGCAATCTGTCTTTACTTCTTCCAAGACAGATGAATGTAGAAATTATTGAACAATATCAATAATATCACACACAAGTAAAATGTTGCTGAAGATCATTCAAAAGCAATTGCAGCAGTAGGTCAACAGGGAACTGCCAGAAATTCAAGCCGGATTCAGAAGAAGACATAGTTACCACACTTGTCCTTTATTCCTGCGTCCCTTTCAGTGTCCTCTCTTGCCTTGGTCATGCTGTGCTGACTTTTCTCATATTGTGTATTGCCTTTCTCTTCACCAATATTAACTCGTGTCTACTATCTCTTTGGTAATTTTCCTTCTCTCTCCCTCCTATCCCTGGTAACCATCAAAAGTCTTTTTTTTCCCCATGTGTAAACCTTTTGTTATTTTATAAAAGCAGTCTCACACAATATTTGTCTTTTTATAATTGACTTATTTCACTAAACATAATGCCCTCCAGATTCATCCATGTTGTGCAGTGTTTTGCAGATTCATCATTATTCTTTATCATTGCGTAGTATTCCATCGTGTGTATGTACCACAGCTTGTTAATCCATTTATCTGATGATGGTCACTTAGGTTGCTTCCACCTTTCAGCTACTGTGAATAATGCTGCAATTAACATGAGTGTGCATATGTCTATTTATGTCACGGCTCTTATTTCTTTAGGGTATACACCTAGGAGTGAGATTGCTGGATCATAGTGTATTTCTATTTCTAGCTTTTTGAGGCAGCGCCATACCATTTTCTCTAGTGGTTATACCATTTTACACTCCCACCAGCAGTGTATAAGAGTCCCAGTCTCCCCACATCCTTGCCAACATTTGTCATTTTCTGTTTTTTGACTAGTGCCAGTAATGCTGGGGTGAGATGGTATGTCATTGTAGTTTTGATTTGCATCACTCTAATTGCTAATGATCATGAGAGTATTTCTTCATATGTTTGTTAGCAGCCCGAATGTCGTCTTTTGTGAAGTGTCTGTTCATTTCCTTTGCACATTTTTTAATTGGATTATTTATCCTTTTGTTGTTGTTGTTGTTGAGGTGTTGAAGTTTTCTATAAATTTTGGAGATTAGACCTTTGTTGGATATGTTGTAGCCCAATTTTTTTTCCAATTTCTAAGTTCCTTTTTACTCTTTTGGAGAAGTCTTTTGTTGAGCGTAAGTGTTTAATTTTTAGGAGGTCCTATTTATCTAGTTCATTTTCTTCTGTGTGTGCATTTTTGGTTACGTTTGGTAACCTATTTATAACATATATTAGGGCCCCTAACGTTGTCTCTAATTTCTCTCCATGATCTTTATAGTTGTAGGCTTTATATTTAGGTCGTTGATTCATTTTGAGTTAGTTTTTGTGTATGGTGTGAGGTATGGATCCTGTCTCATTTTTCTACAAACAGATATCCAATTTTGCCAGCACCATTTGTTGAAGAGATTGTCTCTTCCCCATTGAATAACCTTTGGTCCTTTGTCAAAGATCATCTGTCCATAAGTGGATGGATTTGTGTCTGGGTTCTTAATTCTGTTCCATTGGTCTATGTGTCTGTTGATGTACCAGTACCAGGCTGTTTTGACTACTGTGGCTGTATCAGGTGAGTGGCACTGCCAAGTGACTGTAGTTGGGTTTTGTGGACTTGATTTGCAGTATTCCCCACTTCACTAACAGGTCAAAATGAAAATCTTCATAAAGATCCTGACTGGCAAGACCATCACCCTGGAGGTGGAACCCAGGGACACCACTGAGAACGTAAAGGCTAAGCTCCAGGATAAAGAAGGCATCCCTCCTGACCAGCAGAGGCTCTTCTTTGCAGACAAGCACCTGAAGATGGTCGCACTCTTTCTGACTACAACATCCAGAGTCAACTCTGCACCGTGTCCTTTGTCTGAGGGGTGGCTGTTAATTCCTCAGTCTTGCATTCACAGTGCCCAGTGATGGCATTACTCTGCACTATAGCAATTTATCCCAATTTAACTTTAGAAATTACCGGTTTCAGTAATAACTGAACCTCTTCAAAATGTTAATAAAAGTTTTGTTGCATGGTAAACAGACAAAGAAAAAAGGCTTTATTTATTCAGGGCCTCTTTCCCTTCCACATAAAGTTAGTGGTTAGTTTTTTCATCTCAATGAAGAATGCTGTTGGGATTTGGATCAGGATTGCATTATATCTATATATAGGTTTGGGTAGTATTGATGTTTTCACAATGGTAGGCCTTCCTATCCAAGAGCATGGTATGTTTTTTTTTTTTTTTAATTTTTTTTTATTGTACTTTAGATGAAGGTTTACAGAACAAATGATTTCTCATTAAATAGTCAGTACACATATTGTTTTATGACATTGGTTAACAACCCCACAACATGTCAATACTCTCCCTTCTTGACCTTGGAGGGTCTTTTTTTTTTTTTTGGTGAAAATGTACATAGCCAAAGATACACTCAGCATTTCAAAAATGTCTATGTACAGTTCAGTGACATAGATTACATTCTTCCAGTTGTGCTGCTATTCTCACTATCCTTTTCCAAATTATTCCATCACCACTATCTTCAACTCACTGTCCCCTGGGCTTCCCATCAGACCTTTTGAGTTGCTGTTGTCAGTTTGATCTCACATAGATAATTCTTTTTTTTTTTTTTTTTGTACTTTAGATGGAGATTTACAGAACAGTTTCTCATTAACAGTATTGCCCTATGACAACGTTTAACAACCCCATGACATGTCAACACTGTCCCTTCCCAACCTTGGGCTCCCTATCACTAGCTTTCTATTCCCCTCTTGCCTTCTAGTCCTTGTCCCTGGACTGCTGTGCCTCACTAGTCCCATTTTGTTTTATGGGGCTGCCCAATCCGCGGCTGAACGGTGACCTTGGGAGTGGATTCACCACTGAGCTAAAAGGATGTCCAGGGGCCATACTCTTGGGGTTTCTCCAGTCTCTGTCAGGACAGTAAATCTGGTCTTTTTGTGTGTGTTAGAATTTTGTTCTACATCCTTCTCCAGCTCTGTCCAGGACCCTCTGTTCTGATCCTAGTCAGAGCAGTCATTGGTGGTAGCCTGGCACCATCTAGCTGTACTGGACTCAGTCTGGTGGAGGCCGTGGTAGCTGTGGTCCATTAGTCCTTTGGACTATTCTTTTCCTTGTATCTTGTTCTCTTCATTCTCCCTTGCTCCTGAAGGGGTGAGACCAGTGGAGTATCTTAGATAGCTGCTCACAGGCTTTTAAGACCCCAGATGCTACTCACCAAGGTAGAATGTAGAACATTTTCTTTATAAACTGTGCTATGCCAATTGAGCTAGATGTTCCCCGAGACCATGGTCCTTACAGCCCTCCACCCAGCAATTCAGTCCCTCAGGGAGTTTGGATGTGTCTATGGAGCTTCCATAACCTTTCCTTGTACAAGTTTTGCTGGCTTCCCCAGTATTGTGTACTGTCTTACCCTTCACCAGTGTTACTACTTATCTATTGTTTATTTAGTTCCTCCCCCCCCCAAACCCTCCCATCCCTTGAACCAACAAAGATTGTTCCTTTTTGTGTATAAACTTTTTCATGAGTTTTTACAGTGGAGGTCTCATACAATATTTGTCCTTTTGTGATTGACTTATTTCACTCGGCATAATGTCCTCCAGTTTCACCCATGTTATCAGATGCTTCACAGATTCATCATTGTTCTTTATCATTGCGTAATACACCATTGCGTGTATGTACCATAGTTTGCTTATCCATTCTTCTGTTGATGGGCATCTAGGTTGTTTCCATCTTTTTGCTATTGTGAACAATGCTGCAATGAACATGGGTGTGCATATGTCTATTCGTGTGACAGCTCTTATTTCTCTAGGATATACTCCTAGGAGTGGGATTGCTGGATTGTATGGTATTTCTATTTCTAGCTTTCTAAGGAAGTGCCGTATCATTTTCCAAAATGGTTGTATCATTTTGCATTCCCACCAGCAGTGCATAAGAGTTCAGATCTCGCCACAGCCTCTGCAACTTTTGTTATTTTCCAGTGTTTTTGATTTGTGCCAGTAATGCCAGGGTGAGATGGTATTTCGTTATGGTTTTGATTTGCATTTCTCTAATGGCTAGTGATCACCAGCATTTCCTCATGTGTCTGTTGGCCACTTGAATGGCTTCTTTGGTGAAGTGTCTGTTCATTTTTTTTCCCTATTTTTTAATTGGATCATTTGCCTTTTCGTTCTAGAGGTGTTGGATTTTCTTGTAGACTTTAGAGATGAGACCTTTGTCTGACTTGTAATGTCCAAAAATTTTTTCCCAGTCTGTAGGTTCCCTTTTTACTATTTTGGTGAAGTCTTTTGATGAGAATAAGTGTTTAATTTTTAGAAGATCCCAGTTATCTAGCTTACCTTCTGGAGTTTGTGTGTTGTTAGTTATAGTTTGTATCCTGTTAATGCCGTGTATTAGGGCCTCTAACGTTGATCCTATTTTTTCTTCTATGAACTTTATATTCGTGGGCTTTATATTTAGGTCTTTGATCCATTTTGAATTAGTTTTTGTATATGGTGTGAGGTATGGGTCCTGTTTCATTTTTTTGCAGATGGACATCCAGTTTTGCCAGCACCATTTGTTAAAAAGACTGTTCCCCATTTGATGGAGTTTGGGCCCTTGTCAAAGATCAGGTGACCGTAGGCGGATGGATTTACATCTGGGTTCTCAAATCTGTTCCACTGGTCAATGTATCTGTTGTTGTACCAGTACCAGGTTCTTCTGACTACCATAGCTGTAAAGTAGATTCTGAAGTCATGTCGTGTGAGTCATCCTACTTTATTCTTCTTCAGTAGTGCTTTACTTATCCGGGCTTCTTCTCTTTCCATGTAAAGTTAATGATCAAATTTTCCATCTCTTTAAAGAATGTTGTTGGTATTTGGATCAGGATTGCATTGTATTTGTAAATTGCTTTGGGTAGAATTGTCATTTTCACAATGTTGAGTCTACTTATCCATGAGCATGGTATGTTTTTCCAATTATATATATCCCTTTGGGTTTCTTGCAGAGGTGTTTTGTAGTTTTCTTTGTAAGGTCTTTTACATCACTGATTGGATTTATTACTAAGTATTTTTTTTTTTTAGGGGCTATAATAAATGGTATTGTTTTCTTGATTTCCTTTCCATTGTTCTCTTTATTGGTGTATAGGAATCCAACAGATTTTTGTATGTTTATCTTGTATCCTGCTACACTGCTGAATCTTTAAGTTAGTTCCAGTAGTTTTCTAGTGAAGTCCTTAGGGTTTTCTATGCATACTATAGTATCCTCCACAAACAGGGACAGTTTAACTTCTTCATTACCAATTTGGATGCCCTTTATTTCTTTTTCTTGCCTGATTGCTCTAGCTAGAACTTCCAGCACAGTGTTAAATAGGAGTGGTGATAAAGGGCATCCTTGTCTTCTTCCTGTTCTCAAGGGGAATGTTTTCAGCCTCTCTCCATTAAGAATGATGTTGGCCGTTGGTTTTGCATAGATGCCCTTTATTATGTTGAGAAATTTCCCTTCTATGCCTGTTTGATTGAGAGTTTTTATCAGGAAAGGGTGTTGGACTTTGTGGAATGCCTTTTCTGAGTCAATTGAGATGACCACGTGATTGTTTTCTTTCCTTTTATTTATGTGATGGATTATGTTGATTGATTTTCTAATGTTGAACCATCCTTGCATACCTGGTATGAATCCTACTTGGTCGTGGTGTATTATTTTTTTGATATGATGCTGAATTCTGTTGGCTAAAATTTTGTTCAGAATTTTTGCATCTATATTCATGAGAGATATTGGTCTGTAATTTCTTTTTTTGTGGTATCTTTGCCTGGTTTTGATATCAGGGTTATGCTGGCTTCATAGAATGAATTTGGAAGTGTTGCTTCCTCTTCTATGCTCTGAAATAATTTGAGTAGTACTGGTGTAAGCTCTTCTCTGAATGTTTGGTAGAATTCTCCAGTGAAGCCATCTGGGCCAGGGCTTTTTTTTTTTGTTGGGAGTTTTTTTTTTTTTTTATTACTTTTTCTGTCTCTTCTCTTGTTATGGGTCTGTTCAGATTTTCAACATCACTTTGTGGTAGTTTGGATAGGTATTGTGTTTCTAGAAATTGATCCATTTCGTCTAGGTTTTCAAATTTGTTGCAGTATAGTTTTTCATAATATTCTGTTATGAACCTTTGTATTTCAGTTAGGTCTGTTGTAATGTCCCCCATTGCATTTTTTATTAGGGTTCTTTGCATCCTCTCCTGTTTTTCTTTTGTCAGTCTGGCCAGTGGTTTGTCGATTTTATTGATCTTTTCAAAGAACCAACTTTTGGTTTTGTTGATTCTTTCTATTGTTTTTCTATTCTCTATTTCATTTATTTCTGCTCTGATCTTTATTATTTCCTTTTTTCTGGTGGCTTTGGACTTTTTTTGCTGTTCCCTTTCTATTTGTTTGAGTTCTGTAGTTAATGTTCTGATTTTGTACCTTTCTTCTTTTATGATGTGTGTGTCTATTGCTATAAATTGTTCTCTGAGGGCTGCCTTTGCTATGTCCCAGAGGTTTCGGTGTGATGTGTTTTCTTTCTCTTTTGATTCTAGGAATTTTTTTATTCCATCTCTGATTTCTTCTATTACCCAGCAGCTTGTAAGCAGTGTGTTGTTCAGTTTCCATGTAATTGATTTTTTTTCCTTGCTCTTCCTGTTGTTAATTTCTACCTTGATGGCTTTGTGGTCAGAGAAGATACTTTGTATTATCTCATCGTTTTGGATCTTGTTGAGGATTGCTCTGTGGCCTAAGATGTGGTCTATTCTGGAGACATTAAAAGAATGTGTATTTTGCAGCTGTTGGGTGGAGTGTTCTATATAGGTCTATGAAGCCAGGTCGGCTGATTGTGCCCTCTAGTTCTTCTGTATCTTTGTTGACTTTCTTTCTAGATGTTCTGTCCTTTACCAAGAGTGGTGTGTTGAAGTCTCCTACTATTATTGTGGAGCTGTCGATTTCTCTTTTCAGTGCTGTTAGAGTTTGTTTTATGTATTTTGAAGCCTTGTCATTGGGTGCATAGATGTTTATTATGGTTATGCTGGATCATCCCTTCAATCACTATATAGTGTCTTTCTTTGTCTTTTATGGTGGATTTTGTTTTAAAGTCTATTTTTTCTCAGATTAGTATTGCCACTCCTGCTCTGTTTTGGTAGCTGTTTGCTTGATATATTTTTTCCATCCTCTGATTTTTAATAGATTTAAGTCTTTGTTTCTAAGGTGTGTCTCTTGTAGACAGCATATTGATGGATCCTGGTTTTTTTATCCATTCTGTCACTCTCCATCTCTTTATGGGTGCATTTAGGCCATTTACATTCAGTGTAATTATGGATAGGTGTGAGTTTATTGCTGTTATTTTGTAGTACTTTTTTGTGTGGTGTTGACGTTTTCTTTGTTCCTCTTACTCTCCAGTGCTGAATTCCTTTTGTTGGTGGGTTTTTTTTTTTTTTTCATTTCTGTTGTTTTTGTAGGTTTTGTTTTCACTGAGACTTTATGTTTTTCTTCTTTATTTTGATGAGTAGGTTTATTAACCTTCTCTGTGGTTACCTTGAAATTTACCCTTATCTTCCTAGGTTTGAACTAGTCTATTATTACTTGACCTTGCCTTGCCTTCCTCTCCATTAGAATGTTCTATACCTACACTGTTCATTCCCTCTTTTATTGTTCTGATGCTGTTGTCATTTACAGATTAACCTCTCTGCTTCTTTGTTGTAATTCTTTTGGTTTTGGATAGTCCTTGAGAGTTCATTTCCTAGGTTGGTATCTGGCTGGTACAATCCTGTGTCTTAGTTTCAGCCTGTGGTCTGATGTTGTTTGTTCTCAGATCGAAGGGCTCCCTTTAATAATTCTTGTAAGTTTGGTTTGGTTTTTCCATAGTCCCTTAATTTCTGTTTATCAGGAAATGACCTAATTTCACCATCATATTTGAATGAGAGTTTTGCAGGATATATTATTCTTGGCTGGCAATTTTTTTCTTTCAAGGTTTTATATATGTCATTCCATTGCCTTCTTGCCTGCATGGTTTCTGCCAAGTAATCTGAGCTCAGTCTTATGTTTCTCCTCTGTATGTGACTTTTTGTTTTTCTCAAGCTGCTCTCAAGTGTGATTATGATATGCCTTGGTGATTTTCTTTTGGGGTCTATCCTATATGGGGTTCGTTGCACTTCTTTGATGGCCAGATTTTCATCTTTCATGATATTAGGGAAGTTGCTGTCAGAAATTCTTCAATGATCCTCTCTGTGTTTTCTGTTTTCTCCCCCTGTTCTGGAACTCCAATCACTTGCAGATTTCTGCTTTTGATTGTGTCCCACATAATTCTCAGTGTTTCTTCATTTTTCTTTATCCTTTTTTTCTGATTTTTCCTCAGAGTTGCATCCAAGTGTTTGTCTTCAATTTCGCTGATCCTATCTTCCATCATTTCAAATCTGCTCCTCAGCCCTTCTATGACACTGTCCATTTCTGAAATCTTGTTGTTTATCTTTGGATCTCTAATTGTTGTTTTTGTATGATTTCTAGTTGTGAATTTATTTTAGCATTTGTTCCTGTATTATTTTCTTGAATTCTTCTGTTTTTTGGGTCTGTATTTTCCATGAGTTTGTCTGCCTTTTCCATGAATTTGTCTAATTTTTCCTCATTTTTGTCTGCTTTTTGCTTCAACTCTTGGATGATTCTGAGTATTAGAGATTTGAATTCCTATCAGGTAGTTCTAGTGCCTTTTCTTCTACTGGAAAGTCATCTGGGGTTTTATTTTGGATGTCTACTGGAACCATCCTGTCCTATTTTTGTATATGTTTTGATATTGTCTGCTGTCTTCCAGATATTCAGTAGTTATTTTCCTCATTTATTGATTGTAGGTTTGTTTGTTTCATCCTGTTTTTTTGTTTTACTTTGGTTATGTCTGAGCAGGCGGGCTGTGTGTTCTTTGGTGTTTGCTCATCTGGGGACACGATACTTTTCACCTCCTTCTCCAGTGGGCAGGCTCAATCACTCAGGTATGGTACAGCAGGGCAGATCCAGCTGAAGAGGAGTTTCTGGGGTGGGTTGTTTGTGGAATGTGATAAGGCCAACAGGCTGGGCCAGGATTCAGTGCAGGGCAGGTTCCCATAGGCCATGCCTGTGCTGCTTGGGGGTGTGATGTTCAGTGCACAGTGCAGGTAGGCAAAAAAGAGGTGGGAAGATAGTGATGTATGGAGCTAAGATGGGTATGGGAAAGAGGAGAGAGAGAAGAGAGGAACAGGAGCTAAAAACATACACACAAACAAAAAAGAGTGCTAAGGGAGCTTGCTGTTGTAGTGGAGAGATGAGAGACTGAGAAATGGAGAAAAACAAAAGAAAAAGGGTAAAAGAAAAAACGAATAAATAAATCAGAGGGAAAAAACAAAAGCCCCCAAGTATCCCACCGGTGCAGCTGGTAGGACTGGGGAAGTTACTCCCAGGCCATGAAGTACAGCCTGGCTAGAAGGGGTAGAGGTGCCACACAGCACCAGGTATTCAGGAGACAGGAAGAGAAGGTAAGTAAAGAGAGACGAGAAACTGGAAATGAAGAGAGACTAAAATGGAAAAAGAGAGAAGAAACCAAAACAAAGAAACAAACAAAAAACAAAAAAACAAAAAAGAAGAAATACCCCCAGGGATGTCACTGTGTGTCTGTGCAGTGTAAGGGAGTAGCTCCCAAGCCACGCAGTACTGCCTGGCTAGAAGGGGCTCCCAAGCCAAGAAAAGAAAAAGACAACAAACAAATAAAAACAAACAAACAAAAGCCCCGGGGGGTCTCATCAGTGTGGTGGCACAGGCCAGGAAGCAGTTTCACTGTTGAGTGGTGTTTTGCAGTCTTTCAGGAAGAAGCAAAGATGGCGTCCGGAGCCAGGTATTTGAGAGAAGGGGGGCTGGTGAGAGGTAAGGAAGAAATCTAAAGAAGTGGAAAAAAGCGAGGCCAGCAGCCAACAGATGGCATTCAGGGAGCCCGCCAGTGTGGGAGGGTGGAATCTAAGTGACTCTGGGATGAAGCCGGTGCTTCCCGGCCAAGAGACTCTGACCGCAGGAAGCAGAGGAGGCCGAGTAGGGGTGAAGAAGGGTGGGGGGTGGGAAAGCTTATATCGCTGGTTACTGGTTGTTCTGTCTCTTGCTGGAAACTCTGTGAAGTTGCTTTCTCGTACCCCCGTTGACTGATCTCCAATAGGAGTCCAAGATGGCGGGTCCGTGCTGTGCTAGCTGATAGGGGACCTCTGCATGTATCTCTTCTCGCTCTCTGTTCTCTGTCAGTTTCTTATTCCATTCGGTGCTTGGCTGAGTTCTTTATCTCTCTATGTGATGCTTAGGGTTTCAGGATTGATGTGTGTCTCTGTTTGACTTAGGTTTTCAGATCTTTGCTGTGGAGGGATGGCATGGTGCTCCTGTTTATAGTTCCATGTTGCCCAGAAGTCCCTATGTTTTTCCATTTATGTAGATCTCTTTTGGATTCTTGTGGTAGTGTTTGGTAGTTTTCCTTGTATGTCTTTTATGTCCCTGGTTAGATTTATTCCTAAGTATTTTATCTTTTGGGGAGCTATTGTAAATGATATTGTTTTCCTGATTTCCTTTTCACAGTTCTCTTTGTTGATGGAGAGGAATCCAACTGATTTTTTTTATGTTAATTTTGTTCCTGCCTCTGCTGAATGCTTTGGTTAGTCCCAAGAGCTTTCTTGTGGAGTCCTTAGGGTTTTCTATGTTTAGAGTCATATCATCTGCAAATAGGGATAGTTTTACTTCTTCCTTACCAATCTGGATGCTCTTTATTTCCTTTTCTTGCCTTATTACTCTCACTAGGACTTTCAATACAATGTTGAATAAGAGTGGTGATAAAGGGCATCCTTTACATTGATTGATTTTCTAATGTTGAACCAACCTTGCATGCCTGGTATGAATCCCTCTTGGTTGTTGTGATGGTTAAGATTGTGTGTCAACTTGGCTGGGCCATGATTCTCAGTGTTTTGGTAGTCATATAAAGTTGTGACCACTTCCCTGTTGAAATTTGATACATAATCACCCTCATGATGGGATCTGCTGTCAGTGGTACTGGCAGGGACAGGGCCTGTGGTGGTTCACCACCCTGTCAGCCTTCATCTCTCTGCCCTCTGCCACCTAGTCCTTCCTGCTCTCCTTGCTCGGGCTTTTGTTTGTTTTATATCCTGCAGCTGACTCCTGTTCGTCTGACCTCCGGTTCTTGGGACTTGAGCTAGCAGCTTACCTGCAGTCTTGCCTGCCAATCTTGAGATTCATCGAGCCTCACAGCCTGCAACAGCCCTGCTCTCTGGCCTTCTGATCTTGCATTTGCCAGCCCCTGTGGCTACATGAATCAGCAGAAGCCTCTTTCCTGTCCCACAGACTTGGGACATTACAGCCTCTAAAAACCACATGAGCCATTTCCTTGATATAAATCTCTCTCTATATATATATGTATATATATTCATGTGCTTTACTGGCTGTACTTCTGTAGAGAACCCAGCCTAAGACAGCCGTGATGTATTATTTTTTTGATATGCTGTTGTACTCTGTTGACTAGGATTTTGTTGAGAATTTTTGCATCTATATTGATGAGGGATATTGGTCTGTAGTTTTCTTTTTTAGTGGTATCCTTGCCTGGATTTCGCATTAGGGTTATGCTGGCTTCATAGAATGAGTTTGGGAGTATTCCTTCTTTTTCTATGTTCTGGAATAGTTTGAGTAGAGTTAGTGTCAACTCTTCTCTGAATGTTTGGTAGAATTCTCCAGTGAAGCCATCTGGACCAGAGCTTCTTTTTGTTGGGAGTTTTTTCTATTACCTCATTCAATTTCTTCGTTTGTTATGGGTCCGTTGAAATTTTCTTCCTCAGTTTGTGTTAATTTAGGTAGTGGTGTTTTTAGAAAGCTTGTCCATTTCCTCTAGATTTTCAAATTTGTTGGAGTAAAAATTTCACAGTGTTCTTTTATGATACTTTTCAGGTGGTTCTGTCATGATGTCATCCATCTCACTTCTTATTCGGGTTATTTGCATCTTCTCCTGTTTTTCTTTTGTTGGTTTGACCAGTGGTTTGTCAATTTTATTAATCCTTTAAAAAAAAAAACCTTTTAGTCTTGTTGATTCTTTCTATTATTTTTCTGTTCTCTGTTTCATTTATTTTTGCTCTAATTTTTATTATTTTTTTTCCTTCTGGCTACTGTGGGCTTCTTTTGCTGCTCTTTTTCTAATTGTTCAAGTTGAGGGTTAATGTTTTGATTTTTGTCCTGTCTTCTTTTTTGATGTGTGCATTTATTGCTATAAATTGACCTCTGAGCACTGCTTTTGCTGTGTCCCAAAGGTTTTGGTATGCAGTGTTTTCATGCTCTTTTGATTCTAGGAAATTTTTTATTTCATCTTTGATTGGTAATCTTCTGTTACTCAGTAATTTTTAAGCAGGGTGTTATTCTGTTTCCATTTATTAGATTTTTTTTCCTTGCTCTTCCTGTTATTGGTTCTACTTTTACAGCACTGTGGTCAAAGAAGATGCTTTGTATTATTTCAATTTTTTTTTTTTTTTAGTTTGTTGAGGCTTGCTTTGTGGCCTAAAATCTGGTCTATTCTGGAGAAGGATCCATGAGCACTGGGGAAGAACGTGTACTTTGCTGCTGTTGGGTAATGTGCTCTGTATATGTCTATGAGGTCAAGTTGGTTGATTGTGGTGTTTAGATCTTCTGTGTCTTCGTTGAGTTTCTTTCTAGTTGTTCTGTCCTTCACCAAGAGTGGTGTGTTAAAGTATCCTACTATTATTGTGGAAGCATCTATTTCTCTTTTCAGTGCTGTTAGAGTTTGTTTTATGTATTTTGGAGCTCTGTAATTGGGTGCATATATATTTATTATGGTTATGTCCTCTTAGTCAGATTGATGCTTTAATCATTATATAATGTCTTTGCTTGTCTTTTATAGTGGATTTTGCTTTAAATTTTATTTTATCAGAGATTAATATTGCCACTCCTGCTCTTTTTTGGTAATTGTTTGCTTGATATATCTTTTTCCATCCTTTAAGTTTTAGTTTATTTATATATTTGTATCTAAGGTGTGTTTCTTGCAGACAGCATATTAGTGGGTCATTTTTTTTTAAATGCATTCTGCCACTCTCCATCTCTTTACTGGTACATTTAGGCCATTTACATTCAGTGTGATTACTGATAGATATCACTTCATTGCTGTCATTTTCTTATGATTTTTTTTTTTTGTGGTGTTGATAGTTTATTTGTGTCACATATTTTTCCACGCTGTTTTTTTTTTTTTTTTAATTGTAGCTTGTCTTTTCTTTTACTTCATCATTTTTGGTTTTGTGTGTGCTGAATATTTATGATTTTCTTCTTTTATATTTTGATGAGTAGGTTTGTTGACTTTTTTGTGGTTACCTTGAAATATACCTTTATCTTGCTAAGTTTAATGCAGTAATTTATTTCTTGATATCGCCTTGACTTCCTCTCCATATCGAAGTTCTAAACCTATACCCTTTGTTCCTCCTTCACGTTCTGAAGTGTTCTTCAATTACAGATTGATGTCTCTGGTTTCCTGTTTTCCATATTTTAGCTTTATTTTATTTTTGAGAGTTCATTACCTGCGTTAATATCTGTCTGATGTTGTCATGTGTTTTAATCTCAAGTTGTTTCCTGGTGTGTTATTAGTTTTCTGTTTGAAAGACTCCCTGTAACATTTCTTGTAAAGTTGGTCTGGTTTTACAAATTCCTTTAATTTCTGTTTATTTGGAAATGGCCTAATGTCACCATCATATTTGAGAGATAATTTTGCTGGATATATAATTCTTGGTTGGCAGTTTTTTTTCTTTCAAGGTTTTATGTATATTATCCCATTGCCTTCTTGCCTGCATGGTTTCTGCCAAGTAATCAGAACTTGGTCTTATCGATGCCCCTTTGTAGGTGATCTTTCATTTTTCCCAAGCTGCTTTCAGAATTCTTTTTCTATCTTTGGTTGTGGAAATTTGACTATGATATGTCTTGGTATTCTTCTATTGGGATCTATCCTGTATGGGGTTCATTGTGCGTCTTGTATGCTTATCCTCTCGTCTTTCAAGACATTAGGGAAGTTTTCTGTCAGCACATCTTCAACAACTCTCTCTGTGCATTTGTTGTCTCCTCCTCTTCTGGGATTCCCATCATGCATAAGTTATTGCTCTTAATGGTGTCCCACATAACTCTTAAACTTTCTTCATTCTTTCCTTTTTGTTATTCTTGATTGTTCCTTGAACAAATTATTGTCAAGGGATTGGTCTTCTATTCTGCTGATCCTGTCTTCCTTTGTTTCAATTCTAATCTTATGACTTTCCATTGAGTTGTCAATTTCTACAATTTTATTACTAAGCTTCTGAATTTCTAGTTGCTGCTTCCGTATCATTTCCAGTTGTTTATTTATTTTGTTCTTGTATTGTTTTCCTGAATTCTTCTAGCATTTTGTCTGCGCTTTCCTTGGTTTTGTCTGTGTTTTCGATAGTTTTGCTGTTTTCTTCACCCAAGGTCAATACTGGCTTTGTCCTAAATTAGCCGCACCAGGCTCAGATAGGTGACTGAGGATTGTTCCGTGTTACTCCTCTTTCACTGCTTTCCTTATTCCTTCCAATCATGCTCGGTTCAGTCCTTAGACTTCCTTTTTATTTATTTATTGTTTTATTGTACTTCAGGTGAAGGCTTACAGAACAAGTAGTTTCTCATGAAACAGAAGAACACATGTTGTTTTATCACATTGGTTAACAACCCCACAACATATCAACTCTCTAACTTCTCAACCTTTTTTTTTTTTTTTTTTTTTTTTGGTGAAAATACACATAAGCAAAGATACACCATTTCAAAAAATTCTACATGCACTGTTCAGTGACATTGACTATGCTCTTCCAATTGTGCTGTTATTCTCACTGAAGATGAAGGCTTACAGAACAAAATAGTTTCTCATTTAACACTTACTAAAAATGTTGCCTTATGACAATGGTTAACAATCTCATAACACATCAACAATATCCTTACTCAACCTTGGGTTCCCTATCACCAGCTTCCTTGTCCCCTTCTGCTTTCTGGCCCTTGTCACTGGACCCCTGCACCTCGTTAGTCTCATTTGGTTTTACAGGGCTGTCCACTCCCAGGCTGAACAGTGAACCTCGGAGGTAACGTCACCACTGAGCTAAAAGGGTGTCTGGGGGCCATACTCTCGAGGTTTCTCCAGTCTCCTTTAGGCCAGTAAATCTGGTCTTTTTTTTGTGGGTTAGAATTATGCTCTACATCCTTCTCCAGCTCTGTCCAGAGCCCTCTGTTGTGATCCCAGTCAGAGCAGTCAGTGGTGGTAGCCGGGCACCATCTAGCTGTACTGGACTCAGTCCGGTGGAGGCCTTGGTAGCTGTGAACAATTAGTCCTTCAGACTATTCTTTTCCTTGTATCTTGTTCTCGTCATTCTCCCTTGATCCCGAAGGGATGAGACCAGTGGAGTATCTTAGATGGTCACTCACAGGCTTTTAAGACCCCAGACACTGCTCACCAAGGTAGAATGTAAAGCATTGTATTTCTAAGCTGTGTCATGCCAATTGAGCTAGATGTTCCCTGAGACCATGGTCCCCAGAGCCCTCCGCCAAGCAATTCAGTCCCTCAGGGAGTTTGGATGTGTCTATGGGGCTTCCATGACCTTTCCTTGTACAGGTTGTGCTAGTTTCTCCTGTATTGTGTACTGTCTCACCCTTCACCCAAGATACCACTTATCTATTGTCTATTTAACATTCCCCCAACCCCACCCCTCCCATCCCTGGTAACCAACAAAGATTGTTACATTTTGTGTGTGAACTTTTTCGTGGGTTTTTACAATAGAGGTCTCATACAATATTTGTCCTTTTGGGATTGACTTATCTCACTCAGCGTAATGTCCTCCAGTTTCATCCATGTTATGAGATGCTTCACAGATTCATTGTTGTTCTTTCTCATTGCATAGTACTCCATTGTGTGTATGTACCATAGTTTGTTTATCCATTCATCTTTTGATGGGCATCTAGGTTGTTTCCATGGTTTTGCTATTGTGAACAATGCCCCCATAAACATAGGTGTGCATATGTGTATTCGAGTGACGACTCTTATTTCTCTAGGATATATTCCTAGGAGTGGGATTGCTGGATCAAATGGTATGTCTATTTCTAGTTTTCTGAGGAAGCGCCATATTATTTTCCAAAATGGGTCTATCATTTTGCATTCCCACCAGCAGTGCGTAAGAGTTCCCATCTCCCCGCAACCCCTCCAACATTTGTTCTTTCCAGTGTTTTTGATTCGTGCGGTAATGCCTGGGTGAGATGGTATCTCATTGTGGTTTTAATTTGCATTTCTCTAATGGCTAGTGATCACGAGCATTTCCTCACGAGTCTGTTGGCCATTTGAATGTCTTCTTTGGTGAAGTGTCTGTTCATTTCCTTTGCCCATTCTTTAATAGGATTATTTGTCTTTTTGTTGTAGAGGTGTTGGATTTTCTTGTAGACTATGGAGATTAGACCTTTGTCTGACTTGTAATGTCCAAAAATTTTTTCCCAGTCTGTAGGTACTCTTTTTACTCTTTAGGTGAAGTCTTTGGAAGAGCATAGGTGTTTGATTTTTAGAAGATCCCAGTTATCTAGCTTATCTATTGGGTTTTGTGCATTGATGGTTATGGTTTGTATCCTCTTAATGCCATGTATTAAGGCCTGAAGTGTTGGTCCTATTTTCTCTTCTATGAACTTTATACTTTTAGGCTTTATATTCAGGTCTTTGATCCATTTTGAAGTATTTTTTGTATACGGTGTGAGGTATGGGTCCTGTTTCATTTTTTTACAGATGGATATCCAGTTTAGCCAGCACCATTTGTTAAAAAGACTGTCTTTTCCCCATTGGATGGACTTTGGGCCCTTGTCAAAGATCAGGTGACCGTAGGTGGATGGATTTACACCTGGGTTCTCAATTCTGTTCCATTGGTCAATGTATCTGTCGTTGTACCAGTATCAGGCTGTTTTGACTACTGTAGCTGTATAGTAGGTTCTGAAGTCAGGTAGTGTGAGTCCTCCAACTTTATTCTTCTTCTTCAGTAGTGCTTTACTTATTCGGGGCTTCTTCCCTTTCCATATAAAGTTAATGATTAGTTTTTCCATCTCTTTGAAGAATGTTGTTGGTATTTGGATTGGGATTGCATTGTATTTGTAAATTGCTTTGGGTAGAATTGTCATTTTCACAATGTTCAGTCTACCTATCCATGAGCATGGTATGTTTTTCCATTTATGTAGATCCCTTTGGGTTTCTTGCAGTAGTATTTTGTAGTTGTCTTTGTATAGGCCTTTTACATCCCTGGTCAGATTTATTCCAAAGTATTTTATCTTTTTAGGGGCTATTGAAAATGGTATTGTTTTCCTGATTTCCTTTTCATCATTCTCCTTATTGGTGTATAGGAATCCAGCTGATTTTTGAATGGTTATCTTGTATCCTGCTACTCTGCTGAATCTTTCTATTAGTTCCAGAAGATTTCTCGTGGAGTCTTTAGGGTTTTCTATGTATACTATCATATCATCTGCAAACAGGGACAGTTTAACTTCTTCATTACCAATTTGGATGCCCTTTATTTCTTTTTCTTGCCTGATTGCTCTAGCTAGAACTTCCAGCACAATGTTAAATAGGAGTGGTGATAAAGGGCATCCTTGTCTTGTTCCTGTTTTCAAGGGGAATGTTTTCAGCCTCTCTCCATTAAGTATGATGTTGGCCATTGGTTTTGCATAGATGCCCTTTATTATGTTGAGAAATTTCCCTTCTATACCTATTTTATTGAAAGTTTTGATCAGGAATGGGTGTTGGACTCTGTCAAATGCCTTCTCTGCGTCAATTGAGGTGATCATGTGATTGTTTTCTTTCCTTTTATTTATGTGGTGAATTACGTTGATTGATTTTCTAATGCTGAACCATCCTTGCATACCTGGTATAAATCCTACTTGGTCGTGGTGTATTATTTTTTTGATATGATGCTGAATTCTATTGGCTAGAATTTTGTTCAGAATTTTTGCATCAATATTCATGAGAGATATTGGTCTGTAATTTTCTTTTTTTGTGACATCTTTGCCTGGTTTTGGTATCAGCATTATGCTGGCTTTATAGAATGAATTTGGAAGTGTTGATTCCTCTTCTATGCTCTGAAATAGCTTGAGTAGTACTGGTACAAGCTCTTCTGTAAATGTTTTGTAGAACTCTCCAGTGAAGCCATCTGGGCCAGGGCTTTTTTTGGCTGGGAGTTCTTTTATTACCTTTTCAATCTCTTCTCTTGTTATGGGTCTGTTCAGATTTTCAACATCACTTTGTTGTAGTTTGGGTAGGCTGTGTGTTTCTAGAAATTTATCCATTTCCTCTAGGTTTTCAAACTTGTTGGAGTAGAGTTTTTCATAATATTCTGTTATACTCCTTTTTATTTCAGTTGGGTCTGTTGTAATGTCCCCCATTTCATTTCTTATTTGGGTTATTTGTGTCCTCTCCTGTTTTTGTTTTGTCAGTCTGGCCAGTGGGTTTTCTGAGGACTGCCTTTGCTCTGTCTGAAGGGTTTTGGTATAATGTGTTTTCATTCTTATTTGATTCTAGGAATTTTTTGATTCCATCTCTGATTTCTTCTATTACCCACTGATGTGTAAGCAGGGTATTATTCAGTTTCCATTTAGCTGATTATTTTTCCCTGCTCTTTCTATTGTTAATTCTACCTAGATGGCATTGTGGTCAGAGAAGATACTTTGAATTATCTCAACGTTTTGGATCTAGTTGAGGATTTCTCTGTGGCCTAAGATGTGGTCTATTGTGGAGAACGTTCCATGTGCATTGGAAAAGAATGTGTACTTTGCAGCGTTTGGATAGAGTGTTCTATACATGTCAATGAGGTCAAGTTGGCTGATTGTGCCATTTATGTCTTCTGTATCTTTGCTGAGTTTCTTCTTAGTTGTTCTGTCCTTTACTGAGAGTGGTGTGTTGAAGTCTCCTACTATTATTGTGGAACTGTCAATTTCTCTTTTCAGTGTTGTTAGAGTTTGTTTTATGTATTTTGGAGCCCTGTTATTGGGTGCGTAGATGTCTATTATGGTTATGTCTTCATGATGGATTATCCCCTTAATCATTATATAGTGTTCTTCTTTGTCTTTCATAGTAGATTTCATTTTGAACTCTATTTTATCTGAGATTAGAATTGCCACTCCTGCGCTTTTTTGGTAGTTGTTAACTTGATGTATTTTTTTCCAACCTTTGACTTTTAACAAATTCACATCTTTGTTTCTAAGGTGTGTCTCCTGTAGACAGCATATTGATGGATCCTGTTTTCTTATCCATTCTGTCACTCTCCGTCTCTTTATGGGTGCATTGAGCCCATTTACATTCAGTGTAATTATTGATAGATGTGGGTTTGTTGCTGTCATTTTGTAGTGCTTTTTTTTTGTGGTGCTGATGTTTTCTTTGTTCTTCTTACTCTCTTGTGCTGAGTTACTTTTGTTTGTGGATTTTTATCTCGTTTCTTTTGTTTTTGTAGGTTTGTTTTTTTCTGAGACTTTATGTTTTTCCTCTTTTTTTATGAGTATGTGTGTTAACTTTCTTGTGGTTATCATAAATTTTACCGGTATCTTTCTAAGTTTGAAGCAGTCTACCATTACTTGGTATTGCCTTGCCTTCCTCTCCATTAGAAGGTTCTATACCTGTGCCGTTTATTCCCTCTTTTATTGTTTTCATGTTATTGTCATTTACTGATTAACTGCTCTGATTCCCTGTTGTATTTCTTTTGGTTTTGAACAGTCCTCGAGAGTTCCATTTCTTAGATTGGTATCTGGCTGGTACGATCCTGAGTCCTACATTCTGCCTGTGAGGTGAAGCTGTTTGTCCTCAGATTGGAGAACTCGCTTTAATAATTTTTGTAAGTTTGATTTGACTTTTACATGTTCCCTTAATTTGTGTTTGTCTGGAAATGACCTAATTTCACCATCAAATCTGAACAAGAGTTTTGCAGAATATATTATTCTTGGCTGGCAATTTTTTTCTTCCAAGATTTTATATATGTTATCCCGTTGCCTTCTTGCCTGCATGGTTTCTGCCGAATAATCTGAGCTTAGTCTTACTGTTTCTCCTCTGTATGTGACTTCTTGTTTTTCATGAGCTCCTCTCAAGATTCTTTGTTTGTCTTTGGCTTTGGCAAGTGTGAATATGATATGCCTTGGTGATTTTCTTTTGGGGTCTCTTCTATATGGGGTTCGTTGAGCTTCTTGGATGCCCAGATTTTCATCTTTCATGATATTGGGCAAGTTTTCTGTCAGCAGTTCCTCAATGATCCTCTCTGTGTTTTCTGTTTTCTCCCCCTGTTCTGGAATTCCAATCACTTGCAGATTTTTGCTTTCGATTGTGTCCCACATAACTCTCAATGTCTCTTCGTTTTCCTTTGTTCTTTTTTCTGAGTTTTCCTCAAACAGAGTTGTATCCAAGTGTTTGTCTTTAATTCCACTGATCCTGTCTTCCACCATTTCAAATCTGCTTCTCAGCCCTTCTATGACACTGTCCATTTCTGAAATCTTGTTATTTATCTTTTGGATTTCTAATTGTTGTTTTTGTATAATTTCTAGTTGTGAATTAATTTTGGCATTTTGTTCTTGCATTATTTTCCTGAATTATTCCAATTTTTTGTCCATATTTTCCATGAATTTGTCTATTTTTTCCTCATCTTTGTCATCTTTTTGCCTCAGTTCTTGGAGAATTCTGAGTATTAGAGATTTGAATTCCCTATCAGGTAGTTCTAGTGCATTTTCTTCCAGAGGAGAGTCATCTGGTGTTTTATTTTGGACGCCTACTAGAACCATACTGTCCTGTTTTTATAAATGTTTTGTTATTGTTTGCTGTCTTTGGGGCATTCGGTAGTTATTTTTCTCATTTACTGATTGTAGATTTGTTTGTTTTGTCGCCTCTTTAAAAAAAATTTTGACTATCTCTGAGCAGGCAGACTATGTGTTCTTTGTTGTTTACTTGTCTGTGGGCACAATACTTTTCACCTCCTTCTTCAACTGGCAGGGTCAGTCACTCAGATACTGTACGGCAGGGCAGGTCTAGCTGAAGAGGAGTTACTGGGACGGGTTGTTTGTGGCACTTACTACAGCCACCAGAGTGGGTCGGTAATCAGTACAGGGCAGGTTCCAGTAGGCCATGCCTGTGCTGCTTGGTGGAGTGATGTCAAACGCACGGTGCAGGTAAGCAGGATGCAGCGGGGAGATTGTTATGTGTGGAGCTAAGATGGATATGGGAGACAGGAGAGAGGAACAGGAGCCAAAAACATACCAACAACTAGGCAGCTCGCCTTTGGAGTGGAGAGATGAGAGTCTCTATGAAATGGAGAAAAACAGAAAGGGGAGGAGGAAGAAAAGAAAAGAATGAATAAATAAGAACCAGAAAGGTTAAAGAACCGCAGAGTTCCTAGGGATCCCACCAGTGCAGCTATGAGGTCTGGGGAAGTCACTCTCAGGTGTTGTAGTGCAGCCTGGCTAGAAGGCATAGAGGTATACAATGCCAGATATTCAAGGAACAGAAAGAGAAGGAAGATATAGAGAAACGAGAAAATGAGCAATGAAGAAAGACAAAAAGGGAAAAAGAGGAAAAAGAAAGCAAAACAAATTTAAAAACAAACAAGAAAGACCTCCAAAGAAACAGGGAAAAAAAAAAACCAACATAAAAAGAAATGCCCTCAGGTATCCCTCTGCAAGTCTGTGGAAGCCGAAGGGGAGTCTCTCTGCCACGCAGCTCAGCCTGGCCAGAAAGAGCTCCAAACTCAAGAAAAGGAAAAGAAAACAAACAAACAATTCAAAACGAATGAACAAACAAAAGACCCGGGATCCCACCAGCATGGCAGCCCAAACCAGGAAGCAGCTCCACACTCAAACAGAGCTCCGCAGCCCCTCGGGAAGAAGCAAAGATGGCACACGGAGCCAGGTACTTGAGCGAAGGGAGGGGGAGGTGGCGAGAGGCAAGTAAGAAATCAAAAGAAGCAGAAAAAAAAAAAAAAAGCAACACTAGCAGCCAACAAATGGCACTCAGAGAGCTAGTTAGAGTGGGCTGGTGTTTCTGGACAAGAGACTGTGTCCGTGGGAAGCAGAGGGGGCCGAGTGTGGGTGAAGAAGGGTAGAGAGTGGGAAAGCGTATATCACAAATTACCGGAGCTCTGCAGCCCCTCAGGAAAAAGCAAAGATGGCGCACGGGGTGAGGTACTTGAGCTAAAGGAGGGGGAGGTGGGGAGAGGCAAGGAAGAAATAAAAGGAAGTGGAACAAAAGCAACACCAGCAGCCAACAAACGGCACTCAGAGAGCCACCCGTTCGGGTGTGTGGAAACCAAGCAGCTGCTGTTTCCCGGTCAAGAGATTGTGGCCGCTGAAAGCAGAGGAGGCCGAGCCGGGGTGAAGAAGGGTGGGGGGTGGGAAAATGTATATCGCCAATTACCGGTTGTGTTGTCTCTCACTGGAAGCTCCGTGAGGCTTCTTTCTTGTACCCCCTGTTTGCTGGTTTCCGATAGAAGTCCAAGATGGCGGATCCGCACTGCGTTAGCTGGTAGGGGACCTCTGCATGAATCTCTCCTCGCTCTCCGTTCTCTGTCAGTTTTCTCACTTCATTTGGTGCTTGGCTGAGTTCTATATCTCTTCATTTGATGTTTTAGGGTTTCAGGATTGTTGTATTCTCTGTTCGGCTTAGTTTTTCGGATCTTTGCTGTGGAGGGACAGTGTGGTGCTTCTGCCTAGAGCGCTGTTTTGCCTGGAAACTTAGAGTTTCTTTTTTGATTTTAACGGTTCCTGGATTGTTATCTGCTTCTGTTTCACTTTGGTTTGGGGGTCTTTGGTGCAGGGGGACATTGTGGTGTATGTGACTAAGCCGCATCTTGGCTGAAAAAATAGTATTTCTAACTTAATTTATAAGGTTAATGTTTTAAATAATATAATACTTTATGCATGAATACATGAATGCGAGACTTCTAAATTTAACCCAGTGGAAAAAGTGAGGCATTTCCACTCTCTGCTTAGGAATTATCAAAAAACAACAAGGAGAAAAAGAAACATAAACACCACCTTCTATCACCAAAGCTAAAGATCTTAAAATCTATACACCAAAAAATAGAAAAATGTCTCACAGAAATAGAGACATATAATCAAAGGTGTTAGGAACACTGTAGATCTAAGAAAAACCCAGGGAAGCATACTCTCAAAAATAAACAAAACAGCATGGTAAGCACAAGGCAAAACAAAACAAAGACTAACATTGAGGTTTTACTACATCCCAAGCACTGTTGACTCATTTAACTCATGCAGAGTCAATGTCAATGGCACTTCCTCAGGTCTAAAACCAAGAGTCCCTTGTTTGCAATAATGGGAACTGGGTTTGTGGGCTGGAGGTTAGACCCCATTTGTCATGAAGTCTCAAGAAAATATGACAACAGAGGTGACTAATGAATCAGAGATAAGTCTCATTTTGCAGCACAATTTGTTGGTAAGAGAGGAAAGCAGAGAGACTAAATTGTAAGCCACCCTGCAGTGATCTTTGTTGACTGGCTAGGATTACAGATTAAAAGAATTGTTCACACAGTCCTGGAATATGGGCCAATTCCTCTCCTTTAAGAGCCCTGGTGGTATAGTAGTTAAGAGCTTGAATGCTAGCCAAAAGGTCTGAGTTCGAACCCAGAAGAAGCTCCAAGGGAAAAGATGGGGTAGTCTGCCTCCATAAAGATTTGCAGCCTTGGAAACTCTATGGGCAGTTCTACTCTGTCCTAAACAGTCACTGTAAGTCAGAATTCGACTCGACGACATAGGTTTTCTCTCCCTCAGAACACCATCTGCAAATGGCTGGTCCAGGTGGACTTTACCTCATTCAAAGACGAGTACTAAACAGTAAGGGACTATCTCAGGACTCACAAAAGATAGTATGTATTCAAAAAATGAGGAATAGAAGAAACAAAAGGTAGATAAAGAGTGTTTACCAGAAAAATATTCACTCTGAAATATTAACAAACAATTTAATGAAATAATCACCTCTAGGCAAAAAGGGAAAATACAGTAAAGCAGTAAAAGATAAAACATTAGATTGCAGAGTTCAGAGAAAAATAATAATAAAAGCATCTCAGAAACAAAGGCCAAACTGAAAGCAGTACAAAGGGAATAGGTATTGCTGAATGCATAATAATGGACATACAGGAGAAGACCGAGAGAAGTGACCAGTATGACATCAGATCAGAGAGTGTGAAAAGGGATTCAACAGAAAATATAAATATGAAAGACAAAGTAAGCCCAACATAAGCATAACTGGAAATCACAAGGAAAGGAGAACATATATGAGAGATAGGAAATTGTATACTGAGAGAGAGAACCCACATTGAAGAAAGGCATACAAAAGTAAAATTCCTGGAAGGATATACAAGGAACTGGTAACAGTGCTTTCCTACAAATAGAGGAACTGAGAGGGGAATAACTTAATCATGTATTTTGTTTCATAAATGTGTATTATTCAATTTTTAAGTAAGTGAATAAATGCATAAATAAAAATATTCAATATTATAAATAGATATTTAACTACATCTACATCTGGAAAATATAAATACATAACAGAAACTTCTTTAACTTCTAGGTTTAACTACTAGTTTATGGAAAATACAAAGAGGGTGATGAGCACATAGGAGTCCATTTTGTTGTACTTTTCTAGCTGGTAAATTTTTAAAAGATAAATTTTAAATTAGTATTTATATTTATTTTAAAAACACCTATCTTTCTGTTTGGGCATATGCAATAGATTACATCTGATCTCTAATTTCCCAACTGGTAAGAAAGACTGATTAGGAAAAAGACATCACTCAGTACATTGCGATACACAAACATAACATGTTGAACCTTTGTTGGAGACAGTGACTAACTCCTGACTACAGTGAACTGAGAATAGTCTCATTGTACTGAGATCAAGTCAAAACTGGAAGGCAGGAGAATTTTTCCCTGACTAAAGGAAACTAAAAAAGCAATCTTCACATTTCATAACTTTTCTAATAATCTGGGTGTGATCTCACTGTTTGTAAAGCTCAGCTCTTCCCAAACTGCAGGCTCGCCTTCCAGGACTGACTGAGCCCAGCCCATTCTCACTATATATAATGTCTGCTGGAAAGCCCTGCTCAGAGTTTCCCTCCTGTCAGCTCCACGCTACAGCTTCTCACCCTTTCCTCACCTTCTCATCTTTAGAGAACCATGTCTAGCAAATCCACCATTATCCGTCGTGGCTTCAGCGCCAGCTCAGCCAGATTCCCTGCAGCCAGCCCCTCAGGCTTCACCTGGCTCTACTCGCCCCGCTCCATAGGCAGTGGTGGCCTCGGTGGGGCCTGTGGAGGAGTTGGCTTTGGCAGCAGGAGCCTCTGTGGCCTGGGGGGCTCCAAGAGGATCTCCATTGGAGGGGGCAGCTGTGTCATGGGGAGCGGATATGGCAGCAGAGTTGGAGGTGGCTTTGCCTTTGGAGGAGGATCCAGGGGCGGATTTGCTTTTGGTGGTGGAAGTGGCTTTGTTGGTGGCTATGGGGGCTATGGGAGCTCTGGCTTCCCTGTCTGCCCACCTGGAGGCATCCAAGAGGTCACTGTCAACCAGAATCTCCTCACTCCTCTGAACCTGCAAATCGACCCCACCATCCAGCGAGTGAGGACCGAGGAACGGGAGCAGATCAAAACCCTCAACAACAAGTTTGCTTCCTTCATTGACAAGGTGAGACATGAGAATGTTCCCTTCTTCTGGTATTTCAGAGTTTCCTGAGAAACAATGAGCTTGCTGCCAGGGGGAGACTTAGGAAGGAGGGAGGAGGGGGCTCCAATTGGCAATCCACAAGGATGCCACACTGGCTCCATACTGACAACAGGCAGAGGTGATGTAAATAATTTTGAAATAATTAATCTCTTAAATGACCCTCATTCCTGCCTAAGAAGAGTTATCACCTTCTGATAATCCTGAAGAATAGAAAGGGAATAAAAGAACGTCATGAGTTCACTTTTACTTCCTAAGATTCTAAGCAATTGTAAAGGAGAGTCTAGTCACAGAGATCTCTGAGCTCTGGAAACGAGGCAAAAAATATGAGTTTATGTTAATAGTGGAGAAATAATTTGGAAGAGGATAGCTAAAATGTTGCACGACTTGACGACTGTAATCAATGTCACTGAATTGTACGTGTAGAAATTGTTCGTGTTTCTTTTGTGTGCATATTTTCTACAAAAATTAATAAACGATTTTTAAAAAAGGAAAGAATATTTTGTCCAGGTGCAGAAGCATTTATATAATCTATAGAAAAAAGAACTTAGTCTAGAAATAGAGGATGACCATCGCTGAAGGATGTTTTGCAGGAGACTCGTGCACTAAATGGGAAGTTGGATCCCATTAGGAATAATTAAGCAACAGTTAATATCCCTTCTAATTGTTCCCAAAACCAAACTCATTGCCATCAATTCGATTCCACCTCATTGTGACCCTACAGGACAGAGTAGAAATACCCCCATTGGGTTTCCAAAGCTGTAATCTTGATTGGAGCAGACTGCCACAGCTTTCTTCACCAAGGCAGCTTCTGAGTTCTAACCACCAACCTTTTGGTTAGCAACCCAGCACTTAACCACTGTGCCACCCGGGCTGCTATGTAAAATGAAAGTTTTCTACAGTATATCCTGTAAATGCTATCTTTAAACAAGATTTGTGTTTCTGCTTGTCAAGAGGACAGATAGTGTTGAAAATCCGTGATAGGCTCTATAACGTCAAGATGGGAAAAGCTCAAAAGTCCATGGGCCAGTTTTTCTTTCTCTGGGAGGATCTGTGAGGTATGAAGGGAAAACGTCTGGGGAGCAGAACTCTCAGCCTAAGCCTCTGAGCTACTCCTCCAAGGGCAGCACCATGGAGATCTCCCAGGCCTGCTTGGAGACCTGAAAACCCAGGCACTTCCTTCTTTCCTTTGTCTAAAAATAACCACCTTGTTTCCTCCCAGGTGCGTTTCCTGGAGCAGCAGAACAAGGTTCTGGACACCAAGTGGACTCTGCTCCAGCAGCAGGGCACCAATACTGTGAGGCAGAACCTGGAGCCCTTGTTCGAGCAGTACATCAGCAACCTCCGCAGGCAGCTGGACAGCATCCTTGGGGAGAGAGGCCGCCTGGACTCTGAGCTGAGGAACATGCAGGACCTGGTGGAGGACTACAAGAACAGGTGACTTAAAGAAAATTTGTAGGGCATAGTCCTTAAGGATGGATCTTCAAGAAATAGATATCACCAGATATAAAATTGCCCTTACAATTCCTTAGCAAAGCATGTCCGGTGGAAATAAAAATCACAAGTGAATGTCTATGAACAAACCGGAAAAGCAAAAGAGAACTATGGGTAGAAGAGGAAGGGAAAAAGAAAAGAAATTGATAATAATCATCCTTCAGGCTCTCTGTGGCAAGAAAGCTCAATTCATGAATGCTAAATTTTATGGAAAGCATTGGATCTCAGGCTGTCTTTTCTGTATCATCTTACTCACTGGCTAAATTATATTGTACCTTTTCTTGTTCTAGATATGAAGATGAAATCCACAAGCGCACAGCAGCAGAGAATGAATTTGTGACTCTGAAGAAGGTTAGTTGATTAAGATCATAGATTCAGGCTTCTTTACAGGAGCAGAATAGGTAGAGAGGCTAAAAATTGAATAGGCTGGGGATGAGGGCTCAGCTGATCCAAGTTGTTGGTCTTTCCCCAGGATGTGGATGCTGCCTACATGAATAAGGTTGAACTGCAAGCCAAGGTAGATGGTCTTACAGATGAGATCAATTTCCTGAAAGTCTTCTATGATGCAGTAAGTATCTCTATGCCCATTTTATGTAGCCTAGTGGGGCTCAGCATTGGGTGGAAGATTCTTGGGCTGAGATCCCCTGTGAATGTCTCTGGAAAAGATGATCTTACAATCTTGTGTTCTGCAGGAACTGTCTCAGATGCAAACCCACATCTCAGACACATCTGTGGTCCTGTCCATGGACAACAACCGCAACCTGGACCTGGACAGCATTATTGCTGAAGTCAAAGCCCAATATGAGGAAATAACTCACAGGAGCCGGACTGAGGCTGAGTCCTGGTACAAGACCAAGGTGAGCAGTGACTTGGCAGCTGGGGGCAGGAATCCTGTGCCCTTCTCCCCGACGGTCCAGTTAGCAGAACTAGCAAGACTATGACCTTTATTTGAGAACTGTATTTCAGGGAAGCTGGGGTCATCTCACAGGAGGTACATCCTTGCACTATTAAAGCAGACATTTACAGAATTTATACCCAAATATAGTAAGGAAAATAATGCAAATGCAAGAGGAAAACTACCTTAAATAAGGAACTACAGATCTTTGCATTTATCTTTATCCTGAATACTGGCTCTCAGAAACACTGTACAGAATATCACCTTCCTGGAAGAGAATTAGATCAGTCGTGGTCCACTAATAAGAATGCTCTGTGGTTCAACTGTACAGTATCTAACAGCCTTGAAACATTAAACTTTCCCACATTCCCTAGATGAGAAACCGTTAGGATCAGGTTTTTTAAATGCCTGGTCAAGAATTGAACGCCATTGCTAGCACGTGAAAACCCATACACACTGTTTCTCTCCCTCTGAACCACAGTATGAGGAGCTGCAGGTCACGGCAGGCAGACATGGGGAAGACCTGCGCAACACCAAGCAGGAGATTTCTGAGATCAACCGCATGATCCAGAGGCTGAGATCCGAGATCGACCATGTCAAGAAGCAGGTACGATAGTGGGAGAATAACAGGGGTGAGAGGCCAATGGTGAAGGAAAGCAACGTTTCCTTGTTAGACAATCAGGCAGTCATCAAACATGATCTGTGCAAATTTCTGGGTACTGAAGAAACTGCAGAGGAGGGAAGATAATCCAAACCAAGACCTTGATATAAACACGTTGAGGGAACCAGTGCCTAGTGTTCAGAGCTGTAAAAATTTAGGCTAGAGGCATTAAAAGGATTTAAACAAGAAGAACGACTGACTTGGAAATTGCAAAAGAACACGTTGGGAAGGAAAAACGCAGAAAGCTTGAGGAATCTAGTTGCATATCTGCTCAAGTCCAAGGTAAAAAAGGAGAGAGGAGCAAAATCAGAGCATGAAGAGCAGTGTTGCCCAAATGTGTGAGACACTAAGGTGAGAGAAAGGCAAGATCTTAAGCGTCTGATTTGAAAACCCATCACTTCAACTGAGGATGTTTTTAATTTTGTGTAAGTTAGTGTGGCATTCTCATTAGATTATCAGTAATGGTCCTGGTTTGGCTTTGGAGACAATACTACAAAATGAAGTGAGATCCTTCATTGCAGTGTTCCCTGGTCTTATGTCCACTCTACTATCTTCTATTAGTTACCACCCACATCCTCATTCAGGGTGGTTGCACAAAGTGGCATGGGTTTTTTATCAAGTGGCTCCCAGACTTGAAGACTTTTAAAGTACTGACACTTGGGAGGAAGAGTGAAAGCTCCTTCTCCATCAATTCTGTGGTGTAGGATTATTCCTCACTGGGAAAGGAGAACAAGGAATAGCCTCCCCTGAAGAAACAGATTACAAGTTCTTTCTTCGTTTTCCCCATCTAGTGTGCCAACCTGCAGTCCGCCATTGCTGATGCTGAACAGCGTGGGGAGCTGGCCCTCAAGGACGCCAAGAACAAGCTGGAGGGACTGGAGGATGCCCTGCAGAAGGCCAAGCAGGACATGACCCGGCTGCTGAAGGAGTACCAGGAGCTGATGAACGTCAAATTGGCCCTGGACGTGGAGATCGCCACCTACAGGAAGCTGCTGGAAGGAGAGGAGTGCAGGTGGATAACATAACTTTCTCAGACTTCTGGGTGGTATCTCTGAGATATTCAGCCCCTGAGCACAATGTTTGGCCACTATAGTCACGATCATAATTGCTGTTCTTGGAAAACAACCACAAGGATGATTTCCCCTGGACTATTTCTCTGATCGAGGCTTCCCCAATAATTCAGCTGATGGATCTCAGAGAGCTCATCTTCCCTTTGTTTCTTCTCCTCCTAGGCTGACTGGCGAAGGTGTTGGACCAGTCAACATCTGTAAGTACCTTTGTGTGCCTTCCTCCCTTGCCTTTGCTCTTCTGCCTGGATTCAGGCTCGCAGAAGGAAATTCACCACATTTCATTGTTTCTTTATTCCTCTTCCCTCACAGCTGTGACTCAGTCCACCGTCTCCAGTGGATATGGCAGCTCCAGTGGTATCGGTGGTGGCGTAGGCCTGGGTGCAGGCAGTGGCTACTCATACGGCAGTGGTTACAGCCTTGGAGGTGGCTTCAGTTCTGGCAGTGGCAGAGGCATTGGAGGTGGCCTCAGCACCACTGGGGGAAGCAGTTCCACCATCAAATACACCACCACCTCATCCTCCACCAGGAAGGGCTACAAGCACTGAAGTTCTACCACCAGCTCCCGGTTCTCCAATGCCTCAGGCCCCTCTCCCACTGCACAGCCTCCACCTCAGGCTGCTTCTCCTCTCCTGGCCTCTCGTCTTCTCTGATGTCTGAGTTAGAGCTGTTGTTGCCTAGTGTCTTCATTTCATCTCTCTGCCTACATCTGCTCCACCTGAGCTTCCTTTGCTCACCATCACAATGTCAACCTCTGATTTTACATCATAATTTAATCCCATGTGATGCTTCACTGTTACCAAATTATCTATCTCTGCCTCCAATGTCCTGCATCTGAGGCTGAACATTTCAAGAGAATTCCCTCTGCCGCTGTTAATTACAGAAACTCAGCCTGGGTTATACTCCAGAACAGGACAACTTCCTTTTGATTTTCAGTGGCCCAGGAGTTCCCCACTGTACAAGTGTTGTGATCCTTCCTTGCAGTGGCCTTGAAAGCACAGGTGACAAGTCCTGTGATGTACAGAGTCTGTATCCTTGTGATGTTTTCTCTGCTCTTTGCTCTCTTGTAATCGCTAAATAAAGCAGACTTATAATATATTGCATTGTTTAAGTTTCTTTGCCTTGGCACCAATCATTCTTAAGGTTTTTCACCTTCCAAAATCTTTCTTAGTTTTGAGAAATATCCCAAATCCCCATGTCCCTCACTCCCTCCTTACAGAAGTTCAACAAACAGTAATTTGGTGTTGTGATGCTCAGGGCTCCATCTCAGATCATAGCCCATCCTAAATGTTTGGCAAGTGGAATGGGAAGGATCTGGTCCACCATCATTGTCTACTCTCATTTTACTGTCCATACCATGTTCCATCACCTTGGTCCCTCTGCTTGGTCTCTGAGGCCACTCCCTCCCCTGTCCCACCACTCATCCTTAATTTCCAGTTGGTGAAACATATTCCTGGCCTACCAAACAAAAAGACCATTTGACAAGAGCATAGATTGATTTATACTTAGAATTGCCTTCCTGATCAAGAAACTTACCTGACAACTTGTACCCAGAACATTAGAAATGAGCATACTTTTCAATTATACTTCTAAAAATATATCCTGAGGACATAGTACACATACAGAAAAGTGTGCTTACATAGATGTGTATCACAGAAATCTTCACAACAAGGAAAAATTGGAAGGACTACAGTAGGCCAAAATAAGCATCCAACACACTCAGTCACAAAGTTCAAATTCTCATTTCTTGAAGTGTGAAGGTAAACCACTCTCCTCACACTCTAAGCATCTAAAGCAGTTCTGGACCTCTCATGGAGACCCAGGAACAGCCGGGTCTGTGTTGCTCAGGATGGATGGTCCGTGTTCTCTCTCACAGGTGACCTGGCCGTTTTTCACTTTTGTGAGTGGGTAAAAGGAAACTCAGGACCCAGAGTCAGGTTGGCCTGTCAACTTGTGCTGCTCCAGGACCACAGCAGTCCATTTCTCCCAGGAGGGGCAATTATTCCTCTATCCCCCCTGGCTGTTATATCACAATAGAAATTTTCTTGAATTGGCTAATTTATAGAGGGTATTTCTGGATCCTGCTGTATCAATATCCTTCTGTGTTCACCCCTAACCACTCCCCCAAGCATCATGGCAGCCTCTTACATTAGCACCTCTTTACTTTTCCTCACAGAACTTCCCCAACAGCAGATATGTGATGTCTGGCATCTGAAATCTAAGCCTACTTACCACACACATTATCATGTACCAATGAGGAATAACGGAAGGGAAAATAACTCACAAGGAAAATTACCTAGGCTATAACAAGGTATCAGTCAGGATTCTCTAGAGAAACAGAACCAATGATGAATCTGAGAAATAATCAACCATGGATGCTGTCTTAGGCTGGGTTCTCTAGAGAAGCAAAACCAGTAAAGTGTATAAATACATATAGAGAGAGACTTATATGAAGGAAACAGCTCAAGCAATTGCAGAGACTGAAACGTCCCAAGCCTGTGGACCAGGGTAGAGGCCTCTTCCAATTTATAGAGCCTCAAAAGCTGGTGAATCCAAGGTTCGCAAGTAGGAGAGGCGCTCCCACTCACAGGCTGTGAAGATCAATGAATTCCAAGATCAGCAGACAAGACCACAAGGTTTCTCCTGATTCACATAGCTGCAGGGGCTAGCATACCCAAGATCAGCAGGTCGGGGAACCAGACTTGCTCACAGGCTGAGAAGATCAATGAATTCCAAAAGCCACAGGTAAGCTGCTAGCTCAAGTCCCAAGAACCAGAGGTGAGACAACAAGAGGCAGCTGCTAAGTCTAGAACAAGCCAAAAACCTTGGCAAGGCTAGAAGGCAGAAAGTAACCAGTGAAAGACAGAGAAATGAAACTGGGGGGCAGTGAGCCACCACAGGCCCCTTCTCCGCCAGTACCACTCAGCAGATTCCATCACAGAGGTGATCACATATCAAATTTCAACAGGGATGTGATCACAACATTATGCAACTGCTAAAACACTGAGAATAATGGCCTAGCCAAGTAATCATCACAGTCCACCCCTTGTCAGCTTGGCACCTGTACACATCTCCTGAAAGCATACATCATCTCTGAATAAAAATAATTACAAAGTCATATTTGCACCTAACATGATACAGCTAACACTTGTACAATTGAAAACACACTAGCCCCGTTTACATCGTATATTTTACAAGTGAAGGAAACAAACATATTAGATTTACACATACAGAATGGAAATACTATAGCAATTACAGTCCCCGTTTCTGCAACTGGTCACGTGACTGTAACTGGTATTTAGAACTACCTTCTTCCACCACTCATTCTGCATTCCCTTTGCCCTCAGCAAGCACCTCAGCTGGTTGTTGTTCTTTGCCTGGTGGGGTGACCCAAAGTTTCATTCCTGAAGGATCTGGGCCGTTAGTACTGATGTCAGAATTGGGTTGCTGTAGTTTTCCATTTGACTTTAATCACAGGACATGGTAGTACTAAGAGACACCCTAAAAGATCTCCAACATTCCAGACATACCCGTCTTTACCTCCACTATGTAATATCAATCCGATTTCCTCTTGGTAATCAGGATCAGTCTTACCAGCCAGTATGGTAACTCCCTTCTTTACCTGTTGAGCCAGAGGCATAAGGAGCCCAAAGTGGCCAGGTGGCATTCTTAGCTTCCAGTTCAATGGAATCAGTGATGTGTCTCCAGATGGCAGCATTCCTCCCTTTGGAACTAAGACCTCTAGGCCTGCAGAGCATAAGGTTAAGGGGACAGGAAGCAAAAATCTTGCCAGTGGGTCACTATGGGTAATAGTGAGTGGTGCCACTCCCATTTCCACCCCTTGATTCCTGGACCCATGAATCCTGGCTACGGGAGAAACAGCACCATATATTGGACGCTGGTTTGGAGCATATACAGCCTCCTGGAGAACATTGCCTCAACCCTGCAAGGTATAGCCACCTAGCTGGTGCCATAATTGTGTCTTTAGAAAGCCATTCCATCATTCTATCAAGCCAGCTGCATCAGGAGGATGGGGAACATGGTAAGACCTGTGAATTCCATGAGCATGGGCCCACTGCTGCACTTCATTTGCTATGAATTGAGTGCCTTGATCTGAGGCAATGTCATGGATTGAATTATGTCCCCCAAAAAATGTGTGTGCGAATTTGGCTGGGCCTTGATTCCTGGTATTGTGTGATTTTCTTATACGCTGTAAATCCTGCCTCTATGATGTTAATGAGGGAGGATGGGTAGCAGTTGTGTTAGTAAGGCAGGACTCAGTCTACAAGATTGGGATTGCGTCCTGCGGCAATCTCTTGAGATATAAAAGAGAGATGGGAGCAGAGAGACAGGGGGACCTCATACCATCAAGAAAGCAGTGCCGGGAGCAGAGCGTGTCCTTTGGACTGGGGTCCCTGTGCAGAGAAGCTCCTAGTCTGGGGAACACTGATGAGAAGAAGGTCGACAGCGAGAGAAAGCCTTCCCCTGGAGCTGATGCCCTGAATTTGGACTCTTAGCCTACTTTACTGTGAAGAAATAAATTTCTTTGTTAAAGCCATCCACTTGTGGTATTTCTGTTGTAGCAGCACTAGATGACTAAGATGGATGTTAAATTCTTAGATAAATAAATAAATTTATAATCCTTTGATAAAAATTGTACGGGGTACCTTATTATTGAGCAATCTGGCTGAAACTGCACAGATACTCTGATCATCTTAACATCACTAGCATTATGTGTCTCATGATATGATACAATAGAGGAGATGTAGCAGAATCCATGACATAATCATGCCTGAAACAATTGAAATAATCTAATGAAGCCTGTAACACAAATACCAGAATATAGGAAATGTTCTTGCATTGGGGATATAAGTTAAGTGACGCCAACAGGAAATAGTCAGCCAAATCCAGAATGCAAACATTTTATTATAAACAATTTATCTACTGTTCAATGGCATAGACTAGAAAAGCATTTGTTATAGACTAAATGAACCTTAGGAGACCTAGCAGTCAAGTGCAACGTGTGAGTCTAGTGTGGATGTTGCTTCAGGCAAACCAGCCACAAAAAGACATTGTGATGGTTAAGATTGTGTGTCAACTTGGTTGGGCCATGAGTTTCAGTGTTTTGGTAGTTGTATCATGTAGTGATCACTTCCCTGTTGAGATATGATATGTGATCACCTCCATAATGGGATCTGCTGTGAGTAGCCAATCAGTTGAAAGGGAGTTTCCTTGGGTGTGTGGCCTACATTGACTATAAGTAGACATTCTGGCAAGGCTTAGGGGTTTTTTGCTCACACTGGATCCTTCAACTGGCTCCTGATCGTCTGCCCTCCAGTTCTTGGGCTTGAGCTAGCAACTTACCTGTGGTCTTGCCTGCCAATCTTGGGATTCATCGATCTTCACAGCCTGTGAGCAAGAGCCATCCTCTCCAACCTGCCAATCTTGGGTTTGCCAGCCCTTGTGGCTATGTGAATCAGGAGAAGCCTCTATCCTGACCCACAGACTTGGTACATTCCGGCCTCTATAACTGCATGAGCCATTTTCTTGATACCAATCTCTCTCTCTCTCTCTCTCTCTCTCTCTCTCTATACACATATATATACACTTTACTGGTTTCGCTTCTCTAGAGAACCCAGCCTAAGATATTTGGTACCAGCAGTGGGGTGCTGCTCTAACAGGAACCTAAAGTATGGAGGCAGTTTTGAAACTGTGAATGGGTAGAGGCTGGAAGAGTTTTAAGATTGCTTTGAAGAGACAGTTGGTGGAACTATGGACATTGAAAACAATTCTGGTGAGGACTCCAAAGGAAGCAAGGAGAGCTGTTACACTGGAAACAGTGCAGACAGTGAGAAGCAACAGCAGAGAAGGAGCAGCAGCAGAACCAGGAGGCCCCAGTACAAGACAGTGCTGGAGCCGATCTATGGAGCAAGAGAGCTGAGTGCCTTTGGCAGGAGGCTTCCTGGCAGAGTGGGGAGTCTCCAGGCACTTATCGGTGGAGTTAGGCTTGCCAACCCACAGAGCAAGAGAGCTGAGTACTTTCCAGCTGAAGTTTACTGGCTGAGTAAGTACTTATCGGTGGAGCTACAGAACTTTTCGAACACTTACCCAAGCAGGGCAGATGCAGGTGATGAGGCCCGAGGGGCCAAGAGGCCAAGGAACTGGGAAGCACAAGCTGAAGAGACAAGGAACACAGGAAGCAGAACTGCCTCAGTCTCAAAGGGTATAGCCACAACCTCTGGAGTCTCAAAGGGTGGAATTGCCACTCAGATGGACTAGGAGAACGGGGCCTCCCAGAGCCAAGGGAGCAGAGTTGTCATTCCAGTGGGCCTGGAAGGTGGAGCTGAAGCCCATGGACACGGGGCCTCCATTCAAAATCTAGAGAGTGTGACCAATACCTAGAGTCTGGAGGGCAGGGCTATCGTGTAAATGGTCTCAGAGAACAGAGGATTATTTTCAAGCCTTGAGGGCTAATGTGCTCTGTTGACTTGCTTGGTGCCTGTTATGCCTTCTTTCCCTCCAATTTCTCCCATATGTAATGAAAATGTCTACTTTGTGCCTGTTCCACCATTGTACTTTGGAGGCAGATAACTTGTATTCTAGATTTCACAGATGAAGAGAAATTTTTTGGATTTTGGACTTGGAGTTGAATTAAGAGTTTTGCTATGATATGATGGAGTGAATATGTTTTACATATGGCAAGGACATGAATTTTGGGGGGCCAAAGTGTGGAATGTCATGAACCGAATTGTGTCCCCCCAAAATATCTGTCAACTTGGTTATGCCGTGATTCTCAGTATTGTATGATTTTCCACCATTTTGTCATCTGATGTGATTTTCCTATGTGCTGTAAATCCTATCTCTATGATGTTATTGAGATGGAATTAGCAGCGGTTATGTTGATGAGGCAGGATTATAAGATTATAAGATTAGGTTGTGTCTTAAGCCAATCTGTTTTGAGATATAAACGACAGAAGCGAGCAGAGAGACATGGAGACGTCATACCACCAAGAAAGCAGGGCCAGGAGCAAAGCGTGTCCTTTGGACCCGGGGTCCCTGCTCCTGAGAAGCTTCTAGACCAGGGGAAGATTGATGACAAGGACCTTCATCCAGAGCTGACAGAGAAGGAAAGCCTTCCTCTAGAGCTGACTCCCTGAATTCAGACTTCTAGCCTACTAGACTGTGAGAGAATAAACTTCTGTTTGCTAAAGCCACCCACTTGTGGTATTCCTGCTATAGCAGCACTAGATAACTAAGACAGGCATACTGGAGATAATCAGAGATATTTGAATACGAAGCAGATATTAGATTTCACTAAGGAATGATGATTTTAATAGATTGTGTTAGTCACGGTAGTCCAAATAAACAGAACCAATAGTAAATAGAGATAGATAGACATAGAAACAGAAAGGGAGAGAGAGGGATTTAAGCAATTGGCTTACATGATTGTGGATGGCTGGCAAATTCTAAATCCATAGGCCAAGAGACAGGCTGGAAACTCTGGTAAGATATGTTGTTGATTCTATTGTTGAAAGATTGTCTATGCTATAGTAGCTACCATGTTGTTGTTAGGTGCCATCGAGTCAGTTCCGACTCATAGCGACCCTATGTACAACAGAATGAAACATGGCCTGGTCCTGCACCATCCTCACAATTGTTTTATGCTTGAGCCCATTATTGCAGCCACTGTGTCAATCCATCTTACTGAGGGTCTTTCTCTTTTTTGCTGACCCTCTACTCTACCAAGCATGATATCCCTCTCCAGGTATTGGTCCCTCCTGATAACATGTCCCAGTATGTGAGATGAAGTCTCGCCATCCTCACTTCCAATGAGCAATCTGTCTTTACTTCTTCCAAGACAGATGAATGTAGAAATTATTGAACAATATCAATAATATCACACACAAGTAAAATGTTGCTGAAGATCATTCAAAAGCAATTGCAGCAGTAGGTCAACAGGGAACTGCCAGAAATTCAAGCCGGATTCAGAAGAAGACATAGTTACCACACTTGTCCTTTATTCCTGCGTCCCTTTCAGTGTCCTCTCTTGCCTTGGTCATGCTGTGCTGACTTTTCTCATATTGTGTATTGCCTTTCTCTTCACCAATATTAACTCGTGTCTACTATCTCTTTGGTAATTTTCCTTCTCTCTCCCTCCTATCCCTGGTAACCATCAAAAGTCTTTTTTTTCCCCATGTGTAAACCTTTTGTTATTTTATAAAAGCAGTCTCACACAATATTTGTCTTTTTATAATTGACTTATTTCACTAAACATAATGCCCTCCAGATTCATCCATGTTGTGCAGTGTTTTGCAGATTCATCATTATTCTTTATCATTGCGTAGTATTCCATCGTGTGTATGTACCACAGCTTGTTAATCCATTTATCTGATGATGGTCACTTAGGTTGCTTCCACCTTTCAGCTACTGTGAATAATGCTGCAATTAACATGAGTGTGCATATGTCTATTTATGTCACGGCTCTTATTTCTTTAGGGTATACACCTAGGAGTGAGATTGCTGGATCATAGTGTATTTCTATTTCTAGCTTTTTGAGGCAGCGCCATACCATTTTCTCTAGTGGTTATACCATTTTACACTCCCACCAGCAGTGTATAAGAGTCCCAGTCTCCCCACATCCTTGCCAACATTTGTCATTTTCTGTTTTTTGACTAGTGCCAGTAATGCTGGGGTGAGATGGTATGTCATTGTAGTTTTGATTTGCATCACTCTAATTGCTAATGATCATGAGAGTATTTCTTCATATGTTTGTTAGCAGCCCGAATGTCGTCTTTTGTGAAGTGTCTGTTCATTTCCTTTGCACATTTTTTAATTGGATTATTTATCCTTTTGTTGTTGTTGTTGTTGAGGTGTTGAAGTTTTCTATAAATTTTGGAGATTAGACCTTTGTTGGATATGTTGTAGCCCAATTTTTTTTCCAATTTCTAAGTTCCTTTTTACTCTTTTGGAGAAGTCTTTTGTTGAGCGTAAGTGTTTAATTTTTAGGAGGTCCTATTTATCTAGTTCATTTTCTTCTGTGTGTGCATTTTTGGTTACGTTTGGTAACCTATTTATAACATATATTAGGGCCCCTAACGTTGTCTCTAATTTCTCTCCATGATCTTTATAGTTGTAGGCTTTATATTTAGGTCGTTGATTCATTTTGAGTTAGTTTTTGTGTATGGTGTGAGGTATGGATCCTGTCTCATTTTTCTACAAACAGATATCCAATTTTGCCAGCACCATTTGTTGAAGAGATTGTCTCTTCCCCATTGAATAACCTTTGGTCCTTTGTCAAAGATCATCTGTCCATAAGTGGATGGATTTGTGTCTGGGTTCTTAATTCTGTTCCATTGGTCTATGTGTCTGTTGATGTACCAGTACCAGGCTGTTTTGACTACTGTGGCTGTATCAGGTGAGTGGCACTGCCAAGTGACTGTAGTTGGGTTTTGTGGACTTGATTTGCAGTATTCCCCACTTCACTAACAGGTCAAAATGAAAATCTTCATAAAGATCCTGACTGGCAAGACCATCACCCTGGAGGTGGAACCCAGGGACACCACTGAGAACGTAAAGGCTAAGCTCCAGGATAAAGAAGGCATCCCTCCTGACCAGCAGAGGCTCTTCTTTGCAGACAAGCACCTGAAGATGGTCGCACTCTTTCTGACTACAACATCCAGAGTCAACTCTGCACCGTGTCCTTTGTCTGAGGGGTGGCTGTTAATTCCTCAGTCTTGCATTCACAGTGCCCAGTGATGGCATTACTCTGCACTATAGCAATTTATCCCAATTTAACTTTAGAAATTACCGGTTTCAGTAATAACTGAACCTCTTCAAAATGTTAATAAAAGTTTTGTTGCATGGTAAACAGACAAAGAAAAAAGGCTTTATTTATTCAGGGCCTCTTTCCCTTCCACATAAAGTTAGTGGTTAGTTTTTTCATCTCAATGAAGAATGCTGTTGGGATTTGGATCAGGATTGCATTATATCTATATATAGGTTTGGGTAGTATTGATGTTTTCACAATGGTAGGCCTTCCTATCCAAGAGCATGGTATGTTTTTTTTTTTTTTAATTTTTTTTTATTGTACTTTAGATGAAGGTTTACAGAACAAATGATTTCTCATTAAATAGTCAGTACACATATTGTTTTATGACATTGGTTAACAACCCCACAACATGTCAATACTCTCCCTTCTTGACCTTGGAGGGTCTTTTTTTTTTTTTTTGGTGAAAATGTACATAGCCAAAGATACACTCAGCATTTCAAAAATGTCTATGTACAGTTCAGTGACATAGATTACATTCTTCCAGTTGTGCTGCTATTCTCACTATCCTTTTCCAAATTATTCCATCACCACTATCTTCAACTCACTGTCCCCTGGGCTTCCCATCAGACCTTTTGAGTTGCTGTTGTCAGTTTGATCTCACATAGATAATTCTTTTTTTTTTTTTTTTTTGTACTTTAGATGGAGATTTACAGAACAGTTTCTCATTAACAGTATTGCCCTATGACAACGTTTAACAACCCCATGACATGTCAACACTGTCCCTTCCCAACCTTGGGCTCCCTATCACTAGCTTTCTATTCCCCTCTTGCCTTCTAGTCCTTGTCCCTGGACTGCTGTGCCTCACTAGTCCCATTTTGTTTTATGGGGCTGCCCAATCCGCGGCTGAACGGTGACCTTGGGAGTGGATTCACCACTGAGCTAAAAGGATGTCCAGGGGCCATACTCTTGGGGTTTCTCCAGTCTCTGTCAGGACAGTAAATCTGGTCTTTTTGTGTGTGTTAGAATTTTGTTCTACATCCTTCTCCAGCTCTGTCCAGGACCCTCTGTTCTGATCCTAGTCAGAGCAGTCATTGGTGGTAGCCTGGCACCATCTAGCTGTACTGGACTCAGTCTGGTGGAGGCCGTGGTAGCTGTGGTCCATTAGTCCTTTGGACTATTCTTTTCCTTGTATCTTGTTCTCTTCATTCTCCCTTGCTCCTGAAGGGGTGAGACCAGTGGAGTATCTTAGATAGCTGCTCACAGGCTTTTAAGACCCCAGATGCTACTCACCAAGGTAGAATGTAGAACATTTTCTTTATAAACTGTGCTATGCCAATTGAGCTAGATGTTCCCCGAGACCATGGTCCTTACAGCCCTCCACCCAGCAATTCAGTCCCTCAGGGAGTTTGGATGTGTCTATGGAGCTTCCATAACCTTTCCTTGTACAAGTTTTGCTGGCTTCCCCAGTATTGTGTACTGTCTTACCCTTCACCAGTGTTACTACTTATCTATTGTTTATTTAGTTCCTCCCCCCCCCAAACCCTCCCATCCCTTGAACCAACAAAGATTGTTCCTTTTTGTGTATAAACTTTTTCATGAGTTTTTACAGTGGAGGTCTCATACAATATTTGTCCTTTTGTGATTGACTTATTTCACTTATTTCCAGCACAATGTTAAATAGGAGTGGTGATAAAGGGCATCCTTGTCTTGTTCCTGTTTTCAAGGGGAATGTTTTCAGCCTCTCTCCATTAAGTATGATGTTGGCCATTGGTTTTGCATAGATGCCCTTTATTATGTTGAGAAATTTCCCTTCTATACCTATTTTATTGAAAGTTTTGAGCAGGGATGGGTGTTGGACTGTGTCAAATGCCTTCTCTGCATCAATTGAGATGATCATGTGATTCTTTTTTTCCTTTTATTTATGTGGTGGATTACGTTGATTGATTTTCTAATGTTGAACCATCCTTGCATACCTGGTATGAATCCTACTTGGTCGTGGTGTATTATTTTTTTGATATGATGCTGAATTCTATTGGCTAGAATTTTGTTCAGAATTTTTGCATCTATATTCATGAGAGATATTGATCTGTAATTTTCTTTTTTTGTGACGTCTTTGCCAGGTTTTGGTATCAGCGTTATGCTGGCTTCATAGAATGAGTTTGAAGTGTTGCTTCCTCTTCTGTGCTCTGAAATAGCTTGAGTAGAACTAGTACAATATCTTCTGTAAATGTTTTGTATAATTCTCCAGTGAAGCCATCTGGGCCACGGCTTTTTTTTGGTTGGGAGTTTTTTTTATTACCTTTTCAATCTCTTCTCTTGTTATGGGTCTGTTCAGAGTTTCAACATCACTTTGTTATAGTTTGGGTAGGCCGTGTGTGTCTAGAAATTTATCCATTTCCTCTAGGTTTTCAAATTTGTTGCAGTATAGTTTTTCATAATATTCTGTTATAATCCTTTTTATTTCAGTTGGGTCTGTTGTCATGTCCCCCATTTCATTTCTTATTTGGGTTATTTGTGTCCTCTCCTGTTTTTCTTTTGTCATTCTGGCCAGTGGTTTGTCGATTTTGTTGATTTTTTCAAAGAACCAACTCTTGGTTTTGTTGATTCTTTCTATTGTTTTTCTGTTCTCTATTTCATTTATTTCTCCTCTGATCTTTACTATTTCCTTTCTTCCAGTGGTTGTGGGCTTTTTTTGCTGTTCTCTTTCTATTTGTTTGAGCTCTGTAGTTAATATTTTCATTTTGTCCCTTTCTTCTTTTTTGATATGTGCATCTATTTCTACAAATTGTCCTCTGAGGACTGCCTTTGCTGTGTCCCAAAGGTTTTGGTATGATGTGTTTTCATTCTCATTTGAGTCTAGGAATTTTTGTATTCCATCTCTGATTTCTTCTATTACCCACTGATGTGTAAGCAGGGTATTATTCACTTTCCATGTAGCTGATCTTTTTTCTTCCTCTTTGTATTGTTAATTTCTACCTTGATGGCATTGTGGTCAGAGAAGATACTTTGAATTATCTCAACGTTTTGGATCTAGTTGAGGATTGCTCTGTGGCCTAAGATGTGGTCTATTGTGGAGAACTTTCCATGTGCATTGGAAAAGAATGTGTACTTTTCAGCGGTTGTATGGAGTGTTCTATATATGTCAATGAGGTCAAGTTGGCTGATTGTGCCCTTTAGGTCTTTTGTATCTTTGCTGAGTTTCTTCTTAGTTGTTCTGTCCTTTACTGAGAGTGGTGTGTTGAAGTCTCCTACTATTATTGTGGAACTGTCAATTTCTCTTTTCAGTGTTGTTAGTTTGTTTTATATATTTTGGAGGCCTGTCATTGGGTGCGTAGATGTTTATTATGGTTATGTCTTCATGATGGATCGTCCCCTTAATCATTATATAGTGTCCTTCTTTGTCTTTCATGGTAGATTTTGTTTTAAAGTCTATTTTATCTGAGATTAGAATTGCCACTCCTGCTCATTTTTGGTAGTTGTTAGCTTGATATATTTTTTTCCAACCTTTGACTTTTAATAAATTCACATCTTTGTTTCTAAGGTGTGTCTCCTGTAGACAGCATATTGATGGATCCTGTTTTCTTATCCATTCTATCACTCTCCGTCTCTTTATGGGTGCATTGAGCCCATTTACATTCAGTGTAATTATTGATAGATGTAGGTTTGTTGCTGTCATTTTGTAGTGCTTTTTTTCTTGTGGTGTTGACATTTTATTTGTTCTTCTTACTCTCTTGTGCTGAGTTACTTTTGTTTGTGGATTTTTTTTTCCATTTCTTTTGTTTTTGTAGGTTTTCTTTTTTCTGAAACTTTATGTTTTTCCTCTTTTTTTTATGAGTATGTTTGTTAACTTTCTTGGTGGTTACCATAAATTTTACCCTTATTTTTCTAAGTCTGAAGTAGTCTACCATTACTTGGTATCACCTTGCCTTCCTCTCCATTAGAAGGTTCTATACCTATGCCATTTATTCCCTCTTTTATTGTTTTGCTGTGGTTGTCATTTACTGATTAATTGCTCTGATTCCCTGTTGTATTTCTTTTGTTTTTGGATGGTCCTCGAGAGTTCATTTCCTAGATTGGTATCTGGCTGGTACAATCCTGCGTCCTAGGTTCTGCCCGTGAGCTGAAGCTGTTTGTCCTCAGATTGAAGAACTCGCTTTAATAATTCTAGTAAGTTTGGTTTGAATTTTACATATTCCCTTACTTTCTGTTTGTCTGGAAATGACCTAATTTCACCATCAGATCTGAACGAGAGTTTTGCAGGCTACATTATTCTTTGCTGGCAATTTTTTTCTTCCAAGATTTTATATATATCATCCCATTGCCTTCTTGCCTGCTTGGTTTCTGCCGAATAATCTGAGATTAGTCTTACTGTTTCTCCTCTGTATGTGACTTCTTGTTTTTCATGAGCTGCTCTCAGGATTCTTTGTTTGTCTTTGGTTTTGGCAAGTGTGAATATGATATGCCTTGGTGATTTTCTTTTGGGGTCTCTTCTATATGGGGTTCGTTGAGCTTCTTGGATGGCCAGCTTTTCATCTTTCATGATATTGGGGAAGTTTTCTGTCAGCAGTTCCTCAATGATCCTCTCTGTTTTCTGTTTTCGCCCCCTGTTCTGGAATTCCAATCACTTGCAGATTTTTGGTTTTGATTGTGTCCCACATAACTCTCAGGGTCTCTTCATTTTTCTTTGTTCTTTTTTCTGAGTTTTCCTCAAACAGAGTTCTATCCAAGTGTTTGTCTTCAATTCCACTGATCCTGTCTTCCAGCGTTTCAGATCTGCTTCTCAGCCCTTCTATGACTCTTCCATTTCTGAAATCTTGTTATTTATCTTTTGGATTTCTAATTGTTGTCTTTGTATAATTTCTAGTTGTGAATTTATTTTGACATTTTGTTCCTGCATTATTTTCCTGAATTCTTCCAATATTTTGTCTGTGTTTTCCATGAATTTGTCCATTTTTTCCTCATGTTTGTCAGCTTTTTGCCTCAGTTCTTGGAGAATTCTGAGTATTAGAGATTTGAATTTCCTATCAGGAAGTTCTAGTGCATTTTCTTCCAGAGGAGAGTCATCTGGTGTTTTATTTTGGAAGCCTACTGGAACCATCCTGTCCTGTTTTTGTAAATGTTTTGTTATTGCCTGCTGCCTTCGGGGCATTCAGTAGTTATTTTTCTTGTTTATTGATTGTAGATTTGTTTGTTTTGTCCCTTTTTAAAAAAATTGACTATGTCTGAGCAGGCAGACTGTGTGTTCTTTATTGTTTGCTCATCTGTGGTCACAATACTTTTCACCTCCTTCTTCAACTGGCTGGGTCAGTCACTCAGATACGGTACAGCAGGGCAGGTGTAGCCTAAGAGGATTTACAGGGACGGGTTGTTCATGGCACTTACGACAGTCACCAGAGCGGGTCGGTAATCAGTGCAGGGTAGGTTCCAGTAGGCTGTGCCTGTTCTGCTTGGTGGTGTGATGTCAAGCACGGGGTGCAGGTAGGCAGGATGGAGTGGGGAGATTGTTATGTGTGGAGCCAAGATGGATATGGGAGACAGGAGAGAGGAACAGGAGCCAAAAACATACCAACAAACAAAAAAGAATGCTAGCAGAGCATGCCATTCGAGTGGAGAGATAAGAGTTTATGAAATGGAGAAAAACAGAAAGGGAGGAAGAAGAAAAGAAAAGAATGAATAAATAAGAATCAGAAAAGTTAAAGAACCGCAAAATTCCCAGGGATTCCATCAGTGCAGCTGTGAGGTCTGGGGAAGTCACTCTCAGGTGTTGCAGTACAGCCTGGCTAGAAGGCGTAGATGTATACAATGCCAGGTATTCAGGGAATAGAAAGAGAAGGAAGATATAGACAGATGAGAAACTGAGCAATGAAGAAAGACAAAAAGGGAAAAAGAGGAAAAAGAAAACAAAACAAATTTTAAAAAAACAAGAAAGGCCCCCAAAGAAACAGAAAAAAAAGAAAGCCAAAGTAAAAAGAAATGCTCTCAGGGATCCCTCCGCACATCTGTGGAAGCCGAAGGGGAGTCTGCCTGCCATGCAGCTCAGCCCGGTCACAAAGGGCTCCCAACTTAAGAAAAGGAAAAGCAAACAAACAAACAATTCAAAACAAACAAATGAACAAAAGCCCGGGGATCCCACCAGCGTGGCAGCCCAAACCAGGAAGCAGCTCCACACTCGAACGGAGCTCCACAGACCCTCAGGAAGAAGCTAAGATGACGCACGGAGCCAGATACTTGAGCGAAGGGGGGGGGGGGAGGTGGCGAGAGGCAAATAAGAAGTCAAAAGAAGCAGAAAAAAAAAAAGCAACACTAGCAGCCAACAAATGGCACTCAGAGAGCCAGCTAGAGTGGGCTGCTGTTTCTGGACAAGAGACTGTGTCTGTGGGAAGCAGAGGGGGCCGAGTGTGGGTGAAGAAGGGTGGAGAGTGGGAAAGCATATATCACAAATTACCAGAGCTCTGCAGCCCCTCAGGAAGAAGCAAAGATGGAACATGGAGCGAGGTACTCGAGCGAAAGGAGGGGGAGGTGGGGAGAGGCAAGGAAGAAATAAAACGAGGCAGAACAAAAGCAACACCAGCAGCCAACAAATGGCACTCAGAGAGCCACCCGTTCGGGTGTGTGGAAACCAAGCAGCCGCTGTTTCCCGGTCAAGAGATTGTGGCCGCTGAAAGCAGAGGAGGCCGAGCCGGGGTGAAGAAGGGTGGGGATGGGAAAATGTATATCGCCAATTACCGGTTGTGTTGTCTCTCACTGGGAGCTCCGTGAGGCTGCTTGCTCATACCCCCTGTTTGCTGGTCTCCGATAGGAGTCCAAGATGGCGGATCTGCGCTGCGTTAGCTCGTAGGGGACCTCTGCATGAATCTCTCCTCGCTCTCCGTTCTCTGTCAGTTTTCTCACTCCATTTGGTGCTTGGCTGAGTTCTATATCTCTTCATTTGATGTTTTAGGGTTTCAGGATTGTTGTATTCTCTGTTCGGCTTAGTTTTTCGGATCTTTGCTGTGGAGGGACAGTGTGGTGCTTCTGCCTAGAGCGCTGTTTTGCCTGGAAACTTAGAGTTTCTTTTTTGATTTTAACGGTTCCTGGATTGTTATCTGCTTCTGTTTCACTTTGGTTTGGGGGTCTTTGGTGCAGGGGGACATTGTGGTGTATGTGACTAAGCCGCATCTTGGCTGAAAAAATAGTATTTCTAACTTAATTTATAAGGTTAATGTTTTAAATAATATAATACTTTATGCATGAATACGTGAATGCGAGACTTCTAAATTTAACCCAGTGGAAAAAGTGAGGCATTTCCACTTTCTCCTTAGGAATTATCAAAAAACAACAAGGAGAAAAAGAAACATAAACACCACCTTCTATCACCAAAGCTAAAGATCTTAAAATCTATACACCAAAAAATAGAAAAATGTCTCACAGAAATAGAGACGTATAATCAAAGGTGTTAGGAACACTGTAGATCTAAGAAAAACCCAGGGAAGCACACTCTCAAAACTAAACAAAACAGCATGGTAAGCACAAGGCAAAACCAAACAAAGACTAACATTGAGGTTTTAGTACATGCCAAGCACTGTTGATTCATTTAACTCATGCAGAGTCAATGTCAAGGGCACCTCCTCAGGTCTAAAACCAAGAATCCCTTGTTTGCAACAATGGGAACTGGGTGTATGGGCTAGAGGTAAGACCCCATTTGTCATGAAGTCTCAAGAAAATATGTAGGCCGAGTTGACTAATGAATCAGAGATAAGCCTCATTTTGCAGCACAATTTGTTGGTAAGAGAAGGAAAGCAGAGAGACTAACTTGTAAGCCACCCTGCAGTGATCTTTTTTGACTGGCTAGGATTACAGATTAAAAGAATTGTTCACACAGTCCTGGTGGTGTAGTAGTTAAGAGCTTGAATGCTAGCCAAAAGGTCTGAGTTCGAACCCAGAAGAAGCTCCAAGGGAAAAGATGGGGTAATCTGCCTCCATAAAGATTTGCAGCCTTGGAAACTCTATGGGCAGTTCTACTCTGTCCTAAACAGTCACTATAAGTCAGAATTCGACTCGACGACATAGGTTTTCTCTTCCTCAGAACACCTTCTGCAAATGGCTGGTCCAGGTGGACTTTACCTCATTCAAAGACGAGTACTAAACAGTAAGGGACTATCTCAGGACTCACAAAAGATAGTAGGTATTCAAAAAATGAAAGGAATAGAAAAAACAAAACGTAGATAGAGTGTTCACCAGAAAAAAAGTCACTCTGAAATATTAACAAATAATTCAATGAAATAATCACCTCTAGGCAAAAAGGGAAAATACAGTAAAGCAGTAAAAGATAAAACATTAGATTGCAGAGTTCAGAGAAAAACAATAATAAAAGCATCTCAGAAACAAAGGCCAAATTGAAAGCAGCACAAAGGGAATAGGTATTGCTGAATGCACAACAATGGACATACAGGAGAAGACCGAGAGAAGTGAGCAGTATGACATCAGATCAGAGAGTGTGAAAAGAGATTCAACAGAAAATATAAACATGAAAGACAAAGTAAGCCCAACATAAGCATAACAGGAAATCATAAGGTAAGGAGAACATATATGAGAGATTGGAAATTGTATACAGAGAGAGGGAACCCACACTGAAGAAAGGCATACAAAAGTAAAATTACTAGAAGGATATACAAGGAACTGGTAACAGTGCTTTCCTACAAATAGAGGAACTGAGAGGGGAATAACTTAATCATGTATTTTGTTTCATAAATGTGTATTATTCAATTTTTAAGTAAGTGAATAAATGCATAAATAAAAATATTCAATATTATAAATAGATATTTAACTACATCTACATCTGGAAAATATAAATACATAACAGAAACTTCTTTAACTTCTAGGTTTAACTACTAGTTTATGGAAAATACAAAGAGGGTGATGAGCACATAGGAGTCCATTTTGTTGTACTTTTCTAGCTGGTAAATTTTTAAAAGATAAATTTTAAATTAGTATTTATATTTATTTTAAAAACACCTATCTTTCTGTTTGGGCATATGCAATAGATTACATCTGATCTCTAATTTCCCAACTGGTAAGAAAGACTGATTAGGAAAAAGACATCACTCAGTACATTGCGATACACAAACATAACATGTTGAACCTTTGTTGGAGACAGTGACTAACTCCTGACTACAGTGAACTGAGAATAGTCTCATTGTACTGAGATCAAGTCAAAACTGGAAGGCAGGAGAATTTTTCCCTGACTAAAGGAAACTAAAAAAGCAATCTTCACATTTCATAACTTTTCTAATAATCTGGGTGTGATCTCACTGTTTGTAAAGCTCAGCTCTTCCCAAACTGCAGGCTCGCCTTCCAGGACTGACTGAGCCCAGCCCATTCTCACTATATATAATGTCTGCTGGAAAGCCCTGCTCAGAGTTTCCCTCCTGTCAGCTCCACGCTACAGCTTCTCACCCTTTCCTCACCTTCTCATCTTTAGAGAACCATGTCTAGCAAATCCACCATTATCCGTCGTGGCTTCAGCGCCAGCTCAGCCAGATTCCCTGCAGCCAGCCCCTCAGGCTTCACCTGGCTCTACTCGCCCCGCTCCATAGGCAGTGGTGGCCTCGGTGGGGCCTGTGGAGGAGTTGGCTTTGGCAGCAGGAGCCTCTGTGGCCTGGGGGGCTCCAAGAGGATCTCCATTGGAGGGGGCAGCTGTGTCATGGGGAGCGGATATGGCAGCAGAGTTGGAGGTGGCTTTGCCTTTGGAGGAGGATCCAGGGCCGGATTTGCTTTTGGTGGTGGAAGTGGCTTTGTTGGTGGCTATGGGGGCTATGGGAGCTCTGGCTTCCCTGTCTGCCCACCTGGAGGCATCCAAGAGGTCACTGTCAACCAGAATCTCCTCACTCCTCTGAACCTGCAAATCGACCCCACCATCCAGCGAGTGAGGACCGAGGAACGGGAGCAGATCAAAACCCTCAACAACAAGTTTGCTTCCTTCATTGACAAGGTGAGACATGAGAATGTTCCCTTCTTCTGGTATTTCAGAGTTTCCTGAGAAACAATGAGCTTGCTGCCAGGGGGAGACTTAGGAAGGAGGGAGGAGGGGGCTCCAATTGGCAATCCACAAGGATGCCACACTGGCTCCATACTGACAACAGGCAGAGGTGATGTAAATAATTTTGAAATAATTAATCTCTTAAATGACCCTCATTCCTGCCTAAGAAGAGTTATCACCTTCTGATAATCCTGAAGAATAGAAAGGGAATAAAAGAACGTCATGAGTTCACTTTTACTTCCTAAGATTCTAAGCAATTGTAAAGGAGAGTCTAGTCACAGAGATCTCTGAGCTCTGGAAACGAGGCAAAAAATATGAGTTTATGTTAATAGTGGAGAAATAATTTGGAAGAGGATAGCTAAAATGTTGCACGACTTGACGACTGTAATCAATGTCACTGAATTGTACGTGTAGAAATTGTTCGTGTTTCTTTTGTGTGCATATTTTCTACAAAAATTAATAAACGATTTTTAAAAAAGGAAAGAATATTTTGTCCAGGTGCAGAAGCATTTATATAATCTATAGAAAAAAGAACTTAGTCTAGAAATAGAGGATGACCATCGCTGAAGGATGTTTTGCAGGAGACTCGTGCACTAAATGGGAAGTTGGATCCCATTAGGAATAATTAAGCAACAGTTAATATCCCTTCTAATTGTTCCCAAAACCAAACTCATTGCCATCAATTCGATTCCACCTCATTGTGACCCTACAGGACAGAGTAGAAATACCCCCATTGGGTTTCCAAAGCTGTAATCTTGATTGGAGCAGACTGCCACAGCTTTCTTCACCAAGGCAGCTTCTGAGTTCTAACCACCAACCTTTTGGTTAGCAACCCAGCACTTAACCACTGTGCCACCCGGGCTGCTATGTAAAATGAAAGTTTTCTACAGTATATCCTGTAAATGCTATCTTTAAACAAGATTTGTGTTTCTGCTTGTCAAGAGGACAGATAGTGTTGAAAATCCGTGATAGGCTCTATAACGTCAAGATGGGAAAAGCTCAAAAGTCCATGGGCCAGTTTTTCTTTCTCTGGGAGGATCTGTGAGGTATGAAGGGAAAACGTCTGGGGAGCAGAACTCTCAGCCTAAGCCTCTGAGCTACTCCTCCAAGGGCAGCACCATGGAGATCTCCCAGGCCTGCTTGGAGACCTGAAAACCCAGGCACTTCCTTCTTTCCTTTGTCTAAAAATAACCACCTTGTTTCCTCCCAGGTGCGTTTCCTGGAGCAGCAGAACAAGGTTCTGGACACCAAGTGGACTCTGCTCCAGCAGCAGGGCACCAATACTGTGAGGCAGAACCTGGAGCCCTTGTTCGAGCAGTACATCAGCAACCTCCGCAGGCAGCTGGACAGCATCCTTGGGGAGAGAGGCCGCCTGGACTCTGAGCTGAGGAACATGCAGGACCTGGTGGAGGACTACAAGAACAGGTGACTTAAAGAAAATTTGTAGGGCATAGTCCTTAAGGATGGATCTTCAAGAAATAGATATCACCAGATATAAAATTGCCCTTACAATTCCTTAGCAAAGCATGTCCGGTGGAAATAAAAATCACAAGTGAATGTCTATGAACAAACCGGAAAAGCAAAAGAGAACTATGGGTAGAAGAGGAAGGGAAAAAGAAAAGAAATTGATAATAATCATCCTTCAGGCTCTCTGTGGCAAGAAAGCTCAATTCATGAATGCTAAATTTTATGGAAAGCATTGGATCTCAGGCTGTCTTTTCTGTATCATCTTACTCACTGGCTAAATTATATTGTACCTTTTCTTGTTCTAGATATGAAGATGAAATCCACAAGCGCACAGCAGCAGAGAATGAATTTGTGACTCTGAAGAAGGTTAGTTGATTAAGATCATAGATTCAGGCTTCTTTACAGGAGCAGAATAGGTAGAGAGGCTAAAAATTGAATAGGCTGGGGATGAGGGCTCAGCTGATCCAAGTTGTTGGTCTTTCCCCAGGATGTGGATGCTGCCTACATGAATAAGGTTGAACTGCAAGCCAAGGTAGATGGTCTTACAGATGAGATCAATTTCCTGAAAGTCTTCTATGATGCAGTAAGTATCTCTATGCCCATTTTATGTAGCCTAGTGGGGCTCAGCATTGGGTGGAAGATTCTTGGGCTGAGATCCCCTGTGAATGTCTCTGGAAAAGATGATCTTACAATCTTGTGTCTTGCAGGAACTGTCTCAGATGCAAACCCACATCTCAGACACATCTGTGGTCCTGTCCATGGACAACAACCGCAACCTGGACCTGGACAGCATTATTGCTGAAGTCAAAGCCCAATATGAGGAAATAACTCACAGGAGCCGGACTGAGGCTGAGTCCTGGTACAAGACCAAGGTGAGCAGTGACTTGGCAGCTGTGAGGAATCCTGTGCCCTTCTCCCTGATGGTCCATTTAGCAGAACCAGCAAGACTATGGTCTTTATTTGAGAACTGTATTTCAGGGAAGCTGGAGCCATCTCACAGGAGGTACATCCTTGCACTATAAAGTAGACATTTACAGAATTTATGCCCAGATATATTAAGTAAAAGATTGCAAATGCAAGAGGAAAATGACCATAGAGAAGGAGTAGTGATCATTGCTTCTAGATTCATCCTGAATGCTGGTTCTCAGAAATATTGTACAGAATATCACTAGCCCAGAAAAGAACGAGGCCAATAATGGTCCCATTAAAAGGTTGTTCTCTGATTCAATTGTACCATGTCTAATAACCTTGCAACATCAATTTTTCCTACATTCCCTTGATGAAAAACCATTAGGTCTGAGTTCACTTAATGTCTAATTGAGAATTGAAAGCCATTGTCAGCATGTGAAAACTCACACGCACTGTCTCTCTCCCTCTGGACCACAGTATGAGGAGCTGCAGGTTACAGCAGGCAGGCACGGTGATGACCTGCGCAACACCAAGCAGGAGATTTCTGAGATCAACCGCGTGATCCAGAGGCTGAGATCGGAGATCGATCACGTCAAGAAACAGGTACAGTGAGGGCAGGTCAATGATAAGGAAAAAGCAACACTTCTTTGCTTGACCATCAGGCAGTCAGTCATCAACCACCATTTGGGCAAGTTTCTGAGTACTGAGGTAGCAGCAGGGAAGAAGAGGAGATGCAGTGGCTGCCCTGAGAGAGACCCTACTGATTGGAAAGATGGTCCCAACCCAAGAGCTGGATAAAAACATGTGGATAGAACCAGTCTCAACTACTTATAGCTAAAAAATAAAAGCTAGAGGCATTAAAATAAGATTTACACAATTAGAATGATTGACTTGGGAATTGCAAAGGAACTTGTTGGGAAGGAAAAGGGCAGAAAGCTTGAGGAAGATTGTTGCAAATACGCTCAAGACTCAAGGTGAAAAGGGGAGTGGAGCAAAGGCAGAGGATAAGCAGCATTGTTACCCACATGTATGAGAAACTCTGAGATGGGAGAAGGCAAGATCCGAAGAGTCTGATATGAAAACCCACCACCTCAATTGAAGATGTTGGTAATTTTGTATAAGTTGGAGCCCTGGTGGCACAGTGGTTAAAAGCTCAGCTGCTAACCAAAATGTCAGCAGTTTGCATTCACCAGCCGCTTCTTGGAAACTCTATGGGGCAGTTCTACTCTGTCCTGTAGGGCTGCTGTGAGTTGGAACCAACTCGACAGCAATGGGTTTGTTTTTTTGTTTTTGTTTTTCTGTTAGTGTGGCATCCATATGAGATTTTTAAAAAAATGGCCCTGTTTTGATTTTGTAGACAACACTACAAAATAAATAATGGGGACTCTTTTTTCCAGTGTTCCCTAGTCTTATGTCCACTGTAGTGTCTTCCTTCAATCACTACTCATATATTTATGGAAAGTGGTTAACATGAAGAGGCGCGGCTTTTTGTCAAGTGGCTCCCCTACTTTACAAGACTTGAAAGACAGAAGAAGATGAATAGGAAAAGTCTTCAGTTCTGGACTGTAGGAGTCTTCCTCACTGGGAAAGAAGAAGAACCAAGGTTAGTCTCCTCTGAAGAACCAGATTACAAGTTCTTTCTGCCTACTTTCCCCATCTAGTGTGCCAACCTGCAGTCCGCCATTGCTGATGCTGAACAGCGTGGGGAGCTGGCCCTCAAGGATGCCAAGAACAAGCTGGAGGGACTGGAGGATGCCCTGCAGAAGGCCAAGCAGGACATGACCCGGCTGCTGAAGGAGTACCAGGAGCTGATGAACGTCAAGCTGGCCCTGGACGTGGAGATCGCCACCTACAGGAAGATGCTGGAAGGCGAGGAGTGCAGGTGAGTAATGCATAAAAGTTCTATAGGGTCGCTATGAGTCAGAACTGACTCAACGGGTTTTGTTTTTTGGTCCTCAAATATCCGGGTGTATCTCCAAGATGTTCAGCCCCTGAGCACAATTTTAGGGCACTCTGGTCATGGCCATAGTGTTATTCTTGGAAGACAACCAAAAAGACCATTTCCCAGTGGACTGTTCCTCAGATATAGCATCCCACACTGATCCAGGTAATAGTTCTCCAAGGTCTCATCTTCCCTGTGTTTCCTCTCCTCCTAGGCTGAATGGGGAAGGTGTTGGACCAGTCAACATTTGTAAGTACCTTTGTGTGCCTTCCTCCCCTGCCTTTGCTCTTCTGCCTGGATTCAGGCTCGCAGAAGTAGTTTCACCATGTTTCATTGTTTCCCTGTTCCTCTTCCCTCACAGCTGTGACACAGTCCACTGTCTCTGGTGGATATGGCAGCTCCAGTGGTGGCGTAGGCCTGGGTGCAGGCAGTGGCTACTCATATGGCAGTGGTTACAGCCTTGGAGGTGGCTTCAGTTCTGGCAGTGGCAGAGGCATTGGAGGTGGCCTCAGCACCACTGGGGGAAGCAGTTCCACCATCAAATACACCACCACCTCATCCTCCGCCAGGAAGAGCTACAAGCACTAAAGTTCTACCACCAGCTCCCGGTTCTCCAATGCCTCAGACCCTTCTCCAGCTGCACAGCCTTCTCCTCAGGCTGCTTCTCTTCTCCTGGCCTCTGGTCCTCTCTGCTGTCTGAGTTAGAGCTGATGTTGCCTAGTGTCCTCATTTCATCTCTTTGCCTATACCTGCTCCACCTGAGCTTCCTTTGCTCACCATCACAATGTCAACAGTGTTTCAAAGGCATGCAAACATTCTTTTGATGTCCCCATGTTGTTACCAGATTTTCATTCTGACATAATTTTGAACTGAAAATGACTGATTACTTATTAAGAACAGAAACTGGGTCCTGCTGAAGAAGGGGAAAGTTCCCTTTGATTATAATTGTCCTACCAATCATAGATAGCTCTACTTTTAAGGGTTCTCTATTTTACAAATGAATTGTCATGGTCTTTCCTTGCTGTGGCCCTGGATGGTGTGATGTACAGAGACTGTATCCCTACAATGTTTTTCTGTGCTTCTTGGCTTTCTTTTTTCCTGTTGAATAAAGCAGGTTTATAACATAAAAATTCTGTGTTAGATTGTATTGCTGATCATGTAATGGTTCAGAAATCTTCTCATTCTATAAACTGTTTCTCAAATTTGGAGAAGTAGTCCCTTGCCTGCTGACAACTCACCATGCTTCTGTGGGCAGAAAACTACTAAAAACTATGCAACCTGTCTTAGTTATCTAGGGCTGCTATAACAGAAATATCACAAGTGGATGACTTTAACAAAAAGAAATTAATTTTCTCACAGTCTAGTAGGCTAGAAACCCAAATTCAGGGTGTCAGCTCCAGAGGGAGACTTTCTCTCTCTGTCGGCTCTGGAGGAAAGTCTTTCTCATCAATCTTCCCCTAGACTAGGAACTTCGCCATCCAGGAACCCCGGGTCCAAAGGACACATTTTTCTCCCGGCACTGCTTTCTTGGTGATATGAGGTCCTTCTGTCTCTCTGCTCATTTCTCTATTTTATATCCCAAAAGAAATTGGCTCAAGACACAATCCAATCTTGTAGATTGAGTCCCGCCTTATCAGCATAACTGCCACCTGCCCGCTCTCATTAACATCGTAGAGGCGGGATTTACAAAATATAGGAAAATCACATCAGACGACAAAATGGTGGACAATCACACAATACTGGGAATCATGGCCTAGCGAAATTGATACACATATTTTGGGGGGACACAGTTCAATCCATGACACGACCTCTGGTACTCAGGGTTCCTTCTCAAAAAAAGAGTCTGTTTTGAAGTATTAGGAAAGATATGGAAGTCAGGATCCTGGAAGCTGGATCAGCATAATCTGATAACTGCAGGGCTTTTTCCGCACCCTATCATTTGGTGGCTTGGTCCCCACCCTGATCTCTGAGTCTCCCTCAGTGACACCCCCTACACTGCCCCTCCCACTGGGAAAACACTGCACTGATCCATCAGAACAAAGGACAGTTAGTAAGAAGGGCAAATGCTTGATTCATCTTCTGTGATAATTAAGACAGTTGCCACAAAATTGTTTTGATACAACATGTAAGATGCATCACAGTCAAAACAATTGGTACAGAAAAGGAACATCTCCAGATCTTGGTGTATGGATTTAAAGCCACTTAGTACTACATTAGTGGGAACGGATTTTCTTTGTGCCTAAAGATATTTGGGTTGGACTAAAGAACTTCTCATGAAAAATTCTGGTAAAAACTCACAGAAGTGTAAACCTAAAAATGGTGAATTTTACTCTCTGCAGATTAAATCTCAGTAAGCTTGAAAAAAAGTGATGTCATAAAAAAATAAATAAAACTTCAAGAAATTGTTGGTTAGAGACCTTGTTTTGAAGTACTGTTGGCAGAGATGAGATTGATGGTCTATGGAAATGGATGGCACTCAAGTTAGCGTGGAGGTGGCTCTGGCTGGGGAATGGGGAATTAATGCCCTTGTCTGCTAATTGAAAAGTTGGCAATTCAAGTCCACGTAGAGGCACCTCAAAAGAAAGTTGTGGTGATCTACATTCAAAAAATCATTGACTTAACATGTAGAAATTTTTGAAATGGTGTATCTTTGGCTATGTATATTTTCACCAAAAAAAAAAAAGGTCACGAAGGGGGAGGGTTGACATGTTGTGGGTTTGTTAACCAATGTCATAAAACAATATGTGTACTCCCGTTTCATGAGAAATCATTTGTTCTGTAAGCCTTCACCTGAAGTACAATAAAAAAATAAAAATAAATAAACAGACCAAAAAAAAATCATCGACTTAAAACCCTATGGAGCACATTTCTACTCCGATACATATGGAGTTACCATAAGTCAGAATCAACTCAATGGCAACTGGTTTGATGGTTTGTTTTTTTCACCTGTTTTGAACTCTTTCGTCCATAGTATTTTCTAATTATTTAAAGATAGTGCATGAAAATTATTGACTTCTGTAACTTTATCTTGCAATCAACCATGTTGCTAACATTTACCCCCATTTTAATAATGGGGAAATCAACCCTCAGAAAGTTAAGTAACATGACCAGTGATGGGCAAAGCCAGGATTCAAGAACGGATCTGTCCGGTTTCAGAGCCTGTGCTCGTCCCCATCGCTAGGTGCAACCTGGCCGGGAGGTGTGGTCTTGCCGGTGAATTCAGCCCCACCACCTCTATCACCTCTGCCTCTGGCCGTGGGGAGACCTGCTGATGCGAACAGGGAGGAATTCACCTGAGTTTCCTCTCCAATCCATCCTTCCTTTGGTTTGCTTGCTCTCTGGTGGAAGTACCACTGCCCTGGGTGCCAAAGGCAAACGTAGGAACAAGCTCCTCACCTAAATGGGGCATCTTGTGGGCAATGACATCAGCCAGTGACACAGTTCACACACGGAGAGCAAACACTAGGCGATGTTTGCTTTTTAGCCTGAGAATTCCAGCCCACACTGGGAGGAAGATGAATTACTGCTTTTGCCCAAGCTGGCACCACTTACCCCTCTTTCCTCCCCCAGTTTGGGACTCCATCCAAGCTCTATTTTTGCCTTTCTTCATCCTGAGAGCCTTTCCTAGTCTCTGAAGCCTTAGTTTCCCTGTTCTGACTTCTCACTTACTCTTTGGTGATGAGGGGAATGTGACTGTCTTTAGCCTGTGTGACCCCCACCTCAAAAAATGCTTTCAAAACCTCACTATTTTTTCATATGTGCCTTATGTTATGTCAGTCAGCAATACAGGTTAAGATTACCTATGATCTAGCTGGGTTCTGGATGCTGCAGAACAATTTAGAAGAAGATAGTGCATTATAAATGTGTGTTGAATCCAACTAAATTATGTTCCTACCCTTGAGAAATCCCTCTCACCCAGCAAAGCCAGAAATACATCCATTACATACACACAGTCTGCATAACCTAAGAGAGAAAGGATATGGGGGGCAAAGGATGAAGGTACACAAGTAATGGCAGGTCCAGCTTCAAAGCGGCAAAGCGAATGTCAGCTCCTTCAAGGGAAAATTGTGAAGAATGTAGGGAAACCCTATTTTAGCACTAAATCTATAGAACACCATGATGCTCAAACAGTATCATCAGGGCAGAAATTATAGGTGCTTATCTCATAGACATTAAATGCTCCAGAAAAAAGTCTCCATTTATTGCAGAATCCCCCAAACCCCAATGTCGTTGAGTCTATTCCAACTCATACACCTAAATCATTCCAGAAAGAATCTACAGAAATCTCTACAACTTCCCTGTAGAGAGAGTATTTCCCTGTTTTCCTTTAGAACCTCTAAGCCCTTTGATACTTAAGATTAAGTTCATTCCCTGGTAATTACAATGAAGAAGAAGAAGGAGGAGGAGAAGAAACACCTTGGTCTCCTGTGTAATTCCTTTCCCCTTTCTTCACACCTTCTATTTCCCAATTCGTTCGTCATTTTCGTTAGTCTCCTCCGGGCTCCCTCCAAGTTTGCTAACTCTTGCCTAATAAACGTGTGAATGAAAAGTACTTTTAGGCAGTTCCTTTAAAAGGAATTCTTCTCTCTCATTGGCCTGATAGGAGCATATTTAGGCTATCTGGGCCCTACAGGGCAGGAATCACACAGAGGGCCCTGGGGCATCTGTCTGTGGGGCCATGAGCAGTTGTTGCCCCTTTCTGGGAGTGGAGGGACTTCCTGGAAAAGGCCACTCAAAAGTAACCTGAATCAGACATGGCACTGGTCTGTTCAGTGGAGGCTCTTTCACTCCATCTGACTCCAGAAGTATATCTTATTTTACCCCCTAGATGCCCTCCTGCAAAACTGTATGCCAGTCAGTTGAACTTGGAACACGCACAAGAGGAGCTGGCTAATTGAATGAGCCCTCTGCTGAGTCCTTCTTCAAAGATGAGTTCTTTTGCAATAATGAGTCATGAGCCTTGATTTTTCATTGCTGTATGTCTGGGCTTTTGAATATTTTCCCATCTTAAAGCAAAGCATGGAGAATTTCCTGTTCTCCAGTAACCCTGAGTCAATCAATCCCAGCTTTCCCAACATCATCGACACTGTCATTGTCACCATCCTTATTATCACTGTGTGCTGATTTGGCGCCTGCAAGTCAATCTGGGCACCTGCAGCCCAGAGTGAAGCAGGGTCCGCAGACCAAGGCTAGTGCCCCGTGGGATCATGGAAAACACCTACAGCTGCTCCTGTCCTTGGAAACAGCCAGGTAAATTATGCTTCACCTAGATATCTCACATAGATATGCAGGTTTACACAGACAAGGTGAGTATACATTCAGCAAATAAATACAATCCCATTTTAAGTATCTGTGGATGAACTCATCTGTGACTTATTCCAGGGAAATGTGAAAACCCAGCCAGCTACCTCAGCCTCCCTACCTATGCTGAGGAGGCTGCTTCCTGCCAGCCTCCGGTGTGGGCCTGAAATGTGATATTTGGACCCAATGGGGAGGGAGAAACTCCTCTGACCCCTCAAGACCCATCCCGTGACCACTCATGCCATTCACTGCCTCAATTTCATATTTTAAGTTATTTTAGATACTGTTTTACTTGACTTTTTATTCTTTCATATGTGTCAGTTTTACCTCCTTCTCAGTCCAGCAAGCCCCCAGCAAGGGGGTGGTAATCTCACAGATTATTGTATAACCTGACACACTATCAGTGTGGCATGGGAACAAAGCTCTGTGCAAGGGGTCAGCAGACAACAATCCTAGTTCCAGCTTTACTGCCACTTTCTTCTACTACTTTGGGCCTCACTCTCCTCAACCATAAAATATGAGACTGCTATATGGTACCTTTTGTGAACTTTTCTGGAGCTGAGGAGAGCAGCAAGGGCCTGAGTACGTGGACCACACAGCCGCAGCCTGGCCACCAAGGGGATAGCATCTCTCCCAGGTGTCTCAGAGCTCCCCGTGCACATCTGTGTCTACCCACAAGGTGATACCTGACCGTAATGGTCCATTTCCCTGTTACAGTGTTGGTGACTGGGCCTCATTCACTGTTGTATCCCAGTGCCTAGCCCATTGTGGAAAAAAACAAACAAAAACTCACTGCCGTCAAGCTGGTTCTGACTCATGGAGACCCCATGTGTTACATGGTAGAACTGCTCCATAGGGTTTTCTTCCCTCTAATCTTTGTGGAAGCCGATCACCAGGCCTTTTCTTATGCTGAGCCGCTGGGTGGGTTTGAACCACCAGTTGGTAGGTTAGTAGCTGATTGCAGATCGCTTGCACCACCCAGACTCTTTATCGTAGGTGCCCAATAAATAGCTATTAAAAGAATAAACTAATGAATGAACAAATGTATCTTGTTTAAAGGTTCAGGTCAGAAGCCTCTCTCAGGTGTAATGGAGGTGGGAGAATAAGTCTAGAAAGCAAGGAGGAAAGAGTTTCTAGGATGTCCAAGTTCATCAGATACTGAGGTGGTCCCAAGCCCAGCATGGGGGGTGAGGCTGCTACTTCCAGCTGTTACTTCCCAGATGGTGATACACACTTCAACCCCCAGCCATAAACTCTAGGCTCTGGTAACAAGCCAATGAGATGGTGTCAACAGCGTCCTGAGGAGTGCCAGTATCACCCAGCCCACCCAGCCTGTGCCCACGGGCTGTTGCTACATGCCAACAGCTACCTTGCTGGGATTTCTAGGTACTGTGCTCCTGGGTTCAGACAGAGCCTCTCAGTCCCCACCTCAGAGGAAGAGCCAGAGAGGCATCCAGTTTCTCCCCTACTTTTCTCTCCCAGAAATTTCCCGTTTGGCAGCCCTCCTTAGCACCGAATAGGGAGACTTGGTGAAACATCCCAATTCTGGGAACAAATGAGAAGATTAAAGTGATCAGGTGCACATGGCCAAGACACACCTGGAATTCTTTCTTGTCTAAATCCATTTGGTCCCTTTTTGTATGGGTGTGTCTCAGCCATCCCACTCCCTCAGCCTTCAGACACGCCTCGTGTCTCCCTGCCTTGTTTTCTTTCTCCACCAACCTCACAACCTTTATCACCTCCCAGATCCAATCTCTGGAATCCATCACCTGCCAAGGGCCTCAGTGTCCCTCTGAGGATAGTAGAGAAGGAAATGGACTGGCAGGGAACAGGGAAGTTGAAGACATTTGGCTCTCCAAGCTTGGCCTCCAGAGGACATACCACAGCCCTTGAATCCGTCACTCCCCAAAACCTCAAGAAAACACCTTCCAGCCAGACTCAATGGTACAGAGTTGGAGAGACTCAAGAATGCTTGGAGTAGGGAAAGGAATAAATGAGACATCTTTTATCTTTAAATGAGACAACCTCTACTGAGTGAGTTTCTGCCACAATTCTATTTAGGGTGCTAGGAGGCAAGTTGGGGACGGGAGAAACACCCCTAACCTTCAGAGTTAAACAAACACCAGAAAACCAAAGCAAGTGGAAAAAAATACACTGAAGTATGAGCCAAATACAGGAGTTCTGAGGGAACAGGTGAAAAGCACTAGCCTTTGGAGGCGGTGTACCTGAAAAAGCTTCTTGAGAGTGACTTTTAAGCAGAACAATAAAGGAGGTTAAAAACAAAACCAAACAAAAAGCCTTTCTTGGCAGAAAGGAAAAAAGACATTACCCAGTGTTGAAAGTCTGTGGCACTTTTAAATGTTAAAGGGTGTAGTGACACAGGCTGTCAGGGAGACTGAGGTGTCCTAAGCATTAATGTAGACAAAGTCACAGTGAAGGTAGAAAGTCAGAGAAGAGTGAAAGAGGAAGAGAAGTGAAAGAGGAAGAGAAGTGAAAGACATCCACGTCAATCTATTTCACCAAAGTTGGTGAGTGAGACATCTCTAGCTTCAGAAACAACAATCCTGGTGGGAAAATTAGAGAGCGGGAGGGAGAGAAAGAAGTGGACAACTTCACACAAGAGGCAATGGCTGAGTGAAAGGATGGAAATCAAGTGAGATGACAATGTCTAGGAATGGGAATCTTAGGACAGGGCATGGGAAAGAGGAATGACCCAGGAAGAAAGGAAGCCTGGAGGGAGTTTCCCAAATGGGGAAATCAGTGGGAGAATGCCCCAGCAGCCTCCATTCTGATGGGCATTTCAGATGACACTCTTTTCCTGGCCTTTGTTTGGTGGAACGCTCTGCATGGGTTTACTCAGCACTGCTCAGGAAACAAGTATCCCTTCTTCTGGGAGAGAGATTATCATGTACCAAGGAGTACAGAAAACAGAAACAATTATTATTTCCACTCCAGGAGCATGCACCACCCCAGCTACGACTCAGGCACATTGGCAACCAGCTGAGAGAGGCCCAGTGCTCCTCTTGGCCTGTGTCAACAAAAGCTATGATTCATTGTTCCCTGTGGAACTGAGACTCTCAAATGATCTCTAGATGATGGGGAGGCTCACCCACTGGCCTCAGCGTCAAGGAGGAAGCCATTCAGAGAACAGAGAACCACCACTCCAGATGCCAACCTGCCATTCCAGGCAATCAAAAGTGCCTACCAACCCCTTGGTTATCCTTGTGCCTCTGAAAGGACAACCGTGAGGAAAGACCATGGAATTTGGGTCTGCTTCTCATTAGGGAGGCAATATCGGTCTGCTTAAGTAACCATTCTGGGACTCAGTTTCCTCATCCACAAAATGGAGACTGAATAGACTTCATTTTCTCTCTCACTCTCCCATCCTTCAAAATCACTGTAAGAAGCAAGAGGTCAGTAAGCTAAGAGAAGATCTAACAATTTCCCCATTTCAGAGACGCACAAACTGAGGCTCCGGGGAGTTTGATGACTTGCTCAAGGTCCCACAGCTAGTAAGTGGCAGGGCTAGAAGTTAAACCCAAGTCATGGTAGGGAAGGGGAGATGAGATGCAGAAAAAATGGGGACAAGGAGCCTTATAGACTCCCTACCAGTTTATAAACTAATAGAGAATATTGGGCACAGTCAACAAGACTAATGGGGAAAAAAGGAAAGAAAAAGTAATACTCTCTACAGGGTGCAACCGTCAGAGCTCTTTCAATGAAAGAGGAAAGAATCTGAGACCCCTAGTCTGCAGAAGGAGGAGTGATCAGCTTGGGAGACTTCTGGAATGAGGGAGCCTTAAATAGAGCTTGGAGGTAGAGTTTTAATGTATACTGTCTGGTTCATTATTTAATCTACTTCCGTGTTGTCTTCCCAGCAGGATTATGAACTTATTATTAAAGAAAAAAAAGTGTATTGTGCTTCTTCTGAATCCCCATAGGACTTGTCACAGGACTTGACACATAGCTGGCCCTTCATTAACCCTCACTTGATTGTATTGGACAGAGAGAAGACTCAACAGTTACTCAGCACTGACATGTACCAGGCATCGCAAAAGTCATTTTCACATGTTAGCTCACTTAATACTCTCCACAAACCCCGTTTAACCGATGCACAAAATGAGGTTCAGAGGAGTTTCATAACTTTCCCAAGGTCCCACAATTCATAAATGATAGGGCTAGGATTCAAACCCAAGTCTTTTTCACTCTCACGACTACTCTCAACCAAAGGCAGAAGGCCTGACTTTGAAAGTCACATTATACTGAACTAGGCACACATGCACACACACACACTCTCGTGCTCCAGAAAATCATTTATGAGCTACACAATAGAGAGGGAAGAAGCTTAATAGCAAAATAAAGGGGCAATCAAAACTGAGTGGATTCCTAAGGAAGATGTATGCAGAGCAAGATTTTCAAGATCTGGAAGGACAGCTTGGGCGTGGTGAGGTGGGGGCTGGGCAATAGTGGCTGAGAAAATGCTCAGGAATAGGAAGGAAACAGTGCATGGCAGTCATTTGTATTGACATAAGATGTTCGGACAGGAAGGTCCCAGACCTAAGAAAGCGGTTTGAAAATGAGGCAGTGTTTGCTGAAGTCCATCATAGGATGCATGATTAGGACATGACTGAAAGCAATTAACGTGCTTCTTACTTGTCTGCTGATCAAGTTGCAACAAGAAAGGAGTTTCCATGTGGGGGAGGGATGCCAGGGAGCCAACCAGTGGCTTTGACCCATCTCTAGTGGGGGGCTGAATGTGAGCTCAGGGCTGGCGGATGCCTAGGGGATGCCATCAGCCAGCCCTCCTCCATTAGTAGTGCCCGCCCCTTCTGGAGAGCCATAAAAGCCAAGGGGGCCTGGGGCTCCCCAGAGACTCTGTTTCCTCTATCCCCCTTCCCACTCCTCTGCCCAGGGCTTCTTCCCACGATCTTCCTCATCCACCATGTCTCAGCAGTCCTCCATCACCTTCCAGACCGGCAGCCGCAGGGGCTTCAGCAGTACCTCGGCCACCACCCCTGCAGCCAGATACTCCCGCTTCAGCTCCAACTCAGTGGCCCTCTCCTCAGGGAGCAATGGAGGGCTGGGGAGGATCAGCAACGCACGGGTTGGATTTGGAAGCCGCAGCCTCTACAACCTGAGGGGGACCAAGCGGGCCTCAGTCAGTGGGTGCAACAGCAGCTTCCAGAGTGGCTTTGGCAGCAGGGCTGGCAGCAGGTTTGGCTTCGGAAGTGGGGTCAGCAATGGATTTGGCTATGGAGATAGGGTTGGAGGGAGCTTTGGGAGTCCTGGCTTCCCTGTCTGCACCTCTGGTGGCGTCCAAGAGGTCACTGTCAACCAAAGCCTCCTGACTCCCCTGAACCTGCAAATTGACCCTACCATCCAGAGGGTACAGAAAGAGGAGCGAGAGCAGATCAAAACCCTCAACAACAAGTTCGCCTCCTTCATCAACAAGGTAAGTCAAGAACCTCATCTGTTCTACTGGGTTTGAGGTGAATGAACTCTCAGAGGGGCTTAGGCCCAGAGGGAAGCACAATAATGCAATGGCCTCCCAGTAAGGAAGTGCCTCCATTCATGCAGTGCCATGAGGCTGAGCATTTTAAAGTCAGGCCAGCTTGCCCCACAGAACGTTGTAGAAATTTCTCATCAACCTCCTTTAGTTCCATGTGTTTTCATTCAGAGTCAACACCTAGGGGAGAATCAAGTTGATTCTCCACAGGGAGGAAAATTTCCAATGAACAGACTAAATTAACCAAGAGCAAACAGTGTCAAGAAACTCAACTCAAGAATGTAAGTTCCCCCATAGAGGCTTCTAAGCCCCAGTACACTAATTCTATGGAAGCCCTAGGGGACGTTGGGGTAGTTGCATGGACTTTCTCATTTTTCACTGGAGTTGTCAATTATATAGTTGCCAAATGTGGGTTAGGTGAAAAATATCTTTCTCTTCTCACCCTAATGAATAGAGGTGTCTGGTTGTGCCTCCTTAGCTTCTTAAGATTTAATTCTCTTCTTCTCCCCTCCAGGTGAGGTTCCTAGAGCAGCAGAACAAGGTCCTAGAGACTAAGTGGAACCTCCTGCAGGACCAGGGTTCCAGGACCATGAGGCAGAACCTGGAGCCCCTCTTTGATGCCTACACTAGTGATCTCCGATGGCAGCTGGGCAGCATCACCACTGAGAGGGGCAGGCTCGAAGCTGAGCTGCGGAACATGCAGGATGTCGTAGAACACTTCAAAGTCCGGTAAGTGGGGGACAGGCTTCTGGCCACACGTGGCCATCCTAGGACTCCTTTTTAAGAGGACCAGAGAGGTGCAAAGAAGGAAATGCCAGTGTCAGCTGAGAGCTTTGGAACTTCCAGTGATTGTCCCATAAGACGAAGACAGCATGGTGTGAGGTCACCAAGGGACCCTCATCTTGTGTATTGCTAGTAACAAGGAGTCTATTCTTATCCATCTACATGCCTGCAAAAGGACACTGGCATCACCTAGAAAAGCATTACTGCTTACTCTGAAAAGCATATTATTTTACGTCGGCACGTTATTTAACACCACTGGACACAAGCTCTGTTACTGAGATGGTTTGCATTTCCAGGATGCACATTACCTGGGGAGTGAAGAGAGGTGGCAAGGGAGAAGCGAGCATATAAACAAGGCAATCTGACCCTCCTCATGAGGCAAATTTTGACTGCACATCATTCAGGCTGCAGTAGATGAGGTATCCAAAGGAGAGAGATGGTCCTAGCTAACCACTAAGCAGGCGTACCCTTGGTTTCTGAGTTTGAGCTACATCTAGTTACAAAACACACACTGCTCAAATGCCACTCTGAGGTTCAGTGAAAATATATGAAAATATTCCAGGAACAGAGTCCTGAACAGATAAAATTTACCCTACAGTTTCAGCAGGCACTTGAGGCAGGAAAAAATTTTAAAGATTGGGACTATGCATCTGTAAAAAGATGGAATTGCGTAAGTACATATTTCTATTCCCATAAATTCTATTCTCACCTTTTCGTCTTGTAAAAAAAAAAAAAAGAAAAACCTTCTGGCAGAAGAAATTATTCCTATTTTATAGAGGGAGAAATAGAGGTTAAATGAGTCACACAAAGTCACACACAGGTCAGCCGAAGAGTTGTGAAGGATTCGCTGTCTCTTTGCTCCTGCTACACCATTATGGTCTTCCTCGGCCTGAGGAAGAATTAAATTGAATTCTTGTTCAACAGCACACCTCCCTCCCCTTACAGGTATGAAGATGAAATCAGCAAGCGCACAGCTGCTGAGAATGAGTTTGTAGCCCTGAAGAAGGTGAGTGGAAATGTCTCTCCAAAGAGAAGATTCAAAATGGAATCTTGGAGTGGGGGTGACCTGACACGGGCCAATCAAGAAAAGTCATGTCAACCTTGAGAATATCTAGAGAGCTCACACCTGCTGGGATACTCCCTCTGTATTTATGGCCCCACTGACCCTGCTTGGGTTTCTGTTAGCCCAGGGATCTCAAGCCCCCAGTACTCAGTGTATCACCCATCCCCAACCCCAAACCCTCCAGAGTTTGCTAAAAACCAACATAGAAGAACCAAAGAGGAGTTTTGTCAGCTTCCTTTTGGTGCCCTGCTTGGTGCCAAGGTCTCAGAGAAGCCTGTACTGTCATTACAGGGCATGGATGGTGCCTACATGAACAAGGTAGAGCTGGAGGCCAAGGTCAACTCTCTAACCGACAAGATCAACTTCTTCCGGATGCTCTATGAGGCAGTAAGAGTCTGCAAATGTTTTTGTTCCTCCTAGGTTTGCAGCCTGGAAAGAAATGGATGCTCCAGAAAGTGTCACCTACTTAGTGCCTCTACATGGCATTATGGCCTAAATACTCCAAGCATAGGTCTGGGGGCTAGTGGGGATCAGAGCTACTGCTTGAAACCTTGAAACCACATGAAACCCCACCCCATGGCAGGACAAGGAGGACATGCTGACTCACATCTCCCAGTCACTGGGTAGCATTTTCAAGGATTTCTTGACTTCTCCTTTCCTCCTCCCAGAAAAGTTCACAAAGGCCAGCTGCCTCTCAGTTCACTGGCCAGGTGCTTCTTGCCCCCTGAAGATGCCCTATTCTGGCATTTCCACTCTGAAGGCAGAGAGCAGGGTCTGTGGAAAGGGAGAGAGAAAAAGGGAATGATGAAGTCACAATATGCAGGGGGCACAGGGCCCTAAAAATCACTCCAAACCAAACTCACTGCCATCAAGTCAATTCCAATTCATAGCAACCTCACAGGGTTTCCAAGGCTGCAAATCTCTATGGAAGCAGACTGCCACGTCTTCCTTACACAGAGTCGCTGGTGGTTTCAGACTGCCAACCTTTAGGTTATCAGTCAGTCACTTTAACCACTGCACCACCATGGCTCCTTAAAAATCACTCAATCCTGAAGAAACTTTCTATGCTGGTATATAAACAACATATGTCATATTCAAATCTATGAAATTTGAATACAGAGAACACTTAACCTATCCTTCACATCGGGGAAGCCCACAGATGGGAGCTTGGAAAAGTGATGCCGGGAAAACAGTCCCATCACACTGATTATGGCCCAGAACCTTCCTGGGCATTAGTACGGGACCTCCTGAATGTCAGCAAGTACCCAGGGAAGAGCTGGAAGAATATCTGCCAGGAATACCCAAGAAGGGATTCCTGACCTAGTGGGTAGCCAGTTGTATGCTCTCAAGAGCCCTTCCAGTTCAGAAGTTGTATGTCTTAGTGAGGCTGAGTTTACTGGCTCTGCAGGAGCTGTCCCAGATGCAGACTCAGGTCAGCGACACATCTGTGGTGCTATCCATGGACAACAACCGCAGCCTGGACCTGGACAGCATCATCGCTGAGGTCAAAGCACAGTATGAGGACATCGCCAACCACAGCCGGGCTGAGGCTGAGTCCTGGTACCAGACCAAGGTGAGTTTGGCCACTTCTGTGATACGTTCCAGGGCTAGTGTTCTCTGTGGCCTCATATCATCATTTACTTCTCAGCCACAAGCCTCAGGAAACTCATGAGCATTTCCATTTATTTCGACTTGGCGGAAACTGTTTTGATGCTATATGGAAATCTAACCATGTATACTAATACTTGGTCAGAGGGACATCAGCCGTCCCCACAGTACTTAGGATTGGGTTGGGGGCTGGAAGAGACTTCAGAACAACCAGGGAACAGTCATAAAACAATTCCTATAGAGCTTATCTGTTCACTACATATTTACTGAACTCTGACTACATGTCAAGCAGAGTTGCAGGGTTGTGAGTGAATATACTGCAAACAGAGAACCCAGGCTCTAGGAGGCCAGGAAGTGAACAGGCAATCATGGAAGGGAAAAAGATGACATTAATAAAAAGCTTCCAGGAAGAGGTGGGATTTTAGTTCCATTTGGGAGCAGTGAAGGACAAAAGATAGCCAAGGTGGGAGAGATACTTAAGGCTGAGCAAGCGGTCCTGTGGGGCTGGAAGGCAGGATTAAGCACTTGGCCAAGCAAGACAACCAGTGTAGAGAACAGGAAGAGGGAGGTTGGGGTGACTATAGAGAGCTACTGATCCAAGGATCAGATGGCCAGAAGGAGGCTTGGCTTTGGAGGGGTGTCGCCTGGATAATCCAACCAGATGAAATCATCTCTCTGCAAAATTCAGACCCCTTACAGGGCAGCTGTCACCCACAAGCAGCTCCTATCCCTTGCCCTGCTCTGTGCACTGCCTTTGTTCTTCTGGTCAGCAGGGTGGTGACTAGGAAGAAGGGGGTCAGATGTCAGGGCACCACACTGCAGAGGCAGCCCCTTGACAGTGAGTACGGGTGCAACACAGATAACCCCAAGGTGAAGTGGTTTAAATTAATAGTGAACAATTCCTTGTGTTGCTGTGGCTGTAGTTCTCTTTGACTATGTGTATCTAGGAACAGAGGAAGCTGTGCTATTCAGCACTCTCAAAACTGTAAAGTTCTTAGTTCAGGCAGGGGCTCTTCTTCAGCCGGAAAAGGTGTCGTGTGTGCCACTCCAGTCTACTGGAGGAGACAGGCACATATCTCTCCTGAATAATTGTGTCCTGGATATGCAGCATTAGACAGAGAGCTACCTGAGAGTGGGGATTCTTTTGCCAAGTCTCCAAGCTTATGCCCTTTGTATCCTCTGCATCTCCCAACACTACTTCCCCCATCTCCTCCCCATCTCCCCAGGACTGGCGTTTGGAGCTCCACCAAAACTCATGGTCACTGTTGGTCTGGACACACGCCCCACAACCAGGACTTCCCCAAAGACAGTGATCAAGTCACCTCCTCATTCCTGGAACTCACCATGCTCCTTCCTGCCCAGGGTCTTCATACAGGCTGTCTCCTTTGTCTGGCATGCCTCCCCCAGCACCCACTCTCCCCCAACCCCTGTCACTTAAGTAACTCTTTCCCATCCTCCAGACCACAGCTTGAGCATCTGCATCTCCATCTCCAGAAAGACTTCCCTGACCACCACCCCCGACTTCCAAATCTAGGTTAGATTCCTTTACTTGACACTCTCCTAGGACCTGTTCATTTCCTAAGGAGCCACTTGTCTCAGTTTGGAACTACAAATTTAATAATATGCTGATTTGATTAACGTCTATCTCCCTATTAACTATAACCTTCAGGGGAGCGGGGGCCCAGTTCTGCTCATCATGGTATCCGCCAGAGTCTAGTACATGCCTGGAAAGTAGATGTGCTCAAGAAACAACACCTGAGTAAATGAATGAGGGCATGAGTGAATGACCAGTGAATGAATGGCCTGCTTGTGGCACCTAGGGCCAGAGTGTGCACATAGGGAGCACCAGGCCAGACATTTGACTGAGCGACTGAGTCTGCTCTGGTTCTATCAGTATGAAGGACTGCAGGTCACGGCGGGCAGACACGGCGATGACCGCCGCAACACCACACATGAGATCTCCGAGATGAACCGGATGATCCAGAGGCTGAGAGCTGAGATTGACAACGTCAAGAAGCAGGTAAAGGTTTGGCTGAGCCAAGAACTCTCCACACATACATTTCTTCTGGGTTATTCTTCCATGCTTACAGGACTTCTACCAAAAAGCACCAGACCTCCAGGGGCTGTCAGAGGTAAACCCCAGTGGGGCTCACGGCTTCCTCCTGTCCTTGTAGTGTGCCAGCCTGCAAACGGCCATTGCTGATGCGGAACAGCGCGGAGAGCTGGCCCTCAAGGATGCAAGAGCCAAGCTGGTGGACCTTGAGGAGGCCCTGCAGAAGGCCAAGCAGGACATGGCCCGGCTGATGTGTGAGTACAAGGAGCTGAGGAACTTCAAGCTGGCCCTGGACGTGGAGATCGCCACCTACAGGAAGCTGCTGGAGGGTGAGGAATGCAGGTGAGGGCGATGCACTAACTCCAGCCTCAAAGCAAGTGGAGCTCACCCCGGCTGCCTGGGCATTCCTGGGGGCTCAGGCTGCTACAGCCCCCTCCTCATCTACAAAAGGGAGCAAAATCACATGTGGAATTGGGCTATGACAAAGATTACTTCCAGGCTAGGAAATCATTATCAGATTCCTATATCTGAGATGCAACTACTTTTAGCACCCCATAGAAATCTAGGATATGATAATGTCTAAGTAATCAAATCTATCAAAGGAGAAAGTTGATTACGTGGCAGATCTGGATACATGGTCTAAAAGGCTCCGGATTGAAAATAAACTACCCTAATAACTTACAGGTCTACCCTTAACTAGCCAGTATCCCCTCTCTGGACTTCAATATCTTCATTAATAGAATGAGGAGGCCAGATTACACAATCCTTAAAGCTCACTCTGAGCTTTGTGCTCTGCCAGTTATCAGCTGCGTAACCATGGGCAAATTACCTCTCCATGACTGTGTCCTCATCTATAAAATGGGGATAATAATAGTTTAAATAAGTGAAATACCCTGAAATATACTGAAGCTTTTAGAGTAATGTGTGGCATAGAACAAGTACTCAATAAATGTTCATTGTCATTCAGTTTAGTGATCAAAGACATAGACATGGAATCAAATGAACCTGGCTTCAAATCCAGCTTTGTCACTCTAAACAAGTTAGTTAACCTCTCTGAGCTTCAATTTCTCCTTCTGTAAAATTGAGAAAATAACGCCTATCTAATGGTGTTGTTGAAAGAATTAAATGACATAATGTAAGTAACAGGTACTCAATAAATGTTAGCTCTTTTTAATGTTCTAAGTATGTGTTTATGAATGAAGGCCAGTTAAGTTCTCAAGATACTTAAGCAAAATTACTCAAGCTGCTAAGATAATGATAGACTAACAATTGCTATTATTATTTTTATGACTCAGACTCCTTTCCACACCTATAATAACTTCAGCAGTGGCCTAGTGCATGACAATAGTCCATTGTTGAAAAAGAATCTTCCTGTTGCATGACAAGCCCTAAGTTTCCAATTGATGCCAGTGTATGATTAGTTTTAACTTCCTGAAGATGTCTAACTACTTTAACCAAAAATGCAATTCTGATATTACAGGTTTTACTTCTCTATACCTCAAACTCCATATTATTTTATTAATTAGATTATTATTTTTAATACTACTAGTATTTAAATAACTTAAACCTGCACTACTTTTGCAATAAAAATAATAAGGGGTTTTACAAAGCTAAGAAGTTTCCTGAATACAGGCAAACACTTTGAGGGTCAGAGTAGCAGGGGTAGAGATCTGGGGACCATGCTTTCAGAGGACATGTAGGTCAACTGGCATAACAAAGCTTATTAAATTTCTGCATCCTACTTTGGTGAGTGGCATCTGGGGTCTTAAAAGCTTGCAAGCAGCCATCTAAGATGCATCAGTTGGTCCCAGCCACCTGGAGTAAAGGAGAATGAAGAACACCAAAGACACAAGGCAAGTATTAGTCCAAGAGACAGAAGGGGCCACATAAGCCAGAGACTTCATCAGCCTGAGACCGGAAGAACTAAAGGGTGCCCAGCTACCACCAATGACCACCCTGACAGGGAACACAACAGAGAGTCCCTGATGGAGCAGGAGAAAGGTGGGGCGCAGAATTCAAATTCTAGTAAGAAGACCAGACTTAATGGTCAGACTGAGACTGGAGGAACCCCAGAAAGCATGGCCTCCAGATTCTTTATCACCCCAGAACTAAAACAATTTTCGAGGCCAACTCTTCAGACAAGGATTGGACTGGACCATGGGACATAAACTGATACTCTTGAGGGGTATGCCTCTTAGCTGAAGTAGATACAAGAGACTAAATGGGCTGCTTCTGTCCAGAGGTGAGATGGGAAGGCAGAGAGGGTTAGGAGCTGGTTGAATGGATGTGGGGAATCAGGTGGAAAGGAGGAGTGTGTTGTCACAGTATGGAAAGAGCAATTAGAGTCACATAACAATGTATGCATAAATTTTTGTGAGGGAGACTAACTTGAAATGTAAACTTCATCTAAACTACAATAAAAAAAATTAAATAATAATAATAATGGTTTTTTTAATGCATTTAAAACAGTTACAAAAATGGCATTTCAAATTCCTCTAAGCTACTGATCACCATAGTAACCTTCCTTTCCCCATCCTCCAATCAAGCTGAGTGGAGAGGGCATTTCTCCAGTGAACATCTGTGAGTATGAAATCCTTCTTGGGTCATTTGGAGTGCATGTGGTTGAGGGATGGGGAGGTGGCGGGTGCACGGGAGGGTGGGAAGCATGAGGCATTAGAGGGGATCCCATGGATAGGGTTCATTTTGAGAAGGTTTGAGGTTTTGAGTCCATTAAAAAAAGAGCTGTAGTAGGGGATCATCTTTCATGTCACAGGCCATGGGAGGTTTGAGGTAATTGCTCTGAATGGGCTTACAAGACCCACGGGCCATGCCTGCCACCTCCCAGGATTCCACGCCTTTCTTGCTGGGGTTGCGAGTCTAGCTCAGAGAAGAGCTTTCAGTGTAGACAGGATTTATGAAATCTCCTGGCCTGCCTTCAGCCTTTGGAAGGAGCCTTCTGACTTGGCACAATGCACGGCCAACTAGGCAGCTGCTCCCCAGAGAAGTGTGGGGATAAGCCTTACTGCTTGACTTAACTCTAGAGTGTAACTGCAGAAAGTTGCCAAGACAGCAAGAGTGCCATAAAACCAGGCAGCTGGTCAGCTACTCCAAAACAGGAGGGGCCTTGCAGAGCATTAACAAGTCGGTGCAGGCTGGTACCAATAAGAGTGGAGCCATCACAGAGCTCAGTGCTCATTGTGAGGCCAACAGAAATCACTTATACAGCCTACACTTTACGCATGAGTTGGGTTTTCTTGATGGAGGATTCATAAAAGCAACTGATTAGTCAATGATTCCAGAAGGCAGAGCCCTCTGAATCACCCAGCTGTTCTCCTTCCCTGATGTCCTTGTCTAGTGGCTCCAGAGACCCTTAAAGCTAATTTTGGGACTGGACAAAATAACCTCTGAGGGTTCCTTTCTATTAAAAGCACCTAAGAGTCTATTTTTTACTTCAGTTTTCCTTCTGCTGAGCACAAAGTAAGGTACTAGAACATTTAAGGAGATGAATGGTTGTAAGTTAAGAAAAGAACAGCTTGAGAGGGACAAAAAGAGTTGACTGGCCAATGGGTTCATCTACCAGTTGGTCTATCAAAACTATTCAGGGATTCAGAGTGTTAGAGTGTGGAGGCCGGGAGACACCAAGGCTGGAGCACAGATGCCCCTCTAGGAGCCCCAAAATGAAGGGAGACACAGAGCTAGGCCCAGAGAGGGAGACAGAGATGGACAAAAGAGCAAGGGAAAGTGAAATGGGATCAAAGGGGAAGGCAGGTGAACTGGAACAGCTTCTAGGAGGAGAAAAGTCTCCATCATGGTCTAGAAGGAGAAGAGAGACACGGAGTAGCAGAAGCCATTCCAGATTGGGAAAAACGTCCAGTGCTAAAGCTCAGGAAAAAACAAGCTGAGACATAAGACAGTGACCTCACTAAGAAGGAGGGGAAAATTGGAAAGAGATACACAGCAACCTGATGAGACTACCTCCTGTTCCAAGGACTTCGGGGCACAGACCCTGACACACCCTGGTGTCTTCCCTGCTGCCGTTGATACTGACTTGTCTCCTCTCTTCTGGCAGCTGTGGTCACCAACACTGTTTCCAGTGGCTATGGCAGTGGCAGCAGCACTGGAGGTGGAAGCCTGGGTCTCGGTGGGGGCAGTGGCTACTCCTTCACCACCAGCGGCAGGCACAGCCTGGGTGCAGGGCTCGGGGGATCTGGCTTCAGTGCCAGCAGCAGCTGGGGCCTAGGGGGCAGTGGCTCAAGTGTCAAGTTTGTCTCCACCATGTCCTCCAGCCGGAAAAGCTACAAGCACTAAGTGTAGCCACCCCACTGCTGCCTCACCATGCCCTAGACACCTGGGTCCTTTTCCTCCTTCTTTTCTCCATGGGCCCTTCTGTGCTGCTGGGAGACCTGGAGTTCTGGCTAAACCACATTCCCTGTCCTCTGCCCTCCTGAGAGTCTACAGACCACTCATGGTCCCCCTCTCTGTTCTAGACACATAAAGCCAAAGCCCACTCCCTTTCAAGATTCACATCAGCTTATCTTGCAGAGACCTAGGCAGTCTTGCAACACCCCCTTCAGTTCTACCCAGATGTGGAGATGGGGGGGACTCTGTCTCTGAGGCCATCTGAATGCCACGCTGTTGGCCAGCCTGTCTCACGGTGCTTATAAGCTGCCTGCTAGGAGGGGGTGCTTCCTCTATCCCCTCCCTGGAACGTGTCATTTAAAATGCATGTGTAATGTGTTTGGTCTCCAGCCCTGTTTGGAATGGCGTGGAACACTGAGTGATTCTCCTCCTCCTGGCCTCCTCCCGGCCTCCTCCCACTACAGGGAGTCACACAAGGAGAGCTCAAAACACATCAGAACTTTTCTCTTCCTTCCCCTTCCTCAGAGCCAAGAAGGCTGGATTGGGAAGAGGGGAGCGACCAGGATGCAGAAGTATGGGGAGGGCAGCTGGCCAGCCAGACAACTTCCCCACGCCTCTGCCCACTTCTTCCTACCTCTCCTTGGGATGCCTTGTTTGGGAACCCCGAGCCCCTGGGCAGAAGCTCTGACCAGTCTCCCTGCTCCGTATGTCATGCAGGGCGATGCCGTCCCTTCCCAAAACCAGACTGTTTCAGGGATACTGACACAGGGTGGGCAGCCCAGCCCTCAGCAAGCAAAGGGGCTGATTGTTCCCTGACAGCTTCAAACTTGCAGACCAGAGCAGAAAAATAAAGGCCACTGTGCAGACTTAAAAGTCAGCCCTGGGGGAGATGCTTTCACAGAGCAAGGAGCCATTTAAGCCCATAATTGCAGGCAGCAGTGAGACATCCAGGAAACTCCCACATCCCTGAATTTACAAGTCTCCTGGACCCTTCTCATCAGGCCTGAGCCCAGGACAGAGCTGAGGGGGCCCCCAGAGTAGAGAAGCCATTCTTATGGGCTTGGGGGCAGGGAGGCGGGAGGGTGCTTTAAATGATCAGGACCAAGCTCAGGACTGCAGGGAGCTATAAGCCAGAGGTCTGAAAAACAATCTTCCAGGGTGAAAGAGCAGGGAGTTAAAGTGACAAGGAAGACAGAAGTCATGAATCAGGAAGAGAAGGGAGAGTGTGAAACCAAGGGGCTAGAATTTGGAATCACTGGGAGGGCAAAGACAGCAGGAAGGGGAGAAATGACAGTGAGAACAACTGTGAAACCCCCCCAGCCCCCTCAGGGAGAGCAAGTTAAGACCCGAGAGAGAGGCAAGAGCTGCGGAGGGGACTAGAATTTGGAGGTCCAAATCTGAGTCCTGACTCTGCTTCTTACCTTCCACAAGTCACCTCTCCCTTCAGAGCCTGATTTCCCCATCTGTGAATAGCGCTGTGATTCAGAGCATATGACTTGGAGTGTGACCACCTGTATTCTAATGTTCACCCCAACATTCACTGGCCAACTCTGTTAATACTCCGTGCCATAATTTCTTCATGAATAAAACAAGAGTAATAATAACTACCCATGGTGTTAGGTAAAGATTAAAGAAGAAGATTGGTGTAAAGCAGCTACCCATAGAGGTTTCTATTGTTAGTTGCTGTCGAGTCAATTCCGACTCATAGCAACCCCATGTGTTACAGATGGGTTTTCCTGACTGTAATCTTAATGAAAGCAGATTGCCAGGTCTTTCCTTCTGTAGTACTGTTGAACCATCAACCTTTACGTTAGCAGTCAAACACAAACCATTTGCAACACCTGGGGACCTTGAAAGCTGATACCCATAATAGATGTTCAATAAATGTTGGCAGTTGTTATTCCTATCATCCACCTCCACAAGGTTATTATAAGAATTGAATGAAATAATGCTTTGTGAGTTACCTGGTACATGGTCTGGCACATACTGAATCCTCAATAAGTGGAATTTTTATTATCAGTATTATTAGTGACCAGAATGGGAAGGGCATGGTTAAGTGTTTGGGTTTAGAGTCCAAGACCAAGGGAGGAGCAGATGAGAGGTGTCAGCGGAATGTGGCCGAGAACTGGGTTTGTAGGGGGTGAGGGGATGTTCAGAAAACCAGGTCTTCTCCAGGCCTGGGTCCTGCCCTGGTACAGTGTTCTCCATGGTGATTAGTGGGGCAGGAAGATGGGCCATGGCCAGGCATGCCATTGAGATGAATTCAACAGAGTGGTCTCTAATCTCCTCCAGCCAAGCCCAGACCTTGAAAGGGATAAAAGTCAAAGAGGGTTTGGGAGAGCTAGACTTTGAAGGATCCTTGTTCCATTGACATTCTTGCTCCTCTGACCCTGTGGCACTACCTCCCACCATGACCCAACGATCCTCTGTTACCATCAAGTCAGAGGGCACCCGGAACTTCAGCACTTCCTCAGCCAGCCTCTTTCCAGGCTGCCGGACCAACTTCAGCTCTGTTGCCATGTCCCAAGCCAGGAAGAGCTTTGGGGGCGGCTTCGGTGGCAGCTTCTGGACTAGGAGCCTCCACAGCCTTGGGGGTAGCAGAAGAATCTCCATCAGTAGGGGGTTACTGCTCGAGCCAGGCCAGCTGGGGGGTGCTGGCTATGGGCTGGGTCTTGGGGGCATCGGGTACAGAGCATGGGGAGCCTGTGGTGGGTATGGATTTGGAGGTGGGATGATGTCTGGAGCTGAGGGCATCCATGAGGTCACGGTCAACCAGAGTCTCCTGACACCCCTCAACTTGGAGTTCGATCCCTCTCTCCAGAAGATGCAGAAGGAAGAGAAGGAGCAGATCAAGACTCTCAACAACAAGTTCACTTCCTTCATTAACAAGGTAAGATCCTGGGAGCTGGGCAGCCTGCTAATGAAGTGGAGGGGAAGTGGTTTCCTACCTTGTTGAGCAGAAAAACGTCCATCCCCAGGCTCAAGAGCTGTCTGACCTACCACAAGAACACCGCTTTTTTGATGGATAGTGATCATATATTTGGCTTAAAATTAGATGGAAGAAGTGGATGAGTTTGGAGGGAGGGGAATGAAGTAAGGGAAAATTTACAAGTTCAATTCATGGATGTGGGCTGGGGTCACTTTTTCTTGCCCTGTGTAATAGGGGCTGATTTCTTCCCAAGGCATAGGCATCTTCCCAGTGATTTGGACATGTCTGGGATCTGAGTGGTGGGCGAGGGGTGCACTCAAAGCATTTTTCACTTTTCTTGCTGTGAGAGGAGAGCGTGACTTCAGCCCTAAGTTCCTCTCTGGTGTGTGGCCTGGAATCCTAGGGATTTCCGCAGCTCTGGGAGAGACCCCTCCATGAAACATTCTATTTTGCACTACCACCATCACATACCTGAGCTGACTGTTTTTGCCTGGGAAGAAGAAATTCAAGGATCTGGATAATTCAGGCTCCATAACTGGGATTTGGAGAAAGAGTGGTAAACTAAGAGGCAACCAGTTCAACTGCTGGGAGAGTCACCCAACTTTTCAGGCCTCAGCTGGGTTGGACAGATGGACTCTAAGTTCCCTTGGCCAGTAACAGGTTACAAAATTCCATACCATATGGACCCAAATCATTGAATGTGTAGACTTAACCAAAGGGACTGCTGAGGTAGTGGTTCTTAAACTTTATTGTCCCATGTCACCCCAACAGAGGTGAGATTCCTGGGAGCCTGGCTGTGAAGGGACTAATGTAGCCCTGCTTTTCCTTGGTTCATACAGAGGGGATGTGGGATTGAGGGGATATGAGTAGGGGGAACTTGGAGCCAGAGTTTCCATCTTTCCTCTGATAACCAGAGACCTGTGGGAAGGTGTTCATTTGTTAAAGACCCTTCATAGGCATGCTGCCATCTCCATCTCCAACATGAGGCTCTGCTCCTACCTTCTCTGAGACTGGGTATCATTCCACCTATTCCCAGTGCAAGGACTTTGTTTGAGGGGAAGTTTACGCATATTCCCCAAGGTTGCTTCCCTGGCTGAGGAGCAGATGGGTGAAACTCAAAAAAACCAAATTAGCAGCATAGGACAGAAAGGACTTGAAAGAGCAGAGAAAGGAAGGGGCTTGCCCAAGGCCACACAGCTAGTGACGGAAATGGCTGGGATTGTGCCAGGTCCTCTGAATGAAACTCCAAAGTGACCCATTCTAGCATTCCTGGAATGTGGTGACTACTGAGTCCAGATTCTAGAACTGGACTAAGCACACACAGCATGCCTGAGAAACCATGTCAGAAAGAAATAAGTGGATTGGACTTTCTACTAAGAACCTCTGGACCATCTGATGAGATTAAAAACCTCATCCAGTAATATAATGGTGAAGTATTCTTGTCTTAAGCCACCACGTATCAGCATGGTTTGGTGCTTTCGGATGATTTCCAGACCCTCTGGCCTTTTCTGCTTATTTAGCTTCTAAACCTAGCCATGGCATGTCTCCCAAGCCCATTGCACCAACATTTGCTTGGTTCTCTGCATTCCAGGCTCCTTCCAGGTTGAGGAAGAGGAGGAGCCTGCTATCTGCGCTCTGAGGTCTTGAGGAGATCCCTGCATTGAAGGGAGTCCTATATGCCAGAGCCCTCTGGGAGGCTGCTACATGAAATCCTTCATATTTTCTTATCTCTGATTGGTACAGGTGCGGTTCTTAGAGCAGCAGAACAAACTCCTGGAGACCAAATGGAACCTCCTACAAGACCAGAAAATCACCAAGATCAACACTGAGCCCATGTTTGAAGCCTACATCAACAACCTGAGACATCAGCTGGAAGGCCTAGGCGGGGAGCGGGCGAGGCTAGAAACAGAGCTGAAGAGCATGCAGGATGTGGTGGAGGACTTCAAGAACAAGTGAGTGGATGCTCAGCCAGTTCCTGAGCCAGAGCCCTGCCCTGGGGCTGCTGGGGAGGCTAGAGGGAGCAGGAGAAGTAGGCTCTGCTCTCCAGAAGTGCCCACACATAGGGCATGTATGCGGAATCCGAAATAGTCAAAGGAGAAAGAGAACAAGACTCTGGGGTCAAGCATGTGGAGGCTTTGGGAGGGGTTGAGGTTATAGATGTTAATCACATGGGTACAAATAGCTTAATGACACAACTGTCCTTCAAACTCTGCAGATGAGTAAAGGAAGGCTATCAGATAGAACTGACTTATCCAAGTTTACACAAACAGCAACTCATGAGTTAAGAATTAAACCATAGACTCTTACTCTCACATTTGTTCAACTAAATCCCATTGCTAGCTCACACAGTTATGCATTCACCCCAGTCCTGGCCAAGGGGCAGGGGGATCAAAGAAGGAAGAGACATTGGCTGCCTTCTCCCAGGAACACACACACACACGCACCATTAAACGTAACGGTATGTTCATGCCTATAAACCAAAAACCAAACCCACTGCTGTCAAATTGACTCTGACTCATAGCGACCCTACAGGACAGAGTAGAACTGCCCCATAGAGTTTCCAAGAAGCAGTTCGTGGATTTGAACTGCCAACCTTTTGGTTAGCAGCCGAGCTGTTAACCACTGCACCACCAGGGCTTTGCTCATGCCTATAGATATGAGTAATTTATTTTTATCTTCAATTTTCTTGGTCCAAATAAAATAAGTAACTCAATGATAAGCTTTAGTTATTGTTTGTAGATGATAGTAAGAGATCAGGTTTTGCAGGTGAACTATCCAACATGGTAACCACATGTAGCTATTGAAATTTAAATTAATTAGAATTAAATAAAAAATCCAGCTCCTCAGTCACAATAGCCACATTTCAAGTGCTCATTCGCCACATGTGGCTGGTGGGTTTTGTATTGGACAGCACAGATATGGAGCATTTTCGTCATCACAGAAAGTATGGACAGTGCTATAGAATCTAGAGCAGTGGCTTTAGAATCTTAGTTCAACCAATTACTAGCTGAATGACCCCAAGAAAACTATTTCACCTCTAAGCCCCAGTTCCTTTATCTGTTAAAAGGGGCTATTAATAGTACTTACCTGACAGAGGTGTTGTAAGTATTAAATAAAAACTTGCACATAAAGCACCTGGCATATAAAGTTCTTAAAAAGTGTTAGCTACTTTTATTGTACTTGTGATTAGCTGTATGTGTGTAGTGATACAGAAAACAGAAGCAAATTCAGGTGGATAATTTATAATATATATCTAAACATGGAGTAAGAGTGTTTTAGATCAAAGAAGACTTCCTGGAGGAGGAGACTAAAGCTCCAGATTGAGAAGGAAGGAGGGACAGAGGAAGGATATGGAGGGGACTCAGCTGAAGAGTGTCCTCCTGGTTAATGGACAAGTGATGTTCCAGTGACAGGTGTCAAAGAGGCCTCACAAAGGAACTGTGAGCTGGGGAACACAGATGAGGACAGTTGTATGGAGCTAGGTGAAGAAAAGATGTTCAGATTTCATTAAAAAGGCAGCTCAAGGAAATAATAAAGAAAATGAATTCAATTTTCCCAGAGAACATGGGAGCAGGTGCAGTACTGGAGATTCAATGGCAGGAAAGAGATTTTCTCAGATGCTACTGGACGATAGAAGCAATACGAAAGCAGGGGAGATTCTGGTGACATACATAATGTATGATAGTACCTCATGATTTTAAAAGAAGATCTAAATGCCATCTCATGGGAGATGGCCTCAGAGAGGTTAAGCAACCTGCCCAAAGTTGCTCAGCTGATAGGTGAGGGATCCAAGGCTCAAACCACAGCAAACCAGCAATGCTAAGCCAGTTGCTGTTGAGTTGACTACAATTCATGGCCACCCCATGTGTGTCAGATAGAACTTGCTCCATAGAGTTTTCAATGGCTGGTTATTTGGAAGTAGATTGCCAGGACTTTCTTCTGAGACACCTCTGGGTGAATTTGAACCTCCAACCTTTTGTTCTGGCAGCCAAGCATGTTAACCATTTGCACCATCCAGGGACTCCTCTAGAAACGCTGACAGGGTGGGATTCATTGATGCCTAGGAGGATTGGGTGGGGAATGGGTCACCGGCAACAGAAGTAAAACTTTCTACCCAGAGATGAATGAGCAGGGGGGCAGCTCCACGTGCCCCTGCAGGGCGGGAGGGGAGTGGGGTTGCTGCCTGGGGGCAAATTGAAGAATAAGGAAACTTTGTCTGAGTGGCTCTTATCAGCCTGAAGACTACTACTTCTTAGGCCCACGTCCAGAGTGGCTGAGAACAAAACTTGAGAGCCTCATGGGGAGCAGGAGCCAGGCCAGAATCCAGGAGCCATCCCCATCACTGCCTGTTTGAGTTGAGACAAGATTATGGAAAAAAATGACTAAAGATGTGAGAAAAGAAACTGCAGAAAGAACAAGGGGTGGTTCCATTTGATTGCTGTTGTTTGGATTTTCATTTTGTTTTGAGAGGGGTGGTTGTTTGTTGTATTTGGAATTTGGGGAGCATATTTGTAATAGGATTGCTGTGCTATATTACAGCATTTTCCAGATCTGCTCTGGAGATGCCTGTTGCCTGCCCATCTACAACCCTCTCTGTCCTAAACTCACTCCCAGAACACCACCCCCAATGCCAACTGACTCTTGATTTTGCCCACAGGCACGAAGAAGAAATCAATAGATGCACAGTGGTGGAGAATGAGTTTGTGGTTCTCAAGAAGGTGAGGAGAGAGGGACACTCCCCTGACTCCCAGATCCAAGCAGCCCCTTAAGCAGTAATATCTGCCACTATGCCAGTGGCCTTACATACAAGGCCTTATTAATTTGTTCAACAGATCTTGGAAGCTGGTTTTACTTTAAAAGTGAGAAAACTGAGGCTCAGGAAGGTTAAGTTGCCAAAGGTTACCAGGTAATCAGAAGTGAGCCAGGATCCAGGAATGCAAAGTCTTTGGAAATCATTATACCAACTCCCAACTCCCATGTAGTCCTGGGTAGAGAGAGGGGGAGAGAAACGAGCTTTGTCCTGAGCTGAGTCTTCATCAGGTTAGGCTCAGGAGGACAAGATCAATGCCAGCGTTCTGGACCTGCCTGCTTAGTGGGGACAGGAAGAAGGAGCTAAGCTGGAGGAGAATGGAGCCATAGAGTGTGAAGAGGAGGACGAGGTAGAGAGCAGGAGGAGGAGGAAAAGCCAACACAGGCTTCAGGGAGAAGCTGGGAAAGCCCAGGGGCAGTAAAGGCCCAAGGGCCCAGGGCAGGGGTCTGTCTCACTGTGCAGAGGTGACACAGGAGATCTTCACCCATGGCACCAGCTCATGAGCGGGGCGGACATTCCCTGAGAGCCCTGGTCTTCACACAGTCTGGACCCCCGCCCCCAACCTCCACTCAACAGCCTAGAATAAAGAATTCCCCTCATCCCCATGAGTGAAAGTTCTCCCACCTGACTCACCACCTACGGGGGCTGATGAAGAAGGGGGGGACTCAGGGTGACAGTGTGTTCTGTGCCCCAGGATGTGGATGCCTCCTACATGAGCAAGGTGGAGCTGGAGGCCAAAGCCGATGCCCTGACCGACGAGATCAACTTCCTGCGGGCCTTCTACGAGGCGGTGAGGAGTGCCCAGACTTGCCCTCAGGAGGGCTGGTGACTGGTGTGCCTCAGATGGACACAGAGGCCGCTGGATCCTTCCCTGGTCTCTCTGCTCCTCACCCCAGTCTTGGGTTAGAATTCATGGGGCAGATGTTGCTTCCTCTACCAAGGGAGACAATGAGGTTCCCTGGGGCAGGGGAGAAATTCAGCCTTGGACCAAGCATGTTCTGTTGTCAGACAAAAGAACAGCTTCCTGTCATTGAAATACACTGATTTCCAAAGGACCATCTGAGCAACCTGGCTCCCCTGGCCCACACCAGATTTACCTGCTGCTCTTCCTAGAACAGCTGCAGCAGGATGCAATTACACAAATTCAGTGGCAATTAGTGAGCCTTTGGGTGCTTCTAGAAGCACACAACACAGTTGCCTGGTTCTGGGCCGGATGCAAAATTTTGCATTTCTAGCAAGTTCCCAAGTGACGCTGGTGTAGATGGTCCAAGGATCGCATTTTGAGAACCACTGCTTTAGATGATTCTGAAAAGCGATTATTAACAAATTATGGGCTTACTGTTTCAAAAATAATGTTATACAGACATTAATTTATTTAATCTTTACAAAGATCCTGAGAGGCCAGAATTGTGATTATGCTCTCTGAGACTCACAGATGTTCTATAACTCGCCTGACAGACTCAAGACTTGAATTTTTCAGCCTAGTGCCCTTTCTCTGTTTTGAGCTAATTTTCATTTCCGATCCCCAAGAAGCAGGTGCCAAGTTGGGAAATAGTACTGGGAAGAGGCAGAGCTCTCAGGCTCCTTCTAACTCAGTTGTCTTTCACAAGATGATTTCCTTATTTGGTGTGCAGAGCTATGGATTCTCAGAACATGAGACATCGTAGTACTGACAGGTCATGACAAAGGGCATTCCTTTGACAAGAGGAGGGACTTCTGGATAATCCTGGCCAGCATTACCTGTGCTGCTGCTCCATCTGAGGAGATGAGCCGATGATAAAGGACAGGCGTAATTTCAGTGACCACTCTAATGTCTTTTTTGGCTCTTTCAGACCTAAGCACGTTGTTCCAGCCCAAAAGTGCAAGCAAGGCCCTCAATGCTGAGATTTGTTCCTGAGGTCAGGTCACAGTATCCCAGCACACACACACACACACACACACACACACCACACCCTGCTCAGCTCTCCTATTTGTGCGTATTACAGGAGTTGGCTCAGCTTCAAACCCAGATCTCCGAGATCTCTGTGGTGTTGTCCATGGACAACTACCGCCGCCTGGACCTGGACAGCATCATCTCTGAGGTCAAGGCCCGGTATGAGCACATCGCCAACCACAGCCGGGCCAAGGCTGAGTCCTGGTACCAGACCAAGGTGGGTGTTGAGTCAAGTCATCGCAGCAAGCCCAGAGCACTAAGCAGAAGCAAGACCACAGGTACAAAGCCCCGCAGTCTGGTGGGGTTGAAGGGATGTGAGTTGAGGTTGGATCTTACCCTCTGTTCTGAGCATGGCCTCGATGCAGCACTGTCAGAACATGGAGGAATAGCCAAAGGAAGGTGGGAGGTGGTCAGGCCCTCTGCCAAAAGGAGAAGGCCACACCTCCAATACCTACAGCAGAGAGACTAGGGGCAGCTGGACAGTAGTGGCCATCAGTACCAGCAGGGAGGGACAGAGGGGGAATAGGAAAAGGTTTAGCTTCCTGGAAGAGGCTAGAGGATCCAGAGAAGAGAGATGGAGCTGGGGGGCTTCCCAGGTGACCCGAAAACATGGGTGAAAGGCTTGGCATAGGTCAAAGAATGAGCTTTTCCAGGATAGAGCAAACACTCCGAGCTGGGAAGTCACTGGGGATGGAGAGAGGTGGTGCCAAGAAAAATAAATACAAAGAAGCTTAAAGGTCAGAGAGTGATGGGCAATGGAGACCCCGCATGATGCTGAGTTTGTGAGGGTGAGATGCGTGCGTCGAAGGAGAGGGGACAGACTGGACAAAGGGAGAAGAGGGAGCACACAGCCACAGCTGTGGACGTGGACAGTGAGCGTCAGAGCCAAGAGACAGCAGAGGACAGCCCCTCAGACCCCAGCATGGATTTTTTTTGGGGGGGGTGGGCAGGGGGCAAGGGGAGTAGTTTCCAATCACACTTTAAAAGCCTGTTGGAATGTGGTTTGCTGCTGAGTTTCAGGGCAGGAGATGGAGACAGCATAATTGTTCTCCAAAATATGATGTGGAATTTTTTAAATCTCCTGGGAAGGAGGGAGCAGAAGAGAGAGAAAAGACATAAGATACATGAGCAACAAAATGCAGAGGCCCAGGAACTTTTCAGGAATGAGGTGAAGATTATTCTGCTTTAATTTGTATGAGTTGCTGTGATAGAAACTTTCCATCATCTCCCCCAAACCTTCAAGCAAATTTGGCTTCATATCCAAAACCAAAACACACAAAAAAGAAGCCTATTGGGCCCCAGGAAGTCCCAGCCTTCTCTTCTCTGGCCTTGACCATCTCCGCTACCTTCAAGCACCCCTCACACAAGGCCTGCTTCTCCCCCCAGTAGGAAGAGCTGCAGCAGTCTGCCGGCCGGCACGGCGACGACCTCCACACCACCAAGATGGAGATCTCTGAGCTGAACCATGTAATCCAGAGGCTGCGCTCCGAGATTGATAACCTGAAGAAGCAAGTATGGCTGAGCTCACAGGGGTCGACCTCGCCATGCCCCTGCCTCCACAGACTGTACCTGGCCCTAACCTACCCAGGCAGAGAGAAGCCACCCCAATGAGTGGCCTCTCTGGATTATAACTGTGCTGTCCCCTCGCCAGCCAGGGATGCCAGAGGTCAATCTAACATCAGGGCCTCTAGGAAATGTTCTGGCCTCTGGAGGCCTTGGTGGCAAAACCTTGACTTAGTTCATTTACCCACTATCCACAGAAGTTCGGCAATGATAAAACCAAAAACCAAACCCCTTATTGTTGAGTCGATTCTGACTCATACCAACCCTAGAAGACAGACTAGAACTGCCCCACAGGGTTTCCAAGGAGCAGCCAGTGGATTCAAACTGCCGACTCTTTGGTTAGCAGCCATAGCTCTTAACCACTGCACCACCAGGGCTTCAGCAATGACATATTCTCCATCCTGGTTATGTCTTAAGCTGTCCAAGGTAGACAGTAATCAAGATTAGTTTTAAAGATGATGATGCCTCAAACCTCCGCTGCATTAAATCCATTTCAGGAGATTCCTCCAGGGGTGTGCCTAAAGCCCACAGCACACTGCATCCTCTGTGAATGATTTCACACACTCCTATCTCCTCTTGGCAGTGTGCTTCGCTCCGGGCCGCCATTGCTGATGTCGAGCAGCGCGGGGAGCTGGCCCTCAAGGACGCCAAGCACAAGCTGGCCGAGCTGGAGGACACACTGCAGAAGGCCAAGCAGGACATGGCAAGGATGGTGTGCGAGTACCAGGAGCTCATCAATGTCAAGCTGGCCCTGGACATCGAGATCGCCACCTACCGCAAGCTGCTGGAGGGCGAGGAGTGCAGGTGGGCTACCTCTCCTCCTTCCTCTGGCTCCAACAGAGGCCACCAGAGCACCACTATAGCAGTGCCCCAGAAGCCACATGGGCCTCATGATGTCAGGCCACTGGATAGAAATCCCAAAGACTGAGTTCAAATGCAGCCATTCCCACAGAAGTGGCGTTCAGTTGCAGCCCCTCCTGCAGCTACTCTTGGACTCAGGGTAGGGGGCCAGGGCCCAAGCTTTAAGGCAGTGGTGCCCCTGGCTATCTGGAAGGCCATAACCAGAGCCCATTTCTGCCCAGCCCTGCAAAAATGACCCCACACTCAGGACGAGCCCCAGGGGCTCTGTGTTTCCCCAGAGATGCTCTATAAACCAACTGGCTCACTCTACCTGTCTCGTACGGGCCCCTTGGCCCATTTCTCTCTATATTTTTAACTCCATCTCTTCTAGGTTTTCTGCCACATATTCACATTAGCTTCCTAAAGCTATGAGGTGAAAGAAAAGTTTGTTAACCACTTAGCATATTTCCTGGCATCCAGTAAGCACTTTGGACTAATTATGGTTTCGATACAAAGAACTCGGGGCTCTTTAACTTCTCTACAATGAAATGTCTCTTTCTCTCCCCACCTGCAACAGACTCACTGGAGAAGGTGTTGGATCTGTGAATATCTGTGAGTAAATGTCTTGGAATGATAGAAAAGGGGGAGACAATGGCATAATGGCGTAACTAACTAGGATTTGCTGGCTAGAGAATGATCAAGTTGTAGCATGGATGTCAGTAAGGCCCTCTTACAGGCTGTACAACCAGTTGCTGTCGAGTCAGTTCCGACTCATGGCGACCCCATGTGTGTCAGAGTACAACTGTGCTCCATAGGTTTTCAGTGACTGATTTTTGGAAGTAGATTGCCAGCCTTTCTTCTGGGGTGCCTCTGGGTGGACTCGAACCAATCTTTTGGTTAACAGCTGAGCACACAATCGTCAGTTTTTACCTTCCATGAGGGAGACCTAGGTTCAATTCCGGGCCAACGCATCTCATGCTCAGCCACAGCCCATCCATCAAGGGAGACATGCGCGTTGCTATGATGCTGAACAGGTTTCAGCAGGGCTCCCAAACTAAGACAGACTAGGAAGGCCTGGTGATCTCCCTCTGAATATCAGCCAGTGAAAACCCTATGGATCACAACAGTCCAGTCCACAACCGATCATCGGGATAGTACGGGACCAGGCAGCATTTTGTTCCATTGGGCACGGGTTTGCTATGAGTCAGGGGTCAATTCTAAGGCAGCTAACAACAACACAAGACTCTGTGGAGACTCCCCCTCTTCTTTGGCCCCTCCTCCCAGTGAGGCCAAGAGAACCTCTCAGAAGTGGGACATTCTACGTCACTAAAGGAGAAGTTAGAGTAGAGCTCAGTGACTTTTCTCCTCACTCTGGGATAATCTCCCCAGAGACTGCATATGACCCCCTCACCCCCAGGGGTGGTCCCAGTGGGGTCACATGTCTACAGGGATGTGACTCCACACCAGAACTTGGCACCAGAGGATCACAGTTACAGGACAATACTTCTCACAGAGCAGTAGGTCTCCACTATAAATGCCTGATTTCTCAGCTGAGTTCTGGCAGGAACTCAGACTAACATGACTAACAAGAGTCTACTAAACAGGTTAAATAGAAAGACCTACATTTAGATTTTAATCAATTTAATTGAGCAAGGCTTCAACTCACGGGAAGGAGTCCTGGAGGAATAATCTCACAGAATGATCTACCAGGACTACGGGGGGGTTGGGGGAAGGGCTGTTAAAAAACTCAACCCTTAGGTGGCGTTAATAGGAGCATGGAAAGTAAAATCCCTGTGTGCCCCACACGGATCAGGCCATATCAGGGTAGCTAACAAACCAGGGTGGTGAAAGAGCTTGAAACCAGCTAATAAAAGGAACAGGAATGTTCACCTGAGGGGGGGCCAGAAGGACGTCTTCAAATGTTTGACAGGCTGTGGAGAGCCACACCCTGAGGTTGACGAGCTCCCTGTTGCTGAAAGTATTGGAGCAGAAGAGAAGCAAGTGCGTCTCAGTGATATAGTAGAGGAATTCCAATATTAGGGGAGAGGTTCATCTAGATGGCAGTAGGGCTTCTTCCAAGATGGGAGCCTACAGTTCTATAACAACCATAGACGAAGAGTGAACACAGCATAGGAGCCTAAAGACATGCCACTCTAATCTCTTTGCCCCTCCATTCCCCCTATAAAACGGGGGTCCTCGTAGTTGTGGCGTCCTCTTGGGCCTATTGTAGAGGTCAGTGTGGTCACAGCTGTGAAAGGGGTTTAAAAGTTGAGATGCCCTGTACAAATGCACATGCTAAGGCAGTGTGTGACAGGTTGGTGAGTCCAGGCCCCTTTCTCTGACTCTGTGGCTCTCAGGGTCCTGAGAAGATTCCTGGTCCCTGATGACCTGAAGGAAGAGACAGTTGGCTTAGAGCAAGACACCATGGGAGGGGAACAGGCATGGCAATAAAGGGCATTTAGCTGGGGAGGTGCATCTTGGGAAACCTGGGAGAGCGTGCCAATGTGCCCTGCGACTTCTCTCCACAGCTGTGGTGTCTTCCTCTGGGGGCACAGGCTACAGTGGGGGGCGGAGGCCTCTGTGTGGGCGGAAGCGGCTCCAGTAGTGGCCTGTCCTATGGCGGTGGGAGTAGCAGCTTCAGCTCCACCAGCAGCCGCAGCATTGGCGGCAGCAGCTCCAGCATGCACATCATCTCCAAGACCTTATCCACCAAGAAGAGTTACAGGAGCTAAAGCACCCCACCTGCCTCAGCTGCCTGTCCATAAAGCCCCCAAGTTTTCCGGCCCTTAGACTTGATGCTCTGCTGACACTACATTCACCAAACCAACAGCAGGAGGTACGAGGGGCAAGGAAGTGGCCTGTGAGTTCTAAGGTCACCACGTCCATCCCCCTGCCTCCAGACAGGTCCCCACAGAGATATCTCACTCACTCAAAATCTCAGAGCCCCCAGGGTCCAAAGGCATTTGTTCCAACTAGCACTGACCCAACTGCTTTGTGCTGGGCTAGGATCTGAGGGGACTCAGAGTTGAGGACAGCCTTTGCCCTTAAGAAGGTTCCAGAGTAGAAGTGTAGTTGGCCTTCTTCCTCCTGTCTAACCTAAATCTGCTGCAACCACAAGATGGTTTCTCTTGTTAAGTACTTCACGGAGGCGCTTCTAATTGACCTTGGTGCCCCAAAGTACTTTAGTGCAGTCTAGATCAGTTTTCATGTGTGTCGTTTCTAATGGCAGACAGGAAATGTCCTTGTAAACCGGGTTACGTGGATTGCCCTCCTCTCCTCCTGCTTTCCTGACCCATCCCAGGTGCCCAGCCACCTCCCCTGACCGCTCCCACAAGCAGAATTTTTGAATAGAAATCAACAGCCTTTAAGGTATTGTCAACTCTTGATTATTCACACTAGGATGGAATAATTTTATCAAGAATCCAAAAGTTCTCCATGGCTTGGGACAGTAGTAAACGTTATTTCATAGCCAAATTCCTTACAAATCTGCTTCATTTAAGGCAGTATTAAAACTGCTATCCCTAAACAGAAATGTCGTGATGATGAGGTGGGAGGAGATCAGCTCATGGGAGGGTAGGGGAAAGGCAGCTCAGCACAAAACGCCTGCAATAGATGCTCCAGAAAAAGGACTCCAGTAAGCCTGCATCGGGAATTGCCTTGTGAGATTCCTCCCGCAAAATAAATCTTCCAGGCTCAGGACTTTTCCTCTTTGCTTTGTGCTAACCATGTCTCTGTCTTTCCTTGCCCTCGCCACCTCTACCCTACCACCCTCTTATGTCTCTTCCCTTTCAACACCCCTCCCTTCCTCACCTCTCCTTTACTTCTTTCTTTTTTTCCTCTCCCACTCTTTCTACTTGGCAATATAGTTCTTGCTGTCTTTTTCCTCTGACCTCTCTTTTTCTATCTTCTGTCTCTGAAATGGCACTCTTCTGTGCTGATCTGCCGGTAGCCGGCTCTGGCTAGAGCTGAAGCTCTGTATGTCAGTACATCTAATTCCCTGCCCCACAGGGAAGTCCTAAGACAGCAGACTTGGAGGAGAGAGGTGGTTCTTCCTTTGATGCTCTTCCTTGCTCTGAGGGGACGTGTTAAGAAGGTAGAGGTAGGATGGGGGTGGAAAGGGGGAGGGTAGGCACAGAGATCTTTGTCAGGCTGGCCTTCATGGTGTAGTTTCCCTCTTTAGCCTGAGTACTCGTAAACCCTCAAAACACCTGCCATTTATTCAAGACCAAAATGCACTCTGACAGCAAGTAGAAAATGCCCGCCACCCTGCTGCCATGAAGACTGGAGAGTCAACTATCTCAGAAAAAAAGTCATGGCCGCTTCAATCATTTCAGCCCCTTCTGAAGGGGCAGCCTGCTCTCTTGCGCTTGCCTGAAATGGCTTCAATAAAATGTCACTGAGCTCTCTAGGTGTTGACTGAGTCTGTGTCTTGTCTCACTCTCTGAGGGCAGCCTTGAAGCTGACGGGTTCCAGGAAGAGGTACCTTATCCGCATGCGGAATCCTACGAACCCCGCTACCCTGTGCTTTCAAGCTCTGGCCCTGGGCTCCGAGGAGACCAGCATGGTCCCTGAGACCTTCCTCTGGCCTGGATGTGGTAGAGGGTGCTCTTCCATGTCCAGAGCTCTCCAATGATAGTTCTTCCCACACAGTTCTGCCCACTGTTATACACATTCCCTCTGGTGGGAATGGCTCTGCTCTCTGGTCTGGCCTTTCAACATTACCATCACCTTTAACACTGTTTCCGGGCCCACCTGTGTGGCGCTTACTCCAGGGCAGCATGAGAACCCCTTTCCTGACATCAAGCAACTGGGCACCTCCCATCCACAACTTCTGCATACCACCATCGCTTGCTCGTGGTCTCTTGTTACACCCCTCACCTCCCCAAACCCTAATCTTCCCTCCTACTACTCTAGGACCCAAAGTCAAGACTATTAAACAGATTATTGTTGTTGTTAGCTGCCATCAAGTCAGCACCTGACTCACAGTGACCCCATGCACAACAGAACAAAACATTGCCCTGTCCCTTGCCAACTCCATGAGCAGTGGCAGGTCAGACTGTTGTGATCTATGGGGTTTTCACTGGCTGATTTTTTTTTTTTTTTTTTACTTTAGAAGAAGGTTTACAGGACAAATAGTTTCTCATTACACAGTTATTACACATATTGTTTTATGATATTGGTTAACAAACCGACGACATGTCAGCACTGTCTCTTCTCAACTTTGGGTTCCCTATTACCAGCTTTCCTGTCCCCTCCTGCCTTCTAGTCCTTGTTCCTAGACTGTTGTGCTCCATTAGTCTTGTTTTGTTTTATGGGGCTGTCTAATCTTGGGCTGAAGGGTGAACCTCGGGAGTGACTTCACTACTGAGCTAAAACGGTGTCTCTGGGGTTTCTCCAGTCTGTCAGGCCAGTAAGTCTGGTCTTTTTTTGTGAGTTAGAATTTTGTTCTACATTTTTCTCCAGCTCTGTCTGGGACCCTCTGTTGTGATCAGTGGTGGTAGCCAGGCACCATCTAGTTGTACTGGACTCAGTCTGGTGGAGGCCGTGGTAGTTGTGGTCCATTAGTCCTTTGGACTAATCTTTCCCTTGTGTCTTCTTTTCTTCATTTTCCCTTGCTCCCGAAGGGGTGAGACCAGTGGAGTATCTTAGATGGCTGCTCACAAGCTTTTAAGACCCCAGACGCTACTCACCAAGCTAGAACGTAGAACATTTTCTTTATAAACTGTGTTATGCCAACTGAGCTAGACGTTCCCCGAAACCATGGTCCCCACAGCACTGGCTGATTTTTTGAAGTAGATCACCAGGCCTTTCTTTCTAGTTCTTCTTAGTCTGAAGCTCTGCTGAAACATGTACAGCATTATAGCAACATACAACTGAGAATCCCAGAGGTACAAGGAACTTTTGAATTCCAGTCTCCTAATTTACAGGTGGGAAAGCTGAGGAACAGAGAAGTCATGATATGTACTGGTGGCCCATTCCTGATTCCTAAGCCAAACTTCTCTCCCCAGAGCAGCAGAGCACAGTGAAGTCAGAAAGAATAAGATTAAGTCCAGCTTTATCCCATATAAGTTGTGTGACTTTGGGAAGTTATGTAACCACTCTGCTCTTCAGTAATAGTAACTATATCATGGTGGTGTCACAAGAATTAAATGAGGTAGTGGATGTAAAGTGCTGAGTGTGGTCCCAACACATAGAAAAAAAAAAACCCATTGCCATCGAGTCAATTCTGACTCATAGTGGCCCTATAAGACAGAGTAGAACTGCCCCATACAGTTTCCAAGGAGCACCTGGTAGATTTGAACTGCCGACATTTTGGTTAGCAGCTATAGCACTTACCCACTACGCCACAAGTGTTCCCATAGTAAGTACCCAATAAATGTTGTTGTAGTTATTATTATTAGCTTGATTTTTGGACATGGGGAAAAATATCACAATGTGGAAGGGAAAGACCAGTCTGTCACCACAGCAGTGGTTTCACTGATGGGATTGATGACAAGGAGGAGGAAAGAGAAGTGGGGAAGGGACTTCAAGTACCTCCAAAAACCTGTGTCTGTGACTGGGTGCTAGGGAGAAAGCCTGTATCCCACATCCACCTGAAAAATTCTTGAAGGCATCAGCTGTCCTCAGAGATGCTCTCAGACCAGAGCAGGCTCTGTCTAGCTCAGGAAGGCTCAGAAAGGCCTGAGGAGAAAGGGAAAGGAATGGGACGTGGAACCCCAGAGCTAATGGCTGAAGTCTATGCATGATTTGGAGGGGCCCAAAGAGCCTTGGGGAAGAAGAGCACACCTTCCTCTCCTCACCTCAAGCAGAAGAGTCAACACCTAGAGCCTGGCTACCCTCAGAAGCCCTGTTGGGAAAGGGGGTAGCTCAGCCAGAGACAGGACCCCACCTTCCTGAAGAGAGGCAAGGTCCAGCCTGATATAGGAAGGCTTCTCCCACCCCAAAAACTCTCCCTCCCTGGGAACCTCTAGGACCACCTAGGAGCCCATGGAGAGCCCTTGGGTCTGGAGCATCCTCAGAAAAACATAAAAGCAGCCTTGGGGAAATAGAGCATCTTCAAGCCTATCTAATTTGCCCTCTAATCCCAGGATAGTGAAGGCATGTAATTCATGCTTCTCCAGCCTCCCCGCCTATGAAACAGCACAAAGTCCCAACTCTTCTTTTCCTTGAGGCTGAGCCACTGAATACATCAAACACATCTTTGTGGTTGACCCCTTTCATCACCCCCATAAACAAGGAAAAGGGACAAAAAGGCCAGCTCTGGCAATTGGCTTCTCCTCTCTGCTCTTTGCTACCCTAATTATCCACCTTGGCACTTAGCAACTGCCAATATTCCAAGCTTATAAACCTGATTTAATGGTGATTTGGGGTTTGACCCAGCTCAGCCCTCCAGCCCCCTGCTAGATAAAAGGCGGAAAGCTGAGCTGTGACTTGATAATTCGTGCCTCCCATTCTCCCCTCCCGGGCTCCTACCTCTCTGTCTCTCTCTTCTGCCATGTCGTGCCGCTCCGTTCGGCCAGGCTCCAGAAGTGGCAGTCGGCGCTTTAGCTCGTGCACTGGTGTCATCCCCCAGACAGTGACCCTCTGTGCAGTGAGCAAGGGACCCTGCCGGCCCGGGGGCGGTGTGGGCCTCCGAGCCCTGGGCTGCCTCAGCTCACAGAGCCTGTGCAACATGGGTTTCGGGAGGCCCCGGGTCGCCTCCAGGTGCGGCTTGCCTGGCTTCGGGTACTGAGTGGGGGGCCCCTGTGGGCCTTCTCCCTGCATCACCGCCGTCACCATCAATGAGAACCTGCTGGTGCCACTCGAGCTGGAGATTAATCCAACCGTGCAGAGGGGGAAGAGGGACGAGAAGGAGCAGATCAAGTGCCTCAACAACCGCTTTGCATCCTTCATCAACAAGGTAAGAGGCTGGGGCCCAAGTGCTTCAGGGCTTCAGGATGAAAACCACCACAGGAAACATGATTGTCTGGTCCAGGGGGAGCAGGAAAACACTGACAATAGAGAAGTCACAGTTTATCCATTGGCTGGAAACCCTGGTGGTGTAGTGGTTAAAAGCTACTGCTGCTAACCAAAAGGTCAGCAGTTCAAATCCACCAGGTGCTGCTCGGAAACCCAATGGGGCAGTTCTACTCTGTCCTTTAAGATCACTATGAGTTGGAATCAACTCGACGACAATGGGTTTAACGGCTCCTGTAGTTCACAACCACTGACTGTCGTAAGATGGTTAGATCAGCCTCAACATAAAACACGTTTGTGGCCTTGTTCTTTTTTTAAGTATGTCATCTTTCTCTGGATATTATCTGATAAAATCATCAAAGTTGTCTGAGGTTAGACTACAAGAGGAACTTCCAGAGCAAGGAAAGGAATTACCAAAGAGGCAGAGAACTGTCCTTCCTGAAGAGGCTTGAAAAATAGAGCCACATTCTGTGTGCCTGAACTGGGTTGAGACCCTTGGGCCTGGAGGTGGAGATGGGCACTGTGATACCAGAATTTGCCATCAGATTAGGCCTTGGATGAGCAGAAAGTGGGGTAGTCTCAGCTAGGGACACCAGGTGACCATCATCCAAGTCTGTCAACCTCAGAGCCAGAGCTCTGAAAGGCTATAGGAGGGGTAACACACCGCCTTTAGAAAGCACCAAACTGGCCTGTCACTCTTCAGCTGTCCCCGGGCCTGCCCCATGTCTCAGGGAAGCACTTGGGATCAGAATACATGCCAAGGGCTGAGCTGGTGTTTTTCTGGTAACCTCAAAGTTTAGAGCAAAGACCTGGGCCTTGGTGTTGGCTCTCTCCTATTATCCTGAGGCCCTCATACAAGCGAGCCACTTCCTCTCAGCCTCAGGGACCCTACCATGTGTGTGGAGTGGGAGTGGGGAGTGGATTAAAGGAGGTAACATATGCAAAAGTGTTTCAAAAAGGAACTCATTTTAGTCAAACGGGAACTGTTACACTTATCATTTTATTTTTAAAGCTCATTAAGTTCTGGTTGTAAACTCATTCCATAACTCGGGCCCTGATGGTCAACAATGTCATAACCACCTTCTGTAAGAGTGGGAGGCTCCTGGTGGTGTGGCTGTTGATGAGAAGCAGGGCAACATTAGTTCTTCTGCAGCTTTCTTGGAAAGACAATGCACAATATGGAAAATCCCAGGGGGAGGACTAGAGACTGTGTTCCCTTCGCCAATGGCCATGGTCAATCATTCAGTTTTTCCTAATCTGTTTCCATTACACAAAAATGGAGGCAGCGGGCCAGCAGCTTCCGTGTTACTGTGACCTTGGCATTTTTTGGATACAGCCATGCAGGATGCAGCAGAGCAGGTGAAGAGCTTAGGGTTCTAAGCCAAAACCCTTGATCTGACCTTCCCCCGCTTGAGTGCCCCGGGCTATAATAAAAGCAAGCCCCTCCTTCCAAATATAACATCACCATCTTGCGTTAGTATGAAGACTCGCAAAGAGCCTTCCCACACATGACCTCCAGTAGGAGTTGTAGGAAGCAAAATAAGGCTTGAAGGGATGGGATGCCTTGGTCAGAGCCTCAAGGCTAGTGAGAGGTAGGCAGGCAGGACTGGAACGTGGACCTGCCCCAGGCATCTTGGGACTGTACGCTTTCTATTACAATATGCAACCCTGAATGGAAGGTGGGAGTCCTATACCTCAGGCTGGGGAGACACAGAGGCGAATATCCTCAGGGGCCAGTAGACGCAGAGACCCTAATCTTTGCAAATTCTAGCACATTGGTAGTGGTGTTGGGAGAAAGGGCACAACCCTGTTCCATTGCCCCGGCTACCATTTACTCTTTCCAAGCCACAGTCCCCACAGTCCCTGCTACCCAGTAACATCACGTTCTTGGCTACAGGTGAGGTTTCTGGAGCAGCAGAACAAGCTACTAGAGACCAAATGGAACTTCCCGCAGCAGCAGAGGTGCTGCCAGAGCAACATCGAGCCCATCTTCGAGACTTACGTTTGCGCTGTCCAGAAGCAGCTGGACCGTGTGGCTGGGGACCGAACGAGGCTGGAGTCAGAGCTCTGTAGCCTCCAGGACGTGCTGGAAGGCTACAAGAAAAAGTGGGTCTGCCCATGGGGGATGACATGAGCATGGACTTCAGGGCCTGACAGACACCATCATAAGCCAGCTAGAGACCTAGGGCAAGCTACTTAAACAATCTGGACCTCAGTTTCCCCATCTATAAAATGGGAAGCCTGAAACTTAGTTCATTAGATGGTAGAACAACTAAGTAGGATAACATAGGCAGAGCATACAGGTATACTGCCCATTTGTCACATGGTGTTATTGTTAGCTGCCAGCAAGTTGGCCCCTGACTCATGGCGACCCCGTGCACAATGGAACGAAACGCTGCCTGGTCCTGTGCCATCCCCCTAATTGATTGCAGATCAGACCATTGTGACCCATAGGGTTATCACTGGCTGATTTTCAGAAGTAGATCACTAGGCCTTTTTTCCTAGTCCATCTTCGTCTGGAAGCTCTGCTGAAATCTGTTTAGCATGATAGCAATAAGCAGGCCTCTACTAACAGATGGGTGGTGGCTGCACTAAAGGTGCATTGAGCTCTGAAATTATACATTTCTATCTTTCTCTCTCTTCCCACAACCCTGCCTAGATAAGGCTTCATTCTCTCACTGTAAGTCAGATGCTTTCACCTGCCATTTCAGCCACTCCAGGTTTCTGCTGCAAACCACCTGTTCTGCCCTGTCTTACATCAATCCTTTGCAAATCCTGAACTACTTCCTATTCCCCAAGCAGATTCCCACACATTCCTCCCTCCAAGCTTCTGCTTCTGCTGTCCCTTCCGCCTGATAAGCCCTCTCTTTAATAAGCACTTGCAGGCTAACATGCTGTTGTAGGTAGTCGCCTTTGAGTCGATTCCAACTCATGGCAACACCATGTATGCAGAGTAGAACTGTGGGGTTTCAAAGGTGTGACCTTTCAGAAGCAGATGGCCAGGAGTGGGTAGCTGATATGCATATGTGAATGAAGGATGTGCCGATGTGCCGGCATGCAGAATCTAGTGTCTGCAAGAGGTTGAAACCCAGATAAATTGCTATCACAGGTCCTGGGGGACCCATCCTAGGCCAATGCCCCATGGGAGGGCATGTTCCAGTGGGGAGGGATAAACTGGGCACATTTCCAGTGATGAGAAGCAAGTGCCAATATACTGAGAGTAATGATTGATAAGGATGTGGGTCCCTGGAATGGAGCCAGTTGGGAGACTCCAGTGCAGCAAGTGTCAACTATGCTCCTACCTGATGCCAGACCCTGTGATGGGAGGCTTGGGTGTTTGAGAGAGGAAAAAAGGCTACCTTCTTCCTGCAAGATGCCCCAGTCCACTATGCACGGACCACTCATGCATGCACAGGGGCAGCTTCAGTGTGGTGAAAAGCAGGAGGGGAGAGGAATCCCAAGGGAGGGAGAGAGCAGAAGGGACCCAGGAAGGCTTCTTGGAGGAGGTGCCATTTGCGTGGGACCTTGAAGGATAAGTTTCATTCCAGTGACTTCTTAATAAGAAGGGTGTCTAGAGGAGGCCCTGGGAAGGAAGATGGACAGAAGCAGATGACAAGAGCACATTAAGTGAGAGAGGACAACTCAGGCAAAGGCTGTGACAGAGACAAGACGCAGCAAGGCTATGGGAGTAGGGGGAGGGAAGGAGGAGACTGGCCCCCTCAGCTGAGAAGTGCCTTTCTGAGCAGTAAATAGCAAGGTAAGACAAAAGATGGTTAGGAGACATCGTATGCAGCTCAAGCTGAGGACTTTGGATTTTAAAAGCAGGGCAGTAGGAGAAGGGTGAGATCAAAATGGTATTTTAACAATAATAGCAAACACACAGTACTTATTCCCTGCCAGGCACTGTCCTAGTGCTTTGCAGATATTAACTCATGTGATAAACTAACTCACAGCAGATCTGAGACAGGTACTCCGTGAACAGGTACCCTGGTTGTCCTCATTCTACTGATGGGGCACAGAGAGTTTCGGCACCTTACCTAAAGTCACAAAACTAGCAAGTGACAGAGCTGGAATTCAAACCCAGTCCATCCGGCTCCAGGGTCCACTGCCAGAGCCTCAGCAGAGTTCTGGTGGGAAAAGGAAAGATGGGCGTCAGGAAGCACAGTGAAGCTTTCAATGAATCGAAGTCACTCATCAAACTGAGTCATTCCGAACCCTCTGAACCTGATTTCCTCGCCTTGGGGAGCAGTGAGTAGGCCAAAGAGTTCCCTGGGAGCCTAGCAAATACTTGGGCCACCTCTATGGGCCTGGTAAAGTGGGTAATTGCTACCTCTGCAACTGAAATGCCAGGTTGAGGCCAGGCTTAGAACCTCCTGGTGAGGAGTGGGCACGGCATCTGCCAGAAACTTCAGTGACTGCAGTCAACTCTCAGAACAACTCCAAAGAGTCAGAGCTGTGCCAGCAACAGCCAGCCAACTGTCCTCCACCTTCCCAGAGGAAACAATTAGATGAAGTGGGCTTCCTTAGCAGAAAGATAGGATGAAGGTGGCTTTAAGAAAGACTTACCAGGGGATGATTCATCACAAGAACAGGATACTGGGGGAAGAGGGTTAACTTGAAAATTGGCTAATGAGAGGCTATGTTAATAATCATCTGTCTTGAATGGTAGGAATGGCTAGAGGTGCCCACAGGTGGCTGGACCTGGTGACCTCTTAGGTTGTTCAGTCAGAGAGAGGCAGATTTGGAACCTAAAGGCCTCTTCCATCAGGCCTGAAACCAAGGCCTTTTCCAAACTCCAGAAGCCTGACTATAACATTTCTTTCTCCTCATCCCTCCAGATAGGAGGAGGAGCGCTCCCTGCGACCCTGTGCCAAGAATGAGTTTGTCGCCTTGAAGAAGGTAAGGGGGGATGTGGCAGAGTGGGAGAAGTCCCCCTGCGCTGGCACAACTGGCCTAGGACACTCAGCCCTGGACTGTGTCCAAAAGTGTCTGCTGCCCACCTACCCGCAAAATGGTCTCTCCCCCCTCAGACTCTTGTGCCAGCCCCACTGCCCCCATGAAAGGGACGTCAGCCTCCTCCCACCCCTTGCAAGGGGGCAGTGACTGACCTGGCCTCAACCTCCCAACTCACTTGGGCCAAAGAAGGTTAAGCGTGGTGTCTACACCTGCCCAAGAAGCTGGAGAGGTGGTAATCCCAAATCAAAAACTCTGACAGGAACACCCCAAGATGAAAACGGTCATGATGATTCCTTAGATAGACACACAGCCAGATGTTTCCAGGCCTGAACTCCACAAAGTGAGCTCTGAGGAGCCACAGTCAAGGCTCCTTTAAGTCCCTTCTTTCAGATCCTTCCCCATCAGGGTTCCAGGCCACAGCCTGGGGTCCAGGGGCTGGGGACACCCCCTCCCCCAGCCCTGGTTCTGTCACCCTTTCACTTCTACTTGGGTCTAACTGAGGAAAGGTGGGACGCGAACCTGCCACCTGCTACCAGCTGGCCTGGAAGGGGGCCCTGGCTGGTGGAAGGTGGTCCTCTGAGGAGAGCTTGCTGGGAGCCAGACCACAGCCAGTGCCCCAGCCCTAGGTTACGGTCTGTCACTGCTCTGCCACAGGATGTGGACACAGCGTTCCTGATGAAGGCTGACCTGGAGACAAACGTGGAGGCTCTGCTCCAGGAGATAGACTTCCTGAGAGGCCTGTATGAGGAGGTACCTGCGGCCAGGCTGCCCACCAGGTGGTCAGTCTGGGCCAGTCCCAAGGGACTGATGGGGTGGGAAGGCTCCTGCCTGTGGGCACATTTCCAGACTAGCCGACTTAAAAATGAGCACGTAACGAAATCAGTGGGGACAGAGGTTCTCAGGCAGTGAGACCCCCAGAAAATGGATCTTTCAGACCTGGGCTCTCAGGGCCCTTTGGGAAAGTTTCCACAGGACTCCGTGTAACTAGACGGTTGGGATGAGGAGCAAGTTGATGACTGAGGGCCCAGAATGGCTATAGTAAAGTCCCGTACAAATCTGTCACCTGAATGTCAAAGCAGGTTCTCCCCCTTCCCCCATTTCTCTCCCACTTTGTCCTCAAAGAGCTCACTCATTCTCCCCCGGGGCCCTCCCCCAGGAGAGCTGCCTGCTCCAGTCTCAGATCTCAGAGACCTCGGTCATTGTGAAGATGGACAATAGCAGGGAGCTGGACATGGACAGTGTCATCGCTGAGATCAAGGCCCAGTATGACGACATCGCCAGCCGCAGCAAAGCTGAAGCGGAGGCCTGGTACCAGTGCCGGGTGAGGCTCGGGGAGCGAGAGGTGGGCGGGAGGTGATCCCAGACCTGTTCCCCGAGAAAGCAGGTGAGAAGTTAATGAGGGCTGTGCCACGCCACAGCCACAGGGAACCACATAAACCCCATCCCTGTTGTTGCTGCTGGGCTCACGGACAGGTCTCTGCAGAGCATGTGGGAGGGGACCCTACAGACAGCCTAGGCCTGTTATCAGGGTGCCATGGGCACCCAGCTTTATTTACCTGCAGACTTACCGGAAGTACTGGCTCCAGGCCTGGACTCTAAGCAACAGTCAGTAAATACTAATTGTTGATGAAGGCAAAGAGGGCTCCGGGCTTTAAGGCCTGGGAGGCAGCTGGTGGCATGGGGTGGTTACTAATGGAGCAGAAACAGTGATTAAGGTGGCCAAGACTTAGGTAATTAAGGGCTTGCTGGAAGGGCAGGCATGCCCCCGAGGGCAATTGGATTTAACAATATTATCATCTCTGCCTCACCTACCCTGCCTGTGAAAGGCACCATGCAAGTATTCATTCATTCTCTAATTCATTCATTCAACAACTGTTTATCAAGCACCCATTAAACGCCAAATGCAGTTCCAGATGCTGGAGATCCAGCAGGGGACAGAACAGACACAGTCCCTGCCTTGTGTCACTTTCATTCTAGAAACAGGAGAGACAGACAACAAACCAAGTCGATAAATGCAATGGATGTGTGTTCGATGCCGATAAGTGCTATGGGGACAATAAATCAGGGTACAGGGTAGGGGGTGGTGTGGGGTATGATTTAAATAGAGACGTCAGGGAAGCGTGGCCTTGCTGAGGAGTGTGGCCTTGAGAGGATATGAAGAATCAGAGCATCCCTGTCCTCAAGGAGATTCAGGGAGGGAGGCAGCAGGGGGAGAGAGGAAGGAGATGTGTAAGCAACCAAACCAAAATACAAGGTAGCATGAAATGATTGCTAAAGCAAGCAGCAGGCAGTAGGCTATGGGAATGATGACAGAGCAACTAATTGTGTCTGGAGGGGCAGAGACATTGCCATTTGATCCTAATCTTGAAGGACAAGTAAGATTTCAATAAGCAGAGAATAGAGGTTGGGTGGTCAGGCTGAAGAGCAGCAAGAGCCAGGAGAAGGAAGCATGGAAGTTCACGGCTGAGGTCTCTGGAGTGTGATGCTCTGTGAAAGAGATCAGGCCCAGAGGTATCCGTGGACGAATCACAGGAGGTCTACAGAGCTACTCTAAAGGAATTTGGACTTTTTTTTCTGAAGGCAGTGGGCCTCACTGCCCAGGGAGAACCCCAAGTGATGCTCTATCCATTTTGTAGAGGTACATGGTGATCAGAAGTAGCAAACCCTGGCCTGGAGTCAACTCCGGGCCCATCCACAGCCAGGTCTCACCCTAGCAGGCTCTTCCTCAGGTTGCCTTCCTGGGTCACCCATGAGTCAGGTAGTCTCAGGGAATACAACCTCATTTTCCCATCCTCCTAAGTCAGACAGAATCAGAAAGGCAACTCTATTAATTAAGGATTGTATTTAGCTGTAAGGATCAGAAATCTAACAATAGTTAAAACAGATTAGGTTTTTACTTTTTTCTCAGATAACTTGAAGTACAGAAATAGATCAACAGGGATGGCATGGTGGTTCTCTGATGCTATCAGGGACCCAGGCTCCTAGATTTCCATCATCCTTAACACATACGTTCATCCTCATGGTTGCCTTATGTCCCCAAAGGGCTGCAATACCTCCAATGTCACATACTCATTCCAGGCAGGAATAAGGAGAACAGAGGGCAGAAGAAACACGCCAGCTGAGTCAACCTCCACTTTAAAGAGCTTTCCTGGAAGCCCTACCCAGCAACGTCTATAGTTCTCACTGGCAAGAACTATACGGCAAGTCCTCCATAGCTGCAAGGAAGGCTGAGAAATAATTTCTTATCTGGGCTCATTGCCACCCCAAACAAAAGCAGTGCTCTTTTTTAAGAAGAAGGGGAGAATAGATATTGGTTAGGCAACTGCAGGATCTCCCACAGTAACCAAATAACAAAAGAGCCAAAGAGAGTGAATTTGTGATTGTCTCTTGTTTGGAATTTTCTATGTAATATGCTCCCATCCATTATATGCAGAAAATCTAGAGTTGGCCAATTTTTTAAAATCTATAAATGTAAGCTATAACATTTACTATACAGAGATTGTTTTCAGAGTACAAAGGTTAATAAAAAAGTGTTAAGCCAAGGTAGGACGTAACATTGCATTTTGTTTTCAATTGTTTTCAGAGAGAACACTAAAACGTACTCACCCCAATGGACACATATGGTCTGACCTCAGTCCTTGATCAGTTAGGCATCCCAGGCTGAGCTCAGAAACCCCTTCCAAGGTCTGGAGGGATGTCTAAAAGGGAGAGCCACCCTTGGGAGACTACTGGGCTCTGGGACAGAGAAAATAAGATGAGACATTGAGGAAAGGATGAAACACAGGAAAGCTAAAGAGAGAAGAGGAGGTCTTGGAGCTTGGAGAGGAATTTCACAAGCCTGAAGACCCAGGGCTACAAGGGGAGAAGGAAGGATAAGGAGCAGCCCATGTAAGGACACTGAAATTGGCTGGAAACAGAGAGGAGAGCGGAGCAAAAGAGGTGTAAGAATCCAGAGAGCACATGAGCGATCACTGGGGAAGGGACTCAGAGCGCCTGAGCTGGGATCACTGGAGAAGAGAGTCAGGGCAGTGAGAAAGACAGTGAGCATATCCCAGAGTGTGGGGGCCTGGGGTTCTGACCTCCCCTGTCCAGGCAGTATGAGGAGCTGAAGATGACAGCTGGGAACCACTGTGACAACCTCCGCAACCGCAAGAATGAGATCCTGGAAATGAACAAGCTGATTCAATGGCTGCAGCAAGAAATTGAGAATGTCAAAGCCCAGGTGAGGCCAGAGAAGAACCCGTCAGAGGTTGACTTGCCCATGTGGGGCCATGTGGGGCAAGTCCAACACTCCCTGGGAGTGCTGAGGAAGAGGGAGCAGACTTGTGCTGCCTTGCTTAAGAGGAAGCGAGTCCCTTCTTCAGAAGAGCTAACCTGAGTCAGGATGAGCAGCCTCAGGACAGTGAGGTCCCCAACAGAGGCTAGATGACCTACTGTCAAAGACGAAATAGCGAGAGTGCTTCACTTAATGGGAGAGTAGAAAAGATGGTCTCCATGGTCTTTTCCAACCCAAAGACTCTGTAATTCTCTGAACTTGAAATTCAAGGTGACTCCAAGGAGTTCAGAAAGCCAGACCCACTCTATTCTCCAAGGCTAGTAAAGACCAGTCAGATGCTTAAAACCTACCTACTAGCCCCAAAGAAATTGCTCATCGTATCTGAGAGGGACATCTCAGATCCCCTTGAGGTGTTATAGACAGGAGAGCTGGTCCCAATTTCCTGGAGGAACTATATATCACAATCCTAGGATGAAACTCATAGCAGATTTGAGTCTGGCATGTAAGCATCACCGTGTCCTCTCTGCTCTTCTGAGAGTCTGCTCAGGACTCCAGGGCCCCCCCATAACGCTTTTCTGTGCTCTCTCCCCCAGCGCTGCAAACTTGAGGGTGCCATAACCAAGGCAGAGCAGCAGGGTGAGGTGGCCCTCAGCGATGCCAAGTGCAAGCTGGCCGGGCTGGAGGAGTTCCTACAGAAGGCCAAGCAGGACATGGCCTGCCTGCTCAAGGAGTACCAGGAGGTGATGAACTCCAAGCTGGGCCTGGACATCGAGATGGCCATCTACAGGCGCCTGTTGGAGGGCGAGCACAGGTGAGTTCAGCGAGGGCAGGTCAGTCAAGGGTGGGTACCAGGTGTGTGTATTGCCCAGCCCTCTGGTTGCCACTGCTGCTGCTGCTGCCCAGCCCAGAGTCATCAAAAATCCAAACCTGCCACAGTTCACAGCCCTCATAATGGTCCATGGTGAGGGCATCTAAGGAGCCCTGGTGGCGCAGTGGTTAAGCACTCAGCTGTTAATCGAAAGACCAGCAGTTTGAACCCACCAGCCACTCCTCAGGAAACCCTACGGGGCAGTTCTACTCTGTCCTATAGGGTCGCTACGAGTTAAAACCAACGCGACAGCAATGGGTATGGTGCAGGCAGGAGAAGGGGAGATGCAAATGCCTACCTGCCTGGTTCTCTTTCACGCAGTTACTTTGTGTCTTCTCTTATCCCCAGGCTGTGTGAAGGTATCAGGCCGGTGAATATCTGTGAGTAGATGAGCCTTGCTCCAAGGGCTCCGGGGTCTTGGGGGTTGATCAGACCAGCACAGACAGCCCACACCATCCCTGCCCGGGCCTCTGCATGCCCTCCAACCCCAAAAGAAGAACTCTGTCTGCCAGGAGCTCCTGGTCTGACGGTGAGCTCCGTCGAGGCTGTCTTTTGGGGGTCAGAACTGGGAGCAGATACTTAGCATAGTTTTAGTGCTTCAAGGCCCATAAGCTGCCAGGAACCGTACTAACAAGGGGACAATTTTCTGGAGAAGAGAATTTGAAGCAGGTTCAAGAAAGAGGGACGAGACAAGTAGAAACAGAGATGGTGACTCAGATATCAGGACTGGCCTTGTCAAGGCTCCGGGGAAAGGCAGGTGGGGAACTTCTAAACACTTAATGTGGCTGGAGGGGGAGACATGGACGTTGGTAGATGCATTGGGAGCGTCATTAGTGGTGAGTGGCAGCAGGTAGGGGGCATGGCCTGGCTGAGATGTTTCAGGGCAGACACCCCTAGTGCCATGTGGCACAGGGCCCTGAGCACCCCTTCCTGTTCCTGCAGCTGTGAGCAGCTCCAAAGGCGCTGTCTTGTACGATCCCTGTGTAGTCAGCAGACCCATGCTGAGGACCGAGTACTGCCTGGGGCGCACCAGCGTCCTGCAGAGCAGTGGGGGCTGCAGCGTCATGGGCACTGGTGAACTCTATATCCCCTGCAAGCCCCGGGGGATACTGGGCTGTGGGAGCGGGCGCAGCTCCAGCATGAAGCTGGGGGCTGGGGGCTCCTCCAGCCACAAGTGTTAGCCCCTCCCTAGAGGCTTGAAGCCCAGGGAACAGGGCCCCACCACCCTGGCCCTGGATTGGAGGTGAAGATAAGTATATTCCAAAATCACCATCTCCCTGTATTAACTCCAGATTTCCCTTGGTTTTCGATGAGAGCAGTCCCTCAGGTGCACTCATATCTTAGCTATGTGCAGACCCTGAGTTAAGCTCTAAGGGAGGGGTGGGCTGCACAGAAATATATCCCCCGTGTCTCCTGCACTGGTGACAGTCCAGCCCTAGTGTGGCCAAGAGAATGGCTACCCTCTTTGGGATGAGAAGACCTCCTTTGTGGATGATCCTATGGAAGTTTCCCCACAAGGCCAGCCTCCTTTGCCCCAAGAGGCACCCCACCCCACCTTATCTCTGACTATCTTGCAGCCTAAGTGAACTTCTTTTAATACCCACCTGAAACATATACTATTGCCAATGTCAAAAAGAGACACCCCAAATCCCGTTCTGAATTCCAAAGCTAACAGCCAGGATTTCAGAATCACTCAGGACCTGCCAATGTTCCTGTCAGCACAGGAAATCAACAGGTGGTCTCTGGGCAGTAGCTTTGCCTGCTCAGGTCTGTTGAACTCACACTATGAAAAGGAGTCTTTTTCCTGAGCCCACATTGGCAGCTGAAAGAGGGAGGCTCCCAGGAAAACTCCCAGAACAAAGGGCAAGGGGACGTGGGATATTTACTGGAGAGATGGAGGATCAAAAACTGAAATTATTTGCTCAATGGAATCAAGCCCTTTCCCCTCCCCTATCTTGTAAATAGCCACCTGGTTCCTGCTCCCTCTCCCTTTAGTTTCCCTTGGTTTGGGTCTGATATGAACGTGTTTTCCTGGCTACAGTGATGTTGAGCTGCCTCAGCCGTCTTGGAAGATCTGGCTCTGGCACTGGGGGAGCTTGCCTGACTAAGATGGGAGGAGGTGCTGCTCCCCAGAGGCCCCGCCCCCAGGGCTGCATCACGCAGAAGCCCCTCCCACCAGGAATCCAAGGTCTCAGCCATGATGAGCTTTTTGGGCTTTTCTGTTCCAATAAACTGACTCTTGGTCACAGGCTACAGGAATCAGGATTATTCAGCCTGCACTGTGGGCATTATGAGGCTGAGTGGGAACCCATAAGCAGCCTTTGGTGGATGGGGGGCTTGGGAGTGGAAATAAAGGTTGTTACAGAAATGGGAAAGTTACATATGAATGATTTGCAAGTGGCGTGTGGAATAAATATGGATCCATAAAAACCACACTTAACACCCAAGCCGCTTGTCACATAAAAACCAAACACCTACTGCACAGAGGCCTCCTCATATGCCTAAGAGAAAATCCTGGGGGCACCCCTATCATGTCTGTAGTACTTAAAACACCAATTGCCATGGAGTCCGCTCCAACTCATAGTGACCTCATGTGTGTCGAGTAGAACCATGCTACATAAGGTTTTCAAGACTGATATTTTGAAAGTAGATCACCAGGCTTTTCTTCCCAGGCACTTCAAGGTGGACTCCAACTTTTCAGTTAGGAGTTGTTTGCACCACCTAGTGACTCCATATCAATCCTTAGCAGCCCCAAAGTCCTGGGCTCTGCCTCCCCATCCCCTCTCCATCTCGGTATCTGGACAGCCCTGGCCAGAGAAAGCAGTCAAGATAGGTGGTAGCTGGTGAGAGAGGAAGGCCAGGATAGTCCAATCTCCCCTCTCCTCTTGTTGCTGTTACTTGCTATCAAGTGGATTCCAACTCATAGAGACCCCACATGTGCAGAGTAGAACTGCTCCATAGGGTTTTCAAGGCTGTGACCTTTCAGAAGCTGACCGCCAGGCCTGTCTCCAGAGGCATCTCTGGATAGGTTCGAACCTTCGGTCTTTCAGTCTTTTGCACCGCCCAGGGACTCCTTCTCCTCTTGGGATGGGGGGATCCCAAGTCCTGGGCTCTTCCTCCTCACTCCCAGACCATTATCCTTGCCTGGAAAGCCCTGGCCTAGGGGAAGCAGTCAAGGTGGGCAGTGGCTGGCAAGGGAGAAGGACCAGGACACTCCAGTCTCCTCTTAGTCTCGTCTTAGGGAGCACCAAGACCTAGAGACAAGACCTGGTCAGCAGCGGCTCCACACTCTGTGAGGCCCCAATTCCCCTCCCTGTTGCCTCCCTGTCCCCCATCGCCACCCTTCCTCAGGGGCTCTCTTCCCTTTGTGGGCACCTTTCCTGAGAGTTGGGGTGCAGCTCCCCACCCCCAGAGCCCTATACTGAGCATCTATTGTGTGCCAAACCACACCACAGGGGGCTCCCAGCCCAGCAGGGAATAGTCTTGGAACCCAAGATCACTGGTGTGAGGGTGCTTGTGAAAGGCCACGACAGAGGGCCATGGGGGCATAGCTGAGGGTGTCACCTTAGTCACGGAAATCAGGATGCTTTCCAGGAGGAAGACAGGCAAGCCTGAATCCTGAGATTGGTGGAGATAGTGAAAGATCTGGGCAAGGGAGCAGCCACTGTGAGCCGGAGAGAGTGTGTATGGCTGAAGGAAGCACATGCATCCACTGAGGACAGAGGTAAGGGAACTTGGGGCCTGGGAGTCTCAGTGTCCCTTGAAGCCACTCTGGACCTGACCCTAGAGTGAGCTAAGCTCCCTGCTAGTTAAAAAAAAATCAAAGCTCTGCAGACAACAAGGGCACTCTAGCCTAGAGTTGGCAGAAACAGAGATTCCAAGGAGACCACCTCTGTGCCCCACTGGGGTTTTCTGACTGACTTAGGAGTCATGCAGGAGACGGAAAGAAGGCTCCTGCCACCTCCCTCCAAGGTGGGCTCCAGGCCTGGCAGCTGTCCCTTAGGGACTTCACGTTCCAGAGCGCCTGGGCCTCTACTGAGTGTATGCTGGGGAGGGGAGGCTGTTTGGAACCATCCATCAGGCCCTGCTCATCCCAACAGTGGGGTGCTCCCATTCTCCCTCTCCTTCCCGAAGGAGGAAATGACTCAGGGCAAGCGCAATTAAAGTGCCTCCTGGTGGCGTCCCAGCGGGTTCACATTCCACTCATCTCAGCAAACATCTCCTGAGCTTCTCCTCTGGGCCAGCGCCTTGCTGGATGCCGGGGATACGGGGATGACCAGGTCCCCTGCCCGCGGGGAACAAGAGACTTGAGCAAGAGAGGAAGAACTGCATGAATCCAGAGCCTCAATGTATTCAGCTTGGCTCAGGAATCCAAACTCCAGGTTCTTTTCAGAGCACTCCAGTGAGGACCGGATAAGGAAGCCCCAAAAGTCATGGAGAGGGTGGGTGATGGGGAAGGAAGGGCTTTGTCAATACATCTGTCTCCCCAGAACTTCCACTCCCCTTGTCCCTTCCTGCGTCTTCCTCCCATAGCTCCCAAGTGCTCTTCTCCCCACACTGCCCTTCCTTGCTCCACTGCCCCCTCCTCAGGCACCCTCTGCCTCTGCCTCCCAATGACCCTTGTATCATCACGTCAATGAACCCAGGTCCACCCATTACTGCCATGCTCCACCCCGGAGTTTCCAAGTGCCCAGGAAAAATCCTGGAGGGGGCTGAGACTGGGGGAAAAGACTTCTGAAAATGCACCCCAGCAAAGAAGGGGAATTTAGGACCACTGAGTCCCATAGAAGAAAGCGGACTGCTTCCCAGCCATTCTGCACCTAGATGCAACATGGGCACACATCAAAAACCACTAATTGCCCTCCAGTCGATTTTGACTCATGGCTACCCCATGTGCGTCAGAGTAGAACTGTGCTCCATAAGGTTTTCAACGGCTGTGACCTTTCAGAAGTAGACTTCCAGGGCTTTCTTCCAAGGCATCTCTGGGTGGACTTGAACCTCCAACTTTTCAGTTAACAGCCAAGCCCCCAGTAAATGTTTGTTAAGCCTACAAGAAGCAGCATTTTCACTCTGGACAGGTGATAGCTGTGTGGGTGGTACGAGGAACTTAGATGAAACCTGGAAAAGTTGTTCTGCCTGCCAGGAATGTGGAAACAAACAAGAGGGAGGTGGTGTTTAAATGCCACAAGAGCATTCATTAATCTAAGAGGGCAGAGAGGCGGATGTACTGGGCAAGGGTGGGCTTACCACCCCTGGCTGTCTCCTCCTGCTGGGGACTCCCAAGCTTCCTTTCCCAGCAGGGGCAGGTCTCCACATGAAAACTCATCCCCAGGCAAAACGGAAGCACTGTGAAGAAGGTGGCTTTTAGCAAAGCCTTCTCAGCATCTGGATTCCCCCCCTCTTCACACACACACACACACACACACACACACAGCCACAGTGAGCCAGGGTTCCCAGACCCTTCTTAGCTAACCAGGGGAGGGTCCCCCTCCCCTACCCATCCGACCCCACCCCCGTCCACTCAGCATTTCTCCCTCCTCCCTGCTCTGTTAACAGCATCCTGATGACCCAGCAATCATCACACACGGTTGAGGCACTGGGGCTGGGCTCAGCCAGCACATCTTGGGATTACGATCAGGTTGACTGACAGCAATCACAAGAAACTGTCACAGCAGCAAAATCTCCAGCCAGAGTTACCAGGGCAACTCCTCCTCTTCTCCCCACCTGAAAAATGGCTGAGGGTGGCATTATGCATGATCTGGAGAACTGATGTCTCAGAACTATAGAACTGCTGATGGGAACAGCTCACACTGGAATAGGGATTATGCTTCACTGGTCCCCATTACTCCTACCACACCCAGCCTGTCAGGGCTAAGAAAGCTAAGACGAGACAGCCCAGGAATGGCTAATGGGGTAATGAATGCCACAGCCACAGGAGCAGGAAGGAGGTGGGGTGCTGGACTGGAACAGGGACGCCTACTTAGAAGTGAGGGGGAGATTATGTAAAAGAGATAGGAAGGAGGGAGGGAAAGAGAGAAAGAATGGATGATAACAATATTAACAGCTGCCGGGTACTATGCAGTTTACATTCCAAACATTTTCACAACTAATCCTCACAACAACACTGTTAAGTAGATATAGGTCCGTTTTACAGATGAGCAAACTGAGGCTCAGAGAGGTTACTCCATTTTCCCAATGTTGTTGGCATACCATGGCAGGAGACAGGGTGCTGTTTGATCACTTACATTGCTTAGAATGGCCAGCGCATGGTGATAATAATGCAGACCGGCTTTTAGTTTGCTTTATTATTGATTTTAAGTTTTGTACCGACAAAAAAAAAAAAACCAAACCCAATGCCATCAAGTCAACTATGATTCACAGTGAACCTATAGGACAGAGTAAATTGCCCCATACAGTTTCCAAAGGGTGGCTGGTGGATTCGAACTGCTGACCTTTTGGTTAGTAGCCTGAGCTCTTAACCAGTGCACCACCAGGGCGCAAGCACCCCTTATTGCCTGCACCCTGGGTAGAACCCTCCCACCACCCTGCCTTCAGCACACCACTGTCCAAGGTCACACTGCTGGTAGATGGCAAAGCAGGGGCTGAACCCAGGACCATCTGACTCCAGAGGCTGTGTCAAGCTTCTGTCCTCAGACTACAGGGGCTCAGCACACTTGCTGATGTTCTCTATGCCATCCCTCCTTCTCCTGCCCCCTCTTCCTTTAGCCTTTTCACCTCTGACTCTGTTCTCAGTCTCCTGGACCCCTTCACCTGGCCTAAGAGAAACAAGATGAACTTTCCTCCAAGCAGCCAAAGTTAAACCTCAAGAGGCTGGAGCTGGAAGGGCAAACTGTGTTGGATCCCCTGTGAGCTCTTGAGTTTCTACACCATCATCTCAAGGGGCATTCCTGTCCATTTTGGAGCTTGGGGTCTCCTCTTCTTGAAATACCTGCAAAACCAAATGCCTGGATTCCTCTTCTCTTTCTTTTACTCCCTCCTCCTTTCTCCTTTTCTCCTCCTGCTTTTAATCTTCATGGTGTACTCATCATTCAATAAAACGATACCGCATATCCACCATGCGTCCCCACTCTACCAAGCATGAGGGATACACAGCAGAACAAAACATACCACAATGCCTGCCTCCTGGAGCTTGTATCTAGTCAGGGAAGACAGTCAGTAAACAGGCACATCCATGCAGTAGAGGACATGAGATGGTGATAAATGCTGTGGAGAGAAGGAAGAAAGAGAAGGGGGGTTGGGAGTATAGGAGGGAAGGAATTTTAAATAGGGGGTAGGAAGGTTACATATGAACAATGACCTGAAAAAGTTACAGGACCAGCCATGTAGCTATTTCAGGAAAGAGATTCCCAACAGACGAAAGAGCAAGTGAGAAAGTCCCTGAGGCAGAAGTTTGACGGACAACTAGGAGGCCAGAACTGCTGGAGCAGGGTGAGCAGCAGGATGGACAGAAAGGGAGGAGGCAGAAGGTGCAAGGTCCTGTGTAGCATTTACTGAGTGTGATAGGAAACCATTGCAGGCTTTTGAACATAGAAATGACCCAACATGGCCTAACATGGCTTTGAAGGATCACTCTGACCATAATGTTAAGAAATGGCAAAGGAGGAATCAGGGAGGCTGGCTAGGAGGACACTTCCCACAGACCTTGTAAGAAGTGGCAGTCTTGGGCCCACATGGTAGTAGTGGGGCTGATGAGAAGTAGTGGGAGTCTAGATATATTCTAAAGGTAGAATTTGCCAATGGACTGAATGTGGGGTATGAAAAAGAATGGAAGAATGGGTGACTCCAAGATTTTTATCCCAGAGTGACTGCAGCGATAGTGAAGCTGGCGAGAAGAACACCTTTAGGAGGAACAATCAGAAGTACAGCTTTGGATATTGTGAGTTTGAGATGCCTGTTTAGCATCCAAGTAGAGCTATTGAGAATATATGTGTGGGGTGCAGAGGGGTAGTCCACGATAGAGATATGCTTTGGCAGACATCAGTGGGTAGATAGGATTTAAAATCACGAGCCAGTATGACATCACCAAGGGAATAAGTGTAGGTTACGGTGAGAAAAGGCACAAGGACTGAGCTCAGAGACACTTCAGTGTCTAGAGGTTGAGGAGATAAGCCGGAACTGGCCAAATACAGGAAAAGAAGCAGTCAGTGATATGGGAAGAAAATCAGGCTAGTGTGGTGTCCTGGAAATCAAGAGAAGAACGTGTTTGAAGGAAGAGGGTATGATCAATTGTGTCAAATATTGCTGATAAGTTAAATGATGGCTGAGAATAGACCACTGGATTTAGCTACATGAAGGTCACATTGGTGACTTTGACAAGAGGTATTCTCTTGTTATTATTTTTCTCCCTTTTACACATACACCAGATAGCTGAATCTACAGAAAATAGCACAGAACTGAGCTGGATAGTTCAGGTCAAAAGCACACATTCCCTTCCAAGTAGAATCCCAAGCATCCAGTCAAATATAGTTCCCCAAAGAGGAACCATGTCACATGCTAGAATAGAAAAGGAAACATCAGCCTGTCTCTGGGTCCTACATAATAACAATATCCAAGTGCTTAGAACTTTTCATTTTCTATCCATATTCTTGGTGTGTTGTGTCTCTCCATCTTAACCAAAGATTCATCAATAATTCAAGGAATTATTGATCCAATCCTGTGGCATATTTGGGGTACGTGGTGTAGTTCACTTTCCACATAGATATGTGGCTAAATCATTGGCAGACTTTGGCTTCAAATCAGGCCACACAAGTGTTGACTGGTGGAAATCCTCAAGACACATCTTCCTTTGCCACCATAAGGATGCTGTTGTTGTTAGGTGCCGTCGAGTCAGTTCCCACTCATAGCAACCCTATGTACAACAGAACAAAACACTGCCCAGTCGTGCGCCATCCTCACAATCATTGTTGTGCCCATGGTTGCAGCCACTGTGTCAATCTGTCTTGTTGAGAGTCTTCCTCTTTTTCACTGACCCTCTGTACCGTAAGGATATAAACTGTCTTTTTCATCTCTGTATCCCCAGCACCAAGCACACTGCCTGATATAAAGCAGGCACTCAATAATCATTGAAAGACTGAATGAACAGATATTCTCTGAGTGTCTCAAGTCAGAGATGTGTCTACCTTAGCCCAAATGAGTTTTACTGAAGAGTCAACTCTTGTGTTAACAGACAAACCAGATGACAGAGAATAGATAAAACACAGTAAAAGTTTTTCTGACTATATATTCCATGCACAGAAATGTAATAAACTTGATTCTTGCCATATCATTTCTTACCCAAAGCTCTGCAGGCCCTGCCTTTCTTCTGCCCCCTCCCCAAGCTCTTTAGGGGATTGTATCTGTATAGATGCTTCCTTTGCAAGCTTCTTGCTGGAGCTGTTACCATCCTAGCTTTCTGGTGGTTAGCCACACTCGCAGTGAAAAAGTCTATTGCGTTTATCATCAAAGCAAATTAATGTCCCCATAATGACAATTGTGGTGAACTTATGGGAAAAATAGGACTATAATGTTTATGTGTTTATGTGTTTTTAATGTTTATAGGTTTTATGTTATAGCCCTGATCCTGATGAGAATAGGTGTGTCTGAGATTAGCTCATTACTAAGCAGGTTATAGGCATGAAGAGTTTCTGCTAACTACCCAAGCTCATAAATGCCTTCAAGTGGCTTTTTTTCATTTTTATGGGGCCAATCCTCAGATACCCACACACATAAAAGGGGTAAGAGGGATCCACTAGCCTCAGAGGGACTCCTAGCTCCAGCTTGCCCTACTCTACACTTGTTCCTTTGCTCCCACCCAGGAAGCCGTCATGTCTTGCCGTTCCTACCAAGTCAGCTCTGGTCGCCGGGTGGGCAATTTCAGCTCCTGCTCAGCAGTGATACCTCAGAACCTGAACCACTTCCGGGCCAGCTCTGTCTCCTGCAGGAGTGGGCTTGGATTCCGGGGCCTGGGCAGCTTTGGTAGTCGGAGTGTCACCACCTTTGGATCATACTCACCCAGGATAGCAGCTGTAGGCCCTCATCCCATCCGCTGTGGAGTTGGCTTTGGTGCTGGCAGCCGGTTGGCCTTTGGTTTTGGTGATGGAAGTGGTGTTGGTCTGGGTTTTGGTGCCAGCAGTGGTGTTGGTATTAGGTGTGGAGCTGGCCGTGGCCTTGGCTATGGCTTCGGTGGCCCCGGCTTTGGTTACCGAGTTGGAAGAGTAGGAGTCCCAGCAGCCCCATCTATCACAGCTGTGACTGTTAACCAGAGCTTGCTGACCCCTCTCAACCTGGAGATTGACCCCAATGCCCAGAGAGTGAAGAAGGATGAGAAGGAGCAAATCAAGACCCTCAACAACAAATTTGCCTCCTTCATTGACAAGGTACCTATGATAGCTGGAATATTTGGGTCTGGGATGCTGAGAGCTGGAAAGTATCGTGGTCCTCTTTCCCTTAAGAAGAACTGGCTCAGGTCTGGGGCTTCGACCTGCACCCCAGATCCTTCAGGTGTCAAGAAAAGACATCATGGTGTGATTTCTGGGTCACTCTGCTGCAGAGTAAGGACAAACCTGAGGAAAACTGCAGAGTGGGATGGACTAAGATGGTGGTTGTATCTTCTGGAGGAAAGTGGAATATCCAGCCAAATATGAGGGCATTTGGGCAAACTAAGACCTACCATCTGATCACTTAAAAACATCTCCTAAACAGGCTAGAAACATTAGGATTTCAGCCAGGTATTGGCTGGTATATGTTTGAAAAGTTATATCCTTTTGGATCCTCATGCTCTTTTTGAGGTTTTCACAGTTTCTAAGGCTGGAGAACAACATCTACACAGGTCTAGGCAAGTGGAGAATGGAGTTGAGTAATTTTGTATAAAAAAAAAAACAAAGAATTTATTCAATAATCTGGATTGCTTTATAATGAAATATCTATTATCTGAGACTATCCAACCCAGATTATTACTTCTGATTCTCTATTTATAGCATTGTAGACACAGCCTGAGTTTCAACTCTTCCAAACTGTGAAACTCAGGTAATGAATGAGCTTGTTCACTGGGAGTATGCAGTTAGGAAAACCATATCTTTTGAAGCCAAGCAAAAAAGTTTTTTTTCAGGATTAAATTAAATTCACTTGGGAGTCTGTAAAGGAGAGAACCCATAACCCCACCTACATGGAGTGTCAAGATTCAGGCCAAGTTGCACAGGTTGGGAGAAACAGTAGAGAATGACCACTGGTAATCACTGATCTTCAGGCTGATGTAGAGTGATGTGGATAAGCCAAAAGAACTGATATCTCACAAACCATGTCTCCAAGGAACTGGAATGCTTTGATTGTGTCTGACAATGGAAATTAATCTGAGTTTCAGTTTTCTTATCTCTAAAATGAGTGGGTTGGAGCAAATGATCTTTAAGTTTTTTACAGCTTTACAAGTCTCAGCCAATGAATATCTGGGATGGTGGGTATGACTTACAACCTGGCAATTCCCACCTGTAGTACCATACAATGAAGCCTCATCCCACCCCAAATGTATTTCACCCTGCTCCTCATTTTCTGCTGGAATGGATGACATAATTTTTTTAGACATAGGCAATCAATCTTTCTAGCTTCCTGATGGAAGTTGACTTACACCTGTCTCAGAGGGTAGAAGGGGAAGAAACATATTCAAGTGTTTTCGTTCAAAAGCCTCTACTTGTAGCTGAGCCTGGCTAAGCATGAGAAGGGGAATGCAGACCTACCCTTCCAGCTTCTATCAAGTTAGAGGAGAAGTGAGAGTCAGCAGAAGAGAGAACAACGTCAGCACGTGGTTGGGTGTCATCTGTAGCCATCTGAAGAACTGGTCAACATGTGGGTGGCCCTATTGAGCACTTCAATTGCCATTTCTCTATCCCTGTGGATGTAGGTACGGTTCCTGGAGCAGCAGAATAAGCTCCTAGAGACCAAGTGGAGCTTCCTCCAAGAGCAGAAATGCACCAGGAGCAACCTGGAGCCCCTCTTCCAGAGCTACATCAACAATCTGCAGAGGCAGCTTGGTGCAGTGGCCAGTGACCAGGCCCGGTTAGAGGCCGAGAGGAACAACATGCAAGATGTCCTTGAGGGCTTCAAGAAGAAGTGAGTGTCATCTCGACTCCACTTTCTGTGGATGGTAGTGAGCTGGACCTAAAAGCAGCAGCCACACTAAGATGAGAGAAGCCAGAAGGATCAGGGTTGAATGTTGGTTACAATATCCAGCCTGGGGGCATGAGTGGGAGAGAGCAACATGTAAGGTGGGAGGGGGAGGCTCTTGAGAAATAAGAAGACTTGAAATTGGGGGTGGTTGTCCATCGCTGAGTCAGAACTGACTTGATGGCAATGGGTTTTGGTTTTGGTCCAGAGTTCTACTTGTGGGAATAGGTGCGTTGACCCCAGAAATAGGTGGCCTCTGGTTTTGAAAACAGTGATCAGGTTCAACATTGAGTTGAGTCCTCCTTCCTCGCAGTCAAGTGCAATGACCATAAGTATTTTCTAACTGAGGAGTATAGCAATGATCCAGATTTTCAGATCCCAAATCCCAATCTGAGAAAGTAAAAGGAATCTGGATAAACTGAGGGCTACTGGCCCATAAAAAGTCCTAAACATGGGAGACAGAGGATGATACCATGTGGGTGGCAACAGAGAGCCATGTTTTTGGTTGGAGCAGGGAGGTCTTAAGGGGTCCACTGAAGAGTCAGAAGTAATTGACTCTCAAGTGAGAGTGAGAACTCATCCCTTTAATGCTTATCATTCTAGGTATGAAGAGGAGGTGTGCTTCCGGGCCAATGCTGAGAATGAGTTTGTGGCTCTGAAGAAGGTAAAGGGGGAGCAGCAGGCCCAGGCAAACTTCTCCTTCAGACAAGCAAATGTTTTCAAGATGTCCCAGGAAACTGCCAGGCAGCCTTATGGCATCTGGGATTACCCACATAAAAATAGTATAGAACCCCGAAGATCAAAACAGGTTCCCTTCAAAGGTTGGATTTGGCCTCAGATTATTTAGGATTAGGTCTTCACAAGAGCAGAGGTCTAAAGAGATAACCTTTTAAGGGTCTTCGATTATTCAGATTTCTCCTTGCCTCTAAATAAACATCAGAACTGAGACTGGAAGTAGGGCAAGCATCCAGCAGTCACTGGGGGAGTTTCCATACTCTAGCGGGAGGAAGAGTAATATTCACTAAACTTCATTTCTACCCTGTGACTTTACTATCCATCCTTAAAGCCCTGTGGGTATTGGCCTGATCTTCCCACCCATCTCTGGACCTTCCAAGGAGGGAATGGGAAACAAGCACAGAAGTAATGAGACTTTTATCCTTCTCCCCTTTATGCAGGATGTGGACACAGCTTTCTTGAATAAGTCTGACCTAGAGGCCAATGTGGATACCCTCACTCAGGAAATTGACTTCCTGAAAACCCTGTACATGGAGGTGAGGACTCATCCTCTCTCAGCTATCCATGGAGACCAGTGTTTGGCATGAACTCCTGAAGGACTTAGTCTGGGATGGCATATTTTCAAAGAAATGGCATCAACGTCTTTTCTCCCACTCAAATCTATATGCTCTATATGCTAGTGTATCTAGAAGAAAAGGTAAGGTAAGGAAACTTCTCAGCAGCCTGATTCAGGCCTTTGAATAAATTCCTTAGATCTACAGGATCTAAATGCTTATTGGTCAATCCAAAGGCTGGGATCTAGGAACCTCATGTCCCATTTATCAATTAAGAGCTCTGGAAAACATATTTGCCAGGAGATGTAAGAAACATTCTGAGCTTGATCTAATTAGCCAAACCAACTTGCTGTCTTTTGCTTCATAAGTGGTCTATTTGGTCTGCTATAGACGCAACCAGTGTCGAATTTCTAGCACTGAGTGGAAAGGCTAAAAAATACTCCTTCACCTTGTAGGACAGTCCCAAGGCCCCTGGCTTTATTAAGGACTTGGGATATAGGAATTCCTAGATCATGAAGTCCTATAATATTGTCAGCTCTCAACAATCCATGGCAGGCACAGCCATTGTGGGGATAATCCAAAAAAAGTTTAAGCCCTAGCATGGATCCCTCTCCCCTCCACCAAGTTCCTAGGGCCTAATGGTTTTAATATTCACCTAAGCAATGTAAGGTAAATATTAGGTGAGGATGGTAAAGGGATGTTTCCAAAAGGTATAACAAGGGTTCAAAAGTCAAACTAAAATGGTTCTCAGATCTATCTTTTCATGGCCCTCTGTTTGGATTGTCTGCTGCCCTGCATTGCTCTGAACCAAAAAGCAAGAGCTGGCTGTAATGCTCTCTGCTCCTGATATCCTGACATCCTGAGGACCTGGGGCCCAGTCCAGGTCACTGAAAGGGGCTCTTAGCCCTTCTATCTTGCTGGTCCTTCAACACAGGAGATCCAGCTGCTGCAGTCACACATCTCAGAGACATCAGTCATCGTGAAGATGGACAACAGCCGGGACCTGGACCTCAATGGGATCATCGCTGATATCAAGGCCCAGTATGAGGAGATCGCCAGGCACAGCCGGGCTGACGCTGAGGCCTGGTACCAGACCAAGGTGGGCAGAGGCTTGGGAAGGGTTATAGGCAGCCCTGGGGGGAGGACTCATATACAACAGGTGGGCCCAGCAGAGGTCTGAGGTCCCCAACTCAGTGGTATCTGTGGTCTTGACCTGACCTTTGAACTCTTGGCACGCCACCATTCCCAGTATGAAGAGATGCAGGTGACAGCTGGACAGCACTGTGACAACCTGCGCAACACACGGGATGAGATCAACGAGCTGACTCGTCTGATCCAGAGGCTGAAGGCAGAGCTCGAGCATGCCAAGGCTCAGGTGGGAGAAGATGAGTAGAAGCCCCAGAGGGAGGAGCAGCAGAGCTTTGGGGAGCCCCAAGTGTGATGCTGTAGAGGAGACAACCAAGACTCAAAAACAGAGGGATGGAGGGATTCGTCTAAGAAGGCTTTCTAGAGAAGGAAAATGTGGAAGGAAGGGGGAGCCTACCATAGGGAAGGAAAGGCCAGGAACAGACTCAGAGAGGGAAGGTGAGGCAGGAAAAATAGGTTTACTCTCTGTACCCCGTGGGCCTTGAGGCAGCAGAAATTAGGAAGGGCAAAATCAGAGGGAACAGAAACTGAAAAAAGCAACACTTGTCCCCTGATGACATCAAACCACAGAGTCACCAATCTATAGGAAGGCAGCCACAGGAGGTTTCACCTCCAACTTGGCACCAAGCTGTGTTCCCACCAGCAGGGAGCAGGGCTTCTGATCCCACTTGGAGATACCCCTGGCCCCTGCCAAAGCCTATCTGCAATCTGCCCTCCCTGCAGCATGCCAAGCTGGAGGCCACCGTGGCTGAGGCAGAGCAGCAGGGCGAGGCAGCCCTCAACGATGCCAAGTGCAAGCTGGCTGAGCTGGAGGCTGCCCTGCAGCAGGCCAAGCAGGACATGGCACGGCAGCTTCGTGAGTACCAGGAGCTGATGAATGTCAAACTGGGCCTGGACATCGAGATCGCCACCTACAGACAGCTGCTGGAGGGCGAGGAGAACCGGTGAGTGCTCTCAGTGCCACGCGACGGGGTGAGGTCAGACTTAGGCATCTAGAAAGACTGACTAAGGGGGCTAGGGAGAACCAGGTGAAGAACTGCTGAAATGAGCAATCTCTGGAGGTGTTGATACCTTTTCTGCAAACATTAGGCTGAAGTTGTCCTTGGCAAGGGATTAGAGGAAGCCTCCAGATCTGTGTCCCCTCAAATGCAAGTGTGTAGACAGGTTGCACCAGAACCACAGGGTGTTTTGCTTGGTTGGTTAATTTGTTAAAAATAACAATAATACATTTCCTCAAATATTTTGATTTGATAGTTTTGCGGCCCAGGACCATGTAGTTTTTCAAAGCTCAAATGCACGCACAGCCAGGGTGAGAGCCGCTGAGTGATCCACTTGACCCCTCAGCCAAGAAAACCCTTTTTATAGCAAGTAGGTTTTTGGAGAACAGCAGTGCTTGTGAACTGACTGGTTTCTTCCTCTCTCCAGGATCTGTGAAGGTGTTGGACCAGTGGACATAGGTAAGAAACTTAAGTGTTTTCCCTTTTGATAAATTGTCTCCAAATTGCCTTTAAAGTCAGGCCTTCCGTGGGGTTAGGAGCCTGCCAACAGGATGGCAGAGCTGGTACTTGAAGTCAGGGCAGGAGGGACCATGTGGCCCCTGGCCTGGGAGCATATCCTTAGCCAAGGCCTGAGGTCTGCCAAAAGCCTGCCTTCCCCAGAGTGAAGCATTCACAAAGGTTTGCAGGAGCTACCAGGTGGAAAAAAGTTCCAGAAACTTGCAGGAGGGAGTCAGCCTTTCTTGCTTTGAGTGGCCTTGCCCTTCCAGGGCAAAGGCCAAGGAAAGAATGGAAAAGCCTGTGCCAGGGAATTCTCCCACTGCTGATGGCAGGGGAGGCGACAAGGCTGAACCAAAGTCTCGCCTGCTGCTGAGGCCAGACAATCAAACACTGATTGTGCCCAAAGCATGCAGGACCTTGTGCTGGGCACTGTGGTGGAGGGGCACAAAGAAGTACAAAAGCCAGCCCTTGCTGTCTACAATTATAGTCTTCTGAGAAGATGAGTCCTATCCACCATCAACCTAATCCTTAAAGGATCCCTGGAGGGAGGGCAGGCATTGGCATCCCTGCACACCCAGAGATGATACATGATTTGCCCAAAGTCACAGAGCTAGTCAGAGGCACAGCCAGAATTCATACCCAGGTTTCCAACTCCAAAATCACAAAGATAGACTAGTGAGTCATGGAACCAAGTGCTTAAAGTGGGTGGATCAGAGTGTCAGAGCTCCTTGTGTTAGAAAAGAGCACCCATATAGAGAGGGAGGCAGCAGGAAATGGCTTTCTGCAGGAGGTTAGGCTTAGCTGGACATTACAGATGGCACAAAGGATTTTGCTAAGAGGAGAGGGCAGAGGAGGCTGTGTCTCAGCCCAGATGAGGGCTGGTCTAAACCAGGTTTAGACAAATAGGGCAGAGGGTGTGCCTGGGGGAAACCAGAGGGCTACAGAGCAGAGCTGCTGCTGCTGAGTCAGAAGAGTAGGGATAGGGGTAGCGTTGGAGGGGTTCTTGTGTGCTGATCTAGGTGGATATGTGAGGACCACGAGGGACATAATATAATTGGAAGGAAAAACCCTCATGGCTTTACGAAGGCCAACGTTACATCTACCTGGATAATCCAGCTCAGCTCCCTGCCCCACCGAAACATAATTCAACTGGATTTTGGCTATATTTAATTTACAGTCAACCTATGGATACGTGTAAACATCTGGGGAATTCGCTGAAGTCTTCCCTTTTAATCTGGATGTTTGACTTCAGCGTAGTCACAGCCCTTGAGTCGCCCAGACTAGAGAAGGAAAAATGGGTATTGACTGCGTAAACAATAGGGACCCCTTCTATCCAGGCTACTTCCCCTGATGGCACCCCCAGGGAGCATGGAGAACTGGACCCCTGGCCCAGTTGGGAATGCCCTGGAATGGACAATCTCTCTGACCGTTTCCTTCTTCCGCAGCCGTGAGCAGCTCCCGGGGCGGGGTCGTCGCCAGCTCAGCTTTCTCCCGCGGCGGGGTCGCCCTCTCCCGTCGCGGGGTGGCCTTCTCCAGCGGCAGCAGCAGCCTCTGCGCCCCCGTCGGGGTCCTGACTTTCGGCGGCGGCTGTGGCTCGAGCTCGGGCGGGGCCCTGGCTGGCGGGGACCTGTTGGTCGCCGGCACCAAGGCGGGCTCGGTGCTCCTGGGCGAGGCCTGCGCCCCCAGCGTCCCTTGCCCCCTGCCTACCGAGGGGGGCTTCAGCAGCCGCAGCTCCAGTGTCCGCTTTGTCTCCACCACCACCTCTCGCCGGACCAAGCACTAAAAGCCGAGCCCCACACAGCCACTGCCAAGAGAGGAACCAGCTCAACGTCTCCTGCTTCTGTCCTCTGAGGCGCGTGGACTCGGTGCCTCAGGGGTCCCAGCCACCCCTCCTGCCAGGAAGCTGCCACTCGACTCTCCCCAGCCGCTGCTCTGCTTGGCCAGGATTTGTTACCATGTAGACGCTCCATCCACAGCCCCTGATTCCTCGCCTTCCTTTGGACCACCCAGTGAATAGCCTCAAGAAGTGCAAATTTAATAGACAATAGAATCACAAAAATCAGTCTGAAGGGGAGAAAAGGAACAGTTCGAACCCAAAAAGAAAGTTTGAGCATCATTATCCTCATCATAATCATCATCGTGGAGGCTTTGGACTAATTTGGGGAATGAAGAGTTGACTGTCCATACGCAAGCTCCTGTCTTCAGCCCTCCATCCTTTGCTTCCTTCCTCTTTCTTTCCCTAGCAGGAAAACGTTCTTTCCTTCTCTTTATCACCCAGAAAGATCCAAAGTCCCTGGTCATCCAAGGGATCCCTAAGTCCCCTGAAATGGTTCTTCTCCAGTGGCATATGTCCTAGCTGTTTCTCTTCCTGGGTTGTTGGTTAACTCTGGCCTGTGAGTCCACAGGTGGGTGGGGTGCAGGTGGAGAGGTGGGCTCTGCAGCACTCAAGGTACCCCTGCCTCACTGTGGTGTGAGGCCCAGCCCTATCCACTGCAGGAAAGTTTGTCCCTGCAAGCTCCAAAGAGGGCTGGGAGTGAGAGTGGGGTGCCTGTTTGGACTACTCTTTGTGTTCCTGGGTTTTCAATAAACTTGCCAAGCTAACTTCACAAAGACTCTGGCCTCTCCTTCCAGATCACACTGGGACCAGGAAAGGTTGCCTCCTAGACTCCAGCCAGCCAGCCCACCATACTGAGGACCTGCCAAGGACAGAGTCTATGTCCTGGGCACAGGAGAGACACTGAGTATAGAGACTCAGGTCCTTTCTTGGGAGGGCTCACAGTCCAGCAAGGGAGAAGAGAAGACAGCAAAGGCTCTGAAAGCAGGGGCCAAGCAGCCTGCTTCTCCCCAGGTTATGCCTCACACCCACAGGTGTCCTCCTCCCAACAAAGGCAAACCCTACTACCTGTTCCCCAAGTCCCATCCCATCCAGTCCCTCTGAGATCATTGCAGGGGCCTCCTAGTCTTTCTATCCCCACTCTTATCCCTATCCAATCCATTTACCATGATGCTGAAGGTCCCTGGGTGGTGCTAACAGTTTGTGCTCAGCTGCTAACTGGTTTGAGCTAACCAAAACCCCCATTAGCAGTTCAAACCCTCCCAGCAGTGCCATGGAAGAAAGTTCTGGTGATCTGCTGCCATAAGGATTACAGCCAAGAAAACCCTGTGGAGCTCAGTTCTACTCTGTAACACATGGGGTCACCATGCTTCTAGAGAGCTCTTTCTCCCACAGAAAACTGATCACGGCTCTCACCTGCTTATGGCCCTCAGCGGCTCCCTATTGCCTCCCAGAAATAATCCAGACTCCTTCAGATGGCATGCAAGTGTGATCTGCTTATACATTTCCATCTCTTGTCATCCTTTCCATGCACCTTACTTCCAACATTTCAACCTTTTTTCATTCTTTCAACAGACATTCGGTAAGTGACTACTACATAACAGGCATGATTCTGGGGAAATAGTAGTGAACAAGATGTGGTTCTTGCCCTCGAACAGCTTATAGTCTAGTTTGATAGATGGACTGGTAAACAAGCAATGATGATTCAGTATGCTGAGTGCTGTATTAAGAGTAGAACCAATGCTACAATGGACCGAGAAGAAGCCCACCCCAGACTTACAGCATCATTGAAAGCTTCTTGGAGAGTGTGATGTGAAGGATGGTAAGTCAGTCTTACTAAGAAGAGGAAGTATCCCAAGCAGAGGCAACAGCATGTGCAAAACCAAGAGGCCGGAGAGAACGTAGCAGGTTTGTGGACCTGCCTGGAGTTGAGTATGACTACAGCATAGAATTCAAGAAATAGCACAAGGTGGGGACAGGAATCAGCCAAGGTACAGTCATGACCAGAACCCTGGGCAGAGCTCCATTAGGGCACATACTTCATAATAGGAATTATTTTCTGGTCTGTCTCACCTCAACAGAGTCCTCTTTCTTAGAGAGCAGGAAGAACATCTTTCATCTTTACATATTCTGCCTTGCCAGACCTCAGCCAGTACCCTAAGAACCTTCAGGTTGCTCTGTTCACAGCATAAGGCATGCCTGACCCTGGACTCATCAGCCTACCTGATCTCCTGCTTCCAGGGGCTTCTGACCTCCCACCTCATCTCCCATGTGAAAAGTCACACACACCCCTCAGATGGCGGCAATACCCCCACTTGGTCTTGGTGCCTCTCCTCAGCTAGACCTACATTGATCCTGTGCCAGTTATTAGTTTATTGTCTCAGCTTCAAATTTACCCTTCATTGCCTGCTCTGTGAAAATGGATATCTTTCCTTAAGTATTCTTCCTTTGCCAGCCAGCACACTGTTAAGATTTGTCAGTAGATATTGCGATAGACTTTGGAGAGACATTACAGAGAAACATAAATCAGAAGGATCAAAAAGAAAACAAATAATAAAATGGTAGACATAAATAATACCATGTTAATAATTATATTAAATGTAAATTGTCTAAACACATTAATAAAATGACAGAGATGGTCAGATTGAATTTTCTAAAGAAAAATATTCAAATATATGCTGTCCACAAAATGTTACTAGTCCCAAGATATTCACTTTAAATATAAAGACTTAGGTCCAAACTAAAAGGATGGAAACAGATATACCATGAAAACAATAATCAAAAGAAAGCTGGAGTGACTATATTAATATTAGACAAAGTAGATTTCAGAACAAGGAATATTATCAGCAATAGAGACATTATATAAAACTAAGAGTGTCAATTCACCAAGAAGACATAACAATTCTAAATCTGTATGTACCTACGCATCCAACAACAGAACTTCAAAATTCATGAAGCACAGTCTGATAGAACTGAAATGAGAAATAGGCAAATCCACAATTGAACTTGAAAATGTAAACACTCCTCTTTCAGTAATCAGTAGAACAAGTAGACAGAAAGTTAGTAAGAGTATAGAAGATCTGAATGACACTATCAACTGATCTGACTTAACTGACATTTTTAGAACACTACGCTCCAAAATAGAAAAATATACGTTTTTTAAAATTATGAGCAGGGAATATTCACTAAGACAGATGATATCTGGGCCATAAAACAAATCTTAGCAAATTTAAAGACTTGAACCAATATAAAATATGTTCTCTGACCATAAAAGAATTAAATTATGAATCAATATCAGAACTATAGCTGTAAAATCCTCCAGATATTTGGAAATCAAGTAACACATGTCCAAATAACAAGTGAGTCAAAGAGAAAGTCACAAGGGAAATTAGAAAATATTTTTACTTGAATGAAAATAAAAACACAATATATCAAATTCATGGGATACAGTTAATGAATTCTTAGAGGGAAGTTTATAGCATTAAATTCTTAAACTGGAATAGAATAAAGATCATAAATAAATGAGCTAAGCTTCCCCCTTAAGGAACTAGAAAAGAAAACAGTAAATTAAACACAAAGTAAGCAGAAGAAAAGAAATAAAGAGTATAAAGTAACGATGTTGAAAAGCAGAAAAACAAAAGATAAAATTAACAAAACCAATACCTGGTTCTTTAAGAAGATCAATAAAATTGATAAATCTCTAGCCAAAATGACTGAGAGAGAATTAAAAAAAAAGGAGGGTGAGGAAATAAGACAAAAATTAGCAATATTAGGAATGAACAAGGGGACATCTCTACATACCCTACAGATACCAAAAGGAACATTACAACAGCTTTATACCCATAAATTTGACAACTTAGATGAAATGAACCAACTCCTTGAAAGTCACAAATTGTCAAAGTTCATTCAAGAAGAAATAGACAAACTGAAACCAGGGCCAGCTTCATGGACGTGCAACATGCGCAGTCGCAGAGTTCTACACATAGAAAGGCCCCATGCATAGTGTTATGGATTGAATTGCATTCCCCAAAAGTGTGTGTCAACTTGACTAGTCCATGATTCCCAGTATGGTGTGATGGTGCACCATTTTGTCACCTGATGTGATTTTCCTATGTGTTGTAAACCCTACCTCTATTATGTTAAGGAGGTGGAATTGGTGGCAGCTATGTTAATGAGGCAGGACTCAATTTACAAGATTAGGCTGTGTCTTAAGTCAATCTCTTTTGAGATATAAAAGAAAGAGGCAAGCAAAGAGACACGGGGACCTCATACCACCTATAAATAAGAGCCAGGAGAATAGCGTGGCCTTTGAACCAAGGGTACCTGCACTGAGAAGCTCCTCAACCAGGGAAGATTGATGACAAGGACCTTCCCCCAGAGCCAACAGAAAGAGAAAGTTTTCCCCTGGAGCTGGCACTCTGAATTCAGACTTCCAGCCTTCTAGACTGTGAGAGAATAAGTTTCTCTTCGTCAAAGCCATTTACTTGTGGTATTTCTGTTATAGTAGCACTAGATAACTAAGAGACATGGTTTAATGCTCTGCTGTTGCTGTCTTGAAATTCTTAATAATTTTTAACAAAGGATCCCATATTTTTATTCTCACTGGACCCCACAAATTGCGTAGCCAGTCCTGCCTGAATAGTTCTATATCTATTAAAGGAATTGCATGTACAATTTAAAACCTTTCAACAAAGAAAACTCTAGTCTGAAATACTTTCACTGGGGAATTTCACAAACATTTTAGAAAGAATTCAACATAGACTTTTCCAGAAAATATAAGAGGAAGGAAAACTTCCCAATTACTTTTATGAGACCAGGATTGCCTGATACCAAAACCAGGTCAAGACATTACAAAAAACAAACTACACACCAACATCCCTCATGAACTTATACGTAAAAATTCTGAACAATATATTAGTAAACCAAATACAGAATTATAAAAGGATAACACTTTTTTAAATTTTTTATATATTGCTCAAAATATATCATGGATAAATGTGAAACTAAAATTATAAAACTTCTAGAATAAAACATAGGAGAAAATCTTTATGAACTTGGGTTAGACAATGATTTCTTCGACACAACACCAAAAGCACAATTTTTAAAAAATTATAAATGGACTTCATCCAAATTTTAAACTTTTGCTCTGCAAAAGATACTATTAAAAAACTGAAAAGACAAGCTGTAGATTGGGAGAAAATATTTTCATATCTCATATCTAGTGCTCAGTAGACACTAGATAAATGGAGGAGCAGGCTTCAACCAGGAACTTTTGCAGAGAGGCAGAGAAGGGTCAACATCATGGAAAATCATACTCTTATAGTATCTTGTTGGCTCACTAGTTTCCTTGTTTGTTGTCTGACCTCTCTTACTAGAATATAAGATTCATTAGGGCAGGGACCTTGTCCTTCAGGTCTATTCCTGTATCCTCAGGACCTAGAGCAATGCCAGGTACCCAGGAAGTTTCAGAAAATATTTGTAGAACATAAGGAAGTGGGTATTCCAAGCACTTCCCAGGGAACACCAAGCTGTCATGTTCCAGGGACTAGACAAGACTGGTTAGGCTAGAGTAGCTCACATTCATGCCCAAAGTCAGTCATGTCCCTCATGCTCCCCCTGCTGACCAAATGTCTTGGTGGTGCTGATTACCAATCACCTGGTAAGAATTTGGAATGACAAAGCACATTCAGGAGAATTTCCTCTAGAAATCATGGCCACAGACTAACAGACTTTCCTATCAATTTTTCTTCTGTGTTGGAACCCTCACCTCTATTCATTATAAAAAAGCCCATTTCTTCTGTCCCAGAATGGAGGAAATGTTGTTGTTGTTAGGTACCATAGAGTCAGTTCCAACTCATAGCAACCCTATGTACAACAGAATGAAATACTGCTCGGTCCTGTGTCATCCTCACAATCGTTGCTATGTTTGAGCCCATTGTTGCAGCCACTGTGTCGGTCCAATTCGTTGAGGATCTTCCTCTTTTTCACTGACCCTCTATTTTACGATGCACGATGTCCTTCTCCAGGGACTAGACATGAGATGAAGTTCGCAATCCTGGCTTCTAAGGAACGTTCTGGCTGTACTTCTTCCAAGACAGATTTGTTCATTCTTCCGGCTGTCCATGGTATGTTCAATATTCTTCGTCAACACCATAACTCAAATGCATCAATTCTTCTTCTATCTTCCTTATCGCATGCACACGAGGCAACTGAAAATACCATAGCTTGGGTCAGGCACACCTTAGTCCTCAAAGTGATATCTTTGCTTTTTAACACTTTAAAGAAGTCTTTTACAGCAGATTTGCCCAATGCACACGTCATTTGATTTCTTGACTGCTGCTCCCACGGGTGTTGATTGTGGATTCAAGTAAAATGAAATCCTTGACAACTTCAATATTTTCTCTGCTTATCATGATATTGCTTATTGGTCCAGTTGTGAGGATTTTTGTTTTCTTTATGTTGAGGTGTAATCTATCCTGAAGGCTGTGGTCTTTGATCTTTATCAGGAAGTGCTTCAAGTCCTCTTCACTTTCAGCAAGCAAGGTTGTATCATCTGCATATCACAGGTTGTTAATGAGTCTTCCTCCAATCCTGATGCCCTGTTCTTCATATAGTCCAGCTTCTCGGATTATGTGCTCAGCATACAGATTGAATAAGTATAGCGAACGGATACAACCCTGACGCACACCTTTCTTGATTTTAAACCACGCAGTATCCCCTTGTTCTGTTTGAACAACTGCCTCTTTGTCTACATATGGGTTCCACATGAGCACAATTAAGTGTTCTGGAATTCCCATTCTTCACAATGTTATCCATAACTTGTTATGATCCACACAGTCGAATGCTTTTGCATAGTCAATAAAACACAGGTAAACATCTTTCTGGTATTCTCTGCTTTCAGCCAAGATCCACCCGACATCAGCAAAGATATCCTTCATTCCTTGTCCTCTTCTGAATCCAGCTTGAATTTCTAGCAGTTCCCTGTCAATGTACCGCTGCAGCCGCTTTTGAATGATCTTCAGCAAAATTTTATTTGCATGTGATATTAATGATCTTGTTTGATAATTTCCACCTTCTCTTGGATCACCTTTCTTTAGAATGGGCACAAATATGGATCTCCACCAGTTGGTTGGCCAGGTAGCTGTCGTCCAAATTTCTTGGCATAGATGAGTGAGCGCTTCCAGCATTACATCCATTTGTTGAAATATCTCAGTTGGTATTCCATCAATTCCTGGAGCCTTGTTTTCTGCCAGGGCCTTCAGTACAACTTGGACTTCTTCCTTCAGTACCATTGGTTCTTGATCATATGTTGCCTCCTGAAATGGTTGAATGTTGCCCAAATCTTTTTGGTACAGTGACTCTGTGTATTCCTTCCATCTTCTTCTGATGCTTCCTGAATCATTCGATATTTTGCCCAAAGAATCCTTCAATATTGCAACTCGAGGCTTGTGCTTTTTCTTCAGTTTTTTCAGCTTGAGAAATGCTGAGCATGTTCTTCCCTTTTGGTTTTCTAATTCCAGGTCTTTGCACATTTCATAACCCCCACCCCAAACACCCCCAGGCCCTTACTGGCCTCAACAACCCTTCCAGGCCAAAGGCTCTGATGCCAGGACTCAGCCTCCTGGCAAGAAGTGCAAGATAGTTAAAATAGTTAACAATTAGGATAGTACTGCCATCAACCAATAAGAAGGGATGCCAATGGTCACACTGCAACAGCATGTTACCTGAAGACCAGCCCAGGACTCAAAACCATTTGTCTCTGCAGCCCCCTGACCCCCTCCCCAGGGAGACAGAAGAAAATTCTTTAAAGAGTGCAGGTGGAAAGAGTGGGTTTTCTCTGGATGGTCCGAGAGGAGTTGAACCAGGACCCCTGGGGACACTACAGAGAGATCCAATCTAGTTCAACAAAGGGAAGAGCTTCCCAACAGTCAGAACTGATTAACGATGGATTGGGCTGACATGGGTGGCAGTGAAATCCCATTCATGGAAGTATGCAAGCCCGATCAGGGCATGTTCTGGGTAGAAAGCTTATAGAGGCGTTTGGACTAAGATCCCAGTCAAACCTGAAAGTCTATGATTATGGGAACTGAGTTCCCTTTTTTTTCTTGCATTCTTCCCCTGGAGCCAAGGCTCCACCCACCATGGTCATTCAGGACTGGGTATAGATAGACTGGCCAGGGCAGTGCGTATCAGAAAACGGCTTGGGGATTGAGCCCACATGCCCCAACCTCATCCATGCATCCCTGAGCCTGATCATGAGTGTCCCAAGCCTGTCAGAGTTATTCCCTCAGACAGTAGTCCAGGGCTCAGTCCTGATCAGGAGCTGACCCTTGGAGCTTTCCTGGGGGCAGGAGCTCCTGTGGCCTAGCCTGGGGACCCACTCAAGTGGAAAAATTATTTTACAACCCCAACTCTAGGAGTCCAGACCTTAGCATCTACTGTCCCCTTTGCTAGGCTCTCAGCAAAGCGGGGCATTTTCATGAAAGGAGATGTAGGGGTAAAACCCATGGACTCTGGTGTGGGCAGACCTGAGTCGAAATGCCAGGTCCTCTACTTACTAGCTATGTGACCAAAGGTAACAATAGGCAACGATAACACTTAACATATATTGAACCGAGCAGTGTTTCAAGTGCTTTTCGTGCTTTAATTCACTTAATTGTTTTAATAACCTTATGTAGTAGGTACTTATTTCCCATTTGACAGATGGCAAAACTGAGGCACAGGAGGTTAAGTAAGTGGTGGAAGCAGAAATACTCTGACTTCAGAGCTCATACTCCTCACCACCATGTTGTTCTGCCTGCAAATCTCAATAAGCCTCTTGACCATCCACAAAATGGGAAACTATTTCCTACTTCAATGAGTTGTTATGGAGATTACATGCAATGACATAGCTAATGTCCTTAGTCTGGCACAGAGTGGGTGCACAATAAATGGTTGCTATTGATTTGATGATGCTAGTGACATCCATTACTGTTATTTCCACTTTTGTTATTAATAAGAGTAGTTTTGGTCAGCAACTTGACTACCGCAGTACCAAAAAGGGATGGATGCAGAGTGTCAGAAGATTCTTTCCAGCATCCAAAGTGCTGGAGACCTGAGCCATACACAGGCACTCCCTAGCCTTTCCTGCTCCTGCAGTGAGGGCCAACCTCTGCCCAGCCAGCTGTGGGAGTTTGCTGCCCTCTGCTGGCCACCAACTTCAGAAGAGACACTGCGCAGGGGGTTTTCAAAGCAGACTTACCAGCAAAATTTGGAAGATGTGATACAGTGGGGAAGGAGAAGGGAGAGAGCTTAGAGTCTTTTAAAACTATTTTTTCCTCCAAAATTGTGTTTAGGACACAAACATTTCAACAATGAACAACAACTTTTAAAGAAACCCACTCCCTCCCTCAGCAGCCCAACACGGCCCTATTTTTACCATCCTGTGATGGTTTTTGTTCCCAGGTGCACAGAAAACCACAGTCCTGAAGTAGGAAAGAGTCATGGAGTGATCTGGATCCATGGTTCTCAAACTAGGTGTGCTTCTCAGAAGTGAAGGGCCAACACTTCTCACAAGGTGGCATTTTCTGCCAAACATCTAACATACTGTCCTAGAGAACCATTTGTTTATCCATTCAACCAGCCAACAAATATTTACCAGGCACTTACTTCCAACACTGTCCTAAGCGTTTGGGATCCGTCAGTAAACAAAACAGACAAAAATGTCTGCTCCCATGGAGCTGACATTTTGGGGGTTGTTGTTGCTGTTGTGAGGTGTCCTGGAGTTAGTTCCGACTCATAGTGACCCTATATACAAGAGAACGAAACACTGCTCCGCCCTGCCCCATCCTTACAATAGTTGTTATGCTTAAACCCATTGTTGCAGCCATGTGTCAGTCCACCTCATTGCGGCTGTTCCTCTTTTTTGCTGACCCTGTACTTTACCAAGCATGATGTCCTTCTCCAGGGACTGGTCCCTCCTGCTAACATGTCCAAAATACATGAGACAAAATCTCACCATCCTTGCTTCCAAGGAACATTCCAGCTGTACTTCTTCCAAGACCGATTTGTTTGTTCTTCTGGCAGTCCGTGGTATATTCAATATTCTTCACCAACACCATAATTCAAAGGTGTCAATTCTTCTTCGGTCTTCTTCATTCATTGTCCAGGTCTCACATGCATATGAGGCAACTGAAAATATCATGGCTTGGGTCAGGCACATCTCTTGTCCCCAAAGTGATATCTTTGCTTCTGAACACTTTAAAGAGGTCTCTTGCAGCAGATTTGCCCAATGCAATAAGTTGTTTGATTTTTTGACTGCTGCTTCCATGGACATTGATTGTGGATCCAAGTAAAATGAAGTCCCTGACAACTTCAATCTTTTCTCCATTAATTATGATGTTGTTTATTGGTCCAGTTGTGAGGATTTTTGTTTTCTTTGTATTGAGGTGCAATCCATACTGAAGGCTGTAGTCTTTGATCTTCATCAGTAAGTGCTCCAAGTCCTCTTCTTTTTGGAGTAGGCAGACAATAAATAATAAATACAATAAATAAGTAATTATAGAGTGATCCAAGCCACGGTGTTTTCAATTGTCTCATATGCATGTGAAAGCTTGACAATGAATAAGGAAGACTGAAGAAAAATTGATGCGTTTGAATTACGGTGTTGGAGAAGAATATTGATTATACCATGGAATACAAGCAGAACAAACAAAGCTGTCTTGGAAGAAGTACGATCAGAACGCTCTTTAGAAGCAAAGATGGCGAGATTTCGTCTCACATACTTTGGACATGTAATCAGGAGCGACCAGTCCCTGGAGAAGGACATCATGCTTGGTAAAGTAGACAATCAGCAAAAAAGAGTAAGATCCTCAAGAAGATGGATTGACACAGTGGCTGCAACAATGGACTCAAGCATAGCAACGATTGTGAGGATGGCACAGAACCGGGCAGTGTTTCATTCTGTTCTATATAGGGTCGCTATGAGTGGGAGCTGACTAGATGGCACCTAACAACAATGGAGCGTGTCAGAAGATGTTAAGTGCTATAGAAAAAAAAGAAATAGAGCAAGATTAGCCACATGGGAAAAGTGTGGGGGTGGAGGGGGCAGGTTGCCATTTTATGAAGAAGGATCAGGGAGCCCTCTTTGAGAGGGGATATTTGAGCCAAGTCTCCTTCCTCCCCTCCACCTCACAGGAGGTGATGGAGTAAGTCAAGTGGATGAGGGAAGAGAATTCCTGGCAGAAGGAAAACCAAGTGCAAAGGCCCTGAGTCTGGAGTGTGCCTAGTGTTTAAGGGGCGGCAAGGGGCCAGTGTGGTTGCTGGGAGCAAGAAGACCAGAGGGAGGAGTTGAGGTGGAAGAGGTAATGGGGACAGGCAGTGAGGGCCTTGTTGGCCATCGTCAGAACTTTCTCTTTCATTCCAAGTGAAATGGGGAGTCATTGGGAGGTTTTAATGGGATCACTCTACTGTGTTGAGAATGGACTGTGGTGGGGCAAAGAGACATCAGGAAGACCAGTATATCAATCTTATCGGTCTTTATGACTAGATGTAACTAAATAAATATATGGCTTTACATAGTTGTCTTCCTTATAAGATTTAGGGAATGGTTCTACTGCTAAAATGAAAAGAAGAAACATTTTCAAAATCACTGTTGTTGTTAGTTACCATCAAGTCAGCTCCAACTCATGTATAACAGAACAAAACAAATAACCCCATGTATAACAGAACAAAATGTTGCCCAGTCCTGTGCCATCTTCACGATTATTGCTATGTTTGAGTCCATTGTTGTGGCCACTGTGTCAATCCATCTCATTGAGGGTTTCCCTTGTTTTCACTGGCCCTCCACTTTACCCAACATGATGTCCTTCTGCAGTGATCAGTCCCTCCTGATGACACGTCCAAAGTAAGCAAGTCCAAGTCTCAGACAATATTCTGTGATTCATAGGGTTTTCATTGGCTAATTTGCAGAAGTAGATAGCCAGGTCTTTCTTTCTAGTCTGTCTTAGTCTGGAAGTTCTGCTGAAACCTGACCACCACGGGTGACCCTGCTTGTATTTGAAATACTAGTGGCATAGCTTCCAGCATCATAGCAACTCACAAGCCACACAGTACAACAAACTAACAAATGATGGTGGTCAAAACCCTTGTTGTTAGGTGCAGTCGAGTTGGTTCCAACTTATAGTGACCCTATTTACAACAGAACAAAACACTGCCCGGTCCTGTGCTATCCTCACAATCATTGTTACGTCTGAGCCCATTGTTGCAGCCACTGTGTCAATCCATCTCATTGAGGGTCTTCCTCTTTTTCGCTGACCCTCTACTTTACCAAGCATGATGTCCTTCTTCAGAGACTGGTCCCTCCTGATAATGTGTCCAAAGTATGTGAGACATAATCTCGCCATCTTGGTTCTAAGGAGCATTCTGATTGTACTTCTTCCAAGACAGATTTGTTCGTTCTTCTGGCAGTCCATGGTATATTCAATATTCTTTGCCAACACCATAATTCAAAGGTGTCAATTCTTCTTCAGTCTTCTGCATTCATCACCCAGCTTTCGCATGCATTAATATGGTCCAATTCTGAAATTACAGGCTCTGTGTTGACTGAGTGTCTTGCCTGGCCCAGAGTAGCCACAGGAAACAGCAAAGCCACAAGGGAAGCTGCCTTCAGGAAGGCATGTGGACAAGGCTGGGGAGGCTAGTATGGAGTTTCTTGGTGTTTCTGGTGGGGAAGCCCTTAAGAGGAAAGGTGCGGCAGGCCAGGGAGCAGCTTTGCCAGCTGGAAGAAGGGCCCAGCCTGCTAGCAAGGAGAAGCTGGATTCATCCAGCTCCTACCTATTGCTCCAACCTTCACTCCTCTCACACAGGGTCACTGAATCATGTCCAAGTCTTGCCAAAGCCGCAGAAAGTGTCATGGGACTAGAAGACCCTGTCCCACAGCTAGGTCTCAGCACCAAGAGGTAGCATAGATTTGGATACATAATAAAAGTGTAGAAGACCAGCAGAGTTGGATGGTGGTGTCCAACTTGAACTAGCTGTGTCAGCAAGGCCAAGGCCCTGCTCAGGACAAGTCTGTCCATGGGGACACGGCCAGGAAGGACAGTGAGATGGTCTATGAGAGCCCAGGCACATAAAAATATACAACTGGGATGGTCAACAGGCAGCTCTAAGGACAGACAGGCAGGACCAGGAAAGTTATCAGAGCTCCCCTATCTCCTAACAAATCCAGGAGGTCTTTCTGGAAGCAGGAGAATTTTAAGTACAGTGGAAAGAGCGGAAGGGAAGGGCGATAGTGAGACCTGGTGTGGTGGAGAGCAAGTCGGCTCTAGACAAGCATCCCAGTTTAGGGGAAAATGGAGGAGGGGGATGGGACCATCATTGGGTGGGTCTGAGGTGTGAGTGATAAGGCCATTGGAGAAACCCCAGGAGATATACTGGTTCAGAGGGAGTCTGAGAAGTTGTCTGAGACTCCAGGTGGTACAGAAAATCTTCCTCACTCAACTAGCCCTTAAAGACTTCCTGTAAGAAGTGGCCACTCAGGAGCATTTTAAATTATGGGAGGGACATGGGTTCTTGAGTGGACTTCCCAACACTGGGTGTGGCCTTCAAAAGGTGTAGGGGCATAAGAGGACAGGACCACAGGGGGTGATGAATGAGTGCACCTAGGACAAGAGGGTGTGGGAGGGGGTAGTTGGAGTTACCTGAAGATCTCCAGAGAGAGCATTTTATGAGCTGCCTCCTGGGACAGGGAGTAGGAGAAATCATACTCTCCCTCTGATTATTTCACAAAGGCTTCCTGGAAGAGGTGGCCATTCTGGAACACTCCAGGCAAAGGTGTGACTGGGGAGAAGGCTTGAGGATAGGGAGAGGGGTGTGAGGGAAATTAGTAGGTCCCCCCCCCCAAAAAAAATGCCACGGAGTCAATTCCGACTCATGGTGACCGTATGGGTTACGGAGTAGAACTGTTCCATAGAGTTTTCTTTGCTGCAATCTTCACGGAAGCAGATAGCCAGGCCTTTCTTCTGCAAAAAATGGGGGGTACTGGTGGGCAGAAAATGAGGAGGAGACAGGGAAGGAGGGTGGCTGAGTGATGGGTAGAGGCAGGCATGGGGCTATAGCTTCTCTGCTCCTCCATATAACCATACAGCAAAGGCCCAGCCTGGCTTGGTCTGTGAGTTTTTCACTTGCCCTGGGAGCAGACCTATGAGGACTCAGCCTCCCTCTCCTCCTTGCCCTTAGCACAGCTTCTCCAATCCAAAGCTCTGTCTGGACAGCCATCCTGAGCAGCCCTCACGGCCCTGGGCTCAGCACTGCCATCTACAGCAATGCAAACTTCACCCAACACCCAGGAGCATACCCCTGTGCAGGGCTGGGCCTGTCGTCACTCCTGGTGTCCCACAAGGGGGCTCACACCCTTTGTTCTGGATAGTCATGCTGGTCCTGGGTGATATCTTGTTTCTGAAAACAGTGAGGCTACCTCCAGCTCTCCTGAGCCTCCTGGCTTCCCCATCCCCATCCTCAGTGCCCAGGCCAAACTCGGGGTGGAGGTTTGGGTGGTGTGTGTGTGCATGTATGTGTGTGTATTGTGGGTATGGGTGAGCAGCTGACACAGGGCCTCCCTCCAGGACAAAGCCTCCCCTCCCGGCTGTCCCCAAAGAGAGGCAGAAATGGATCCGTTTCCATCTTCTTCACCAAACTGGAGGAGAGCAGAGGCTTACAGAAGCTATGAAAAGGGTGAGCCTTTATGGGTTTTCGAGGCTGGCTGAGCAGAGGACCCACCCATTCTCCACCTCCCATGCTCAGCCCCCACCCTATTCCCCACTTTCAAAGGGCCCCCAATGTCTCTTGGTCCATACACACCGGCTCCTGGTCTATACAACAGATGGCCAGCCAGTCAGTTAGCTCACTGTCCAAAGCACCAGAATTCATCCTTGGATCCAGGCAACAGGGTCCCTGTTGAGATGGGGGCTAGGAATCATCCCCTGTGCTCTCCAATATAGCCTCCTCCTCTCCCCACCCCCAGACTCCACCCAAAACTTTTACACAAGTGAAATCAAGTTAAAGAAAACATTAAATGGAGTCATAAATGTACAAAGGAAGTGAAGTCTGTGAGCAGGGCAGGAGCAGGCCCACTCTCTACTGGATGAGGAGCACATGGGGTGGTGGGCATATTTTGATGGGACTCAATAGTGTCTTTCCTTTATACAGAGTTTATAGTCCCAGAAGCACCTCCTCATGTATTATCCCACTTAATCCTCCCAACCACCCTGGAAGGTAAGGATGAATCTCATTTTATAGTCAAGGAAATGGAGGCTCAGTTAGGTTAAAAATTTCTTTGTATCTACACAGCTAAGAAGGGTCCAACTGGCATTTGAACCAGGTCTTCCAAACTTGATTCCATTGCCCAGATGGCTAAATCCCAGCTGCTTCCCCATGAGTGAACAGAATCTGATTCTCTTTTAGGTCCAGCTGGTAAGGCCACCTGCTCCTCCCCAACTAGCTGCCCAAGGTGTCTCTACCATACCCTGACGAACAGGTGTAGGATGTGAGGTAGACATCCATCAGCCTCATCTAGGTGAAGACCTGAAATGGGCCCAGCTGTGGGAATGAGGGCAGACCCAGGGCAGAAATAGGGCATCTTACTGAGAACTCAGGGGAAAGGCAGCACAGTGGCAAGGTTTGGTTCTAGAAGCTCCCTGGACGAGGAGTCACCCTCTGAAGGAAGCTCATCGGCTTTTCCTCCTTATGTTCCTAACATCTCAAGCGTCTGGCTAATCTCCCTGGAGGCAGAGATCGCATCCCCAAGGGTCATGTTCAATAAACACTAAAATAAAAGCAATTATTATCCTAATAAGGGGCTCAAGGACACACGGGGAAGAAGGGATGTTAGAAAGAGCAGGGCTCCCAAAGCCTCCAGGAACCAAAAATCACAGAGTCCTCCGACGAGAAAAGCCACCATCCCACCCACATCTCCATGCAAAACTTTCCTCGAAAGGTGAGAATTCCAGGGCTGGCAAACAGAATGAACACTTCCTCTGGTTGGTGGTCTTGGGAGGAAGACACTCACAGGGCCTGTTTGTTCTTAAGGAGCAAAGGGAAGTCACCCAGAGCAAGTTGGCAGCACCCAGATTATCCTCGAATTGGTTTCTCCAATCCTTTCAGCCAAGTGGGAGAAAGTGGCTGGAAGAGAAGTCTCCCCATTACCCACAAGTGCCCTTTACTGTGAGAGTTGGGTGGTTTGAAGTTTTGCTGAGTGTGAAATGAAGACTCTGGAACAGAGCCTTCTGGGCTGGAATCCAGAAGGTTCCAAGAGACCATCTGCTCCAGTTCTCTGTCCTGGAGGGGAGCATGGTCAAAATACTCCCTCTGGTCCTGAACCACCTTCCGGCACTACTGCCTGGGTCGGTTTGACTCATCTGATCAATTAGCCCGTGAAACACAATGATTCACTTGAGAATGAGCCCTGGGGATAGAGATCCCATGACCTCTCATGTCCTCCCCCAACCTGGGACCCCAGGACTTCCTCCCTTGAGACAGTGGCCCATCCTATACTTCAAACCCAGCCACCCCCAGACTGTTCTGGAGTTCAAATCCGTCTCCAGGTGTGGGTTGAGGCCATCTCACAGGCAGACTGCGAGAAAATTAATCACTTAATGTATATAAACAAGCTTTGAAGATGAAAAGTGCAAACGCTCAGTGTCCCTAATAACATCTTCAATACCTTTACGGAGCCCCAGAGTCGCCGCTGAGCTCACCTTTAAGACGAGTCCTTGGGGAGTTGCTGGCAACCTCCCCAAGCCAATAAACAACATAAAATGGCTTTTCACTCCTTTTATACAGCCAACCCCAGCTCTCACCACCAATAAAAGGACCAGGGAGGATCAGAGAGGCCAGAGGATTCTTAGGCTCACGCTCCACAGCCCACACTGTCTTCTTCCACCGCCGCTCGGATCCGCTCAGACCTACACCATGTCGTGCCGCTCCTACAGGATCACTTCAGGATTTGGCGTTACCAGAAACTTCAGCTCCTGTTCGGCTATGGCCCCCAAAACCGCCAACCGCTGCTGCATCACGGCCGCCCCCTATCGCGGCGTCTCCTGCTACCGAGGCCTGACGGGCTTCAGCAGCCGCAGCCTCTGTAACCAGGGCTCCGGTGGAGCCCTCATGGCGGTCGGCGGCTTCCGTGCTGGATCCTCCAGCCGCAGCTTTGGCTACCGCTCTGGAGGCGTGTGCGGGCCCAGCGCCCCTTGCATCACTACTGTGTCGGTCAACGAGAGCCTGCTCACGCCCCTCAACCTGGAGATCGATCCTAATGCGCAGTGTGTGAAGCACGAGGAGAAGGAGCAGATCAAGAACCTCAACAGCAAGTTCGCTGCCTTCATCGACAAGGTCAGTGAGGCCTGTGATGATCCAGCCACAAACAGCAGAGAAGGGCCCAGTGGTGCCCTGCCCTTGGGAAGGTTCCAATCTGGTAGGGAGACAGGATAGACAGAGCAGAGGGATATAAATGCAGACCAATGTATAGACAGGGATCAATTCTCATTTAATTCCAGCAAAGTTTACCGAGGTCTAGTTATGGTCCAGGGTCCCTGTTGTTTCGTTGTTGTTTGTTACGGTTAGTTGCTGACAAGTCGATTTCAACGCATGGCAATCCTCTGTGTGCAGAGTAGAACTGCTCCATAGGGTTTTAAAGGCTGTTACCTTAGAAAGGCCTGTCTTCCAAAGCTCCTCGGGATGGGTTTGAACCATCAACCTTTCGGCTAGTAGTTGAGTGCTTAACTGTTTGCACCGCCCTGGGTCTCTCCCAAGGTCCCTAGGTGACACCAATGGTTTGCACTTGGCCACTAACTGAAAGGTTGGTGGTTCAAACCCACCCAGCAGTGCTGCAAAAGAAAGGCCTGGCCGTCTGTTTCCATTAAGATTACAGCCAAGAACTATGAGGTCACCATGAGTTGGAATCAACTTGATGTCCATGGATTTACTTTGTTTTTTTAGGTATGGTCCAGAAATTGAGAAAGTGGTCTAAAGTGTGTGTGTGCTTCTGGAGACAAAACAACACAGGACTGTCAGAGCTGTCCCTGGAAAACTGGACTGGCACTGGGACAGTGGGAGGCAATGGGAAGAACAAAAGTCATTGTGGCTGAGGGCCCAGGTCCAGGGAAGAAGGGACAGCTTTTGAGGTGATGAGGGGCGTGCTCAGAGTCACACTACCTCCCCGAGTCCTTGCCTTGCCACTCAGCAGTTTGGGGCCTCAGGCATGTTACTGAACTTCTCTAACAGTACCTGCCTCGTAGGCTTGTTGTGAGGATTAATGAGTTCATGCATAAAGAGTGCTGGCAAACAGTAAGCACTCAAAAAATGCTAGCTGTTAGCATGATTTCCCAAGGACAGTAGTGGGGCGAGGAGGCAGGGCAATTAACCAGCCGAGACTGGTCAGCCTCCTTCACTGATGGAGGGCTGGGAATGTGGAAGGGGAGGCAGGCTAGCAGGGGGAAGCCCACAGATGAGCCAAGAGTGGGAAAAACACTGCACTGCTGTGAGGCTGCCTCCCAAAAAGTCTCGGGAGGGGGGTTGGAGCCACCTGATGCACCTTCCTCTCTCATCTCCTTCATGTTGACTTCTCCTGTGTCCACACGGCCTCCCTATAGCTAAACAGATACGACTGGGCTCAGGGGTCTGGGACTGGAGTTGGGGATGACAGTCCCGTTAACACTTTCTCTTTAGTGATTTTGATTAATCCTCAAAATGACCCAGTGGGGTAGGTATTCTACATTCTTCAAATAAAGAAGCTGAGGCGGAGAGAGTTTAGATGAGCTACTCATAGACATACTGTGGAAGGTGGAGGCAGTGGGTAGAAGCTCAGGAGACACAGAATCCTGACACCATAACTTACTAGTTGTGTAGCCATGAGCTAGTCATTACACACCTTGAGGTCTCAGTTTTCCCATCTGTAATATGGGGGGAAATAATATCTACCCCCTCATAGGGTTGTGATAATTGAATGAAATCATATAAATAAATATAAATATAAATGCACAGGGCTGGCACCACATAGTAAATATTCAAATATTCAGTAAGCGTTGCATAAATGAGTAAAAGAAAAATGACTAATAACTATAATAATAGTTAAATTTATTGAGTACTTACTATGTGTCAGGGACTGTTTTAAACACATCACGTGTATTAACTTGTCTAATCTTTACAACTCTAAGGTAGGTATATTATCATCTCCGTTTTAGAAATAAGAAGACTAAGCACCAAGAGATTAATTAACTTCACCACTCAGAGTGGCAGAACTGGAACTTGAATCAGACATTTGGCACCAAGCCTTGGCACTTTCCTTCTCACCCATAACCACATCCCTGGGGGCTGGGACTGCAGCTCCTTGAGCCCCAGACACTCAACCCCATGGCCCAGCTCTTGGCTGGGTCCTGGCTGTCCAAGGAGCATCTAAGAGCAGAGAGAGCTCTGGGGGACTGGACACTTCCCTGGGCTCCCCCCTGAGTCTCTTTACCCTACCCTGGATGGCAGGTGCGCTTCCTGGAGCAGCAGAACAAGCTGCTAGAGACAAAATGGCAGTTCTACCAGAACCGCAAGTGCTGTGAGAGCAACCTGGAGCCTCTGTTCAATGGCTACATCGAGACGCTGAGGCGGGAGGCTGAGTGTGTGGAGGCTGACAGTGGGAGACTGGCCTCTGAGCTCAACCACGTGCAGGAGGTGCTGGAGGGCTACAAGAAGAAGTAAGTGCAGGCAGGGACCAAGGGGACCACAGAGGGAAGGCTGGGAAGTTTCCACCTCTGGCCCGCTTGAAGTAGCTTCTTTAAGATTCCTGACAGAATCTACCTGGGACTCAGAGGGGGTGTCCAATAAGAGTCTAGGTTTCTTCATATTCTTTGGCTTCACTCTACCACTTAGAAGCCCCACAGGTCTTAGATCTAGCTTTGGGGAGAGTGAAGGAAGGAAACCCAATGGAGTTCTACAGCTATCTATGTTCCCTACCCTTCCCAGATTACCTCTCTGACATGGGCTGGGTGTTCTTCCTGCCAATGGTATGAGCTGTCTATAGATCTAGGGTGCAGAGGATGATTTTAGACTTGGAGGATGGAGTGTATATTCCCTGCTGTCACCCTAGAGGCAGAAGGACTGGGGTGAAATAAAGCCAGGCTGGAACAAGGGCTAGCCCATGAAAATGCACTAAATAGGTCACTGAGAGAACCAGATAACATTTGAAGGAGGTCAGCCCCTTTTTATCCCTGGAAAAGCTTGCCCAGAAGCCGGGGTGGCATTCAAGCCCAAGACCCCTCAGCTCTGACTCCTCTCTTCCCCCATCATAGGTATGAAGAAGAGGTGGCTCTGAAAGCCACAGCAGAGAACGAGTTTGTGGTTTTGAAGAAGGTGAGGGGGCTGCCCGTGGGCAGGGAGGAGGTACCCACTGTGCAGCCTCCAGTGTGGGGCATGGTCACCCCCAACCACGGGGCACCACCTTCCTTTGGGTCTTCTTTCACACACACTCCCTTTCTGTCCACCATCAGGATGTGGACTGTGCCTACCTGCGGAAATCAGACCTGGAGGCCAACGTGGAGGCCCTGGTGGAGGAGACTAGCTTCCTGAGGCGGCTCTATGAGGAGGTGAGGGGCCCTGCCAGCCAGCCAGGGCAGGTGGAGGGAGGCGTGGAACCTGGGAGAGTGGGGAGAGGGGGCACGTGTGTGTGCCGGTCCACATATGATTTAAGTGTGAAAAGAGCATACACATGCATGCAAGAGGGGTTCACGGTACCGATGTGTTACGTGGATCTCAGAGACACATGCATGAGTTTGCAGGCCATGTCTGTGTTCACGTGAGAGCCTGGCACACGTGTCTGAGCATTATAGAGTATGTGTGTGCTAGTGGCCTCTCTGTCTGTGAGCACCTCTGGGTGTTGGCGTGTGCGTGCTGAGTTCGTGTGAGTGCGGTCTATAGATGGACGTGAGAGTGTCTATGTGGGAGTAGAAAGTCAGGGGTTGGCTTCCCAGTTAAAGTGGTCTTCATTAGTGAACTGATCACTTGTCCTGGCATTCAAACCCCAGCTCCCCTGCTGGGTGACTTTGGGTCAAGTTTTTCTCACTCTCTGGGCCTCGGTTTCTCCATTTTCCCCATGACTTCTAGGGCCCCGTTGAGCTTTATTGTTTCATGATGTGCCTCTGTGTGAATGAAGTGGGGGGTGCTGGGGCGGCAAGTGGAGCAGGAGTCACGTAACATTGGTGACCAAGGAGTGGGCACCTGCAGGGAGTAGGCACCCCCCCCGCCCCCCGGGACCAGAACTAAATGCATTGGCTGTTGTTCCCCAGGAGATCCGCGTTCTCCACTCCCACATCTCAGACACCTCAGTCATCGTCAAGATGGACAACAGCCGAGACCTGAACATGGACTACATTGTAGCTGAAATCAAGGCTCAGTACGATGACATTGCCAGCCGCAGCCGAGCTGAGGCTGAGTCCTGGTACCGCACCAAGGTGAGCGAGCCCAGCGCCCCTTTCCAGAACCCTGCAGGAGGGATGCAGAAAAGGCTTCCATCTTTGTCTAGGTAGCTGGGGGTGGGCAAAGGAAGGCAGGTGGCTGAGAATGAGGTGACAGGTTGTGCTAAGGTTAGAGCTGGATTGGGGTTAGGGTTAAGGTTAGAGTTAGTATCAGCATTAGGGATAGGGTTAGGTTTAGGGCTAGGGTTAGGGCTAGGGTTAGGGCTAGGGCTAGGTTGGGTTAAGGTTAGAGCTAGGACAAGGGCTAGATTTAAGTTTATGTTTAGGGTTAGCCGTGGGGCTGTGTGGGATGACCTGTCCTGTGTCTCATGAGCATCCCCCCTTCCCACAGTGCGAAGAGATGAAGGCCACGGTGATCCGGCATGGGGAGTCCCTGCGCCGCACCAAGGAGGAGATCAACGAGCTGAACCGCATGATCCAGAGGCTGACGGCCGAGATCGAGAATGCCAAGTGCCAGGTAGGCTTGAATACCCGGCACAGGCAGGTTGCAGTACCCCCAGGAGGGCAAAGGCCTGGCATGGTCAGGCTTGTCGGTATGCCGGTGAGGAAGCAGGGACCCACAGAGAGGCAGGAGCTCTGTCACATCACACAGCACTCCAGTGGGATGAACCATATACCATTGACTTCCAAAGGAGCGGCCTAGCCCCTTCCTTGGCCCCCCCGGACCCCCATTAAGAAGAAATGGTGAAAAGCCACCCATCTCCTCTCTCATATTCACAGCCCTTTAACTCCCTTGTCATAGACATGACCTTCTCCCTGAGACCCTCTGCTCCCTGCCCTCGCTCCATTAGCTTGGGTGAGCCAACCTGTGCTTTCTCGATCATCCTTGTCCTCACATCTCCACCCCAATAGCGTGCCAAGCTGGAGGCTGCGGTAGCTGAGGCAGAGCAGCAGGGCGAGGCAGCCCTCAATGACGCCAAGTGCAAGCTGGCCGGGCTGGAGGAGGCCCTGCAGAAGGCCAAGCAGGACATGGCCTGCCTGCTCAAGGAGTACCAGGAGGTGATGAACTCCAAGCTGGGCCTGGACATCGAGATCGCCACCTACAGGCGCCTGCTGGAGGGCGAGGAGCAGAGGTGAGGTTGAGGAGGACCTTGCAGGGTGTAGAAGGTAGAGAGGCCTTGCTCTTCCAGGAGTGAATTTCCTTGAGCCCAGTGGTGAGCTATATCTCTGGCCACTGCCAGTACAGGTGAAGCTTCAATAATAATAGCGATAATAAAGATAATTTATCAAATACTTACTATGTGCCTGCCAATCCTGTGCTAAGTGCTCATTTTAATCCTCACAATCTTCCCATCCAACTATAAAGAAATAAGTCTCAGAGAGGTTCAGTGACTTTCTCCTGGCCACACAGCTAATAAGTGGAAGAGCTGGGACCTGCACCCAAGTCATGTGACTCCAAAGTCCGTTCTCTCAGCTGCTTTGCTACACTGAAGAATCACTTCCTACCCAAGGCTGCAGCTTGGCCTGCCTGCCACTCAGGCTTGTGTGCTATAGTAACAATACACCCCTATTTGTATTTAGCTCTTCATCATCCACAGAGTCCTTTCACACATGCTGCTGCATTTGATTCAACTCACTTTTATGTGAACTTGACCTGCACTGTCAGGGTGGCCTGGGGTCACCTAATAGGGGACAGGGGACAGAGTTCATAATCTTGCTGGCCTCTGCAGAAAACCAGAAGTGCTTGTCACCGTGGTTAAAGAACAGTTAAAGAAAGAATGGGAGTATTTAATTCAGGCTTTGGGGAAGCCCTGTCTGCCTCTTCGGAGGGCTGAATCTGCACACAGGCTGTCCCTCTCTGCCCTCAAGCAGCCATCCAGCTCAAGAATCCTACTTGCATCCAGAGCTAATGTACTTTTCTTTCCAATAGGCTGTGCGAAGGCGTAGGCTCCGTGAATGTCTGTAAGTATCTGCTTTTTGTTGGTGGGCAAAACTGAACCTGGCAGCCTAACCCATTAACCCTTGAATGTTGTCCAACTGGGAGGAAGGACCTTTTGTTCTTCCCCTGGTTCCCCATTGGGGAGCACCAAGGGAGTTACAGAAAGCAGAGTGGGGTACCCTTTACTGGGGTAACTGGCTACAGGCCACAGACATGGAGCAAGGCAGCTTTGCTCCTCTGGATCCAGGTGTCCTTGCATCCTTCTTCCCCCAAGCCTGTAAATGGACTGTGGTGTCAAGAGGAACAGGGCCTGAATTATTGACCACTAAACCCCTTTTGGAATCCCTCGGTGGTGTAGATAGTTAATGCACTTGGCTACTAACCCAAAGGTTGGATGTTCAGGTCCACCCAGAAGCACCTCAGAAGAAAGCCCTAGGAACCTACTTCGAAAAAGCTAGTCATTGAAAACCCTGTGGAGAGTAGCTCTACTCTGACACACATGGGGTTGCCAAGAGTTGGCATCAACTCCACAGGAATTGGTAAATCCCTTCTAGGAGGAGGCAGCTTCTGCAACACGGATGCACTTTAGGGTCTGTCTCGGGATGGGCGAGATCCCAGCAGGCCACCCACTCCTCACGTCTCCTCTCCTCCCACAGGCGTCAGCAGCTCCCGTGGCGGAGTCACCAGCAGCAGCCTCACATGTAGCACCACCCCTGGGCGCCAGATTGCCTCTGGCCCCTTGGCCACGGGGGGCAGCATCACAGTGATGGCACCTGACTCCTGCGCCCCCTGCCAGCCCTTCACCTCCAGCTTCAGCTGCGGGAGCAGCCGGTCGGTCCGCTTTGCGTAGTCGGGGCCTCCTGCCAAGTGCCTGCCCTGCGTACGCCGGCCCTGGCACTGAATGGTGTATGAATGGAAAATGTGTGCTTGCTTCCAGAACCTCCCAGATGTTCCAGTAGGCGGAAGGGCCTCAGGTGCTCTCCTCCACCTTCTCCTTTTAGGGAGTTGTTTTCTTATTCTCCTCTCAGCTTCAGTTTAGAGAGTCAGTCCCAGCCTTTCACTTAACTCCAGCTTAACTCCAAAATATCTGTGGCCAACTTGTATTATTCACCTAGTCCTCTGGGACCCAGCCAGTCACCCAGAGTGGCTGGACCTATGGGAGCTTGGCCTCCCCTGGGACAAGGAATGAGCCTAACCATCCATCCAGGTCTCCCACAACCTGAGGCTCAAACAGAGACAAACTTCTTCCCACCAGCTGCCCTCTCCTGGCTAGACACGGTGGTCTCTGCAGGAAGAAGTTGCCTGCTTATTTTGTGTAGGTTTTGCTTGTCTCTCTGACTGACTTCCTTCTTCTGGATAAACCTGTTCCAGCTAAACTCCTGATGTGGCCTCCCAATCGAGAGGCCCATTATGGTGCGGAATACTTTTGCCCACAGCCCCCTGGTTAGGGCACTGCAGACAGGTCTTGCTATTCAGTGCACCTTTATACATTTCAAAGAAAACCATGGACACCAGTCTGCACCAGATCTCCCCCTGCTGGCTGCAGGCGGGGTCTGGTCAAGGCAAAGCTGGTGGAGTGGAGAAGGTTAGCTCACTTCCTGGGTCTCCCTCTTGGTTATGGCTGTCTGTGGGTGCCTTGTCTTCCAGGTTGTCTTAATCTGTGTTTCAATAAATGCTGCTGCAATGCAAGGGATATGATCTTGTGAATTATGTAATAACTCCACCCTACAACCTGTCAGACTCTTAGCTCCCTTTAGCCCATCTCCAGCCGACCAATCCTAGTCTAGCCCCATGCAATCTTTCCCTAGCCCTCAGCGACCCCACCTCGTCCTGTGCACTTCCACAGCCTGACTCCAGCTTAGTCCTCAGGCATGCCTGACCATAGCCCCAGCTCCCCATCAGAGCTCTTTCTCCCCCATCCCACCCCTTCACACTCCCAGCAGCCAGAACCCTACCCCAAACTCATAGCTCTCACCCTCTCCAGCCCTGGTTCAAATCACTACTTGGCATATGTTTGTGCTTCTTATGCCAAATGAAGGCTCCCTCCATCTGCTCTTTCCCCACCTGCTCCTCAATCCTGTCCAACCCCTCCACCCAGAGACGTAGACTCCACCTCATTGGGTACAAATCCACCCTCTGAGGGCACCCAGGACCTCAGGCCTCCCATTCCATGTGGACACATGGGCCATCCCATGCCCCTCCTCCCATTGCCTTTGCTCAGTGCTCAACTCTGCCCTCCATACCTATCTCCCTCCACCCCACCCTACAGTGTCTGGAACCCTGAGGATCTCCTTTTCTATCCTTATTGCTCTGGGCCAGGGATGTCATTGGGTGTGTCTGGAGCCTGGATCAGGCTGGAAGATCGCTGAGTGTAAGAAGTTCTTCTGGCTCTGACCCTCACTAAGACTCAGGATTGGGCGCTGGTCAGGTAGGCCCTGGGATGTGTTGGATGGCACAGGCAGCTGGTAAAGCAGGAGGTATAGACATCCAGGTCTCTCAGACTCACCTCCACTTCTCCACTGGGAGAACAAATTGGCTGCCACTATTGCCAGGCCCTTTGTGCTACCCCACACCCAGCCTCTTCCTGGGGGGAGAAGTTGAGGCTCTGTGCATTCTCATGACTTCTCACTTCAGGCTCAAAGGGTTGTAATACCTCTGGGGGCTGCTGGCCTCTTCTGAGCACTCAGGCTGCTGCTCTGTTTGAGGTTTTTCATCAGGAAGCCCTCTTCCAAGTCTCTTGCCTGACCCCTCCTTTCTGCCACCTCTCTGGGGCTTGAGGGCATGACCATAATCACAGTAGACCAACTATCAATGTAGGGAGCACCATCCATCCACAGGAAATGTTAAATCTCAAGAGCCAAAAGTCAGGAGATCAAAATTTGAACCCCAACTCTGCCAAGTCTCTGTGAGACCTTGGGCAAGAAGTGGCTTCCTTGTTTTGGGCATCTGCCTGAGGATCTGCTAAGTGACTGGGGCTAAGCCAGATCATCCCCAAGACCCTTTCCAGCCTGCCACCTTCTGTGGTTCTAGGGTGCTGGCATGAGTCTGTTCTTGGGGAAAACAACTTGATGTTCCCGTGGACGTAGGCCAAGCATAACTAAAATGTCAAATCTGCTACCCCAAAAATATGACACAGTGCATTGAAAAATCAAAGAGCCAGGTTACAGGAGATATTAATAAATGTTTTAATAAGTTCCCATGCTTGGTGTACAAAGGCAGTCAGCTGATCCAGCCCTCTCCCCCAGCCCTCCTTGTGACCAACGGAGAAAATCTAGAGCAAGGTCTTCTGGTTCAAGGATTCAGGAGGTCCCTCAGCCCTCTCCCACTAAAAGAGCTATTCCCCACATAAACCAAAGGGTATAATCCAAGGATAATCAAGGGTTGATGTTTTATTAGAGAAAAAATATGAAGGAGAAATCAAGTGATCTGAAATTTAGAGTAAAGGAAAAGTCAGAAGAGCAACCGGCCCAAACAATAAAGTAAGTCCCAGTGAATGATTCCAGATCTCTTTCCTAGGCTCCCTTTTCCTTTGAAAATGTTGCAAATATCACAGGCCAAGCTAAGACCTTCATCAGAGAAAATTAGAGCTACTGTCTCTGTTTGACTCTTATTTACATATTCAAGTCACCTCTCCAAAAAAACACACACACACAAATTTTCCAAGGGATTATAAAATATGGATCACAGTCCTTTAAACACACACATACACAAAGTAGGTAATCTTAGGCTTTGTAGTCTTCTCCTTTCTCTCTGAGGCCATTACACTCCTCCACCAAGTCCCAAATTCCCTCTGCTTCTTACCATCCTCACAAACACCTACCCCCAGGATGGTGCTCCTCCCAGCCTTAGTGTCTGACCATTCCCTGCTTCAGTCTTTGGGACCAGAAACCAAAAAAAAACTAAACCTGTTGCCATTGAGTCAATTCCAACTATAGGCACCCTAGAGGACATAGAAGAACTGTCCCATAGGGTTTCCAAGGAGCAGCTGGTGGATTTGAACTGCTGACCTTTTATGGCTAGCAGCCAAGCTCTTAACCACTACACCACCAGGGCTCTGGGAGATACTAATTTGTGTTATTACTCAGCTGAGCCAAGCACAATGAGAAAACTAAATGAACCACATCATCAAGAAAATTACAAAGTATATTCCTATGGAAATGGAATTTCGCCTTGTCTGGATTATCCACATCACTGCCGCCCTCTGGGAACATGAACACAGAGCAGTGGCTGCACTAAGTTTTCGTTCACTGACTACTAAAGCAACTGGGACATGGGCACCAAGCGCATTCTCTTTGGGTGGGCGGACCTGTCAGAAAGACCCAGCTAAGATCCAGTTAAGGAGCAGGCTTAGTCCCCACCACCTGCCCTCCCACCCCGAGACACCTTTGTGCCCCTGAAAATCCCTGCCCATTTCCACCTTGTTCAGAAACAGTAGGGTCTCCCAGTGCACCCACCATTATTCCCTTGGTGCTACTGCACAGTGATGGTGAGAGGCCAGGGACTGGAGGGGTGGGAGCAGCACTCATAGGATGAGCCTATGCATTAAAAGGAATCCCTGGGTTGTACAAATGGTTAACTCGCTAGGCTGCTAACCAAAAAGTTGGATGTTCAAGTCCACCCAGAAGTGCCTGGGAAGAAAGACTTAGCAATCTACTTCTAAAAAATCAACCACTGAAAACTCTGTGGAGCACAGTTCTACTGATGCATGTGGGGTCACCATGAGTCAGAATTCATTTAAATGCAACTGGTTTCTGTATGCATTACAAAGGAAGGAAACACACCTGAGGGACAAATGTGTAGATACACACCCCTACTCCACCACCACTATCAAAAAGGAACCACAGCCTCTCCCCCAGCTCACATCCCCTGTCGCAGGGCAGCAAGCGCCTGTGGGACTCCCTTCCCTCTTCAAAGCAGCTCTGGTGGCCCTTTCAACCTGATTTTACCCCTGCTCACACTTGGTGGGATCCAGGCCGTGATGTGCCCAGGACGCAGCCCCCCATGGGCCCTCTCAGCCGAAGGCAGAGGACAAGGCAGCGCCACACTGCTAAGAAAGACCTTGGTCCTCTTGGGTCAAGGCATTGCCTGACCAGTTGTGGGCCCTGGGGACGCAGTCTGAAGGCATCGGAAGGACTGCCTTGCCAGAGAGGACTGCTGGAAGGTTTTTCTGTATCTTGAGTTCAAATATGCATTCCCAATGCAAAATATCCTCCACCCAGTCAGATCTTTAAAGAAATCTTGCCGCAGAGGGGACTCTGAGCAGGCTTCTCTAGGTAGGACTTCCCTAGGTGAGGACTTCTTGGGGACTGTCAAGTCAGGAACAAGCCAGAGGCAGAGTTTACCAAGCAACTGCCTCTCTTCAGGCCATCACGGCCAACACCCTCCCACCAGAGGTATGATTTTTAATCCTGGGTTCCCACATAAGAGGCCTGCATTAACTGCCCCTGATAAGATCTGCAGGAGATGGTGGTCCCTCTGCGAGAATCCTTGGAGAGCAGAGGCTAAAGGGAGGTGTCTCTTTCCGCCTTTCATCTCCGAAGTGCAGACAATTCTTAACGTAGAACTCCTTGTCCAAGAGCAACTAATGGGACTGACGAACCAGAATGTTCAGCTTGAGGGAACAGCTAGGGGAATGCAGTGGAAAAGCATGTGTATTTTGCATTCCCTAGGATCCCTGATGGAAACCCTGGTGGCGTAGTGGTTAACAGCTCAGCTGCTAACCGAAAGGTTGGCAGTACAAGGCCCTCCTTGGAAACCCTATGGGGCAGTTCTATTCTGTGCTACAGGGTCGCTATGAGTCAGAATCGACTCAATGGCAATGGGTTTGGTTATTTTTTTGGTTAGGAGCCCTGGTGGCACAACAGTTAAGCGCTCTGCTGTTAACCAAAAGGTTGGTGCTTTTAACCCACCCAGAGGCTCCAAAGGAGAAAGATCTGGCAATCTGGTCCTATAAAGATTACAGCCTAGAAAACCCTATGGAGCAGTTCTACTCTGTCACATGGGGTCTCTATAAGTCAAAAATCTGCCTGACGGCCCCTAACAACAGCAACAGACCTGACTTCGAGTCCCTGGGTGGTTCAAACGGTTAATACGCTCAGCCACTAACCAAAAGTTTAGAGGTTCAAGTCCACCCAGAGGTGCCTCAGAAGAAAGGTCTCGTGCGCTACTTCTAAAAAATCAGCCATTGAAAACCCTGTGGAGTGCAGTTCTACTCTGACACAGACAGGGTCGCCATGAGTTGGAGTCAAATCGATGTTAACTGGTCACTGGTTAGACCTGACTTTGGATCCTGGACTAGCTGTATGACCTTAGTAATGTTAATTAACTTCTTTGCGCCTTAATTTCCTTATCTGTAAAATGAGGATAATGACACTGTGCTGTGAATGAAAAACAAACATAATATACCAGACACTCAGCAGGTGCTTAATGAATGCCAGTTCCTTTCTCCTCCCCTTTATACCTCTGTGCTCTGCCCACATATATCAGGGGTTGTCAAACTTTAGTTCTTAAATAAATCACCTGGGAGGTTGTTAAAATGCAGATTCCTGAGCTCATCCCTAGACTTTTGGTTCAGTAGTTCTGGATGGAGTCCCAGGATCTGCATATTTAACAAATACCCGTGGTGATCCAGATGCAGATGGTGGTCCATGGACCACACTTTGAGAAGCACCAGAAACAATCAGGTCTTTGGGTGGGTTGGAAAAAAACAAACAAGGCAGGCATGAGCTGGGTTATCAGGGAGAAAGGCTTTTGCCAGCGGCATTTAATCACACACACCAAAAGAGAGAAGGAGTCATGGCAGGAATCACCCAAATACAATAAGATCCCAAACAACCAGTAATAAAAAACGCAGCTGGTGAACCTCAGTAAGTGTTTCAATCTTGACATGAATAGTAGGGGGCTGCAATCGGGATAGCCAATCTCTCAGACCAATGAGGGGCCTCCCAGGAGCCCCTACTGACCCCTTCCTGCCAAGGCGGCATCTTAGCCCCTCTCACCCAAGGCACCAGCCTGGGCAGTGACACTCCAGTACCACACATCCCTCTACCTGGCTCCCTGCCCAGAGGGCCGGGCACACAGTGGGACTTAATAAATGTCTGCTGACCTCAAGTTAATTAGAGAGAAAATGACTAAGTTGTTTATATCAAAAAGGCTTTACATCCCTCTCCTAGACCACAGGAAAGGGACAGTCAATGGAGGTGGCAATGATGCCAAACTCAGGATTTACATTCAAAGAGCAAAAACTCCAGTGAGAAGAACTGACATTTGGATCTTAGAGAGAAATGATTTCCTCCTCCCACTCCCTCCCACCTCTATCAGATCCAACCTGTGCAGAGGCCCACCCCCCTCTACGCAAACCACACAGATCTTGCACTGGAGCAGCCCCCTTCTACAGAGGGGGAGCAGACGACTCTGCGGCTGATGGCCACAACCCCCAGCCCATGCGAGACCGTGGAACTGAGGTCCCCGCAGACCACACCACCCTGAGAACGGCTCACACCTGTGGACAGAGACACCAGGTCAGAATTCACTCCATCCCAGACATGGTGTGACTCAGAATCTTTTAGAAGCAATGATTAATTCTCTTCACACTCAGAGGATCAGCAACATGAATCTTTTAAATCTACAGACAAAGCTAAATCCATTCCCATCTGCTTCTTGGGGAATGTGGTTAGCAAACCGGACACAAAACTCTGCTTGGCCTAGACTGATGTTGACATGCATTTATACAATCTTTGTGGCAAAAACTGATGAATCACAGTAGAGAAGCTAGAAATATGGTGGTTGGAAAGGTGAGGGGAATAGGTGGATCAGAAGCAGACACTTAGCCTGGGGTCTGGGCACATACTGGGGTAAAGATTTAAGAGTTGCCTGCAGTGACCCCAAATGACTGGAATATAAATTTAGTACTCTTTATTAAAACATGGTACAATTTGAGTAGTATTCTGTGTGAACTGGAAGCCTCAGGCTATTTTTGCAAAATCAAATAGGGGGTCAGAGATTGCCATGCTCATTACCTTAGGCTTCATGTATGTCCCAGGTGGATCTATGGAAGGGCCAAAGTATTTAGGGGCTGTCTATTTGTCCAGAGCTCAGAGCCCTGCAGCTCCAGTCTCCCCCACCCAGTGCCCCCTAGACAGAGGCTCAGCCTCCTGCCAGGTGCATCCTGATATTAAGACTATTGACACCCAAGAGAGCCATGCCCACAGAAATCTCTCGCTTACAGATGTGGACGGAGCCCACACCTTCACACAACCTGCAGGGGAGAGGAGACAGTGAGCAGTTACAGCCAGGTTCCTCTGCTTCTGAGGCGAAGACCTACTCTTCCCCAACCTGAAGAAGGAGCAGAGGACATGCTGCCCACCCACTGCAGACAGCATCAGTGTGGGCACTCTTCACCGGCATCTCAAAAGGACAGGGTAGATTGAGCTATGGCATCCAAAAGGTGACTTTATGCCTCATTTGCTTCTAAGCCATGGAGCCTTGATGAACTGAAAGGTGTAGATGAGGGTATCATACTCCTTGTTGCTTGGCTGGAAACTCCAGCAAAGCCAAAGACCAAGTGATGGAAGTAGCTACTGCCTAGCTGGACACCTCTGGGTGGGAAAAAGCATGGCTATCGTGCACATTGATTCGTTTTTATCCCGTGATTTTAAATGGTGCCAGACAGTCTGGGGTCAAATATGGCTGTACCTCCGTTTCCCCATAAAATGGGGATGATAATACCTGCTGCATAGGATTGTCATAAGGTTTCATTGAATTCTACATGTGAAGTGCCTGAAACAGAGATTGGCACATAGTAAGCACTATGTAAGTATTTGCTGTTAACACTATAAATATCTCATTTACGGTGAGACATGTATACAACTAAAGTGGGCTTTTCATAAATGCTTCCTTCTCCCTCACACCTTCCTGCACTTTCTGCTCTACCTCTCCCCCTTCTCTAATCTTTAGATTAAATCCTTTTTCTCCAGGAAAACCCTACTCTGATTTTTTCTGCCTAACTCAGAATATTCCTTTAATCCCCACCTTTTCAGTGAGGATATATTCATTTGGGTCACTTTCCTGCCAGGTGAATCTGACTTTAACACAGCCTTAGAACTGTGCCCTTCTAGAAGATTCTAACCAGTGCCCATCATGGAGTCTGTTAAGCCACAATGTGGGCATAGGCCATCTTCAAGTTGAATGATTATAGCTTCTTTTGTTTCCTTATTTTCTGCAACGAGCCTTGCTGTGTAATCAAATTAAACATTTTAAATGCCAAGAGGGAAAAAAAACTTATTAAAAGATCAATGGCTACAGTATATAAAATACAGCAACCCCCGTTAAAATCTCATCTGTTGGGGACAGTGGACCATTGATTTTATGACTGAGTCAGTAATATATTAATCAGTATTGTTATAGGGAAAATACATTTCACAGTATAAATGCCTAGTGCCTCAGGGAATGCTGGCAGGTAGACTGGGGACTTAAGGGTCCAAAGGGGTGATAGCTCTGGTGGCTTCCCTTGAAGCCCTGAGACCCAAAGCCCCCAAGCCCCAAAGCATGGCACAAATCCAGCAGCATGGTCCTACTATCTTCATTGTTACTTCATGCCAGATTTCTAATGCTGATTGGGTTTATAGCCTCTCTGTGGATATATTCCCACTACAATGATAATCAGCTCCAACGTGTGCTTACTATGTTCCATTAACTCGTTTAATCCTCACAACAACCTTAAGAGGTAGGTATTAACAGTAACTGTTATATAGATGAGGACACGGAGACATAAAACATCGCATAGCTGGTAAGTGGTGGAGCTGGTATTTGAACCCAAGTGGTCTGGGTCAGAGCCCGTGATCTTAACCTCTCCTCTCTACTCCCCAGTCTAGCCTGCTCCCCTCTGATGGGACCTGCCCAGGGTGCAGTAATGATGTGGCCACTTCTAGGCTAGAAACCCATTGCACCATCCCAGGTGTATATATATATATCCACATTGCTTCTCACATGCTGACCTCACCTGCCCCAAATTCTTCGCTCAAACTGTCAGCACAGCAGCCTGAAGTGTTCCATCCTTTTCCCTCCCTCTCAGCTCCTCCACTTCCTCTTCTAAGAAGCCCCCTAAGAGCCTCCAGTCAGAATCCATCTCCCTGCTCCCTGTTCGCAGAGCCTGATGGGACACTAACCCAGTCACCTGAGGAAATTACTTATGTCTACTCTGGTCTTTCCCTGGGAGGCAAGAAGCCTGTGCTGCTCATTTCTGGTTCTGAACACCAGGCTATCTAGAGAACTCTTTGTCTTTGCGTCCCAAATCAAGTGGCCTTTAACAGATTATTCGAATGATTCCAGCTTCCAGAACCCACTGAGGCGTGATCACAGAGATACCCTTTCAGCCAACAGGATAAAGTAGTTGCCTTGGAATGAGCTTTAGATACAGCCTGAGGCGACAGTAGGAAGGAAAAGAGCACAGAGGTGCCAACCAGGAGACTGGTTTAATGTCGGTTTAGCCAATAACTAGCTGTGATCTTGGGTAAGCCCCTTGCCCTCTCTGGGCCTCAGTTTCCCTATCTGTAAACTGGGGAAATGGTTGCACTCTATGATCTCTAGAATCTTTTCCAGTTTTTTAACATTCTTAGCCAGGGGGATTATAGTCCAAAACCAGTTCTGTCGAGTCGATTCCTACTCATGGTGACCTCATGTATGTCAGAGTATAACTGTGCTCCATAGGGTTTTCAATGGCTGATTTTTCACAAGTAGATCACCAGGACTTTCTTCTAAAGCACTTCTGGATGTATTTGAACTGCCAACCTTTCAGTTAGCGGCTAAGTGCTTAACCATTTGCACCACCCGGGATATTGGGTTATAGTCTAGGGAGGCACTATTCCAGCCCTGAGAGGGGATGTGAAGAAACCCTGGAGACCTCGTCCTCACCGGCTCTCCTCGCCCTCCAGCAATTTGCAGTAAGTGGCAATCTCTACATCCAGGCCCAGCTTGGAGTTCGTCACCTCCTGGTACTCCTTAGCAGGCACGTCATGTCCTGCTTGGCCTTCTGCAGGGCCTCCTCCAGCCCGGCCAGCTTGCACTTGGCATCGCTGAGGGCTGCCTCTCCCTGCTGCTCTGCCTCAGCCACCACAGCCTCCAGCTTGCAGCGCTGGGGGAAAGAGAAGGAAGAGGCTTGAAAAGGGTGCAGGCTATGGAGACCCTGGTTACCTCCATTTAAAATAGTCAACTTTCGAACTTTTTACTTTTTTTTCTTTTTTAAAGGAATACGTCAATAGGAAATTAACCAGGCAGGAAAATAATAGTTTATTTGGAGCTTTTCTCCCTCATTTTATACCACTTTATGGTGAAACTCAAATCCATGGTGAGCCGTTAGAGGAAGGAAATGTTAGTACCGGACCAGAAATGAAGCTAATTAGTGAATGGTGATGGAATAATTTGGAAAAGGATAGTGGGAATAGCAGCACAACTGGAAGAATGTAATCGATGTCACTGAATTGTACATGTAGAAGTTTTTGAAATGGTGTCTCTTTGGCTATGGATAGTTTCACCAGAAAGAAAAAGGTCCTCCAAAGTCAAGAAGGAAGAGGGTTGATACATCGTAGGGTTGTTAACCAATCTCATAAAACAATATGTGCACTGACTGTTTAATGAGAAACTATATATTCTGTAAACCTTCACCTAAAGTACAATAAAAAAATTCAAAATAAAAAAAAGCTAGTGATACCACCTTATATTTGTGTATCATTGTTAGTTTACAAGGCACTTTCACGGGTGTTATCTTATTTGACCTTCAGAAATTACTCCGTGAACTTGTCAGACGGGTATTATTATTCTCATCATGCAGATGAAGACACTGAGACTTAGAGAGGCCGTGGCTTGCCATAGGCTACCCCATTAATGAGTGCCAAGCCCAGGTTTTCAGAGGCCATTGCACAGGGTTTCGTTCTTTGGGCCACGGAGATCAGAATGCTGAAGCAGTTTCCCATGTACAACAATTCCCAGTTCACCACCCGCAGCTCTTCCTTTTGCCCCAGGTAAGAAAGTCTATCAGAATGTGAGTGAGAGCACTGTTATTATGAGGAAAACTGAATCATCTCTAATTTCACTTTTAAAAAGTCAACTATTTTCATATTTCAGTACTTCAGCTATGGATAGTAACAATTACTTGTGACACATCTTACATGAGGGTTCAGAACAGCCACCCAGAAGGAAGAGGACGGAAATTGAGCCGGGTATAGTATCACAAATCAGTGGGGAAAGAATGGATTATAGAACATGTTTTCTCACTACATGGAGAAAAATTAAATGTGAATCTTACTCGCTACATATATAAAATAAACACAAATTTCAGATGGCTAAGACAAAATGTGAGAGGTAAAAACATAAAAATAATAGAAGAAAAAAAGTAAGAGGATATCTCTATGATGTCAAAACTTTAGAAGTCTAAAGCATTAAGGGCAGAACTGATAGGTTTGGCCACGTCCAAGCTGAAGTTTCTGTTTAATGAAGGACACCAGAACAAAGCAGACAGACTCATGACAGACTAAGAGAAGATTAACTGACAAAGGTATACCATCCAGAACGGACTAGGAAATACTGCAAATCACCAAGAAAAAAGAACAGAATTCTCATTTTTTTTAATGGACTAATGATAGGAATAAGCAAATTCTTAGAAGGGGAAAGATAAATGATTAGTAAGTATATGAGGAGATATTCAACATCAGTAGTGTTAAAATAAAAATCATATTAACTAATAATAGAAAATGATTAAGTTTGCAAATCAGGATAACATTTCAACTAGAGAGTCAAAAATGTTCCAGAGAAGAAAGAACTTCCCAAGATTCTTAGATCCCATCTTATTGACATTGCCATGGAAACCGGCCAGAATAGAACTAATGAAACAATTTGTGGTCTGGAAGGAATTTATACACCATCTTCTTGAAGAACAATTAAAATAATTACTGATTTGCCCTAAAATATAGCTCTAGTCTGACCCTTGCAGTTTCTGTTTCTCAAAACTGACTGCACATGGATAATTCTTCGAAAGAGCACAATGCTTAAGGCAAGACACAGGGGCCTATTGATTATCCAACAGGCAAAGCAAGCGCGGAGTTCACTTTGCTTACCAGATCATCTGTAGTGAAATTTCACATTTCTTCACCACACGAAAGATTCTGCTCCTAGGTATGGCTGGCATCTGTCTCTCTCCCAACCCCACAGCACTCCTGTGGAATCAAAGCCTCTTTTTAAATTTACAACCCCCAACAGGGGCAGATGACAGAATAAGCAAGGTAAACACAGACATACTTGTGTTTGGTTACTGATGCGTAGTGAACAATTTCACATGGGTTTCACCATATTTTGTGTGAAATTGTTCACTACAGATAATCTGACAAGCAAGATAAGCATCATGCTTACCTTGCTCATTGGATAATCTGCCCCTGGCCAAATGGTCTTTACTAAAAGTCATCCTCTAGGCTGTTGTTTGACTTAAAGGTGACTTTAGGAAACTAGTTTCCTCAAGGCTCAAGTTTCAAAAGAACATCTCATGGCAACGGCCTGGGGAGGTCACCCCACCTCCATGGACCCCAGAAATCTGAATTCCAAGAGAATTAAAACTCCATTTCTCACTAGTAATCAGAGACATGAAAATTAAAATGATGATTAGATGCCAGTTTACCCCATTAGATCCACAAGAATTAGAAAGTCTGATAATAGCAAGTGCTGGAAATAGGGGCCTTCATGTGCTAATAATGGGAGTGTACTCCAGCGTAGCACTCCTGGGACTTAATGCAAGTGCATATATGCGTATCTTACCACCCAGCAAGGCCATTTCTTGCTTTATACCTCCAAAACATCGCTCACATAGGTGCACATAGAAACCTGTATAAAAAGGTTTGTGATACAACTAATTGTAGTAGCAAAGACTTGGAAGCAAACTAAGTACCCATCAGTAGAGGAATGGATAGGAAAGTATGGTTTATGCATATTAGAGAATACCATACAACAGTCAGAAATAATGAAACAGATAATTTATAGCAACATGCATGGATTTCAAAACCATAATGCCAAATGGCAAAGGTAAGACTCAGAATGAGATTCATGATATAAATCATTGCATCAATTTAAAACACCATAAAGCTTATATAAACATATTTTAAAGTACATTATACGTATATATGTAAATATACATATAAAGATGGACTGTAAGAAACCAAAAATCAAACCAGTTGTCCTCAATTCCAACTCATGGTAACCCCATGTGTTTCAGAGTAGAACTGCACTCCATGAGGTTTCCAAGGCTGTGATCTTTCAGAAAGATCACCAGGCCTTTCTTCCAAAGCACCTCTTTGGATGGATTCAAACCACCAACCTTTGAATTAGTAACCAAGTGCTTAACCATTATACCACTGAGCGCTCATGGACATATATTAAATACATGAGAATGAGTTCTGGGAATGGGGAGAGGGATGAAATTGAAGATGGAGGAAAAAACTATTTTAAAACAATAAAAATGCCGAGGCGATGATAGATTCCCTATGAACAGAGTGAATAATTCAGTTCTATGCACTTCATCCATCTAGAGAGTTGTGAGAATGGACAGAGAAATAATAGAGACAGAAAGCAGGAGACAACCACTGCCCTGTACCATGTTGTCTCAGATGAGCTTAAAGGAGAAATGGTCAAGGGGTAAAGAGAGAAAATAAGACAGCGGGATTTAGAGAAGGGAGACAGACCATTGCTCTGCCTAAAATAGCTTGCGCACCGTGGCCCTTCAGAAGCATGAGGTTAAAATATAAATATAAAGTAAAAGACAGTAGCAACCCCTGGAGCTAGGAGGAAAGCAGATCAGAAGCAGTGGGGTCTCGGCATCCCCCTGACCTGCTGCTTGACATTCTACACCTTGGCTGTCAGCCTCTGAATCAGACGGTTCAGCTCATTGAGCTCATCCCTGGTTCTGCGTAGGTTCACGCCCTGCTGGGTCACTGTGGCCCTCGTCTCCTCACACTGCAAGTTGGGAGACAAACATGGGGAAACAGCCAATGATTGCAACACGGCTGGAGGGTGTAGTGGGTTATCCCTGTGGATAGTCCAATTTCCCCTACCCAGATGAGTCAGCCCACTGTTCATTAGTTCCACCACCTTCCCCTTCTTATTCGGGACTTTGTCTTCAGCCCCTCTGGAGTGCATGGGTGCACTTCCCAAGGAAGGTCCAGGTTCATTGTGATCTCTCTGCTTGTAAGGCAGCCTGGGCTCAAACATACCCCCAGCCCTCCTAATCACCTTGGTTTGGTACCAGGATTCAGCCTCAGCCCTGCTTCGACTGGCAATGTCGTCATACTGAGCCTTGATCTCAGCCACAACCGAGTCCATGTTGAGCTCCCGGCTGTTGTCCATCTTTACCACTACTGAGGTTGTCCGAGATTTGTGACTGAAGGAGGCAGATTTCCTAGGAGACAACAATCAGAGCCCTCAGTTCCAAATCCCCTCCTATTCTCCACCATCAATCCAAAAAACAGCCCCAATCTGAAACCTTAGGAAATAAAGTATAAAACTATCAGCAGCTCAGGAAAATTCAAAAAGTCCAGCTTTGATTAAGACAAGGTTGAGAAGGAGTTTGAACCATGGACTCAAGGCAACAAGTAAAGTGGAATTATATTAATACCTGGATCAACATAGGCAGGTATCTGATCATTCTACCTGGGGCCTGAATTTCCAGATCAGCTGTAGTTATCTGTAAACCTCCATCAACAGATAATGGCCAGATTTACTTTCCTGCGTTTTCTAATTGGGATTCTGCACTACCCGAATTAGTAAGATAATTGTCAAATCACTGCTCGTGTCATGCTGTGTAGACAGGGAATTAATCATGGTCTTCCAAGTTATTTTAAAGGAAGGGCAAGACTCATGTTGTTTTGGACGAAGAACTGACAAGAGAAAACCTCTTCTGGTCACAGAAGGAAAGGGTGTTCACTCCCTAGGAGAGTAAGGAACTTTCCCTAGAACCAATGACACAGGACAGCTCACACTTCAGGAAAACCCTTCTCATTCATCCGCTCCTCTAGGTGGAGAGAGACTTAACCTCCTCATGGAGAGACTGCAGGAAGCCGATCTCCTCCCTCAGTGCCTCCACATTGGCCTCCAGGTCTGCCTTGCGCAGATAAGCACAGTCCACATCCTGGCAGAGACAGTCAAGGAGAAGACTGGGGGTGGGATAAATCTCCCTCACCATGCCCAGGAGCCCTCTTCACCCCCCTGAAGGGAGCCCTGAGGCTATCTCCTGGCCTCGCTGCCCCTGGCCTGTCCCTGTCTATCTAACCTGCACTTTTCAAGTCTAATCTGGACTTCTCATTTTCACCTTCAAGGCCCCTCTAGAAAAACAGGTCCTTTAATATCTGCCCACCCACTGACATTATCTCTAAACACATAAACATGAGTGGGACCAGGAGTTTCTACCTGGAGAAAGGCAGAGGAGAAAAGTCTGACCTCTCCAGAACTAGGAACCTTGCTGAAGAGTGAAGCCCAATGTCACAGCCCAGAATGTCAGGCTGCTGCCTCTAAGCCAAAGTGACCCATAGAGCATGAACGCGTGGTGGCCAACAGAGCCATGGGTGCACCTCCCAGCAGGTCTCCCAGGTCAGGCAACACTCACTCCCAGATAGCTGACTCTCCTGCCTGAGATCAAGATCACACCGGTTAGATTTTTTTACTAGCCCCCTCTCCATTTAGAGTCCCTGGATGGTGCAAATGGTTAATGCACTCCGCTGCTAACCGAAAGGTTGGAGATTCGAGTTCACCAGAGATGCCTTGGAAGAAAGACTTGGCAATCTACTTCCAAAAACTCAGCCATTGAATAATACTCTATGGAGCACAGTTCTGCTTTGATACACATGGAGTCACCATGAGTTAGAGTCAACCTGACAGCAACTGGTTTGGTTCTCTCCATTCTGTGATTACTCACAAGTAAGCACACTATTACTAAAGAGTATTAGTATACACTTTCACTCACCAACCTGACACCAAAGGGCAATCATAATAGTTTTTCTCTAGTTTGTTTATCCTCTGCAATTGTACTGAATGAGGGCTACAGCTCACAGAATCACTAGCAAGTTTGAGAACCAGCAACCCATGATCTGGGATGAATGGAGGGGGCAACATTCACATGAGAAAGAAATAGATTTAAAAGCACAAGTATTTCATCTAATCAAGTAGTTTACAAAAAGCCAAACAGCAGCATGATGAGATTTTCTTTTTAAGATGCTTCCATCAGCACAGCTTGGGTCTCTGCACGAAGGCCAAGATGGCATCCACAGCCACAACAATTGGCCTTCCTTTGCCAGGGGACCTGAGAGCCTTCCGACCAACAAGCTAACTGATATGAACGTGACAGTACATCCAGTGTTCAAAATTTAATTCTTCCCTGTGTAGGAAGTCACTCACCTTCTTCAGCATCACAAACTCATTCTCAGCTGTGGCCCTGAGCGCTACCTCTTCTTCATACCTGAGGAGAGAGAGCACAGGTGGAAACATCCTTGGGGCTGAGGGCCCTGGACTGGCCAGCAGAGCCCTGGGTTTTCAGAGCTCCCTGGTCCTGCCCCTGACTTTCTGTGTGCTTTGGGAGAAGAGGCTTGGCCACTCTGGACTTCTATTTCTCAGCCATAAAGAATCCCTCGTAAGACCCACTCCTGGAGTCCAAGTCCCTGGTATCTGGTCCCAGCTTTGATTGAAGTGGATGTAAAACCTAACTAAGGCAAGTCATTTAATCTCTCTGTATCTTGGGTTAAATTGCCTGGTGTGCAGAAAAGCACTCAATAAATGTTTGCAGAATGAATGAAAGACTAGATGCACCAAGGGTCCTTTCAGCTCTGTTGTTGCTGTTAGCTGCCATCTAGTCAGCTCCTGACTGATGGTGACCCCATGCACAATGGGATCAGGCCATTGTGATCCACAGGGTTTTCATTGGCTGATTTTTCAGAAGTAGATCACCAGGCTTTTCTTCCTAGTCTGTCTTAGTCTGGAAGCTCTGCTGAAACCTGTTCAGCATCATAGCACACACAATACACTCCTGACAGATGGATGTGGCTGTGTATGAGATGCATTGGCTGAGAGTCAAACCCAGGTCTCCCACATGGAAGGCAAGAATTCTTACACTGAACTGCCACTGCTCCCTTTCATCTCTAAAGCTGTATAAAAACATAACACTCTATGAAGCCACCCCCTGTGACATTCTGTTCCCCTTACCCTAACATCCAAGTCTGGAAACAACCCACTGTCTGGAATCTTGCCATGGTGTCCAGACTACTCAGGGCATTTTCTACAACCCTGCTCCACCAGCCTGGACCCATTGCTCTTGCCCGTGAGGCCTTATTTCTGGAGGAGCCTTGCCTTAGCCAACCAGGAAGACCAGAATTCCCAGAGTACGGTTTTCACAACTTTTTAATTACAGGGTAATTTGGGCTGCTATAAACTCTCAGTCTGTAATTATTGGCCCTCACACCCCCAGAGCGGGAGACAGAACTTGACACCTGCAAATTGGGAATTGTATCTGCATTTGTATCACCCCAAGTGAAGACCCACTGCTGGTCCATCTGGATGGTAAAACTTGATCTTCCAAGACCAGAATTCCAAGGAAGGTTACAACTACCAGGACTGGTTAATGTCAAAATCACCCATCACTCTGTCTATAACTGCAAGGTAAAGAGGGTCAAGTTGACAGTGACCCAGTGAGTATATACTGGGTAATGGCCAAACTAAATAATTCGGGTTAAAACAAAACATTCACATTCTGAATTGTGGAGCCTTGGAAAACAAAAGCCTGAGTAAGTAAAGGAATCGTCCAAGCATCTTGAATGACACCAGTCAAATCATTTTCAAGATGTCTCTTCTAGGACCTTTCCCTTTCAACCCACCCTAGTACTGTCTGCTCCCAAGTCCTGCTCTTGAGCCCTGTAGACCTAGATCCTCCTGTTTCATTTGTTCCTCTGTCTCCATCTCTGTGTCAGCCTGTGCCTTGGATGTGTGTCCCATCCCTCCCAGACCTGGAGCTTTAATTCTCATCAAATCTTTTCCCTGTCTCCAAGATGAGGCTACACAAGGTGGCAGCCAAGACAAATTGGAGCAGACCAATAACATGAAATCTTACATGTAGTCTGGGATGACTTTGACTTTGACCTCTGGCAGAGTTGTGTGGAACCATCCGGAAACCTACACCTACTTCCTATAACCAGCCCCAGCCCTGTCATGCTCACTTCTTCTTGTAGCCCTGCAGCACCTCCTGCACGTGGTTGAGCTCAGAGGCCAGCCTCCCGCTGTTGGCCTCCATGCACTCAGCCTCCCTCCTCAGTGTCTCAATGTAGCCATTGAACAGAGGCTCCAGGTTGCTCTCACAACAGCGCTGGTTCTCGTAGAACTGCTACTTGGTCTCCAGCAGCTTGTTCTGCTGCTCTAGGAAGCGCACCTGCCATCCAGGGTGGGGGAAGGAGGCTCAGGGGGGAGCCCAGGGAAGTGTCCAGTCCCCCAGAGCTTCCTCTGTCCTTGAAGATGACCCCTGGCCTGAAGCAGTCTGCAACCTTCCCCAGGAGGCCAAATCATTTGGCAAAGTCTGAAATTGCAAGTCACAATGATTCCCTCAAGTAATTTCCCCCATCCCATCTCCACCTCCCAGAAACAGCACACAATCCACAGCAACGTGTTTATTCTGCATGGAATGAAATAACACTGACCCTGGAAAAATACTCCAGGCCATGTGTGGTAGGCTGAATAATGGCCCCCCGAAGATATCCATGCCCTAATCCTTGGAATATATTACATTACATGACAAAAAGGGCTTTGCAGATGGAATTAAGGTTATGGAGGTGAAGATCAGGAGACTATCCTGGATTATCCAGATGTGCCCAGTGTTAATCACATGGGCTCCTAAAAAATGGAAAAGGAAGGCAGAAGAGTGAAAGAGATGCTAGAAAGGAGACAGAGGAGAGATCTAAAACTTGAGAAGGACTCGACTCGCCATCGTTGGCTTTGAAGATGGAGGAAGGGGAAGTCACGAGCCAAGGAATGCAACCAGCCTCTAGAAGCTGAGATTCACCCCCTGGCAGCCAGCCAGGAAGGAAGCTCGGACCTCAGTCCTACAACCAGATGAAACTCAATTTTGCCAAAAGCCTGAACATCTCTGGAAATGCATTTTCCTTCAGCTCCCATAACGAAATGTAGCCTTGCCAACACTTTGATTTTGGCCTTGTGAGATAATAAATCTGCATTGTTATAAACTGCTAAGTTTGTGGTAATTCGTTATGTCACTAATTAAAAAATAAAAACACTGTGACTCATCCTCACTCTGATCCTGAGGCACTGTAGCACAGGAGTGGGGACTCTGAACCAGGAATCAGAAGCCCCAGCGCTGGCCTAACTCTGCCACCAGCCAGGTCAGTTTGCCTCTCTGAGTCTCTGTTGTAAATGGAGGCAGTAGGCATAGATCAGAAACTGTACCACGGTAGCCCCCAAGCCCTGTCTGGCCCACAGATATGTTTCATTAGGCCTGCACATTGTTTTATAAACATCTGAATTAGTTGCCAACATTTAATACTTGAGTGATTTCTGGCAAGAATCTGGATTTTTCTGACTGTTACGGGTTCAATTGTGTCCCCCCAAAACGTGTTGGAATCCTAACCCCCTACACATGTAGATTTGATCCCATTTGGGAATAGAGTTTTCTTTGTTGTGTTAATGTGAACATTTTGGTGTAGGATGTCTTAAGTCAACCACTTTTGAGATATAAAAAGAACAAATTAGGCACAAAAGCAAGCAAGGACAAAGAACCGAGGAACAGAAGCTGAAAAGAGAAAAGGACCTTCCCCCAGAGCCAACAGAGAGAGAAAGCCTTCCCCTAGAGCCAGTGCTCTAAATTCAGACTTTGAACCTTCTAACCGTGAGAAAATAAATTTGTTCGTTAAAGCCACCCACTTGTGGTATTTCTGTTATAGCAGCACTAAGAAACTACTACAATGGCCTTCTTGACAAACCAGAAGCTCTGGCAAGGCCAGGCAGGTGTCTGGAGGTGAATAGGAGCAGCTATCCCTCTCTGCAGGTCTGCCCTCTGCAGCCTGTCTTCCTACATATGACCCGCCTGGCCCCCATGGAAATTTGAAGTTACCCAGCCCTAAACTAGGTGATTTCCTCTCAAGCCCTAACCTCCTGGGAGTACAAGCCTGGTAAAAAGCAACTCTTAATGGCCCGTACTGGTGGAAAAAGGAGCCCAAACCCTGATGATCCAAAGCATCTGCCTTTAGCTTCAACATGCAGGCCCATGGGTAGGGCCACCTTTGGCTTGCCTGCTCTGCAGGCTTTGGACCACCACATCAACGTGGTTTGTAGACCTGGAGTTTGTCCTGAAGGAAGGACACTGGAGGAGATGGCTGGCTGTCAGTAGCCCCAGAGGATAGGGAAAGCTGGCCTGGTGCAGTGATGTAAGTCTCTTTCCCCAGACTCTAGCTGACCACTCACAACAGAGGGAGCAGCATACAGAGACCCCTCAAGGGTGTATGCTCAGAACCCTGACTGTGCTTTTGAATAAATTAGTAAAAGGTCTCCTTTCCAGGCAGATGCAGCCCCCTTCTAGGGCACCCAGCCTGGTGAGCAGAGCAAGGGCTGGATTTCAACCTGTCCATCCCTACCCTCTAGGCTGGGTGTCCTAATGAGAGGAACAACCTTCATGACTTGACGGCCAGCTGTGTTGTGCTGATGGAAGGGAACAATGGCTTAGACAGCCAGTCGCATGTTAAGAATGGAGGCACAGCACCTCTGCTCATTGACAGGCATATTTCTGATGGTGGTGTTTGTCTGAGAGCAGAACTCCCACCCAACAGCACCCTGGTGCGTGCCTTCTTACTCGCTCCTGGGTGTAGCCATGTACACCATTCAGCCCTCAAAGATGAGCCTTTCCCTCCTTGAACTTCAGTGGCTGTCCCCTCCCAAAGGTCAGATTGTGAGCTGTCAGACTGGACATCATTAAGCCAAAGGAAACCAAAGTTATATACTCAACCAGAAAAAGAGCTCAGAAACTGCAACATCAGAAAAGTGTAAATAAATAGCCTCTCCATGGACCATCGCTTAAATTTCTCAACTGCCTGTCTTTAATCTATGTAAGTGTTGACAGGTTGGTGTCTTGGGCAGGAGCCCTGAGAATTTACAGCCTTCCTATGACATTCCCACCAAAAGGAGCAGGAACGGAACCTCTGGTCCCTTGTGGCCCTGGCTCCCTTCTCCATGCCGGGAGGGACAGCATCTCCTCTAATAAGGAGATCAGACATCAGCCTAAGCGGAGATACCCATCCCACCCCAGTCTTACTGTATATGACCCATATCTGAAAGATGGAGGACATGTGTGTTTGGAGCCACAAACACACGTTCAGCTCTTACTGGGCAGTAGAAGTAGCAGCAATAAACCCTCCTGTTCTGTACGGCGGTTTCAGTTGTCTCTCACGGCAATGTTTGAAAACCGAGACCCTGATTCAGCCGAGTTCTCACTTTGATTATTTGAAACCAGCCAGTTATTGGGCCCGAAATCCCGTGCCCCTTCCTATGCCACAGCACCAGGGAACAACACCCAGACCCACCTTGTCGATGAAGGCAGCAAACTTGTTGTTGAGACATTTTATCTGCTCCTTCTCCTCATGCTTCACACACAGCATTGGGGTCAAACGCCAGGTTGAGAGGCTTGAGTAGGCTCTCGTTGACTGTCACGGTGGTGATACAGGGAGGGCTGGGCCCACAAAGGCCCCCTGCCTGGTAGCCAAAGCTGCCCCCACTTCGCAGAGGCCATCCATAGCCCATCACAATCTGAGGAGACCCCACTGCACACAGGCTTCTGCTGCCAAAGCCACTGAGGTTCTTGTAGCCTAGGCCCCTAGGACTGCCCCCACGGTAAGCAATGGCACTGACACAACTGTGAGCCCCAGGCTTGGGCAGGATGGCCGAGTGGGAGCTGAAGTTCTGGGTGCCACAGCCAGAGCTGATGCGGTAAGAACAGCTGGCCATGCCTCTGCTCTGCAGAACGTTTCAGGGAAAGGAAATGGCCTGAGAGGATACAAGGACTCACCTGAGTAGTTAAGGCTCCTGCCTTTTATCGGGCAGAGGACAGGCCTCTAGACAACATAAAAGGCAGGAGAAAGTTATTAATGCCATTTATGAGCATGGGAATCTCCGGCTAGGCAGACAGAGGAAAGCTGAAACTTGCCTCTCTTAAATAGGCATATCAAGGAGACCCTGCATCACAGTAAACCTGCCCCCTGCCTTTTCAATCCCACAGGCCTGGACATATCTGTTAAGCCTGTAATTCACCTCCAGCCCTGGCAGTAGATCAGGGATCATTATCTCATATAGGAAAGTGGAGGCTTGGGTGAGCACAGTCCTGAGACTCCAGGGTCCTATGTCCCACTAAGGTTCTACCTGGCGCATCCTCCCAGGGTGAGCACATGTTTCCACCTACAGCTGAAGGGTCACCCAACCCATCCTCCCAGGTTGACCACACATGTCCCACTAAGGCTGCAGGGACACCTGGCCCATCCTCCTAGGTTGAGCACATGTAGAGGGCATCTCTTTAAGTTTTTCCTTACTATTGCTCTTAACTACATTCTGTCTATAGCATGACTGTTGGTACTTATATTACCTTCCGAAGGCAGAAATAATGTCTTCTGCACCTTTGTAAGCTTCATGGCAATTAGCACATATTAGGCCCTCAGGAAGCACTGGGTAAACTAAATAGACTGACATTGGGGGGATAGCTGATATCTGGAGAGCTTCTTCTGTCTAGTCCACGAGTATTTATTGATCCTCCACTATGTGTCAAGCCCTGTGGCTGCCCTCAGACAGCTGCCCTGGTGGAGGCCCAGGCAAGTCAATAAGCAAGGCCTTCATTCAACAGGCGAGGGCTGAGGGCCCACCAGAAGCAAGGCTCCAATCCAGGTGCTAAGGGGAATAAAGCTGGTGGAGAGAACTGACCCTTGAGGAACGTGTGATTCACCGGGGAGACCAGACAGAGACAGGAGAGATCCATAGCAAGGGATGGAAAGATGAACACAGGTAAAGGGCATGGTGGAGTGCCATTGGCTTTCTGAGGAGTGACACTGACAGCAGGCTGAAGGGGGAGCCTAAGAGGGGCCTAAGCAGGTCCTGGAGGATGGTAAGATTTGGCAGACAGAATAGAGGCAGAGGGATGCCAAGCCTCATTTCCAGAGAAATTGCCTAGTGTTCGAGATGCTGCACAAAACCAAGGCCCTCGGCCAGGGGTTGCTCACCTCAGCCTCTGGGGGCCTGGTCAGTGAGTCATCCTGCACCCCACCCCCATCTTACAGGATGCCTCCATTTCCCACCCAGAAAGTGCAGGGTACAAATGTGATTGAACGGGTAAGCACCTGCCTTTTTTATATAGTTCCAGTGGCAGACCCAACTGTAATTATGCCAAACTACCAAACCCCCCAGGCCCTTGGGTAAAGCCCTCATTACAAAGTATCTCTGTACTTGAAGACAAGAGTGGGAAATAACCTTCTGGAACTCCCTCTCAGAGATATAGACCAGGGATGGGAGAGGGTACAAAAAAAGAGCCAAATGGAACAGTAGACAATGGTGGGTCTTTCTGGCGTCTTTCATACTTGCACACACACACACACACACACACACACACACGTACTTCACTGCAGAAAGACAATGAGGACAGACTCACATTCTGTGTGTGGGTGTAGGAATGGATCCAGAGGGAGCAGGTCCCAGCCCAGCCCTGGTGAGCACTGGCCTGAGAGGAGGCCTTGTTTCTGCATCTGGGGGTAAAAGTTGTGCCCAAGTTAGCAAGGCGTGGGCTAGGGAGATACCCTAGAAGCTAAATTCCTGCGGAAACCACTAGGGTCGTATCGTAACAAGCACAGCAACTTTGTTAACTGTTGGGTGCCATCATGGATTCTGACTCATAGTGATCCCATGGGATAGAATAGAACTGTCCCATAGGGTGTCCTGGGCTATAATCTTTACTGAAACAGATTGCCAGGTCTTTCTCCTGATGAACCACTGGGTGGGTTCAAACTGCCAACCTTTCGGTTAACAGCTTAACACTTAACCGCTACACCATGGCAACTTTAAGCACAGACAATTGCCTGGGACCGCTTTCCGTAGACGGGGCTTTGTGCTGGGCAGTCAGAACTTTCAGGATTACTGTGTATATTCCTGTACTATAAACAAGGCTAAGTGCTATAAATAAATACATACATACATAAAACCAAACCAAACCCATTGCTGTCGAGTCCATTCAGACTCATAATGACCCCACAGGACACAGTAGAACTGCTCCATAGGGTTTCCAAGGGGTGGTTGGTGGATTCGAACCGCCGACCTTTTTGGTTAGCAACCGAGCTCTTAACCACTGTGCCACCAGGGCTCAGATACATACCTCAAATTGCATAATGGCTCCTGGAATGAACCAAGGTATATGAAGGCCAGGGAGTGGGAAGGTGGAGAGCAGTCTGCCCTGAAAAGGAATAGTATTTTATCATTGACTTTGTGTACAATTGCTGGTGCACAGTGGTAGTAAAAAGTAGACTGATTTTTTTTAGTTTGTTTTATTTTTGTTTTTAAAGTCTCTACAAAAAACACACCTATTAAGGCCTACACCCAAGGCAGACCAGCCCCATTGCTCCCCATCCCCACCCCCCAGCTCTACATCACTGAATGGCTCAAAAACGGTGAAAGTTTATTCCTTGCTCACGGAACAATATTGAGAAAGTAAACTGGCCAGCAGGGCAACTTCCTCCACGAAATCACTCAGGGACCCAGGCTCTGATAAATGTTGCAAGTCTCCACCTTACTTTGCATAGCTAGAGAGAGCCTTTCAGCTGTTGTTGTGGTCGTTGGGCAACATCAAGTCAATTCCTACTCATAGTGACCCTACGTACAACAGAATGAAATGCCCGGTCCTGTGCCATCCTCACAACCGTTGCTATGTTTGAGCCCATCGTTGCAGCCACTGTGTCAATCCATCTCTTTGAGGATCTTCCTCTTTTTCGCTGACCCTCTACTTTACCCAGCATGATGTCCTTCTCCAGGGATTGGTCCCTCCAGATAACATGTCCAAAGTATGTGAGACAAAGTCTCACCATCCTCACTTCTAAGAGGCATTCTGGCTGTACTTCTTCCAAGGCAGATTTGTTTGTTCTTCTGGCAGTCCATGGTATATCCAATATTCTTCACCAACACCGTATTTCAAATGCATCAATTCTTCTTCTGTCTTCCTTATTTATTGTCCAGCTTTTGCATGCATATGAGGCCATTGAAATTACTATGGCTTGGGTCAGGCACACCTTATTCCTCAAAGGGACATCTTTGATTTTTAACACTTTAAAGAGGTCTTTTGCAGCAGATTGGCCCAATGCAATACATTGTTTGACTTCTTGACTGCGGCTTCCATGGGCGTTGATTGTGGATCCAAGTAAAATGAAATCCTTGACTACGTCAATACATTCTCCATTTATCATGATGTTGCTTATTGTTACAGTTGTGAGGATTTTTGTCTTCTTTATGTTGAGGTGTAATCTATACTCGAGGCTGTCGTCTTTGATCTTCATCAGCAAGTGCTTCAAGTCCTCTTAGCTTTCAGCAAGCAAGGTTGTGTCATTTGCATATCACGGGTTGTTAAAGAGTCTTCCTCCAATCCTGATGCTGCGTTTTTCCTCATATAGTCTGGCTACTCGATTATTTGCTCCGCATACAGATTAAATAAGTATGGTGAAAGGATACAACCCTGACACACACATTTCCTGATTTTAAACCACTCGGTATCCCCTTGTTCTGTTCAAACGACTGCCTCTTGGTCTACGTACAGGTTCTGCATGAGCACAATTAAGTGTTAAAGAATTCCCATTCTTTGAAATGTTATCCATAATTTGTTAGGATATACGTAGCCACATGCTTTTGCATAGTCAATAAAACACAGATAAACATCTTTCTGATATTCTCTGCTTTCAGCCAAGATCCAGCTAACATCAGCAATGATATCCCTCATTCCATATCTTCTTCTCTAACTGGCTTAACCTTCTAGCAGTTCCTTGTCGATGTACTGGTGCAATCATTTTTAAATGATCTTCAACAAAATTGTACTTGCCTGAGATATTAATGATATTGTTCAATAATTTCCACATTCTATTGGATCATCTTTCTTTGGAATGGGCATAAATATGGATCTCTTCCAGTCGGTTGGCCAGATAGCTGTCTTTCCAAATTTCTTGGCATAAACAAGTGAGTGCTTTCAGTGTTGCACTCATTTGTTGAAACATCTCAATTGGTATTCCAGCGATTCCTGGAGCCTTGTTTTTTGCCAACGACTTCAGTGCAGCTTGGGCTGTAGGATGTTGGATTAATCCCCAAAAGAAAACCTGGAATCTTCTATTTAGGGACTGGGAGAGTGAGAGTCAGTAGGTAGGAGAATGTGGTATATGACATCTTTGCTTTGCCTCTGGCTTAAGGATAGCTGGATTTCTCATTGACTTTAGCAACATTATGAGGGCATCAAGGAAGAAAAGAAAATCCAGAAGGGAAGATCTCAGCTTGAATCTTCTGATACGCTATGCTCAGCTCCAGAAGGAAAGTTGGCAATTCCTAGCCAGATAGCTCAGGTAGGAAACCACCAGGGCTGGGGTCAACAGAGAGCACAGCTGCAGAGTAAGCCCTGTTCACAGCCCACCCAGGCTGCCCTACCTGTCACTCATCTTTGGCAGCAAGCCCTCACCTACCACTTCAGTGTGTCTGGCAAGGGTATGATGACCAAACATACTGATGCTCTGTGATGTAGGGGTGGCACACAGCCCCTGGATGTCCATCTTCCCCCTTCATGCATGTCCTTGGCTTGACCTCATTCATTCATCCATTCCTTCAACCATCACTTATCAAGTGCCTGTGTGTCAGGCACTAACTAGAAGTTGGTGATACAAAGATGGGCAAGAGCCAGTCCTGCCCTCCAGTGGGCAAGATGGAAAATCAAACATTTGCAAAACAGTGTGATAGAGACGTGCAAAGATGCCTGGCTGTGTCGAGAGGTAATGGCCCCTTTCTCAAACCCAGGAAACAGTGTGTACAAAGATTTGGAGGCATGAGAGAAAACGACACACTCAGGGAAGTGGAGCTAGAGGGGCATCACTGGGGCACAGAGTGCTCCCTGAGGGGTGATGAACAGTGAGGTTGGAAACATAGGCAGGGCCAGGAGGTGAAGACTTGGGTGCCACACCTAGGAGTTTTGACTTTCTCCTATCAGTAGTCAAGAATTTTCATCTGATAGTGACATACTAGGGGGATGGATGGGGGTGGATGGTGATGGATGATTTGACAGATAGGTAGGGGGAAGGTGGCTGAATGTATGATCAGATCAACTAAGCAGTAGGGCGAGGAACAGATTGTGGGAACATAATAAAAGGTAACAGATCCAGTTAGGAAGCCATCGCAGGGAATGAAATGAGAAATAACATAGACCTGAGCTAAGACCTGATGCAAACAGTTTGCAGGTGTCTACTAACCGAAAGGCTGGCAGTTTGAACTCATTCAGCAGTGCTGCAGAAGAAAGGCCTGGTAGTCTGCTTCTGTAAAGATTTTAAAAAAACCAAACCCGTTGCCATCAAGTCACAGCCAAGAAAATTCGATGGAGCAGTCCCCAAAGTGAGATGCATGTCATGTGGGTGTGAGGCAGCTCGGTGAGCTTCTGGAAGAAGATGCCCAAACCTGTTGTGGTTGAGTCCAGCTATAGCCACCCTATAAGACACAGTAGAACCATAGGGTTTCTAAGACTGTAAATCTTTAAGGAAGCAGAGCACTGGTGGGTTTGAACCACTGACCTTTCAATTAGCAGCCGAGCATTTTAATCTCCGTGCCACCAGGCCTCCTTGGAAGAAGCTAGTTTCTGGGCCAAGAGTTTCTTCCTATTTGTCTCCTGAGTTCTGTGACTCAGATAATCCCCGTGGACTGGGTGAGTCACCGCCGTGTTGCAGAGGTGCCTTAGAAAAGTTTCTCCAGGGCCAGTCAACTGCCGTGCTCTTCCCACTAGAGGGCACCTGAGCCTGGCATCACCAGGCACCCACTGCCACCATCTGGGAAAGCCCATTTCCTACGAGAAGCCTTCCCAGGTTGATCAACATGGAGTGTGGCTTCCCTGGCTCTCCCCTGCCTGGATTTTTCACTCTTCAAGGGCTTCCCTCCAAGTGCTCAGAACCCCGTGTTGTACTTCTCTCTGGGCAGCCCACAGCAGCCACCCCATTTGCTAACTTCTTAACAGATGTCCTGCACCACCCTTCCCTCCTCCCATCCATCCATTATGCCCCTAACAGCTTTATCTCCCTAAAAGTCTGATGCCAAGACACATCTACGCAGGCACCAAAGGCTCAGCTGAGGACATCGGAAGACTCCTGAGTCCAGTCCTCAAATTGTCCCAATGAAGTTCTCTAAACCGTCTCCTAGGTTCCTCCCACTTTTCTTTATTTTATTTTCAGTTTCTCCTGTGGACCTCAGAGACAGAGAATTGAGTCCATGATACTCTCTGGTTCTTTGCACAGTGTCATCGTAAGTCCACAGAAGCCCCTTCCTGTTTTATTTTCCCTTCCTTCTTTATCCCTACTCTCACCCTCCTCACCTCAAATGTACCCACCACAATGCATATGATCATTGTTGTTGTTGTCAATCGCCATCTAGTTGATATTGACTCATGGTGACCCCATGTGTGTGGAGTAAAACTGTTCCATAGGGTTTTCAAGGCTGTGAAGCAGATCACTAGGGCTGTCTTCCAAAGTACCTCTGGGTGGGTTTGAACCACCAATCTTTCAGCTAGTAGTCAAGCAGTTAAGTGTTTGGTCCACCCAGGGACTCCGTAATGCACATGCTATAAGCTCCCAACTAAATATTTATCACTGTAAAGTAAGTAATAATGTTTTTGGAGTGCGTATGATGAACTAAGAAGAAAGGCCAGGCAATCTGCTTCCAAAAATCAGCCAATGAAAACCCTATGGTCCAATCCACAGCTGATCATGGGGATGGTAAGGACCAGGCAGCGTTTCATCCCGTTGGGCACAGGGTCACCATGAGTGGGAGATTGAGTCAACGGCAGCTAACAACAACAACCAACATTCTGTTCCAAAGGTCCATTTACCTGGTCCTGCACTTTTTTTTTTTATATGGCTTCCTAGGCCTCGGTTTCCGCTTGTTCTGTTTGAACAACTGCCTCTTGATCTATGTACAAGTTCTTCATGAGCACAATTAAGTGTTCTGGAACTCCCATTCTTTGCAATGTTATCCATAATTTGTTATGACCCACAGTCGAGTGCCTTGTATAGTCAATAAAACACAGGTAAACATCCTTCTGCTTTCAGCCAGGATCCATCTGACATCAGTGTGCATCAGGGTTGTGTCCTTTCACCATACCTATTCAATCTGTATGCTGAGCAGATAATCTGAGAAGCTGGACTGTATGAGGAAGAATGGGGCATCAGGATTGGAGGAAGACTCATTAACAACCTGTGTTATGCAGATGACACAACCTTGCTTGCAGAAAGTGAAGAAGACTTGAAGCACTTACTGATGAAGATCAAAGACCACAGCCTTCAGTATGGATTACAACTCAACATAAATAAAACAAAAACTTTCACAACTGAGCCAATTAGCAACATCATGATAAATGGAGAAAATATTGAAGTAGTCAAGGATTTCATTTTACTTGGATCCACAATCTACACCTCTGTGACCTTTCAGAAGCAGACAGCCAGGTCTGTCTTCCGAGGTGCCTCTGGGTGGGTTTGAACTGCCAACCTTTCAGCTACCAGTGAAGTGTTTAACCTTCTGTGTCACCCAGGGGCTCCTCTGCGGTACATAATACTTGTGTAATAAACAGCTACTGCGTATGTGACTACGTGATCATCAACTGCCTGGTTCCACATTTTATTAGCTCTAGTCCATAGGCCTCAATACTTTGTGAGTTGAAGGCCAGAGGCAAAACTGGAGGCATCAAGGTTGGAAGAAGAAAGGCGAGGGAAGGCACAGGAATCCCCCACTTCCCCTGCCCCAGGTAGGAAGTTGGATGTACATTCAGCCCTCTGATTTATACCGTCTATGTGCTTTCACATCTGCCACCTCATGTCAACTTCATGGAGACCCAGGAGATGATTATTATAATCCTCAGATTATACAGATGAGGAAGCAAGGCTCACCGAGATAAACTAACTTGTCATATAACTAGTGTCAGAAATGGGATTTGCATCCACATTTCCTGACTCCCCAATTCCATGTTTATCCCACTAGTTGGCTGCAGCAGCCTCTCCATAGAAACACAACTTCCACAGCCAGGGGGGCAACAGACAGGCCCCCATGGGACCAGGACAGTCCCTTTTGACCAAGCAATTCCACCTCTAGGGTTTTATTTTAAGGAAATGAGTGGAGATGGGTACAAAGATGTATCTATGAATGTTCGTCACGGAATAGGAATAGCCAGGCAAACCAGCAGGCAGCCACGATGAAACTATACTGTGAGGAAGGAATAAGGCCAGGTGGTGGTGGCAATACTAGGGGGGTAGGCAGAATCAGACGAACAGAAAATAAGCAAGAAGTCACTCCTGGCAGCAGGGACCAGGCAGCACAGACCCAGTAGCCTGGGCCTCAGCCAAAGCCTTTATAGTCATGGTTAGGGCAGGAACCAATCGCGGCCCGGAGCACAGGTCAGGGCTGCTGCTATCCCTTTGTCAGCTTCCTGTCTGTGTCACAGGTGTCTGCTTTCACAGGCTCATCCAGGTCTGCAATTCTCTTTGTTCTGGGCCCTTTACAAATAGGTACTCTAATTAAGGCTTTCTGAGGTAGCAATGATGGCCTTGTAAAGCTGCCAGAGTGTTTACTGCTCACCCAGGATGGCGCTCCGCATCTACCGGGCGGGCCCCGTGCACACTATTCCTTTGCAAGGCTCTGGAGCTGCACGTAACCCAGTCCCAGTTATCTTGTTAGTGCAGGGTGAGGGTGAGGGTGGGGGTAGTTAAGAAAGGTAGGCACTTCCCGCCACCAGGAACTCTGTATTCATATAATCCTCCCAACAACCCAGCATGGCATGGGTTGCCATTTATATTTTACAAATATGGAAACTAAAGAAACTTAACTTGTCCAGGTCACCAAGCTAGTAAGTGGCAGAGCTGCACTTCAAATCATATCTTTGTGTCTCTAGAACCCATGCTACCACCACCTCCAATCAGGACAGGGGCCTGAGCACAGTCATGGCTCCCCTAACCTAAAGAGGGGGATGTGTCTAACAGAGACCCTCAGTGGAAGGATCCAACTCGATACTGAACCCATTGGGTTGAGAAGGATGAGCAGGGTCATAGGATGGAGGAGCAGTTAGCAGGACGGAAATAGAGAAATGCTTCATGGAGGATTCACTGCCTTGCATCCCTCAGCATTTGACCAAGAAATAAATCTCGCATAATCACTGGACATGTGTGGAGAAACTTCCAGGTCCTCGCCAATTCTGGTGTGGGTTAAGAAGAGAGGAGAAAAAGATCTGACTCTTCCTTGGATATTTGGCAGATGTTTGACCCAGCAAAGGCTTAGCCAAGCCTCTCACAGAAGTGCTTCAAAAATCTCACCAGCCATTCAGCTGAGATCAACTACCCCCAAGCCCCTTAGGGTGTCCCTCACCCTAGAAGTCCCTATTCGCAGCCTACCCCCTAGAGTTCCCAGGCCTCAGAAGAGGGCCTGGGGGAGTCCTTTCCTTTTGGGGTCCATGGTTGATGTTTCTAGCTCCCCGAAAGTTGTCCATAGCAGCATCACCTACCTTCCTTCATGCCCCACCAAAAATGGGCCCCTTCTCTGTCATTCCCAAACCCCCACTTTCGGTTGTAATTGGCCCACTCACCCAGAAAAGAAGTGGGGAGGGCAAAAGGTGAGGGCCCCGGTAGGATGAGTGGAGGGCTGTTTTTAGCCCAGTTGAGTCAGCATTGGTTGTGGTTGGGTCAGGAGGCAGATGCATCAGAAGAGTCATCCTCAATACAAGGCTTGTCATAGAGACGTCCTCTTGGAGAGGTTTATGTGGGTTTATGGGTTCAGATCCTTGGGTCAGGGGAAACTTCCTGGCTCAGTCCCACTGTCCATCCATCAAGATCATCATCTATCCTAGTCCAAAGGGATGAGAGGATAAATTAAGAGAACTTGGCTTTAGAAACAGCCCTGTGCATCCCCACCCCCTCCCTTCTGAGAGGAGGAAGTGATGGCATTTCAGGAGCCTGGGTCACCTTGCCCTCAATCTATAACACCTTTCATCCCTCCTGGTAGGTGTATACACACCAAGAACCATCTTTTGGCAAGACGCTCCATTGCTAAGCTTCCTTGCAAAAGGTGAACAATTCTCACACCCCTATGTCAGACCCCGACTCCTCAGCCTGGGCATCATGGGGTTCTCTCCCTTCCCCACTGACCTAATGTTGGCATCTCATGTGCATGTCACCCTCTCCTATCTCCAAACACCCCAGGTCTCTGCTGGATCCCCAGAATCTAGCAGAGTTTGGTGCATAGTTGACATCAGTAAGTATTCACAGAATGAATGAATGAATGATTACATATAGTCATCTCCAAATCAGAGATGGACTCTGTTCTCCTCTCTCTCCAACGCAGTCCGCACATACCCCAGTCCTTCTCAAACCCAGAAGCCTTCCTTGAAGCTCTTATAGGAGCTCTGGGGGTATGCCGTGCTTCTGTCCCTGCTCCCTATCCCACCAGCAATGACGCCCAGAGCTCTGAAGAGCTGCCTTGGTTTTATCCTGAATTCTGACTCAGTTTCTTCCATGTCCTAGCTGATCCGATGGCTTCTGTCATCCTAGGAACACCCAAAGTGCAGGGACCATGCCCTCTTCCCTAAATCTCTGCCCCCATTCCCATCCCCCACCAGGCTCTGAGCAGGACCAGGATAGGAGACAATGAAGGAAGGAACATGCTTTAGCAATAGAGGGGAAGACAAGGAGGCCTTGAACAAGAGGTTTTAGGGACACAGCTTCTTCCATGGTGCGGGCCAAGTCTCTAGGCCTGTAGCCCAGCTACGCCCCTCCAGAAAAGGGTTCAGAGAGTAGGCTCCACCCCAGGTCACTGCACCCATGCCCTGCACTCAGAGTGCAGAATCCAACTGATGCTTTCAGGTCCCCTCCCCCTTCTCCACTTCCAGCGGCAATGGAAGGGGGAGAGGCCATGAGGAAGCTTGTAAAGGGCTTTGAAGATGAAACAAGACCTGTGGCTGGGTATCGTTGACACAGCCACACTGAAGAGGCAAGCTGGGGTGATGCCAAGCCAATAAAATGCAGCTATTGTCTCTTTGCTGCTCCTTTTAATGCCACCTGCTGCTGGTACATAAAAGGGCCTGCCACAGCGCAGGGAACACAGGTCTTTGGCTCCATCTCCTGCCAGCTTCTCCTCCACTGCTCAGAAACCTCCCAACCTCCATCATGACCTGTGGATTCAGCGGCCGCGCCTTCAGCTGCGCCTCGGCCTGCGGGCCCCGGCCCGGCCGCTGCTGCATCACCGCGGCCCCCTACCGCGGCATCTCCTGCTACCGCGGCCTCACCGGAGGCTTCGGCAGCCGCAGCGTCTGCAGGGGCTTCCGCAACTTCGGCTACCGCTCTGGCGGCGTGAGCGGGCCTAGCGCCCCCTGCATCACCACCGTGTCAGTCAATGAGAGCCTGCTCACGCCCCTCAACCTGGAAATCGACCCCAACGCACAATGCCTGAAGCATGAAGAGAAGGAGCAGATCAAGAGCCTCAACAGCAGGTTCGCTGCCTTCATCGACAAGGTAGGTGCTTTTGATCACACTCCACCTGAACCCTCACCCATGTGCAGGGCTCAATCTGGGCACTGAGGGGAAAGACAGAGGCCAGCACTTGCCCATGGACGCTCCCAATCCAAAGGAGGGCAGTGATAGACACAGAAAGACATAAAGACAAGAATAGTATCAGGAGCTCCTAGTCTGAAGGCAGAGACAAACAGGAAAAAAAAAAACTTAAATAAAACTAGGAGCAAAGCTATAACCTTAGTGCTGGGAGGTAACATCCGTGACTTGAACAAGGTAAGAGAAGCCTCATGAGCAGAGAGCCAACATGCAGGTGTCAAATGCATTTGGAGCTAATTAACCACTTACGTGGTAAGGAAGTACTCCCCATGTCAAGGTCAGGGCTAGTGAATGTGATCCTGAAAGACTATGGAATCTCATGGATCTGGATGGCACAGTGCTGTTTCTAACCACGTGGTTTCTTGGCTGTGGAGCAGGGGCCAGCGTGATTGGTCCAAGCCACTATACTGTGGTCTCAGGGTCCAGGAGTGAGCAAGAGACACAGTCTCCATTCTCATGGGCCTTATGAGGAGGCAGGCAGTACATGGTTTGGACGAAGTTGAAACTACCTGAAGATGTCCGTAGTCAGTAGAAGTCTGCAGTTGGCGTCTCCACCAAAGCCAGACAACCCCATGTGGCAGTGGGATGAGGGACTGGGGGAGGAGGCTCAGACTTGGAAGCCGTTCTGGAGCTGGGGGAGAGCTGTCAGAACCACCCTTGAGAGAAGTCATGCTAGAGAGATGCCCACCAGGAAGGACAAAATAAAATAAAAACAAAAAAGTAGTCTGCAACTCTGAAAAGCATGAGAGACCGAGGATAGTGTAAGAAAGGACTTACCAGGGATATGACAAAGTGGTGAATGGAGACAGTGGGCCAACCTTGAGGCAAGGTCATGGATGTGAAACTTTCCTTGTGGCCCAATAGTCTATGATTGTTACTCATAGTGAGAGAAGAACGCCCTGTGGGGCAGAAGATCAGAGTTCAGGTTCTTCCTCTGCCATTGTGGGGTCTTGGGCAGTCAGGTAACCTCCCTGGGACTCCATTTCCTCATCATTAAAATTAGGAGATTGGAGCACAGGGCATTCCTGCATTAACATCCCAGGTGACTATTATTCTAACTGCATTGTTGTTACAGGAGTTAAATAATTGGCCCATACATCATTTTTCAACTTTTACAGTCTGCCTTTCTAAAAACGTCGGCCTGTTCATTGTCACGCTGTGAATAGCACCTGACTTCTGGCAGTAGTAGCCGTTCAGCACGCAGGTGCTTTCCCATACAAGGGCTCGTGTAACCCTCACAATAACCCTGTGAGGTGAACATTATCCTCCCCACTTTGCAGAGCGGTAAAGTGATTTGTCCAAAAGGACATAGTTAACAAGCAGCAGCAGAGTCTGGACTCAAATGTGGTTTTGTATGCCTTCCGTAATACAATGTAAATAGCTTTATAAGAGATTGAATTCAGCTCTCAAGAAGGACTTCCAGGTGGTGAACTAATTAAGCCCCAGTGTGGTTTTTTAGAGAGATAGTGTAACCTTTTCCGGGGAAGATTCTGGGTAGAGAGTTGAGGGCCACAGGTGCTGGTGCTGGGACCCCTTCTTGCCTCTAATCCTGCAAGAAGAGATTCTCAAACTTTGCCTCTGGGCGGCAGGTGCGCTTCCTGGAGCAGCAGAACAAGCTGCTGGAGACCAAGTGGCAGTTCTACCAGAACCGCAAGTGCTGCGAGAGCAACCTGGAGCCTCTGTTCAATGGCTACATCGAGACGCTGAGGCGGGAGGCCGAGTGCGTGGAGGCCGACAGCGGGAGACTGGCCTCTGAGCTCAACCATGTGCAGGAGGTGCTGGAGGGCTACAAGAAGAAGTGAGTGCAGGCAGGGTGGGCTCAGGAAAGGGCTCAGAGCACTCAGCTTCCCAAGCACAGGGGTGTGTCAGGCCTGTAGCTGAGGTCTTCGCCTGAGGACAGAGAGAACCTATACTCTTTGCCCTTCCTCAAGGCACAAGGGTTGTTTGAGCTGGTCCCAGCCTTCTGGGGGATAGGAGTTCGTCTCCTTTCCCTATCAGCAGATCAGGGAAATGACACTTTCTTTGTCGATCCACTAGACTTGAGACCTCAAAAGAATTACTATTCCTTGGTCCCTTTGAAAGAAGCCCTGGTGGCATAGTGGTTAAGCGCTCAAAGGGTAAACAAAAGGTCAGCATTTGGAACCCATCAGCTGCTCCATGGGAGAAAGATGTGGCAGTCTGCTCCCATAAAAATTACAGCCTTGGAAACCCTATGGAGTAGTACTACCCTATCCTATAGGGTCATTATGAGTCAGAATCGACTCTACAGCAATGGGTTTGGGTTTTTTTCTGTTTGATCCCCTCGAGGTCAGCTGTCAAAGTCCTAGGCATTCTTCTTCAGTCTTCTCCTTCACTCAACCAACATTTGCTGAGCACCTACCATGTGCTGCTCAGACACTGGGCTAGGTGCTGGGGGTTCAGGGTTGAGCCATTGGCATAGTCCCTCTTCTTGTGAGGTTTACCGTCTGCTGGGGAGGCAGACATGACATAGTCACAGTGAGCTTTAATTACAAAGTGTGACGTAAGGTATGACGGATACACACTGGGTGCTCTAAAGAAATCTGGTTTCTAGTGAGTGCTAGCTTCCTTCAGCAATGCTCTCAGCCACAGACTCCCAGACCCACCATGCCGCTTCCCCTTTCTCTGAGCTGACCTCCCCACAGAGCAGACGGAAGTGGCAGGGGTGACTTCTCTTGGCTCAGCATAGGAGGGGCATGACAGAGGAGATCCCACTACCTGCTACAAAGTAGGGACCAGAAGAGGATCAGAGGGAAGAAATATGGAAACATGAGTGAGAAAAACAGCCATCTCCTGCTCTCTAACCACACACATTTACACACACACAGACACACAACTTCCAGACCCTGACCCCACCCTACTTCCACTCCCTACAGAAAAGCTCAAAGGTGCTGAAGGGAGAGAGTACTTGCAGCCTGATTTCTCCTTGATCCCACCCCATTTCCTTTGGAGGCAGGGGGATGGAGCAAGGGTAGGTCTAGGAATCAGGCTTGTTTGCATGAGTGCTTCTTGGTCAAGGTGGAGAACTGCTCAGACAAGGTCCTGTTCTCCCCCACCCATCACAGGTATGAAGAAGAAGTTGCCCTTCGGGCCACAGCTGAGAACGAGTTTGTGGCTCTAAAGAAGGTGAGTGCCTGGAAGCCCAGTCCCCCTCCCCAGGTCCCTGAGCACTCCGTCCTCTCTGCCCTGCCACACTGCAGCCATGTCCTCAGAGCACCCTGAGGGGAGCTGGCCTCATGGCCCTTGCTCCCTCACACAGGAGGTGGACTGCGCCTACCTCCGCAAGTCAGACCTGGAGGCCAACGTCGAGGCCCTGACCCAGGAGATTGACTTCCTGCGGCAACTGTATGAGGAGGTAAGGGGGCCTTCAGCCTCGGTGGGCACAAAAGTGGCTCTGATGGGATCCTGACCCCTGCCCAGACCCCCCCAGGCAAGAAGGAAGCCTGCTGACATGTGAACCCAAGCTTGAGGCTGGGCGGGGGCGGGGGTTAGAGAGGACAGGGAGAGGGAAGGATAAGGGAGGTCGAGGGATGGAAAACCAAAAAGGTCAAAATTAGTTAGGGGCAAGAGTGTGAGCTCTCCGGGATGGCTGTGTTGCCAAACCACCCAAGTCTTTTCCCTAAGCCAATGGAGACACAGAAGCATAGGTCACCCCAAGCATCAGACAAGCCTCAAATTTGTTTACTCTGGCCCAGGATCTTCTCTGACAGCCAACAGCCTTCCTTTACACGGTTGGTCTCAGGAGTGTAGGTCCCTTGAGAGCATCCTGGAGCATGCTAGCTGGAGGGTAGCAGCCTGAATAATTCCAGAAGCAAGCATTTGGGAAGTGGTTGTGTTTTCCTCTAGAAGGAATGTCTCATTTGTGTATAAAGTTACACAATTTCATCAGGGCATTTTCTGTTCCATCCATGAAAAGTTAGCTCCAGACAAGTAAAGGGTGTTATAGCCATAGACCAAGAGTGGCTGCAGATTAGGAAAAGTCCAGAAAAAGTGGTTGTTCTTCCTCATCACCTACCTCCACCCCTACAGGAGATCCATGTCCTCCACTCCCACATCTCAGACACTTCAGTCGTGGTGAAGATGGACAACAGCCGGGACCTGAACATGGACAGCATCATCGCCGAGATCAAGGCTCAGTACGATGACATCGCCAGCCGCAGCCGGGCTGAGGCTGAGTCCTGGTACCGCAGCAAGGTGAGTGACACAGGACACCTGCCTTCGAGACATAGCAGTGGGAGGGTGCAAGGAATATATTAGAAAAGGCTTCTTTTGTCTGGGGATTCTGATGCCAAAGACAACTGGGGAGTGTCCTTCCACAGGGTAACCACTAGTCTGCCAGTTTGTCATACTATGGTATCTTGCATGTTGCTTTGATGCAGGAAGCTATGCTACTGGTATTCAAAAATACCAGCAGGGTCAGCAGAGGTGGAAAGGTTTCAGTGGAGCTTCCAGACTAAGACAGATTAGGAAGAAGGACCTGACAGTCTACTTCTAAAAAATATTGGCCAGTGAAAACCTTATGAGTAGCAGTACAACATTGTCTGATATAGTACTGGAAGATGAGCCCCCTAGGTTAGAAGGCACTCAAAATACGACTGGGGAAGAGCTGCCTCCTCAAAGTAGAGTCAATCTTAATGACGTGGATGGAGTAACGCTTTTGGGACCTACGTTTGCTGATGAGACACAACTCACAATGAGAAGAAATAGCTGAAAACATCCATTAATATCAGAATGTGGCATGGATGAAGTATGAATCTAGGAAAATTGGAAGTTGACAAAAATTAAATAGAATGCTTGAAGATGGATATCCTAGGCATTAGTAAGCTGAAATGGACTGGTATTGGCCATTTTGAATCAGACAAACATGTGCTCTACTATGCTGGGAATAACAAATTGAAGGGGAATGGCATGACATTCATCATCAAAAAGAACATTTCAAGATCTATCCTGAAGTACAGCACTGTCAGTGATAGAATGATATCCATATGCCTACAAGGAAGACCAATTAATGTGACTATTATTCAAATTTACACACCAACCACGAATGCCAAAAATGAAGAAACTGAAGATTTTTACCAACTTCTGCCATCTGAAACTGATCAAACCTACAATCAAGATGCATTGATAATTACTGGTGATTGGAATGGGAAAATTGGAAACAAAGAAGGATCAGTAGTTGGAAAATACGGCCCCTGTTATAGAAATGATGTCAGAGATTGGGTGATAGAATTTTGCAAGACCAATGACCTATTCATTGGAAATATCTTTTTTCAACAACATAAAGTGACTATACACATGGACCTCACCAGATGGAATACACAGGAATTAAATAGACTACATCTGTGGAAAGCTCAATATCATCAATCAGAACAAGGCCAGGGGCCAACTGTAGAACAGACCATCAATTGCCCGTATGCAAGTTCAAGCTGAAGCTGAAGAAAATTGAAACAAGTCCACGAGAGCCAAAGTACGATCTTGAGTATATCCCACCTGAATTTAGAAACCATCTCAAGAATAGACTTGACACATTGAACACTAATGACTAAAGACCAGACTCATTGTGGGATGACATCAAGGGCATCATACATGAAGAAAGCAAAAGGTCATTAAAAAGACAGGAAAGAAAGAAAAGACCAAAATGGATGTCAGAAAGAGTCTGAATCTTGCTATTGAACGGAGAGCAGCCAAAGCAAATGGAAAAAATGATGAAGTAAAAGAGCTGAACAGAAGATTTCAAAAGGCAGCTCGAGAAGACGAAGTAAAGTATTATAATTAAATGTACAAAGATATGAAGTTAGAAAACCAAAAGAGAAGAACACACTCAGCATTTCTCAAGCAGAAAAAACTGAAGAAAAAATTCACGCCTCAGGTTGCAATACTGAAGCATTATACAGGCAAAATATTGAACAATGCTGGAAAGACATATGCAGAGTTACTATACCAAAAAGAACTGGTTGACATTCAACCATTTCAGAAGGTAGCATATGATCAGGAACCAATGGTATTGAAGGAAGAATTCCAAGCTGCACTAAAGGCATTGGTTTAAAAAAAAAAAAAAAAAGGCTCCAGGAATTGACAGAATGCCAGTTGAGATGTTTCAACAAACAGATACAATGCTGAAAGTGCTCACTTGTCTATGCTAAGAAATTTAGAAGACAGCTACCTGACCAACCAACTGGAAGAGAACCATATTTGTGCCCAAAGGTGATCCAACAGAATGTGGAAATTATCGAAAAATATCATTAATATTACACACAAGTAAAATTTTGCCGAAGATTATTCAAAAACAGTTACAGCAATACATTGACAGGAAACTGCCAGAAATTCAAGTCAGGTTGAGAAGAGGATGTGGAATGAGGGATAGCATTGCTGATGTCAGGTGGATCTTGGCTGAAAGCAGACAATATCAGAAAGATCTTTATCTGTGTTTTACTGACTATGCAAAAGCATTCAACTGTGTGGATCACAACAAATTATAGATAACATTTCAAAGAATGGGAATTCCAGAACACTTAATTGTGCTCTTGAGGAACCTATACATAGACCAAGAGGCAGTTGTTTCAACAGAACAAGGGGTTACTGAGTGGTTTAAAATCAGGAAAAGTGTGTGTCAGGGTTGTATCCTTTCACCATATTTATTCAATCTATATGCTGAGCAAATGATCCAAGAAGCCAGACTATATGAAGAAGAACGAGACATCAGGATTGGAGGAAGACTCATTAACAACCTGCAATATGCAAACTACCCAACCTTGCTTGCTGAAAGCTAAAAGGTCTTAAAGCACTTACTGATGGAGTTCAAAGACTACAGCCTTCATAACAAAAACAAAAATCCTCACAACTGGACCAATAAGCAACATCATGATAAACGGAGAAAAGATGGAAGTTGTCAAGGATTTCATTTTACTTGGATCCACAATCAACACCCATGGAAACAGCAGTCAAGAACTCAAACAATGTATTGTGTTGGGCCAATCTGCTGCAAAAGACCTCTTAAAAGTGTTAAAACTCAAAGATGTCACTTTGAGGACCTAGGTGTGCCTGACCCAAGCCATGGTATTTTCAATAGCCTCATATGCATGCAAAAGCTGGGCAATGAATAAGGAAGTCTGAAGGAGAATTGACACCTTTGAATCATGGTGTTGGTGAAGAATATTTAATATACCATGGACTGCCAGAAGAACAAACAGTCTTGGAAGAAGTATAGCCAGAACGCTCTTTAGAATCGAAGTTGGCAACACTTCGTCTCACATACTTTGGACATGTTATCAGAGTGGACTAGTCCCTGGAGAAGGACATCATGCTTGGTAAAGTAGAGGGTCAGCAAAACAGAGGAAGACCCTCAAGGAGATAGACTGACACAGTGGCTGCAACAATGGACTCAAACATAGCAACGATTGTGAGGATGGCACAGGACTGGGCAATGTTTTGTTCTGGTATACATGGGTCACTATGAGTCGGAACTGACTCAGTGGCACCTAACAACAACTTCCCTAGGGATATATAAGAGTAGGGCAGACAGCTCTCATTGGGGTGGTGCAGGTAGGACTGCTATGTGTGGTTAAGCAGGCTGAGCACTGTACAACCTGCACAATCATTCCTGGTATCCTGATAAGCATCCCTGCTTTCCTGCAGTGCGAGGAGATGAAGGCCACGGTGATACGGCACGGGGAGACCCTGCGCCGCACCAAGGAGGAGATCAACGAGCTGAACCGTGTGATCCAGAGGCTGACAGCCGAGGTGGAGAATGCCAAGTGCCAGGTACGGGTCAGCCCATGCCCAAGATCAGAGAGGCTGAGGGCCTCCCTAGGGTCACACAGCCAATGTGTGCACAATCTAGATCTCCCCATTCATTCTCCAGCCTGTTTACATGACCAGAGTTCCTGATGGTAGTAACTCAGGGAGACCCAGGGAATGAAGGAGAGAAGGTCCTGTTCCTGGATTATTTGTTCCCTGTTGGGTGGAAAACACTGAGCAAATCCAGGAAATGAACAGAGGGACCCAGGGTCCATAACCTACTTTGTTCTCTTCTGGGCCCCCAGAATTCCAAGCTGGAGGCTGCAGTGAGCCAGGCTGAGCATCAGGGTGAGGCGGCCCTCAACGATGCCCGCTGCAAGCTGGCCGGGCTGGAGGAGGCCCTGCAGAAGGCCAAGCAGGACATGGCCTGCCTGCTCAAGGAGTACCAGGAGGTGATGAACTCCAAGCTGGGCCTGGACATCGAGATCGCCACCTACAGGCGCCTGCTGGAGGGCGAGGAGCAGAGGTGGGGCCCAACCCAGCTGCCCTAAGAACTCTGCTTGCATAGACCCACCCACCTTTGATTCTTCCAAGTCCCAGAGAGCTAGCCCCAAGCTCGGCTCTTAGCTTTGTGGATCTAGGTCTCAAAAGACAGGATGTCGGACAAGTTCTCCTCATTATACAGAGGAAAAAGCAAAGCCAGTGTCACGTGCTGTCCAGAGTCCCAGGGTACCCAGGGCCCCACCAGCATAAGAACCTAGGCACCCTACCTCTCAGTTCAGAACATCCTCACTCTTCCAAGTCCTGGTTACACAAAGACATTAATATTCTCCAGAAATAGCCCTGAGATGATCCTTTTCTGACCTGATTTCTCTTCCCCTTCCTCACCTTTCCCCTACTCAGGCTGTGTGAAGGCGTTGGAGCTGTGAATGTCTGTAAGTATCTTGAGCCCTGAAAAGGAAAATTTTAGGTTGGGCAACAACAAAGATTTCCTGGTTATGAGTGTATGGAAACACTGGGAGAAGTGTTTCTAATAATTCCCCCAGTATAGGGGAGTAGGTTGGTCATCAGCAGGAAAGACTGAGGTTAGCCTGCAGGAAGAACCTCATAGCATGAATGGGTTGGGGGCAGGAGAAAGAATAATAAAATGTCACTGCAGGAAGGAACCTCAGGTATCACTCAATACAACCTCCACCTCATAGAGCTGAGGAAACAGAGGCCCAAAGAGGGGAAGGGACTTGCCCAACGTTACAAAGCAAAACCAGGTCCCCTGACTCCCAGGATAGAGTTCCCTCTGTGCCTTCAGAACTAGACCTAAAAACCCTTGAGTGCTTCCCTGGAGGACTAAAGGAAGGTGGCCAGATGAGGTCACCAGCCAAGTCTCCTGACCCTGCTCTTACCTCTACAGGTGTCAGCAGCTCCGGGGGTGGTGTTGTCTGTGGGGACCTCTGCATGTCCGGCTCCCGGCCTGTGACAGGCAGCGTCTGCAGTGCCCCCTGTAGCGGGAACCTGATGGTGAGCACCAGAACGTGCGCCCCCTGCGGCCCACTCAACACCACTTGTGGAGGGGGCTCCTGCAGCCTGGGGAGATGTTAGGTGCCCCAAAAGAGAGCCAGAGAAGCCGTTTCTGTCTGCCAGACGTGCCACTGCCCCACCCCAACTGAGAACAGTGGTGCATCAGTAGTTGTTCCCCTTGTGTTCTGAGAATACACCGCCCGCGTGCTCCCATCAGCCACTTTTGTCATCTAGTCCTACCGGGAAGGCACCAGCTGCCTGGGAATGGGCCCATCCCTTCCCCCATCTTGGCCTCCAGACCCTCCAGGAAGAAAGGCTTTTCTTCCATGGAAGGACCAATGCCTGACTGGCTCCCACACCTCTCTGGCCTCTCGTCTCCTGTTTTTTCCAATAAACTGGGGAACCTGCTTTCTGGGCTGCAATGTCTTGCTTTCTTGGAGTGTGCCATGTCCACCAACTGATGAGCACCCCAGACCAGTGAGATGGCCTGATGACTAGAGTCCTTCTGGCCTGTCTTCAACCTAGACACCTGCAAGGCCTGTCCCCAAATAGTGCCATCCTCCTTGGCCAGGCAGTGCTACCTGTGCTCACAGCACCTTTCACCTGAGTAATATCTGTCAGTTTGAGGTAGTTTGGGACACTGTTCTTCCAACTGGTTCTGAAAGGAACTAGAGGGAGGCTGTAGAATCTGTTGGAAGGCAGTGTGTGCATGTTTGGTTTTCACCCCTCCCACACACACACACCTCTATCTTTCCTTGGTATACTTTCACCTGCCCCTACCATCCCCACCACCACCACACATATGCATCACAGCAGCAACCACTCACAGTGCCAACAGCCACCCTGGGATGGAGGCCCTGTGTCAATCTGGATACCACCCCTCACAATTCCCACTGTCCTCCCCATGCTGCCCATCACCCAGGAGTGATGAGACGACCCTTGATGCCCACACTGGCCCCTATTCTTCTCCCAACCCTGTACACACACAGTTCTTCAGTACCCAGGACTGCCCTCCCCTGCAGCTGGGAATAGGATCCAATCTACCCTCTTCGTGACTTCCCACACTCACTGTCCTCAGCCCCAGATACTTCAGAGCTTCAATCCCAACACTAAGATGTCTCCTCTGCCCCTTCCCAAGGCTCAATTGCTCGTCCCCTGCTCAGAAAGAATCTGGAGAGTTCTTGGGAGGAAGGCTTTGTGAAACCCCTAACCATATTCTTGAAGAACAAGGCTTGAAACAGTCCTCCCAAGGCTCCACCCTGCTCCTCATGCAGTCCATTTCCTTCTCGCTGGCCCTCTTCATGCCTCCCCTTTGCCCTGCCCAATTTTGACCACACTTCCTCCAGATCCTGACCTTTCCCATTCATCTCACCAAGCTCTCCTTGGAGAACTCCACCTCCTTCACTCCCTCCCAGAATCTCTAGGGCCCCTAGGGCCCCCTAGACTCCACATCCAAGTTCCCTCTGCTCCTGATCTCCCTCCCACTTCCTGACCCCTGAGTCTGGGGCCTCTTACTTCCCCTTCTCCCTAGGTCAGGCTCTCAGCTCCTCCCAGGCAGACCTGCTCCCTAGCTCATGCCCTTCCCACATATATTTTGCCATCAAACATTAAAGTACCTTAGAGCCCTTCTCTCACATTTCTGCACATTCTCCTTGGGCAACCACATGACTCTCTTGAACTTCAGTCAACTCCCTGGGTAGTATCTTCCCTGGCTAATATCCTCCCACTGTGCTTCAGAGTCCTGATGACTCTCCTCTAGCCCTAATCGCACTCCTCAGCTTCAGATCCACATGCCCCATTTCTTACAAGACATCTCCACTAGGGAGCCGTAGAGACCCTTCAAACTCAACAGACCTCCAAGCTTAACTCATTGTTTCCCATCCTATCAAACCAATTCTCCACCCATCTCCCCTATCAAGATCATCAACACAATTGCTCTAACCAGCATCATTAGCAACACACAACAGTGTGAAATATCACAATTAGCCTGAGAATTCCAGAGACAAGAGGAACGTTTGAATTCCAATCTCCTAATCTACAGGTAAGGAGCCCTGGTAATGCAATGGTTAAGAGTTTAGCTGCTAACCAACAGGTCAGCTGTTCAAACCCACCTATGGCTCCACAGGAGAAAAGACCTGGCAATCTGCTCCTGTAAAGATTACAGCCTAGAAAAACCTATGGGGCAGTTCTACTCTGTCCTATAGGGTCACTATGAGTCGGAATTGACTGACAGCACACAACAACAAGTATCTCTCTAAGCCATATCTTACCTCTCTCCCCACTGCTACCACCACTGTTTGACCACCACCATCTAGGCTGGAGTCCTACTCCTCTCTCCCTGCAATCCTCTATTCTTGGAACAGCCAGAGAGATCTTTATAAAACATAGATCTGACCTTTCAGTGGTTCCCCACTGCTCTTGGGATGAAGTCCAGACTCTTAAACATAACTTCCTGATCCTACGTATCTATCTCTGACAGATGGATCAGTGCCTTCTCTCAAGACTCCCCATTCCCCACAGCCCCAGTCTTCCAAGATGTGATGAACACCTGTCCAATGAGGGGTTGGGCCAGAGGCTCTCAAAAGGCCTTTTCAGTTCTGACCCTCTTGGGAAGTGACTCTGGGATCTGCTCTGGGATTTTAACACTCCTTTCCCAGGGACTTAAGGGTACTGTAAAAGGACAGCCATCCTTGAGAGGTCATCAAGGTGCCACCTGGGAGAGCCCAGACTGGGAAAATATTTTTGGCTATGACATATGTGACAAGGGTCTAATCTCTAAAATCTATAGAACACTTCAACACCTGAACAACAAAAAGAAAATAACCCAATTAAAAAATGGACATAGGATATGAATGGATACTTCACCAAAGAAGACATTCAGGCCGCTAACAGACACATGAGGAAATGCTCGTGATCATTAGCCATTACAGAAATGCAAATCAAAGCTACAATGAGATACCACCTCACCTCACCTCAATATTACTGACATGAATCAAAAAAAAAAATACAGAAAATAACAAATGTCGGAGAGGTTGCGGGGAGATTGGAACTCTTACTCACACTGCTGGTGGGAATGTAAAACGGTACAACCACTATGGAAAATGATATAACACCTCCTTAAAAAGCTAGAAATAGAAATACAATATGATCCAGCAATCTCACTCCTAGGAATATATCACAGAGAAATAAGAGCTGTCACACGAATAGACATATGCACACCCATGTTCACTGCAGCATTATTCACAACAGCAAAAAGATGTAAACAGCCTAAGTGCCCATCAACAAACGAATGGATAAACAAACTACGGTACATGCACGCAATGGAATACTACACGATAAATCCGCGAAACATCTCACAACATGGATGAATCTGGAGGACTTTGTGCTGAATGAAATAAGTCAATTATACAATGACAAATACTGTATGAGACCACTATTATAAAACCCTAAGAAAAAGTTTAAACACACACACAAAAAAAACTTTGATGGTTACAAGGGAGGGGATAACTGAAGAGGAGAAATCACTAACCAAATAGTAGACAAGTGATAACTTTGGTGAAGAGAAAGACAACACACAGTATAGGGGAAGTCAGCACAACTTGACCAAGGCAAAGTTGTAGAAGCTTTCTAGACACATCCAAACATCTTGAGGGACAAAGTTACTGGCTGAAGGCTAGGGACCATTGTCTCGGAGAACATCTAGGTCAATTGGCATAACATAGTTCCTAAAGAGAATGTTCTACATCCTACTTTGGTGAGTATCATCTGGGATCTTAAAAGCTGGCAAGCAGCCATCTAAGATACATGTATTGGTTTCATCCAGTCCGGAGCAAAGGAGAATGAAGAAAACCAATGACACATGGAAAATATTAGTGCAAAGGACTAACGGATCGCATGAACCACAGCCTCCACCAGCCTGAGCCCAGAAGAACGAGATGGTGCCTGGCTACCACCACCAACCACTCTGACAGGGATCACAGTAGAGGCTCCTGAACAATGCGAGAGAAAAATGTAGAACAAAGTTCAAATTCACCAAAAAAAGACCAGACTTACTGGTTTGACAGAGACTGGATGAACCCCCAAGACTGGCCCCTGGACACTCTGCTGACTCAGAACTGAAGCCACTCCTGAAGTCCACCTTTCAGCCAAAGATTAGACAGGCCTACCAAACAATAACACACGTGAGGAGCAGGCTTCTTAGTTCAGTCACGTATATGGCACCAAATGGGCAACACCTGCCCAAAAGGAAAGACAAAAAGGCAGGAAGGGACAGGAAAACTGGACGAATGGACACAGGAACCCAAGGTGGAAAGGGAAAGGGGGAGAGGGCTGACACAATGTGGGGATTGCAACCAAAGCCACAAAAAAATTTGTGTATAAATTTTTGAATGAGAAATTAATTTGTACTGTAAACTTTCACCTAAAGCACAATAAAAAATTTTTTTTTTAAAAAAGAACAACAACAGCAAAAGAGGTAGGATTTGAGAAGGATCATGGAAAAGTCCAGGAACTCTAAGTTCAGTAAGGCTGAGGGGAGATTGAGGGTGTACTCTTCAGTGCCTTCTAAAAGCTTAAAATGAATTCTTCTAGACTCTTCTCCACTGTCATTTCCCACCCTAACCCGAACTCCATCCCATAAACGCTTTCTTCATCCAAGGCCATTCTCATTCCTATTCCCTTCAAGGTGGTTTTCCCATCATTCTGCAGAGGTAGATAGTATGGGCCAATTAACGAGGCCTTCCACCCTTCAGAGATAGCCAAATGCCTCTTCCCTTGAAGAAGGGTCCTGTCCATGGGAGTTTCTTGCTGGCTTCTGACGAATATGAGCTTTCCAGATATCAGGTCCCTTTGGGCGGACAAGCCAGAGATAAGGCCGGGTGTGGTAGTGACAATACTCAGAGTAATGGTCCCTCAGCTTCTGCCCTGCTCTTCACACTGGCCAAAGCTCTTGCTCATTCAGTGACCTGGTGGTATCACCCCAATACATGGGTAAACTAACTGAGGTTCATGAAGTGGCTTGACCACATACTGTTGGTGACAAAGCCAGGACAAGACCCTAAGACTCCAGACTTCCAGACCCTAGTTTACAACTCAACTCTGCCTCCTGCTATGCAGAGGCTGGGAATGCTGTGCTGTTATGATATTTTTATAATAATAGTAGATACCAATTTTTAATATCTATTACGTGCCATATTATACTTTAAACTTTTATTCATGTTATCTCATTTAACCCTTCTGTGGTAGTTCTGAGGATGGCCCCCAAAAATTTCTCCCCTCTCTTTGTATGCCACTCCTTACATCAAAATGTGGAGTCTATTTTCCGTCGCTTTGAATCTGGTCTGGCCTTGTGACTGCTCTGACCAGTAGTGGTACAAGTGACCTTCTGGGGCTTCTGCACCCAGGCCTCAAGAGGATTGGCAGCATATGGAGGAGAACAGGGGCCCCTGGCCATCAGCTCCAGCTGAGCTCCCAACAGGTAGCCAACACCAAATACTAATATGAGTAAAGCCATTTTGGATCTTCCAGTCATCCCAGAGCCGTAGCCAATAATATGGAGCAAAAGAATCTCTCAGTCAATCCATCCAATCATGAAAAGTATTACCGTTGTTTTAAACCACTAAGTTGTGGGATACATTTTATGCAGCAATAGATGATTGAAAGAGAAACTGGTACCTGAAAGAACTGTGCTGCTGTAACAAAACCTAAACCAAAACATTAGCTTTGGGAGCAGGCATCAAGCAGAAATTTGAATGTCCTCAGGGAAACAATTAATGAAGACTGGACAGACAGTGAGGACATCACTGTTAGATGCTGCAGAAAAGGCAACACACATCATGTTGTGTTGGCAAGTTTGGCAATACTGTTGTCCATAATAGCATGAAAAATCAAAAGGGCATCTAATGAACATGTGGCTCTGGCTAAGGAGATTCCCAGGCAGAATGCTGAAAATGCCAGCTGGCTTCCTCTAGCCACCTATGCTAAAATACAACAAGAGAGTACTGGACTACTATTTAGAGGAACTATAGAGGGCCAAGGTCCCTGGATGATACAGTTTATGCTCGACTGCTGACTCAAAGGCTGGTGGTTCAAACCCACCCAGTGATGCCACAGAAGAAAGGCCTGGCTATCTGCTGTTTTTACATTGCAGCCCAGAAAACATGGAACAGTTCTACTCTGTAACACACGGGGCCACCATGAATGGGAATCAACACAACAGCAATGGGTTTGGTTTTGATTAGAGAAGGCCAAGGACCGTCTTTTCAGTCAACAAATTCACGGTAAGAAATGGCTTCAGGGCAAAGGTCAAGTTCAAAATTCTGCTGATAAGCCACACCAGATCAAGAGTGTAGCTATTAGACCCTTTGTTAAGATCTCAGAAAGATTTAATTCAGAGTGTCATAGACTCACTCAGTTGACAGAGATTTCTGAGGAAAAGATAGGCTTCATAGACCCTCTCAGCCAGACTATAGGGTCTCTAAAAATCTTACGGTTGTTGTCCCACAGCATCGTGACTCTAGCCCAAGATTAAGAGGGGCCTGTCTCAAAGAGATTTAGGGGTATGAGTTTTGTCTAATAAAGTCTATTATAACTTGATACATCAGAAACAGAGTTTTTGAAGGAGTTATAGCAGCTCTAACTAAAACGGACAGACAGAGGCAAAAGGAAAACAGACCTCTGGGCCTCAACCTCCTCCAGACAGAGAGCATGCTAAGAAATCTACTCAACTCAGCTGCAAGCATGGGCCATTCCTCATGAACAATGAAGGATGATTCAGAAGGTAGAGCCAAGATTTCAAAAGGTGGAGCCAAGAACCAAGGGGAACCACTTAGAGGGAATAAAACTGTTCCCTAATCAAATATAATCCCTGCCTCCAGAACAGGAGGAATTGGCAATGTATGTCTGCCTATATTTAGAATTATTATGAATCAGTGATTGCTAAGTATCTTCAATTTTCCGTCTTTCTAAATGGGACTGCCTACTGTAGCTGTTCTATCCCTTTCTCACTATTGCATGAGGGGTGCTAGGGGGAGAGAAAACTGATCTTCTCAATTCACAGGTTTTCAGATTGAGATAAATCATAATGGAGGAGCTGCACCAAAAAGCCACACCCAAAGAGCTTCATCTGCACCTGAATCCAATCCAAATGACAAGATCCTGAACTTCAACCTGACACCATCATAATGGGATGAAACTTTGGGGGATCTTGGGAAGAGGTGAGCACATGTGGGAGGGTTATGAATTGTTGTCAGAGAGTGAACAATGGAAGCGAGTCTCCAAAAGTGGCCCCCAGCAGTTCCTTCCCTTTCTGTACATGTAAGCCACTCCTCACACCAACGAGTGGAGCCTATATCCCCTACCCTTGAATCTGGGATAGCTTGTGCCTGCTTAGATCAATAGAATGTGGTGGAAGTGACCTTCTGGGACTTATGAGATCAGACCTAAAGAGGACTGTAGCTTCTGCTTCCTTTTTCCTTCATCTTGTACCCCAGTCACCAGGCTGTAAAGAAACCCAAGCAGCCACATGATAAAGGCCTGTTATGGAGAAAAACCAAGGTCTCTGTATGCCAGTTATCAGTATACTGCTTCTCAGCTCCAAAATCACACTTTATTGCCTGCTCTGTGAAAATGGAGATGGACCTATTAAATATTTTTTATTTGTCTGCTGGCACAATATTAAGCCTTGTCAGTAGAGAACGCTGTAGAGACATTGGAGGTGTAAGACACTTTTCTTCCTGGTTAAAGTGTGCTGCTCTTGGCAGCCTCCTGCAGCACCACAGATTCTCCAGCACTCAGCTACTGCAAGGCGGACAGCTCCTACAATGCCTAGCTACTACTGTACAAGCAGGGCCCAGTGGTCAGCAGCATTCTGTGGTCAGCCACCTCCCCGAGTACCCTTCTTAGATGGTTTGGGAATATCTTCCCCTAGCAGCCTAGAGAGCAGACTACTGGCAAGTTCTAGAGGGTGGATTTCCAGCAAGTTCTGCCAATACAGCACATAGTGACTCCTCTACCATGAACCATGAGTTTTCTCCAATAAGATCTGGATCTCAGCCAAAGGAAGGTCCTCTTCCTTGGGTCCTCCATCTCAGGGTTAGGGGTAGGGGCTGCTCCTTGTAGTTGCAGCTCCTATAGTCTTTATAGTTCTTGTGTTTTATTAGCCAATTCCTCATTACTCCAATTCCCTGTTATAGTTAATAATTCTTTATGTTGAACTTCTTCTGTCCAACTTACTGTCCCCCGACTGGACCCTGACTGATATATCCTGGCCAAACATCCCCGCTGAGTTCCAAATCCAGTACTTTATCCAACCATGTGAGTAAAGCTATTTTGGAACTTCCAGCCATCCAGCACCTAAACACCACCATTTAAAGAAGAAGAACTTCCCTGTCAACCAACAGAATCAAGAGAAAAAATAATTTATTGGTTTAAGCCTTTACCTTTTAGAGTGGTTTGTTATGCAACAGTGGATATCTAAATACCTCCCTACAGTCCAGTATGTAGCACTAATCCATTTTACAGAGGAAGAAGCCAAAGTTCAGCAAGAATTAGTAACTTGCCCACAATTACAGAACTAGTAAACAGCTAAACCAGCATTCAAACGTGAGGCTGTATTAACAAAACCCTTTCAAAGACAGTCTCACCTAGGGAGCTGGGAGGGACCTTAGGAATACTGCCCAACTTCCCTCATTCTACAGCTAAGGACACTGAAGCTCAAAGGGTGGAAGTTACTCGCCCAAAGTCACACGTTTGTTAAATGGCAGATACAAGACAGGACTCTGAATTAGACACTCAATTCTCCTGATGCTCAGCCCAATGTTCTTCCTCTCCCCACTCTGCCTTTCTCACATGCCTTTCCTCCATTCTCACCTCCACACCTTTCCTCATGCAGTTCCCTGCTCCAGAAATGCCTCTTGGAGGCAAAATTGCCTGGTTGAGAACCCCTAGAAGACATTTGTCAACATCTGAAGACATCTTTGGTTGTGACAACTGGTGGGCAGTGCTACTGGAACCTAGTGGGTAGAGGCCAGGGATGTCACTAAACATCCTACAGTGCACAAGACAGCCCCACAACAAAGAATTATTCTTCCCAAAATGTCAGTAGTGCTGAAGTTGAGAAACCTTGGACTAGGAAAGCCCTTGATCCCACAAGAGTCCCTGCCTCTAGGCATCTTCCCTTGTTTACCCCCAAGGCTTGGGGTGCTCAAGGCCAGATGGGCAGCATCTACTGCAGTCATTTTCACCTGCTGAAAAATAGGTGGATGGAGAGGTCCTAAGGAAATCTCTGGCAGAAAGTACCTATCACAGGAGAGCGCTGGCATTTTCAAGACTCTGAGGCACCAGGTTTGATTAGCTACAATTAGTTTATTGGAAACACAGACCGAAACAAAGGCAGACGTGCAGGCAGTTGAGTCATTGACTTTCTAGAAGCTTCTGCAGGCAGCCCTGGAAAGGGGCCACTCTCCCTTCTCACAGGTCATGACCCCAGCAGAGTTACAGAAAAACCACCATCAATGTTCCCCATCTCCATTCCACAGGGAGAAGCATGCTGCCAGATTTCAGGAGGAGCAAACAGGCAGATTTAGGGGCAAGGGGGCACCCTCTTCCTCCAAGCTTGGGCGAAGGCATCAGGCAGGAGCAATGAATCCAGCAAATAACAGAAGGCAGACGAAAAAGATGAGTCATCAAGACAACAAACTGACTACTAGGAAAGGCTTCAGAAAGATGCCAAGGTGCCACCTCAGCCTCCAGGGCTAAGGTCGGGGGGAGGGGGCACAGAGGGGAGCGGGTAGAGAGGGTGTGAGAAAGTACACATCTGACAACTGGTTCTTGGGAGGCTGACAGTGCGTGCAGCAGTGGGAGGTGCATTCCGGTTACGGGAGGTCCTGGCTGGGTGGAGGGTGACGGTGATGCTCTCTCGCTGAGGCTGCAGCCTCCTAGCATCTCTTACAGCTAACACTGCAGGCACTGGCCCCAGAGAAGGGGGCACAGGCGTTGGTGGTGCCTACCACCAAGTTGCTGTTGCTGGGGGTGCTGGAGACAGCCTGGGTGACAACAGGAGCAGTACTGGAGGCACAGAGATCGCCACAGACGACACCACCGCGGGAACTGCTGACGCCTGAATGGGGGAGAACAGGCAGAGGCATGCATTAGGCACATCCCCAGCCAGGCAGCTTTGCAACAAGCCAAAATGCCCCCCTCGGACCATTCCTGATGGAGAAGGGGGAAGGCCAGACTACTTACAGACATTCACGGCGCCAACGCCCTCACACAGCCTGTTGGGGAGAAGAAAAGAGAGAGGTCAGTACTGAGGGAAAGTCCCCAGACCACAAGGCTGAGGTGGCAGGTGAGAACCATAGCTCTCCTTCCAGTCACTAGCTGCAGGGAAGGGGCATTAATCAGGCTAATGCAGGAGCCAGCGTAGCTCCCGGTCACCATGTGGGTTCTGGGCCCTCCACCCGTTATTATCTATGCAACCTCCGGCTAGGATCTTAACCTCTCTCAGCTTAGGTTTCCTCATTGTGCAATTCTACTTAGGAAATCTGTTGTCAGAATTAAATCAAATAACGCATGTAAAGTGCTTAGTGCCTGGTACCCAGCAAGCACTTAGGAAGTGTTAGCTGCTACTGCTTCTATATCGGTGCTGATTGAATTGTACTTGCATCTGAGGGGCACCAGACTGAAGTCCCCAAATCTGGTCTGATTGGTGTCAGTAGAATGTGCACTTCAGGGGGGCAGAGGTTTGGTCTATTCTTTCCCCCACTGCAGTGCCTAAAACAATGCTGGCTCAATAAATAACTGATGCATGATGAATGGGATTTCAGAACTGAAACGGGCTCAGAGACTACCTACACCAATTCCTCCATTTGACAGATGGGGAAACTGAGTCTGAGAGAGAGGAGATGACCAATTAAGAGAGGCAAGGCTTTAATTAAAGCCACTTAACTCCAGCCTAACCCACATGTCCTTCCCACACAACACTGTCTCCCTAAGGGAAACAAACTTGAGTCCCCCTGAGATCACAGTGGCAAAGGGAAATCAGCTGCAAGTTAGAGAAGAATCCACAGCCAACCGTCTAACCACCCCATGCTCAGGTTTCCTAGGCAACACCAAAACTGCTGAGTTCACTCCAAGGGCTCTGTGTGGTGGAGGGCTGGGCCCATCAGCTTCCAGCGCTATCTGCATGTGTTTCTCCAACTTCCAAATTCAGCTTGATAAACTCCTCCTCCCAGAATTCTTCGCTAATAACACTCAGTGTCTCTGAGTTCTTCAATGCATGTACTTGAGTTTGTTGGGTGTCCCCATCTCTCCATTACACAGGACTCTCCCTGGATGCTCCCCTATATACCCACCTCAGGGGACTAGTTCCCTGCTATTTAATCTTAGTCCTACCTGCGGCAGTAGGAAACCACTTAAGAGGGCTCATTAGAATAGCCTAGGAGAGTTGTGGAAGAAGAACTGAGGAAACCAGAGGTGAGGAAGTACTGCCTAGAGAAGGTGTCCCCAAGCCTAGAGTGGAGCTTCTCAGGAACAGGGGTGACTTCAGCCTGACTCCTGACTCTGAGGGACAGATCTGTGGTTTGCAAAAGGTTCCAACCCCAGATCAGGGTCCAGGTGGGTCTGAGAGACTCAGATGGGAATATAAATGATACTCAAAAGACCTACTCAAATTATCTGTCCAGTTGCAGGAGAGGGAGGATTGGAAACAGAAGTCAAGTGGTGCCAGGACTGTGAGGGCCAGGGCACACTGAGAACCCAGGCAAAGCTGAGAAAGAAAATTGGCTAGGTACCCACCTCTGCTCCTCGCCCTCCAGCAGGCGCCTGTAGGTGGCGATCTCGATGTCCAGGCCCAGCTTGGAGTTCATCACCTCCTGGTACTCCTTGAGCAGGCAGGCCATGTCCTGCTTGGCCTTCTGCAGGGCCTCCTCCAGCCCGGCCAGCTTGCAGCGGGCATCGTTGAGGGCCGCCTCACCCTGATGCTCAGCCTGGCTCACTGCAGCCTCCAGCTTGGAATTCTGGGGGCCCAGAAGAGAACAAAGTAGGTTATGGACCCTGGGTCCCTCTGTTCATTTCCTGGATTTGCTCAGTGTTTTCCACCCAACAGGGAACAAATAATCCAGGAACAGGACCTTCTCTCCTTCATTCCCTGGGTCTCCCTGAGTTACTACCATCAGGAACTCTGGTCATGTAAACAGGCTGGAGAATGAATGGGGAGATCTAGATTGTGCACACATTGGCTGTGTGACCCTAGGGAGGCCCTCAGCCTCTCTGATCTTGGGCATGGGCTGACCCGTACCTGGCACTTGGCATTCTCCACCTCGGCTGTCAGCCTCTGGATCACACGGTTCAGCTCGTTGATCTCCTCCTTGGTGCGGCGCAGGGTCTCCCCGTGCCGTATCACCGTGGCCTTCATCTCCTCGCACTGCAGGAAAGCAGGGTTGCTTATCAGGATACCAGGAATGATTGTGCAGGTTGTACAGTGCTCAGCCTACACAACTATACGTGGCAGCCCTGCTCATGCCACCCCGATGAGAGCTGTCTGCCCTTCTCTTACTAACCCTAGGGAAGGACCCTCCACAACTGTCTTAGGCATCAGAATCCCCAGACTAAAGAAGACTTTTCCAATATAGACTTGCATCCCTTCCTCTGCCATGTGAGGAGGCAGGTATCCCTGCATCACTCACCTTGCTACGGTACCAGGACTCGGCCTCAGCCCGGCTGCGGCTGGCAATATCGTCGTACTGAGCCTTGATCTCGGCAATGATGTTGTCCATGTTCAGGTCCCGGCTGTTGTCCATCTTGACAATGACTGAAGTATCGGAGATGTGGGCATTGAGGACCCGGAGTTCCTGCAGGAGGAGGATGGTAGAAGCTTGTTTAGACCACAGCCTCATTCACTACAGCCTGTACCCAATCTTCACAGCCCCCATGCTCCCCAGGCCCTGCCCCTTCAGATAGCAACCCCCTGCCCAAATCCCTGTCATCCACATCAAGCCCTCTCTTCCAAGGCCTCCTGCTGGATTTCTGTCTGGGCCACATTCCCTCACCTCCTCATACAGTCGCCGCAGGAAGTCAATCTCCTGGGTCAGAGACTCCACGTTGGCCTCCAGGTCCGACTTGCGAAGGTAGGCACAGTCCACATCCTGTAAGGGTAAGGAGTGTTAGAGCTCAGAGGACCCCTGGTGATCATGACCCCAAACTCCTTTCTCTTCTAACCCACTATACGGAGGCCAGGGGAAAAGAATTCCCTGATTCCTGGTCCCATCCCACCTCTTTACCTTCTGACCCTTCCCAGGATGCACCGGCAACTTCTTCTCCTTCCCAGAACAAACCCTTTCATCCCTCCCACCTGAGCCATCTTGACCACTCATCACTCTTTTTTACCCTTCCCTGCTCCAGGAAGGAGGAGCCCTAGTGGTGCAATGGTTAAAGCAATCTGCTGCTAACCAAACATTTGGCGGGTCGAGCCCACCAGCTGCTCCTCAGGAGGAAGATGTGGCAGTCTGCTTCTGTAAAGATTTACAGCCTTAGAAACCCTATGGGGCAGTTCTACTCAATCCTACAGAGTCACTATGTGTCAGAATCGACTCGACAGCAGTGGGTTTGGTTTTGGTTGGGTTCCAGTAAGCCTGACGAAACTATTTCCCCAGATCTGCCAATTTGACCCCTTTCCTCTCCCCCCAGCAGGCCTCTAAGACTCCACCTGGCCTCTCTTGGTTCTGCTCCATTCTCCCCCATACCATGGGACCATTCCCCTTCCTCTTGGTCAGACTTCCCAGAACACTAGACAGGACACTACAGTTCAACAGAGAGAGAGACTCAGCCATGCTTCCATGGGACTGCAGCCACAGACCACAACCTCTGAGGCAGAGCAGAGCACTGGAGGTCAACCCAGCCACCCTCCTGCCCCAGGATAGGGTGCTAGGGTATATTCCAAGCATATTGCGCTTTGTCAAAGCCCTGGATGCACCACCCAATGACCTGAATCTCTGAGAATTTCCCATCCTAATTTAGAAATGTCACTCTACCCCATTTTGAGGTTGAGACCCCAAAATAGGCTGTCGTTCTGAGATCCCTTGTGTCTGTGCTTCCCACTCCCATGTTACTCACCTTCTTCAGAGCCACAAACTCATTCTCAGCTGTAGCTCTCAGAGAAACTTCCTCCTCGTACCTGAGACAGAAGAGAGGAGAGAGCAGAGAGGCAAAGTCATGGAAGAGCAGGTCTCCACTGAACACCCTCCACTTCATACCAGTGAAGATGGCAACATTAGGATCCACCCGACACAGTTGGGCCCCTGGCAGCCCTGGTAGGTCCCTTCTGGTTGGATTTGATATGTGTCTGTGATTTCCTCTCCAGTTTGAATGAAGGGATAGAGGCGGCTAATCTTCTGGGAACTCAGTCCTATTCCCAAGGCTGCCCAAGCCCCCCTCAGGAGACACATAAGGACTCAGCTCCCAGCCGCATGCCTCTTGGGCAGTGCAGCCCAGCCTTCCCTGACCTGGGTGTCAGTCCTAGCTCAGGCACAAGGGCCTCTAGGGTAAAGTGGCCTTCAGAACTCAGCACCCAAGGCAGTGGGACACACGAAGCCCTGGCACCTGTCATTCCCATGTGACCCTAGGGCTCACAGCTGATCCAGGTGTTACAGATATAGGGAGCCTGAGAGGTCAGGACAGGAAGACCTGTGAGGCTATGGAAGCCTCCTCCCCAAGTTTCAGAGGAGAAAGCTGATGGAGTGATTTGGCTCATAGAAGAGAAGGCTGAAGTAATACAGAGAAATCTCGTGGGACAATAACAGCTGTACTCTTAGGCAAGCATCTGGGCAAGAATTCCATGAATGAAAAGGTCCTGCACCACAGTCAACCTGGCCTGTGTGACAATTCACCCTCCTTGGAAATTCTTCTTATTGTTTAATCCAAATATGTCCTGCTTTAACCTCAGCCCATTTCCTATGCCCAAGCCCTACTCCCTGCTGCACTCACCTCTTCTTGTAGCCCTCCAGCACCTCCTGCACATGGTTGAGCTCAGAGGCCAGTCTCCCGCTGTCGGCCTCCACGCACTCGGCCTCCCGCCTCAGCGTCTCGATGTAGCCATTGAACAGAGGCTCCAGGTTGCTCTCGCAGCACTTGCGGTTCTGGTAGAACTGCCACTTGGTCTCCAGCAGCTTGTTCTGCTGCTCCAGGAAGCGCACCTACCATGGGGTGGGAGGAGGGGTCAGATGGCTCCTGGTGCCCTAAAGCCAACTTTGAGAGTGGTTGTGCTAAGGTCAACTCCCCCAAACCTGGAGCTCAGAAGGGATTAGGCAGAGGTAGGCAGTGGGAGAAAAGGCATCTTCTGGATTTCCTGATCATGATCTATGTCTGTATTTTCCAACTTAGCAAGGGGCTGGGGAACATCAGTTCCTGCTCTCAGGTGAACTGAGCTATCCCAACCTGATGAGTCCAGGTGACATCAGGTCAGGAGCCAGATGGAGGGCTTGTCTCCCTCATCCTGCAGCAAGGCACTCTCACAGGCAAAGCACCTAGGTTCAGAGTCAGAATGGGTCTCTGGAGGTGGGTACCAGGGAGATATTGCTACAGATCATCTAGAGGAGAGTTCAGCTACCCTGGCCCCTCCCCACCCCATCTGACAGCCAGTCCACCCCACCTCTCAGAGGGAGCAGTCCTCAGCCTGGGGCTGCTGAAACCTCCCTGGTTTCCAAAACAGCGGTCTTATTCCTCCCACAACTTCCTGAAGTCTGGCTTGTGTCCCAGAGCACCCTGTCACACCTTTACTGCACAAGTTCTGCATGTCTGAACTCTTAACTGTGTCTTTCTGGGTCTTGTGGAAGTGCCTTTTGGGGACTGTCTATCTTTCTGACTGTCTACCTCTCCAATCAGAATGGGAGCTCCCACAGTCAGAGGTCTCTCTGACTCTGTCTCGCCCATCAGTGCACAGACTGAGCCCTGCACATGGGTGAGGGTTCAGGAAGAGTGTGATAAAGGGCACCCACCTTGTCGATGAAGGCAGCGAACTTGCTGTTGAGGCTCTTGATCTGCTCCTTCTCCTCGTGCTTCACGCACTGTGCGTTGGGGTCGATCTGCAGGTTGAGGGGCGTGAGCAGGCTCTCGTTGACTGACACGGTGGCGATGCAGGGGGCGCTGAGCCCGCCCACGCCACCAGCGCGGTAGCCGAAGCTGCGGCCGCCTAAGCCAGCGCGGAAGCCTCCGCAGACGCTGCGGCTGCCGAAGCCCCCGGTGAGGCCGCGGTAGCAGGAGACTCCGCGGTAAGGGGTGGCGGTGATGCAACAGCGGCTGGGCAGGGGCCTGCCGCCCGAGGCGCAGCTGAAGGCACCGCCACAGTAAGATCCACAAGTCATGGTGCGTCTTTTGGGGACGGGAGACTCTGAGGAGGGAAACGTCCTAGCGGAGGGTACAGTGGACGAGGTATCAAGTTTTTGCGTCTTGGACGTCTGCGGCCCTTTTATATATGTGGGGAGCCGTACTGCGCAGCGGCCACAGGGTCAGGAGCAATTAGTCGCCTTTATGGGCTTGGGTTGCTTAACTGCTGTCGCTCATCCCTTAATGTGCTTAATTGAGGCCAGATGCAGTCAGATGTTTATGGCCCTTCATCCTAAACTGCACAATTTTCTTCTTCAAAGGGCCAGCTTACTATCCCCTCCCTGACTCCAATCTCCCAAAATAGTGTTGGAGAAACTGAGGAGTTGGGAATGGGGGTGGGGACTGACTCCGGCAGGATCGGAGGTAGGAGAAGGGGCGGGGCCGCAGTTCCCCCTGTGGCGCCACGTTTGTGAGGGGGTTGCCGCTGTCCGTGGTGCTGATCGAACTGGGCCAGGAACGCTGAAGACATGTGGAACTTGGGGTGTGCTTGCTGGTTTCCCTGACTTTGAGGTACTCTTTCTGCACCCAGAAAGCCCCACACTTATGCGCTCTCTAACTTAATCACCCATACACAGACCCAACACACCCACACCTGCTCCCAAATCCCTCACCTACACTCAATCTATTCTCTCTCTCTGTCCCCCTCTTCCCCTCTCTCCCCCTCTCTTCCCCAATTCTCCGCCTCCCTCTCCCCCTCTCTCTCCCCCTCCTTCTCCCTCTCTCCCTCTTTCTCTCTCTCTCTCTCCCCCACTCCCTCTCTGTCTCCCACTCCCTCTCTCTCTCTCCTTTTCTCTCACCATGCATTCACATGCAGGCCTTCCTACCTACAATCTCTCAAAATACACATGCACACACTCACCCACCCCACTAGCACACAGACCAGTCCCTAGGCCAATTTGTTAGGCCAACGTGGCCATCTTATGCTTAGAGGAGGCATTTCCTCCTTCAGAGTGTTCCTTGAGCCCTAGGAGGGCACATTCTGGCTCTCTGGCCACAAGAAAGCTCAACCGTGCCCAACAAGGCCCCAAACAAGGATTTCATGTCTGAATTTTGCCTCAGTACACTGTGTCTCCTACAAGGTCCATAAGGCCTAGGGTGGGCACCAGTCTTTTGGGTCTGTGCAGCATTGGGTTCAGAATATGAAATCTAGATAGAGCAGTATAAGGAGAGCATTCAGCTCCCTGCCATCACCTCTGGAGTCCCTCCTTCCTTCCATACTATAGCCACCCTGCAACTCCCCTCCCTGCACAGCAGTTTGTCAGTAACCTTGGAACATGTCAGAACAGATCAGTATTGGTGTAAGACCTCCATCCAGTGGGGGTATTGTGGGCACTGAACTCAAAAGCACTGGGTAGGAAAGAAGAATCTTCCCCTGACAAGCTCTATGTGACTGGGGCAAGGCACCTCACTCCTGGGTTAAGCCTTTCCCTTACAGTGCTGCTGTGGGGATTTACAGAGATGTGTTCACACTCAGTAAACTCCTAAGTATATTGCACACATGCCTTAGTATTATTCAAAGGCAGTAGGCTGTAGGGCAGCATTTTTCAGACTTCAGGCTGTGACCCACTAATGGGAGCAACAAGAATTTTATTCTTAATTAGAATAAAATAGGATATAACAAAATCAAATAAAGTAGAACAGAATAGAAAATATCAGAGTGAATGATATTTAGCAAGAATAACTATTGTTTCATGACCTTTTCACTTTAATTGTATGTGGTGCATATTTATGTGTGTACTCAGTAACTCTGTAAAATTATTTTTTTATTATGGTTGCAACAAACAAGAGTTTAAATATATGGCATAGTGGTTAAGAGCACAGACCCCGATTCCAAACTGCATGATTTCGAATTCCAGTTCTGCCACTTTCTAGCTGTGTAACTTCAGGCAAGTTACTTAACCTCTCTGTGCCTCATTTTATGACTTGTAAAATGAGGATAATAATAGCGCTCACCTCATAAAGTCGTTGTGAGGATTAAAAGAATTAATTCACGTAAAGCACTTAAAACAGAGCCTGACATATTGTAAATATGTAATGATATTAGTAGTTATTGTTGCTGCTGCTGTTGAAGATATATAAGCAGGTTTGATGGGGAGGTAAAGCTATGCCTACCCACATTGCTAAGCTACCTGTGTTCAGTTTTCACTAATGATGCCTGTCTTAAAGGACTAGTAGAAAATTTAAATGTAATAATGCATAGATGATGCTTAACACAGCACGTGGCACATAGCAATGCTCAATAAATGTTATCTACTGTTATTTCACCATGAGGCCAGGCCAAGAGCTGTAGTTATTCCCTCCTATCCTGAAAAAGAGCCCCAAAACAAATGTCCCTCCCTCAATCACCATTCCAGCCTAATTGCCCCCAGGGAAAACCCAACCTGAATCTCTCCTTTTAGACAAAGGGAAAATGTCACCAGTTCTTGGACAGCCACTCTACTGGATGAGAAGAGGCTTGGATTAACAAAAAAGTCTGGAATCTGTGAATAATTCATAATTTTGTAATTTCTTATTTGGCCTGAACAGACTATCATAAGTCCTCAATCATAAATCAAACAATGACCTCCCCACACATCCTGTTTTTTGACTGATTCTGAAACCTTCTGACTGGCCAGTAGCCAGGGTTGAGGGTGGAGATACGTCCTCAATAATCCATCCATGCATAATGAAGCTCCAAATGGAGTAAGAGAAGGCAGTATTTCACTGCAGCTGGACAGATGGAGGTTGGAATACGTGTAATCACAGTTTCCTAAAGGAACTTGTGACATCTCTCCTGCTTATGGCAGCTTCATATAAAAGAGAAACAAGAGATGGGGTGAACCAAAAGACCTTCAGATCTGGAGATCAGAACCTCTTCTTTGGGCCCAAGTGGATGTTCTTTCAAGGGGTGCTTGGAAAGAAAGGGCAAAACAGGTAGTTTAACATTAGAAAGGTCTTGCTCAAGGTTCACTTCAGTCCATCCTGCTGCTATGCAGGATGTTATAAGGCAGATTGCCCAAGATGGATGATCAGTTAGACTAGATAACATCTTCCAGTTATGGGATTCAACTATTCTATGAATGATATGCCCTGGCCATATGCTGAGCCCTGTCTTAATTTTTTTTTTTTTTTGGGTGGGGTGGGGGTGCAGGCACAAGGACGCATGGCTTCTGGAGTTCCCAGTCTGACAAGGAAGACAGACCCGCATTCGTGAGAAAGACCAGAAGTCCAAAGAAGGCTGCCTTGGGAATGTACCATCAGATACCCAGGAATGCAATGCCTACTGACAGTGTCCATTCTGGGGCAATGTGAAATGCAGCCAGTCTAATGGGAAAGGCAAGGAAAGGATGAGACAGACTTTAGTAAAGAGGCAGTGTTTGGTGAAAAGATGTGCATGGAGGTATTTCAGACAGTGGGAGAGTGTGAGACAGGACCAAGGTGGAGAGCAGGGGTATCTGAGGGCCTTGCTGGAGTGATGGGATCATGAGATGCTGTGAAAGTGGAGAGGGAAAGGGGAAGCCAGTCAGAATGGAGGCCTTGGAAGCAAGGGCAGTGTCATCCCTGGGACTCTCCTCTGCGCAGCAGGCTGGCAAACAGCCTGTGAGTTCTACATCTGGAGGATACTGACACACCTGCTTGCTGGGCTTGCAGGTATCCAAGGAGCCCCACCCTTTCTAACACTGCAGTGCATGCTTCCTGTTCACAGAAATCAGGTGCAGGCCAGGTTCCGTGAAGGAAATTGATGGGGTGGGAGGGTGACTGTTTACACAGCACTCACGCTGCTTATGAGGGAGCCGACCTCAGGTCCAGCCACCCAGAACGTTTGGGTTGGTGAGGCGGAAGAGATTAGTCAGAGTCCTGCCTCCTCAGCCAAGGCAGCTAGGAAGGCTGACCAACTGTCCATCAGAAACCACCAGAGGGAAGTCCCCCTGGACGAAAGGACCAAAGCACCTTGTCAGGAGCCTGGAGGGGCTGGAGCCTGTCTGAAGAACCCCATCCCACTAACCCGGCTGATCCTGCTAATTTCCAGCATGGTGCCCTGCCTGTCCACCCATGTTCCTGTCCTGGGAGGGCTAATTTCCATAAAGCTGGAGCTAAGGCTGCCCACCTCTTTGAGTAGGTCTACAACTTGTCCTCAGGCTGTGTCCCTCCCCCCATCAACCTCTTGCTCCTTTGCTCTTCCTCCAAGAGTGCCCCCCCACCATGCTCCCTTGGGTCTTCTCCCCACTTTTTCTCTACTGTCTTCCACTTCCTTCCTCTTCCCTACTGTCTTCCCCAGTCTCCTCTCCCTCCCCTTCTCCCTGCCTCCCTTTCTCCCTGCTTCCCAGCCGAGTTTCCTTCCCTTTTTCTAAGTTGCTCTGAAAGTAATAGACTCTGAGACCACAGCATCTCCCCCTGCTCCCTTCTCCCTAGAAATCTTCCTCCCCATCCGCTTCTCTCTTTCCTCCGCCAACCCTATCCCCAGTGTCCACTCTGCCCAAGGCTTTCAGAGTTCTTCCCCAGATTGGCTAGCTTTCCCCACAGTTTCATCACAGCTGAGGTCAAGGAATTCCCTTGGGTCAAGGACACATCTCACCCCTTCCCTCCTTCAGGCCTCAGCCAGGAATGCCTCCCCACCCCACCTCCAGGAATGGCCCCCCTCTGACCTGCTTCATCTTGTCCTCTCCCCCTCCCCACCTCACCCTACCAGAAAGCTTTGCACAATTAACCACAAAGCTTTGATTGCTCCATTACTCAGCACTTAATATGTAGCTGGTACTCATTTCATTCATTCAACAAATATTTATTGAGCACCTACTATGTGCCAAGAACTTGGTATATATCCATGAACAAAGCATTTTTACTCATTGGCGTGTTGCAAGGGTTGTATTTTTGTTCATGATCTGGGTATGCATCCAGCTTTTCTCTTAAAAATAGGAACTCCCCAAGGACAAGGGTGAATTCTCCTCCATCCTCTGGCCCTGAACCCTGAGAGCACTTTGAAGTGCCCCATAGAGGGAACTAGAGAGAGGGGATGAGCAAGTGTGTGTGTTTATATTTTATATACAAAAGCCATCTACTGTGTGATGCTTTTATTGACGGCCGACAGTGGATAGGTGGAGTGCAATGAGACAAACTCATCCCTTTTATTGGGAACATACACATCCAGCTCTGAGTGCCAGCCTGCCACTAACTGCATAACCTGAGCAAGCTTCTTACCCTCCCTGGGCCCCAGTTTCCTCATCTGTAAAGCTGGAATAATAACATCAACCTCAGAGGGTAGTTGTGAAAATTAAAAGAGTTAATTAAGTTAAAAATTAAATGAGTTAATGAAGTAAGTGCTCAAGAGGTGTTATTATTTTTTAAGCTTGGAAGAATAATCATAAAATATTTTCTACACTAAACATGTACTACTTGCACAATTAAAAAAAAAAATCACAAAGCCTAGAAAAACTCTTGCACAAAGGCACCAGAAGGCATGGAAAAGAATGTTCATGGCAGCTTTGTTCACAATACGGAACTCTGGAAACAACCACGAAGCCATCAGGGTAGAAAGATGAATAAACTGTAGATGTTCATACAATGAATATAATCCACAGAGCAAATGAACACAACAGACCTACAGAAAACAATGATAAACAAAAGAAACCAGACACAAAAGAATACATGCAATAGGATTCCGCTTGTATGACGTTCAAAAACTAGAAAACCGGAAAACTGTATCCATAGATTAGAAGGAGCCTTCTTGGCACAGAGGTTAAAGCAATCTACTGCTAACCAAAAGGTCAGTGGTTCGAAACCACCAGCGACTCCTTGGGAGAAAGATGTGGCAGTCTGCCTCTGTAGAGATTTACCAGCCTTGTAAACTCTGTGGGGTTGCTAGGAGTCGAAATCAACTTGAAGGCATTGGGTTTGGGTTTCTGGTTTACATAAATTAGAAAATTGTAAAAAAAAAAAAAAAACCAGCAAGGGAATTATTAACACAAATCCAGGAAGGCGGCATTCATGGGCCAGGAAGGAAGAGGGTACAATCAGAAGGAGGCACCTAGGAATCTCCTAAATTACACGTAGGTTCTATTTCTCACTAAATGTGGTAGGTATACTACCTATACATTCTTTTATGTGTATGACATATTTCACAATAAAAACCATTTCAGCTACCATAAAGTACACATTGGCAAAGCCAAAGACGTATAGTGACGACGCTGCCAACCCTTCCCTCTTTGTCTTCCCTCCATCCGTCTCCCTCAAGCTTTTTGACTCTAAGAAAACTTACAGGCTGAATTTCCTTTTAGGTCTTCAAACATTAGCAATTAATAAGTCTTGAAAATGGCATTACATTTGAATTTCTTTATAGCTTGCCTTAAGTTGCTTCTTGCTTCTTTACAATTGCTTAGCAAGGGCCAGCCATTAGTAATTAGCCCATGCTTACACATGTCATTTTTATAAGGAGTTACGCTGGTAGAAAAGCTAAAGCGTGTGTGAGAGGCACCTTGACTCAGCACTCCTCGGACACCCAGCCAGCTGGCTTGCTGGGGGCACCCCTAATCAGTTGTGGGCAGTGCCCAGAATTGGGGCTGAGGGTACAAAGAGCCTCAGGAATGCTGGCCTGGCTACCTCAAACACATGAAGTGACAGTCGGTGCTACACCCTACTCTGGATGACCAGATGGCTGACACAGTCCCTGACCCCAACATTTGCCTTGTCACAGGGCACCTGAATGTTTTGCGCAGACACACAGAGTCCTGCCTCCTGACCCCCACTCTCCTTTTTTGTCCTCTTCTCTTTTCCTATTGACCCCACCCTTCTCCTTCCCCAAGACTGCTTCACCTGCCTTCGCCCCTAATGTACAACCACTACAGGGTCGTTTCACTTCTCCATTCTTCTCGTCAAGAAATGCTGGTGGCGTAGTGGTTAAGAGTTTGGCTGCTAACCAAAAGTTTGGCAGTTCAAATCCACCAGGTGCTCCTTGGAAACCTTATGGGGCAGTTCTACTCTGTCCTATAAGGTCACCATGAGTTGGAATTGACTCCATGGCAATGGGTTTAATTTTTCTTTTTTTTTTATTCTTCTCTTCAAGGAGGCCCTGGGTGGCATAAACAGTTAAGTGCTCAACTACTAGTGAAAACATTGGCGATTTGAACCCACCCAGAGGCCTAGCAATCTGCTTCTGAAACGTCACAGCCTTGAAAACCCTATGGAGCAGTTCTACTCTGCACACAAGGGGTCGCCATGAGTCAGAATTGACTCAACAGCAACTAACAACAACGTTCTTCTCTTCAATTTAATTCAAACGTCTGTACTTTATGAGATAATTTTTCTAGAACCTGCTGTATTGGAGTAGGGATAAGAAGAAGAGAAAACAACCTACCAAGGTGACTACAATACACCCAAAGAGGTATCAGATAGTGAAAACTTCCTCCAATTCTCAGCCACAAGGCCCTGCAGATCAAGCCCACACCGCTCTCCAGCCCCAAACAGCCTCATAAAGCCCTTGTGCCACACACACCCCTGACTGGCCCCTCCTAGTTCTTACCATCCAGCCCTCTCTGACTGTGCCGACCTTCCTTAGACTGACTCTCCCCAACCCTAAATGCACAGATATCCCCTCCTAAACAATCTTCTCTACCCTCTTGAGCTTTCCCCAGGGATTAGGAAATCCACAGGTTGTCACAGCTTGTAGGTGGGAAGGCATGACACCAGCTGGGGGACTTGGAGCAAGTTATTTAACCTCTCTGAGCCTCAGTATTCTCATCTGTAAAATGGGGATAATGGTATATACTTCATAAGTTTGAGGTGGAAATTGGAGGTAGTTTGCGTCATATAATGATGAACATATAGTAGTTGCCCAATAAAAGAGAAATGCCCTCTCATCAAAAGAAGACCTATGTTTCCCTACAGATTCTTTCTAATTGCAAAGGGGAAAATGTATTCAAGTGATCAAATTTAGCATCACCAATAGTAGGACAACTTGACATTTTGTGATTCCTAGTGTGATACACTAAGAGTTATTCAGCAGCCCTTACGAAGTATTCTGCCCAAAAATGTTTAACCTAAACTTAATCAAGCCTCTAGACCAGCACTGTCCCATAGAAGTTTCTGTGATAGTGGAAATCCTATATCTACTCAGTCCAATAAGGTAGTCACTGGTCAGCTGTGGCTATTAAGGATTGGAAATGTGATAGCGCACCTGAGGAACTAGATTGTTAATTAATTAGCTAAATTTTAATTAATTTAAGTTTTAATAGCCACATGTGTCTATTGGCTACCATATTGGACGGCCCAGCTCTAGACTTAACCTCCAGTTTATACAAAACACAAGGAATAGACAACAAGTTAAATCACATAAAGCCTATAAAAATTTCTTGGGACAATTGAGAAAATTGAATTTGGAATGGATAGTAAATGATTCTTTAGAATTGTTAATTTTCTTACATGTGAAAATGTTTCTTTTTCTTAAGAAATGAGCCCATTCTTAAATACATGCTGAAGTATGTAAGGGTGACATGCTATGCTTTCTGTAGCTTACCTGTCAAATAGGTGGGCAAACGTGAAAGCAAATAGAGCATAACGTTAAAAATTGTTGAATCTTGGTGAAGGATCTGTGGGTATTTGCTGTTGTACTATTCTTTCAAGTTTTCTACATGTTTGAAAACTCAAAACTTGAAAAAAGACATAAAAGACAAATAAATTGCTGACTGTTGCTATGGTAGGAAAAATCAGATGTTTCTCGGCGGCCCGCTGGACAGTCTGAGGATGGGGAAATCCGGATTTGTGTCTTAGTAACACCTTGGCCACTACTGGAATGGAAACATCTAGAGGTTATTTATTAATTCCTCAGTCTTCTCTGGGTCCCCCCGCACGCGTGTGCACACACACACAGCCCACAGGTCCCCTCCCCTCATTCTCCCAGCAGCTAGCCTCCCTTCCCCTGCTCTTCTGGTCCCATTCCTCCCTGCCCTCCCTCTTCTCTCTCCACCCCAGTGCCCGAGGCACTTTGAAAATGAAACCTGCTGAGTGCCTCTACAGCCCAGGGGCTGGCTGCCTTTACACAGAGGAGGGTGCGGGCCACTCCACGTTTAAAGCACATTCTGGAGAGGCGTTGGACCCGGCTAACCGCCCAAGCCCATAAAGCGGCAAATTGCCCAAACCCCATCTGCACAGCCAAGCCCTTCAGAGTCGGAGCATAAATAGGGCTGAGGCGCCAAGAGGAGCACATTGGAGTTTCCACTCGAACTCCAGATCTTCATTCTGTCCTCTGCAACCCAGCCTTCCAGAAGCACCATGACCTGCGGATCAGGATTCCGCGGCCGCACCTTCAGCTGCGTCTCGGCCTGCGGGCCCCGGCCCGGCCGCTGCTGCATCACCGCGGCCCCCTACCGCGGCATCTCCTGCTACCGCGGACTCACCGGAGGCTTCGGGAGCCGCAGCGTCTGCGGGGGCTTCCGCAGCTTCGGCTACCGCTCTGGCGGCGTGAGCGGGCCCAGCGCCCCCTGCATCACCACCGTGTCAGTCAACGAGAGCCTGCTCACGCCCCTCAACCTGCAGATCGACCCCAACGCACAGTGCGTGAAGCACGAGGAGAAGGAGCAGATCAAGAGCCTCAACAGCAAGTTCGCTGCCTTCATCGACAAGGTGGGTGCCCTTTATCACACTCTTTCTGAACCCCCACCCATGGGCAGGACTCAGGCTGGCCACTGAGGGGAAAGATAGAGGCAGGAAACTGCGCATAGAGTTCTCAGTCTGATGGAGGCGACAACAGAGCCAGATACTGCAATTCTGATGATGAAGTCATTATACACAACCTGTACAAATCAACTAACAAACACAAAGAGAATATAACAGCGTCACAACACACCGCCCTCCGACCCCAGCCCGCCCCAACTGATGAATGAGACAGACGCAGAGCCAGAGCAAGGCAAGAGGTGCCAGTCTAATGAGAAGGTCACTTCATACACTCAGTCCCAGAAGCTCCCAGCCCTGATTTCACCCTAAGAACTTGATGTGGCCTGAGCTCTTGGTTCTCAGGGGATGTCACATGACAGGGTCACCTGAACCCCAAAGGAACAATCAAAGCACCAGTAAATTGGTTGCTGCCTCTGAGACCCCCAAGGTTGAAGGTAAAGAGACTGGGGTACTGACTTCCCTTTGCACAGTCCCCAGGGCACTGTTTCCACTTATTACCAGGTGGAAGGGGCGTATTCTGGTCTGAGTGAGAAGGTCAACCTTGAACCGAACTCCTGACTCCTCCTGGCCTCAAGGATCTGTAATATGTCTTGATCCAGTGTTATCAGAGCCCCAAGAACCCCAAAACCTGGATGATTCAGCTCAAAAGAGCAGAAGCAAGGTTTCCCTTTCTTTCCTTTAAAAATAGAGTACTCCATAGGTGCTTGGCTCTGTAATTTGGGACTCACATCTATATTATCCCATATCATCCATCCTTGGGAAATCTAGATGTTGTTCAATAGACTATTGGAGACTTTCTGAATCCAAAATCATATGTTACCCAATAATTCGTTGAATTCTCTTTGAATGAGTAAACAAAGATTATGTTCAGCCTCCAATTGTCTACCTTCTACCCACTTTTAGCCTCTACCACTGATCCCCTAGGCTGGGAGTTGCCAGTACTTCCTCCTCCAGCAAACCCCAATCTCTAAAAAAATGCTCATGGCCATCTGACCTCTCCTCCCACCCCTTGGCAGGTGCGCTTCCTGGAGCAGCAGAACAAGCTGCTGGAGACCAAGTGGCAGTTCTACCAGAACCGCAAGTGCTGCGAGAGCAACCTGGAGCCTCTGTTCAATGGCTACATCGAGACGCTGAGGCGGGAGGCCGAGTGCGTGGAGGCCGACAGCGGGAGACTGGCCTCTGAGCTCAACCATGTGCAGGAGGTGCTGGAGGGCTACAAGAAGAAGTGAGTGCAGGCAGACAGTGGTTCTGCTTTTGCATTTCTCCTCAGGGCCAGCTAAACCAGCCTTGCAAATATCTCTTGCCCATTTGCTGAAGGCTGGTAGCGATTTAGAGCTGGAGATTTGAAACCTCATAGCTTTGTTAATTTCCCTGGGCAACTCTGTAAACTAAAAATTTGAGGAATTTTGGTTTGAACAGACAGCTCTCCTGGAGCTAAAGTCCATCATTTGGATTATCCAGACTTCCTCAAAATTCCTCAATTCTTTGGCCTCTCCACCTACATGGGTTTCTACTATTTGGGGAATTCAAGGTTCTGAAACTTAAACCAAAATTATGGTAACTTGATTGGTAAATAAGAATAAGTTTTAATTATCAGAATCCTTGCAAGCACACCTTAGAGAGATTTGACAAAGTCCGTGCAATTGCACAAATATTTATAGAGCAGGTAGTCTGTATGAGGCCTTCAGGAAGCATAGAATTTAATAGAATGCTGATACCCAGCGTGAACTTCAAGCTACAGGGCTGTGGAGGATTTCCCTGTGACTGGGAAGCATGCTCTTCGGGCCTCCTTCCAAGGAGAAGAAGGAGCAAGGGGAGATCCCCTCCTAGAGCAGGACCCAACCTGTTCAGGAGAAGGAATCTCACTCAGACCCTGCCGCTGCCTCCAGAGAGGGCCCTCCCTCGGGACGTGAGGGAAACCTAATGCCGTCTTCTCCCTTTGCCCCGTGTCAGGTACGAAGAGGAGGTAGCCCTGAGGGCTGCAGCTGAGAATGAATTTGTGGCTCTGAAGAAGGTAGGTGTCCATCTGGTGATTCTAAGTACAGAGGCACTATGGGTGTGGAAAGTGTCCAAGGAGACTCTGCCCTCAGAGGCACCTAGGCTGATGGGGACACTGGCATAGGGAGCCAGGACACAAGCCTGCAGAGCCAATGGAAAAACCAGGAGTGGTGAGAGGATAGGAGAAAGAGCGGGAGAGCAGAGCTGAGCATGAGTCCAAGGCAGGCTTCCTGAGGTGTGAGGAGAAGGCCGGCAAGCATGAGGGACCAGTGCAGGGGGAAGAGAGGTGAGGCTATCTCAAGGGGCAAATGGCCAATGTGAGGCTTACACTGAAGTGGGAAAGAATTGACTTGGGCCTTTGAACAAAAAATAAGAGTTAGAGATCCCCAGAGACCCTGGAAGGCAAAGGATAAGCAACTTCAGAAAAACAGGGAGGCTGTTTCACAGCACGTGACTCCTGTGCAGTCAATCAATTTTAATACAAGTGGACTCTTGGTGACCTTGAAGAAAACAGAAAGACCTTGGAGACAGGAAGGACTTAGGGAGGATTAATTTATTCCTTTTCTAACTCCCAGACCTCAACCAAAGGGGTTTGGTCATGACAGAATGGAGGACTTGTTTATCAGGAGATGCTATCTTAGAAGTTAAGATGAAATGGATGGGTACATGGAACTAGGATTGGTCAGGACAGGGGAACTCATGATTGTCTGGGATAGTCAGGGCAGATCCTGCCCAGAGACAGGGGCATGGATAAAATGACCTTCCAAAGTTCTGTGAACCCCTAGAGCCTATCATGTCTTGTTCTTTGACAGGAAGTGGACTGTGCCTACCTCCAAAAATCAGACCTGGAGGCCAACGTAGAGGCCCTGACCCAAGAGATTGACTTCCTTCGGCGACTGTATGAGGAGGTGAGGGGGCATGGCCCAGACAAAAACCCTGCAAGGCAGTCTAGAAGAGAGGGACTCATTCCTAGAGCTGAGGTGTTGGACAGGGGTTTGGGCAGGGAGCTGCAGTCCATGAGGCCATCTGACACGGTAGGGGCTGGAGACCAAGGGAAGCTGTGAAGATTGAGTTCAGGCTGTGGTGTGTGGGGCTGTGGTCTAAAGTCTCTGCCATCTCCCACCCTCCACCTTAATCCCTGCAGGAGATCCGCATCCTCCACTCCCACATCTCAGACACCTCGGTTGTGGTGAAGATGGACAACAGCCGAGACCTGAACATGGACAGCATCATCGCCGAGATCAAGGCTCAGTATGATGACATTGCCAACCGCAGCCGGGCTGAGGCTGAGTCCTGGTACCGCAGCAAGGTGAGTGACGCAGGACACCCGCCTCCGAGACATAGCAGTGGAAGGGTGCGAGGTATATATTAGAAAATGCTTCTTTTGTCTGGGGATTCTGATGCCGACAACAACTGTGGAGGGTCCTTCCCTAGGGATGTGTAAGGGTAGTGCAGACAGCTCTCATTGGGGTGGCACAGGCAGGACTGCCATGTGTGGGTAAGCAAGCTGAGCACTGTACAACCTGCACAATCATTCCTGGTTTCCTGATGAGCATCCCTGCTTTCCTGCAGTGCGAGGAGATGAAGGCCACGGTGATACGGCACGGGGAGACCCTGCGCCACACCAAGGAGGAGATCAACAAGCTGAACCGCGTGATCCAGAGGCTGACGGCCGAGGTGGAGAACGCCAAGTGCCAGGTACGGGTCAGCCCATGCCCAAGACCAGAGAGGCTGAGGGCCTCCCCAGGATCACACAGCCAAGGTGCGCACAATGTGGATCTCCCCATTCCTTCTCCAGCCCGTTTACGTGACTAGAGTCCCTGATTGCGGTCACTCAGAGAGACTCGGGGGTGAAAGAGAGAAGGTCCTATTTCTGGGTTGCTTGTTCCCGGTTGTGTGGGAAAAACTGAGCAAATCCAGGAAATGAACAGAGAGACCCAGGGACCATAAGCCACCTTGTTCTCTTCTGGGCCCCCAGAATTCCAGGCTAGAGGCTGCAGTGAGCCAGGCTGAGCAGCAGGGCCAGGCGGCCCTCAACGATGCCCGCTGCAAGCTGGCCGGGCTGGAGGAGGCCCTGCAGAAGGCCAAGCAGGACATGGCCTGCCTGCTCAAGGAGTACCAGGAGGTGATGAACTCCAAGCTGGGCCTGGACATCGAGATCGCCACCTATAGGCGCCTGCTGGAGGGCGAGGAGCACAGGTAGGGCCCATCCCTGTCTGGCCCAGAGTTTCCCATCCCCATCCCCTGCACAAAGAAGCCCTGGTGGCACGATGGTTAAGCACTTGTCTGCTAACTGAAAGGTCGTCAATTCAAACCCAACAGCAGCTCTGCCAGAGAAAAAACCTGGTGACCTGCTCCCACAAAGACTACAGCCTAGGAAACCCTATGGAGCGGTTCCACTATGTCCTATAAGGTCGCTTTGAGTAGGAATAGACCAGGCGGCACACAACAACCCCTTGCACAAGCCCTACTCTTGCCCTTGGCTGAGCAATCTTGGGGAAAACCTAATATTTACTCCTTTCGGGAGGGTGCAGCTGGAGAGGAAGTGTTCCATTAGACCCTCTGCTCCTACCTCCTTGGCAACTTGTGGACCCATTCTCCCCCAAGATTTCAGGAAGCTCCATCGGGAATCCTGGCCAAGTCACTAACTAACGTCACCCTTTTCTTCTTCCCCCTCCAGACTGTGTGAAGGCGTTGGGGCTGTGAATGTCTGTGAGTAATTTAGGCCCTATGTGGAAAGGTTTGCTGTGAGGGAAGGGGAGGAGGGTCTGGAAGGAGAGCTTTCACTGACAGCTACATATAAAAGTGGGCTGACATTATAAGCACCAGGTATTTGGGGTCAGACACCAAGAAAGACTTGGCAACTTTGACACTAAATGGGCCTGGAGATGTCAACTAAAGGAGCTCCTGCCTTTTAATACCCAAAGCTCAGGGCTTGGGGAGGGGCAGTCGTCTGGGAGGTGGGATGACTTGCTCCCCAGAATTTTGACTCGGGCTTCGGGGTTCGCAGCTGTCAGCAGCTCCCGGGGCGGGGTTGTCGGCGGAGATCTCTACGTGTCTGGATCCCGGCCGGTGATAGGCAGCGTCTGCAGCGCCCCCTGCAGCGGGAACCTGGTGGTGAGCACCGGAACATGCGCCCCCTGTGCGCCCTGCGGCCCCTGCGATTCCGTCACGTCCTTTGGCCTGCGCGCTGGTGGCGTGGGCTCCTGCGGCATCAGCTCCTGCGGAGTGAACTCCTTCGCCGGGAGCTGCCGGAAGTGTTAGGCGCCCCACCGGAAGTCCTGGGCCCGAAGCATCTCTCCCATCCAGCCCCGCCCTGCCCAGGGAGCTGGAACAAGCACTCAGCAGTCTATGTTGCACTTTAAAACCTCCTTTCCACTCCCCGCTTCTCATTTCTCTGCGTGATCCCCTCCTCTGCTCCGCAGCCCTGCACGGGGAAAGGCTAGCCCAAAGAAAAGCCTCCTGATGTCCACAAGAAGGGGGCTCAGGGGCGGGCAGGACCAGGCCTAGGACCCAATCCTGAGCCAATGGCCAGAGCCTCCAGTCTCTCCCTCCTCTTCTCCGTTCATCTCTGTCTTGATCTGTGTTTCCAATAAATCAGTATAGCCAACCCTGGGCCTTGTGGATTCTCTGTTAACCTCCTCCGGAGCCCGGGTTTGAGAGAGTCCCCAAAGTCTCATCTGACAGAGAAAGGCCTAGACCTGGGGTCTCCAGGACAGTCTTCTATCCCTGGGCTCACAGCAGTCTCAGATTTAGCAAGACCCCGACATGATGCAATTTTATCCACATGCCCTTAGTGATCTTATCTACACAATTTTAATACGTTTTGCAGGTGAAGAAATTGAAGCTCAGAGATGCTCAGTAACTTGGGCAGGGTCCCATACTTGGCTGGTGGTACAGCTGGGGTTTGAGCCGTCTGAGTATCTCTCATACTTATTTCCCTAAACCACAGCTGCCTCCCTGTAAACTCTGCACATCTGTAAACTGATGGATGATAAAGATTAGATTCACCCATCACTCAAAGCTTAACGGAGCATCGCTCATTTCATTTTTAGTCGTGAAGACTCATGCCTGAGTAATTTATTGGCATTCTTTACCTTTGACATGGCTTTTTGTTTTTTTTTAATGGAGTCATTTTTGGGTTTGGAAACTGGCATAGCTGATAAATTGCCTCCAAGACAGAAAGCAGCACATAGCAAAATGATGACGCGGCATAAAGGTGAGGGCGCAGACTCTGGAGCCAGGCTGCCTGAGTGCAAAACCAGGCCCTGTTCCTTCCTACCATATGACCTTGGGCAATTTACTTACCCTCTCTGTGCCTCAGTTTCCACATCTCTAAAGTGAGGATAATAAAAAGAGCACCTGCTCATAGGGTTGTTAGGAGAACTGAATGATTTAACCTATGCAAAATGCTTAGACACAACCTCGCTCACTGAAAGCGAAGACGACTTGAAGTACTTACTGATGAAGATCAAAGACTACAGCCTTCAGTATGGATTACACCTTAACATAAAGAAAACAAAAATTCACTCACCTGGACCAATAAGCAGCAACATCATAAATGGTGAAAATATTGAAGTTGTCAAAGATTTCATTTTACTTGGATCCAAATCAATGTCCATGGAAGCAGCAGTCAAAAAATCAAATGACGTATTGCATTGGGCAAATCTGTTGCAAAATAACTTTTTAAGGTGTTAAAAAGCAAAGATATTACTTTGAGGACTAAGGTGTACCTGACCCAAGCCGTGATATTTTCAATCGCCTCATATGCATGTGAAAACTGGACAATGGATAAGGAAGACTGAAGAAGAATTTATGCCTTTGAATTATGGTGTTGGTGAAGAATATTGAATATACCATGGAATGCACAAAGAACAAACAAATCTGTCTTAAAAGATGTACAGCCAGAATGTTCCTTAGAAGCAAGGATAGTGAGGCTTCGTCTCACGTACTTTGGACATGTTGTCAGGAGCGACCAGCTCCCAGAGAAGGACATCGTGCTTGGTAAAGTAGAGGGTCGGCGAAAAAGAGGAAGACTTTCAACGAGATGGATTGACACAGCGGCTGCAAGAACAGGCCCAAGCATTGCAGGGACTGTGAGGATGGCGCAGGACCAGGCAGTGTTTTGTTCTGTTGTGCATGGGGTCACTATGAGTCGGAACTGACTCAATGGCACCTAACAACAACAAAATGCTTAGACAATGCCTGCCATAAAATAAACACCATATGCATTTACCATTAGTATTATTCTTTTGTAGAATATAGAGCAGAAGTCCCTACAGGATCAGGGCCAGGGCCAGCCTCTTATAAAACTTACGTCTGTTATCAAAGATTGCAAGTACAGAGAGAGAAACAGCCACATCTACAAGGGTCACTGAGCTCCTTCCTGCAGTGAAGTGTCCCCTGACACTTAGGAAGATCTTACACGGGGCAGGCGGAGTGGAAAGGTGGCAGCTCAGCTTCACTATGGGCCAAGGGGAGTCCCTAGCATACATCTTTACAGCAGGGTGAATCTCTCAACTTCCAGTCCCAGGCCCAGAAAACTGTAGCAGAAATGGAAGTCCCCTACCTTCACCCCACACCTCAGGGCAATAGAAATAATTGAGAACATTGAGGAGGGAAGAGGGAGGTGTTCTGAGTCTGAAAAGACAAAAGAGTAAGATCAAGGCAAGGTCTCCCCACCACTAAGGTGGCCCCACCACCTCCCTGATGGAAGTCTGAGTGGGACAAAACCCTTGGGAGAGTTCCAGAATGTGTGATTGTTCTAACCAGCCCCTATGCTGTGACACCACACAGCTCAGAAGCACACCCCATCGAGAGTCTAGATCTGAAGTCAGAGCACCAGCTCCATCTTTCCATCCCTCCTCTTCCAGAAACCGACCGCAACTCCAGTCCAGAGGGACTTATCGTTGGCAAATGGCCTCTCACTGGTATCATCAACCCAGCTGGGCTTTGATAACCTGCCGTACTTCACTCTCTCACCCTCCTGCCAGCTCTGCCCCTCTCCTACTTCCCACTCCAGCTCCACAAGCCTCTCCTCCAGGAAGCCTTCTCTCCAGGTTCCCCTCCTGGACAGGCTCAGGCAGAGGCACCAGGGTGAATGAATCAAATGCATGTTGAGTAAAGCCCACAATCTACAACACTAAAGAAAATAGAACTCCCTGGGTGACCTTGAACCTCTCCTCTCTGGGCCTCAGTGTGTTCACCTGTGAAATAAAATGTTTCGACTAGATGGCTGCTAAGATCCTTTACTAATCTGAAGTTCTATTACTATTATTATTATTATTATTATTATTATTATTATTATTATTTTTAGGAGAGGTGGGACAGGAAAAGGTGAGGTATCCCAGAAGAAAGAGGAGCCTGTGAGATACAAAGGCCCAGAGGCAACTGGAAAGAGACAGCAGATGTTGGGGAAAACTATGGGTCTGACCAGCTAGAGGGAAGTGGGGAGCCCAGGCTCCATGCAGCTGTGCTATGTGTGTGCACGTTGTTGGTATATTTATTCTGCAGGGGTCGGTGTCTACATGTAGCTATCTGTGAATGAAACAGTGTGATTGCAGACAGGTACGCACACATCTCCAGGCAGCTGTGCGGAAACATGTACATGTGTTTGTGTGAAGGTCTCTGAGACTTTCTATATGTGAGTGTGATTATATGGTGAATGTCTGCATGTGTATGTGTGCTGAAGAGGGATTTTGTGGGTACATGTAGATGTGAGTGCAGTGTGGATGTACCAATGGACCCACGTGTGCAGGTGAAGTGGGGTCACAGATGGAGAACTGGGTTAAGATGGGAGCAGTGATGGGCAGGTGCTGCTGGGTGTCCTACTGAGGGTGCCATCCAGCCAGGGAACCCTTGCTCTAACCCTTGAGCTTGCCTCCCTCCCCTTCCTGCTCCAGCTGGGGCAAAGAGAGATCAGCTGGCCTTAGATTTTGGGGTACTATACCCGTTGCCATCAAGTCGATTCCGACTCATGGTGACCCTGTAGGACAGAGTAGAACTGCCCCATAGGGTTTCCAAGGAGTGGCTGGTGGATTCAAACTGCCAACATTTTGGTTAGCAGCTGAGCTCTTAACCACTGTACCACCAGGACCTTTCTTTAACTAAAAGTGCTCAAACCCTTCCCACGAATCTCGATAAGTGAAATATTAATTACACTTATATAATTCTTACTATGTTTTAAACACTACATAAAGCGATATATTCAATTCTTAAACAACTCTATGATAGGTGTGTGTTGTTGCTGTTGCTGTTGTTGTGTGCCGTTGAGTCAATTCTGACTCATAACAACCCTGTAGGACAGAGTAGAACTGCCCCATAGGGTTTCCTAGACTGAAATCTTTACACGAGGAGATTGCCAGGTCTTCTCTCCTGTGGAGTGGCTGGTGGGTTCAAACTTCCAACATTTCAGTTAGCAGCTGAGCACTATACCCATTACACCACCAGTCTGATGGTATTATTCTTATTTTACAGATAAACTGTAGCACAGAGAGGTTGAGGAAAAATAAAAGGGACAAACGAAACTTCACCATTTAGATCTGGGGGAGTAGGAGGGATGAAGCCTGGAAGCAGGGGAAGAGTTGGACCAAGATAACAGCAAGATTGGGGATAGAACGCAGACCTTTCCTTCCTTACACCAGGCTGGTCTGATTGCTGGAATCACAGCCGGAAGAATTGCGTTTAAACTCAAAAAGAGGCTTCCAAGGGGTTATGTAAGGTGAGACATGTTAATGGTAGAAGAATAGGTCCCAGTACCTCTAAGGACAGGGCAAATCAACCAGGACTGGAGAGCTTCAACCTATGCACACCTGCTATGTGGCAGACCCTGGAGATAGATGGCTGAGACAGTCACTGCCCTCTAGGGGCTCAAATAGAGACACGAACACAGCTAAATCAGCATCAGGCACGTTTAAGTGCTATTACGCATGAGGCAGGCCTAGGGAGCCAACAACCAGCTGACTCTTTGTGGTCCCCTTCCACTGAGAAGCGATGACTGAACTAGAAGCAATCCTTCTCCCTTCAGAAGTCACACTGACTCACAAAGCTTATAAATGGGCTATGAATGACTCTCCATAAATGGCAACAAGCTGTTCTCTCCCACCCCAGGCTGGAATGTGGCCCGTGGCCAGCGAAGCCTGGCAGAGAGTTGTCCCCAAACCACAAACATTCCTGGTGACCCATGTGGCCCTGGCCCAAGGTGAGACTCAAGCCTGACCCCAAAGCACTTGGGATCTCTTGGCCTGACATCGGGCAAGGTCAGGCTTCGGATTTAGAAAGGGAAAATGGGGACAGCCAGTCCCCATTGACACAGGCTCTAGAATGCACATCATAAATCCTGCTCAAACTCCTGGGTGATATTTCTGTCTGCACTTCCCACAAAGATCCCTCATTGACATGATTTAAACAGCAGGAACTGGAAAAATCTGGCCTTGAAATTCATAGAGTTTCATTACCTCCTAGCAAAATGCCAGGAATACGGGGCCCAACTAAATAATCTTGGAGAGGGGCAATTCTGCTTTGAGGCAGCTGTTTTGCATTGGGGGTGTTGGTAAGAATTTTGTACCATTGGTGTAGTTCACTATTGATCAAATGGGGCTGATGTGGAGCCCAGTGGGCCCTGTATGTCCCCTACCCCTCAGATGGGTGGCAGCCTGCCAGCCAAGTTTCAGTCCCATTCTTCCCACGTGAGACTGTTCTGTTTATCCAGAAAGGGGGCCTTTGGAGGTCTGTATTCTGGGCAGGGAGTCAGGGACCCAGGGGAACACAGTAGACACAATGGCGCTAGAGCTCCTTAAAAGGTAAAGCCAGGGCCTCTAGCCAATGACCCCACCCAGGGACCTAGAAAGCAGGAACCATTGTTCCCAAGATGCATGGATGAGGTAATCCTTCATGTAATAGAAAAGAATGTGAGCTCACTGAATGTGAGGCTGCTCTTGGGCCTGTATGACAAGGAAAGAGGCAAGAAACCCAGCCCTTCTCTGGCCACTCTACCACTCAAACTGCTCTATCTTCTGCCTCCCAAAGTCTGGTTTCCTTGGGAAAATATGGACCAAACCACACCATAGATCTGGAAGCAGAGGCAGAGCTGGAGCCTGGGTCTTTGATTCCCATGCTTTCCTCTCCCATAGTAGGTTGTGCCCCAACCTGCCATGAGATCCCCAGTTAAACTACAGCCCAGGCTGGGTCACCCAGTTGTGTTAATATCCCCAACCCCCAAGCTGCGAAGGTCATCGTCCCCAGAGCCATGTCTCCTCAGATGCCCCTGCCAGGACAGTAGAAGACAGCTCACCTCTCATCCCCACTCTGTTCTCTTTCTAGTCGGTTTCCTTGTTTATGGTTTGCCTCCCCACCTAGAACATCATCTCCAGAGAGCCAAGACTTGAGAGTCTTGCTCACCACTGTGTCCAAGCACTATGCCTAACCCTCAGAGGCCATTCAATAAGTGTTTGTGGAGTGAATGAATGTCGTTCTCAGCTCCTCAGCCAAGAAGAGCTGTTGTTGGACCTCAGCCTAAGCCGTAATCAGACCCTCCTACATAAATTAACCCCTTTGCTCACTTTCCCAAGCAGTGCTCTGACATCACCCCCACCCCAATCCTAAAGATTTGGTTCAGTCACTATTAACTTAAGTCACATGGACACACACACCAGGAGGGGAGGGTTGTTTCCTAGCAGGGCTTCAAACCAGTTTGTTCTGGCTTAAACACCCTGCTGAGAATTTGCATTTCTACCCCAGATACACTGAATCAGAATCTACATTTTAACAAGATCCCTAGGTGATTCTTATGTATAATAAATTTTGAGAAACACTAGCTACTAGTGGTTCTCAGAATTGATCCCTAACCAGCAGTATTAGCATCAGCTGGGAACTTGTTAGAAATGCAAATTCTCAGCCGGAGTTTGAACCAGCAGAAACCGGTTCAAAGCCCTATTTCCTGGTACAGTTTTCTCCCAGCCTCTCCCCCAAATTCAGCCAGCTTTGTATTCTGGGAGTTCCCTGGGTGGCTCAAACGATTTGAGCTTGGCTACTAACCAAAAGATTGGCAGTGTGAATCCACTCAGCAGTGCCACGGAAGAAAGGCCTGGTGATCTACTTACATAAGATTTTTTTTAAAAAATACCATTGAGTCAATTCCAACTCACGGAGACCCTACAAGCTACATAGTAGAGCTACTCCATGCGGTTTTCTTGGCTGTAAATGCAACAGAAGCAGATCACCAGGCCTTTCTTCTGCGGTACTGTTGGATGGATTCAAACCACCAATCACTGAAAACCCTGTGGAATGCATTTCTACTCTGAAACACATGGGGTCGCCATGAGTTGTAGCTGAATCAATGGCAAAGGGTTGAGTTCTGGGTTTTGTGTTCTGGGAGTGACCGGGGGACTCCAGGCACAAATAGCCCGACTGCTCTGTCAACTGCACAACTTTTTATTGCAAAAGAGGAGTCCCAGGAAAAGATGGGCAGGAGAAGTTCAGAAGGACAGGGTGCTGGGCCCAGATAAGCTACAGGCCATGCCTCCCTAGTGGCACCAGCGTCCAAGCTATCTCTGTACTGGGGACGGTTCTCTCACAATTCAGTAAACTATGCTCCAAGACCTTACGCTCTGGGGTGGGGCACAAGAGGGAGAGGAAAGGCGAGTTCCATAGGAAAGGGCGTCTGAGACAGAAGGCTAAGTCTTTGGGGCAGAAGCTGGGGTTCCTTGACTTCTCTGGAGCAGGGCGGTAAGGGTTCAGCATCAGCGGGGACCAATGCAGCTAAAGTCCCCGACACAGCCAGGGGATTCGCAGAGCGCCCAGTCGCCACCAGGCGGGAGCAGGCAGGAGGGGCCAGAGGCTGAGCAGGGCCTGCCAGCGGGAGTGCTGCTTGGAGCTGAGCGGAGAGCGGCTGTTGGAGGAAGGAAAGCGCACGCTCCACCTCACCTCCGCCCCCCTCCGCCCCCCTCCGCCCCCCTCCGCCCCCCTCCGCCCCCCTCCGCCCCCCTCCGCCCCCCTCCGCCCCCCTCCGCCCCACTCCGTCCCACTCCGTCCCACTCCGCGACTGGCATACAAACCCCTCCTCCACGGGACAGATATACAGACCCTGCCCTCTACCAGACGTGCAAAGCCTTCCAAAGAAATAGATACACAGACCCAATTCTCCCAAGAAACAGACTCAAGAATCCTCCCTGGACCCAGACACAGATTCCCTCCACCCCAGAAAAAAAGTATCTTCCCTAGGATTTTAAAAAAACACCGTTGCCGTAGAGTCATTCCGACTCACGGCGACCCCGTGTGTTACAGAGTAGAACTGCTCCATAGGCCCACAAAAGCCCCTTCCTGGGACAAATCCACAGAACATACCCCCAAAGAATAGACCACAGGGCCCCCTCTTCCCCAGCACACACAGACACAAAGAATCACCCCCAAGAGGGAGCACTCACAGACACCCCTCACTCACAAGGACAGAAACAGACCCCAGCCCCCAGCCCAAGGGAATAAGCTCTGACCCTTCTAACCCATGTTATGCCTCTTATTTACTTACTGACACTCCCTGCCCCAAATCCCAGACCAAGCCTGCAGAGGGAGAAAGAAGGAAGCAGGTAAGAGAACCTACCTACTAGGTTTAGTAGTCTCCATTCTCCAAGACAAACCCTCCTGACCCTCCACAGGCTGGCAGAAATCTTGCTATTCTTCAAGCTCCTTGGTTCTCTTGAACCCACCCAGCCTTTGAGTCAAAAACTCCTTCCAGACCTTTGAATTCAATCCCTCCTGCCTTAAATTCAAATATTTGCTTGATTTGTTCCACATTGTTGATGACTTCTTGGAGGAAGGAGAAGGCAAAAGATCTACGCTTTCTTTGGCCTAATCTTATCTTGAAAGGAGAATCCTGACAGAGCATTTCAACCTTTAAAGGAGACCACTGAGGAGATGGCCCAATTATCTGAAGAATATTGTTCAAGTCTCACTCACTTTCTACCTGTGTGCCCTTGATGTTGTCATTTACCCTCTCTGAGACTCAGTTTCCTTAGCTGTAAAGTGGGGGTTTGTGATGTTTAAAGAAGCCCCTGGGTGTTGCAAACAGTAACATGTTCAGCTGCTAACCGAAAGGTTGAGGGCTCAAATCCACCTAGAAGCACCTCGGAAAAAAGGCCTGGTGGTCTACTTCCAAAAAATCAGCCATTGAAATCCCTATAAAGCACAGTTCTACTCTGACACACATGGGGTCTCCACAGGTCGAAATCGACAGCAACTAGTTAACAGGTTTTGGTAATAAATACAGCCTCTCTGTCACCTGGTGGGTGCTCAGCTCTCTCTCCCTCCCCTCAGGCTGTTGCATCCTGCTCTACTGCTGGCTAGGGTTAGAAGGCACGCCCTCCATGTTTGTGTAACCCCGCCTTTCCCAGGCCTAGAGGAGAGGGACAGAGTCGAGAAGAAGGCACTCCACACAAGGGACCTTGTTCCCATTGGCTGGGCCCTTGGTCCCTGCAGCTGTCTTGATGGACAAACTACCCTGCTCCTTAATACTAGAGGCAAATGACTTTGTGGATCTCCCCATCCTACGTGCCAAAGGTGCTCATCACCTGGGACATTTTGGGTGAAGTGCTGTTAAGACAGTGGGAAAACTGGCTCAGGAGAACAAGTTCCTGAATACACAGGTCATCTCTCTCCACCCTTCCCTGGCTGTTGGGGACCTAGAGGGTGACCCACCTGTGCTGCTGCACTCCTCACCCCGTGGTCACATGTGGAGTATTGCCTAGCCCTCACCTGCTCTCCTCGCCCTCCAGCAGCTTGCGGTAGGTGGCAATCTCAAAGTCCAGGCCCAGCTTGACGATCATGAGCTCCTGGTACTCGCGCAGCTGCCGCACCATGTCCTGCTTGGCTCGCTGCAGAGCGGCCTCCAGCCAGGCCAGCTTGCCCTTGGCACTGCCTGAGGCACGCTCACCCTGTAGAGCTGGTGGGTCCTTGGCTCGCTCTGGTTTGCAGGACTGGGGATGAAGGGAAAACCAAGAACAGAAGGACACCCTTGGCCCCCACCCCTCTACCCTCAAGGTCCCAAACCTTTCTCAGAGGCCAAAGGGCCAAAGAGGGATTGGAGATTGTCCATGGTTGTGAAGTGTGAACATGATGAGACACCCTTCTGCTCTCAGGATGGCGATTTGGGGCCAGCCCTCTGGGAAGGCTGAGAGAGAACCTTTACATTTAGTATGGTGACACTTCTAATATGAGCTAGAATCCGGGAAGCATCAAATGCCCTTAGCACATAATGCTGGGGTTATTGTTTCATAGGACACAGGGTCAAGGTCATGCTAACAGGAAGAATATTCTTTCCTCGGAGGAGACTAGAGTTTGTAGTGTCTGGAAGCAAACGCTTGCCTGGTGAGGTGTGCTTGCTGCTTAGGAACCCAGTGGGGACATTGGAGCAGCTGTGGCTGGTGGGAGACTGAGCCACCACCCCTGGAACCTGAACAGCTTGTCTCTCCTCAGAGTCATCCGTTACTGAGCAAGGGAGAACTCTGTGAACACTCCTCAAAGCCTAAGACACTTGTATCTGCAGAAAGCAAGAAAAGACAAGAAGCAGAACCCCTTTCTCCTGTGGGGTAGGGCATGAGCCAGGGGGCTTGGAAGACAAGGCTGCTGGGAAAAAAGAGAGGAGGTTGAGAGGAGGAGCGATTGGGAGACGGAGAGCATCCAGGTGGGAACCTCTCCTTTCCAAGGCCGAAAGCCTGAGAGTCACAGACTCAAATGCCTACAGAACCCTGGTTGGAAGCATAGACAGGCGAGGGCCAAATGGTGAACATCTATTAATAGTGTTCAGTTCCACAGAGAAATATGCTCTCTTCCATTTTCCTGAAATCATAACGACCTCTTTCATTTCTTCAATCTTCCGTTTTTCTACTTTAGGTAGAGACATAAAGTTCAGAGCCTCTTCTCTCCTACAAGAAGAGTGACAATGCTAACCAGGGTGATGATAAATGGTAAGGGAGCCAGTATTGAAGGGTGCGATTGGGAGTAGTGGGGACTGTGGCACACCAGCGAGCATACACCCAGTGAAGAAGATAGAGGCGTCTCTTCTCTAGCCAAATGTTACCATGTGGGAATCATAGCATATTGCCAGATCATCAGTTTTCTGTTTTTTGTTTTTTTTTTAAGAGAACCCAGAAAATTGGATTTCTAGGTAAAATCTTGCCGTTTCTGAAGATGGGCTCAAATTTAATGCTATGTAGGGCAAGCAAAACACACATTCATAAAAATGTGCATACCCATGTAAAAAGAGAGCAATATACAAACAAGCATACATATACATACATCTTTACGTATATGTTACTTACACATATGCTTTACAGAGTTCTAGGCAAAAACAAGCACAATATACACACACAACCATAGTCTTATATGCTCAAACACTCACAACGGGACGCTCTACTCAAATATGCCAAAGGACTGGGGGTGTTGTCAAGTTGTCCTAAATAAGAGACGCCTCCCCCCAGCATCACTCCGGAGCACACCTCTCCCTACCACCTGACTCTCGGCGCTGTCCACCTCCACAGTCAGCCGCTGGATGGCCTGGTTAAGCCTGTTCAGCTCCTCCTTGCTAGGCCTCAGGTTCTGCATGTGTTTCTGCATGTTCGCCTTTATCTCTTCACACTGCAGGGTAGGGGAAGCAGAGTAGAGCTAGGGGGTTAGGCACGTAAGGAGAGCTGACTCAGGCACCCGTTGAAGCTAGCAAAATAGTTCCAACACCCACCCCTCCATTTGCTATCATGGGCAAATCATTTAACTTCTCCAGCATTACTTTCTCCGTCTATAAAATGGGGGAGATAATCCTTCCAGTTTCCAAGGGTTGTTGGGAAAATCAAACGAGAAAACGTGTGTCAGGTGCTTGGCTGGCTCAGTGGTGGGTGCTTCACCAGGCCTGGAGATGCTAAAGGTAGAGTAAACTCAGGCACAAAGGGCTAAAACGTAGGGCAACAATCTGTTGAGTTGAACCTTTGGACTGAAGCTACGTAGGGTTTATCCCAGGAATACCCATTGCCATTGAGTCAATTCTGACTCATGGCGACCCCATGTGTTACAGAATAGAACCCAGCTCCATAGGGTTTTCTTGGCTGTAATCTTTACGGAAGCAGATCACCAGGGCTTTCTTCCATGGTGCCACTGAGTGGGTTCAAACCACCAAGCTTTCAGTCAGTAGTCGAATTCCAGGAATAGATGTAGTTAAACTTTAGAAAATCAATTATTGTAATTTACTACATATGATCATCTAAATAAATATAAAATACATTTAATAAAATAATTTTTTTAATATAGGAATATGAAGAAACTTTCTTTACTTGATAAATTCAGTTAATCAGAAACCATTCACAAGGATCTAGATTCCAGCTCCCCAGTTCCCAAACGCCAGGCCACAGTGGGAAGTGCTACCTACAAGGGACAAAATCAGCACACCTTTCCCTCCCCTTGCCTCCAAATGTCTATAAACAAACAGCCTTACACTTGAACATCTTACTAGGGGATCATAACCATGTGAAGGCCAGGTAGGCTTTGTAGTTGTTATTGCCGTTGAGTCTATTCCAACTCATGGCAACCCTATGTGTGCAAAGTAGAATTACTCCATAGAGTTTTCAAGGCTGTGACCTTTTGGGAGCAGATCACTAGACCTTACTTCCAAGACGCCTCTGGGTGCGTTCGACCCACCAGCCTTTCCGTTAGTAGTCCAATGCTTAGCCATTGGTGCCACTCAGGGACATCTACCTGGGTGTCTACCCAAGTAGACATTACTATCTCCATTATCTTTCCTTGGGCAAGCATCTATCACCATCAAGAGACAGACCTGGCCACCAGGGAATTCATCACCTGACAGGGACCTTAACAGTGTGAGTTATCCTATCAGTCAACGTCTGAGACAGACAGCATCTCAAGTCCATTCTCTTTGCTCTACACCCTAAGGGGCAGATAGAGCCAGGGAATAGGAGTTGTTCAGACCAGCCCACTGCAAACTGCAGATGGAGTATGGAGGAACAGATATGAGCAGACTGCAAAGCATCCTCTCCCACAAATCACCCCCCTATTCCCACTATCCCATCCTTTCCTGACCCCATTCCTAAAAGATAGTGACACAGCAGACAAGATTGTGCCCAGCTAGGTCCAGTGGATCCGGGTGGAGCCCAAGACCCCTCATCCCATATGATCCAATGAGCCATGTGGACCAGTCTTACCGTGATGAAGGGAGCTGCAGGCTCCCCCAAGCGTCACTTGAGCACCAAGTCCAGCTCCTGCCCAAAGAGCTTCCAGAATCCTCGCCTCTGAGGACTAAGCCTTCTCTTTCCTGGGGGCTTTGTGACCTCACCTTGTGACAATCGCAGAGTTCTGACCAGGACGCTGCAGAAGCAGGGGATGGGAGGGGGTCACATGTGACCCCAGATGGGTAAATGCAAGTCCCTGAGCAGGAGTGGGCCTTGAAGGAAAGTGGAGGAGGAGAAAGGATATTTCAGGTCTAGGGGGAATGTGTGGAGCTGAGGAGTTAGGGCTTATGGAGTAGGCAATGGGAAGCCACAAAAGGTACTTAAGCAGGCTGGTGGGCTGATGTGAGATGTGCTTTAGGAAAACCTGTCTGATAGCTGTGGAAGGTGGGCAGGAGGGAAAAAGACTGGGGCTGGGGGTGTCAATTCCAAGACTTTGCAAAAAATCTGAGGTGAATTGATGGATGTCTCTAAACTGGAAGAGTGCCAGCAGAACAAGCTGCTATTGGCATTTTCTTTTTGTTTTATAAATTTATTATACAAGCAAAAAAAGTATATATAACATATATTTAATGATTTAAATAACAACAATAAAACTAGTCCCTCAACCTACAGACTGGGAAAACAAATTTGGCTACAACATATCTGATCAGGGTCTAATCTCTAAAATCTACAAGATACTGCAAAACTTCAACAATAAAAAGACAAATAACCCAATTGAAAAATGAGCAAAGGATATGAACAGGCACTTCACCAAAGAAGCTATTCAGGTAGCTAACAGATACATGAGGAAATGTTCACGATCATTAGCCATTAGAGAAATGCAAATCAAAACTACAGTGAGACACCATCTCACCCCAACAAGGCTGGCATTAATCAAAAAAACACAAAATAATAAATGTTGGAGAGGTTGTGGAGAGACTGGAACACTTATACACTGCTGGTGGGAATGTAAAATGGTACAACCACTTTGGAAATCGATTTGGCGCTTCCTTAAAAGGGTAGAAATAGAAGTACCATACGATCCAGCTATCCCGCTCCTTGGAATATATCCTAGAGAAATAAGAGCCGTCACACGAAGAGATGTATGCACATCCATATTCATTGCAGCAGTGTTCACAACCTAGGTGCCCATCAGTGGACAAATGGAAAAACAAATTATGGTATATTCACACGATGCATTACTACACAACCATAAAGAACAACTATGAATCTGCGAAACATCTCCTAAGATGGGTGAATCTGGAAGGCATTATGCTGAGTGAAATTCGTCACAAAAGGACAACTATTGTATGAAATCACTATTATAAGAACTCAAGAAAAGGTTTAAACACAGAAGAAAACATTCTTTGATGGTTACGAGGGTGGGGAGGGAGGAAGAGGGAAATTCACTAACTAGATAGTAGACAAGAGTTATCTTAGGTAAAGGGAAGGACAACACACAATACAGGGGAAGTCAGCACAGCTGGACTAAACCAAAAGCTAAGAAGTTTCCTGAACACAACTAAACACTTCAAGGGACAGAGTAGCAGGGGCGGGCATCTGGGGACCATGGTTTCGGGGACATCTAGGTCGATTGGCATAACAAAGTTTATTAAGAGAATGTTCTGCATCCCACTTTGGTGAGTGGTGTCTGGGGTCTTAAAAGCTACCAAGCAGCCTTCTAAGATGCATCAACTGGTCCCAAATCACCTGGAGCAAAGGAGCATAAATAACACCAAAGACACAAGGAAAGTATTAGCCCAAGAGACAGAAAGGGCCACATAAACCAGAGACTTTATCTGCCTGAGACCAGAAGAACTAGATGGTGCCCGGCTACTACCAATGACCGCCCTGACAGGGAACACAACAGAGAGTCCCTGACAGAGCAGAAGAAAAGTGGGATGCAGAACTCAAATTCCAGTAAAAAGACCAGACTTAATGGTCTGACTGAGACTAGAGGAACCCCAGAAGAGATGGCCCCCAGACTCTCTGTTAACCTACAACTAAAACCGTTCATGAAGCCAAATCTTCAACAAAGGTTAGACTGGACTATAAGACATAAAATGATACTCGTGAAGAGTGTGCTTCTTAGTTCAAGTAGATACACGAGACTAAATGGGCAGCTCCTGTCAGGAGGCGAGATGAGAAGGCAGAAGGGGATAGGAGCTGGATGAATGGACATGGGAAATCTGGGGTGGAAAGGGGGAGTGTGCTGTCATATTATAGGGATAGCAACTAGGGTCAGATAACAATGTGTGTATAAATTTTTATATGAGAAACTAACTTGAGCTGTAAACTTTCTCCTAAAGCACAATTAAAAAAAAAAATCAACAGCCAAAAAAAAAAGTCCTTGTGTACCACCAATGTCTTAGAAGGCCCCTGTTAGGACCTGTCTTTAGTTTCCTAGTGCCGCTGTAACGGAAGCACCGTATGTGGGGGCTTTAAAGAACAGAATTTATTTTCTCACTGTTCAGGAGGCTAGAAGTCAGAATTCAGGGCACCGGCTCTAGGAGAAGGCTCTCTCTGTCTGCTCTAGGGGAAAATCCTTGTCTCTTTCAGCTGCTGTTCGTTGACTCCTTGGCAGTTGTCATGTGGCTTCTATCTTCCTCCATTTGTGCTTGCTTGTCTGTCAATGCTGAATCTTATAACTCAGAAGTGATTGGATTTAGCAAACACACTACACTGATATGACCTTATTAACATAACAAAGAAAACTGTTTCCAAATAGGGTTACATCCATAGGTATAGAGGTTAGGAATCCAACACATATTGCAGTGGGACAGAATTCAATCCATAACAGGACCCTTCCTCATCACGGGACTGTCCATCCCCAACCCCATCCAGTCCTCGAAGTAACCGCTATCCTGAGTTTTTGTGTGAATCCTTCCCTTGCTTTTCCTTATAATTTTATCATATATGTATGTAGCCCTAAGCAGTTGTTTTGTTTTGCCTACCTTTAAGCTTTGTATAAATAGAATTGCATTGTTTGTATGCTTCTATAACTTGCTTTTTCCTCTTCAACATTCTATTTGTGAGATTCATCCATTTTGGTGCATGTAATTTTATTTTTCAGTGCTGTATACTATTCTGATGTGTGATTACTTATCCATTCCCCTGTGGGTAATACATATCTGTATTTTTGTTTTTGTTATAATAAACAACACTGCTGTGAAGTTTTTTGTCCACTTCTACTGGTGTACTTCGGCAATCAACCCTCATAGAAGCAGGAGTCTAGAAATCAAACGATGCACTGCATTGGGCAAATCCGCTGCAAAAGACCTCTTTAAAAGTGTTAGAAAGCAAAAGTGTCACTATGAGGACTAAGGTATGCCTGACCCAAGCCGTGGTGTTTTCAATCACCTCATATGCATGCAAAAGCTGGACAATGAATAAGGAAAACTGAAGAAGATGCCTTTGAATTATGGTGTTGTCAAAGAATATTGAATGTACTATGGACTGCCAGAAGAATGAACAAATCTGTCTTGGAAGAAGTACAGCCAGAATGCTCCTTAGAAGCAAGGATGGTGAGACTTCATCTCACGTACTTTGGACATGTTAGAAGAAGGGGCCAGCCTCTGGAGAGGGACATCATGCTTGGTAAAGTAGAGGGTCAGCAAAAAAGAGAAAGACCCTCAATGAGACGGAATGACACAGTGGCTGCAACAAGGGGCTCAAACATAGCAACAATTATGAGGATGGTGCAGGATCAGGCAGTGTTTCGTTCTGTTGTACACAGGATCTCTATGAGTCGGAACCAATTCAATGGCACCTAACAGTAAAAACAACTTCGGCAAGAAGTTTTTAGAGCACTGACTATCAAATTTTTCTTTTAACCACAATTCAGAATAAGAAATATATTATGATTCATCACCTACATTCGCATTCACACACGTAAAATAAGTTTCATGAAAAATTACTCACCTTTAAGGCTGGAGGATCAAGTCTACCCAGAGGTGCCTTGGAAAAAAGGCCTGGCAATCTACTTCTGAAAAATCAGCTGTTGAAAACCCTATGGAGCAGTTCTACTCTGACACATATGAGGTCACCATGAGTTGGAACTAACTTAAGGGCAGCTGGTTTACTGGTTGACTATGTACAACGCACTCTGATCTACCCAACCACGTTAATACATTCTTTTACTTACAATTTATGTCTTATGTTTTAGGTTCATTCCTTATAAACAGCTTATTGCTTTTATTATTTATTTAGTAATACGATGAGAATGAAATACGTATGAACCCACCACCAATCCAAGAACTAAAAAACATTCGTAACAATTTACATCTGCCTACATGCTCCTTCCCCACCTTGTGCCCTGCTTCTCCCCCTAGAAGTGACCATTTCCCTGCATTTGTGTTATCATTCCCTTACTTATTTTTGTTTTAGTTTTGTTATATCCATGCCTATACCTAAAAACAGATTGTTTAGTTTTTCTTTTTCATATATAAAAAGTGTGTCATTTACACAAGGACTTTCTTTTTTCATTATATAACTAATACTCACCCACTAGGATTCATACTGTTCTACTGTGTGAATGTATTACACCTTATGTAATTCTACTATTGTTTTGTTCCTCTTAAAAAGTGGTGCTATCAACGTTTTTGTGTATGTCTCCTAATGCACATATGCAAGAATTTATCTTTGGTAAACGTCTAGGAGTGGAATTGCTAGGACATAGGATGATCAAATATTTAATCTTGCAAAATTATTTTTTAAAGTCATTATAACAATTTACACTTTGATCAGCAATGTATAAAAGACCCCACTGAGGCTTATCCTCTCCAACACATCTTAATTTTCAATTAAATGAGGTAATTAATATCATTTTTGGTCTTGCTTTGCATTACCGTGATTACCATTGAAGTTGAATATCCCTTTCAATGTTTATTACCCGTAGATATTTCCTTTTCTGGGAAATGCCTGTTCATGTTTTTTGCCCACTTTTTCCATCGGGTTGTTTGTCTCATTCTTATTGGATTGTATGAGTTCTTTGTATTTCTCAATATTACTACTTTGTCACTTATCAAACAAAAACCAAATCCTGTACCATCAAGTCAATTCCAACTCATAGCAACCCTATAAGACAGAGTAGGGACCCTATAGGACACAGTAGAATTGCCCCATAGAGTTTCCAAGGAACACCTGGTGGATTCAAACTGCCGACCTTTTGGTTAGCAGCCATAGCACTTAACCACAACGCCACCAGGGCTTCCTTGTCACTTATATGTATTGCAAATATCATCTTCAAGTTTATGGCTTATCTTTTCACTTTATTTATGGCAGATTTTGATAAATACAGGTTCTTAATTTTAATGTAGTCTAATTTATCAACTGTATCTTTCATGTTTAACATTTTATGTGCCTTATTTAAAAATCCTTTCTTATACCGAGATTAAAAAGATATTCTCCTTCCCTCCCCTTAAACATTTAAAATGTCTGTTTGGGATTGATTTTGTGTGTAATAAAAGAAAAGGATTCAATTTAATTTTTTCCATATGAATAACCAATGTATAGTCCCTCCTTTCCCTACTGATCTGCCATACCACTGATGTTGTGTATCAAAATTATATATATATATATATATATACATATATATGAAGAACATGCTCCACATTTCTCAAGCTGAAAGAACTGAAGAAAAAATTTAAGTCTTGAGTTGTAATAGTGAAGGATTCTACAGGGAAAATATTAAACGACTCAGGAAGCATCAAAAGAAGATGGAAGGAATATACAGAGTCACTGTACCAAAAAGAATTGGTCGATGTTCAGTCATTTCAGGAGGTAGCATATGATCAAGAACCAGTGTTGCTTAAGGAAGAGGTCCAAGCTGCACTGAAGGAATTGGTGAAAAACAAGGCTCTAGGAAATGACAGAATACCAATTGAGATATTTCAATAAACGGATGCAGCACTGGAAGCACTCACTCATCTACGTCAAGAAATTTGGAAGACAGCTACCTGGCCAACTGACTGGAAGAGAACCATATTTATGCCTATTCCAAAAAAAGGTGATCCAACAGAATGCAGAAATCATCAAACAATATCATTAATATTACACACAAGTAAAATTTTGCTGAAGATCATTCCAAAGCAGTTGCAACAGTACATCAACAGGGAACTGACAGAAATTCAAGCTGGCTTAAGAAGAGGACATGGAACAAGGAATATCATTGCTGATGTCAAAGATGGATCATGGCTGAAAACAGGTATTTCAGTTATCTAGTGCTGCTATAACAGAAATATCACAAGTGGATGGCTTTAACAAAGAGAAATTTATTCTCTCACAGTTTAATAGGCAAGAAGTCCAAATTCAGGGCATCAGCTCCAGGGGAAGGTTTTCTCTGTCTGTCACCTATGGAGGAAGGTCCTTGTCATCAATTTTCCCCTGGACTAGGAGCTTCTCAGAGCCCTATCTTTTACTTTTGCATACATTGTTGACAATGTTATTATTTTTCTTTAAACAATCTTATAAGGAAATTATGAAAAAATCTATCTTTTATATTTGTCCACTTATTTTCTACTTCCAGTACTCTTCTTCCCTTTATGTAGATTTGAGAGTCCATCTTGTATCATTTCCCTTCAGCCTGAGGAATTTCCATTATCATTTCTTTGTAGTGCAAGTCTGATGCACTGGCTTCTTTCAAGCTTTTTTTAATCTCCTGTTTTCAGGATTTTCACTATAATACCTAGGTGTGTATTCTTTTTATTTATTGTGTGTGGGGCTCTCTGAGATCTTGAATCTGTAAGTAGATGTTTTTCATCAAATATAGAAAGTTATTTCTTTAATATTTTTCTGCCCTACTCTCAGTCTCTTCTCTTTCTGGGACACCTATTAAGTATATGTTAGATTATCTAATATTGTCCCACAGGCCCATGAGGCCTTATTCAGTTTTCTTCAGTGTATTTTCTCTTTTTTTTTGGATTGGAAAATTTCTACTCATCTCTCTTAAAGATCACTGACCCTATCATCTGACAGCTTCAATCTGTTGTTAAGCCCATCCATCAACTTTTTCATTTTAGCTACCGTGCTTTCCAATTATAGAATTTCTATTTTGTGATCTTTTCTGGTTTCCATTCCTCCATCTGTTTACTCATTAAGCTCATATATCCCTTTAGTTCTTTGAACATGTTTATAACAGCTGCTTTAAAGTCTTCATCTGCTAAACTCAACATCTGTGCCAGCTTTGGGTCACTTTTTATTGTCTTCTCTTTCATGTTTTCCATTTGTTGTGTTCTGGATAATTTCTTCAGATTTATTTGCCAAATTACTCCCTTTAATTGGGTCTAATCTGTTGTTTAACCATCCATTTGGTTTCTAATTTAATTGTTATAGTTTACAGTTCTAGAAATTCTGTTTGACTCTTTTGCAAATCAGCCTGTTAATTTTTAAAATTTGGATATCCTCTTTTATTTCTTCAAACATATGGAACACATTTATTTTATTTTCTGACTCCAATTAACTCCAGTACCTGTAGTCTGTCTTGATATGATTCTGGTGTGGGATGCTTCTGCTGACTTCTGATTACGATGGCATTTTGCTCATCTTTCATTATTTCTGTTTTATTGTGAGCTCATGTTTGTCGGAACTTTCTTTCTGAGAATTCCTTGAGGCCTGGGCTTAAGTGTTATTCCTCTAGAAAGGATTTGCATTTGCTTTTGCCAGACTTTGGGGAAGAATCACCAATCTGGGATCATTTTAAACTATATTCTCAGCTTGGATATTTTGGATTTTTAACACCAAAAGAAAAAAAATGAACTCTAGCCCACACCTATACAAGGGCAAACTGTGATTTAGAATTATCAGGGACAACTTTTTTCACATTTACCCAAAGCCAAAGTCAAGACATACAAGTTTCCTTCCTCTCTCTTTGCAGACTCTTTTCCTGCGTCACCTTTCCTTAGGTGTCGTGTTCGGGGGTCTCGGGTGGAATCGAGAGTCTCCAGAGGCAACTTAGTCCACAGAGTTCGAGATCACCAGAGATGAGTCTGGAGGTGCAATTGTTGATGCTGGAACAGTTAATCAAGCAGTGCACTTGCAAGGTCACAAGCAATAGTGCTGATGACCAGTCACTCTACAGTCAGGGGGTCTTGCAACCAACTGACCGAGAGGCTGTCTGTCCAACGATGCACCTCAACTGTGTGGGTGGTCTCTGGAATTAAGTTTTATACCTCAGTAGAGACCAGGTGCTAAATTCATAGCTCTGTGTTCTAAGCTATTCTTGCAAGGGTAAGCATTATTCTCAGCTAAACCTGAAAGTTACATCTGTGCTGAAATATTCCTACCCTTGGGTTGTCAGGGTAATGGCCACTGGGATCAAATTTCTCCTCCAAGGACATGTAGTGAAAAAGCCTGCGAGACACTTATGACCTGTTGGCTGCTTAATACTGCCGCCATTTTTTGTGTCCTAAGAGGAGACCCTAGTCCCTGTGTCCAGGTGGTGCTAGTAAGGGGCATGTGGCAAAAAGGGTCTCACAAGATGCTTGTCTGCCTACTAGCCATCTGTCATCTGATAGTCATCATTAAAATCCCCCTAGGAGACGCTACACTGAGGATGGTCCCAGTTTTCTGTTAGAGACATTGATCCAGTTCTCCCTTGCATCTGCCTAGACTTTGTGCTCTGTCCCCTGAGCACAATTGGCTTGCCTTCCATACCACCAGTGACTGGTAGACGCCCCCACCACACCAGCCAGCTTCATCTGTTCACTCTCTCCCTGGAGTCATGCTTTCTTATTGTGTTTAGCCTCTGATGATTTTACATGCCTTGTTTTCAGAGTTGTTAGTCTAACATATGCAAGAAACAGAAGTTGCTGGTGGCATTTTTCAGAGAAATAGTTGACTAAGTTTGGTGGCTCACTGGGTGGGAAAAATAGCTATGTAAGAGTTTTAAACTTGAAATATTAGGAAGAACTGATAGAAAGAGGGAAATTTGATGAACGCTATCAGTGAACGGGAAAATGATGAGGTGTTTTCAAGACATTTTGAATTCCGTATATTAGTACACCATTCAAGTGGAGATGCCTCAGGGGCAACTGGGAAACTTAGAGATTCATTCATTCATTCTCTTAACATTGTTCAGTGGCTACTATGAGCCAAGACTGTACCAGGCACTTGTTAGCACTAGAGAATTATCCTCAGGATGCCCTAAGCCATCAGAGCACCTCTGCTCGATGCCTCCAGCCTTGAGCATACAATTGAAGAAATAGTTGGCATGGTCCTAGCAGCCCTAGCCACATTGAATGCCCTCCTGGAGATCCCACCTACCCCCTCCAGGCCTGAAGTAATAGGCAGAAAGATTGACAACCATGACAAGTACTGCAGGCTTTGTTTTAAACACAGATGGCAAGGAGGAAACGAAGATTTAGGAAAAGAAGAGCAAGAGTGTGAAGGAAGAGGAAGACTGAGAGGTGGGGCCTGGGAGGCTATTCTCTTCCTGGGTTCAGACAGCCCAGAATCCTCAAACATAACATATGCATGGGCTCCATCACTCCTCTCAATGGTCTTTCTCAGCCTAGGGGAAGCAAGAGAGGGGAACTCCCACACAGCGAGCTATGAGAATGGGAGAAGAGGGAAGATGTGTCAGGGTAAGTTCAACCAGTTACACCCTGCCACCAGGCTGCACATGGCACCATAGGGCAGAGGGTCAGCCGGGATCTACGGGAAGGGTGAGAGGACTGACGGCTTGGGTGTAACCTCAAGTCCTGCCAGCTTAACACTTCGTGCAGTTACTGCCACAGGCTCCACCCTGCAGGAGCTGATCCCACAGGTGCGAGTGATCTTCACATAAAACTCCACTCCAGAAGCTGCTCACACCTGCACAGGGACAATAATATGGTAATTCAGAAACCTTGGTGGGGGTGGGGAGTTGGTCCCAAACATCCCTCACCTCCAATCAGAACTCCCTCTTGCAGGCCAAGAGCAACAGGAGAATGAGTCCTGCTTGTCTCCATCTAGGAATGACAACATAAGCTTCCCTGTGGTCTGTCCTAGGGACTCTCACCCATACCATGAGGGGGTCTACCTTATGGTTTAACCTCAATTCCTTCTTAACCAATTCTTCTTTAACTGATTTCAGGAAGACCTTTGGGGACAGCCAAGCTGATGAAATACTGTTTTCACCCAGAAAAGTGTTTGACATCTTGAACATGGACACGTGCACTTTGGACAGAGAGAGAATAGGAGCTTCCTGCGATGGGGAAAAAAAATAGATATTGACAGATCTTGAGTGAGGAATTATTCCACTCAACACCTGTCAGCTCGCTCTTTATAACAGTATGGCTGTAAATAAAGGGAATCACTTCTCCCTGAGTCTCTCCACTCTCAGTGCTAAGAAGTTACTTCCACCGTCTCATTGTCAGGAATGAATGCCTAGTCCTAATGCCAACCTTTTCTCTCCTGCACCACTTACAAGCTGGGTGACAAGTGCCATACAATGTTGTGAAGGCTTCGATCCTGTGACTATCTGTGAGTAACTCTGGCCCTGAGGGAGACACTGAAGTTAGTGGGGAATTTCACAGTCATTTCTCCTCTCTCCTGGGGGAACTTCATCAAGACCGGGTTTTGGAAAACCCTACACTCAGGCAACTCTGAAGCTCCAGCAGCATTTCTTCCACAGCTGAGGGCCTGAGGGTGCACCGAGGAATCACCAGCCAAGGCCAGCGCTGGAACAGAAGCTGCCCAAGGCCTTGTGGACTCTGCACTTTGTGAGATCATTAAGGAGGGACAGGGAGGCTGGGTTGGGATGCTTCCTTCCAGGTGGTCAGCTGGACTCATGACATCAGAGTATTTCAGTTTGGGCCATAAGATGAGCTGAGACCAGGGGCAAGGGATGGGCCATCCTTAGTCTGGAAGGTGGACCCTGGCAGCTTTGAGAAGAAAAGCTCTCTGTGGGCTCCCCAGGCAGGGCCCCAGGGGCCAAGTTCTCAAGGCAACCTGTAGCACTTAACCCTTGGCATGACCAGAAGGAGATTGTGTCTACCCCTATCAAGATATATGTGGGGATGTAGAAAAGTCAACCACACAACCAAAGAGTTCTTTATTCAGTTGCTTCATACTATGGGACCCATGAAGTTGGTAGGTGTGTGTGGGCAATGTGGTTTGAGGGTTCCAAATATCTGGACCCCTAAAACCCCAGCCTGCCTACCCACTTCCATCCCTTCCTATGTGCCTGTAAGATTTCTCACCCCACCTCCAACACAGAGTCTTTTTCAATTAGTCAATAAACACATGGCCACACTCTCCAGATGATCTCTTTCAAAGGGCTCCCTGTGTTACTGCAATAACGCGGATTGGAGCCACCTGCCGCAATAGCCAATTCTGAGACGGGTGAGGTGAGCAGCAAGAAATTTATTATATATCAATATATAGGAGGCAGAGGGGAATATATTCCTCCAAAAGACCCGTCTCCCCAACTGGAGATCAGCTGAAGGCTTTTATAGGGACAGAATTATGGGTCTTAGAAGTTTGTGTTAGTTCCCCCTTGAGGTGGTCATGTGTCAGATGAATTAATCTTTTACTGGTATTCTTGGGGGTTATCTGGCGACATCCTGGTTTTCTTGTCACAAGATGGGTGCTTTGTTCGGTTTTTCATCCTCAGATCATTATCACTTGTTTTCCACCCTCCAAGGAGGATATAGGTTAATCTTAAACGTTTTGTAGACGTTGAAACCAGAGGGAAAGACAAGATCATGAGACAATGTGGCGGTTAGCAATGGGGAGTAAATAATAGTGAGCCAGGCCTATGCAGCCTCTTCCACCTGTTATCTGGGACACGCTTCAGGAGAGCTTCTCAGGGAAGCTCTGAGGATGACCTACCCAAGCCTGAACTGAGGGGTGGAACTGAGGGTCCCAGCTGGGAGAGTTTCAGTGTGCAAGAAGCCACAGCTCCCAGACCTGGAAGAGAGGGCAGGGGCACAGTAATGGTTATCAGGGTAGGCACTTGTGGTACCAGGGTGATGGAGACGAAATAATAATAATAATAATAGCAGCTACCATTTATTGACCACTTATTATGCACCAGGCATTGCGCTAATGCTTTACATACACACCTCATTTTATCCTTACAATGTCCTTGGATGTCTTAGTTATTTAGTGCTGCTGTAACAGAAATACCACACATGGATGGCTTTAACAAACAGAAATTTATTCTCTCACAGTTTAGTAGGCTAAAAGTCTGAATTCAGGATGTCAGCTTCAGGGGAAGGCTTTCTCTCTCTGTCTGCTGTGGGAGAAAGTCCACATCAATCTTCCTCTGGGTCTGGGAGGTTCTCAGCGCAGGGAGCTTGGGTCCAACAGACATGCTCTGCTCCCATCTCATCTTTCTTGGTGGTATCGAGTTTCCTCTCTATCTGCTTGCTTCTCTTTATCTCTTGTAAGATAAAAGGTGATGCAGGCCGTACCCCAGGGAAACCCCCCTTACATCAGATCAGGGCTGTGACTTGAATAAGGGTGTTGCATCCCACCCTAATCCTGCCTCATTAACATAACAAACATAACAAACATAACCTGATCCTCTAACATAACCTAATCTTGCCTTACTAACCACAGACAGAGATTAGGATTTACAACACATAGGACAATTACATCATCACAAAATGGAGGACAACTACACAATACTGGGAATCATGGCCTAGCTAAGTTGACGCATATTTTGGGGGGACACAATTCAATCCATGACACTAGGCATGTTTTATTATCTTCATTCTAGGTACAAAGGAAACTGAGGCACAGAGAGGCTGTGTAACTTGTCACCCAGCTTGTAAGTGGCAGAGTCCAGGCTTGAACCCAAATGTGTCTGATTCCAGAGTCCATGTTTTCGACCAGTAACCACAGAGAAGAAAGAAATGTATTTCTGAAGTGGGAAACTTGATGTTTAAGTTGTGTGTCATAAGGATGCCTCAGGTTACCAGAGGTAGACACATACACACACCCTTAGAGACTCCATATACTACCCCCTTTCACATTGCTTCACACCCCTCAGGGCCTGGCTCTCTCCAGGTTAGACACCTCCTGTGCTCAGCTTGACATTCTAAGCCCACCCAGCCATCTACTATCTGGCCTCAACTAGCCTCCTCTCCCCTATCCTTACCCCATTCTCTGTTTTTCTGCCAAAATGGACTGCCCAACGTTTCCCTCATATCTTCTGGCCTTCCTTGCTTTGTGTCTTTGCTCACATGGTTCCCTCCACCTGAATTCCCCTCTTCTCTCTCATCTCAGCATATCCCACTGCTAACCATTCTTCAAGGCCCAACCAAGGTGTCATTTTCTCCAAGACCCTGCCTTGACCTCTGGACTCCAGTCCCCATAGTGAACACTCATTCTCCTGCCAAACTCACATGGCCTGGTGCCTCTCCAGTAGAGCCAGACCTCCTGCAGCTTTGTGTTAAGGTCCTCTGTGTCCGTGCCTGCTCTGCCTGGGAATGCAGTCTCCTTGCTCACACTCCGCACCAGGTTCCTGATGGGTGCTCAGTAGAGGTTTACTCCCTACCTTGAATGAAAAGAAAAAGAGACATAGTAACTGAGACACAGCACTCACTTTTCATTACTAGATCAATGTATTCAGATATAAAAGGGGCAGGAGAATGCTTTCTAGAAGATCTCGTAAGAATGGAGATCCCTCCTCCTCTTCCCTAGTACCTGTGACTACCAACCCTCTCTGTGGAGAAGTCCTTGGTTGTGTCTGAAATCTCTCATTTTTCAGCTCATTTCTCTCCTGTGAGTTCCAAGAATAATAAAGAGGACACCAGGGAGTATGTTTCTCTGGAATGGGGGTCAAGGATTAGCACTAATGTTTTGGGGACCACTGTGGTCTAGAGGTCAAACCTTTTGATACTTTCCCTTTCAGGTTGAGTTCTTAGCAGGCATCTTTCCTGTCTCTCTGGATTTTAAATTATCAGTGTGGAGGAAGGCTGATTATTAACCCCCTCATTGTTTGTGATGGCACAGAAAGTCCTCTCCATCTACCCACAAAACCCAGAAAGAGATCCAAGTATGCACTGTGTAAGTGCCTCCCAAAGTCTAATTTAAAAAGTTCATGCTTCAGGGTAAGTCCGTTTCCTCTTGTGGGGAAGGTGCTGAAGGAAGACTTCTCCAATCCTACTATTCCCAGGAGAAAAAAATGGGAGTAAAAATACACAACCCTGAAGCCAAGCATTAGCCACAGTCAGAGATCCCAGCTGAGGGTAAAAGCAAAAGACACTGCAGAGTTGGGCTCCAACTTCTATAGAGGATGGAACTAAGGTTGGGATTAAACTGTTACAAAACAGACCTGGGCTGGACCAAAGGGATTCAGGACGATGAGCGTCTGGAAAAGGTAGCTAAGGCAGCAGTGCAGCACTCCCTGAAAAACAAGGTGCCAGAGACAGGGCTGACTGTGAAGAACTCTGGAGTTCCAGGACTTAATTGCTGTTTGTACAATAATAACGCACATTTAAAAGCAAAGGAAGGGTGATTTGCATGCTTCTCTGTCTTTGATGCTAGCTGCTGAGTACACACTCTGGATTTCCTCACTGGTAACTGGACATATAATTAACCTCCTTTATGATGGGCTGTGGCATTCCAGAACTGGTGGCTGTGGCCAAGATCCAGCTGAGGGGAGACTCTGAATCAGGCCAACTTCTCCAAAAGTCCAGAGCCCAGAAGTTTGTACTCCTGCCTCAGAACTCAGCCCTCTTTCAGCCCCCCAGAATTCAGAACCTGAGAGAGTCCAGTGTGGAGGAGGGCTCTGATTCAGTTTCTCACTCTGCCCCTCCATTGTTGCGTGGCCTTAAGTAAGTCACTAGACCACTCTGAGCTCACTTTCCTAATCTAGGAAATGGGTTCAGTGATACCCTCCTCAGAGGGTTGTCCTGGGGGTGAGATGAAATAATGTATTATACAGCTCTTAGCACAGTGCTAGGCACATTGTAGGCTCCACAGTGCAGCTCCCTTCGTCCCACAAGCAGAGTGGAGAGGGGTGTAGGAAGCGTTGGGGGATGGGAAGGAGACTTACTAGCAGAGGCAGTCTGAGCTAAGTCCTGAGAAAGAGAAAACGGAAGAGAAAGTGTTTAAAGGGAGGCAAGATGGATGGCAAATTAATAATAGGGGAATAAATAGAACAAATAAATAAACAAGCATTTTGAAGCTCTTATTAAGTGCCAGCTAAGGCCCTAAATGCATTCCAGTCCATCAACTCATTAGGTCCTCCCAACGGTTCTCAAATGGGTACTACTATTAGCCTCATTCTTCAGATGAGGAAACTGAGGCTCAGAAAGGTTATTCACCTGCCCAAGGTCATGTCATGAACCTACAGGACTAACTTTAGCGGCCGCTCCTCAACACAAACGCGCACGCGCGCACGCATACACAACAGTCTTGTCTCTGTCACCCACCACACCGTGCAGAATACACAGGTAATGAATGAAGGCCAAGGCTTCCTGCCCAGCTGCCCTGCTCAGGAACGGAGGCAATGACCCAGCCCTCCCTGGGCTTTCCGGGCAGAGTCCCGCCAGAGGGGCGTAGGGGTCCCGCGGGGCCCTCAGCCCACAGCGCGCGCTCAGCTGACCAGGCGCTTCCCGGCCTCATAAAGCGCCGGCCAGAGGCGAACGCCGTTTTATGTGGGCGGCCAAGCAGCCAGGTGCGCTTTGATTCCCGGCTCGGCAAGAGGCGAGGCCTGAGCCCTCCAAGCTCGTAAACGCGCAGGCCGCGTGCTCCCTCAAGCGGGGAGATATAAGGTGCAGCCAGGCCTTGTGGTCCAGCCATCTGTCTCTTCCGACGCCGCCAGAGTCCTTCGCTCCAGTCGCCGCCGCACCATGACCCGCCTCTCCAACCGCCTTGGCGCTGCCTGCGGGGTCCGCACCTTCAGCTGCGCCTCGGCCTGCGGGCCCCGGCCCAGCCGCTGCTGCATCACCGCCGCCCCCTACCGCGGCGTCTCCTGCTACCGCGGCCTCACCGGAGGCTTCGGCAGCCGCAGCGTTTGCGGAGGCTTCCGCGCTGGCTTCAGCGGCCGCAGCTTTGGCTACCGCTCTGGCGGCGTGGGCGGGTTAAGCGCCCCCTGCATCACCACCGTGTCGGTCAACGAGAGCCTGCTCACGCCCCTCAACTTGCAGATCGACCCCAACGCGCAGTGCGTGAAGCACGAGGAGAAGGAGCAGATCAAGGGCCTCAACAGCAGGTTTGCTGCCTTCATTGACAAGGTGGGTGCCCTTGATCCTGAAACTGAAGGTCCTCGAGGGACCTGGGAATTACCAGGCCAGTCTCTCCTGGAATGGGGGATGAGGACTGCTGATATTTTACGTGATGATTTTAATTGGCACGGATACGAAGCATTAAACAACGTCGAGACACAAGATGAGAAAATTCATCTTTCATGCCTTTCAACACTTAAGATTGGGTCAAGGAGAAACTCTTAGGAAGTGCTAACACATCTTTAAACATCTCTCTAATACTACTCTCCCGATTTTAACAGAGAGCAGTCCTGAGGTTCAGAGCTGTCTGGGGCAACAGTTTCAGCTAGAATATAATGTTTTATGATTTCATTTTATGGAGCCCTGCTGGCGCAGTGGTTAAGAAGTTGGCTACTAACCAAAAGGTCAGCAGTTCGAATCCACCAGCTGCTCCTTGGAAACCTTATGGGCGCAGTTCTGCTCTGTCCTATAGGGTCGCTATGAGTCCGAATCACAGGTTGGGGTTTTTTTGTTCGTTTGTTTTTAGTGGTAGTGGTTTTATGTCTATGGTAGTAATATAAAGTTTCCCCTTTACATGACTGTGAATGTTAAGTGAATCCATTTATAAATAAATATTGAGTAAAATAGTTCCAGGAGATGGCAAAAATCCCGCAGTCAGCCTGTGAAGGGTTGATATTTGGGGATCACTGTGCTGGTGGCGCAGTGGTTAAGAGCTTGGCTGCTAACCAAAAGGTCAGCAGTTCAAATCCACCAGCAACTCCTTGGAAACCTTATGGGGCAATTCTATTCTGTCCTATAGAGTCGCTATGAGTCGGAGTTGACTTGACGGCAATGGGTTTGGTGCCAGTGCAGTCCTGAGAGTGTACAGAGGACAGAAATGAGGGCGGAAGAGGGCCAGGTGCCTGCCCAATGGCCAGCAGAGGTGGGGGGGGGGCAGAGTAGGACTCCAAACCTACACTCTTTCCAGCTCTCCAGGCCCCTGGGGCCAGAGGGTCTAAAGTTTTGGGCCCCAGCTACCCTTCATCCCTCCATATGGGACTGGTCCACCTCAACAGGCACTGTGCCCAAGTGTGTTGATGCTCTCACCCTGGAATGATGGCAAGAGAGTGGAGTGTAGAAAGGGTCCTGACTCAGGGGCAGGGGGCCTGGACTCCACACTCAGCTCCTCCTTTGCTGTGTGATGCCGGGCACAGTCCCCACTGTTTTCCTCACCAGGGCTTGTCTGCCACAGGGGTTCGTGTGGTGCAGTGTGTGAGCTGGCCATGGCTTTGAAAGGTGAGTTGGGGGCTGAGGCAGCCATGAGACCCCTACCTCGGCTCAAGCCCTGTCAACTAAGACCACCTAAAATTGTCAGATAAAACATCAGCAGTCCCAGTTCCCCATTTCTGGAAGGACCAGCTGTACTCATGGAGTTAGATGAAAGAGTCCAGGGCTAAAAGGCAGGGTAACGTCTCAACTCCAACTAAAATGAATGAGAATTGGAAAACTGGAGGCCAGCGAGCCCAGTCTCATTGACATCCTCTCTGACCAACACAAAGGTACTGTTACCATTGCTGTCTCTCCAGTATGAATGACATTCAGTAACTGCTTGCATGCCCCACTTCCCCAGAGTCTTCACCCTCTCTATTTTCCAACACCTTCACCCATTACATTACCTGCCTAGCCTCCAGAGACATACAAGTGTCCAACCTCTGAATTGCACATGTGAGTTTAGGCCACCTAGCACCGCACCCCACCTCCCCCCATCCTGCCTGGTGAGAGCTGCCCTCTGATCTCCCTCACCTAGGAAACCCTTCCTACCTTGACCATCCATTCAGTCAACTGCTCACCAAGCCCTGGGCTGGCCACCGAAGACATAGATCAGTAAGCCACAGGCCCTGCCCCAGGGAAGCTCACAATGCAAGGGTTTCATCCTGCTCTGTCCCTCCCAACCCTGCTCTACCTTCCTTACCTCCAGGAAGCCCTCCCTGATTGGCATTACCCCAGTGCCTACCTGTTCCCCCAGCCCCACTGTAACCCATCACAGCCCTTTTGCCCCTCAGTTTCTCACTTATTATTCCTACCCACAGGCACCTGGACAGACCCTCACTTGGGCCTGAACAAGCAGTCATGGGACAAGGATTCTCCTGGCACAGCCTCAGGCCAGGAGAGCCCAGCAGGCGCCATGGCAACCACCCTTGCCTCTGCACATCTCAGTGCTAGTTCTGGCTTAACTGCCTGCTCACTAAGGAGGGCTGGGGATCCTGGCTCCTCCCACCGACTTTTCCACACTTCCACACCAGGTGCGCTTCCTGGAGCAGCAGAACAAGCTGCTGGAGACCAAGTGGCAGTTCTACCAGAACCGCAAGTGCTGCGAGAGCAACCTGGAGCCTCTGTTCAATGGCTACATCGAGACGCTGAGGCGGGAGGCCGAGTGCGTGGAGGCCGACAGCGGGAGACTGGCCTCTGAGCTCAACCATGTGCAGGAGGTGCTGGAGGGCTACAAGAAGAAGTGAGTGCAGGCAGACAGTGGTTCTGCTTTCACATCTGTCCTCAGAGTCAAGGAGTAGAGTTTAAAGAAAGGAAAAGGGATTAAGTCAAAGCAGGATGGATTTGGATTAGACCACAAGAGGAACTTCCTAACAGGAAGAAGAGGGTGACAGGAAGCCTGTGGGGAAATCTTTCTTCTCTAGGCTGAGAGTTTAAACACTGGAGAGATTCTGAGCTGCTCTAGCTGCTTTTCATCATGATGGGTTTATTTCATTAATTCATCAGACTCTTATTGAGGATATACCACGTGCCAGCTGCTAGCTTAGGCCCTGAGGTGGAGTAGGGGGAAGAATGTGAGGAGAGGAAGGGGAGTGATCCAGAGCCAGGGCAGCGTTCCTGACCCCCAGGGAGTTACAGTCCAGAAGCAGAGATGAGGTCTCCGCAAATGTGCAAGGCACCACCTGACCCACATCAGGAATAAGAGTCCTTGAAACAGGAAGAGCACTGGGTAACATGAGTTGATTTGAGTGTCCAGAGGAAAGGGATGGACAGGTCCTTTCTGGGCAAACAATTTTTGATTCTGTGACCACCTCCAAAAGACCTAAGTCCTGGAACCTGTTTGTCTAGGCCTTTTCTCTCTCTCTCTCTCCCTCTCTCTTTCCCTCCCCAAATCCCAGCCTCTTGAAGTTCTAGCCACTGAGCCTTGTCCCCTTTGTCCTCAGGTATGAAGAGGAAGTGGTACTAAGGGCCACTGCTGAGAATCAATTTGTGGCCCTGAAGGAGGTAAGTGACCCCAGAACACTCGTCCCACAACTCAGAGCCGAGGGCAGAGGCAGGAGACACTCTCCTGTGATTCAGAGAGGCTGAGTGACTCACCCAGAATCACAGCCCTATTTCTTTCTCCAAATGCTCCAGTGTTCCCTGGGTAGCCCAGACATCAGCACACACTGCCTGCTTCACACGGAACAATAGTCTGTCTACCTCTGCGCTTACTCCCATCTGGCCACTGGCTTCCCACCTCCTTCTGCCCTGTGCCTGGCATAGAGTGGGCACTCAGTAAATATTGGCACATGAATGGCAGGGATGGCCACATTTTCAGGCTACTGACAGCTGGGAAATGCTGTCATGAGCAGTAACAGTTATTCCTCACCTCTTAGACTTGACTCTTTACAAAGTACCATCTCATGGCCTCTCACTGGACCCTTCCAACCACTTCAGTATGAAGAAGGCAGGGATTATTGTGAGGAAACTGAGGCACAGAGGTTAAGGGTCTTGCCCTGAGTCACACTGGTTTGGAAAAGGCAGAGTTGAGCCCTGAACCCACTTTTGACCACAGATTCAGAATTCTTTCCATGAAATTTCAGTCCCAGGACCAGAGATGGGGAGACATTGTTTAAATTGACCCATTTTATACTAGTCTTGGTGGCAGTATAAGAAGTGGATTCTGGAGGACTCATCCCAGTGGGTATCAGAGGAAGTGCCTGGGGACCTCAGGCTCCCCCTCCCTTACCCATCCCTGCTCCTGACCCTGCTAACTGCATGAAGGACTTTGCCAGCCCCATGATGCCAGGCCCTGGGATGAGCATATAAGGACGGTTTGGGGGAGTCTGCTCAGCCTGATGGAGTGCCCCTCCCTGATGGGAAGAAAATGAGAGCTCTGTGTTATCTCCCCAGCAAGACCCCTGTGCCACCTTCCCTCTTTTAGGATGTGGACTGTGCCTACCTCCGTAAGTCAGACCTGGAGGCCAACGTGGAGGCCCTGACCCAGGAGATTGACTTCCTGCGGCAACTGTATGAGGAGGTGAGGGGCCACAGAACAGTGGGGCAGTAAGGAGGATGTTAGACATTGGAAAGGAGTTGCCACTGAAGCCCTGGGAGTGGGGACAGGTGGTCCAGGGCCAGACCAGAGTTGGGAGACCCTTGCCCTGGGGCTTTAATGAAAAAACGAGTGGTAGGGAGGTAGGTTTACTGTGGAGAGGTGAAGATAAGTGAATCCTGATGTCTGATATACTGTGCCCCAGAAAGCTGATATTCATGGCCACTGTGGTGACAGTTATCACGAAGAGGTGAACTCTGGTCCTAGACCCAGAGGATTAAGGCAGGAGGCCTTGACTGAACTCAGGCTGTGGGCCTCAGACATGGGCCCTCTCTACCTCCTCCTCCTCTCAGACTTGGGACTGTAGGCCTGAGGAGCACTGAGAGGTCCCAGGGTTGAGGGGCAAGGCTGGAACATGGAGGTGGGCCTTCTGAGGAAGCAGGAGAAGGGGAGAGGGAAGGGCTGTGAGAGGGTGGGCTATGAGAGGGAGCTCAGGTCTAAGACACTCTCACCACTTTCCCACCCCCACAGGAGATCCGCATCCTCCACTCTCACATCTCAGACACCTCAGTCGTGGTGAAGATGGACAACAGCCGGGACCTGAACATGGACAGCATCATCGCCGAGATCAAGGCTCAGTACGATGACATTGCCAACCGCAGCCGGGCTGAGGCTGAGTCCTGGTACCGCAGCAAGGTGAGTGACGCAGGACACCCGCCTCTGAGACAGCAGTGGGAGGGCGCAAGGTATGTATTAGAAAAGGCTTCTTTTGTCTGGGAATTCTGATGCCCACAACAATTGTGGAGGGTCCTTCCCTAGGGATGTGTAAGGGTAGTGCAGACAGCTCTCATTGGGGTGGCACAGGCAGGACTGCCATGTGTGGGTAAGCAAGCTGAGCACTGTACAACCTGCACAATCATTCCTGGTTTCCTGATGAGCATCCCTGCTTTCCTGCAGTGCGAGGAGATGAAGGCCACAGTGATCCGGCATGGGGAGACCCTGCGCCACACCAAGGAAGAGATCAACGAGCTGAACCACGTGATCCAGAGGCTGACGGCCGAGGTGGAGAATGCCAAGTGCCAGGTACTGCATGATCTGCCCCTCAGTGCAGGGAGAGAGTGGGGTTAGCTGCAGCAGAAGGGTTTACGTTAGATTTAGGATTCCCCTTGCCAACGTGCAGGAAAGAGGAGCAAACATCAAACATCAGTCACGTCTCCTCCAGGGAAAATGGGCTCCGTTTCCACTGAAGTCGGGGGACAGTATAGAGGAGGATGAGGAGATACAGACTTTCCTGGTCCCAGGGGCAGAATGGGACAGAGGAAGCAGCACCAGCCTGAGGGGCAGGAAACCTGGGCCCTGGCACCAGCTTGCCATGTGATTTGGAACAAGACATTTAACCTCTCTGGCCTATGGTTCGGAGCCCTGGTGGCACAAGTGGTTAAGTGTTTGGCTGCTAACCAAAAGGCTGGCAGTTCAAATCTACCAGCTGCTCCTTGGAAACCCTGTGGGGCAGTTCTACTCAGTCCTATAGGGTCAGTATGAGTCGGAACCGACTCAACGGCAACAGGTTTTTTTTTTTTTTTGGTTTGGCCTGTGGTTCTAGGTCAGTGATCACAGACTCTGATGTCTACAAAGGTTAATAAATGAGTGAAGCAGGCCATACACATACTGGGGTATGTGGGGACAGCGGCAAACTGGAAAGCACATAGCCATCTCAAGGGCAGAGCCAATCAAATCCAACCGGGCCAGGCCCTGCAGAAATGCAGGCACAGTGTGGCCAGATCCTCTGATTTTTCAAGAGAAACCGGGAATCTGGATTTTTATGTTAAATTTCCCCCAAGTTGAAGACATTGTGCCAACATTCCCTGGGGACACTAATTTACAGCCCTGGATCTAACAAATGGGTAAGGGGCCTCCTTCCTCTGACAGCCAGTGGTCAGGCCTCTGACCCGGAATCCAGAACAGGGAGTCTTAATAACCCCATGGCCCCCCACCTTCTAGAATTCCAAGCTGGAGGCTGCAGTGAGCCAGGCTGAGCAGCAGGGTGAGGCGGCCCTCAACGATGCCCGCTGCAAGCTGGCCGGGCTGGAGGAGGCCCTGCAGAAGGCCAAGCAGGACATGGCCTGCCTGCTCAAGGAGTACCAGGAGGTGATGAACTCCAAGCTGGGCCTGGACATCGAGATCGCCACCTACAGGCGCCTGCTGGAGGGCGAGGAGCACAGGTGGGGCCCACACCTGTAGGGAAGGTGTCGCTTCAATCTCCCCTAAACTAGTTTCAGAGTTTAAAGAGCCAGAAGCATATTTACATATTATTTACATTTCATTTGCATCAAAATTCCTTGGGGGAGGAAATTTGCGGGTTAACCCCAGATTTCATCAGTTTTGTTCCCTCCCACTAATTATGGTCTCTTTGCTGTCCCCACAAGGTTGTGTGAGGGCATTGGTGCTGTAAATGTCTGTAAGTAATCTCTACTGCTGTTTTCTGAAAGGAGGGCTTGGGCTTGAGGGGAGAAGGATCAACAAACTTTTTCCTAAAGAACCAGAGAGTGAATACTTTAGGTTTGCGGGCCATGCAGTCTTTGTCTCAGCTACTCAACTCTGGCTTTTCCTAGTGTGAAAATAGCCACCGCCATAACAGTATTTAAATGAATGAGTGTGACTGTGTTCCAATAAAACTTTATTTACAAATACAGGAGGCTGGCCCTCTGCTGTAATTTGCCATCTTAAAAGGAGCGTGGTGTGGGCAATGAACAGTCACTTGGTGATTTAAATAGTTATTTCTGCCTGTAATAAGGGCCTGTAATAAGGGCCTGGGCTAACGGTTTATAAGACTGCAAGGAGTGCCCAGGTGTGAGGGTGTTCAAGGAGAAACGGAAATGGAGGAGAGGGGCTCTGGGCAAGAGGAGGGGACTCTGGATATCAGGTAGGGGCTGCTGGAAAGAAACAGCTTCGGAACTAACCCTATCCTCCTCCCTCAGGTGTCAGCAGCTCCCGGGGCGGGGTTGTCTGCGAAGACCTCTGCGCATTCGGCTCCCAGCCAGTGACGGGCAGTGTCTGCGGCGCCGCCTGCAGGGGGAACCTGGCAGTGAGCACCAGAACGTGTGCCCCCTGCGGACAGAGCTGCGGCTCCATGCGGTTTGCGTAGTGCTCCCGGCTTTGTAAATACATGGCTCCTTCGAGTGACGACGTCCCGTTTCCAGTGACGGTCCGGAGCCCAGAGGCCTAGAGGCCGAAGGGCTTTGGGAAGCAGTAGGCTTGACCTTCCCAAACTGCTCAGCGTACCTTCCTGCATCTCTCTACCCACGGCTTCCTCTCATTTCTTCCAGGGAAAGCCGGGCTCCTTGCCCGCATGCCTGGCAGCTCCTCCTCTGTCGCCACGTGTCTAGATGACAGGTTTTCTCACAGCCTTGGGCTAAGGGCCAATCCAGACGAGGGCCGCCCCAGGACCCCTGGGGTTTGAACGTGCTCACTCCCTCCCGCTCCGCTCCCCGTTTTTGCTTAGTCTCCTCACTTCCAATAAAGCTCTGTTCATATATAATGCGCTCTGAGAATCTCTGGTTTGTCCTACACACACTCCATCCAGCCGTTTTTGCCTCTGGGAAGCCAACAGAGGAGCCATTCGACAGGGAGAAAGGGTGTCTCTGTGGCGCCCTGCTCCTTCGGTGCACATATGCATCCTTAAGTGTGTGTGTTTTTTTCCAGGGGGGCGGGGGTTGCTGCTAGAACTCTAGTAGGCTGCAGCCCCCAAACCCAGGTACACAGAGCCAGGAGGGTGTGAGCTGGAAGGCAACTGAGAATGGCAACGCTGAGGAGCCTGTAGCCAGGAGGGGGAGGGTTTTGATCTCCTGACACCCTAGTGGGGACCTCATCACTTGCCACTGCTAGGACACTGGTCACTTCCTCTACCTCACCCCCAACCTCAATACATGAAAATTCCCTGACCATGCCCTCAAACATACAGAACATGCCCCCTCAAACCAACTCACCTAGACAACCCACACATGCCACCCCCCCGCCGGGGGTTCCAGACCCGAAGACCTCCTGTACTTCCTCCCCTGGCACCCATCATATGTGCTACTTCCCATCAGGGGTGGAGGTCCCGAAGCACAGACCCTGACACAAAAACACCCCACATACTCCCACATAGACCCCACATCAGGGACCCTGACACATGGATACCCCCATCATGCACAGACTTAACCCACAGGTGCCCCCTTCCAGGGATCCAGATCCACAGCTTATCCTTCTGCCCAAGAATCCAGGCACACAGCCCCCTACCAGGAATCTAAACTCTGGGACCCCTCACCCTTCCCTCCTTTTATACAGACGTCTTCCCCCGCCCTCACCCCCACAGAACCTCCAGGGACCAAAACACTCACACCGTCCAGGAGCCCAGGGCCTAGCCTTCCCCTAAGCTCTAGCCAAGTCAGCACCAGGAAGGGCTGAGGGTGGCTGGACTGAGAGTTGGCTTATCCACCCGAAACCCAAGCCTGGGACAACTGTTTGTGGCCTTCTCACCACCTAAGGAATGTATTCCGTCAACACAGGGCAGGGAGGGGGGCTACTGTCCAAACAGCCCTTCTACCCCTTCGCAGGAGAAGATTCTGGCACCCACTTTCTGCTACAGCCAGAATTTCCTTGTGGCATTTCTGGGCTTTGTCCGGAAAGGAGTTGGAATTGGTCCCAGTCCTGAGAGGAGGCCAAGGGCTCACATGGGGTAAGAGCCCAGTCCCTTAGTGTGCAACACCCCCTGCCCACATGTCACCAATGTGCTTTCCCAGCCTCCTGCACAAGAGGCTCCCCAGTCATCAAGGCAGAGCCCTCCCCACTCTGGTTCCCCTGCCCTTCCCTAATGAACCAGGACACCAGGCACCGGGCACAGCATTCACCCAGGCCTCAGAAAGAGGCTGCTTTATTGGAAGCGATTCTGACATCATTTCTACAGACAGCTTTGCAGTCTTGATACCAGGGATGGAAGGCAAGAATGGGAGTCCTGCTGTGACTATGGAGGGAGGGTGAACGGGGACTCCCCACCCCGATGCTTAGTTATGGGCACTCCTGTGGGTGGTCTCCTGGGAAAAGACCCTCAGGGTCCTAGGCCTTCCACTGCTGGAGAAACTCAGGGCATTGGTGCCCATAGTTCCCCCAAAGGTCAGCCCACCGCCACCGCCACTGCCACCAACAGAATTCACCACCGCTGGGAGAGTAGGGAGGAGGGCTGTCAGTGAGGTCCACCACCAAGGACCCCATCCCTCACCACTCCCACCTTTCTGCTGAAGCTGCCCCTACCTGTCATCCTGGCCTCTTCTCCCACCTCCCTCCATCAGCCAACCCAAACTGAGCCTCTGACAGCAGTAGGGGCTGCTCCACAGGTGTGCTCCACCCCACCTGGCCCTCTTGCACCTGGTGCCCTGGGTGATTGAGCCAGGCTAGATGTCAGCTCCATGGGACCCCCCAGAAGCTGGTGAAGGGGAGGAGGTTTGGGAGGTTGCCTATGAGGCAGGACCCTCGGGCCAATCTGCCTGCCATTCTATAGACCCAGGCTAGCCTGGACTGCACAGGGCATGCTTCCCCTATGCCATGGCCAAGGACTTACAGATGTTCACGGCTCCCACTCCATCACCGACCAACCTGGGGGCAGAAGAGAGACCCATGAGAGCACCTCTTTCCTCAGTGCTGTAGGGAAGTACTCTTAGTCACCCTCCTTCCAGCCCCCAAGTGGGACCTTCATTCTTTCCTCTCTGTGCCCCACTTCCCGCCTTCCTTTGGCCTTGTTCCAAAACAAGCCTGGAGGAGTGGAGGGGAGGGCAGGTCCACTTCGGCCCTTCTGTCTACTGGCTGTGTGACCGTGGGCAACATCTCAGAGCCTCCCTCACCTCACCTGTAAGTTGAGCCTTACTATAGTACCAGCCTCAGAGGGTTGTTTGTGAGGGTTAAATAACATAATTCACCTAAAGCCCTGGGCACGCCAAAACCAAAACAAACCCATTGCCGTCCAGTGGATTCTGATTCATAGCGACCCTATAGGACAGAGCAGAATTGCACCACAGGGTTTCTAAGGAGCAGCTGGTAGATTCGAACTGCCAACCTTTTGGTTAGCAGCCGAACACTTAACCACTGCACCACCAGGGCACACAGGATTCTGTAAATGGTAGCTGCCTGTATTGTTATTTATATAGAAGGCTGCCCTCCCTAACCAGATCATAAAATCCTAAAAGTCTTCTGTAGCTTCTTGATTCCTGTATCTCCCCTAGCTCCTAGCATGAGGCCTGGCACATAGTTATTACTTCATATGTGTTGAAATAATTAGTGAATTGTTAACTGATTGAATACAGCTCTAGCTAGGCCTGAGGAGGGAGAGGGTAGGTATGTGGGGTAGCTTTAAGCAGCCTGTAGGGCTGAAACAGGTCTTGAGAGGAAAATTAAAAATCCATCTGAGACAGCTGGGTGTGTATGTTTTATGACTCACTGCTTCACTGTTACCAAGCCCTTGGCCTTGGGCATCAGTTTGTCTGCAGAGTTGGGGCTCACTTAGGTGGAGGGAATGACCTCAGCAGCCCAGAACCTAGGAAAGAGGCTGAGCAAAGGCCAAGGGAAAGAGATGGGTATGCTGGGAAGCTCCCAGGCCCCTTGTCCAAATAGCCCCAGCAAGTGCTGGCAGTTGTGGGTGGGGAGGGGGAGCCAGGTTGCTATCAGGTATTTCATGTAAAAGTTTCTGGTACAATGCTTACAGAGATCTCAGAAGAAAGGGACTTAAATGTCCAAGGCTCTAGTGATTTGTGTCACTTTTCTAATTGTAAATAAATATTTAGTTTTTGCCTAATTTGATATTTGTAATTTTGTATTCTTAAAGAAGGCTACCCAAATTGTATGAACTTCAGGTCCAGAAATCTTGGATCTGCCCCTGGGGAAGGCTGAGCGGTTATCCATCTCTGTGTTCCCAAGGGGATGGGAAGGGAAGGGTCTCCTCTCAGAGAACCAGAAAACAAGCCCTGATGACAGCCACCTGGACTGAAAATAGGCTTTCAGAAAAGGATGTCTCTGCTTGCTGTGTGTCACTTTCTCTCTCTGAGCTTCAGTCCCTCAGCTGCCCTTGGAGGGAAGGTGGACCAGGTCCCACTCTAAGGGTCCCCCAGCTCTGACTACTATGAGGAAAAGAGGCCCAGAGAAAGTGGGGGCCCTGCACCCATGGTGGGACTGTTGGGTGGGCTCTGAGGCTGTCCTGCACCCTCAGCTCAGCTGCACTGGCAGAGACCCTTCCTCTTCCCACCTCTCCTTCCCCCACTTTCATCCTGCTGCCATGGGCTCCACGTGCTGCCAGGTTTCTTCTGTCCCTCCTCCCAGCATCTGTGTACCCTGACCCCAGGCTCCCTCTTTCCCCAATTCCTTCCCCTCCACTCTACCCCTCCTCCATCCTCTCTCCTCCACCCTTCAGGAATGATGCTCAGAAACTAAAATGTTCTTTGTGCACTCAGCATTTTACAAATGCGAGTTAGTGGTCTCGGGTGTTTCCTGTACAAAGGTTTTTCTCCTCAACTGCTCTGCAAGTTCTCTAGGGGCAGAAGTTTATGTTCCATGTTATCTATCTCCACACTGGGTTTCAACAAGCCAAGTCTTGACTGTCCTACTTCCAAGCCTTTGCCCACACTGTTCCCACTCATCCTCTCCAAATCCCAACCCTCCCCAATCCCAACCTTCTCCCAAAGAGCAACTCGAAAGCTTTGTCTGTTGACTGAATGAATCACCCAGTCCGTCAATGTGATAATAAAGACCCAAAGTATGTGCCATGTCTTCTGTGAAGAATTCGCTATAAGACTAACCTACCCAGCCTCCTCTCTAGCTTCAGGTGAATATGCAAACATCCCGGGTCAGGGGGAGATTAACCTCCTCCACCTCCTTCAGTCACTACCACATGGTTTAGCCCTTACAAGTAGTGAAAAGCAGCCTGGTGTCACTGAGGATGTTTGGACCAAGAATAAGCAGACCTTGACTGCACTCTTAATTAATATCCTGAACCACAGTTCTCCCCTCTGTCCGTTGGAAAATCAATAATACCTGATCTGCTTACCTGAATGTATTCTGAGGATCAAATAAGATGACCCTGCTAATGGCCACACACAAGAAGGGACTGTTGCTACTTCAACTTACCCACTAAGCTCTACCCACGTGGTCTGCCCTTCTAGAAGGTCATCTCACTGGGGGCAAAGAAGCATCAGCTCTGCCCTCCCGCACCTGTCACTCCCAGTGCCCTTCAGAAGAGGTACACAGAAAATGCCTGTTGATGGATGAATGTCAAGCCCCAGGCTCTACCAAGCCCCAGAAGGAGCCCCATTACAGCTTCCCTGTCCTCACCGGCTCTCCTCGCCCTCCAGCAGCTTGCAGTAGGTGGCGATCTCAATGTCCAGGGCCAGCTTGACATTCATCAGCTCCTGGTACTCGCGCAGCTGCCGTACCATGTCTTGCTTGGCCTGCTGCAGGGCGGCCTCCAGCTCCTCCTGCTTGGTGCGTGCATCCTTGAGCGCCAGTTCCCCATTCTTCTCAGCCTCAGCAATGGCAGCCTCCAACTTGGCACGCTGTGGACAGTAGTGGAGCTGTGAGCTGGGGAGCAGGGCTCACCAGCCAGTGCTTCCTGCCTCCCATCCTGCAGCAAACACCTGGGCAACATGTTTTAGGTGGCTTCCCCAGCACCAGCCTACTTCCCCAAGCACTAGGGAACCTCGAGGTTTAAAAACATAGGTTTTGATGCCTGATGGGTTCCAATTCTGGCCTAGCCACATAATAGTTATGTGACCTCAGATGAGTCAACCCTTCTCAGCCAAAATCTCCTCTCTTCTAAGATAGTAATTATGAGAGCATCTACCTCATAGGGATATTGTGAGGATTAAATAAGATAATATATACATGAAGTCCCTGGCACAGTGCCTGGCACACAGTAAGTGCTTAATAAATGCTATTTATTATGAGTTACAAATGCCCACCCCAACCCCAGACCCCAGCCGGAAGAGCTCCAAGGCCATTCACTATTCAGTCCTCCCCTCCCAGCCTGGAGGCAGGCCTGCTCCGCAGGGTGACTCATGGCCTTGCATCTGTGCCAGGAGGCAGCCTCTGCCCTCCTGTAAACAGGCCTTCAGGGCTCTCAGGGGAAGATGGCTCTGAAAATCACCCCACATCCATTCCCCTAGCTTTGTGATGCTGCTGCATATGCCACCTTCCCAGGCTTAGCTACCCCATTCACACCCATGCCTCAGCCAGAATTTGGAGGACACTTCCCTATCGACACCCCCACCCCAACTTCCAGCAAAGTGCATCCTTCTAGTTGGTTTCTCATCCAGGACCTGTGCCCCGACCGTTTGGCAGGTACTGGAAGAGAGGAGCCGTGAGCAGGACAGACAAGTTTCCCGCTCTCAGGGCATCAATGACTTCATTCGTAAGACAGATATGTTCACACAGTGACAAGTGCTTCAAAGGACTTCAGACAGGCTGCTGAGATAGTGGCTGGGTGGTTATGGAAGCCATCTCTAAGAAGGGGTCTTTTGTCCTACAGCCCAGAGAAGAGGAAGGGGTGGCCACGCCAAGAGCTGGGAGAACCACACAACAGGGAGAATGAGAGGAATACCAAGTCCAAAGGCCCCGAAGCATTAACACGCTTGGTAAATGCAAGATACAGGAAGCACACCTGTGTGGCCAGACCATCTTAAGTGAGAAGAATGGTGGGAAGTCAGGACAGGAGGTGGCTGGCAGCCTGTGAGCCACCGTAAGGATTTTTGCTGGCGTTTGTCTCTCCCTCTGCCCCAACACTGTGAGCTCCCAGGTATGGCATCTTATACCCAGAGCTACATGCAAGAAGAGTGCTCAGCACCAACTTGATAACTAATGGTGATTGTTCTCTGGCCAGCCAGCGAGAGGCTCCCGCATAGCCTCTCTGCCCAGCCAGGACTCCCCTCCTCCTAATGGGGGACAAAGGGTTGGCTGGGGAACACTCTGCTCATACCACAGGACGCATTCCTCCCCTCCTGTCAAGCTCTCACAAGCGGGCCTGAGACATTCAAGCTGCACTCACCAGGGCCCAGGGAGGGGCAGGCCTGACCCCCTCAGCCCCAGCCTCCTGCTCCTCAGTCCTGAGCTTGGCCTCAGCTGGCTGCCCTGCACAGGTCCCAAGAAGTAGGGAGAAGCAAGGAGAACAGTATGTCCCCACCTGGTTCTTGATGTTGTCAATCTCAGCCTGCAGCCTCTGGATGGCTCGGTTCATGTCTGCAATCTCGTTTCTGGTGTTCCGGAGGTCATCCCCATGTTTCCCAGCCTGGGCCTGGAGGGTCTGCAACTAGAAGGGCCATGCAGAGAAGTATGGCAGGGGTGGGCAATGATTACAAGTGACTCGTCCCTCTGCCCATCCAAGGAAGGCTTTGTTCTGAGTGACAGGACTTCCTGGCTTATATTTCCAGGGAGAGACCCTCAGACTCTAAGCAACCTTCACCCAAATCCAGGATGCCAGACTACTGGGCAGTGGAGTGGGGAAGGGGCTCATTCTCCTCCCAGCCAAGGCAGGGGGTGCAGAGAAGCCTTCCCAGGACCCATCCCCACTGATCCTGGGGCTCTTCCCACTCCCATCATGCCCTAGTGCTGGAGAATCACTGAAAGTCTGAGATCCTCACCTGTTAAACGATGCCCTCACCAGAACTACCCATCTCACAGATGAGGAGAGTGAGGCCCAGAAAATAGAAGGCACTGTCCCAAAGTCACACAGTAAATCAATCGCAGAATTAGGGCCTTAGCCTAGGTCTCCTTATTGGCATTCCTGTGTTCTCACCTGTGCACATGGATGATTCCCTGGCCTCTCTGCAGAGACTTCCCACTACACTGCTTTTAACGCTGCCTCAGGATCCCCTCCTCCACGAACACTTCCTGGGTCTACCACCATGCCACCTGCGCATGCCCTCAGCACCTGCACAGTCAGCAATCTGCCTCCAAGCCATATGTGTGATGATTACATCTCCCAGTTGTGGAGCCCAAGGACCCAGCATCTAGTCTCTGCTCATCTATCTACTAGCTATGTGGAGTTAAGCAAATTACTTAGCCTCTCTGTGCCTCAGTTTCTTCATCTGTAAAATAGGGATAATAATAGTACCTACCAAAAAGGGCTGTCCTATGGATTAAATGAGTTAATGCATTAAAACATTGGAAACATTGCCTAGCATTGTGTAAGTACTTGTCAAATTTTAGCTACAACCATCATTAATCCACGTCTATTTCCTCTGCCCTGTCCCTCCATCAGGGTAGGGACCTGGCCTTCTCATCATCTTCTTCCCAGGGCACAAGAGAGCACAACAGACTTAGCCACTGGTGCCTGCCAGAACAGGGGGACCCCAGGCCCTAAGGGGCTTGAGACAAGGTAAGGATAAGGTGAGGACGCTGTCACTGAGGGCCCTGCCAGGAGGAGAAAGACACACCTCAGTGGTCACACACCTTAGTCTGGTAGGAAGCCTCAGCCTCAGCCCGGCTGCGGTTGGCCATCTCCTCGTACTGGGCCTTGACCTCAGCGATGATGCTGTCCAGGTCCAGGGAGCGGCTGTTGTCCATGGACAGCACCACAGATGTGTCCGAGATCTGGGCCTGCAGCTCTGTCCATTCCTGTAGGGACCGGACAGAACATTGAGACCTGGGGTATGACCCATCCTGGTTCCCACCCCTCCTCTGGGATTTCCCACAAGTAAAGGAAGAAGAAAGAAAAAGAAAAGAGACACTGGAGTGGGCATGAGTTGGGTAGGGTTCAAGGGGATAAAGAAAGTGACAGGGCATGGTGAGGTGCAATGGCTACCAGCTGTGAGATGCTATGGGGTGCGCCCTGTATTGTGAAGGGGTCAGTGGGATGGGTGAAATAAATTATATTCCATCCTATAATGGGGCACTCTACAGCCTCTGAAAATGATCATATGGCTGTACTGACTATCCGAGAAATATGGTCATGGTATACTGTTACACAAAAAAGTATGATTCTATTTTTATTAAATATATATATATCTACATATGTATGTACATATATACACAGAAAATGTCTGGAAAGATAGATAACAAAATATTAACATTGGGTATAGGTGTTGTTTTCAAATTTATGCCTTACTTAATTTTCTAGATTTTTTGCAATGATTATGTATTGCTTTCATAAGAAGAAGAAAATAATTATATACATAATATTCCCATATATATAAAACATGCTTATATAAGCCTATATATATATATATATATGTATATATATATATATGTATATATATATATATATATATATATATATATGTATATATATATAATACATGATAAACATACAAAGACCCTGCACTGAGATTAGAAGTGCCACCAATAAGCATCAAGGATCCAGCCCCTGAAATGAATACACTTGTGGAAATTCACTGAGGGGCTGATGGAGGCTGTAGCTCAGACAAAAGATAAGACTGGGGAGAACTGAGGACTGGTCTGTAATTAGCCGCATGTGCTAATTATGTCCCACCAGCTCCTGCCACCCTATCTTCAGCCTAAAGCCAGGGACTCACACTGAGGAGAAAGGAGAGGTTTTAAATCTCTGAGAGGGGAAAGGATCTGGAAGCCCAGGGCAGGGTGAGGGTGGGAGGAAGATAACAGGATACAAGGGGAGGACAGACAGAGTGCTTTGGCTGGTGGGTGGCCACCCATCCAGTCCCTCTGGTGCAAACTCTCGGTCACTCCAGTCTCTCTCCTGACTTGGTCCCCCTCCCCACCCCACCCAGACCACCTTTGAACCCTGTCACAGCCTGGGGTCCTCTGACCTCCTCTGGTTCCTTTCAGCCCCTCCCAATCCCCTTTCCTGACAAATGCTGCTTTGGTCATCCCATGTCTCTGGAAGGCCAATCCTGACTGACCCACCCTGCTCTGCTACCCCAAGCTCCTCCTGACACTCTAGGCTATCATGGATTCCTGAGTCCAGAATAACCAGATAACCAACCAGTTGCCAAGGAGTCAATTCCAACTCATGACAATCCCATGTGTGTCAGAGTAGAACTGTGCTCCATAGAGTTTTCAGTGACTAATATTTCAGGAGTAAATCAACAGGACTTTCTTCCAAGGAGCCTCTGGGTAGACTTGAACCTCCAACCTTTCAGTTAGCAGCTGAGCGTGTTAATTGTACCACACAGGGAAGAGCAGGATAAATACCACACCCCCAAAACACACACACATATACTGGCCCAGAGGCAGAGGGCTGGACCAGATGGTTGGAACACAACATGTCTCACACCCTGGAGGTCCTCACCGTCTGGTAGATGGTCTTAAGGAAGTTGATCTCGTCATTAAGGGCAACCACCTTGGCCTCCAGCTCCACTTTGTTCATGTAGGTGGCATCCATGTCCTGGGAGGTGTGGGTGAAGGGGTGGGAGAAGGGGGCAGAGGGTCACTATGTCCTCAGCACACAGAACTTTCAGTAGGGTGGGAGGAAGCCAGCACCGTCCAACCTACAAGGCCAAAAACCACTGCCCATCACATCCAGTTTCCCCAGGCTGCCTGACATGACCACAGCTAGAAGTTTCCTGCACTGGGCCCTCCAGGCTGTGTGATGGGCATCATCTCTGTGCATCCCCAGGACTAAGGTGCCTTCTCAACATGGGTAGTCCAGGGCAACCTGAAGCCCCAGACTTAGCACTGACTAGTTGCTAAAGCTTTTGATGGTTTGGATGCACTCCTGGCTCCACCACCTACTAGTACTAGCTGTATGACATTGAACAAATCACTTTAACTCTGTGAACCTCAACTTCTCATCAGGAAAATGGGCAAGCACAAAATTATTGAGATTCCAGGACACCACTAATAGAGATAAATAGTTAAACGTAGCAGCGTGGGTGATTCTGATGCAGGTGGGCCCCATATCACACCTTAAACATCATGTCGAGATGATGTCTGGGGCCTCCTCTGGCTATCCTTTCCAATGGTTAAACTTCTTGAGGGCAGGGCCCACTGTTAACTTATTGCCAAGTCTCCAAGGACAGATTACCTTCTGTGGATGGGTCTGGATCACCAAAGGACGTCCAGTTCACACCCCTCTAAAACAGACCTAAAGCCTTCCAAGCTGGCTTGCATATCTCCGGCGATGGGAGCTCACTCTGCCTCAAGGCAGCCCATTCCACTCAGTTAGCAAATAGTTCAGGCCTGCCACATGCCACCTTGTCTGTAATGGAATGTCCTGACTGAGAGAGAGCACTTCCTAATTTGGGATTGAAATCTTCCTTCTAACCTTTGTCCTTTTGTCTTAGTTCCACCCCCTGGGGGCCCAAAATAAAGTGGTGTAGTCACTCACCAGACACACACAGACACACACACACACACACACACACACACAGGACAGGCTGTGCCATAAGAGACTGGCTTCCAGGCTCCACCCTCTCCACGCCCATCACTCCCCTCTTGCAGAGCCCAGGCCACAGGTCCCCACTGCTGCTCAGGTGAGAGGGCAGAGGCCACGCTGTGTTTTCAGTCCCAGCTTGTCTGTGACCTCACCTTCTTCAGCACCACAAACTCATTCTCAGCAGCTGTGCGACAGTTGATTTCATCTTCGTATCTGCAGTAGAGGAGGGGGCATGGTGTTGGTGTGGGTTCACCTCCATTCCCCCGACATCCAGAGTAGAAAAACCTGCCCTGAATCTCCTTCACCCCTTCTCTTAATGAAACACCTGAAAAAACAGTTGTCCAGGCTATGAAACCCAATTTCTCTGACTTTTCCATTGGCTATTCCTAGGCTTTGAGTCTTGGCATAGGGCGGGGTGGGGAGGATGGCAGGGAACATATGTGAATCCAAGGACAAAGGCTGCATATATTAAGGGAAGGACAGCAAGTAATACTAGCCACACTTCTGGCTGCTTCCTATGGGGCCTGCACTGTTATGTGCTTCCCATGCATCAACTCATTTAATCCTCACAGCTATCCTACAATGATGGCATGTGATTACCAAAGAAGGGAACCAAGGCACAGAAAGACAGAGTGATCTGCCCATGTCACTAAGCTGCTAAGTGCCAAAGCCCAGACTTGAGCCCTGGCAGTCTGACCCCAGAGCCTATGCCTTAACTTCTCACCGCCTATCGATACCTACTGAGGGGTGAGTGAGAGGTCTGAAGGGGAGGAACCTTGGAGCAGCAGGAAGTCCAGGAAAACCAGGTCCCAGCTAGATGGCCTATCCCCTACCCCTACTCCCACAGCCCCCCCCATCCCTCCTCCTCTACAGAGCCAGCTACTGGTTCACAGGAGGACCTCCGCAAAAGAGTGCAGAGGAAGAGAGGGCATTGGACTAACCCAGTATTTATTTGAAGACTCAAAAAAAGGTGTCAGAAGCAAGAACTCAGCAGTGCCCAAGAGTTGTTAGGAAGCAGCAGGAGCAGCCTGGGCCAGCTATCGTGAGGAACAGGGTGCCCAGACAGGCAGGGCCCCTTCAGGACTCAGACTTGGGGTGACAGATGCCCACACCCCCAAAGCCACACTCCCTCACTTTTGCAGAACAAAATGGAAACATCTGCCAGGCTGTCTGTCTACCACTGCCTCTGTGATGCGCTGCCAGGCCCAGAGGTTGTGGGGTTGGATTCACTGAGCCGCTGCACACAGGGCCCCTCCCTGTGCCCCCTTCCAGCTCCTCTTAGGGCTTTGGGGTGAGGGGAGAGTGTGCATGTGTGTGTGCGTGTGTGTGTGTGTGTGTGTGTGTGTGTGTGTGTGTGTGTGTGTGTGAACCCATCCATGCGCATAAGTATGGTACCTGGCAACAGGGGCTTACTGGTTGCCCCAGGCCCTTCCTGCTCTGCACCTGTCTGGTTCCACCTGCTGTGGGATTAATCCTATTGACTTTTGCCCTAGGGGAGCAGGGGGAGTGGGGGACACCCTGGCAGAGGCCTTGTTTGCTCTCCTCCAGTCTGAGTTGATGTACCTGTTCCCACTCAGTCATGCACCTCCAGGCAGAGCATGGTGTGCCAGGGTGGGGCGGGGCCCAAGCCTCAGGCTTTGGTTTCTATTCAATGAGAAAAGAGCTCAGTAGGCCTCAAAGGCCTCTTTTGAAAACCCTAGCCTTCCAGCCCCTCTACTGCCTGCCCCTCCTCACAGCTTCCTTTCTGGTCCCTGCCATGACAAGACCCAGGCTCAGCCTCTGCAATCCCTCCCACCACTCACAATGACCATTCTCCCTCCTTGCTTCCATCCTTCCAAGTCTGCTCCATGTCACCTCCTGGAAGTCAGGAGACCAAAATTCAAGCCTAGCTCTCCCTCTCACTTGCTATGTGCTCTCCATCAAGTCTCTGAACCTCTTTGCTCTCTAATTCCTCACCTGAACAATATGGAGTTGTTCTAGAATTATTTGTGAGGGTTGTGCCAGTTCTGAAGCACATCTCTATCAGAGGACACTTTCTACCCTATCCTCTCCTGGGGTCTTGGTCATGTACCCAATGGGAACAGTGAAGCTCAGGGCTGGGCTGAGATATTTCACAGGGATTAAGTCAGGAGAAAAGACTAGAATGATTTGGAAATTACCCTCAAGGACAAAGAGGTGGGATAGGAGAAGTCAGGGAATGTGTTAGTAAAGACCTTTCCTTCAGGGAGTTACTGTATTGAGCAGCTGGCCTCTGACACCTGACCCAGAAGAGACTTGCAGAAGGGTCAGCTGATGCAGGGCACAATGGCCCAGGGGCAGGGACCCCCACCCCACAGGTCATACTGCAGGGCATTACTTACTTATTCTTGAAGTCTTCCACAATGTCCTGTGTGTTCCTCAGCTCCAACTCCAAGCGACCCCCATCTGCCTGTAGCACCTCAAGCTGCCGCTGAAGGGCAGCAATCTGGGCCTTAAAGATGCCCGGGAGGTGGCTGCTCTTGGCTGACTTCTGCTCCTGCAGCAGTGCCCACTTGGTCTCCAGCAGCTTGTTCTGCTGCTCCAGGAACCGGACCTACAAGGGGGACAAAGTGGGAATTCATGAGGGGCCCAACGGCACCCCCCACAGCTGAATTGCGGAGGGTCTTCAGCCACCCAGCAAAGCCCATGTTCCTATTGGCTGTTCGCTTGACCCCAGTCCCCAGCCCTTGCCCTTCTCCTCAAGGAAGCCTACAGTGAGTAACACTCTCCTCCAGGACTCTCTGTCTCAAGTGTCCTGGAGTGTGACCCAGGAACAAGTCCTGCCTAGTTCACAATGTACCTCCAGTGCCTGGCTCTCAAAAAATGTGCTTGAGAGTCTTCTCCCTCCTTGGCTTTTATTGCATTATGGTGACCTTCTCTACCTCCCTCTCTGAGGGCTGCCCTGTTCATGTCTGTGTCCTGGGCTGACAAGGCCCACTTCTCCCATCAGGCTAAGAGCTTGTTTCTTCCCTCCTCTGCATCCTTTCACTCCTTCCCCTTTCCTCCGTGAAGGTCTCAGGACTGGGCTCTGTGTAAAATGTAAAATGAGCACCCACTATGTGGCCCGCCCTCTGCCAGCCCTGGGGCCCAGAAAGGCCCTTAGAAGCACCTAGCATAGCTGGGAGTAGGAGGCAAGAGAAGCCTACTGAGAGCCCAGGACCTGGAGACTGCAGAAGTAAGACAGTGCAGCTTAATGGCAGGGAGAACCTGGGCCTGGGTGACCCAGCTTCAGGAGGATATCCTGAAGGATGCATACAGTCCAAACGGTAAAGGAGAGGAGGACACTCAGGGTGGGGGTAGTGGAGGGGAAAGTCAGGGAGGTGCACAAAATCAGAAGCAGCAAAGCCTGATCTAAGCCAGTGGGAGGGAGCCCTAGCCAGAGGGGCCCAACTGGGTCCAGCTTTGCCCACTTTGTCCCCACCCCTCCCAGACCCACCAGTCATCTGCCCCACAGGTGGGGCCAATGTGGGGAAGGAGCAAACAGCCAGGAAAAGCACCTCCCAAATGCCCCTCCCCAGGGTCTCTCAGTGCCCCTTTCCTGCTCCCAACTGGGCTATCTCCAAGGACAGGTGTAACCTCACATCCTATCACCAAAGGGAGGCTCAAGGACCAGGAAGGTGGGGTGGGCAAGACCAGGAGCCTCCCTCCCTCCAGCCCTTTATTTCCAGCATCTACTTCAGCATGGGCAGCATCTGAGGAAGGCCAGGATCTCATCAGCTGAGAAGGGCATGTCACTCCCCACCCTATCCCTGACTCCACACAGCACCCTCTCAAGGGAATGAGTCCAGAAGGAGAACTCTGGGTCCCATCCTCTGGAGCTCCCAGCCTGAAACTGGTGACAAAACTGGCCCCAAGAACCCCACCAGATCACAGACACAGCCAGCCAGCCTGGGCAGCCGGACAGAGCTCATCCTCACATTCTGGGAGAAAAACCATTGCCCTCCAGTCAATTCCAACTCTTAGTGACCCTGTAGGACAGAGCAGAACTGCCCCATAGGGATTCCAAGGCTGTAATCTTTAGAGAAGCAGACTGCCACATCGTTCTCGGTGGGTTCAAACAGCCAGCCTCTCAGAGCAGCTGATTGCTTAACCACTGCGCCACCAGGGTTTCTCTCTGGGAGGAAAGGGAGCGGCAGTTGGGGCAGCTTGCTGGAGGAGAGAGCTTGGATCCTGAGGTGGGCAAAACAGCGACAGGGTTAGTGGGCCAGGATCAGAGCGTGAGACAGCATCTCCCGATACTGGCAGAAAGAGGGAATGGGCAAGTTTCCCAGGGCCTAGCCGGTGTGAGCAGGGTTAGGGTGGCTGGTGTGTCCTGGAGCGTGGCTCAGGGCAGGGTCCGTGCAGGGCTCACCTTGTCGATGAAGGAAGCGAACTTGTCATTGAGGGTCTTGATCTGCTCTCGCTCCTCCTGGCGCACCTGCTGGATGGAGGGGTCGATGTCCACACTCAGCGGGGCCAGCAGGCTCTGATTGACGGTGACCTCGCGGATGCCGGCGCTCACTGGGCCCCCGTAGGCAGAGTGCAGGGTGCTGTGAGGCCGCGAGGCGTTCAGACCATAGAGGCTGCTGTTGCTGAAGCCCTGGGGGTGTGCCGAGCTCAGGCGAACCTGGGCGCCGCGGCCCGGCAAGGCGTTGGAGCGCGAGCTGAAGACCTGGGAGCTAAAGTGGACGGACATAGCGGCCACACCGGGCTGGAACAAGCGGCAGGCAAGGAGCAGCGCCAACTCGTTGACCTCCGGGGGACTCGGCCCCTTTTATCCGCTGAGCGGGCGGATCAGCTTACACAGGTAGGGGCGGGGCTGGCAGCGAGCCACCTTTCGCTGCCCCACTAATCCGTCCTGGGGCCGCATTTCCGCCCTCCGCGACCCATCCCGCCAGGGCCTAGACTGTTTGTCCTAGCAGGAGCGGTCCGGAGCGAGGAAGGGGAGGTGCGGCTAACGTAGACGTCGAGGCCCCCAGATGCAGGCGGGCGCGGGGACTGAGCCCTTCTGAGAAGGGCTGTCAGGGAAGGCTTCCGGAAGGAGGCTTGAGGAAGGTGTGAAGCACATCCAGATTACTGAGGCCCAGAGCAGAGAGACCAGAGGGTAAGAGATGGGGGTGAGGAAGAAAAGTTCCAGTCCCCTGAGCCAGCGCTGAGATCCCCCAGCGGCTGAAAGCCAAAAAGGCACGCACCCCCATCTGCCTGCCAGCCCTCCAAATCCAGCTCCTCCAGAGATCAGCTCAGTTCTTGAATCATCTGACCTCAGGATGTGCCAGACCTCGGTGGTAGGCTGCTTGAGCTTGGCCAGGCTGGTCTCCCTGGCCACATACCCCCACCTCATTCCACACTGAGCAGAGCATGACCTGACTTCTGGCCCACTCCAATAGGCATCTGAAGCCAGTAGGAATGGTTGCCTTGGGCCTGTGCTTCCCTCTCCCCACCCCAGCTTAGATCCCTGCCAGCTTATTTTATTTGCCCCTGTAGAGGAAGGGGACGCCTTTATGTATTTGTGACACTTCTGTGTATACACACCTGTGGGTCATTGGGCTTTGCATAGGCATGTGTGTGCATGTCTGTGAACATACTCAAACGAGTGGGAGTCTGTGTATGTGTGTCTGGAAGGAGGGTCTGTGGATATATAATTGCACACATTTGTATGCATATCTGTGTGCTGTTACCTTCTATCAGTTCTGACTCATAATGACCCCATGTGTTACAGTGTAGAATTGCTCTATAGGGTTTTCTTGGCTGTAATCTTTATGGAAGGAAATCACCAGGCCTTTCTTCTGAAACACCCCTGGGTGGGTTCAAACCACCAACCTTTAAGTTAGTAGCTACTTGCGTGACCGTATCTGTATGTGCTTGTATTTGCACGCAAGCACTCCTCCCCATCTCCCCACCCCTGCCATCTTCCTCATTAAGGGCCACCAGCTTTGCCACCAAGAGTCACTCATCTATCTACAGGACCGCCCCCACCTGAAGCCACCACCAAACAATTCCCAGCAGTTTCAAACCCAGTTCAAGAGGGGGGTAAACGCTGTGCTGGAACAGAACACAATGGACAGAGTCTTTGCTGAGTGCTGGCCTCACTCCCTAGCAGCCTGGAGCCACACAGGCCACACCCAGTCCACTGCACTGCCCCTTAGTTCTCAGACTGTGCTGGAGGGTGGGGGGGTGGGGAGGTGGGGGAGTGGGGGGAGCCTTTGGAAAAGACTGCTGGCAGGCCTATCACCTTTAGCCCACCGTTAGCCCCACCCCAATGAGCTAGCCAGTTGTCACCTCAGACAAGCCCTTGAGGGGTGTACTGGGTGGATAACGGTGGGGATGGAATGCCCTTCCTGGTTTGCCATTTCAGTTAGACAAGAAATGACTTCTGGTGAGGCTAATACTGCAGGCAGCCCCTTCTCAGCCTTCCCCCCACCATTGTTTTGGGGGCAGCTCAGCCCAGAGGCAGAGGAATGCCCAAGGAGATAGTGGAGTTGTGTGTGTGTGTGTGTGTCTGTGTGTCTGTGTCTGTGTCTGTGAGTGTGTGTGTGTTTATGTGTGTGTGTGAGGGAGAGAGAGAGATTTAATCTTGAATTCTCAGTTATAGCTTGAAGAGCATACAGATTTCCTGGTCTTGTGATATTTGCAGTCTTGGAGATGCTGCTCCAGCCACCCACACCTCCACCCCCAGCCTCCAAGTGGACAAAAGAAACCAATTGTTTAATTCACACACACACACACACACAGGAATGCACCCACTCTGTCCTTATCTCTCAGGACTCCTCAATCTGCTTTTCCATTCTTTTCACCACCCCCTCTGGCTGGCCCCCCACACCCTCTCCCACCTTCAGTCATCCTGCAGAACCTGTATTCTGGAGGAGGCTACGCCCCACCCACGCCAGGAATTCCTCCCCCTCTTCTACTTCCCTAGAGCCTGGCCTGAGAAATCTTTGGCAGGGCACTGCCAGTGACCTGCCTTGTGACCCTGGACATGTCATTTCCCCTCCCTGGGCCACTTCCGTGGGCCTTCCACTTACCTAACCCCTGGAAGGGTATAGGGTTTGTAGAAGGAGCTGAGGAAGGGGTTACAGAGAAAGGATCTATGAGCCGGGGCTTCAGCTTCCCCTTAAGCAACAATTTCCCATTCCATTACCTACCCACTGTCCGCCCTCAGCCTCTCCATCCCCTCCCTGAAGCATTCCTGGCAGCTCCAGCCCTTGTCAGTCTCCTCCTATCGACATTCACAAGCCAACACCGGGAGCCCACTCTGTGCCAGGCAGGGAGCATAAACACCTACTAGAGGGGTTCTCAAGAAACTGTCAACACTGGGAGCCCAGGATCAAATCCCTGCCCCACAAGAGTGCATGGTCTGGTGGTTCATCCAAACTCATCTCCCTCCCTCAGCCCATGCCTCTGTCAGCCTTCCAGAGACCCCTTTATGGGATTCTGGGCAGAATCTTGAGACCAATTAATCCTACAAAGCCCTTCCCCCAGTGGCCCTTTGCCTATCCCCAAAGGCTCATTTCCATCTCTGTAGTATTCTCTGACACCCACCAAGCCCACCTCACTGGTCCTCCCACTTCCTGCCTCCCTTCCCACTGTGCCTTCTGGAGCCCAGCTCTGAACAGATGAGCAACCCAATCCCTCTGCCCTTCCAGGCTTCACTGAACTGTCCCAGACACCACAGCTCCTGCAGACCTGGTGGGGGAGCTTGCTTCTCCACTCCCAGAGAGGTGAGGGAGACATTCCTTTTTGCTCCCTTCTGCACTTGCAGAAAGGAGTCCCTGGGTGGTGCGATTGGTTAAGCACTCGACTACTAGCTAAAAGGTTGGCAGTTCGAACACACTCAGAGGCACCTTGGAAGACAGTCCTGGTGATCTGCTTCTAAAAGGTCACAGCCTTGAAAACCCTATGGAGCTGTTCTACTCTGCACACGTGGGGTCACCATGAGTTGGAATCGACTCAGTGGCAGCTGGTTTGGTTTCTGGTTTTGCATTTACAGAACTATCAGTCATTGTCTATCCCATAAAAAACATGTCCCCTGATTGGTCAAGGAAAAAAGGATTTTTTTTTTTCATTATCTTGAAATGCAAAGACTGGTAGTCATAATAAAAACTGTTCAATATTTCTGTATGAATTACAATGCAAAAAAAAAAAGTCAAATGATAAAGGACAAGAAAGCAACACACAAGACAGCCAGTGGGCTGATTTCCTGAATATACAAATTAATAAGAAAAAAGACAAACAACCCAACAGAAAAGTGGACAACAAACATGAATAATATGAGCTGTTGTTTGTTATTGTTGTTAGTTGCTGTGAAGTTGGCTCCAACTCATGGCAACCTTATGTAAAACAGAAAGAAATGTTGCCCAGTTCTGTGCCATCTTCACAGTACCTACCATGAATGTGGCTGGCACTGTTCTAAGTACTTTGCATCCAATTAGCCCATTAGTTCTCACAATAACTCTATGATGCAGATGCATGTTATTGTCCCATTTTAAGGGAGGAAACAGACACAACAAATTTAAATAAATTGCCCAAGGTCAAGCAGCTAGTATATAGAAAAGCCAGGATTTGAACCTTGGCAGATTGACCCACTAAATTACTTCTGTGAACAGGTAGTTCATACAAGAAAAATAAATCAAATAGTAAGTATGCAGAAGAGCTCAACCTCATCAAATTAAACAAATACAACAACAATAGCAATGAAAAGCAATTTTCACCTATCAAACTGCCAAAGACTAAATTGTGTTACTAATAACAGCACTGGCAGGTGTGTGGATAACAGAACGTTTTATCCTTTGTTGGTGGGGTTGTCAATTGGTACATCCTCTTTGGAGGGCCAGTTGGCAATAGCTATCAAAATTAAAAACATCTGCCCTTACCTCAGTAAATAAAATAAGTAACCTGTCCTTTGACCAAGTAGGAAACCCTGGTGGCGTAGTGGGTAAGAGCTATGGCTGCTAACCAAAAGGCTGGCAGTTTGAATCTACCAGGCACTCCCTGGAAACCCTATGGGGCAGTTTTACTCTGTCCTATAGGGTCACTATCAGTCGGAATTGACTCGACGGCAACAAGTTTGGTTTTTGTTTTTTTGTTTTGACTAAGTAATTCCATTGCCAAGAACTCATCCTACAGATGTTCTCACCAAATATGCACACATAAGTGTGGTCTCTGCTGCCGTGGTTTTATAGTAGCAAAAAACAAAACAGCATAAGTGCATAAAGGGGAGTGATTAAATGAACTGAGCTATGTACATTCAGTGGAATACTGTTTATTAAGAAGAGTGAAATCCTTTATATATTGGTTGAGTGCACCAGTTGCTGTCAAGTCGATTCTGACTCATGGCAACCCCATGTGTTCAGAATACAACAGTGTTCCACAGGGTTTTCAATGGCTGTGATCTTTTGGAAGTAGATTGTCAGGCCTTTCTTCTAAGTAGCCTCTGGGTGGACTCGAACTACCAACCTTCCTCTTAGCAGCTGAGTGCTCAACTGTTTGCACCACTGTGACCCTAATACTCCCCAGCATGTTTTCCCCATTTCAAAATGGACCGCTGAGAGCTTGACATAACTAATGCCATGATGAACCTGTGAGTTTTTTTCTGCCTGCCTTCCCCTTTCCGCATAATTTTGTTAATAAATTTCTTTTGCTCTGTCCGGCCACCTGTGACTTATGACCCCCCACAAAGAGATTAGAGCCCAGATGTCCCATCTGTAAATCTTTAACCTGATAAGGAGATGTCCACGTGTATCTCTTTAGCCTGATAAAGAGTTTATTATAGCTATCTTGTAATGTGTAACCCATCCATCCATCTGTGGGTGACGTGCTAAAAGACATTTCTATTGTAAAAATCATATATAAGCTCTAATGTAAAAATGCCTTTTGGGACTCCATAAAGACAGCCTGCATTGCTGTCGGACTCCACATTGGTGGACACCTCCTAAATAAACTTTCTCACTCTTTCTGACTTGCAGTATGTTTCATTGACTAGACTGCTCCAGTGCATGGACCCTAATTAGGCAACACCACCCAAGGACTCTAGTTTTTACCTTTATATATTGTTTGAGTGCACAAATCACTCTAATCTAAAAATTAGTTTTAAAAAATCCTTCAAGGCTCATGCCATCCAGTACCATGTCTTTTCCCTTCCCTGGTCTACTCCAATCTCTGCCGGCCCCATAGTCATCTCCTGACCTCCTGGCTGCACCCTCACATCACCACAGGCTCTGGCGCCTGGTTCCTGTTGCACCTCTCCACCAGGGGCACCCTCATTCTCCATGCAGTGACTCATCCAGCATTTAACCTAATCATTTCCTTGAGCTCCTCATCCCAGGTACTTTTCACTTCCACCCTTTGTCTCTGCCCCGGTGACACTCTAGACCCCAAACTGCTCCATGTCTGAAGTCTCAAATTTTGACATCACACTCAAGACCACTATAACTCTGTCACTCTCGGCAGATGAACTCTTCAGCCACACCAGCATCCTCAGGCCTGGGCCCCCATCCGCCACCCCCTCTTGGACAGTCTTTCCAGCTTGGACCCCATAAGTGATCTCTCCATTACATTCCCTCTCTGGCCACTTACCCCTCAATCTCCTCTGCCTGGATAAGCCCCCAGCCCTAAAGAGTCTAAACAATGAACTTCTCTGCTTGAGCTCTAAACTGCAGAGCATCAGTGAAGAAAACCATGTCCTTGAGATCTGGTGTCGTGGCCAGTTCACTATCCCCAGACTCAGCTGCATCCTCTTTACTACTGGATACGTCTCTCTGCCATTGGTCGGCAACCTCTCCCAGTCCTCCTCACTGTCATTTCAAAGCTTGTCTATCCTCCTACTCCCCTTTACTCTCAGCATAGGATCATGGCATCCTTCTTCACTGAAAAACTCAAGGCCATCTGGGAAATTCCTTTACCTTTCTTCCCCACCCAAACTTGCCTCCCCCCTCCTCCACCCTTTCTCCTTCTCTTCACCTGTGCCCTGGCCTTCATCCTCTCTAGCCTCCTAGATACCGTATTCCATCAGTCACCCCCTATTCTGCCCTTCCTAGTATTTTCATCCTCTCCCCTCATCTCCCTCTGGCTACCTTCCTGCTTCTTTTCCCGCCAAGCCTCTTGACAGAGTTGTCTCCATGCACTGTGGGGGTAGAAGCCAGATGTCAGCGGGCTGAGGTTAGAATTGGGTGAGGAAGTGGAAACATTGAGTACCAACCATGATTTCTAACAAAGTTCAGCAGTAAGGGAAAGTGAGATGGGAAGTTAGCGTGAATGGAAAGCAAGCTAAAAACAGGGTTATTTTAGGATGTGGAAGACTTGAACATGCAGGTTTGCAGAGGAAAAGGAGACTGACCGCAATGAGAGAGCTGAAATATGAGAGAGAGAGAGAGAAGAGCTAACTAATGGAGTGAGGCCTGAAGAGGTGGGTTTGATTGTCCAGGTGGGGCCAGCCTTGGTGCAGAGGAGAAACACCTCTACACCTGGGGCAGGAGGAAGGAGCTAAGGGTGGACAAAGATATCTCCATTCAGAGGTGGGCACAGGAGGCTAGTCCAGAGATGGTTCTACAGACTCTGAGAGAATGACTGTTCCTACTTCCAGAGGTGATAGAAACAACACTTTGTGGCCATGCTTATAATTTTGCTTATAATCTTCTTCCCATTGGGAAGAGCACAGGCAGAATAGAGCTGAGATTCAGCCCTGATGTCACATCACTTCCAGAAATGATGACTTTCCCAAAAGTAGGTACATTTTAGTGTGTTTCCCATACTCAAGACATTTGTTAGATGAAAAACATGTACACATTTGTCAAATGAAAACCACATGCCATAAAGAACTGTCTTCTTAATGGAGGTTGAGAGTGGAATGGGAAGGAATCAAGAAATCAGCAACATTCCACTGACTGGGCTTCCAGAAGCAGAACTGAGACCCCTGGACTGTAAGTTCCATGAGAACAGGTACCAGCGTATCCCAGGGCCTAGAACCTGGCACATGGGCTCCAACCACATGTTGCTGAATAAACGAATGAGATAGGAATCCTGAGTTCTAGTCCTGGCTGGGTCTGACCCAGTGGGTGACTTCTGGATGAGTCAATGGAAGCCACCAAGCTGCCTTCTGGGTCATGAGCATAGCTATCAGTGTCCCAAAGAAGGTAATATACTTTTCTGAGTAAAATGGCACTCTGGGCAGAAGCACCACGCCGTCTCTCCACAGCAAAGATCTGAAAAACAAAGCTGAACAGAGAATACAACAATCCTGAAACCCTAAAACATCAAATGAAGAGATAAAGAACTCAGCCAAGCACCAAATGGAGTGAGAAAACTGACAGAGAATAGACAGCGAGGAGAGATTCATGCAGAGGTCCCCTGCCAGCTAACGCAGCATGGATCCGCCATCTTGGACTCCTATCGGAGACCAACAAACAGGGGGTACGAGAAAGCAGCCTCATGGAGCGTCCAGCAGGAGACAAAACAACCAGTAATTTGAGATATACGCTTTCCCACTCCCCACCCTTCTTCACCCCGACTCGGCCTCCTCTGCTTCCCATGACCACAATCTCTTGACCAGGAAACACCGGCTGCTTGGATTCCACACACCCGAATGGGCTGGCTCTCTGAGTGCCATTTGTTGGATGATGGTGTTGATTTTTTCTGCTTCTTTCGATTTCTTCCTTACCTCTCACCACCTCCCCCTCCTTTTGCTCAAATACCTGGCTCCGTGCGCCATCTTTGCTTCTTCCTGAGGGCCTGTGGAGCTCCATTCGAGTGTGGAGCTGCTTCCCGGTCTGAGCTGCCATGCTGGTGGGATCCCGGGGCTATTGCTCATTTGTTTGTTTTGAAGTGTTTGTTTGTTTTCTTTTCCTTTTCTCAAGTTGGGAGCCCTTTCTGGCCAGGCGGTGCTGCGTGGCAAGGAGACTTCCCCATCAGCTTGCACAGATGTACAGAGGGATCCCTGAGAGCATTTCTTTTTTCTTTGGGTTTTTTTTTTTTTTTTGGTCTGTTTTTTTGGGGGGCCATTCTTGTTCTTTTTTTTTTAATTTGTTTTGTTTTCTTTTCCCTCTTTTTCACTTTTTGTCTTTCTTCATTGCTCAGTTTCCTCTCTCTCTGTATCTTCCTTCTCTTTCTGTTCCCTGAATACCTGGCGTTGTATACCTCTACGCCTTCTAGCCAGGCTGTACTGCAACACCAGAGAGCGACTTCCCCAGACCTCATAGCTGCACTGGTGGGATCCCTGGGAACTTTGTGGTTCTTTAACCTTTCTGATTTTTATTTATTCATTCTTCTGTTTTCTTTTCTTCCTCTTCCACTTTCTGTTTTTCTCCATTTCATAGTCTCTCATCTCTCCACTCCAACGGCAAGCTCCCCTAGCATTCTTTTTTGTTTGTTTATATGTTTTTGGCTCCTGTTCCTCTCTCCTCTCTCCCATATCCATCTTAGCTCCACACATAACAATCTCCCTGCTGCATCCTGCCTACGTGCACTGTGTGCTTGACATCACACCACCAAGCAGCACGGGCATGGCCTAATGGAGCCTGCCCTGCACTGATTACCGACCTGCTCTGGTGGCTGTAGTAAGTGCCACAAACAACCCATCCCAGTAACTCCTCTTCAGCTAGACCTGCCCTGCAGTATCATATCTGAGTGACTGACCCTGCCAATTGGAGAAGGAGGTGAAAAGTATTGTACCCACAGATGAGCAAACAACAAGGAACACACAGTCCGCCTGCTCAGACATAGTCAAATTTAAAAAAAAAAAAGGGACAAAACAAACAAATATACAATCAATAAACGAGAAAAATAACTACTGAATGCCCCGAAGACAGCAGACAATACCAAAACATTAACAAAAACAGGACAGGATGGTTCCAGCAGGCGTCCAAAATAAAACACCAGATGACTCTCCAGTGGAAGAAAATGCGCTAGAACTACCTGATAGGGAATTCAAATCTCTAATACTCAGAATTCTCCGAGAGCTGAGGCAAAAAGCTGACAAACATGAGGGAAAAATAGACAAATTCATGGAAAATACAGACAACAAATTGGAAGAATTCAGGAAAATAATGCAGGAACAAAATCCGACATAAATTCACAACTAGAAATTACACAAAAACAACAATAAGAAATCCAAAAGATAAACAACAAGATTTCAGAAATGGACGGTGTCATAGAAGGGCTGAGAAGCAGATTTGAAACGGTGGAAGACAGGATCAGTGGAATTGAAGACAAACACTTGGATATATCTCTGTTTCAGGAAAACTCAGAAAAAAGAACAAAGAAAAATGAAGAGACCCTGAGAGTTATGTGGGATACAATCAAAGGAAAAAAATTGCAAGTGATTGGAATTCCAGAACAGGGGGAGAAAACAGAAAACACAGAGAGGATCACTGAAGAACTGCTGACAGAAAACTTCCCCAATATCATGAAAGATGAAAAGCTGGCCATCCAAGAAGCTCAACGAACCCCATATAGAAGAGACCCCAAAAGAAAATAACCAAGGCATATCATATTCACACTTGCCAAAACCAAAGACAAACAAAGAATCTTGAGAGCAGCACATGAAAAACAAGAAGTCACATACAGAGGAGAAACAGTAAGACTAAGCTCAGATTATTCGGCAGAAACCATGCAGGCAAGAAGGCAATGGGATGACATACATAAAATCTTGAAAGAAAAAAACTGCCAGCCAAGAATAACATATCCTGCAAAACTCTCGTTCAACTTTGATGGTGAAATTAGGTCATTTCCAGATAAACAGAAATTAAGGGAATATGTAAAAGTCAAACCAAACTTACAAGAATTATTAAAGGGAGTTCTTCGATCTGAGGACAAACAGCTTCAGCTCACAGGCAGAATCTAGGACGCAGTATTGTTCCAGCCAGATACCATTCTAGGAAATGAACTCTCAAGGACTATCCAGAACCAAAAGAAATACAACAGGGAATCAGAGCAGTTAATCAGTAAATGACAACAACATCAAAACAATAAAAGAGGGAATAAACAGCATAGGTATAGAACCTTCTAACAGAGAGGAAGGCAAGGCAATACCAAGTAATGATAGACTGCTTCAAACTTAGAAAGATAAGGGTAAAATTCGTGGTAACCACAAAGAAAGTTAACAAACATGCTCATTTAAAAAAGAGGAAAAGCATAAAGTCTCAGCAAAAAAAAACCTACAAAAACAAAAGAAATGAAAAAAAAATCCACAAACAAAAGTAACTCAGCACAAGACAGTAAGAAGAACAAAGAAAACTTCAGCACCACAAAAAAAAGCACTACCAAATGACATCAAAAAACTCACATCAATCAGTAATTACACTGAAAGTAAATGGACTCAATGCACCCCTAAAGAGACGGAGAGTGACAGAATGGATAAGAAAAGAGGATCCATCAATATGCTGTCTACAAGAGACACACCTTAGAAACAAAGATGTGAATTTATTAAAAGTCAAAGGTTGGAAAAAAATATATCAAGCTAACAACTACCAAAAAAGAGCAGGAGTGGCAATTCTAATCTCAGATAAAATAGACTTTAAAAAAAAATCTACTATAAAAGACAAAGAAGGTCACTATATAATGATTAAGGGGATGATCCATCATGAAGACATAACCATAATAAACATCTACACACCCAATGACAGGGCTCCAAAATACGTAAAACAAACTCTAACAACACTGAAAAGAGAAATTGACAATAATAGTAGGAGACTTCAACACACCACTCTCAGTAAAGGACAGAACAACTAAGAAGAAACTCAGCAAAGATACAGAAGACCTAAAGGTCACAATCAGCCAACTTGACCTCATAGACATATGTAGAACACTCCATCCAACCACTGCAAAGCACACATTCTTTTCCAATGCACATGGAATGTTCTCCAGAATAGACCACATCTTAGGCCACAGAGCAATCCTCAACAAGATCCAAAACGTTGAGATAATTCAAAGTATCTTCTCTGACCACAATGCCATCAAGGTAGAAATTAACAATAGAAAGAGCAAGGAAAAAAAATCAATTACATGGAAACTGTACAATACCCTGATTACACATCATTGGGTAATAGAAGAAATCAGAGAGGGAATCAAAAAATTCCTATAATCAAATGAGAATGAAAACACATCATACCAAAACCTTTGGAACACAGCAAAGGCAGTCCTTAAAGGACAATTTATAGCAATAGATGCACATATCAAAAAAGAAGAAAGGGACAAAATCAAAACACTAATTACAGAACTCAAACAAATAGAAAGAGAACAGCAAAAAAAAGCCCACAACCACGGGAAGAAAGGAAATAGGAAAGATTAGAGCAGAAATAAATGAAATAGAGAACAGAAAAACAATAGAAAGAATCAACAAAACCAAAAGTTGGTTCTTTGAAAGAATCAACAAAATCAACAAACCACTGGCCAGACTGACAAAAGAAAAACAGGAGAGAACACAAATAACCCAAATAAGAAATGAAATGGGGGACATTACAACAGACCCAACTGAAATAGAAAGGATTATAACAGAATATTATGAAAAACTATACTCCAACAAATTTGAAAACCTAGAGGAAATGGATAAATTTCTAGAAACACACGGCCTACCTAAACTACAACAAAGTGGCGTTGAAAATCGAACAGACCCATAACAAGAGAAGAGATTGAAAAGGCAATAAAAAACTCCCAACCAAAAAAAGCCCTGGCCCAGATGGCTTCACTGGAGAATTCTACAAAACATTTACAGAAGATCTTGTACCAGTACTACTCAAGCTATTTCAGAGCATAGAAGAGGAAGCAACACTTTCAAATTCATTCTATGAAGCCAGCATAATGCTGATACCAAAACCAGGCAAAAACGTCACAAAAAAAGAAAATTACACACCAATATGTCTCATGAATATAGATGCAAAAATTATTAACAGAATTCTAGCCAATAGAATTCAGAATCATATCAAAAAAATAATACACCACAACCAAGTAGGATTCATACCAGGTATGCAAGGATGGTTCAGCATTAGAAAATCAATCACCGTAATCCACCACATAAATAAAAGGAAAGAAAAGAATCACATGAGCATCTCAATTGTTGCAGAAGAGGCATTTGACAAAGTCCAACACCCATTCCTGATAAAAACTCTCAATAAAATAGGTATAGAAGGGAAATTTCTCAACATAATAAAGGGCATCTATGCAAAACCAATGGCCAACATCATTCTTAATGGAGACAAGCTGAAAACATTCCCCTTGAAAACAGGAACAGACAAGGATGCCCTTTATCACCACTCCTATTTAACATTGTGCTGGAAGTTCTAGCCAGAGCAATAAGGCAAGAAAAAGAAATAAAGGGCATCCAAATTGGTAATGAAGAAGTTAAACTGTCCCTGTTTGCTGATGATATGATACTATACATAGAAAACCCTAAAGACTCCATGAGAAATCTACTGGAACTAATAGAAAGATTCAGCAGAGTAGCAGGATACAAAATAAACATTCAAAAATCAGTTGGATTTGTATACACCAGTAAGGAGAACAATGAAAAGGAAATCAGGAAACAATATCATTTTCAATAGCCCCTAAAAAAATAAAATACTTAGGAATAAATCTGACCAGGGATGTAAAAGACCTATACAAAGAAAACTACAAAACACTACTGCATGAAACCCAAAGGGATCTACATAAATGGAAAAACATACCATGCTCATGGATAGGCAGACTCAACATTGTGAAAATGACAATTCTACCCAAAGCAATTTACAAATACAATGCAATCCCAATCCAAATACCAACAACATTCTTCAAAGAGATGGAAAAACTAATCATTAACTTTATATGGAAAAGGAAGAAGCCCCGAGTAAGTAAAGCACTACTGAAGAAGAAGAATAAAGTTGGAGGACTCACACTACCTGACTTCAGAACCTACTATACAGCTACAGTAGTCAAAACAGTCTGGTACTGGTACAATGACAGATACATTGATCAATGGAACAGAATTGAGAACCCAGACGTAAATCCATCCATCTACAGTCACCTGATCTTTAACAAGGGCCCAAAGTCCATCAAATGGGGAAAAGACAGTCTTTATAGCAAATGGTGCTGGCAAAACTGGATATCCATCTGCAAAAAAATGAAACAGGACCCATACCTCATGCCGTATACAAAAACTACTTCAAAATGGATCAAAGACCTGAATATAAAGCCTAAAACTATAAAGTTCATAGAAGAAAAAATAGGACCAACACTTCAGGCCTTAGTACACAGCATTAACAGGATACAAACCATAACCATCAACACACAAAACCCAATAGATAAGCTAGATAACTGGGATCCTCTAAAAATCAAACACCTATGCTCTTCAAAAGACTTCACCAAAAGAGTAAAAAGAGAACCTACAGACTGGGAAAAAATTTTTGGACAGTGCAAGTCAGACAAAGGTCTAATCTCCATAATCGACAAGAAAATCCAACACCTCTACAACAAAAAGACAAATAATCCTATTTAAAAATGGGCAAAGGAAATGACCAGACACTTCACCAAAGAAGACATTCAAATGGCCAACAGACAAATGAGGAAATGCTCATGATCACTAGCCATTAGAGAAATGCAAATTAAAACCACAATGAGATACCATCTCACCCCGGCATTACTGGCACGAATCAAAAACACTGGAAATAACAAACTTTGGAGGGGCTGCGGGGAGATTGGAACTCTTATGCACTGTTGGTGGGAATGAAAAATGATACAACCATTTTGGAAAATGATATGGCGCTTCCTCAGAAAGCTAGAAATAGACATACCGTTCGATCCAGCAATCCCACTCCTAGGAATATATCCTAGAGAAATAAGAGTCGTCACTCGAATAGACATATGCACACCTATGTTCATGGCAGCATTGTTCACAACAGCAAAATGATGGAAACAACCTAGATGCCCATCAACAGATGAATGGATAAACAAACTATGGTACATACACACAATGGAGTACTATGCAATGAGAAAGAACTACAATGAATCTGTGAACCATCTCATAACATGGATGAAACTGGAGGACATTATGCTGAGTGAAATAAGTCAATCACAAAAGGACAAATATTGTATGAGACCTCTATTATAAAAACCCATGAAAAAGTTCACACACAAAATGTAACAATCTTTGCTGGTTACCAAGGATGAGAGGGGTGTCGGGTGGAAATATTAAATAGACAATAGATAAGTGGTATCTCGAGTGAAGGCTGAGACAGTACATAATACAGGAGAAACTAGCACAGCTTGTACAAGGAAAGGTCATGGAAGCCCCATAGACACATCCAAACTCCCTGAGGGACTGAATTGCTGGGCGGAGGGCTGTGGGGACCATGGTCTCAGGGAACATCTAGCTCAATTGGCATGACACAGAATGCTCTACATTCTACCTTGGTGAGTAGTGTCTGGGGTCTTAAAAGCCTGTGAGCGGCCATCTAAGATACTCCACTGGTCTTATCCCTTCCGGAGCAAGGGAGAATGAAGAGAACAGGATACAAGGAAAAGATTAGTCCCAAGGACTAATTGTCCACAGCTACCAAGGCCTTCACCGGACTGAGTCCAGTACAGCTAGATGGTGCCCGGCTACCACCACTGATTGCTCTGACCAGGATCACAACAGAGGGTTCTAGACAGAGCTGGAGAAGGATGTAGACCATAATTCTAACTCACAAAAAAAAGACCAGATTTACTGGCCTAAAGGAGACTGGAGAAACCCCGAGGGTATGGCCCCCAGCCACCCTTTTAGCTCAGTGGTGAAGTAATCTCCAAGGTTCACCGTTCAGCCTGGGAGTGGACAGCCCCGTAAAACCAAATGAGACTAACAAGGTACAGGAGTCCAGTGACAAGGGCCAGAAGGCAGAAGGGGACAAGGAAGCTGGTGATAGGGAACCCAAGGTTGAGTAAGGATATTGTTGATGTGTTGTGAGATTGTTAACCATTGTCATAGGGCAACATCTGTAGTAACTGTTAAATGAGAAACTATTTTGTTCTGTATGCCTTTATCTTCAGTGAGAATAACAGCACAATTGGAAGAGCGTAGTCAATGTCACTGAACTGTGCATGTAGAAATTTTTGAAATGGTGTATCTTTGGCTATGTGTATTTTCACCAAAAAAAAAAGTTGAGAAGTTAAAAGGTTGACATGTTGTGGGGTTGTTAACCAGTGTCATAAAACAACATATGTACTACTGTTTCATGAGAAACTATTTGTTCTGTAAGCCTTCACCTGAAGTACAATAAAAAAAAAAAAGAAGAAGAAGGTAATACAACAAACCCAAAAATTTCTCTCTCCATTTCTACCTGTTCAAATCAGCGAAAATGGAAAAGTTCACCCCATCCCAAACATCTAACAGATCCATTTGCCTTAATTGAACTGCTCATTCCTTCTAGCCAAGGAGCAGCTCTGAAGTCTGCATTCATGTTGGTTGTCTGGTTACTGTGTAGACCAGATGTTTAGCTCTTCAGTGTGCTTCACGTAAACAGAACCTAAGTTTATGGAGGGAACACTGGGTGTGTTGGCTGCAGACCTGGCTGGATTTGAGTTCCTTATCTTCATTCATTCATTCAACAAGCATTTTTAAAAATATCTGTCGTGGATTGGGCATTGGGCTTGAGCACCAGGATGGAGAGAAGACAAAGGTATTAAACATGTTCCCTGTCCTCTGGGAGTTTCCAGTTTAGTGAAAAGAGGATTCCTCCATTACTAAGGGCCTTATGCCACCCACATAGGCTTGATATTCTGCCAGAACTGTAAAAAAGGATTTGTTATATCTGTTCCCTCTCCCTGAGTCTCCGTGCTCTGACCAGGGAACTGTGTGAAGCCGAGTAATCCTCAATGACCCTTAAACTGAGCCCTTTGTTCTCACAGCCAGTCACTCTACTCTGTCTCCCAGCTACATGTCTTAAGATACCCTTTCCCCCACATTTAAGCAGTTCTCTTATTAGAGACCCTGTTTTCCCCATCTGAATATAAAGACCATATAGCTTGGGGTACTTACAGTTTGGACATTGGATAAATAGTATTTAAAATATTATAGAACAGGGTTTCCTGTTAAAGGCTGGCTCCAAACCATCCTTCAAACCCCCCTCTTAAAAAAACCACAGTAAAGAAGTTTTTTAAGACATAATCCCACAAAGACAAAGAACAGGAAAGAGAACAACAGCAACATTTTGGAAGCTGGAAATAGATAAGTGAAAACTAGGTAGATAAATGGGAAGAAGATGAGTAAACAGTAAATGACTTGACACTAAGAAAGTTGAATGTTGAGGCAGCAGTGATGGAGGCTGAGATACAACTTATTTTATGTCACAGCCTCTCTGCACAAAGGCTTCAGATTTGGCAATACCAAGTACCTCTGGAAGTGAAAGTGGGGAAGTGGGGGTGAAGCTGAAAACAGGAAAACTGGTCAAGAGTCTGCATGAGAGTCACACACCCCCATCCTTTTACCCACACCATGCAGTTCATGAAATTTCATCTTCTTGAGGAAGTCTTTCACACCTGTCATCTTAGGATCCCTTTAAGCATCATGCTAGAGATTCCCATACCCTCTCTCCTGTGTTGTATTCTGTCCTGCCTAAATCCTACTTCTCCTCTTTCTTGGCTTATGGCCTAATTTTTCTGGAACACAACCTCTAGTAGCTTCCAGACGAAGGGCTTGTGGGAGGTGATTTTTTGAGACATCACATAACTGAAATTCCTTTCTTCTCCCCTCATACTCAGTTAATAGTTTGGCTGGGTATAGAATTCTAGTTTAGAAATAATTTCCCTCATAGTTTTGAAGGGCTTGTTTTGTTGTCTTCTAGCTCTTGGGACTACTCTTGAGGAGTCTACTGTCATTTACATCTTGGACCTTTGTATGTGTAGTGAATACTGTGATGCTCTCCCACATTCCTCTTTAGAGCCCACACACCCATCCCCCAGCTGCTGAGGTCTCAGTGGCAAGCACATTCCCTGTTTTCATGGAACACAATCCACATAAGTATGATAGTTGTATTTCTTCTTGGAAGCTTGTCAGAGCTTCTGTTTGTCCCCAGTATTCTGAAATTTCACAATGATGTATCTTAATGTGGGTTTATTTTTATTCATTACCCTGGGCACTCAATGGACTTTTTAAATCTGGAAACACATGTCCTTCAGTTTTGGAAGTTTTACAGAAATTAGAGAGAGTTTGGGGTTTCATTAGGGATAAGTACTTTTAAAGCTAAACAAGCAAAGAAACAAAAGAACAACTATTGACTTCAAGGAAAACAAAAAGTTGTGTAAGTAAGAAAAGTAACCATAGTGTATTATATGTATACTATATAGTAAACTAGCTGTAAATAGCATTTCTGGTCACTGTATTATAAACACTGAATACTGAGTCAACCAAAATTGTGATATACCTATACTAGGAAGAACAAAGGTTTGGGCAATGGGAAGTCTATGTATGTGGTGGGAGCAGGTATGGTGAAAAAAATTTTTCATCTTCAATAACCCATTGCCGCCGAGTTGATTCCAACTCATAGTGACCCTATAGGACAGAGTAGAACTGCCCCATATGGTTTCCAAGGAGCACTTGGTGGATTTGAACTGCTGAGCTTTTGGTTAGCAGCCAAACTCTTAACCACTATGCCACCAGGGTTTCCTCATCTTCAATAGTGGGAGGTTAATATATAATGTCTTAAATTGGAAGGAATTTTTTTTTTCTAAACAAGAGTATCAGTATAATCATATAAAGCATTTGAAAGTAAATAACAAAATATCTGTTGAAAGAGTTGAGAGTTGTCCTTTCTAGTGAGCAAGAAATGAGCAGAGGGTTGGAACTTATTTTTTTAAAACCTTGTAGACGTTTTTGTTGCTTTATTTTATGTACTTGTAGAATACTGATAAAAATAAACTATGCATATTAAAGAACACCAAGAAGTCTGGAATATGTGGACACTAAGACTTAATTTGTGGTGCTCCAGATGTCAAAGATCAAGGTGAGGCCCCCTAAGAAATGAGATTTGAAAGCCTCCCCTCCTGATTCGTCTGTCTTATGCATCACAAGGTGTGGGTTGTTACAGTTATGGGAACTGAGAGGAAACTACAACATGTTGCCACACTGGAGCTAATAAAATCTCTGCACAAGTGTGTCCCTTTGGGTCAAGCTTAAGAAGGGACCCAGTTTACCCTCATGACCTTCCCCGGGACTGAGATCTTCAAGGAAGAGGGCAGCTTGAGCTGAGGCCTGAAGAATGAGCAGAATAAGTAATAATAATAATAGAGTGACAGGGCAGGGAGAGGGATTGGCAAGGAGAAGGAGGAGGGTTAGAAATTTGGCCCAAATCTTAGAGGCAATGTTTCTTCCCAGTCCCAGGCACTGTCTTGGAACGGGAGTGCTGAGAAGAAAAGAAACATTCACTTTGAAGATGATCAGGATGGCCAAGAGGATTGGGACTTGGGACAGTACCTCCTTGATTTGCCCCTCATGTGATGACTCTGTGCTACCAGGGGAAGAGTCTTTGGGGTCTTATATTTCCCATTGTGGTGCCACCATCCCCAGTGTGGTTCTGTGTTCTCTTTTCTGAACACTGGTAGTCCTCATCCGCCTTCTTCTCTTGACCATCCACATCCTGGCATTTCCCACGTACCCACCGGACGTATGGAGCTGGATATGCAAAAAATTCATCCCCTACTTCATGGTGAAGGTTCACTGTGTGATGTACAATGAACAGATGGCAAGCAAGAAGAGGGACTTATTCAGCAACCTGAATGAGTTTATGGGCCCCTCCAGGAAGCTCTCCCTGCTGGAGGTGAGGTGTGGCATAGGTGCCAATGTCAAGTTCAACACAGTCTGGGTGTTGAGTGACCTGTATTGACTCCAACCTGTTTGAGAAGATCTTCATCAAGAGCATTTCTGGGAACCTGCTGTTCAAGCGGTTTGTGATGGCTGCCAAGGAGAACATGCCTGTAGCCAGAGGCTCCCTGGATGTGGTGGTCTGCACCCTGGGCCTGTGCTCTATGCAAGAATCCTCTTCCACGAGGTGTGCACAGTGCTGAATCATGGAGTGAGCAGGGGGAGGTGGAGGAGACCCACCTTTACTATGTGCTTAGGTGGACAGATCACCAGGCTACATCAGGACACCTGGGCTTCAAGCACAACTCATACTGAGGATGACCCTAGGCAAGTCAATTCACTCATTCATTTCTTTATTCAACAAACATTTAGATAATGTTGAATATGTGCAGCAACACAGTATTACTGGGATGAGAAAATTAGCCTTAGAGAGGTTAAATAACTTTCTCAAAGGTACATAGTTCACAAATGACAGAGACACAGCTAAAACTTAGGCACCTTAGCTTCTAGGTGATCTATTCACCTTAACTTCAAGGTCAGAGATCTTTTCACTATGCCTCTCCTCTGGTGACTTCCAACCTGGTGTTTTCTAAGTTTCGTCACAGACAGAGTCCAATTTTCTAAAGATGAAAACAATGTATCCCCTATAGGACATGCCAGAAGTTCTCCCTTCCATGACAAATAAGACCTTGTAAGTACACAGATATCCGTCTTTACTTATGTCATATGTTCTTCAGTTTTTACTTCGGAGCCTCACAGAGGAGGCAGCATATGATCCTTTTACCTAGTGACAGTCAGTGTTTATTACATACTGTACTTCATTGTTTTAACTATAAAGGCAATTAATTAATGCATCTCGTTGCTAAAATGAATTCAAAAAATAAAGAAGATACAGAGTAAAAAAAACCAAAAGTCCCTCTTCATTTCCCTAAATCTCTCTCCCCTTATCTGTCCCCAGATGTAGCTACTGTTAATGAGTATCCTTCCACTTTATTTTTTTTTTTTTAATTCATGTTGCCCCTCCCTGGTATTGGGAAGGTTATCTATATATCTCACATTTATTAATGGTTACTTTTGTATTGCAAGTTATATTTGAACCCATATTTCATGATCAGTATACCAAAATCATATAGTAATAACACCCTCCTCATCTGAAACAGATTTCAGCAGAGCTTCCAGACTAAGAGACTAGAGAGAAGGACCTGGCAATCTACTTCTAAAAAAATTAGCCAGCAAAAACCTTGTGAATAGCAGCAGAACATTGTCTGATACAGTGTCAGAAGATGAGCCCCTCAGGTTGGAAGGCACTCACAATACAACTGGGGAAGAGCTGCCTCCTCAAAGTAGAGTCAACTTTAATGTCATGGGTGGAGTAAAGCTTTCTGGACATTCATTTGCTGATGTAGCATGACTCAAAATAGAAGAAACAGCTGCAAACATCCATTAATATCAGAATGTGGAGTATACAAAGTATGAATCTTGGAAAACTGGAAGTCATCAAAAATGAAATGGAACACATAAAGATCGATATCCTAGGCATTAGTGAGCTGAAATGGACTTGTATTTGCCATATTGAATCAGACAGTCATATAGTCTGCTTTGCTGGGAATGACAAATTGAACAGGAATGGCATCACATTCATTGTCAAAAGAATATTTCAAGATCTATCCTGAAGTACAACTCTGATAGGATACTATCCATACACCTACAAGGAAGACCAATTAATACGACTATTATTGAAATTTATGCACCCACCACTAAGATCAAAGATGAAGAAATTGAAGATTTTTACCAACTTCTGCAGTCTGAAGTTGATGAAACATGCAGTCAAGATGCATTGATAATTAATGGTGATTGGAATGTGAAAATTGGAAACAAAGAGGAAGGATCAGTAGTTGGAAAATATGGCCTTGGTGATAGAAACAACGCCAGAGATCACATGATAGAATTTTGCAAGACCAATGACTTATTCATTGCAAGTACCTTTTTCAGTAACATAAATGGCGACTATACACATGGACCTCATCAGATGGAATATATGGGAATCAAATCAACTACATCTGTGGAAAGAGATGATGGAAAAGTTCAATATCATCAGTCAGAACAAGGCCAGGAGCTGACTTCAGAACAGACCATAAATTTCTCATATGCAAGTTCAAGTTAAAGCTGAAGAAAATTAAAACAACTCCACAAGAGCCAAAGTACAACCTTGAGTATATCCCACCTGAATTTAGAGACTGTCTCAAGAATAGATTTGATGCATTGAACACTAACGACCTAAGACCAGACAAGTTGTGGGATGACATCAAGGACACCATACATGAAGAAAGCAAAAGATCATTAAAAAATCAGGAAAAAAAAGAAAAGACCAAAATATGTTGCGGAAGAGATTCTGAAACTTGCTCTTGAAGGTCGAGTAGCTAAAGCAAATGGAAGAAATGATGAAGTAAAAGAGCTGAATAGAAGATTTCAAAGGGCAGCTCAAGAAGACCAAGTGAAGTATTATAATGAAATGTGCAAAGACCTGGAGTTGGAAAACCAAAAGGGAGGAACGTGCTCAGCATTTCTCAAGCTGAAAGAACTGAAGAAAAATTCAAGCCTCAAGTTGGAATATTGAAGGATTCTATGGGCAAAATACTGTGCAACGCAAGAAGCATCAAAAGAAGATGGAAGGAATACACAGTCTCCGTACCAAAAAGAAATGGTCGGTGTTCAACCATTTCAGGAGGTAGCGTATGATCAAGAACCGATGGTATTAAAGGAAGAAGTCCACGCTCCACTGAAGGCAATGGCGAAAAACAAGGCTCCAGGAATTGATGGAATACCAACTGAGATGTTTCATCAAACGGATGCAGCACTGGAGGTGTTCACTCGTCTCTGCCAAGAAATTTGGAAGACAGCTACCTGGCCAACTGATGGGAAGATATCTATATTTGTGCCCATTCCAAAGAAAGATGATCCCACAGAATTTGGAAATTATAAAACAATATCATTAATATCACATGCAAGTAAAAGTTTGCTGGAGATAATTCAAAAACAGTTGCAGCAGTACATTGACAGGGAACTGCCAGAAATTCAAGCCAGATTCAGAAGAGGATGTGGAATGAGGGAAATCATTGCTGATGTCAGATGGGTTTTGCTTGAAAGCAGAGACTATCAGAAAGATGTTTACTTGTGTTTTATTGACTATGCAAAGGCATTCATCTGTGTGGATCATAACAAAATATGAATAACATTGCAAAGAATGGGAATTCCAGAACACTTAATTGTGCTTATGCGCAATCTGTACATAGACCAAGAGGTAGTCATTCAAAAATAAGGGGATACTGCATGGTTTAAAATCAGGAGATGTGTGTATCAGGGTTGTATCCTTTCACTATACTTAATTCAATCTGTATGCTGAGTGTGATGGTTAAGCTTGCATGTCAACTTGGATTAGCCATGATTGTCAGTGGTTTGGCAGTTATGATGTAGTTTGGCAGCTATGTAATGATGTAATCGTTTCCATGATGAGATCTGCTATGAGCAGTCAATCAGTTGAAAGGAAATTTCTTTGGGGGTGTGGTCTGCATCCAATATATGTGGACTTTCTAGCAAAGCTTGCTGACTTTTGCTCACTCTGGATCCTGCAGCTGGCTCCTGTTCATCTGACCTCCGGTTCTTGGGACTTGAGCTAGCAGCTTACCTGCTGATCTTGGAATCTGTCAGCCTTTGCAGCCTGTGAGCCAGAGGCCTGCTGTCTGACTTGCCGATCTTGGTTCACCAGCCCCTACAGCTACGTGAGTCAAGAGAAGCCTCAAGCCTGACCCACAGACTTAGAATTTCTAGCATCTACAACCACATGAGACATTTCCGATATAAATCTCTGTCTCTCTTTATATATATATATACATATATGCGTGTGTGTGTGTGTGTGTGTGTGTGTGTGTATCTATCTATCTATCTATATATATATATATAATGGTTATGTATGTTTCACTCATTATGCTTCTCTAGAAAACCCAGCCTAAGACACTGAGCAAATAATCCAAGAAGCTGGACTATATGAAGAAGAACACAGCATCAGGATTGGAGGAAGACTCATTAACAACTTGCAATATGCAGATGACACAACTTGCTTGCGGAAATCGAAGAGGACTTGAAGGACTTACTGATGAAGATCAAAAATTACAGCCTTCAGTATGGATTACACCTCAACATAAAGAAAACAAAAATCCTCACAACTGGACCAATAAACAACCTTGTGATAAATAGAAAAAAGATTGAAGTTGTCAAGGATTTCATTTTACATGGAAGCAGCAGTCAGGAAATCAAAAAGACATGTTGCACTGGGCAAATCTGCTCCAAGAGACCGCTTTAAAGTGTTAAAAAACAACGATGTTACTTTGGGGACTAAGGTGCGCCTGACCCAAGCCATGGTATTTTCAATCGCCTCATATGCATGCAAAAGCTGGACAGTGAATAAGAAAGACCGAAGAAGAATTGATGCCTTTGAATTATAGTGTTGGCAAAGAATATTGACTATACCATGAACTACCAGAAGAACGAGCAAATCTGTCTTGGAAGAAGTACAGCTGGAATGCTCCTTAGAGGATCATGAGACTTTGTCTCACATACTTTGGACATGTTATAAGGAGGGAACAGTCCCTGAAGAAGAACATCATGCTTGGTAGAGGGTCAGCAAAAAAGAGGAAAACCCTCAAGGAGATGGATTGACACAGTGGCTGCAACGATGGGCTCACGCACAGTGACGATTGTGAGGATGGCGCAGGGCCAGGCAGTGTTTTGTTCTGTTGTTCATAAGATTACTATGAGTTGGAACCAACTCAACGGCAACTAACAAACAGAAATGTTTCTTGTGCTTTCGTCTTCCCCTATCTTGAGATTTATTTTTTTAATTTTCATTTACCAAGACTACTTTCTAGAATAGTTTCCTTAGACACGGCTCACAGGGATATCCTTGCAGATCTGAAAATGTCTGCCTTTTACCCTCACATTTAAGTAATATTTTGGCCAAAATTCTTTGGTCCAAGTCCCTCCCCCCAGAAATTTTGAGCATTGTTGCATGGTCCTTGGGCTTTCCAAGTTGCAGATGATACCTTCAGTGCCAGTCTGCTTCTCTTTCCTAGGCAACCTGTTTTTGTTGTTTGTTTCGTGTCTGGAAGTTTTTTATTTGCCCTTTTTTTAAGTTCAGAAATGTCACCAGGATATGGCTAGACATATGTCTTGTTTTCATTAATCTTGCTAGGCAGTAGGAGGAGGCAACTATTCTGAATATTCAAGTCTATCTTTAGCTCAGAGTTTTCTTGTATTGTTTCTTTCTTTATTGATTCTCCTCCATTTGTTCTTTCTCTTCTTCTGGCACAACTACTATTCAGATATAAGATCTCCTAACTTTGACATTTGCTAGAAAAGTTCATCATGTTTGATAAAGCAGAGGGTCAGCAAAAATAAGGGAAGCCCTCAATGAGATGAACTGACACAATAGTCTCAACAATGGGCTCAAACCTATCAAAAATCACAGAGATGGCACATAACCAGGCAGTGTTTCTTTCTGTTATACATAGTGTGCCATGAGTTAGAGCCAACCAATGACAACTAACAACAAGCTTTGATGTCCTCACCCTTATAATTTTCACCTGTAATTTCCAGTTCTTTATGCTGTTCTGTTTTGCAAGACAGTTCCTCCATTCAGTCTTCTAGATGACTCATTCTGTGGTCCAGCAGTGTATTTTCTACTTTTTACTTCCTCTATTGAAATTTAAAACCAGGATTTTTTTTAATTGCCAAAGCCTTTCTTATTCCCAGATCATTTCTTAGCAATATGTTGTTGAATCCCCAGAGAAGTATTTCTGGTTTTGTAAGTTGTTTTTAGGTTCTATCTTATCTGTTCCATTAAATTTTCCTCAGTAGGAGGAGGCAACTGTAGTTGCTCCGCACCACCCCCTGTCCTGGCCAGCAGAGAATGGGCTGGTAGGCAGGACCCTCTTGGCTGAAGAGTAGGGAGAGTTTTGGGCTCTTTGGCTGCCCCAGGTGTGAGCAGATAAGGGCAAGTTTCTCCCAGTTCAGGCAAACAGATGGGGTCCCCTCTAGGGCAGCCAGTGTCAGTAGGTTTAGTGGGCATCTCTCCAGATCTTTTGCAGAAAGTGGTTAGGTCTGGGTCCCTTTCTTGTCCTGAGCGAGTAGATCCACCCAGCTAAGGCAGCCAGACCCCTCAAGAGGTCTTGGCTCTGCTACACAGACAAGCTTCTCTCTGGCCTTTGGGTCTGGGTTCTGAGAATTTGAAGCTTCTGATATGTCTGCTCTGGGCTCCAGCAAGAAACCACGTTTACCCCATCCACCCTCATTAGCTGATAGCTGTTTGTCCCATTGGTTAAGTCATCCCAGTAGGACAACAGGACAATGGAAAAAAGAGAGTCACCCTTCTTACTTTAGCCACTATTTTCTTAATATGTCCCACACCATATATATATATGTATATATATATATACACATATACATGCAGTTATATGTGCACGTGATTTAAAGAGGCAAATCTCAAGGCTTATGATGAAAAATAGAAGCTCTTACCCACACACAATCTCTGCTCCCCAAAGGCAGTCACATTCAAGTTTTAGCCTTTTATTTTAAACTTTATATCATGTCTCTAAATAGTGTGTTTATACTGCTACTTCTTAATTTTTCAGCTTTAGGCATTAGCTATCGACTTCCCACTCTGGAAAGCTACCATAAGTGGGGCTGAGGGAACAAAGGGAAGAGGTAAGAAATATTAAAACTTAGAGGAGGGGTCCCATAAAGCTGAAATCCAGATCTCTGAGAAGAAGGTGCTACTGGGTTGGTGCTGGTGTCTGCAGACTCCAAGGAGGGCCCTGTGGGCTGGGGACCCAGGCCTCTGAGGAGGAGGCTTTGTCTGACTTCTGCTGGGGTCTCTGAGCACGGAGGAGAAGCCTGGGACCCAGATCTCTGAAGCAGGGCACTGGCTAACTGGCATTGATATCTCTGAGTGGGAGGACACGAGGAAGCTGATTCTGCCCGTGTTGGAAAACTGCGAACTAGATTGAGCTGCTGCTACAGGAAGGAGTTGCTGCTGCCAGGGTGAAGATGCATTGCTGGGCGAAACTCAACAACTGCAAGCTGAAAGCCCACAGACAGCAGCCTTGCAGTCTCCCCTTTGGCGCCCCCTATTGGCAGATCCTAAGAGGGCACCTGCTTGCAAAGCAGAAATGCAACTTGGAGAGTTCCAATTCTAGCACATTCCACAAAGCAAAGTTTAGGAGTGTGGGTTTGGAGATAAGAGACAATGACTTAATAAAGGTCACATCAGCTTAATAAAGACCCATCAACTGGGAATCCCATTTTTTCTCATTTTTCCTGAGCTGACTAACCAACCCATGTTTTTGGCAATTGTACCCACATCACCCCTCAGCCTTTCAGTGAGGGCTACATCAGTATGGCCCCTAACACAATCAGCTTAGGCATGGATTGAATTAATTGAGACTATCTGATGTTGGTTTTCTAAGTTGTTCGGTAAAAATGTCTTTGCATCTTCCGTTTCTGGTATCATTCCTAACATACAGCAGGTACCCCTGTTTCTTGAATGAAGCTGAATTTGTATTCAAATACATGTTAATTAAATCCAGATAATTTTTGACTATTAAAGTATCAGCAATTTTTTAAAAATAAGAATATGCCATTCTGGTTTGAGTTCTGGCATTCAAACTGGGGCAATCCTTTAGGGAAACAATTTAGTGTACAGCCATATCCATGAAGATGTTCATTACGGTGTTGTTTATATAGCAGAGAGTTAGTGAGAAAGAGAGAGAGAAAGCATCCCACATGCCCTACAATAGGAGAATAGTTGAGTAAGTTATAAAATAATTACTCATTAGTATAATATACCCACATTTAAAATCAGGGTTATGGAAATAATATACTATGGAAAAAATACTTATGTTACAGAAATGCAGGACAGCATAATAGACAGAACACAGACTTTAGAGTCAGAGATACCTGGGTTCCAGTCCTAACTCTGCCACTTATTAGAAGCATAACTTCGGACAGCCTCCCTGAGCCTCAGTTTCTTTATCTCTAAAATCAGGGTAATACCTGCCTTTCAGGATTATGTTGAGGATTAAATGAGAAAGAGAAAACAACCTATACATACCAGGTATTTCATAAGTAGTTAATGATTTTGTTCTCTTCAGAAGTAAATGTGCAAGATGGAAAGGTGTAGCGACATCACACTTATACCTATGTTTAGAAGGAAAACAGATGCACTGGGGAAAAAAAGACTGAAAGGAAATACACTAAAATATTTAGCAATTTTTGTATTAGAGCAGTGAAATTATGAGTGACTTTTCACTTTTCTCTGTTTTCCAAATATTAATCATCTCGTTTGGTACTTTAATAATGGTAAAACACATTATCATTTTTAGGGGCAAGTTTTGAGAAGAACAACCCAAAGATTAGGAAAAGTGATGATTCACTGTGAGCTAAAAAGTCCAAAATGTTGCCTGCTACCTGCCTGCCTGCCTTCCTGAATAATTCTGTCCCAAAGCCATCAGATGGGACCAAGGAAGGCAGGCACCCTTGCCAGGGTGGCATGGGAGGAGGTTTCTTGGCTCATCACAAAAGAAGACGTCTGTGCTGGGGGGAGTGGCAGCAATGGGAGGTTGATTACATGTTGGAAGATGATTGAAGACAGTTTCTCACTGTAGGAGAAAGGATTTATGAGTATGGGAAGGGAGAAATCTAGAATGAACCTTGTGGTGTTGGGTTTGGTCTTGGAGGTATCAAAGTAGTCTCATGGCCTTCACTGTAGATTGATAGATACTGAAATACGTATAGATTTAAATGTGTGTGTATGTGTATGCATGCACATATATGTGCATATACATATGTGTAGGCACCCTGGTGATGCAATGGTTAAGCATTCAGCTGCTAACTGAAAGGTCAGCGGTTCAAACCCGCCTAGCAGCTCTGCCAGAGAAAAGACCTAGCAATCTGCTCCAGTAAAGATTAAACCTATTGCCGTCAAGTCCGTCACTATTCCAACTCATAGTGACCCTATAGGACAGAGTAGAACTGCCCCATTGGGTTTCCTAGGGTGGCTATGAGTCAGAATAGACCCAACAGCACACAACAACAACATGCATATATGTATATACATGTGTATTTCCTGACTCTCTCTACTGATGGTGTCTTAGAGTCTATATTGAATATTATGTTTATTCGATGAATATATCATAATTTTCCATGGGAAGTCTCATCATTTCCATGCTGCCCGCAACCTGATCATGTTTTGGGATCACTGAATTAGAATGTTAAAGCTTGAAGGCAACATTCAAGCTCAGGAGTCCAAGAATCACTAACAACATCTCAAATGCATTGAGCATACTGAGTACGCAGATCTTGGTTTCTAAATACCATTCTCCACTAAGAGAAACTAAGGTGCCTTGTGAAATGGCTAATTCCGGGGCTGGGACAAGGAAAAAACAAGATGAGCTAGAAACAACTTAGGATAGTCATGGTCAAGAAAATTAAGACTGAAGAGCTGCTCCTAGTGGTGCAGTGGTGAAAGTGCTCAGCTGCTAACCAGAAGGTCGACTCTTCAAACCAGCTGCTCCGTGGGAGAAAAATGTGGCAGTCTGCTTCCATAAAGATTCACAGCCTTGGAAACCCTATAGGACCCTATAGTTCTACTCTGTCCTATAGGGTCCCTATGTGTTGGAATGTACTCCATAGCAGTGGGTTTAGTTTTGGTTTTGGTTAATGAGACACGAGAGTCCCTGGGTAGTGCAAATGGTTAATGTGCTCAACTGCAAAAGGTTAGAAGTTTGAGTTTACCCAGAGGCACCTCAGAAGAAAGGCCTGATGATCTACTTCTGAAAAAGCAGCCATTGAAAACCCTATAGATCACAGTTCTACTCTGACACACATAAGGTCACCATAAGTCAGAGTTGATTCGACAGCAACCGGGTTAATGAGACATGACAACCAAACGCACCACATGATTCTGAACTGGGCCCTTTGCTATAAAAGACATTATTGGAACAAATGGCAAAACTTGAATGGGGTCTGAGGATTAGACGGCAGTAATATATCAATACTAATTTCCTGATTTTGCTGGCTGTATTGTGGTTATGTAAGAAAATGTCCTCGTTTGTAGGAAATACACATTAAAGTTTTCTGGGGACACAGAGATGATGGTCAGCAACTTACTGACCAATGGTTCAGGAAGAAAAAAAAAAGTTCTTTGTACTCTTCTTGCAACGTTTCCATACGTTAGAAATATTTCAAAAAAGAAAAAAGTCCACAAAGTTTATTTGAGCTTTGACCAAAAACTCTGACTCTTCCTTTATCTCCCTAAAAACAAAAGCCGCAGCCAGTTCAGGCAGCCAAACCTGTTGGGCCTGACTGTCGGGAACAGACTGCCAGGCGTGGGCTGGGCAAACACCTCCCCGTCACGGGATCAGACTGTAGGCTGGGCAGGCAAGGGCTGCACTGAGAGCAACAAGCCAAGGCTTAGCGTGAAACCTCAGCTTAGAATTTAAGGAGTAGTCCTATGGCCTCTGGTGTTTGGGTCGGAGGACAAACACACCAGGATGCTTTCCACACCCCCACCAGGACCAAGGCCTTCTTGTCAGGTCCTGAAGGCTCAGAAAATGTGGAGCCCAGGGAGAGGGAGAGTGAAGAGAGCCTTTGATCTCTGGTATTGTCACATCGTTTATACAATAGATATGTATTTAATCCATAAAAATCACCAGACCCTGCATCCTTGGACCTTTGTGCCATTTCCCGGGCTTTGTTAACCCAGCAGGAGTGGCCAGAGGCACCGATGGTGCAGTAGCCAGTGGAACCTGGAGACCTGGAGAGGGTTGTCTTGGAAACGCGTGTTCCAGTGGCCATCACTGAGAATGTGTGAGTCTTTTTTGCTTTCTCCCCCTAGCAAAGCTGCTGCTTTGCCTTTTTTTTCTTCTCTTTTGCCTGTTTTAACAAGTTCAATGTCTTCCCTGAGATACTGAAAAAAAAAAAACCCCTGTTGCTGTCGAGTCGATTCCAACTCATGGCAACCCCATATGTTACTGAGCTCCATAGGGTTTTCTTGGCTGTAATCTTAACAAAAGCAGATCGCCAGGCCTTTCTTCTGTGGCACCACTGGATAAGTCAAACCACCAACTTTTGGTTAGTAGTTGAGCACAAACCATTTGTGCCTCCCAGGGACCTTATTTCCCTGAGATAGTTCTGCACATTTTACAAATGGAAAAGAAAGAAATGTTTGCTGACTTGTTGACGCCTATCTCCTGGTAAAGTTGAATATTACTTGAGCCCTTTGTTAAAGAAATCCCTCCACTGTTTTATGGTCTGGAAAATGGCCAGGCTTACTGGAAGGAACTGACCAAGATTTTATGATTTACTCTGTTTGAATAACTTTAGTTTCCCCTTCCTTATCTTCCTCTCGGTTCCCCTGGGCCTCCCAGGATCCTGGTGACCTTAGCATAAAAACAAAAACATTCTGAGCAAGGTGGCCCTAATTGTAACCTTGGTAAACATTCACCCAGCCCCGCTTAGCTTTCTTTTATGAAGCTTACAGTCCTGGGTCTCAGTGGAGTTGGAATACAGACACAGTTCAGGTGTCTCTCTCTCTCTCCTCGCTGCAGTGGTCTTCCTCCCCGCATTGTGATGCTCCTTCCCTCCCTTTCCTTGGTTCTTTCCCTTTCCTTGCAAGTTCCTTGCCTGTTTTAACATTGTCCTGTGTAATTTCTTTCTTTGACACTTCTCTGTCCAACGGTGAGCTGCTATAAGGCAAAAAAAAAAAAAAAAGTTGCCATTAAGTCATTTCCAACTTATGGTGACTCCATGTGTTACAGAGTGCACTCTATAAGGTTTTCAAGGCTGTGACCTTTCAGAAGTAGATTGCCAGGCCTTTCTTCTGAGGCACCTCTGGGTGGGTTCAAACCACCAACCTTTCGGTTGGTAGTCAAGAACTTAACCATCTGCACCACCAGGGATTTCAGCTATAAGGCAAGTACCGTACAAATTCAACCTGCTGCCATACTTTTTAATCCACTTCCTCCTAATTCCTAATAAGGGCTAGTCCAGAGCAGATGCTCAGTGAATGATGTGTCTGTGTGTGTCTGTGTGTGTGTGTGTTGTAACTGACTTTTTCTGCATGTCTGAGAGGCAAAGAGATAAGCCCCATCACCACACCATTTCCTTCCATTTTTTACCTGTAAAGGCTCCTGACAGCAACTAACAACAACAAAAGCCTGTCTCTGAGGCACCTCACCCTAAATGATATTGTTTATGTATGTGAATATCTGGAATGAAATGTGTAATTACAGAGAGATGGATAAGCCATAGTTATCTGTAGTAAGAAACCAATAAATTGCTGGCCCCAGTGAAACAATGGCTTCTAGAGATAAGAGCGTTGGGGATGTGTGTAGTGTGGTTAAAATATTGAATATTGCAGGACACAGAGACACACACCCCCATCCCACCCACGGACACTGTCCATTGTACGAAAAGGTTGTCGTTTGCAGGGATTGGGGGAGGGACAGATCCCCTGCTCACTCGGAGTCAGGGGTGTAGGAGAGAGGGTTCAAAGTAGGAGTTTCCTCTTCTCAGCTGTTCCCAAAGCCTGGGGAAAGCTTGTGTGGGTCCTGACTGGAGAACTAGGGATCTAGATAGAGCATAGAGGCTCTCCAAGAATCAACAGATGTGGGCAGTTCAGTGGTAGAATTTTTGCCTTCCATATGGGAGATCCAGGTTCAATTCCCAGCCAATGCACCTCATGAACAGCCACCACCCGTCGGTCAGTGAAGGCTTGTGTATTGCTATGATGCTGAACGAATTTCAGCAGAGCTTCCAAACTAAGACAGACTAGGAAGAAAGGCCTGGTGATCTGCTTCCAAAGATCAGCCAGTGAAAACCCTAGGGATGTCAATGGTTCTGTACACAACTGATCATGGGGATGGCACAGGACTGGCAGCGTTTCATTCTGTTTGCATGGGATCACCACGAATCGGGGCCTCAACAGCAGCTAAAAACAACAATAACAATCAAAGACAGGGCTCTGGCAAGGCGGATTCAGGAGCTCTGATGGTGAGGGAGGCCCTGGGCTGGGCCCAGCCCCAGGCTGGAGGTCCTGCCCCCAGCAGCAGCAGCTGTAAAAGCAATGCCTTTTAGGGCTTGGCCCAGGTCCTTTCCAGGCTGTTCTAGCTAAAAGACATCTACACATCACAGAATGGTGTTGACAGTACCTTCAGCCCACAGAGCAGTAGGGGATGCTGAACTGAGCCCCAGGGCCCTGCCTCCCCAGATCCTGGAAGCCAGTACTGGCAATGGCCATCATGATAAGGTGGCAGCCAGACGCGTGTCTGCTCCTGCCTGAGTCCAGCATCTGACCCCAGTGTGACCTCCCCCCTCCCCAACCTGGTCCTGACTCATGCTTACAGAATGGGAGCCTGGGGATTCCTGCTGCCCAGCCAGAGCCTGCTCATGCGCTTGCAGGGATTGCTGTGGAAGGGCTCAGGCATCCATCAGCTCTGAGAGGAGGAGGTGCCCACATGCTTTCCTGAGCACCTAGCATGTGCCAGGCCCCAGGCCCCAGGCGCACCACTGCATTTCAGTGGTGTAATCACCCTGTGGGGTTTTCCCACCCTTTTCCAGAAAGGAGGAAACTGAGAGGATCAGGCAGAGGTGGAATTCAAACTCCAATCCCCCAGCACTAAGCATAGTCATCCACTTACCCTCAATGCACCCCCTAGGACAAGCCAACACCACCTCTGGAAAACATCATTCATTCATCTGCCCAATATTTAATGAGGGCTTCCTCCCTTTGGCTTCATGGCAGCTCAGTCCCCTGAAGGCAGCCTCCATGGAGGAGGTCCACTCAGCCCTTCTGGAGGAGCCACCCTTAGCTGAGAAGGGAAAGCTGTAGACCCCAGGTCTCCCTCCAACCCAGTCTCAGCCCAGGGGTGGGCCTGGCATGGCTTCCCCGGGTGGTTGGGGAAGGGTCTTGGGTTTGGACTGGGCCAGCAGCCTGGCAGGATGCCCCCACACCCAGCCCTGTGGGTGGACAGGCAGGTGGGTGGCCGCAGCACAGCCTCCTCTTGCTCCGGTGGTTTCAGCGGCCTGGCTGATGTCAGGCCTAAGCAATGCGTGGAACTCACTGTGTCTAGGGCCTGATTGGGAGCTGAGCCATTTCCTTAAAAGCTTATAAATTACTAAGTACTTCCCCTTTTATCCCAGCCCCACCCCTGGCCTGGGAGGACACACCTCTACCCATACACACAGACAGCTTCCCTCAGGCCCTCCTCACTGTTCACACGTGTATTTATGGTGTCACAGACCCAAACCGTCACCCTCCTGTGTCATATCCCTCACACGTGCAGTGAAAACACACACGTGCACACGAAGGCAGCCGGTCACTCTCAGACACAACAGGTGCACACCTGTGAGCACCCCCATGCAGCTTGAACGCTGGGAAGAGAATGGGAGTGTAGAGGATGGGAAGGGGAAGATAAGAGGGTACTGGGGGATGGGTGGGGAGCCAGGGGCAGGACTGAGGGGGAGAAGGAGAAGAGAGAAATGGAAGGTAATGGGAAGGGCAATTCCAGAGAAGGAAGCGGAAACCAGAGGGGAGGCAGAAAGGGAGGGGAGTGAGAAAGCTGAGAAGGAAGAAGAAAAGGGGAAGTGGATAGAGAAGAGAGGCGCCAGTGAGGGACGGCATGGGGTGGGGGGAGGCAGCATGAAGGGCCATCTCCAGCCTCGCTTGACCTGCAAGCCCCCAGCCATCCCCCATTCAGAAAGAGTGGGGACAGACAGGGACAGGGCTCTGCTTCCCTGTGTCCCCTCCCATCTCCAGATCCAGTAAAGGTTTCTGGATATTGAGACCCAGGGCACAATATCCACCTACCAACAGGGAAGGCAGCGACGCACAGAGATGGTGCAGGTGAGCCTCCTGGAGCCCCTTGTCCAGGAGCAGTGACCCACCCAAGTGGGTGGGGGCTCGCCTTCCCCTCTGTGGGGACAGCAATCCCCCAAGATGTACTCTGCCTCAGCCCTTTGACCAGCCCTGACCTGCTACCGCCTGACTCCCACACGAGGACAACTTCCAACAAGACCCAGGTGGCAGACAGAGGTGCCCCAGGAGGGCCGATGGTGGGGGAGGTAGCATTCAGGGAGGGAGAGCAGCTGAGAGGCACTGGGATATGAGCACCGCTTGTCCCCAGCGATGTGGAGAAAGCTGGGGGACCCTGTGACAGCCAGAAGTTCTTCCTGTTACCTAACTCCCTCCGCCTGCTGCATGTGAAATCTGTTTCCTCCCATTTGAGCTCCATGGAGTCAGAAGACGAGCAGTAAAAGGCAAAGATTTGGAGACCTTCCAAGCTGGGCCAGTACCAGGTTCTCATCCCTTTATGCCTAAGCTGTAGCCTCATCTTCTGTTCTCCCAGTCCTGGGAGGTGAGGGCTGGTTTCACACTCACAGGATTGGGTGGCTGAAATGCCTGATGAATGAAAGGGGTCTGAGAGCACACCTCACGTTGCAGATGAGGAGAGAAGCCCTCAGACCCGACCTTGTTCACTTGTGCACTCCCGGAACTCCCCCATCCCTCCAGCCCCCGCCCACAGCACTCCAAATGCTCATCAGTACTCTCAGAGCCCACCTCAGGCTGTCCAGTGGTCAGTGGGGGCCTGTTGGGCATGGGCTCTGCTTCTCCTGGTTTCTGTGCTCCAGGACTCGATGCCCAGATAGCGAGAGGCACAGTGTCTACGCATCAACTGGACGCTCTAAGTGGCCGGGAGAAAGCTATTGCCCTCTCCATTTTCCAGATGAGACCATTGAGGTTCAGAGAGGTGGTGTGTCTTATCTGAGGGCCTTGGAGCAGACCAACCTTTGAGGCCTAAAGGGCCAAAAGCCATGGTCAGGCCCTGGCCTACTTGTCCTGTATCCATGGCTCTGTGCCCCAACCTTCCCCTCTAACAGAGCCCTCTGGAGCCCTGACCCAGCCCTAGCCCCTGTATCCCACCCACATACCCCTGGCCTCCAAAGCCCCTCCTAGCAGAGTCCCCACTCCCTGTCACCCCTCTTACCCATGCCATTCCACCTCAGACTCCGCACTCCAGACCCACACACCCACTCCACACTCATTCCATCTCTCCACATTTTGTTTATCCATTCATCAGCTGGTGGACATCTGGATTGTTTTCATATTTGAGCTATTATGAATAATGCTGCTATGAATATTCATGTACAAGTTTTTGTATGAACATATGTTTTCAGTTCTCTTAGGTATATACTTAGAAGTGGAATAATTTTCTGAAGAACTGTCAAAATATTTTCCAAATTGGCTGCACCATTTTACATTCCCGCCAGCAATTTCTCCACATCCTCACAAAAACTTGTTATTTTCCATTTTATTATTATTATTACTATTATTGACATCCTAGTGGGGGTAAATGGAGTCCCTAGGTGGTGCAAATAGTTAAGCACTAGACTATTAACAGAAAGGTTGGCGGTTCAAACCCAACCAGAGATGCCTCAAAAGAAAGATCTGGCAACCTGCTTCCGAGAGTTCACAGCCTTGAAAACACTATGGAGTGCAGTTCTACTCTACACATGCGGTTGCCGTGAGTTGGAATTGACTTGACGGCAACTGACTTGGTTTGGACTGGGGGTGAAGCTGTATCTCATTTTGGCTTAGATTTTCATTTCTCTAATGGCATTGTGCATCTTTTCATGGCCATTTGTATCTCTTCTTTGGAGAAATGTCTGTCCAAATTCTTTACGCATTTTTTAAATTGGGCTATTTGTCTTTTTATTGTTGACTTATAAGAGTTCTTTATATATTCTGGATACCAGGCCCTTATTAGATAAATGATTTGCAAGTATTTTCTCCCATTCTGTAGGTTGTATTTTCACTTTCTTGACAGTGTCCTCTGAGCACAAAGGTTTTTTATTTTAATGAAGTCCAATTTATCTATCTTTTCTTTGATTCCTTGTACTTCAGGTATCATATGCAAGAAACCATTGCCTAATTCAAGGTCACAGAGGTTTACCCCTATGTTTTCTTCAAAGAATTTTATAATTGTAGCTTTTACATTGAGGTCTTTGATCCATTTTTAGTTAATTTTTGTATATGGTATGAAGTAGAGATCCATCTTCTGTCTTTTGCATGTGTATATCCAGTTGTCCAGCATCATTTATTGAAAAGACTGTTCTTCCCCACCCCTACTCCCTGTTGAGTTATCATGGCACCCTTATCAAAAGTCAGTTGACCATAAATGTATGGTTTTATTTCTGGACTCTCAATTCTATTTCATTGATCTACGTGTCTATCCTTATCCCAGTACAACACGGTCTTGATTACTGTAGCTTTATAGTAAGTTTTTAAATCCTCCAACTTTGCTCTTTTTCAAGATTGTTTTGGCTATTTTGGGTCCCTTGCATTCCCCCATGAATTTTAGGATCAGCTTGTCAATTTCTGCAAGAAAGGAAGCTGGAATTTTAATAGGAATTGGGTTAAGTCTGTAGATGGATTTGGAGAATTTTTCCATCTTAACAATATTGTCTTCCAATCCAAGAACATGGAATAATAATCTTTCCATTTATTTAGGTCTTCTTTAATTTCTTAAAAGGATGTTTTGTAGTTTTCAGTGTACAAGTCTTGCACTTCCTAAGTTAAATATATTCCTAGGTATATTATTCTTTTTGATGCCCTACATGCTTTTCTGGCCTCGTCTCTGTCTACGCTCCCCTCACCCCACCTCCAACACCCCAGACTGCTTTCAGTTCCCTGGCTTAGCCTTCAGGGCCCAGCTTAGGTCTCTCTTCCACACAGCTTCACATCACCATTCCATGTCGGCCAAGTGCACCCCTCAGAGCTCCTATAGCCCCTGTGCTTCCCCCTTCCCGGTGCGTATTACCCCACGAATGCTTGTCTGAACCCCCCTCTAAACTGTAAACTCTACGCAGGCAGGGACGCATCAATCTGTGCTAAATGATTGTCCTCAGCACCTAGCACACTGCTCAGCACCTGGTAGTTGCTTTAAAATATTGTCTAATAATTATTATACTCTAATTATTTCATGGATGGTATGTGTCTGGCTCCCGTCTCGGCCAGCACAGGCCTAGGAAATGATCAGTTAGGGCTGGGGGTAGCTGGCAGTCAGTTTCCCACCCCTCTCTGGGCACTGCGCCTGCCCCTCTCCATGGGGCCCACAAGCAGCAGCAGGCTCCCCAAAGTGCCCACGACCCCAAGGACTATTCCTGGGAGAATTGGCTAGACAGCCCGGCAAGGAAGTTGGGCACACATATGTTAACACACAGCTTCCTGTGCTCCTTAATCCCCTCGCACACTACAGGCTGATAGATGGCCAAGAGGGTACAGAGACACCCCCGCCCCTTCACCACCTGCCTGCAGGTTCCTGGGGCTTCTGCAGAACCACCCCAGGAGGCTCGAAGGGTGACATCACCCTCTTCTCAGTGTCTTGATGGCTTTCCTAGCTCCCATCACCTTCTGGAGCATTCGAAACAAGGAGATGATGCATGTGGGCACTGTCCTTGGGAAGCTTCCAGGCTGAGAAGTGAAGAGTGAACCCAGGCAGACCCAGGGACAAAGCCAGGCTAGAGTGCAGGTGGACACGTGTTGTTAGATGATAATGACAACAGTAACAATGGCTGCCCTTTGTTAAGCACTTGCTAAGTGCAAGGCTCCAAGTTAAACAATTTATAGACATTTTCTCTTTTGTTTTACGTTAGCTCTCTGGGATAGGTATAGTCCTTGTTTTACAGATTGAAAATGGAGGCTCAGAGAGGTCTAGCAATTTATGCAGTGTCACACAGCTAGCAAGTGATAGAGCTGGAATGCAAATCTAAATCTACCAACCCCAAAGCTCATACCCTCTCCAACTCATTTCATGGCTCCCCCCAAACTCTAGGTGGCAGTTTGTTATTTCCCTTCCAAAAAAACTGTCAAGAGTTGCCTATAGCTTAAAGTCCAACTCGTCCCATTTGAGGCCTCCTCATGATCTGGCTCCTGCCTGCCTTTCCACCATCATCCCCACCCACACCCACCACACCTTAGATTTCAGTCTTGTCATGTGCCAAGCATATTCCTCTGAGCCTTAGCGTCTGCTGCTCACTCAGGCTCAAACACCTGCCCCATTTTACAGATGAGAAAATGGAGGATTAAGAATGTTAAGTAACTAGCCCAAGGTCACGCAGCTAGGAAGCAATTGTGCCTGTTTAGAACCCAGGTCATTAGAGCATCAAGTAATAAAGCTTTAATTTGTCTTACAGACAATTAGGGGATGGAAATTAGCAGGATGTGCTCCTAATGGTGCAGAAGAAAGTAGAGGAGAGAGATCAGGCAGGTTCCATAGTTGAGGAGGGCCAGACTGGGTCTTGAGGATGGGCAGGATCTAGATGGGCAGACATGAGAGAAGAGCACATTTTGGCAAGGAGGAACAGCATGAGAGAAGTACAGAAGCAAGAGAAAAGAAAGCGGGGAGAGAAGGGGCTCGTCAAAACTAGAGAGGCAATGTGACCTGGTGGAAAAAGCTGTGGCATGGAAGTCAGGAGGCCCAGCTGTGTCCCCAGACTTGCTGTGTGACCTTGGGCAAGGCCTTCCCTCTCTGGAGGATACCTGTGTGTAAATGAGAGATAGATGAGCCTAGAGGCTCTCAGGGTCCCACTCAGCCCTGACTCCCTAGGATTCTAATCGTGTTAGTTGTCACGGGCCTTAGAATGCAGACTCAGAACCCAGACCCATGGGCATGGGGCCAGGCTAGGGCACTAAGGGCAGACAGGGGCCAGCAGCCAACATGGCACCTCACAAGGAACATCTGGGGGTAGCTCCAGTTACACACCAGGCAGACATCATCCATGCAGCCCTCTTCTCCATGCCTCCGTGCTATACACATGTGTAGACTCACTACAGTGGGCCAAGTCCTACGGAAGCTGGAACACAGGAGTGAATGAGTCCGAGCAGAATTGTGGACTCTGGGGGAAGGAACAGTACATGCCCACCGCTAGCTAAAATCCTGGACCCCAGTTCATCCTCAGGGAAAAGGGAAGGGAAGGGAGGGCCCTGAGAGAAGGGGCAGAGAAAACTTCCTGGAATTAAAGGTGGAGGTTGTCAGGGTTAGAATAAGTGGTTTGCCAAATTGGAGGACATTTGGGGAACAGGAATGGTTCCCAATCAAGATGGCACTGTGCCCAAATAGAAAGTGCATTGCAGACCATCAGCAAAGGGGACAATTCTCTCCAGGTGCCTGTGGTACAACACAGACATCGCTGGAGATTGCCCACCTGGCAATGGCAGAAAACGCATCGCTAGAGACTGTGGGCACACACCTGTGTACACACACGCACACACCCACAACCCTGCACATAGACTCTTCATTCGTGCTATTCACCCCCCGCCCCCCAACCTCCAGACTGAGCCCTTCAGACTACTGTCCCTCTCCAGTGAGCACACCTTTACCTGCCAGCGTTGGGCAGCCCTGGGAGTCAGAAGGTCAAGCTGGCTCACCTTGCTCTCTCTTGCTGCGCGTAGGATGCCCTTGCTTCCTTTCTGACTCAAGAGGAGCCAGACAAAAACAGGCCCACACATCTCTGCGTGGCTGACTTCCACCCTCTGGAACGTGCTCTCAGCTCTTACCTTTCCTGCCTTTTTGACCTCCAGCTCTTGCCCTCAAGAATCCTGCCTTATTCATCGCTGACCACTAGATGAAGGACTGAATGACCACTTGGGGGTGAACTTCCAGCCCGCGTGGTCCCCCAGTGGCCCCGCCCTGCTGGACCCCCAATGTTTATTCCAGGGCAAGAGCCTCTGGAGCAAATACCAACTCCTCCGTTTCCTAGCTGTGAAACCTTGGGTTGAGTTTCCATGTTCTTCAAGATCGGGGAGAAGATTACCCGAGACCTGCCTGCAAAGCACTTAGCACAGAGCAGAACACAAAGTAACTTATTATTAATAGTTACCCTTAATTTTAACCCCCATTCTCTTATCCCACCAAGGTCCCTGAGTAGCGAAAATGGGTAGCACTCGACTACTAACGTAAAGGTTGGTGGTTCAAACATACCCAGCAGCACTGTGAAAGAAAGGCCTGGTGATCTGCTTCTGTAAATATCACAAGCAAGAAAACTCTATAGAGCAATTCTACTCTATAACACATGGGGTCATCATGAGTTGGAATTGACTCAACAGCAACGGATTTTCTCTTATCCCACCACCTCATCTTTTGAGTAGGAAATCTTTCTTGAAGTCTAATCTCAAGCCTTCATGTTGTGGCATGAGCCAATTTTCCACCTTTGGTGAAGTTTGGGGACCGAGCTGGATGAGGTGGCATGGGCTGTTGGAGGAGCCTCCTCCCTGGAAGGCGATGGGGCCAGGAGAGAGATTACAGAGGCGCCAGGACCTGGGCTCCGCCATGCACCTGCCGCAGCTCTGGAGAGATGGGGTGCCTGCCAACTTACCCCGCCCCATGACCTCATGGCTGCGTTTGCCAGGCGCTGGCTCAGGGAGCAGATGCTGACAGCAGGGCCTGGGCACAGAGCCCAGAGACAAGAAGGCGGGAAGACTACCAAGGACTAACAACAGAGCTGTCCCTACAGGGCTCAGATACTAGGTCCCTCTGGTCTCCACGCATGGCCTTTGGTTAGTGCCCCACTGTCTCTGCTTCTCTTCCCAGGTCCTTTCCGTTGACGAATACCCCCACTGTCGAAAGGAAATGAATGAGGGGAGGAGAGCTCCCTCTTCTACGCAGGCCTCAGTCTCTCCCTTTGTTTCTCTCTCAGCTTCTCTCTGCCCCAGCTGCTGGCCCTGAGCAGGGTGCTGTTGCTTTAAAGCATGGAAGTTGTGCTGGGCGGGAGGGGGGTGGCCACATGCTGTCATTCCTGAGGTTGCTTCATGCTGGCATCTATATGCCAGTTATAAAGCGACACTGAATCCCCAAATGGATGCCTCGGTCCCAGTTTTGGGGCATCCCTAGAGGTGAGGACAGAGCAAGAGTCAACCCAGTCCCAAAGTTCTTCCTCAACCCCTCCCTCCTCAGCCAGCCCCTGCCCCCACCCCCACCCCAAATGACCCCATCCACCCACCACAGAATCCACCACTGGGATCTAAAGACCCCTCCATCCAGCCCTGGCTGGACAGGCTGCAGCTCCTGAAATGCAGCACGGAGAGACACGGACAAGCCTCTGCTCCCGGGGTGAGGAGTCACCTGCACCCTGAGGTTACAGTCAAAGCTCCTGCTGGACCATCAGGGGTTGCTTTTGTCTCTTGATTCCAAGATGAAGCCCTCAGCTTGGCCTAGAGCTCTGCCCTCAGGGCATTCTTTCTGACCGATCTCACTCTTGTCTCAGGCCTTGGGCTCCAACTCAGCCAGACAACCATGCTTCCCCAACTCCGTACAAGTGCCTCCCTCTTTCCACCGGGAGTCCCCACCCCAGCCTACCCAGTTCAGCTTCTCAGCCCTTCCTCACAGCCCACCTCCTCCCATTGGGAGCCACCCTGGATCTGTCCCCTCTCCCTCCCCAACCACTGCCCCCAGCACGAGGGTCTAAGGTGCATCTGTTACTTCCCTTGGATGTGCCAGGCTCCCCCACCCCCAGAGAACTCCTCAAAAACCAGGGCAATGTCTCATCCTCAAATCTGAGTCCACCCTTGCCCCCCTCCCTATCCTCCCTCTCCACTCCTGGGCCTCTAAGTCCCTCTCTGTGAAAGAAGGGGGTAGATTAAGGGACCCTCTAGCTCAGGAACTCTGTAGATCTAAGGTTTCTCTCCACTGGCCCGGGCCCTGCCCTAGACCCAGGCTCAGGCTCAGGCTTCAGCCCCGGAGGCAGCCAAGCAGGAAGGCAGGCTGACCGTGGGGACAGGCCGTCCTCCCAGTGGGCTCCCTTGAGGAGGGAGACCACAGGCCTTATTATCATCTCCACTCCGCCTCTCAGAATCTCCTCATCACCCCCTGGGGGGAAGCCACACTCCTCCTTCTTCTTTCTCCCCAGACATCCCATAAAGAAGATGCCTGGATGGGTCACAGGTCAAAATTGGGCCAAAAACCCCTGGAGAAGATCTGAGTCAAGGCCACACAACATTTCCATGTCATTTGCAAGTGACACCAGATGGGCTGGGCAGGCATGTGGCTGAACAATCCCCACCCAGGAGGCAAGGCAGATTCCCAGAGAACCAGCTCAGTGAAGCTGGTCTCTGGGACGGGGCTCCTAGGGCCTGGCTGATTCTGGAATTACGCCTCAGGGGATACCAGGGGACTACTGTTTCCTCTGCCTGCCCTCACCCCAAGGGGAGCCTTGTCCCTCGCCAACCTGTTCCACACCTCTTCCTCCGGGAAGCCTTCCCTGGCCAACCACCCAACTCTTGGCTTACTCTATGTCCCCTCACTGCTTAGATCCCTTTTTCACCCTGCATTCATTTGCCCTTGTTTACGTGTTGCTTTGCTAATGTTCTCTCAAAGCTACATCTTCCATGGTCAACGCTAGCTTTGAGAGTCCCCATTGTTAATTAAGCCCATTTTGCTGGAGTATTAGTCCTGCTCGTAAGGAGTGCCAAGGAAGACTCTGGAATCACATCACTCTTCCTGCAATTCTTTCCTCTGATCATCAAGGAATCTCACTGATGAAATTCCCAACCATGATCAGCTTCTCCTCAAGTTCAAGTTCTTCCTTTGCTTGCCAGGGAGGCCCCAGATAAGGCTGTATCTAGGGTAGGAATCTCTGGGAGTGCCTGGAAGAGGTCAGCTTCTCCCCAAGAGTAAGCTTCTCCCTTGGGAGTACTGCAGACCCTTCCAAGACTAGATTTACTCCTCCTGGCCTCTGGAGCTAAGGCTGTGTCCTCACCACACACAGGTCTTTTCCTCAGAGGCAGGATGCAGAGACAGCCTGATCTAGGAGTGAATCTCAGTTATAGCACTTACCAGTTTTGTAGACTTATCTAACTGCTCTGGACCTCGATTCCCCTATCTATAAAATGAGCACAATAATAAGAACACTTTAAGAGGGTGGTAAGGATTGGAGTTGATGCATGTAAATCAACCTGTACTGCACTTGGCAGTAGTGGTAGCTATTGTTACTATGGTGCCATGGTTTCAAAGAACAGCCACAGCCTCCCTCACCTCCAGCCCACCATTGGCTCTTAGTAAGGCCCATGCTGGAGTCCCTGGGTGGTGCAAACAGTTAACATACTCAGCTGCCAACCAAAAGGTTGGAGGTTCAAGTCCACCCAGAGGTGCCCCCAAAGAAAGATCTGGTGATTTACTTCTGAAAAATCAGCCACTGAAAACCCTACGGAAGGGGTCCTCTGAGTTGGAGTTGACTCCACGGTAGCTGGTTTAAGTCTCATGCTGATGGTGTGGCTGGTATGGGGAAGTGTTAGGGACGGGAAAAGCACTATCCCCGGGTTTCACGGCTGGGATTTCTTCAGGGCCCACCACTGGTCAGCTTTTGCGGGAAGCCTCTTCTGTACCCTCACTCCACCCTCTGGGCTGGCTGGTGAAGTATCCAGGGTTGGTAGGGGAAGGAGTGGGGTTCAGGGACAGCTCGGCACAGCACTGGAGCTCATCCAGGCCCAGATCTTGGAGGCTAGGCAGGCCTGGGAGGCCTTCCCTTCCACTCCTTCATGTCCAGCACTACCTCTCCACCCTGCCAGCTGCTCCTGGATGTCAAAGGACCTGAATGCCAAGCGTGGACTCTATCCAGGCAAGAGGCGAAGGAGAAAAGACAGCTGAAGTTTGTGGAGGCAGGAAGGGATGGGCTTCCAGCTGAGCCTGAGTTGTCCTATTTGGGGGCCCACTCACCAGGACAGCATCCATAGGTGCTTAGCACAGGCTTCATGGAGGAGAGGAGGAGGAGCAAAAAGGAACCAGGTAGTCCCCACATCCCTGCTTCTGCCCCTGCCCAGGGACAGTGGGTCAGGTGTCTCCAGCCTGTTACCTCAACTCACAGTAAGATCAACACAGAGATCAACAGACACACTGAGTCATAAAACAACACTTCAAGATGTATTAGTATAGTTTTCTATTCTCATGACCCTCTAATGAGTCACAACCAACAGCCTGAGACGAGCCACAGTCCCGAGCGAACAAAGGAGTGGGCCCTCCCACCAGGACCTCACTGACTGAGAAGTCAGGACACCTGGGACATTTGTTTCTTCCTTCCTTCCTTCCTTCCTTCCTTCATTTACTCATTCGTGGGTGGTGAAACAAGTGGAAGATGAGGAACCACAAGAAGGATGGTATGTGCAGCCCCACTCGGCCACAGACATTTAGTGTACTAATCCTTACTAATCCTCACAACAGCCCTGTGCACCCGGAGTTGTTCTTCCCATTTTATTGGTGAAGCAGTGAAGGCTCAGAGAGCCGTGCTATGTGCCCAGCAATGTCGTAAGTGCTTTAAATACAGAGCTGATCTCATTCCTAATACCCTATGAGCAGGCACAGTTGTCATCGTGTTTTGCAGAAAAGGACCCTGCAAATCACTTGCTCAAGGTCACATAGTTCCAGGGGTTCATTTGTTGACTCAGAAAACGTTTTGTGAGCCGGCTTGAAGCAGGCAGAGTACTAGGCTGATCTGCAGATCTTGAGAAGCTCACGGCAGGAGGAAGCAGACATGTAAATGGGAAGCATCAATAGGATGGAGCTGGTCACAGCTATGAAAGTATGAACCAATGGCTGTGGGTTCACAGAAGGGCAGCCAGCAACCTCTCCCCAGCTCCTCCCCCAGAGTCCAGAAGCCTATTTTAACTTAATTTCAGTCATAAAAGAAATATTGGCAGGGGCCATGAATGAGGCTTCAGGGCCTGCAGGGCGGCTTGCCCTGAACCCTGGGAACTCCTCAGAGTGCTGCTCCAGATCCCCAGGGGTGGCCCCAGACTAGAGCCTCTTGGGTACAGACAGGCCTGATCAGAGGAGCCGTCTTCATTTGGGAGGCCAAGAGGGCTTGAGGGTTTCACGGTGGGAGGGCAGACAGAGTTATGGGGGCTGATGCTGGTCTGGCTGCTGGGGGTGGCAGGGGCCTTGTGAGGAGGTGCAGCAGGGAGCAGCCGTAGGCCCAAGGCACAGGCAGCAGCCACTCAGCCCTGCCAGAGACAGAGGGCAGAGCCCAGACCCAGGGCTTCCCCGCTCGGGAATGCCTTCAGCCAGCTGAAAGTCGTAGCCCACACGGGGCACCCCAAGGGCTGCTGGCGGGAAGGGGTGGAGCTGGTTTCCCCTACCCCCAATGACACCCCAGCGGGAAATGTCTTGAGCTCGTCAACACCTCTGGGCCATGGGGCTGAGTGCTCCTGAGGCTCCTAAATGATGGGGCAGAAGCCAGGTCATTAGGCAGAGGAGACTGTCATTAGTGCAGGTGATGCCACGGCTGCACGGACAATGGCAAACAGTCATTAGTGGCTGTGTCACAGGGTGAGGCAATGCTGGCTGGGGGTGAGGGACGGCACAGGGTGCAGGGAGCCACCGCTTTCCCAGCCAGGCAGGAGTGCACACACACTCATGCACTCACAAGTTCCCATCCACAGGCCTTCACAGACACACATTCACTCACACTTACACGCAGGGAAGTAAGTAGGTACATTCATACATCCACACATTCTTTCAAACAGGGGAGTAAGTAGACACGCTCACATGCTCATACGTTCCCACACACAGAGGTGTGAGTAGACACATACACACAGGGGCACGAGTAGGCACATTTACATGTTTACACTCACACAGGTACACAAGTAGACATATTCACATAGTCACAAGCTCCCAAGTTCACATACAGGGCTGTGAATAGGTACATTCTTGCCCGATCACGTGCTCACATATTCATGCACTCACACACATTATGAACAGATATACTCACACCATTAGACACTAACACATTCACACACTCATGTATGGGGCATGAGTAGACACACGTTTGCACACATGCTCACACGCTCACATCCACAGTTATGAGTAGACACACTCAAATGTTTACACACACAGGAGTGTGAGTAAAAATACTGGCACCTTCACGTTTGCACACCAGGAACATGTTCACATGCTCACACTCAGGGATATGAGTGGACACACTGTTCAGAGAGATCCACAGGACTGAGACATCCCTCAGAGGGGCCCCAGAGGAAAGAGACCCACAGAACCAGCCTCCATCCCAGCCTCTTCCTGCATCAAAGGACCCAGCAACCAGGACAGAGACAAGCCAAGCCAAGCAGAGAGCCAGCCAGGCTGTGAGCTCCTTGAGGACAGGGACCACATCTGTTTCAACACTGTAGCCCTTTCTTCACACACCCATCCCTAATGCCTAGCACAGACCCTGGCTCACTTGAACCTTCAAAAGGTAGACTGCTCTAGGCATGTTCTAAGATCTCTTGGCCCCGGAGAGCCAGGAAGGGGACGAGGAGGACAGCATTTGAAATCCAGACTCTGTCCCGGTTTTGAATCTTTTCTCCCATCCTCCTCACCAGCAGGCCTTTATGTATCAAGCTGTGGGGCCTGACTTCAGTTCAGAAAACGTAGGCAGGGGGTGGGAAGAGAGGCGGCAGAGGGTGGTGGGCAAAGCTTAGTGATCACACGTGTAAGGTAGAAAGGAGCAGACTGGAGGCTGAGTCCTGGCTTCAAATCCTAACCATGCCACTTACTAGCTGGGTATACTAGTTTTCTATTGCTGCTGTGACAAAGTACCACAAATTTCGTGGCTTAAAACAACACAAGTTTATTATCTTACAGCTTTAGAGTTCAGATGTCCAAAGTGGGTCTTGCTGAGCTCACACCAAGGGGTCATCAGGGCTGCCTTCCTTCTGGAGGCTCTAGGGAAGAATCCATTTCCTTGCCTTTTCCAGCTTTGGAGGCTGCTGCATTCTTTGGCTCGTGACCCCTTCCGTGTTCAAAACCAGTAACAGCCGGTCGAGTCTGTCTCATATCCCATCACTCTTCTGCCTTCCTTTCCCACATTTAAAGGACCCTTGTGTTACACTGGGCCCACCCAGGTCATCCAGAATAATCTCCCTTTCAAGATCCTTAACTTAATCACACCTGCTAAATCCCTTTTGCCATGTAAGGTAACATTTTCACAGGCTCTGGGGATTAGGGTGTGGACATCTTTGTTGATGCTGTTGTTGTTAGGTGCCATTGAGTTGACTTCAACTCATAGTGATCACAAGTGACATACTAGAACTGCCCCAGAGGGTTTTCTAGGCTGTAATCTTTATGGGAAAAAATCGCCAAGTCTTTCTCCCACAGAGCCACTGAGTGGATTTGAACTGCCAGCCTTTTGATTAGCAGCCAAACGCTTAACCATTGTGCCATCTTTGGAGGGTCATAATTCTGCCTACAACACTGGGTGACCTCGGACAAGTCACTTAACCTCTCAAAGCCTCAGCGTCTTCAGCTGTAAACTGAAAAGTACTCCTACCTCATAGGTGGCCATGAGGATTGAGAAAGCCACGTGGCTGCTCAAAGCACTGTGCCTCACTGTGCCCAGGAAGTCCTCAGTCAGCATCACTGCCCTGGCCCCCTTCAGCTTCCTGAGGACAGGTAGACAATAGGGTGTGCAGGGGAAAGGTGAGCGAGGGACCTCAGAGGCTAGTGAGGGGAGTCTGTGTGGGCTTGGGCGGGTTGGAAGGGTGGGATAAGGACTGGGAGGGAGTACCAGTAACTATCAGGTTTCCCTGGAGCCCTGCTGTGAGGGGAAGTCACTCTGTGTGGTGGGGGCACACACATCTGCAGTGACCTGGGGTGGGGAGCAGGGTGGAGCTGGGGATGCTCCTCCTGTTGACTCCTACCTCCCTCTCCCTCATCTGCTGCCATCTGTTTGCAGGGCCCTGGGGCCAGCAGGAGGGCAGGAGGCCCCAGACCAGGCTGCTATTACCCTGCTAAGTGCAGACTGCAGAGTGATGACCCAGGCAGATAAACCCCACATAGAGGAATCGCCCACTGGAAAACAGTCATTAGCTCCCAGTCTCACCCAGCACGGTTTGCCCACTCAGGAGGTCGCCAATGGCACCTCAAAGAGAGGAGCTGAGGTCATCAGATTCCACTGGCTGGTCCTGCTCTGTCCAGGCCTGGCCTGCCCCGAGCTTGCCTGATTGCCCTATTGGCCATCCCTCCACCCTGCTCCCTCTGCTCCTCCCCACCCATCTTTTTCTACCCCTCCAGGTCCATCCTTACCCTAGCTCTTATCCAGCATGCCTATCCCACCCTCCCAGTCCCCAGCCCCTCCCAGCTTCCTCCAGAACCTCTGAGCTATAGGTTATCTGACTGACCATCCATAGGCCAACTGCCTTGGAGACTACCCTACATGCTCTATCCCTAGGTCTACATCTTAGGAGAGGTTCCGCTGGGGGAGGGTTGGGATAAGGGGGACTATGGCTTGGTCCCTGCCCTGCCCCAGGTGCACATCTGAATAAGGTGCATTGGCAGGGAATCAAACCCAGGTCTCACTCACAAAGGGTGAGAATTCTACCACTGAACCACCGCTGCACATAGCTGTTGTTATAGCTGAATGCCATCGAGCTGATTCTAACTCATAGCGACCCCATGTGACAGAATAGAACTGCCGCATAGGGTTTTCTTGGCTGTCATGTTTATGGAAGCAGATTACCAAATCTTTCTCCTGTGGAGCCACTTTGTGGATTCGAACTTCCAATCTTTCAGTTAGCAGCTGAGCTCTTAACCGTTGTGCCACCAGAGTTCCTTCTGCCTATAGTAGGCCCCTGTAAGTAGGTGTTGAGTGCCATGTGCTCAATGCTGGGAATACAAAGACAAGCCATAAACCAAACTAGACGGCATTTCAGTTCTCCAGATATGTCCTGAGAGCCTCCTGTGTGACCTGTGGGGCCAATGAGGACCTCCAACAAATGGGACATGCTGCATGTGCGTGGCCTGCGGGCTGGGGTTCCCCGTCTGCCTGCAGCTCCCCAGGGCTGGCTGGCCTACGGCAGCTGGAGCAGTGCCCACGAGGCTCAGCGTCACCCTGGGCTGCTGCCACCCTGACAGGCTTGCAGACGCCGGGCCCTGATCACGTGACAGGGAGTGGAATATAGTTTCAGTCTATTATCAGGGCAGATAAAGGCAGCGGCTGAAGGCTGAAGCTCGGGGAGCGGTCTGGGCTTCTAAATAAGTGTCTCCAGATGCCCTACCACTCCCCCCGCCTGCCTTTGTCAGCCACCTTGGCCTCCCAGTCCCTCTTTGTTCATTTCTGAAAGCAGCCCCAGGGAGTGGGACACCTACGAAGTAGCTAGGTGCCCTGCCAGGTGTGGAAGGGTAAGGAGGCTGGAGCCAGCAGGGCCCTGGCATGGTGGCACAGGGCTGGATGGAAAGAGATTCCAGGGCTCAGAAAGCAGAGGGGATGGGGATTGTGGGGAGGACACCCAGTCACAACCCTGCCTCATTTACCTTCATAGTCACCTCACAGCTTAAAGCAGGGATAGGCACACAGTAGGGACACGGAAAGCATTTCTTGAATGAACTCACAAATGGGGGGATAGTAAGAGTCGCCGGTATCTCCAGGGACCAGGTCCCGTAAGGAATTCTGGGTGTGGGAGGACTCAGAGGAGGTGAAACAGGGCCCCCAAACCCTGTCTGATGAGACGGAAGGAATTCCTGCCTAAGAGAGCCGTTGAAACAAGTCGGGCCCTGACTCCTGGCAATCCCACGCACAACGGAATGACATGCTGCCCGGCCCTGCGCCATCTCCATGATCAGTTGTGGATCAGACCATTGGAATCCATGAGGTCTTTACTGGCTGATTTTCAGAAGTAGATCACCAGGCCTTTCTTTCTAGTCCTGACAGACAAGTGGTGGCTTCGCATGAGGTGCATTAGTCAGAAATCGAACCCAGGCCTCCCGCATGGAAGATGAGCATTCTGCCACTGAACCTCCAATGCCTCATGCTACAAGAGCACACTGTACGTTAATGCAACAAATATTTATTGCACACCTATAGTGGTAATATAGCAGTGAATAAAATAAAATCCCTGCCATTGTGGAGCTGGCTTTTGAGAGCTGGCCTGGACAGACAAGGGGCTATTTGAGAAGGCTTCCCGCAGGGAGGGAGCAAGCAGGAAAAGCACCTGGGTGAAGTCTCTGAGGCAGACAAGAAAGAGGTGTGGGAAGAAGAAAAATGCGGAAGTGTTTGTCTGAGGCCGGAGAAAGGAGGGCTGTTGGAAGGAACCGTCCTTGTGGGTTGAGCAGCCAGGCACAGTGGGTGACACAGACAGTGGGCCGGAGGTCACAACAGGACCCTGCCTCTGGGCCCTGGCGTTTCCTCCTGGGGGAGGCAGTGGCTGAGAAGGTGTTTCCCAGGGAGCAAAGGAGCAAAGAAACCAGAGGAAGCTGGGCCCTCCTGCCAGTTTCCCTTTGTGCAATCCCTTCTTCCTGCTCCTCTCCACCCAGAAGCAGGCCTGGCAACCATGTGAAATGCTACAGTCATGAACCTAGCACGCACACAGTCAGGCACGGGCTGGGGTTCCCCAGGGAGGCTGGGCTTGCCCTAAGCTTGACATGTTCCATCCTTGGTCTACATCTTAGGAGAGGTCCTGCTGGGGGAGGAGTGGGATGAGGAAACTGTGGCTTGGTGCCTGCCCTGCCCCAGGTGCACATCTGCTCAAACTCTAGCCTGATGGGGGCTCTGCAAGCTTAGGGAGCAGGGCTTCAAACTGGCTCATTCCAAATCGACCCCCTGCTGGGAATTTGCTTTTCCACCCCTAGATATACTGAATCAGAAAGTACATTTCAACAAGATTCCAGGGTGATTCTTATAAGATTCTGATTCAGTATATCTGGGAGTGGGAAAGCCAATTCCCAGCAGGGGGCCCAACCAGAATGAACTGGTTCAAAGCCGTGTTAGGGAGGCTACTTTCTGCTCTTTCGTTTGCAGGGGCAGACTATCAATCTTCTCACCCACCCAAGGCGTTTGGCCAGGGCAGGAGAGCAGCATGTTCCCACTGGACTCTGAGCAGGATCCCAGGCCTCTGGGTGTCGACGGTAGTGCTCTGTGTGACACCCCAGGCAGGAGGGCCCAGGTCACCCACAGGCCTATCCCAGTCACCCAGCCTGGCAAGGAGGCAGCAGGCCCTGTGGGAGGCTGGTGCCCCTTCCCCATCCTGACTTTCCTCCACAACCCACTTGGGGTCTGTGCTCTAAACCCATCCCAAAGCTCTTGATGTCTGGTCCTGTGTCACAATATGGTATAACAAGTGCCCATTCCAGAAATAAATAGTCATCTAGCGCCTACTGTGTACCCCGCACTGTGCTAGGCATTGGGACCCTGAGGGAACAAAACCACCACACAAGCCCTGTCCTCATACAGCTTCGCAAGGGAAGCAGACCCAAACAAGTAAACAACCAACAATTAGATAATTACAAATTGGGCTAAGTGCTGCGAAGTCAGGAAAGTGTAATTAGCCTGCGCTTACCTCTCCCTCCGGAGCCCTGGTGGTGCCGTGGTTAAAGCGCTTGGCTGCTAACCAAAAAAGGTCAGTGGTTCAAACCCACCAGCCTCTCCAAAGGAGAAAGATGTGACAGTCTGCTACCACAAAGATTTGCAGCCTTGGAAACCCTGCAGGGCAGTTCTACTCAGCCCCACAAGGTCACTATGAATGGGAATTGACTCAATGGCAGTGGGTTTGGTTGGAGGCCCAGGGAGGCTGAGCCCAAACCTCACAGCTGAGGAGTGGCAGGGCCCAAACCAGAAACCAGGTCTCCTGACTCCAGATCAGGCTCCTGCCCCATCCCATGCTGCTCCTCAAGTCTACCTTGAACCAGACCGGCGCTGTCCAACAGAACTATATGCATGATGGAAACGTTCTATATCTGCCCTTCATGTATCTGTCCAGTACTGTACTCACTCGTCACTTGTGGCTCGCGAGCACTTGAAATGTGGCTAGTGCAGCTGAGAAAAGGAGTTTTTAATTATATCTCATTTTAATTGATTTAAACTTAAGTGGCTGCGTGTAGCTAGTGGCTGTATTGGACAGCACAGATCTGGGTTACAGTACTTTTCTCCATCCTAGTGCTCTCGAGTCTCTGGGCGTTCTCAAGCCTTAGGTTCTGAGTACTTGTGCAAATCCCAGTCTCCCCACCTAGCTAGATTCTGCTCTGTGCTTAAAGGTACAGCAGGGATGGAATACCAACTCCCACCCCGACATGCTCTCACAGAACTCCTCTTGGCGAAGTTGTTCTACAGACCTGACCTCAGTCCCCACAATTTAATGCTCTGCTGTGGGATATTTTGGGGGGCAATTCTGCAGCCCCCCATCCTCCCAGCTCCCTCAATTCCAAGCTAAGCCCACCTAGCCCCTGCCCCAACACCACCTGCACATGTCTAATATCTGACACTCCCATTGGGTTCACAGTCCCCGAGAGCAGAGCCATGATCCTCTGTGTCTACACCAGAGCCCAAAAGTTGCTCATTGAAGAGGAGGAAACCAGACAGCCTCCCAACAGCCCACGTGCAGGGTAGGACCTAGCTAGCCACACTCTGAGGTGAGGCCTCCCTGATTCCTGAGTATTTTCTTAGCAACCACACCCCAGATGACCAAACCCCAACCTAGGGCACTTACTCAGCCATCTTTTTCTGAGCTCCTTCTATGAGCTGAGCCCTGCACTCAGCCCCAGGGAAACACATTGTGGAACCTGCCTCCCAGCTTCACCATCTAAGGCCATCGGCACTGTAACAAGCGGAGAGGGCAGAAGGCCCCAGGAAGGCATCACCAATTCTACCCAACACAGGGATGGGGGATGAGGTGGACAAGAATGACTTTATAGAGGAAAAGATTGGGCCCTGCCACTGAAAGTTGGGTGAGTCAGTGTTTACCAGGATGCCTAGGTAGGGCTTCAAGGTAGGGGGACAAAGACACATGGTACAACTCAGTGTGTTCAAGGAAATGTAGCCAATTTGGTGGGGATAGGAGTGAGCAGGAGCTGTGGAGAGGAGGGGATGGGGGAGATGAGAACGCAGAGAGATAGAAGGGCAGCAGGTACAAAGGATCTTGTTTGACATTTCAAAGACTATTCTAGACCTTTATCACTTAGGAAACCCTGATAGTGTAGTGGTTAAGAGCTACAGCTGCTAACTAAAAGGTCAGCAATTTGAATCCACCAGGCACTCCTTGGAAACCCTATGGGGCAGTTCTACTCCGTCTTCTAGGATCACTATGAGTTGGAATCAACTTAGTGGCAACGGGTTTGGTTTTGGGAGTTTTTTTTTTTTTTTTTTGGTTATCACTTAAGTCACAGGGAGCCACTAAAGAAAGGACTTTATGCAAAGTAATGAAATGCCATAATTACAGCCTCACTGGATCCCAAAGAGGTCACTGCTCCTCTGAGCTGTGTAGCACCTGCAACACTCCAGTGATACTGGCTCTCGTCACCCTCTCACACAAACAGTTTCTCACCTCCAAACTCATGCAGTTCCCTCAGCCTGAGACACCCTTCCCCTCCCTGCCTGAACAACTCTTCCTCTTCTGTCCAGCCTTAGCTCAGCTGTCCCCCTGTGGGAAGGTGTCCCCAATGCCCTACCTGGGTCAATGCCTCCTCCGTGTCTCCGTAGCCTGCCTGACATGTGGAGGATGCTCAATGCATGCTGTTCTAATTTCTCCATCCCTGCTGTTAGTCCGCCTTTCTTGGCCCTTGACCTTCCAAACCTACACTCAGCTTCCCAATCCCCAGCTCTGGGCCCTCAGAAATCCTTCTCACAACTCCACGGAATGCTCAAAAGCCCTCAGCCTGGGGCCCAGGCCACCTCATTCATAGGACTTAGCTCCACTCTGGGGCAGGCCTCCCTCCTGCAGCCTCAGAACAGCCCTGCTCAAAGGGAAGTTCCAGAGAAAGGAGGCTGGGGACTTTCCAGCCTCATCAGGGAGAGGACATTGACCCAGGTAACCACCGTAGGTTTGGACATGTATTAAGGAGGGAGGGTGAGAGATAGACTGGAACTCGAGAAGGTCATCTGGGAAGGTTTCCTGGAGTTGTGGCCCAGGCTTCCCACCATGCCTTGGAGTGAAGCTAAGATTCTCCCCTTCAGATTCCAACCCTGTCCTGGATCCCCTGCTCAGAGAGTCCCTGCCTGTCTCCCCAAGGGCCACAACCCACCTGAGAGCCCAAGCCAGCCTGGGGTGTGCTGACTAGAACATTCATCCAGCAAATATGTATGAAGTGCCTGCGTTATCCCAGGTCTGCCAGCTCCACAGGACAGGCCTCAGGCCAAATGGAGAGCAGAACAAGGACGGGGCACTGAAACTATGACGCAGGGATGCCATTCCAGTAAGGCCATCCAGCCAGACTACAGGGCGAACCCACACGCCTCTCCTTTGTGCAAGGCTGAAAGACTGGGGAGCCTGGGGCCAGGATTCCAACTCCTAATGGGCAGGAGACATGAGAAGGACAAGCAAACAGGAAGACAGAGAGAGGCAGGGCAAGACAGCCAAAACACACAAAGGAAAGAGGCAGATCAGAGGAAGGGAGGGAGGGAGTGAAAAACAGAAGGAAGGAGAAGAGATAAGGAGCAAGAGAGCGAGCGAGAGAGAGAGAGAGAGAGAGAGAGAGAGAGACAGAGACAGAGACAGAGACAGAGACAGAGACAGAGAGAGGAGAGTGCTAAATTAAGCTTCCTCTTCCTTGGAATGAAAACTACCCTTTGCTCTTTTGAGGACCAATCCCAGAGGCCTCTGAGAATCCCAGCCCAAGTTCTTCCCCATTCCTTACCTCTGCCCTTCCCCTCCTCTGCCCTTTCCCTGCCTCCTGGGTGATCAGGGTTGCATCTTACTACCTGTTACAGGGGATCAGAGGAAAAGGGGGAAGGCTTAAAATGGAGAGAGGAAGACCTGAGGCTTCAGTCTCTGGACCACATGAGGACAAACCAGGACAGGAATCCAGAGAGGTAACAAGTTGCCCAGGTAGCAAGTTGCCCAGATGGAGGCTGATGCAGGGCCAAGGTTTTTCCCCACCTGAAGCACCAAGCAGTTTTGCTTCTTAGGACATTCAGGAGGGACTTGGGGACTGCCCATGACCTTCCCTCCATCTCCTGTCCCTTATCAGGCTCCCTGCTCCCCTGCAGGGGCTGAATCTCTGGGTGGCTCAGGCTCTGTACCAAGGCCAGGAGGGGTTTGTGGTGACTCTCACCTGCTGGGGTAGACAACCCCTGCTCACAGGCAGGGGCCTGGACTAGATGACTCCCAAGGAGGCCAATTCCGGGGTAGAGGGAGCCGTGGGTGGAGCTAAGTGAGGGGAGGAGGCAGGGGACAGGGAAGGGGGGAGAAGGAGGTAGGGCTGGGTGGTTCTGTGGAGTTTTGTTTGTTGGGGCTTTTTTGCTGGCTGGTCTTGTTTGGCAGCCAGAGCTGCGACTACCAAAGACACCTCTAAAACTGTACCCAAGGGAGACTCCACCACCCAGAGGGGGAGCAGCAGGCCGGGACCGTGTCGTTCTCCCCAGGCCGGAGCCCCACACCAGCATGCCCTCGATTCCTCCAGAAAAGCAAGGCCACCCCCAAGGAAGGGCCAGTGCTCAGCCCCAGAGATAGGCCCAGCAAAGCTGGCCTCAAAGCCAGGGACGTGGCAATTGACCATGACCTGTCAAAACTCAGGGGCTACTTCATCAGCCTGAGACCAGAAGAACTAGATGGTACCCAGCTACCACAATGACCACCCTGACAGGGAATACAACAGAGAGTCCCTGACAGGGCAGGAGAAAAGTGGGGTGCAGAACTCAAATTCTAGTAAAACAACCAGACTTAATGGTTTGACTGAGACTAGAGGGTCCCCGGAAGACATGGCCCCCAGACTCTCTGTTAGCCCAAAACTAAAACCATTCCCGAGGCCAACTCTTCAGACAAAGATTAGACTGGACTGTGGGACATAAAAGGATACTCGTGAAGAGTATGCGTCTTAGCTCAAGTAGATACATGAGACTAAATGGGCAGCTTCTACCCAGAGGTGAGATGAGAGAGCAGAGAGGGTCCGGGGCTGGTTGAATGGACACAGGAAATCTGGGGTAGAAAGGAAGAGTGTGCTGTCACAGTATAGGGACAGCAACTAGGGTCACAAAACAATGTACGTATAAATTTTTGTATGAGAGACTAACTTGAATTGTACACTTTCACTTAAAGCACAACAATCAAAAAAAGAAAAACTCAGTGGCTTAAAAAAAAAAAAAACTCGGGCTGACTGAGGCCTGCAGAAGTCACCAAGAAACAGCAGACTTAGGAGAAATTATGCATTCAGGAATGGTGATGGTTGAACACCACGATGAACATATTTAATGTCACTGAACTGTACATGTGAAGATTGTTAAAACAGAAAATGTTCTGTTACCGACATTTATCAACAACAACAAAAAATTATGTAGAGGTGCTTATGAGAATTAGGCATCCAGCTAAAAGAAAATTAGGGTGCAGGGCTGCCCTAAACGGAGCCCCAACAGTAAAAAGATGGCTTCCTTTTCTACCCCACTGCCCGTTCCAGGAAGGAGCCCCAGTGGCACAATGGATAAAGCACTCAGCTGCTAACCAAAAGGTCAGCAGTTCAAACCCACAAGCTGCTCCGCAAAAGAAAAGACTTGTCGATCTGCTCCTCTAAAGATTACAGCCTAGGAAACCCAATGGGGCAGTTCTGCTTTGTCCTACAGGGTCACTATGAGTTGGAATCGACTTGATAGCAAACAACAACAACCCTTTCCAGGGGTCACAAAACTCAAAGGCTAAGAGTAAGGGCTCAGAAATCCAATCATCTGGGTTCAAGTCCATCATGAAGAAATTGTGTGACCTTGGTCCAGGCATTTAACCCTTCTGAGGCTCAGTTTGTTCCTCTGTAAATTGTGGATGTTGAGAACGAAAGCATCTACCTCATATGATTGTTGTTTTGTGGATTAAAGTTGCTAATCCATGTAAAGCATTTGGGACATACTTGGCATATCTGCTGTTATTTTGACATGAGCAGACCCACATGCCATTCTTGCCCCCTCCCTTCCCCACAGAGTGCACAGGGGTGGCCGGCACGGAGGAGGGCACGGTGCTGTGTTTGACCATATGCCATTAGGCTACCAGGTCAAGGTAAAGGTGCTGGGAGCCTGAGGTGGGCCATGCAGGTGGATGTTGAATCGGGGAGGGGCAGCATGTATCAGAAGTGGGACACAGACACCATGGCAGTGACCCAGTCACCCAGAAGTGGCTCGCCAAACCACCACCAGCATCAGCTCCTCCTGTGGCCTGGTGAGCCAGAAACGCTCAGTGTGAAGGGAAAAGGCCTGGACTGGGAGCTAGGAGGCCTGGGGTGGGTTGTATGACTCATCAAGTATCTCCCCGTCTCTAGGACTGTCTTTTCTTCCGGCCCCTGAGAGGGGTCAAGATCCCTTCCATCACTGACCACCCAAGTCTGTCCCAGTCAAGATCCTCTCTCTGCTGTGGCCCCCAGCCCAGCCCGGGCTTGGGAGCCCATCCCCCTGTGCAGCCCAGAGTGGTGTGCCTGTCCACGGAGGGCACACAGAACCACCCGCCAAAGCAAGAGCATCCAGAGAAATCAGGCCAGGGTGGGGGAAGAGGCTGGACACTGGCAGAAGGCAGAGCCAGAGAGCTGGCAACTCTTCTGATCAACCCGGAAGGCCCCCTGGATGTGGAAGAGTGGGAAAGCAGGGGAGCGTGCTCTGGGCTGGCTGAGCTGCTGCCCCTCAGAGACTCTGTGGGAGAAAAATGGTGTCTCTCCTATTTCTACTTCATATTGCAGATAAAAGAGGGGAAAGATATAGAGAAGAGAGGAGGGAGGGCTGGAAAGTAGGGAGAGAGAGGGAGCCCTTGAGCAGAGGTGCATTTCATCATGTGCCTATCTCCCCCAGAGACACAGCTCCCGGAGGGCGGCACCCGGTCTTGTTGCTGTTGTTAGGTGCTGTCAAGTCGGTTCCAACTCATAGCAACCCTATAGGACAGAGTAGAACTGCCCCATAGGGTTTCCAAGGAGGAGCTGGTGGATCTGAACTGCCGACCTTTTGGTTAGCAGCCAAGCTCTTAACCACTGCACCACCAGGACTCCCACCCAGTCTTAACCACGATTTATTTACTGAGGCCAACTCTGTGCCTAATACTTCATACTTACGTGCTAAGCATACACTGTTTCCTGTGAGGTGGGTATTTTTATTCCTATTTTACAAATGAAGACAAAAGTCTGCCTGAGGTCATACCAATAGTGAGCAGACAGTTCAGTCTGGAACTCAGGTCTCACTTTTCAAAGCCAAGGGCTCTTGGCTCTGACCATCTTTTCCTCTCCAGCCTAAGACAGTGGGCTGCACATAGTAGGTGCTCAATAAATGATAGTTAAAATTGATCAAAGGAAGGGAGGGAGGGAGAAAGAGAGGAAGGAAGAAAATAGGGAAGATAAGCCAGGGAGACTCTTTGGCAACTAGAAAATAAATAATAAATGCGCTGTTTTCCAATGCCAGGCTGGCACAGTGCCCCGGACAGCTGCCCTACACTCCAGGAGCTCAGGGCTGTTTCTTGCCTCATCTTTTCCAGAAGTATGTGAGCCCAGGTACGTAAGCCTTCAGGTATGCAGCTGAGGTTTGCAGTTAGAGGTGCGCTCTCTCTCTATTCTCTTTCCTTGTTGAATCCACCCTTCCTCTTGCCTCCCCCTCTACCCTCCTACCCACCCAGCCAGCCCAGCCTCAGCCCTCCTCCCCTGTGACAGGTCAGGCTTAGCTGGGGGGCTTGTGCACAGCCCCCTCAGCCAGGCAGCTCCCCTGCCCTGGAGAGGGATCCAGCAAGGTGCTGGGGAGGGGCGGGAGCACTGCATCATCTAACTGGTTGGTCGGGCTGGGAGGCGCCCCGCCCTCCCTGAGCTAATGAGCACCGTGTGACAGGTGTTCACGCCTCAGTCCCCAGCCTGCCTGACTGTGACCAGAGCCACCTGCTGCCCCTCCAAAGCTCGCTTGCTCGCTTGCTCGTCCAGCGCCCTCCCCGCTCCCGGGCCAGAGGACACAATGGCTTGCCACTCCTGTGTCGTGGGCTTCAGCAGGCTCAGCAGCTGTGAGGTGACTCCAGCAGGCAGCCCCCGGCCGGGGACCTCGGAATGGGGCAGCTGTGGGGCCAGCGGACTGGGCTTCACCTCCCGCAGCCTCACAGGCTGCCAGCCAATTAGCACCATCCCCAAGGTGACCTTAAACCCCAGCCTGTTGGTGCCCCTGGACCTGAAGGTGGACCCAGCTCTCCAGCAGCAGAAGACCCAGGAGAAGGAGGAGATGAAGATCCTTAATGATAAGTTTGCCTCCCTGATTGGCAAGGTGAGCGGAAGAGGTGGGGGGGGTCCCAAAACTAAGGACTGTCATTCCGGGGCATGTCGCTAAGCTGTGTATTCCCTGGGCATCTTGCCTCACCCCCACTCCCAGCCAATGAGGAGTCAGCATGGGCCTCTGCAGGCTACTCTGAGCAAACAATTGGGGAGGGGAGTTTCTGATCCATCCCGGCATTGGGAGAGAAAAGGGCCCAGGTGGCCTCTGAGGGACGTCTGGTTAATAACGTTTGGCATGGCCTGGGGTGCCCCCCCAGGCGTGGACCAGCAAAGAGCACCTGAGTGTGGCCAAGAGGATGCCCCCTTACTGGACCAACTGATGGAGGCATCGTCTGCAGTCCTACTCCAAGGCAAGTGGACAGCAGAATTGACCTCCCAAGAGTCCACCCTTATGTCCATCACTCAGGCCCCCAGGTCTCTGGCCCTGTAGAATCTCTCCCAAGGTGGCTCTGCTCAGCTTCCCGGGGGTAGGAAGCGCAGGCAGGGCCCAGGGGCATATGGGGTGGCCTCAGGAAGGAGGATGCAGTTTTGGCGCATCAGAAGATAGGAATGCAGGAGATGGATGCCTCAAGTAGGAAACAGACAGCTGCCTCCTCCTCCTCCTCCACACCCCACCAGAGTAGAGGCAGTGAGTTTTCAGAACCCCACTCCCCATGCTTCCCAGACCCCACTGCCCACAGCCTGCATGCTGTCCATCTCTGCCTCCAGGGTAAGAGCCACAAGAGCTCCCTAGGGACACTGTCCACCTCCCAAAACTGCTCCTCACTCACCTCCTCCAAGAAGCCTCTACTGGCCATCCTCCCAGCTCTGCTCCCTCCAGCCCTACCGAAGAACAATAATCATAGTAGTAACAGCTACAGTTGATTAGTTGCTTACTATGTGCCAGAGGTGGGTGACATATTTATCTCTATTTCCCTCAGCAACCTTATGAAAGTAGACATTTTATGTCCATTTTACAGATGAGGAAAACTCAACCTTTCTCATCTGCACAGTAAACCAGAGCCTTCCAAGCCCTAGCTCAGCCCTTGATGGCACCTTGGTCTCTGGGATTCTGTGTTCCTCTGCAGGTTGCCAGTCTCCCGTATTAGGTGGGAGCTCGCAGACAGGAGCAGAGGGAGGGAGAGCCGGGGGCAGGAATGTAACCTTTCTTGAGCATCAGTTTGTGCCTGGTCCTCTGCAGGAATTTTACCAATGTGAAGTAACTGAGCCCACCCAGCAATACTTTGGCTGTTATTTTCCTCACTGTGCATATGAGGAAACCGAGGACCAGAGGGGTTAAGTGCCTTGCCCAAGGTCACACAGCTGGCAAGTGGTATAGTCTGCATTTAAACTCAGGTCTGTGAGACAAAAAGCCAGTAGTCTGAGGTGGGAATCATTTATTTTCCTCTCCCACTCACATGCCCACGCCAGTTTCTTCGTCCACCCTCGGGGTGCCCGGGGTGGGGTGTGTGGAGGGGAAAGACTACCTGGAGAAGGACGGCTGTGCACTGAGGGGAGCATCCCGTCCCCCGACACTGGCTGCCCAGAGCCCCAGACTGCTGCCCTGGTTTTCCCTGCAGAAAAGCCCTGCAGCCATCACCATTGGGAGGCAGGGAGGCAGGTTCCTACAGAGCCGCCTCCTCTCCAAACCTAGCTTAATCCCTTAAAAGGAAGGCTTCACTGAGCTATGTAATTTGGCTCTGAGGAGTGGCTTTTCTCCCTCGAATGTCAGTGCTGATATCATCCTGTGCCTCTACCATGGGGACAGCAGCACAAGGAGGGGCACTAGGCCAGGGGTCCTGTGTCCGGGAGTCAGCACGATGCCCTATAAAGTCTTTAGCAGGATCAGAACCTCCCAGCCCTCAAGCCTTGGCCTTGGTATTGGGGTGCCTTTCATGGTGGGAACTCAGGGAACAGTTGATGCCAACCATTTGGGGGCCCTGGTTGCTGGGGCACTGTCACCAGGAGTCCCAGCTGACCCATCAACTCTACAGAGAAGGTCTGTTAGCTCATTTTGCATCCTCCCTGTCTCTGTAAGGTCATCAACAGCCTGGGTGGAAGCAGGTAGCAGTTAAGAGTATGAAATCTGGAGTCACGTGTCTGAGTTTGACTCCTGCCTCCCTAACTGAACAGCTGTGTAATCTCAGGCAAATTGTTTAACCCCTCTGACTTCACTACACACTGGTATAATGGGCTTGTCAAAATCAAATGGGATAATTTTTGAAAAGCACTTAGAGCACACCTGGTACACGGTGTTCGTTAAATAAATAATAAATTAAATAGACCCTGGCCCAGGGAGCTACTAGAACCCCATGAGCCTCTTCCAGGCAGGAGCCTGGAGAAGAGGGGAGGGAGCGGGCCTCGCTGGAGGAAGGAGTGGCTGAGCTTTGTGGGTAGGGGATGCAACGTGGGGGCCCAGAGGTGAGAGGCCATGACGCCTGCAGGGCTAGGGGCTCTGAGCAGAGAAGCGGGGGACACTAAGGCTCCGCCTCCCTTTCTTGGCCCTCTGAGGCACTGGGAGAAAGAAGAGAGAACTGAGGAGAAGAAGGAAGAGGGGGAGACCCCTGCAAGATGGCCGCAGGGCCCTGGAACAGTCTTGGCTCTGTCACTTGCTGACTGTGTGTCCTTTGCCAAGCCACTTACCCTCTCTGTGCCTCCGATTCCTCCTCTCTGCTCGGCGTCTGTTCTGAGGGTGGCCCTGAGCTCAGGCCAGTGGAAGGGCTGGTAAGGCTGCACCATGAAAGAAGGGGGTAGAAGAAGCAGCAGCAGGTGGGTCCTCAGGAGAGGAGGCCAAGGAAGGCAGGGCAATGGCTGGGCCCCTCCCTTCACTTGCAGACAGCAGAGGGCAGAGGAGATAGAGGTGGGAGAGCAGGAAGGACTGCCCAAGGTCAGCCTAAGGACCCTAGAGAGAGAACCCAAGGCAGGGACTGTGGAAGGTCTGGAGACAGAGAGATGGAGGCAATTTTTGTCCCTAGGCCTGAGTGACCTGGGGAAGTCATTGGAGCCATTCTCCTGCCTGCAGGCAGGAAGGCACAAATCAGCCTTTCTGACTAAGAGATTAGGGGTCTTCCTGGGCAAAGCCAACCTCTGGCTAAAGGCCACCTGAAGAATAGGACCTGCATGTCCAGAGGCACTACTCTCTAGGCTCACCTGCCTGGACTTCCCATGGGTTAGGGACCTGAAGCCACTCTCGCTGCATCTGGTCTCCCTCCTTCAAGGAGGCCCCCAGCCAGGACCTCCAGCCTGGGCTGCTCAATTCCCTCCCCAAAGAGCACATCTCTCTCCACAACCCTGCCCAGGCCTGGCCCTGCCTCTCAGCTGGGCAGCCCAGCACCATGCAGTTGGGCCACAGTGAGTTCTGTGCCTCCAGGCCTCCATTTTTTCATTTGTAAAATGGAGAGCCAGATTAACCATTTGCTGTCTGAGGCCCCTCCTAGAGCTGCCACTGTGTGATCTAAGGTGGGGGCGGGGGGAGGAACAACCAAAACAGAGAGACAGAAAAATGCGTGGTGAGAGCTCGGAGGCTTTGACAGGTTAGAAGCAATTAGCGTGGCACCTCACAGGGTGCCTGGATTAGTAGCCCTCCCTAAGCCTTTGCTCCAAGAGGGAGGAGCCTTCCTGCAGGGAAGGTCCTGGGTGGGGAATGAGTTTCCATCCCCACCCACTGAGACAACAAGTGAGTCCCCCAGGCAGGGGTAGCAGGAGATAAGGGGGTACCCCTGACCCCCAAGATCAAAAATGCCCTCTGGCTGAATTGGCTGGCCAAATGCACATTATCTCCCAGTGGGCTAGTGGTGAAACATGGGGGATGGAGGTTAGACTAAGAGAAGAACTTCCTGGTGTGAAGGGTTTTCTGCTGCTCATGGGTGGAAGAAGGAGCCTTACATCTCTCCTCTCACTCCACCCACAGTGTAAACACAGGGCTCCTGCTTATCAAAATGTTGGGAAAGTGGGGTGAGTAGATACTCCCCCCCAGTGCTCCCTCTCACACACACAAAGCAGGGCAGAAACCCTCTTGACCTCCATCCTTACTGAACCTGTTTGGCTGCAATGGCAGCAGACGGTAAACTGAAAGTCAGCTTCACGCAGAACTTACTTGTACGGCTGGAAGTTAAGGGGGGGCATGACAGCCCACAGATGCCATCGTCACATTTCTGCTGCTGTTGTCTGTTGCAAGTGTCAGAGGGGACTCCCCAAAGTCATCAGAGCTTCTGAGGGGATAAAAAGAAAACCTGAGGGTGTGGGGAGGGCAGAGAGAGAGGGAAAGGCCCCACCAGGCACCCCAATTCAGGTCCAGATTGGGCAGCAGCCATCAGGTGGGCCTGTCTAAGGAGCTCTGCCACCAAGCCGCTGTGTGTGGTGCCCCTGGGCCTCCATCCCCTCCTCTGTAAAGGAAGGGTTTGGAGCAGCTGGTCCAAAGGCTCCCGGCAGCTCGCTTCAGCTGTGATTCTGTGAGCCTGTGCCAGCAGCACCAGCAGTGTGCCGGAAGAGGCCTGGCCTGGCCTAGCCTGCAATCACAGGGACCATTATCAGGTTCGCTATCACAGCATCCTCATCACAACAACAGCCTGAGCTGCCCAGGATTCAGGCCCCTCCCACCCCAGTGGGGTAGGGACCCTGAAAGGGGGAATAGATGGTCCCCAGTCTGACAAGGAGAGATGATGGGCCAGGACAAATTAGAAGCAGATAAGCGGAGGACCTCATTAGTGGGGGGAGTCTTCCCAGCTATTAGTCAGTGAGGGCTTCCCGCAGGAGAGCCGGAGCACAGAGCGGGCGGTGCAGGCCGGACTGGAGTGGTAGAGAGTGCCCGAGGAAGGCTGGAGCCTGCAGAGGTCAGGGAGAGTAGAGGCAGGGGAGCCTGAGGCTGAGCTGGACTGAGCTGGGTGCTGGGGGTGGGGGAGGACTCAAGAGAGACCCTGACAGCCTGGCGGTGGTTGTAGTGTGGTCCTTGGGCCCTGGGAGCCCCTGTAGGAGTGTGAGCAGGACAGCGTGAGTGAGGAGGAGTTTGAGAGGAGCAGCAGTCCTCAGAAGCCCTCCCAGTCTTCACCTTCAAGGCATGAGCCAGCCCAGAAAGGGTAGCTGGGGTCCCAGTGGCCTCAGTAACTCAAGCAACAGACAGGCGGCAGATGCTGCAGTGGTTAATAGCAGAGAGGCTAAACCCAAACTGCCTGGATTCTTATCTGTAACATGCAGATAAACAATCATGTCTACTTCATCGGGTTGTTCCAGGGACTTGAATGAGTTAAGAACAACATCTGGCACACAGTAAGTGCCACATAGACATTTGCTAGTATTATTATTCTAAAGTACAGCCCAGTTCTTCTCCTAACAGTCCTCAGAGGTAGGCAAGACAGGTGATATCATCCCCAACTTCTAGCTGGGGAAACTGAGGCTCAGAGAGGCACACGCAAGTCCAAGGTTGTTGGAAGGATTAGAACTTAAGTCCCAACCAGCCCCTATCCTGCTGACTTTCCAAGACAAGATGAGACCAGGCTTGTTGGGGGGGTGGGGCAGACAGGCCTGTGACACCCCACGTTCCCTGGGGTCTCCCACCCAAGCCCTAGGCAGGCACTGAGAACCTTCACATTGTTGGAGCTCAAACCTGAGTTCCCCCTCCTCTCATCTGCCCTGCCTCTCCCCTAGGAAACCTTTGCTCATTTTCATGGCTCCACTTCTGTCTGAGTCCCTCCTTAGCTCACCATCTTCAGTTGCAACAATTGGTAGTTGGAGATTAGATCTGAATGCACTGAGTGAGGGCCAGGGTGGGTGTGTGAAGATGAGCTGCCACTTCTCAGAGAGGCCCCCCTCCGGGGCCCGGGGCCTCAGCTCCCAACCCGGCCGCACCTGGCCCTCTCACTGCCACCTTCCTGCTCTCCCAGGTACAAGCCCTGGAACAGCGCAACCAGCTGCTGGAGACCCACTGGAGCTTCCTGCAGGGCCAGGACTCTGCTGCCTTCGACCTGCGGCCCCTCTACGAGGAGCACCAGGGCCGGCTGCAGGAGGAACTGCGCAAAGTGAGCCAGGAGAGGGGACGGCTGGAGGCCAACCTGCTGCAGGTGCTCCAGAAGGTGGAGGAGTTCCGAATCAGGTAGGCCACGCCCTCTCATGGCCACATTAAGACCTGGGTCTGCTCAGGGACAAAGGGTGGGGACCAGCCTGTACAAGTGAGAGGTGTGGGGCACAGAGACAGAGGAAAGAAGATACGGAATGTTTCTTGACTCCAAAAAATACTTATTGAGGACCTACTATGTGCCTGACAGTATTCTACATATTACAACTACCACCCCAAACAGTGACCCTTGCTGCAAAGTCAGTCTTGTGGCTGGTTCACAGCTAAGCACTGCGCTTGCTAACCCCTGGGCACCGTCCCAACCCACATCCCCTGACTCAAACAGCCCATTCTCTGGTGCCCATAAACTAGGGCTTCCAAATGGTTTGTTCCCATTCAAATCCCGGCTGAGAATTTTCATTTCAACCCCAGATATACTGAATCAGAATCTACATTTTAACAAGATCCCAGGTGATTCTTATGTATGACAAATTTTGAGAACCACTGCTCTACCAGTTATCCTCAGAACTGGTCCCTAACCAGCAGCATTAGTGTCACCCGGGAACTTGTTAGAAATGCAAATTCTCAGCAGGGGTTCCAACCGGAATGAACCGGTTCAAAGTCCTGTCATAAACATGCCTGCTCTTGCCCAAGGTCCCACTGGTGATGGGAAATTATGTTACTGCTGGAACAACAGATGGGCTTCTGTTTTGGATATGGCTTTGGATCCTAATCAAGTCTGGGCTAGAAAGGAAGGGGAACCTGCTGGGGTGCAGGCAAGGGATAGAAAGGGTGGATTTTCTTCAAATAAAGAGGCAATCCCTTACAGGTAATATGTGCCAGGCATCGAGGCAGACTTTGGAACTAGAGAGGTGAGGAAAACACAGCCCCAGCCTGCAAGATGCTTTTACAACTTACTGGGGAAGACAGACCAGTAGACAATGAGCTGGCAGGCAGTGTGTCCCATGATGAAGGGCACAGGCTTGAGTACTGACTAGAAAGGGTTAATCTTCCGTCCCTAGCCCTTACTAGCTTTGTGACCTTGGGCAAGTTGCTTAACGTCTGCACCTCGACTTCCTCCTGTGTAAATGGGTATGATGATAGTTGGTACCAATTTAAGGCTGGTATAAGGAGTAAGTTGCGAGTTCAGCCTGGCAGTTATCAACAGCAGCTCTCCTAGTCCCTAGAAGGCTAAAGGTCATGGCACACAGTAGGTGCTTGATGCGGGTTTGCTGAACTGGATCGGCCAGTCTAGAGGCAGAGTAGGCACTTGGATTGCTCAGAGGAGATGTAATCCTCTGGCTGGGCAATGGGCAGGGCTTCAGAGATAAGGAGGCTGATGGCAGAGCTGAGGTAGAGCAGCCAGGCTGTGCTTACACTTCCTCCTTGGGCCTGGTCTCCTTGGGAGGAGGCCCCTGGCCAGTGTGAGGGGAGGACAGGGTGTGGCCTAGTCTCCCACCTCCTCCAGCTCTGGGCCCAGCCTCAACCCCTACTGGCCAAGTGAGGCCCACACCTCCAGAACGGCTGGGAGTCTCTGAGCCAGCCAGGCAGGGTTGGAGAGTAGGGGCAGCCTCTCCCGGGAAGTCCAGGGCTCTGGGCTCCAGCTCAGCTTGCCCACCACCTCTCCGGCTCAGGCCACACTCGGGATCAGAGGAAATGGTCACATGGGAAGCCCTCCCTGTTCAGTGGGCCTCAGTTTCCTCATCTGTGGAATGATCTGGCCAGAACCTCCCAGCCAACAGGCATGATCTACAGCCTGGCTTGGGCTGGCCCCCATGACTTGGCCCCTCCCTGACCTGGGGGCCACCTCTCCACCAGTTGCGCCCTCCCAGGGGCCCTACGGAAGCACACAGGGAATCTATCTGATTGTCTGTTCTTCCCCACACCTGACCATGAAGAGGGGCAGCCCGTCAGCTTACCAGATCCCACGACTCATTTCACTGCTACCTACTAGGTTTGTGACCCTCAAGGGACCAGAGAATGGCAGAGCTGGAGGGGGCCTTGGCTCCTCCTGTTACAAGGAAGGAAACAGAGGCCCAGAGAGGGCAGGGGCTTGTCCTCTGTCACACAGCATGCATGCTAACTCCTATCTATCTCGAAGCCTAGCCAGCCACCAGGAAGGCTGCTTCTGTGCGCCTGGCCTGATCTTGTTGATGGGAGCACTTTGTACCTGGAAGTTCTGTACAAATACTACTTGTTATTTTAATCTGGCCCAGCCCCCTCATTTGGCCTGCTGCCCGGTTTCCATTGTCTGCTGCCTGCTTTTACTGTTTAGGCTCAGGGCATCTCTTTCCCCCTCTGGGGAAGGAACCCACTGGAGTACAGGGAGGAGACACTGGACCTGGGAGCAGGGCTGGAGGGCTTCGGGGTCTGCAGGCAAGAACTGGGAGGCTGAAGCTGGGCTTCCCGGAGCTTGGAGCCCCCAGGAGCCAGGAGGCACCAGGCCAAGCCCTGGCAGGGAGGTGCTGCGCCCTGCCTCGACAAGGCGCTCGCTCCCAGAAATAAACAAGGTGGGGGGGGGGGGTGACAAGCTGAAAAGGGACTGAGAACGGGTTTGGGAGCTGGTGGCTAGCAGACTAGCAGAGGACTGGGGGTGGTATGGGGGAGATGGCATCATCTAGGCTTCTATGGGGACAGAGACTTCCAAAGGCTTTGAGGAGGCAGGAACCCCAAGGATCAGCTAGTTAAATCCTTCTGTTTACTAAGGTGAAAGCAGAGGCCAGCAAGGGGAAGCAACTTGCCCAAGGCCACACAGCAAGTGATTCAGGGACACCATGTACAGTTGTGCAAGCTGTTCACTACACAAGAGCCTCTGGATAAGAGAGTAAGTAAGGGCTGAAATCCAGTCATGCATCAGGCCATGCAGGCTGGTGTAGGACTGCACACCCCTTGAGGAAGGGGGCCTTTTGCTAGTTCATATAAAGGCTGGACATGGGCTAGCAGGGGCCTTACAGGGACTGGCCCCAAACTGGAACCCAGCTTCCTGCCTCAGTCCAGTGCTTGCACCATGCCACCAGGTAGATCCTGGAAAAAGGTCCGCGGCAGGGAGGCATGGGCTCCACCCTATCCCACCCAGCACACCTGAAGGGCCAGGGGCAGGGAAGACGCCAGTCTAGACAGGATACTCTGAGGACCCCCCAGGTCCCTACACTCTTGGCGTCCTTCTGTGCCCGGGGAAGCATTTCTCAGAGTGGCTGTCAGGCCCCCTGTCTCCCTGTCTATTCCACCCCGCCTCCCAGGCCCCTGGCAAGTTTCTATCTGGTGGGTCTGCAAGTGACACCCTGGAAACATAGCTTCCTCCTCTCCTCCCCAGCCAAGGGCAGACTGGAGGAGGTGAGAGGCTCTGAGGTTTTCCTCCTAAGGTGTCTCAGTAAACAAGTTGGGGAGCAGGCCGAAAGTGATCAGAAATGACTCAGTGGGCTAAGTGAGGATCAGAGCTCAGTGTGCTCAGGACACCTGACCAGAAGGGAAGAAGGAGGGGGAGAGCAGTGACAGGTAAGAGGAAGTTTAGTAACCCAGAGGGCTCCCCTGGACAGCTCATTCCAAGTTTCTGCACACAGCCTGGCAGAATCTGCTCTCCAGGGAGGAAGGGAGAAGCTAATAGAGGGAGGGCCAGTCGATAAAGGGCTTCTCAGCTTGGGGCTCCCAAGGGCAGGGAATTCCTTAGAGACCCCAGATCCCATTGGGAAGCCTGTTCCAGTCAGCCCAGCCCTAAAATCTGTGAAAGAAATGCAAAGAACTGCCTCTCTCTGCAATAAGGCTTTCCACAGTTTCTCTCCAGGAGTGCTAGGGCATGACAGAGGGCTGGGGCCCTGGCATTGGAGAGACTTGGCTCAGGGAATAACAGTAATAGTGTTGGTGGGTATAAGGCTCTGCTGTAAACACTTTATGTATTAATTTATTTAATCCTTCCAACTTCACTAGTAACTTAGCCAAAGTCACATAGCTAGTTAGCAAGGAAGCCAGGATTTGAGTCCAAGTAGTCTGGCTCTGGAGCTCCATGCTTAACAACCACACCACAGCAGCCGCCAAGCCCAGCTTAGGCCAAGCCCTTCTCGGAACCCCAGTCTCCTCATCTGTAAAATGGGGCCAGTAGCTGGGAGCTCTGAGGATCACAGGAAAGATTGCAGGTAAAGTGCCCAGCACAGAGGGAGGTAGTCACTCCCCCTCCAGTCAAGGCACTTCACGGACATTTAGTTTGCCCATGGTCTCCCTAACCGATCCCTCTGCCCCCACACTGTGATCTGTACCCTCAGAGCCCCTGTCAGTCTCAGGGCTTGGACAGGGCGAGTGTTTGCATCCAGCACACTGAGTGTCAGAGACCAGTGTGCCTGCAGGTTCTAGCCTTCCTTAGGGGGCTGCCCTCTAAGCCAGGCCCTCCCCTCAGCTCCTTGGGCTGGTGGAAAAGAAGGCATTGCCGGGGGGCAGGTCCAGCCAGCCGACCTGGGTGATGGGTGACGCTGTCCCTGATGTGGGGTGAAGGACTGGGGCAGACAGGCGGCTATAATTAAAGCAGCCAGTGATTCAGGCATTTCCTGGAGAGCAGGGCAGGAAAACAGGAAGCCATGGAATTCCCACATCTGATGGGGCAGGGAAGTCTGAGGCTGACAGACACCCACCCACGTGCGGACAAGACAAACACCTTGATTGGAGGAAAAGAGTAAGGTCAGGGACCGGGGGTCCAGTTCCCCCATCCAACCATGTCCTTATTCCAAACATGAGTTGAACTTGAGAAAGGAGGAGGCAAAACTGAGAAGGGAGGGACCCCACCTCTGTCGAGTACTGACTGTAGGCAGTGCATCAGAGGTGGGCTTTGTCACCTTGCACACACCTACACACCCACACACACACATCACAGATGAGGAAGCTGAGGAAGGAGGGTGAAGTCACTGGTCCAAAAACAGCTGGGGGTCCGTCTGGCTGCAAAGCCCACAATCTTTCTGTCCTCTCTTTGGAGGGAATATGATGGGATGTTGTTCATCTTCTAGCAAAGCTTCAGTGGGGAGGGGAGTGGGCTGCAGGAAAAAGGTGGTGGTGGGAAAGAGGGAGGTGTGAGTAAGAGGGGCTAGGAGCACAGCCAGTTGGAAGCTGAGATCCTTGGGAGAAAGGGGAAGATGAAGGACCAGAGTGCCAGGGTGAGCAGGCTGCATAATCAGGGGAGGCTTCCTGGAGGAGGTGATGTGGAGCAGAGCCAGGCAGAAGGACAGATTCTTCTGGGAGAGGATGGATGATCATCCAGAGGGAGTGGGAGTGAGAGACTAGGGGTATTATAGGAGACGTGGGGTTGCATACCACCAAAGGAAGGGCCACTTTTTTCTAATTGATCCGGTTGAGCACCAGACTTAGACTCATGTTCTCTCCCTCCCTCTGCCTCTCTCTCCCACTCTCTCCTCTTTCTTCCTGTCTCTCCTACTTCCCCTCCCTCCTCCTCTCTCTCCCAGGTATGAGGATGAGGTCTCCAAGCGCACACACATGGAGTTCACCTTTGTCCACCTGAAGAAGGTAGCTTGCTCAAACTGCCCTCCTTCCTCATGGGCCGTCTGCCCTTTTTTCCCTCAGGTCACCTACTTTCCTTTGCTGCTGGGTGCCATCGAGTGGATTCTGACTCATAGCAACACCATGTGACAGAGTAGAACTGCCCCCTAGGGTTTTCTTTGCTGTAATCTTGACAAAAGCAGATTGCCAGGTCTTTCTCCCATGGAGTGGCTGCGTGGGTGCAAACTGCCAACCTCTTGGTTAGTAGCCGACCGCTTAACTGCTGCACCACCAGGGCTCCTTACTTTCCTTTACCCCCAAGCAAAGCCTTCAGAGGCTTGGTTCCCAGACCAACAGACAGACGGAAACAGACAGAGAGATGCATCTGTCCCCACCTTCCTCGTTTCCCCCAGGGTCTGAGCCAGGTCCCTTCTGGGGGTCACTCACACTGTCACATAGGAAGCAAAAAACCCCAACCCTGCTCCCGCCCGGGACCCCTCCATTCCCTCTGAGCTCGCTCACCACGGCTTCCAACACCAGGACCTGGACACAGAGTGTCTACGACGGACTGACCTGGAAACCAAGTTAAAAGGCCTGCAGAGCTTTGTGGAGCTGATGAAAACCATCTATGAGCAGGTGAGTGAGAGGGGGCCAGGGTCCTGCCCAGCCAAGGGCTGAAGGGTCCATGGGCAGGGGGTACAGGGGAAGACAGGGTGTCCAATAGGGCGTGGGACCTTCAGCAGTCACACTTTCCGGCCACGTAGGTAAGAATCTCCTAAACCCCTTCCTGTGCTGATGTCAGTGATCCTACCCTTCACCCCATCACTCATTTACGTGGCAACTCTCCGGGGAGAACCTGTATCTTCAGGTAGCATGGAATGCTGAGGGTGTTCAGGGGACCAGGTGCATCTGGGCAAGGATTGAGAGGCTCCCCACAGAGGCAGGGCCCAGCAGGACTTGAACAACTGTTCTTACTGAACTACCAGTTGCCAGTGAGTCTCAGACTCATGGCGACCCCATGCGTGTCAGAGTAGAACTACGCTCCAGGGTTTTCAATGGCTGATTTTTTTGGATATAGAAAGGCAGGCCTTTCTTCTGAGGTGCCTCTGGGTAGACTTGAACCGCCAACATAGGAACTCCTTTAGTGAACTAATCTCTCTCTAATCACTGCAGCTGACATCCCAGGCACTCACAGTTCTGGCCCTGGTAGGCATGCATTCACCCTTCCCCACTCAGTCGAGGCAGAGAAGACCTAGCTTCTGAGGGAACAAAAATGGCCCATTTGCAGGTGAAAGAGGCTCCAGAACACATTCTCAGTTGCCTCCTGAGTCCTCTCCTGAGCGTGGTGGACAGTGGCCACTAGGCCTAGTGCACTCTCTGCTATGCAGACACCAGGAGAGGCCCTGCTGCTGAGGGCCGGATGCTGGGTGCCATTTTCTGCTCTATCCGCTACCTCCTGGGCATCCTTCAGGACACCTGTTCTCCTCTCCACATCCTGTTTCCTGGGTGAGAAGGAGTAGGGGTCATGCTCCCAAACTACTGTTATGCTTCCACAAATGCCTTCAATTTAGCTAAGAGCAAGACAGGACCATAGCTGGGGATGGCAGGCCTTGGCAGCCTGTGGGCAAACTGCTGGTGCCAAGCTATGACAATGCAGCCAGGGTCAGAGTGGAGGTCAGAGTCTCCCCCTCAGTCAAAAAGTTCTGCTAAAATGGCCCTACAGGCTGCTGACCACAGCTACATGACCTTGCCCTGTGGAAAGAGAGATCGGGCTTCATGGCTATGCTTAGCCGTGCTCCTTTCTAGCAGACTCAGCCCCCAGCTGAGGCTTCTGTGGGACTGAGACCTGTTTGTGGCCATGGGACGGAGCAGAGTAGCGAGAATACCACAACCCTTGAGACCAGCGGGAAGGCAGCCCTCCCAGGCAGATCACCCACACTGGCGGCTCTGGAAAGCTTCATGTCCCTGGCCAAGTCCTCCATAGCCAGGTCAATCCCTGCAGCCCCATAAGAGGCTACCTAGGATGCCATACCTGTGAATCAGAGGTTAGGCACTCCTCTGCCCCAGCTCCCACGGGCTGGTGCAGCCCAGGCTAACATCAAGAACAATGGTTCAGAGTCTGCACTCTGCCCTGCTCACCCACTTCTCAGCAAGCTCAAAGTCCAAGCTCTAAGCCAGGACGCAGGCCCTGCAGATGGGGCAGTGTAACTGAAGAAGGCTGGACATAGCCAGCGATATCCCTGGGCATTGCCAGAAGCTCACCCACAGAACTTCTTGGCCTCATTAGCAAGGGAAGGGCTGCTGACTCCATCTGGACTTTGCAGCCCTTAGGCCCAGATCCTGCCCCTGCCTTTTACTGTTCTTGTGACGGTGGGCAAGTTTTCACCTCTCTGTGCCTCAGTTTCCTCATCTATAAAATGGGGAAAGTAATAGTACACTCCCTGTAGGGTTGTGACAGTACGCACCTTGTAGGGTTGCCTAAATCCATTCATTCATTTGACAAATGTGTATTGTGTGCCTACTATGTGCTGGGCACTTGTCCATTATAACAGCAATAATGGACAAAGTCCCGGCTTAGAGGAGAAGAGATGGGGAATAAGGAAGTAAACAAATACCCAAACAAGATCATTTCAGAAGGTGGTAAGTGCTGATGCCTTACCAGGTGACTCAATAGTGCCAGAAGGAAAGGAGAGCTTCAGATCTCCTAGTCAGGGAGGCCTCTCAGAGGAGGTGCCACTGAGCCGAGGCCCAAAAATGGGGAAGAGCCAGCCCTGTGGAGATTTGGGGAGAAGGCACCCCAGGCAGAGGGGAGAGCTGAGCAAAGCCCTAAGGCAGGAGTGAGCTTGTGATTGAAGGACTAGAAAGAAGCAGTTGTGGCTGAAGCTGAGAGGGCCAGGCAGGGAGTCCTAGGAGAGGAGGTCAGAGAGCCCGGCAGCGGTCAGGCCGTGTGGGGCCTGAGGCCCCGATAAGCAGTCTGGACCTTTTTCTAAGTGCAATGGACAACCAACCACTGGTGGGTACTGGGGAGGAGTAGATATGGTTTGTGCTTTTGTAAGACTGCTGTGGCGAAGGGACTGCAGTGAATGTAGTAGGTGCTCAGCACATTTTAACAGTTATCGCTTTGGGAAGCAGCAAGGTGGTGAGTTGGTGTTTGTGTTCCTCTCTGTGTATCAGTTCAGGCCGAGAAGGCAACAATGACCCTTTGCTAAAAAGGTTGCCCCGACTGTGGGTCTCTAAGCCTGCACCAGCTAATAGAAATACAATGCAAGCCACATACGTGATTTTTAATTTTCTAGTACTGTGACCACTACCAGTTGCCGTAGAGTCAGTTTCAACTCATGGTGACCCCACATATGTCAGAGTAGAACTGTGTCTAGGGGGTTTTCAATGGCTGATTTTTTAGAAGTAGATCTCCAGGCTTTTCTTTGGAGGCACCTCTGTATAGACTCAAATCCAACCTCTCAGTCAGCAGAGGAGCACATTGACCGTTTGTACCACCCAGGGACTAATTTTCTAGTAGCCACATTTAAGAAAAGAAAAGAAAGAGATAAAATTAATTGTAGTAATATATCTTAAGTAATTCAATATATCCAAAATATGATGGTTTCAACATCAGTCAATCTAAAAAAAATTAATGGGCTATTTTACATTCTTTTCTCCTACTAAGTCTTCGAAATATGGTGTGTATTTTACACTTACAGCTCATCTCAATTCATACGAGCCACATTTCAAGTGCTCAATAGCCACACACAGCTGTTGTCATTGTTGGGTGCCATTGAGTTGATTCCCACTCATAGCAACCCCGTGTGTGCAGAGTAAAACTGCTCCAAAGGGTTTTCTTGGCTGTAATCTTTACAGGAGCAGATCAGCAGGTCTTTCTCCCACAGAGCCACTGGGTGGATTCAAACAGCCAACCTTTCAGTCAGCAGTCAAGTAGTGGCTACTATATTGGACAGGGCGGTTCCGAGTAAAGAAGGTGCCAGCCATGGCTGCCTTAGGAAGAAGACACATAAGTGCTCTAGTTTCAATTTCGAAACAGGCACCAGATCAAAAAGCATTGCTGTACAGGCCCACCCTTGCATCCCAGTAAACAGCCCTCCCCTCTCCAACACACACACACATCCCTGGGCCTCCCCAGAGCCCACGAACACCTCTGGATAAACGAAGGCTGGGACAAGTTCTGCAAAGCCCCTCCTCAACCAGCTGAGCAGGAACTTGTGAACATGGGGGCTGCTCAGGGCCTCATCTCCACCCACTGGAGATCTTTCATGTCTCATGGCCATCACAGGGCTTCATGACTGACAGCCCTCCAGGGACACAAGGCTGAGGCAAGGACACTAGCCGGGCAGAGGCTCACGTTCCCCCTCAGCGTCCAAGGGGCATTCCAGCTCCCAAGTGCATTTGGGGCCTGGCTGCATCCAGTCGGAATGCTGCCTGCCCCACCCATAAACTCTGGTTCCTGGGAGATTAGCTGGGAATCTGCTGACAATCCCCAGAGCCAGGCGCACCACAGTGTTCCAAGCCCTGCAGAGAAACTGGCGATGGCGCCTGCCCTTGAGGGGTCTTGAGGAGGCTGCTCCAGGAATAGGCTGCTCGGCCTCTGGACATTCCATCCCAGCTTCAACACATTTACCAATTACAATAATACCATCCTCAGTGCCTGTTTATCCAGTACCTACTGCATACCGAGAACTCTGCTAAATGCTTTCCATACGTAATCTCATTTAATCCTCACAACAACTCTATGAAGTAGGCAGTTTGGCACAGATTTTAAGAGACTTTTTAAGAGAGCATAGACTTTACAGCAGCTTGGCTTATGTGAATTTGACCAGCTTATTTTAATCTCTCTATGCCTTGATTTCTCCATCTATAAAATGGGGAGAATACTAGTGCCTACCTCATTGGGCTGTTGTGAGGATTAATTTTGTTCATACACCCTAAAGCACTTAGAACCATATCTGGCACATGGTAAGCATTTGATAAATGTTAGCTGTGTTTAGTTCTCTAATTGTACTCAGTTCTGTAATTATGAGAAAATTAAGGCTCAGAAAGGTTTAAAAACTTGCCTGGGTTGCCCAGCCAATAAGAGGTGGTGATATGCAGAGTTGTGTGCCATAAACACTACATTTTACTGACCAGCACTAAATTACCCCCTGGAGTCACCTTCTGCCCTGACCTGGGACCTCAGTGAGGGTGGCCACAACACACACAGCACCTCCTCAGACTCTGGCTCTGAAGGAAACCCTAAATTGTTCCTCAGCTTCATTCTTGCCAATTTGGAGACACACATCCTCTCTAGGGGCCCTTCTCATGGTGGCACCTCCGTACCACACAAGTGAGCATTGTTGTACCCTCTGCAGCCCTGAGGGGCCAGCATGTCTGAACATGTCTGTGGATGTTCTGAACCCTCCATTTCCTGTGCTTATTTACCAAGCCCCTGCTTACTCTGCCTCTTTCCAGAAAGGATGGGAGACTGCTGCATCAGCTTATTTTGCCAATCCTGCTGGTCCTGGTGGGCGGAAGCCCTCCGCCCCCTCTGCATTGTGTCCCCACAGTGCCCTGGCCTTTTCCTGGGTGGTTTGTAGTTGTTAACTGTCATCAAGTCAGCCCCCGACTTATGGCAAACCCGTGCACAACAGGATCGTACCGTTGTGATCCATAGGGTTTTCATTGGCTGGTTCTCAGAAGTAGATCACCCAGCCTTTCTTCCTAGTCTGTCTTAGTCTGGAAGCTCTGCTGAAACCTGTTCAGCATCATAGCAACTTGTAAGCCCCCACTGACAAGCAGGTGGCGCTGTGCTTGAGGTGCATCGGCCAGGCAGTAACAAATGCTAAATCAGGCCTAGGCTAAGCGTGCCACTGGAGGGCTCTATCCAAAATTCCCCATGCCCACTAACCCTAAAGCTGCAGCTCTTGTCCACAGCCAAGCCCTGACAAAGGTATTGGTTCCACGTGGGAAATGTTAGTCTCGGATGGTGACCAGTGGCTGAGGGTTGGGGTGTGAGTCTGCAGTAACCACCAACCTTATTCTGGCATGGGTTGGGCCCTCGGCCTGTGTCTGCACAGGGATCTCTGTGAAGTTCATTTGAAGATCAACCCCTCAACCAGAGACCCCCACGAGAGCAGCTGGCCGGCTCAGCAGCCACTGAGCCCAGGCTCTTGCAGATCGAGGGCAGAGGCAGGGTGCCCCCACAGGGGTTGCAGAGTGCCTGCCACTGCCCAGCTTCCTTTTACAGGAGCCTATCCTTATCCCCAAGAGATGCTGGGAGTGGGATGGGCAGGCAAGCAGACTGGCGAAGGGCAGCCTTACTCAGCAGGCCTCCATGGCGGCCCATGCAGCTCTGGCTGACCACCCTCATCCCTGTAGTCTACAGTTCCAGAGCAGTTCAGAAGTACCAGCCTCTGCCAGGCCCAGAAGCCAGGGACTCAGCCACAGCCTTTCTGAGCATAAAGATGGGCAAGGGTCAGGAGGGAGCCTGAAGTCAGGAGCCAGGGGTCAGAATTACATCATGAGCCAGAACATTGCATCTAGGTCTGAGCAGGACCTCACATCCAATGGGCAGGTGTCAGGAGATACAGGGGACAGAGGAGCATGTTAAACACCAGCGTGGCGTACAATCAGCAAAACCCAGACTGTGGAAACTCCACAAGGCAAGCAACCTGGTTCTTCCAATAAGAAAAAATTGCAAGGAAATAAAAGAGAGAAGGAGAAAGAAACAGAGGAGGTTTCTATAGATTGGAATCCTTGGGTAGCACAAACGGTAAAGACTATTAACTGAAAGATTGGCAGTTCAAACCCACCTAGAGGTGCTACAGAAGAAAGGCCTAGCAATCTGCTTCCAAAATGTCACAGCCTTGAGAACCCTATGGAACAGTTCTACTCTGCACACATGAGGTTTCCATGATTCAGAATTGACTTGATGGTTTGGATTTTTTTTTTTTTTAATCTATAGATTAAAAGAAACGTAGAGACATATGGACCAATTGCAATGTATAAACTTTGTTTGGAACCTGATTCAAACAAGTGGAAAAAAATTGAGGCAATCAGGGAAATAGGGACACCAACTGAAGTTTGATTGAAATAAAGGTCAAGGGTGGACTGTGAATGCCAACAGGAGTTCCATTTAGCCCAGGCCACGTGTCCTCCCTCATCAGTGGGAGCCTCACTTCTTGCATACTGGTCCCTGAGCCCCACCCACCTCCTGCCGGGCCCCCTCCCGGCCTCTCAGAGTCTCTGCGCCAGGACAGGCCAGTGACTCACCTTTGCACAATGCTGGCTGAGGAAGCTCTGTTTGCTCCCCTCTGGCTCCTCCCTCCTGAAGGAGGCCCCGCCCAGGACTGGCTGCAGTTGTTCCTCACCCTCCAGGGAAGCAGCCCAGGGCCCAAGAGGCGCACATATGAAGACCCCTGTTCTCACCTGCCTCTACACACCCCTGAGCATGCTGGCCAGGAAGATGTCAGGGTGCAGGCGGGGCATGGTAGGAAGCAGGTCTGGGGCTACAAAAACAAGAAGTCTTCAGCTTCTTGTCCCTGCCTTCTGAGGTTTATCAGAGGTGAGAAAGGGCTAGAGCTCCGGGGTCCGGTTCTGCACTCACTGTTGGTCCCATAACCTCTTTGTGCCTCAGTTTCCCTCTGTAACTTGGGGCTAATGAGGGTACCAGCCTCATGAGGATTAAACGTGAGGACGCATGAAGAGCACTTAGCACACAACCCGGTGTGGAGGGAGCATCTCCAGGTGTCTCTGGGGATATGGGTTGGCATTTTCTAAGCAGCGACGAGACAGAGGAGGGAAGGCAAGGGAAGGGAGGAAAAGATGAAAATTTTGTGTCTAAATTCTGTTGTTGTTGCCTACAAGCCCATCAGCTAGAGAGGGAATGGGGGTAACTCTCCGAGTAACCCTTAAGTCTGAGTATCAGAGGCATGGCCTTAACTTGAGCAGACTGTACCCATTTTCAATGAGATAGGGACTGGGGGTGCATGTCTGTCGGCCTCTAGCCATCCCCCTGCTCTTCATCACTTATGGGCTTCCATTCCAACACCCATCTGACAAACTGAGACGTGCCTCTGTGCCCTGTGAAGATAAAAAAGGCTCTGCTGGCCCATGGAGCTCATGTCCCTGGAGAGGCAGAGCTTCACAACACAGAGCTGTAACAGCAGAACTGTAAGCAAGGGGCCTGATGCTCCCCAGGCCCTGGGCTTTGTCCCACCAGCCAGGAGGAGGGTGTCCCACCCTGGAGTGGGCAACACTGCAGACAGTGGGGGCACTGGAGGGAATACAGATGGTAGGGTGTGTCCCTGGAGCCAAGCATCTCTCCCTGCCCAGAGAGGGAGGACAACAAGGGGTGAGCAGGGGTGGTGATCTGCTTCCCACAAGTCCAAGCTGAGGAGCTGTGGTGGGGAGACATTAATCCTTCATCTCTCCAGGGAGACAGGAAGGGAGAATCTCCACTCTCTGCTCCATCTCCTGGAGGTGAAGGGACTGGGGGTGGGTCCTCGTGCCCTCCCACAGCCGTAAACCACCCACGTCTGTGCCCGGCCAGGAGCTGAAGGACATGGCGGCCCAAGTGAAGGACGTGTCAGTGACTGTGGGCATGGATAGCCGCTGCCACATCAACCTGAGTGGCATCGTGGAGGAGGTGAAGGCCCAGTACGATGCCATCGTGGCGCGCAGCCTGGAGGAGGCCAAGGCATACTCCCAGAGCCAGGTGCGGCAGGCAGACCCACAGGCCAGGAGGGCAGCAGGACCCTCGGGCCGGGAGGGCAGCAGGACAGTGCTCTCTGGGCCCAAGAGGGGCTGGACTGTGATGGCTGAGGTCTCTGGCAGCATTGTGTCCTGAGACTCTCTGACAGGATGGGGAAGACAGGGAAGGTGAGCCTGGGAGGCCACTGCAGGCAGCTCACAGCAGGTATGGAGGTGAGAGCCCAGAGCCCATTTGTGCTCAGGCCCAAGGGGTGGTCGGGAGGGAAGCCCACAGTCTGTGGCCTCCAGGAGCTCAGGGTGATGCTGCTGCCCAGCAATGTCAGATCACGTGTGGGTACAGCCCACGGGGCTCAGTTCAGGGCAGCCAGGAGGGGCCATCAGAGTTGGGTGTTGGGGGCAGGAGAGGAGAAAGGGAAGCTGGTGCTGGAGGGGGCCCACAGGGATGGAAATGGGGCAATGGGAAGGGGACAATGAGAGGACAAAGAGCAGCGAGGGGCAAGGGGTGCTAGGAGGGAAACTCATGGTGACCCCTCCTCAATCCCCCCTCCCCCAGCTGGAGGAGCGAGCTGCCCGCTCAGCCGAATTCGGGACCAGCCTGCAGAGCAGCTGCAGAGAGATTGCAGACCTCAATGTGCGCATCCAGAAGCTCCGATCCCAGATCCTCTCCATCAAGAGCCATGTGCGTGTACAGAGGACCTACCTGGGGTGGGCAGGAAGGAGCGCACTCACACACCACGCATGCTGAGTACAGGCATGACCTGACTGAGTGACCCTGGGCATGTCCTTAGCACCTCTGTGCCTCAGTTTCCTCACCTGTCAGATGGAATAGTAGCACAGCCTCCTACAATGGTTATGAGGATCACACAAGCTTTGCATGTAGAAGTGCTCTGTAAACTGGCCAGGGTTGTTAGCCTATTAGAGCCCCCCCCCCAACACACACACACACACCCCTCACATGCCTGGAGCCCATCACCTCCCTCCCAGACATCCTGCCAACTATATGGAGAGAAGGAAGTGGAGGCCTACGTCCCAGTCTCCAGCTAGGACAAGCAATTGCTGCTCTAATGTAGGGAAGATGGGTCAGGATCCTTGGGCGACTTGTGGTGTTTCCCTCTGGCCTTAGGAAAGTGTCTCCTTAGGTCTAACTGAACTCCCTCGTGCTTCGTGTACAACCTAGGAATGCCATTGTTCAGTTCTCCCTCCCACCTACACACCCACCAAGGCCCCAAGTGGGCTCCTGGCCATGGCCCACTCTCTCCCTCCCACCCACCCCCCTTACTGGTCCTTTCCCCGTCATTCTGGCTGCAGTGCCTGAAATTGGAAGAGAACATCAAGGTGGCAGAGGAGCAGGGTGAGCTGGTCTCCCAGGACGCCAAGGACAAGCTGGCCCAGCTGGAGAAGGCCCTGCAGCAGGCCAAGAAGGACATGGCACAGCAGCTGTGCGAGTACCAGGAGCTCATGAACACCAAGCTGGCCCTGGACATTGAGATCGCCACCTACCGCAAGCTGGTAGAGGGCGAAGAGAGCAGGTAAGGGGCCAGAAGAGAGGGAGGGCTGGGGGACCAGCCCCACACAAAGTTAGCCTTCCCTCCAGCATGGCCAACTGAGCCTGGCAGGCCTGGGTTCAACTTCCAGCTCAGCCACTTACAAATAGGGGCCCTTGGCCCAGTTAATTAAATTCTCAGTTTCCCCATCTGGAAAATGGGCTGATCGTAAATGTGGCCCACCTCACACAGGGGTAGGGAGGATTAATGCGATTATACATGTGAATGGCTACCACAAATAAGTGCTCAATAAATGTTAGCTGGAGTCCCTGGGTGGTGCAAAGGGTTAATGCACTCAGCTGCTACCAAAAAGTTTGTCAGTCCACCCAGAGGCACCTCAGAAGAAAGGTCTGTCAATCTACTTCCAAAATATCAGCTATTAAAAACCCTATGGAGAACATTTCTACTCTAACATACATGGGGTCTCCTTGAGTCAGAATCAATTCCATGGCAATTGGTTTAAATGTCAGTATTTATACAGGGGAGAGGGGGCAGAGACCCAGAGAGGACAAGCTGGCTAGCCAGAGTCACACAGCAGGACAACCGCAGGGCTGGGAATTGCCCTCCACTTGCCAGGTCCCAGGCCTCCAATCTCAGGGGAGCTTAAACCACAGTTTCCCTCACATCCCACCATGCCCCCTCCCCCAGGATGGAGCTGCCCTCAGCCTCCACCGTGGTCAGCGCTGTGCAGTCCCGATGCAGAACCGGTGAGTCTACCTGCCCTGAGAGCCCATGGCAGGGAGGGAACAGGGTACAAGGGGATCGTGACCCTAAGACATCATTTTAAGCCGCTTCCAAATCTCCAACCCCTCCCCTGTCCCATCCCTTATTTCCCCTGTAGCTGCCTCCCAGTCAGTCCCCTCCAAGGCCCCCTTCCAGAAGAAGAAGAACGCCAAAGGCCACGTGATCAAATTCACCGAAATATCAGAGAAGTGCCTCTCCCAGGAGTTGGAGGTCTCGGAGTAAGGCAGCTGGACCCCAGGAGCCCCAGGTCACTCCTACTGCAGCAGGAGAGACTTAATCTAGACTCAAGAAAGCAGCTTGGAGCCCCTGGGTTGGGAAGGGAGGCAAAACCTGATACTGACCTGAGAAGAGGAGGAGGGTTCAACAGGGACCACTTTTCCGTGGGTGCTAGGGCTGGGAGCTGCTCAGATCTGCTGCACATTAACATCTCAGTCTCACCCTTCCAACCTTCTGGCCAGAGGATTTCCAGGCTGAGAAACTAGAATTTGGGATCAGTTTTGTCTCCACCTCCTCCCTCCTCTCAGGCTCCTCCCCCAACAGAGGGCTCTAAACAAGGTCCCTTTGACTTTTGCCCAACCCTTGCCCTAAGCTCACATCTCAAGCCTTGCCTTGCCGGTGCCCTCACTCGCCCAGCCCAGTTCCAGCTATGGACTGGGGGCTGATGAGGACTGCATGGGTACTCCCACCCTATACCTGGAGTTCCTGGGGAGGCTGGGTGCTGAGTACCCCCTGGCTTTCCTGTACCTCTTGGGCCCCCCAGATACTGACAGTATTAGGGAGTGAGGGGAGGAGGGTCCTGGGTGTTGGGACCTGAGCCTGGACCTCTGAGATCAACCCAGACACCTCTCTACCCCCCGCCCCCTGTGGGTCCCTTCCAGTAGGTCATATTCAGAACTGGACCGGCTGCATATGGGGGCATCACCCCAAGCCAGCTCCCAACACCTTCTCCAGAAGCTATTCTTGCCATGATCAACTCCCTGAGGCAGCTTGGGACGAGGCAGGAGAATTAGACCGTCCCTTCACCTCCCTGCCATCCCTGGGTTCACCACCCGTGCTGGGACCTGAGCTCTCTGTCCTCAGCCCAGGCCCTTCCCAGCCTGAACACCTGGCTTTGGAGCACCAGGTCCTGAAAACTCCTAGCCCCACCCCTGCCATGAAGCCTCAGCCCCATTTCTCATGAATCCCACTTCTCAGGGGCCCTGCTCTCCTCTCCATCAGCCAGACAGCCCGGCCTTCCCTCCTTTACATTCACTGAGGACCCAGGAACACCCCATACCTCTGGAGTCATAGCTCCTTTTCTAGGGGTGTCCTGCCCTTGATCCCTCTCCCCTTGCCTCCCCCCCATGCTTCCGGTGGGCCCATGAAGAAGGCACAGTCCAGGCAGGTCTGGGAGCTTCTGAGCCCTTGAGGTCAGGCTGGGGAGCCCTAATGACAGCCTTAAAAGGGTTCAACCAAAGAGAAAAATTTTGCATCCAATGAGAAGATCTGGGATTAAAGTAGGAGTGCTCCTATTTCCTCCTCTGTGCTTTCACCTTTGGGGTTAGCTGGGGGATCCTAGCAGCTCTAGCCTCACTGCACAGCCCACTTCTCTCCTTCCCTCTCTTCTCCCCTGTTGTCCTCATACCCTCACCTCCTTTTCCAGCCCCAGTCTTCGATTCATTCATCTCATTTTCCAGGACATGGCAGCTCAAGGCCTTGGCTCCTCCCAGGCCTCAAGGCCCTCCAGGCCTGTAGGGGGTGCTAAAGGGCTACCAGCTTTCAGTCTGAAGGGAACCCAGACATATATACTCATCCCAAAAGAGGGTGTTAACTGCTGCTTTTTCTCGGGCTATTTATTGGTTTCCAAGGGAGCAAATCCTCAGTAGGGATAAAGATATATAAAGTATATATATTATTTTTGCATACCTTATGTGGCTTTTAACTTATTGCTTCCCTTCTTGTTTCTGCATAATCAGTGCTGTATATATTATTTTTCTGGATAGATAGCATATATTCCACCACCCCATCTGATTGGCTGACTATCTTGGGGCAATGCCCCCTTCTCCCTGCCAAGGGATGAATAAAGTGCTGAGATTTGTCCATGGATAGAACTGTGTGTCTGTCTTTATCTTCCCTCTTGGGATCGGTCAGTCACTGGTCAATTGTGTCGACCACAGGACTTGGGGAATTCTCCAATTATGGGAAAAGGGGTCTAGGGACCTAGTTATACCTTAAGACCAATACAACTTGGACAGAAAAGTCTCCTGCCTCACCATCCTACAAGGAGACTGTACCAGCATTCGCCTTTGTTCCCGGTGCTTCCTGACATGTACGGGCACCACGTGGGCTACCTTATCAGGCACATACGTGGAGGATCCCCCAGGTGGTGGCAGGTTCCTTCTCAAATACTTCTGCCTGCCCGTGGGGGTTGGCACAGCTCAGAATATATTCTGATGGGTGGGTACAGGCCTAATCCTGCCAAGTCAAATTCTAGTTCAACAAATAAGGACTAAGGACCTTCTCCAAGCCCAGCCCTGTGCTATGATGCCTACGATTGCTCTCCACCCCTCTGCCACAAGAAGCTTACAGTCAGGTTGGAGAGATGAGATAACCATTCAAGACAGCCATCCTAGACTTCCTAGCCAAGTGCAGAAATGGGTGCTACTGAAGATCAGAGAAGAAAGAGGCTTGAAGAGGGGAATCAGAGCAGACTGCTTGGAGGAAGCTAGACTTTACGTGATCGTGAAGGAGCTAGATAAACCAAAAGAAGAACATGTATGTCAAGAAAAGGAATTGAGGGGTGGAGGGATGGGTGTTCAAGCAGATGACCTGGGTTGGTGTCCTGGCTCACCCACCTACCGGCAATGAGACCTGGGCAAATGGAGCCTCGGTTTCCTCATCTGTAAAATGGAGTAACACCTCACAGGGCGTTGGAGATCTGATGAGATATCTGTGTTCATTCCCATCAGGAACGCCACATCTCTTGCTTCCGGCACTCTGAACTGTAACAGCTCAACAACTGTGAAGGATTATTAGCAATGTCATTACTGTTATTACAGCAGATGTCAAGGATTAAAGACAACTGACTAGTTGGAAGACCCAGAGACCAATGGCCTGAGGGCTGGCTCCGTCAGGGTGCCACACAGCCAGGGCCCTCGTCTATGAGTTCAGAGACGGAGTTTATTCCTTCTCCTGAGGACACTGAGGACACTCAGGCGAGACTGACAGATAAACCACATACCCGTCCAGAGAAGACCTAGAGCTGAGGCCAGCTCTCTCTTGATTATATCTTTGTTTTCTATTTTATTCATCTTGGCCCGTGTATTTGTTATTCTCTTCCTTCTACTTCCTTTGGGTTTATGGTTTTACCCGTTTCCAACTTCTTGAGCTAAATGCGTAGATCATTAACTTTCCGTTCTTGTTTCTTTTCTAATTGGAGACTCTGAAGACTATAAAATTCCCTCTAAGTACCATTTTGATGGCACCCCATTGTTTTCATATGTAGCATTTTAATTATCGTTTAGTTGAAAGGATTTTATTCTTTGACTCGTAAGTTCTTTAGCAACGTTCACACACAGAGATCATTCATTTCGCATTTACTTATCTCAGTCTGTGCCTGGCCCTGCTCTGGATACTCAGGCAGATATTAAATTTATCCGACATTTATCTCTGCATCCTTGATTCCTTAATCCTCAAGCAGTGCTTCGACTGCTTCAAGTACTACTTTTGTGCCTCTTATCCCAGAAGATTCTAGATTCCTCGAGGGTAGGGATTGTGTCCTACTGTATCCCAGGGCCTTTCACAGTTCCTGACCCATAAAAGGTGTTCAATAAATGTAGAACAAAGGAACAAACGAATGAATAGATGAACAAATGATGTACCTCCGCAACCAAGGTCTCCCAGCCTAGAAGTCCCCAGAAGGTGAGGGCGTGTCTCGTTAACTCTGTATCCCCCGTACTAATACAGTGCCTGACTCGTGGAAGGAGTGCAGTAGGGTGTGTAGAACAAATGAATGAATGAACTAATGAAAACAGTGATTTTCCTCCCTAAACAAGGAAACTCTCCTGCTTATTGTTATGTGCCATGGAGTTGATTCTGTATCATAGTAGCCCTATAGGACAGAGTAGAACTGCCCCATAGAGTTTCCCAGGCTGTAATCTTTACAGGAACAGATCACCAGGTCTTTTCTCCCGCAGACAGACTGGCAGGTTCAAACCTCCAAACTTTCAGTTAGCAGCTGAGCTCTTCACCACTGCGCCACCAAGGTTCCTTTCCTTTCCTGCTCGCAGAGCTAAATGGTTCTCTGGAAGGGCGCAGCTCCGACTCCCCTCCTAATGCTGGGCTCCACTTCCTTCTTCCTTCCCACTCCTGCCCTCAGGGAGTGATCCTGCAAACACTCAGCTGAGGCACCACCCTCTCCTGGCTACAATAACACAAATCAGCCTCTCCCTGGGTTTGCCTCGCACTTCTCTAACCAGCCTGTGCGACGGGCATTACATTAACCTGAGGCCCAGAGAGGTTAAGCACTGTAACTTTGTTCACCCAACAGGTGAGAGGAAGCATTTGGGCATGGAAGCATTTTTTACTTGCAGACTGCCTACCATAGGGGCAGAAAAAAATGACCAAACCCAGGAGTTGGTAAGATGGAGAATGAAGGTCCCCACCTAAAAACACAAAACGTGGGTGAGGTGAGGCAGGAACCCAACAGCCAGTGCTCAGCCTGAGCCCCCAGGCTCGACATAGAAGGTCAGGGTTCAGCAGCCTTGTGCAGGACTATCATGTGATCACACTGGTGGTTCCAGAGAAACCTTCCTCCCAGGGGGTCCTGTGTGCTGAGGGTTGACTGCATGACTTCCCCTCCCACCTTCTCATAGTCTATTTACCCTGGAGGAGAAAACAGCTGGAGGGGAGATTGGCCATGGGCTGTTGGGGGAGACAGAGAGAAGACAGAACCAGAGATGTCTGGGCAGAGCTCAAGCCCTCAGCACTGGGGGCCTGCAGAGCATCTGAGGGAAGTTACGTAGTTAAGGAGGGCTTCCTGGAAGAAGAGAGGAAGGTGATGTGGAAGAAAGGGCTGGCAAAGAGGAAGGCAGTAGAAATGGCCTAGGGGAGGGGAGTGGTGCAGATTCCTTCAGCTTCTAGCCTGGGTAGAGAGGGGGCACTGGAAGTTAGCAGACATAAGAAGGTAAGCCTGGGTTGAGAATGAGGAACACTATGTGTCATCATGATAGATAACCCGGGGCCCCCAACAAAACATAAGTCGATTGTATGCAGGGGCTGTGTCTTACTCAACTGTGTGCCCTGTGTCTAGCGAGATGCCAAGCCGGCAGCCGGCAATAAGTAAAGCTGGCACTTGCTAAATGAAGGCATGAATGGCGGATGTCTGCATCTGCTGAAATAAGGAAGATGAATCCATCATCGAGGATCCTTTGAATACCTACTACGAGCTGCGCCCTGCGCTAGGGACATCAAGAAGAGAGGAGGGAATAAAGAGTACAGTGGAGTCCCTACCCTCAAGAGGCTTCTGGTCTGGTGCAGGGTGGACTGCTCATGGTCCCCTGCCATGCCTAAATCCCCTCTGTCGTGGTTGGCCACATATTCTCTGTGGGACCTTGGGGAGGTCACCATCCCTGCTGGACTTGTTTCTTTATCTGTAAAATAAAGACGTTGGACTTGAGTGGTCCTCCAGACCCCTTCTATGTCCACCACCATGAAGTTGGCAACACCTGTGCATCCTCTCCCCTATGCATCCCCACTCCTACCCCCACCCCCTTACAGAGGCAGCAGGAATAGTAATTGAGACTATGGGCTGTAGAACAGATTCTCATTCCAGTACGTACTAGCTGTGTGGTCTTGGGCAATGTGTTAAGCCTCTCTGAGCCTCAGAGAGATAAACAGTGCCTACCTCATAGATGTGTTGTGGATTTAAAGAGACGATGCATGATAAAAGAATGTAGCGGCGTCTGGCACATTGTTGTTAGTTGCCGAGGAGTCATTCTGACTCATGGTAACCCCGTGTGTGCAGAGTAGAACTGCTCCATAGGGTTTTCAAGGCTGTGACCTTTAGGAGGCAGATCTCCAGGACTTTCTTCTAAGGCACCTCTGGGTGGATTCAGACTGCCAAACTTTCAGTTAGTAACTGAGCACTTAATTATTTATACCTTCCAGGGACTGCTGTCTGGCACATAGTAAGTGCTTTATAATGATAATAGCAAACATGCTAATTTTTAACAGCCTTCCACCTTATCCCAAGTGGAGTTGGGATCTGGCCCCATGGCCCAGGTGGCCAGACCAGAAGTGGTTATGTGGACATCCACACCATCCACCTAGCCTCACTTACCCCCTACCCCACCTCACCCCAGGAGAAGCCAGTTGTCAGGGCTCAGAGATCTAGGTAGCAGGAGCTGAGGACTGCAGAGGGTAAGGGAAGTAGCCAAGCCCTCCCTCTTCCCTTTGGGAGCTGACTGCCCAGGCTGCTTTCCACTTCCAGGTTAGCTCCTGCCCTGCCGAGACGCACTGTGAAACCACTGCCCTCTGCTGGCCGCATTGAGACCAGCATGTCTAAGGAGCCTGAGAGAGCGGAGATTTCCTCTTCTCCAAGTCCTGTCAAGGAGGGAGGGAAGAAGGGAGGCATGAGCAGTGTTTCCAAGAGCTAGGCCCGGAACTAAGATCCCTTAGTTTCAGTCCTAAGCTCTTAGAGGCCCCAGGGTTGAGCCTACAGAGCTGGGGCCACAGGCTAAGCGACTCTCCTCTCTCTCCTTCCTCTCCTCCTCTCCCAGGCAGGAGGCAGGAGCAGGCTCAGCACCTTCCACTGAGGGGGCTGCCACAGCCCACAGAGACCCTGGCCCCACTGGGAATCCTCACCCCCCAGACTCGGCTCCTTCTGATTTTTCAGATCTCAGCACACGTGTCACCTCCTCTGAAGGGCCTCCCAGGACACCTTCCACTGTCTCCATACTACTTTTTTGTGACACTTAGCACAACCTGCTTTATTTTGTTTATTTGCTTGTTTTTGTTGGGTGTCTCTGGTATAAAGAGAAGGGGAGATGGTGCCTGAAACACTATGAAGATATTTCCTCCGCTAGTGTATCAGGTAGGGTCCAGCTAGGAAAAGAGAAATCATACCAGCGTTTCACACAGAGAGGATTCAATGCAAGGAATTGATAATGTGGGTGCTGAACGCTTAAAGACCAAAAGGGGAAAGTGAGACTTTCTAGCAACTAGTAAATCCAGGGAGCAAGACCACCCCAGGACTGAAAGAGGTAGCCCTACCCAAACTCACCAACTTAAGAGAGGGACCCCGGGAGCTGGTTCTTGGACATAGGGGCAGAAGGGTTGGGTAAAATAACATTTTTTCATTCTATTGGAAACAGTTGGGATTAACAGGCGGGGTGTGATTGTTCTGAGAAAGTGGCCAAGGCCAGTGCGTGACTTCCAGAAGGTGGGCTGTAGATGTGCCCCAGGGAGAGAATGTGTAATGTCTGCAAATCCCCTGCTGGAGCCCCTCTCGTAAGAAACAGCAAACCTCCGCCTCTGCTTGCCAGCTTTCTTACATCTTGTATTTTTTTCAAGGGTAGAAACTTGTCCCTCCATGTTTCAGCTAAGGTAGCTAAGTTTGGTGGAACCAGAACACTCCCGTCCATCCCCAGCTCCCCAGTCCCCAACAGGTTTGTGCTGCAGAGGTTCAGCTGCAGCCTGGAAGTCAGGCACCCCATCAACAGCCCCCGCCACCAAGGGATGCGTGCCACCTCAGGCCAACAGTCAACATTTACCTGACAAATAGTTACTGATGCCTTCAATGTGTAAGGCATGCCAAGGGATGCAGCAGTGAGCAAATCTGCCCAAATTCCTGCCCACGTGGAGTTGATGTTCTCAGGGGAAAGGAAGACAAGAAAGAAATGTATTAATAAAAGATATAGTCAGCCAGATGGTGACAGTCAGTGCTATAGAGAAAAACAAAGCAGAAAGGTGCCTAGGAAGTGTTGGGAGTCTAGGGAGGACAGCGGGGACGGAAGGAGGGGGGGGGTGAATGTTTAATAGGAAGGTCAGGGAAACCTCTCTGAGAAGGGACATTTCAGCAAAAGCTAGAAGGAGGTGAAGAAGCAAGCCATGTGGATTCATGGAATACATTCCAGGCAGAGGGAATAGCTAAGGCAAAGGCCCCGAGGCCCTGCCTAGCATGTCTGAGGACCCACAAAGGAGACCGTGTGGCTGCAGTGGGGGCTTGGGGGGAGCAGGAAGAGGCCAGTGAGAGGTGGGGGAGTCAGATTGTGCCCATAGTAGGCCAGTGTTGGAGGGTTTGGGGCAGAGGAGCACCTGGGTCTGACTTCTGTGGGAAGAGGCAGAGAGCCAGAGCAGTATAGTAATATCTGGAATTTTCTTGGCCCAGCGCTTGACAAGCAATAAAAGAGAGAAAGGACCTTCTCTGCCAGTCTCATGTCTTTTACACCATGATTTCCATTTTAAAGAATCAAAGTGGGGGGGGGAGGTCAGTTTTTATTTTGACAGGCCCCAGGACATACCACCGCAAATGGCTTGTTCATCACTGTGTATACTCTAGTGCTTCACAAAGGGTGTGGCACTTAGTAGGAGCTCATTAAATATTTGATAAAGAAATATGCAAACATACCCATGATGGAGACTCCAGCAACCTGTAATAGCCTCATGTGACACTGAGAGTCAAGGTCTGTGCTGGGCATTTGACAAACATTGCTTCTATTTCAGGAGCAGTTGAGTGACTTCCCCAGGGTCACCACAGACAGAGCTGGAACCAGGCCTTGAGCCTGTCTCATTCCAGAGCCCTTGTTTCCCCCACCTCCTCACTATCGCAAAGGCCCAACAAACCCTGCTTCACCCAGAGGAACTCACAGGCCAGTTCAGTCACTTCCACCTCCAGCCGGCTCACCCAGAGCCCTCCAACACCAGCCTCAGAGTGCCCTCAGAGCAGGAGGGGGCTGTCCCTGTGTCTGTTCCTGTTGAGGGTCTTGGCGTCTACTGCTGGGGGAGGGGATCTGGGAGTCTGGGATCCCTCTGTTGTGGGGGAAGGAAGGTCTAGAAGTCTGACCCTCTGGGAAGGGTGTGTCTATCCGTTGCTCTGGGAGCCTACCCCTCCCTGGTGCAGAGTCTGTACTCCCACCCCACCCTACCACACAAGCAGGTGGGTCTGTAGGTGTGTTTTAGCCCCGCCCTACCAACCCAGATCTCCGCCTGCCTGCAACGCTGCTCCCAGCCATTCGCAGGACACGAGCGCCCCTTGCTGGCCGCTGCACCTCCACTCCCAGCAGAGAGCCAGATCCCTAGGGACCTGTGGCCTGGGATCTGGGGCAGTGCAAGGGCAGATGTTGGGGCTAGGATTTTACCTCAGCCCATCTCCCCCACATCTATGAACCACAAGGGAGGATGCACTCCCATCTTGCTGCCCCCACCCCTCCGTTCCCTTGGGGATTGAGGAGGGATTGCCTGGGCACACACAGAGATGAGTCCTGTGCTGGGACCTCTCTGGAGCATTCTCCTTGACGGGGGCGGGGGGGGGAGGCTTATCCTAAAGAGAAGTGGTACAGTGGGCAGCATTTGGGCTCTCTGGGCCAGCTCCAGGGCTGAAGAAAACCAGGCTGCTCCTCTGATCTCAACCTTAATCCCGCTCACCCCATCTGACTTTTTCTTGTTCAACCCCCGTTCTTGCCAATCCTACCCCACCCCATATGTCCTTTCTTCAAATCCTCAGGAGTCCCTGTGCCATCAACAAGGCCATCATACATCCTGCCGTGGCAGACATGCAAATAGATGCCACCTGTGTGCTGACTCAAGGGCCTGAGAGGGGTTTGGCCCAGGGACGGAGGGTGGGGGAGCTGGAGAGTGAGGTCAGCCTGTGGAGAGGGCTCCTGTGTACACAGGTATGCAGCTATCTGCAGACATACACACGTGTACACAGCATATGCACACACATACACACAGGTACACACTACACAAATGTGCACGCACCCATGTGTACATGTGGATACGTGCCTATGTGTGTGCACATGCGCATGGCATGTGTATGATCATATGTATACACACCTCCTGTGTGGACACAGGCAGCCACACCTAGATGCAGATCCTTAAGTACAAACAGATCCAGGCCTACCATCTACACATATGTGTACACATACACGTGCACACACAAACACACTCCATACATGGCTAATGGCAAAACTAGACTCTGGAGTCAGACAGACCTCAGTTTGAACCCTGGCTTTACCACTCACTTGCTTGTGACTTTGGGAGTGTACAACCATTTGGAGCCTCAGTTTCCCTATCTATGAAAGTGAGTAATAAGGATGCCTGCCTATAGGGTTGTGAGGATTAAAGGAGATAATGCATGGAGTAAGCCTGGTACACAGTAAGTGCTCAGAAAGGGTCAGCTGGCAAAAACCACCCCCCACCCACCCACCTCAGGCACATGTATGATTGACTATAAAGTAACAAGAATGGTTCCCACCTGTGGTTGGAGGCAATGAGTCCCCTGGACCCCCAGCACAGACACACACCTGCATGCACGTATGCACACATGTGGCTGGTCGCTATTCCGTGTGTTTCTGCTGTTCATGATGGCTGCTTAGCTACCAAGCAGAGTGACGCGGGCCCACACGAAGCCCAGCCCCTCCCACCCCAGCCTGTTGGGACGTGGTCTGGCCAGATTCCTGCATTCCTGCTGCCCTCCTTCTTCCCCTTAGCTATAGACATTTGGGGGTACAAAGTGGAGGCCTTAGGGACCCACTCATCCTCCAGGCCACGGTAGGCTTTTGCCCTGCCAGCGATCAGTTGGGGTGCTTTAGGGGGAGTCCTGGAGAATGGAGGAGCTTTGGGATCCTTCTGGGGGCTCTCCAGTAAGGCAGCCCTCTCCCACTCCATCTCCCTACAAGCCCACGGCTGCTGAGACTGTGCCTTTGGCAGTGTGGGGTGCACCACAGCCCCATCACGTCCCATCCCACATACACACACTCTCCTCACGGCCTCCTCGGAACCCTAACCTGCTAGATCATCCCTATGGACACCCCAGTGTCTGAGCCTGAAGGGAGAGGGGAAGCCTGTCCTGACTCCAGGGTGGAGCTAACTCCAAAGACCTTCCTGGGGAATCAGGGATAGCCACGTGGCAGGTCACCCCGTGAAAGTGTGGCTTCCAGTCGCCAAGCCCGCAAACCATCAGGTCCCAGAAGACAGACCTGGGACCCCCTCTCCTTGCCCGTCCGCACCCCCAGGCAGGCAGGAAGCACCCGGTAGGAGGGCCGCCATACTTAGGAGACAACGAGCCTCTTTATTTTGTCCTCTGAAAACTAAACTGGCTGAAAAGTAGCCGGTATCGCCCAGTTGGGCCCTTCCCCTTCCAGATCCCCCCAGAATTGGTTGGGACCACCTCACCCCTCAGGTTTTGGGGTACGAGGGGTGACATCCCAGAACCATGAATATAGCCTACTCTTTCATTTTGCAGTTGGAGAAACTGAGGCCCAGAGAGAAGGGCCTTGCTCAAAGCCACACAGCCTGAGGTAGGCTTTAGCCCAGGAGCTGGTCCCCCTGCTCCCAACTCACCCTCTTGGGAGACAGCCAGAATCTCTCACTCTGAGTCCTGGGACTGCCCAACTGGTGGGGGGGGGGGGGGGCAGGGGATAACACACCAAAATCAGCTGATATTCTCTGTGTTGGAAAGAGGAGACAGCTGCAGGGAGACCTCTTCCCAGGATCTACCCTTAGGGAAGACAGACAGGGTCCCTTCTGGAACAACCTGGACCAGCACCAGGATGTGAGTGTCACTGGTGTGGTACAGTCAGGCCCACGTTTGGGAAGGGGGACCCTGAACTTATTCTGAGACCCACACCCACTCCTATCATCATGGCTTTGCAGTTTCAAGCCAACCCATAAAATGTGGAAGACAAGGAAATAGGAAAAGAGCGCTGGACTGGGAGTCAGGGACCCTGGTTCTGGTCCTGCTTCTGCCACTAACTCACTAGGTGATCCTGAGCTTCAGTTTACCCACCTGTCAGATGGAAATGGGGTTTGCACTCTTCCTCCCTCCCCTGTGCTGCCAGAGCCAGCCCCTCACTACTTGTCTCTCCCTGCAAATGCCAGAAATATGCCTCCCCGCCCCCTTGTCTGTCTTGGACCTTCAGGTCAAGGGCAGGGTCAGCAGGAGCGAAGGGGCTGAGGCATCTCCTGCGCTCCAGCCTTCCTGTGCCCCTGGCTTCCACTCAGAGACTCTAAATAGGCAAGGCCAGGCCAAGGCCTGTTACCAGCACAGGCTAAAGCTTGCATTTCACTTCTCAGCCTCTCCCACTCTCATACCCACCCCCAATCTGAGGGCCACGGCCCTGAGGAGGCAGCTATGGGATGGTGTGGGGGGACCCTTCACAGGGGACCTGCCAGTCTGATGGGGGAGGTGGACAGAGATGCCCTGAGCCACTGTCCTGAGCCTTTCCTTTGAGTTAACGCTTACACATCACTGCAAGGTAGAGGTAGGATCATTAGCCTCTTTAAGCAGCAGATGAGGAAACAGGCCCAGAGCCAGGACTCCAGCAGGACATGTGGGAAGCCACTGGAGAGGGGCTAGGGGCCTGGTCCAAGCCTCCCACCTACAGGGCAGGTGTGTATCACACCCCTCCGGGTTCTTGCCTGCCCAGGGTCCTTGACCTGGAACTGAGGGCCTCTGTCCTGGCAGCGGTCCCTCGATCCCAATCCCAAGGCGCCTAGCCGTGGCTGTGGTGGGAGGGGCTCCAGGTTCCCGGGGCGGGGCTCAGAAGCCGCTGTTCCCACAGCGCTGATACCTGGTGTCCGCCCGGCCGCGGACCGGCGTGCCCAGGCAGGGAGGCTGCTTCGGGCCGCCGGGACGGGACGGGACGGGACGCGGGCGGCGCCGCCGCATCTGAGCCCCGCCGCATTCCCGGGCGCCCCGCCCGGGGCAGGGGCGGTGGAGCCTCCCAAAGCCGGTCGGGCACCGCCCCCTGCCGGCCGCCACGGGCTGCTGCAGCCCCCGGAAAAGGCCCCAGAGAACAAGCGGCGCGGGGCGTCGACCCAGCCGCGAGCTCTGGGGAGCCTCCCCCAGGATCCCACCACTCCCGTCAGTCACTCAACAAACGCTTCCTGTTTGTGCAGGGAGGGGTCGGGGAAGGGGGCGTTCCGAAGAAGAACAAGGCCCGAGGTACGCTGAGGCCGTGCCCCTCTACCCTGTTTGACCTGCCAAGTCTCTGAGCACGTCCCAACACCTCCCACCCCGAGACCACACCACCCTCACGCTCTGCAGGAGCCAGCAGCCAGAAGTGACCTCCAAGTTCTGGAGTCCCCTGCGCAGGCAGTGAGCAGAGATGGAGTCTCCTTACCCTGCCTGAGCTGCTCACCCTTCCAGGGGGCCTTCATTTGCAAGCCCCCCAGCCCCAAGCCCTCCTGCTGTGCTACTCTGGATGCTCACCCCTCCTGCTGCCCACACCCTCAGCCTCGTTTCCCCCACCTGGAACATCTTCCAGTCCTTACCTTACCTATTCTAAACCCCTACCCCACCAAAAAAAAACAAACCCCTTGCAGTGGGGTTGACTCCAAATCATAGCGACCCTCATAGAACAGAGAAGAACTGCCTCACCGGTTTTTCAAGGCTGTAATCTTAACAGAAGCAGACTGCCACATCTTCCTCCCGGAGAGCAGCTGATGGGTTCAAACCACCAACCTTTTGGTTAACAGCGCTTTAACCACTGTGCAGCCAGGGCCTTTACCTACTCTAAACCCATTGCCCCAGTATGGAATCCAATTCATAACGACCCTACAACTCTTAAAAAAAAAAAAAATCGCCATCATCGTGCCCATGCCAACTCATAGCGACCCTATAGGACAGAGTAGAACTGCCCCATAGGGTTTCCAAGCAGCGGCTGGTGGATTTGAACAGTCAGCCTTTGGTTAGCAGCTGAGCTCTTAACCAGTGAGCCTCCAGGGCTTCCCTACTACTCTAAGACTCCTCAAAATAACAATGGCAAAGTACTTACGTAGCACTTACTATGGGCAAACACTGTTCTTAGCACTCTAGGAACAGTCACACATTTAATCAAGCCCACCTAGAACAAACCCTGCCTGGCCCCGCCCCCTCCCCACACACACATCTGTGCACGCACGCACATGCACACATGCCCGTTGGTACATCAGTAACTCCACATGCCTGGAAGGGGCTTCTGTGGGTTTCCGGCCTGGGCCCCCACTGCTGGCAGCTGTGCTTCAGCACATTGGGCACCGTCTGTCCCTCCCTCAGCCAGAGCCAACCCCCATCCTGCCATTGTGCCCAGTACTCAGGCAGCTCCTTTGGCAGCAGGTGCCAGGGAAGAAGCATGGACTCCAGTCTTGGCCACCAAGCACTGCTGTGTCCCCCAGGGCAGCAGGCATCCTCTCTGGGCCCCAGGTTCCTGAGCTGGTTAAAAGAAGCCATCTCTAAGGCCCATGTCAAGCCTGCTCATCTGGGATGTCAGGGTGGGCCTGGGCTTGTTCACTTCATTGTAAGTTCTTCCTTCCCAGTGTCATAGTGCTTTGTTTACAGTAAGTGTTCAATAAACACGTGAACTAACACTCTTCACAGACGGTGGCCCTGCTCCAGCCTCCCTCTGAGCCAAGGCCCTTGGATGGGAGACCCACACCCTCTGCCCGCTATGTCCTGCCCTCCCCACCCCCCACTCCCCGGCTTCCAGAATCTCCTGGTGGATCCTGGTCCAGGCACAAAGATGCTACTGTCAGTGACCTGGAGGGAAACAGTGAGCTGTGAACAGACCCTGCGATCTCCTCCTCCCTTTAATGCCCCCCAGGGCTCAGCAGCAGCCAGGAGACAAACAGGCCATGAGAGAAAGATACTGAGTTCACACATGTATGAGATCCCCCAATAGAGCACTATTAACCAAAGGTCCTGAGAGGTTGGATCAATGGGAATTTCCCTTTCGGAAAGTCAGGAAGAGTCAGCTGACCACAGTTCTCAAGCATGTGCATGAAAAGCTGCTGGCTGGGAAGAGGGTGGGACCTGGCAGTGTGGTTCCCCAGGCTGGAGGCTGATGGGAGGCAGATGTTTCTTCAGTGCAAGCAAGGCCTTTCTAACACTTAGAGCTTCCCATGAAGACTGGTTCCACGGTGAGATAGTGAGCTCCCCACTGTGGTGACTATTCAAGCACTTAACAAATACTTGTTGAGCACCAACTAACGTCAGGCACTGTCCAAAGCACCAGGGATACAGAGAGAAAACAATGCCCCTTCCCTCATGGAGCTTATTCTAGTAGGAGAAACAGACAATAAACATGTAAATAGGCATAGAAATTCATGAAGGGATAAGTGGTGTGAAGAAAAATGAAGCAGAGTAAGGGAATCCAGAGTGAGGATCTGGGAGGCTCCTAGAAGGAGATGATATCTGAGTGGAGACCTGAATGAAGGGAGAGAGTGAGCCTCATCTGGGGGAAGACTATTCCAGGGCAAGGAAACAGTAATGACAAGGGCCCTGAGGCAGATCTGTCAGGGATAGTGGGAAGGGAGATTGGGACTAGATGGTCTTCAAGCTCCCCCACCTGAGCCCCCACCACGGGCCAATCAAGAGATGTGGCCTGGGCAGCGTGGAGAGAAGCTTCCCTGAGACAGAGAACAAGATCCATGCAGCTGAATGCCAGCAAAATCTCCCCAAGTTCCCTGCCCTGCCCTGCCTGCTTTGACAGTGGCCACAGAGGCAGCAGCGAACAGGGCAGGAAGCCTTGGGACCCGAGGCCTGTGAGTGGGAAAGATGTAAGGACATTTCCTCTACGCAGCCTCACCCATGCTGATGGGGGCACAGAGGATGCCTGGAACCAGCCCAGATGCACTCATCTGAGATGGGCCACAGAGCCAGTCACACTTCCTGGAGAGGGGAGCACAGGAGGTGTGCAGACCAGGGCAGGGCAAGCAGGCCAGAGAAGGGGAGTGGAGAAGGCCATCCTACTGGGAATTCAGAGGGGAGCCTCAGGTTTTCCCAACCCCACAGAGGGGGACAAAGAGAAGAGTAACCTCTTGTAATCCTGACCTCCAACTTACTGTGGCCTGAACACTGGGACTTCTGCATTCTCTAGAGGACAGGGCAAAAAGAAATGGGGCTTGAAACACAGCAGGAGAGACTAGAGCTAGGCAACAGGCAGAACTTTCTGCTAAAATAGTCTGAATTCCAAACTGGCAAGGGAAGAGAGGATTTCCTGCCCCACAGAGCTTTAAGGAAGGGGTCCTTTCTGCACTGAGACAGGGGTATTGAGGAGGCCTCTAAGGGCCACACAGCCCTGGTGGCGAAGTGGTTAAGAGCTCAGCTGTTAACCAAAAGTTTGGAAGTTCGGATCCACCAGCCACTCCTCAGAAACCCTATAGTGCAGTTCTACTCTGTCCTATAGGGTCACTATGAGTTGAATAGCTTCAACGGCAACGGGATCTTTTTTTTTTTTTTCCTTTCTAAGGGACACAGAACATGGGAATCTGGGAATGGGAGCCTGCGACTCCGCAAGCGGGCCCTTCTCACGTGTTTGACCTTGTTTTCTTCACAGAGCAGAAGTTGCTTTGTCAGCCTCCCTGGAAAACCTCTGTGCAATCACTGAGCTGGGAGTGGGTAGGCCAGGAGGCTCCCTGCACAGGGAAGGGAGGGCAGAGGGAGGAACAGGCCCAGGGCAGGGCTCCTCCGTCAGGCTGGGAGCTCGGCCCCTGGCCCCCACCCTGTCCTTGCCTGGACTAGGCCATCTACGAACACTCACTCACCAAGCAGAACCACAGCCCCTCAGGCCTAGGCCAGACCTGAGGGGAGGGAGGAGCCTGCAGCCTCCCCCAGGAAAGGGGGCAGGACTCGGGGGTCAGGCATCCTGGGCTCTAGTGCCAGCTCTAGGCCTCAGTTTCCCAAACTCCTCAGTGAGGGTCTGCACTAGAGAATATCCAAGTGACACTTCCAGCAGGAAGGCCTGGCCCCTTCCCTCAGCGTGCCAACAAGGGTCCAGGCCCAGCTCTGCCTCACCATGTTGTCACACCCTTCTGTTAACCTCACTTGGCCAAGATGTCCTGGTCGAGGGCTGGTGCGAGGGTCAGGTTAGATAATGGAGGGAAGACGCTTTGGAAACATGGCATCCATGCTTTTATCTCCTGGGCCAAATTCCAAGATGGTGCATCAGGCACATACAGGTGGATGGCAAAGAACAATGCCAAACACATCTGTCATGCCCAGAGCTGGGGGAGAGTATGCCCATGGTAGGCTTTGGGGCTTCTGGTGGAAGGCCAGCCTCCAGCTGGAGCTCAAGGAAGGGACTAGTTGAGAGACGGAAAGTGAGGTGTTAACGTTCAGCCTGGGAGTGGACAGCCCCGTAAAACCAAATGAGACTAACGAGGTACAGGAGTCCAGTGACAAGGGCCAGAAGGCAGAAGGGGACAAGGAAGCTGGTGATAGGGAACCCAAGGTGGAGTAAGGATATTGTTGATGTGTTGTGAGATTGTTAACCATTGTCACAGGGCAACATCTGTAGTGACTGTTAAATGAGAAACTATTTTGTTCTGTAAGACTTCATCTTAAGTGAGAATAACAGCACAATTGGAAGAGCATAATGTCACTGAACTGTGCATGTAGAAAGTTTTGAAATGGTGTATCTTTGGCTATGTGTATTTTCACCAGAAAAAAAAAAGGTTGAGAAGTTAGAGGGTTGACATGTTGTGGGGTTGTTAACCAATGTCATAAAACAATATGTGTACTACTGTTTCATGAGAAACTATTTGTTCTGTAAGCCTTCACCTGAAGTACAATAAAAAAAAAAAAAAAAAAAAAAAGGAAAGTGAGGTGTTAAAGGTAGGAAATCAGGTCTAGGGATGGAGCACCTGTTTCCTAGGGTCCTGCCCCTTCTGGCCCCCGTTGCTGGGAAGTTACCAAGCTGAGCCAGGGCACCCACCCAGAGAGGCATGTGGTTTGACCAGGAGAACTGCCTTGAATCCCAGGTCCCTTGGAACAGAAAGGGTGGGCCCTGGCCTAGGGAGCTCCAGCAGGGAAGCAAGCTTAGGGGAAAGGACCAGGGCTGTGCCTGGTGTGGCCAAGTCCTCTAAAGCATCTGTAAGTGAAAGGACATTCCATGGGGCTTAGTATGCTCAGGTGAATTCATAGCTCCTAATCCACTCCCAAGGAGCCCTTGTGGCCCAGTGGTTAAGAGCTTGGCTGCTAACCAAAAGGTTGGCAGTTCAAATCCTTGGACTTGAAAACCCTCTGGTGGAGTTCTATTCCTGGAAACCCTATGGTGCAGTTCTACTCTGTCCTGTAGGGTCGCTCTGAGTCGGAATCGACTCCACAGCAACAGCTTTGGGTTTTTTGGTTTAACCCACCCCCAAGGAGCCCTGGTGGCACAATTGTTAAGCACTCAACTGCTAACCGAAAGGTTGGTAGTTCAAACCGACAAGCAGCAGCTCCTGTAATCCTAAAATTACAGCCTAGGAAACCCTATGGGGCAGTTCCATTCTGTCCTGTACGGTCACTGTGAGTTGGAATCAACTCGATGGCACACAACAACAACAACACACCCCCAAGGAGCCCGGGTGGTGCAAGCAGTTGGGAATCAGCTGCCAACCCAAAGGTTGGTGGTTGGAACCCACCCAGCAGCTCTGTGAATGAAAAGGCCTGGAGAACTGCTTCTGCCAAGAAAACCCTATGGAACAGTTCTACTCGGTAACACATGGGGTCGCCATAAGTCGAGGGCTGACTCAACAGCAGCTAACAACAATAACCCATCCCCTCATTGTACAGAAGAAGAAATTGAGGGTCAGGAAGGAGAGGTCACTTAGCCAAGGGCACATAGCTGCAAAGCTTCTGACTCCCAGGTGGGGAGGCCAGGTGCCCTCACCATGATGGGGAGGAGGGGTGCAGTGGGGACTCTATGAGATGAGGGGTGTGTGGAGGAGGCTGTGCTGGGCTCAGTGCCGGCACTGGGTGGGCACAACCACAGAAGCTGCTATTCTGCTGGGCGGGTTGGGCAGGCCCGGAGGCAGGGAGGCGCGCCTGGCCTCTCCCCACCTGGTAGTCAGCATTTATTACCTTCTAAGGTGATGTCTCCTCTCTCAAACATCTTCTGACAAAGAACCTGGGTAGGGCTGTGGGTGGAGGGAACAGTTCCTTATGGTCGCACCCTACCCCACCCGTCCAGCTGCACCACAGTAGCCCTTTCTGGGGGCAGCAGGGTCCAAAGCAGCCCCTCTTCTGTCAGAGAAAATCAGCCAACCTAGAGGCAGCCTCTGAGGACCCACACCTAACCTGAAAGCCAGGACCCCTGGGTTTCTGTCCTCGTCCCTATGGGAGGGGACTGCCCCAGGGCTGTTAGGGACCATGTCTCTTAACCTGTACTGCTTCCCCCTCACAAAGCCCATCTGGCTCCCCTGCCCCCTCATACTAATAGACATATGCCTGTGGGGAAGCGGTGGTGTTTTGTGTGGGAAACTACACTTCCTGTCCGGTCCTTGGGGCAGTGAAGCCTGGCCCCCTAAGGAGGGAGATCCCCTTGTCCAGAGAAAGCAGGTTAAGGGCACCTCCAGCTACCCGCAGGGCCACGTCTTACTCTCTCCTCAGGCAGTGGAAGGTTCCAAGGACCCAAGCCTGGTAGCTCTGAGGGGCAATAGGGCGGCTCAGCTGCCCCTACATTATTCCCCAAGGGAAAACCGGCATGACCTTGTGGGCCCCGTGCCTGACTCCAGGTGAAGGGTCATGTCAAAGGGGTCTGAGCAATGAGCTGGAATGAAGTGGAGGCAGGGGTATCACTGATGCCCCCACACCTCGCACAGGACAAGGCAGGCCATAGTGAACACCTGAGGAGAAGGTTTAAGCCTGGCTTGCCACTCACTAGCTGTGTGATCTGAGCCCCAGTTTTCCCATATGTAAAGTGGGAATAATAGTATCCTTCTCTCAGAGTTGTTTTAAGGGTCCAATGGTTGACAATTCAGATAGATATCATATACTGTCCTGAGATACCCTTGAGTCTGGCAGCTGGGCAAGGGTCCGTGAGCCCCTAGGGGTCTCTGGCTGTGCCTGCAGGTCCCAAACCCCAGCCCAGCCCCTGCAGGCCCTAACCAGAGTCTAGCCTGCTTCCAAGGGAGTGACCAGAGCAAGAAGTAGGCCGGCCCCAGCCAAGGGCGCTCCAGGGGCACGGCCCTTAGTCACCAATAAACAATTTGGGAACAGCTCACAGTACCTCTGGGGGAAAGCCACTGATGACAGTACCCCAGCCCGGCAGGCGCCCTGCTCCAAGTCACAGTGTCCTGGGCCCCATAGCTGGGAGTGAGTGTGGCTGTGTGCATGTCTGGTGTGTGGGCCAGGCTGGCCAGCCACACCCTGGTGACTCAGGACAGTGGCATGCACCCTGCCGGAGAGTGGGAGAACAAAGCCACCAGCTCAAGGCCTCGGCATCCAGCCTGAGTCATACATAGACACACCCAGCCCAGGGGATCATGAGGGCCTCCCAGCCCCCCTACAGCAGTGGATCAAGGGAGGCCCTCACACTGACAGCCAGGGGTCTGCCCAGATGCAGTCGGCTGAGAAACAAGGAGCTGGGCCCTGGACCAGACCAGCACCACTAGCCCACAAATGGGCCCCCGGACTCCCACCAACCCAGGAAGCAGAGGACAAGGCCCTGAGGAGGAGCAGCAGGCATGAGCCCCAGATGCTGGGCTGAGGCGCAGGGTCAGGCCTCCTTTGGAGGGGTGGGGTTTAGACCTAGAGCAAGAGTAACTGGAGGCAGAGGGGAGAGGCCCTCCACAGAGGCCACGGGCCCCAAATCAGTGTGGGACAGGGTACGTGCTATGGACACAGCCCTGCCCCTGAGCCCCCGAGGCTGGCCCTCAAATGTGCAGGAATCAGGACAAGGTGAGACAGATAGGCCTTCAGGTGACCTCTCCAGTTGAGGCCAGGTGAGAAGCAGGCCCAGTTTCCACACGGAGGCTTGGGAGTGAGGTTTGTCAGGAGGGGCTGGGCTCACCCTGTTTCAGCCCCACCACCAGCTAAAAGAAGGTGCCACGGTCCCAGGGGAAAGAGGAGGCTGTGGCACGAGGGCAGATAGCCAGTGGGGTGAGGAAAGGAGCCCCAAACCCCACTCCAGTGTGAAATGGGGTCCTGCTTCAGCTGATACGCAGGCCTTAAGAGCCACAGGCTCCTTAAGGGGCCCACATCACAAGATGGTGCCACCACGGGGCTGGAGGGCTGAGTGTCCAACCAAGACCATAGGTGAGAGCAGCCCCGCCAGGAAGGGGACAGAAAGACCCAGCAGGGACACCACAGGGCAGAACGACCAGATCCTCCAAAACTCCAACAGGCTCCAGCCATACCTAACCCCAGTATGGAAAGCCTAACCATGACCCTACCTAACCTAATCCAAACTGTGCTTAATGCTAACCTATGCCTGCCCCTGTCCCGAGCCCTGCACCTGTCCCCAGCTCTGACATGGCACTCACCCCAACCCTAACCCCAAATCTGAGCTATACCCCAAATCCTACCCTAAACCAACTTCACTCCAAATCAGGTGCTTCTCTATCCATCTTCCAAACCCAGCCCTAAAACAATCCCATCCCAAACCTCAGCTCTGACCCTCACCCACTCTCAGACCATACTTGTACCCAAAATTCCAGCGTCAGCCCTATCCCTGCCCTAAACCCTGACTTCACCCCAAATCACAACATTGCTCCAAACCCTGCCTTCCCTGGCCCTACCCTAATCCAAATCCCTATTCTAAATCCTCATTCCAAATCCCAGTAGCACACCACACCCTGCCTCTAACCTCACCATCAGCCCCACCCTAAACTCCCTAAGCCCCAAGCCCCCAACAAACCCCACTGCTATCCAAACTACCCACCTTGGGCCTACCCCACGTCCACAACCAGGCACCTATGCTAGATTGGGCTGTGCCTGCAAGAGTTAGGCCAGGGCACGGGCCCAGAGTAGAGGGTCAGATTCCCAAAGACCCAGGCTGGGAGCCAAGGCAGAGGGGCAGGGGCTGGGGACAGGACATGTCCCCAGGTAAGAACAGCCAGAACTCTGCCAGCACAACCACCCACCTCACCCCCACCCTCGGGGCTCCCAGTTGCTCCCTGCTAGGACTCGTATGGGGGCAGGGGAGGTCACTCAGACTCCAGGGCCTGCATCACTGCCCTTGCTGCCTGCCGCATCAGCAGGGGTAGGGGGCCACTCAGAGCAGTCCAGGTGCCCACTGGGCCTACCCAGCTCAGCAGTAACTGGAGCACAACCCCAGCCCATTGCTCTGCCCCAGACCTGGGTTACCCAGCACCCAGGGGAGGGAGTCAAACACAGACCCCTTGGAGTTTGTGCCAACATTCTCAAGGTGCCCCAGGACACCTGCCCAACACCCCTAGCTCCTGCCCTCCCCCAGAGCACCTCAGCCCCTGCCTCTGTTCTAACGGCCCAGCAGGCTGAGTCCAGGGCCCTCCCTGTGCATTCTGGGGAAGAGTGAGAAGGGCAGGCTGGCTGGGCTGGGCTTCCCCTCTCCTTTCCCCAAACCCAGGCTGCATTCCCACCAAGTCAGGACCTGCCACTTGGGATAAACAAGCTGAGCTCAGCACCCTCCTCTGCCACGGACTCCCAGCTTCCAAGGTGGCTGCTGTAGCTAGTTGAAAATATGGCTGCAGCTAGCTGAAAATACAGCTCCCTTAGCTCTAGCCTGAAGCCCTCATGCTACAGTAATCATCACGAGATGTCCCTAGGACACCTCTCAGGAAGGCCCAAGCACCCCAAACTCATCAGGCCTCACAGCCTTCTCTCAACCCCACAGCCCTTCACCCTCAGAGGCTCCACACCCACAGTGGCAGGGAGATCTAAACAGATCCTTCCCTTAGCCCGTCACCTCCTTGCCAGAAGCCCAGTCCATGGAATAGGACAGTTGGGAACTGTGGGCCCATGTCCCCAGCCACAGTGGGCAAGGGAGACCCAGAACAGTCACACCATGCCACGTATCACCCAGTAGGATTGAGACATAGACTCCCTTGCCCCACCTCGGGACTCAGCCAGGCCAGGGAGCTCCCCAGTAGCCTGAAGAAGAGAAGGAGTGTCTGAGGGCGCTGGAAGTGAGGAACTCAGGGACCGTTCAGGGCCAGGCCCTCGGGCCAGGGCTTCCCCAGACCTGGGCCCAGGAAGTTCTTCCAGTCATCTAACCTCCAGTCCTTACAGTGCAGCCCAGGGGGAAGGTTCTCCTCCTAGGCAGTCTTCCCATGCCTTCAGTTGCCATCTAGGACCAGGCCCAGAACCTCTTGCCTGGTGAACCTCAGCCTCCCCTGCCCCAGGCTGGTCTCCCTAGCTCAGCCCTGCCCCTCCACTCCAGCCCCTACTGCAGTCCACGCTGCTCAGAAGCTTCTCTAACTCAGCTGGGATCATGGCCCCACTGTCCCCTCACACACTTCCCACACTGCCTACTGTCTATGGAATTCACTGTGGGCCTTTTCACTAGCAGTCAAGGACCCCCAATCTGTCCAACCCGCCCGGGCTGCTTCAACTCCCGATGCCACCCACTCACCCCTACCCTAGTCATGCAAGACCCCTGGTGTTCTCCAAACAGATACTGCAGGTTCTACCTCCACAGTTTTGCGTGCCCTGCTCCTACTTCACCAGCTGTTGAAATCCTAACTAGCCTTTAAGCACCCACTCAACCCCTGCCCCTGCCTCCTCCATCACAGGGATTTCTCCTTTCTCTGAGCCCGGATACCTGTGCTGCTTCTCTCTGACAGCCCTTCTCCGCCTCTCTGTCCTGGGGGTCCCCTCTGTGAGTGGGTCTGTACCACCTTCCAGCCCTGCTGCTTCCCAAGGGCATAGGAACTCTGTGCGCAACTCTCGCTCCTTGGCACAGGATGTGGGGAACTGGGCCAAGTGCTGCCAGGCCCGGGACTGCCAGGTGGTCTCCACCTGACTCCTCTGTCCCTCCCAAAGGGGCTTCAGGCCCCACTGCTACCGACTGGCACCCACTGTGTGGTAGGCAGATAGGCACGGGGCTGGGTGCTTCCCACCTTGCTCCGGTCCAAAGGACAGTCTTGTGACAGTGGTAGTGTCATCCCCCTTTTACTTATAAAGACACTAAGGCTGCAACGAGTTAAGTGACTGCCCAAGTGGTGTGGTGGGGATTACACCCCAAAGCCCACTCTCCAAATAAAGGGGCTGAGGACCTGCCCCAAGTGGGTGAAGACGTGGGGTCTCCTGGGAAAGGGCCCGGAGCAGTGGGAGTGCCATGACCAGCCTTTCATCTAAGTCATCGAAACCCTAGCGTAGCGTCCCCAGGCCTGGGGGGGCAGGCAGGACCCCCGAGGGCAACCCCACTGCAACAAATACAGCGGCGATGACCCCTGACCTCAAAACGCACTCCAAGCCGCATGCGCACACCCTGCACCCACGGCCCCTACCCACGCACGGGCATGCGCATCTGAAACCCTCACCCGCTTTCTCCCTCCCTCCACCGCCTGCATCCAGACCCGCCAGACGTGCTGGGCCGGTCCAGCGGCCTAGAGAGGCTCCAGAGGCTCCCCACCCCCACTTGGAGCCAGTGCCGAATTCCGTGGGGCAGGAGCGCCCCCTGCTGTCCAATGTGGGGCAGGCAAGGAAAGGGAATCCAGTCCAGACCCGCGCCCTAGGGCCCTTCGTTCACCCACTATTTTGTGACTTTATTGAGCACCCAGGGCCAGATAGGAGGGGGTGAGCCAGGAGGAGAGACACTGTGGGGTCGTGAGCAGAGAAGCGACATGATCTGACTTAAGGGTTTAACAGGACCCCTCTGATCGTTGCACTGAGAAAAGTCTCCAGGGGGCAAGGGCAGAAGCAGGGGACCAGCTATAACTATTGAAATCACCTGTTACTTTTCTGTCTCTCCCAGTAGACCTGTTAGGCTGGGAGTGGAGTAGAGGAGTAGAGGTGTTGGAGATGATGCTCGAGTGCCTGGTTTGGGCAACCAGGTGGGCAGAGGAGCCATGCAACAAACTAAAACAGCGACAATCGGAAGCAGACCGTGTGGACCGGGCGAATGATGGGGAGATGAGGGTCCATGGTCTGCAACCTGCACCACAGAAGCTGGGGTCAAGGGTCCGTCCACAGACACCTGCCCCTACCTCTTACTCAAGCTCATCTGTGCCTAGATATTGATGGGGAGGGTAAAGGCCTGGGGCTGCCTTTCACCTTCTCCCTTCTCTTCCTAACTCCCCTCCAACCCTTCAATCAGGGACTCTTCTCCGGCCCCCTTAGACCTTCTCAGCCCTTCGGTCTCTCCCAAAGCTTCAGGAAGCATGATGGCTCCAGTGCTAGTTAATCAGCATTTCACTTAGAAATATGACCACTGGACAGGACCATCCCACCTGGCCTTGAACCAGGGTCCCCTCTGCAGCATCTTGTGCAGGAGATGTGCTCTGCTTGCACACTTCTGGGCGCCAGGAGCTCACTCCCTAACCAGGATGCCTGTTCCATTCTTGGACACCTCAGACTGTCAATCAGCCCACCATCCGCTTCCCTGGTCCTCTTTTGGTCCTCCCTGTTCCCCTGGTCCCTGCCTGGTCCTCTCTTCTAAAGCCACTTGAAACACAGCAGCCCCCTCTCCCATGTGATGGGGCAGAGTAGAGAAAGAAGTAGCTTGCTAAGCACCTGCTCTGTGCCACGGACTTAGGATGCAGAGAGGAGCAAAAAGTCATGGCCACTGTCCTTAGGGGATATGAACAATCACCAGTACACGTGAAAAAAAGGAAAGAATAGTGACTATTATTGAGCACTTTCTATGTGCCAGACGATGCTCTAAGCACTTTGCATAAAACAAATCATTTAATTCTCCCAACAGCCCTACAAATCGGGCTCTGTGTGCCCAGAGTCACGCAAACACTAATAGTGGAGCCAGGATCTGAACCCAGGCAGTCTAATTCTCCCTGTTTTAAGTTTTGGACAGAGTCTCACTTCTTGATTTAAAATATTTCTCTCTTTCATCATCTCCAAAATGGAAAACGACTCTTCTCTCCAGAACGCCCTGAGCAGCTTGGAAGGCATATGGTCCGGTGGTGCCATCTAGGGGCAAAAATAGCTATTGCAGAGGTTTAAGCACGGTAGGCAGCAGGGCCATTTGGAACTACTTCGCAGAAAAAGAGATCCTATTGGACCCCAAAGGAAAGCTGGTGGCTCAGTGGTTAAACTCTCTGAGACGGAAGGACTGGTGATTGGAACCCACCAGCTACTCCACGGGAGAAAGATGTGGCAATCTGCTTTTGTAAAGATTACAGCCTTGGAAACCCTATGGGGCAGTTCTACTCTGTCCTATAGGGTCGTTATGAGTCAGAATCGACTCCACGGCACACAGCAACAATATTAGATCCTAGCCACTAATGACGTCCCCCACCATGCGGGTGCCCTTTAGTGCTGCAATGACCACCGCATACCTGATCGGTTTCCTAGAATTACCAATCAGAAGAAGGCTCTGTGTCACTAAAACTTCGTTCAAGGGGGCCAGATCCTTTTGAACATGAACGAAGTGTGATTTTAAGATTTCTGAAACTTGCTGCTCTGACGGAGGGCTTCACAGGTCCCTGATCAGTAAACCAGTTGCGATGGAGTCAGTCCGAGCTATGGCATCCCCATGTGTGGCACAGTAGAAATGTGCTCCATAGAGTTTTCAATGGCTGATTTTTCAGAAGTAGATCACAAGGCCTTTCTTCCAAAGTGCTTCTGGGTGGACTTGAATCACCAGCCTTCCAGTTAGCAGCCCAGTGGGTTAACTGTTTGCACCGCCCGGGGACTCCAGTCCCTGAATGCTGTTAAATTATAACAGTTTTGGGTATTAGGTAGGCTTGAAACAGTGACCTTACTGGAGGATGCAAGAGAGGGGGTGTTGTCCATAATCTTGGCAATGTGCTGGGGGGTGGGCACACGGCCAGTTCATTGTATACTGTATATATAATTATACGTATTGTATTTTATATTTTCCTAGGTATGAAACATTTCATTTAAAATTTATTAACCTTTAAAGCACAGTTTCCAACCTGTGGGACCAGCACTGTATCACCCATGGTACAGAGCACCTCGATGAACCACAGACAGTCCAAGAGGAGAGGGCCTCCAGGGAAACCTCAGTTTATGGCCTTCCACCAGCCATCCAGAGAATAAAATCAAGGCCTTGGTTACCAGATGTCTTAGTTATTTAGTGCTGCTATAACAGAAATACAAGTGGGTGGTTTTGACAAACAGAAATTTATTCTCTCACAGTTTAGGAGGCTAGAAGTGAATTCAGAGCACCAGCTGTAGGAGAAGACTTTCTCTCTCTGCCTGATCTGAAGGGAAGGCCCTTGTCTCTTCAACTTCTGCTTCCCTGTTCCTTGGAGATCTCTGTGTGTCTTGGCATCTGTCTTCCCCCATCTCTGCTCACTCGCCTGCGTGTTAATCTCTTTTATATCTCAAAAGAGATTGACTCAACTCTTGTCTCATTAACATAACAAAAACAACCCATCCCCAGATGTGATTATAACCACAGGCATAAAGGTTAGGATTTGCAACACATATTTTTGGGGAACACAATTCAGTCCATAACACCAGAACTGCTGCTCCTCTGGCCAAAGTCAAGAAGCTGCATACAGCTCTATCCTGAGAACTGTCCCACGAGCTACTGAAGTTTACTGTGGAAGAACTATAACGGGTAGTTTACTCTTTGAAAAGTATTAAATTAGCACTTGCTGTGTACTAAGCACTATGTGTGGTGCTTGGATTCCAAAAGTGAGTTAGATATGGCTCCTACCAACAGTAAGGCGACCTGTAGACTAGAAATGATAAGCCCTGCCCATAAACAGCAACAAGACAAGGTAGAAGGTGAGAGATGTCATAGGAGACAAACAGGGCACAAAATTATGGCTTCCACCTTGGGAAATCTGGAGAGGCTGCTTGGAGGAAGAGGTATAGAGCTAAACCTTTTAAGACGGTTACAGTTTGGTTTTGCTGGAAGGAAGAAGGAGGGAACAATGTCAGGAAAAGCCCAGAGAGAGGATCCAGAGGTAGGTCTGGAGAACAGCAAGAAAGGAAAGGATTTTAAAAACAGAATCCCGGATTATCAGACTGGGGAGATAGCTTAGTCTTCTATAGAGGTAGACAGTTATGGATTGAATTTTGTTCCCCAGAAAAATATATTGAAGTCTTAACCCCCAGCACATGTAAACATGACCTTGTTTGGAAATAGGGTCTTTGAGATGTTACTAGTTAGGTTAACATGAGGTCATATCGGAGTAGGGTGGGTCCTAATGCCATCTGAGTAGTGTCTTGTAAGAGAACAGACACAGAGACACACGGGGTGGGAGGGAATGCCATGCGAAGATACATCTGTAAAAGAAGGAACGCCAAGGGTTTCTGGCCACCAGAAGCTAGGAGAGAGGCATGAAACAGTCTCTCTCTCAGAGCCCTCAGAATACAGGCAACACCTGATTTGGACTTCTAGCCTCCAGAACTGTGAGACAATAAATTTCTGTTCTTATAAGCCACCCGGTTTGTAGTATTTTGTTACAGCAGCCCTGGGAAACTAATACACAGACCTTGAAGGTGTTTAGACTTGACTCAGCAGGAGTGGGGAGACATGGGAGGTGTTTGAGCAGGAGAGTGCCCCATCAGAGTTACAGCTATATATTGGGTGGTCAGAGCAGGGAGCAACCTGAAGCAGGGAGACCAATAAAGCTGACCAGTGACCTGGCCATGTGGGTCTGTGCTGGAAGGGGGTAGGCAGAGGGAGAAAGGAGCCCACCATGAGCCTGTCAAGGAGTCTGCCCAGCATGAGAAGTCTTAGTTGGCTGAGAAAATGGAGGTTAACCAGCCCAAAGCCAAGGGTGCCTATCCCTTCCTGCCTGTCTCCATTCACCCCACTCCTCAGTTCTCCTCTCTCAACGCCGTTCTCTCTCCCTCAGCCTCATGTCACCACCAGCCCTCTGAGCACCTGCTGTGTGCACAGCACGCACTGGGCCCTGGGGGGGCCACAAGAGAAGCAAGAAGTACAGGTCTCATCTTCAGGAGCTCGCATCTGAAGGGTCAAAGGCCGCTCCATGGAAAGCAGCAGTCTTCAAGGTGGGATGTTTAGGAACCCACAATACTCTCCTCACTCACCAAAAAATAATTCCCTCCACTCATCTACCTGCTAAGGCCCAAAGTCCCACCATGAGAGATGCATTACTTAGACCCAAAACATTAGTCTTTCATACGAAAATGCCTCTGAGAGAAGGAACCACTGACTGCAGGCCTTCAACCCTCCAAAGGTGGAAAACTGTGACCTTCAGAGCTGGAAGGGGCCATACAGGTCATCGGGTCCAGCTGCCCCAGTTTTACAGATGAAGAAACTGAGGTCCAGAAAAGGGAAGAACCTTTTCCCAACAGGCCAGGCACAGAGCTAGGCTCAGAACCCAGGGCTCCGCTGGCCTCCCTGGCGCCAGGATCTGTTAGGAGGGAAGAGGATTCTGCATCAGGAAGAAAGCAGCAAAGGGTCGAAGAATGGGGGACCTGGGGCTCCCGAGGACACACTTCCCAGCTCTGCCTACACAGTGTAAATGAGATATCCCCCTCCCACCTTCACCCTAGCCCTGTGGTCACAGGAGCAGCGGCATCAGCACCATTCAGCTTGACTCAGCGAAGTACAATAGATCATAGGTGATAGATATACAAATAAATAAGACTCCACAATGGACCATGGGTGATAGGTAGAAATGAATAAGAAATAGGAATTAGAGATAGAGGAGTAGATGCCTAAAAACTAGAAGATATCATAGATGACAAATAGCCATGGATAGATTTATTATGATAAGTAACTGGTAGGTGTTTTCATGCATATATAGATAATACAGATGATAGGTAGCTGGGGTGAGGGGTCTCCCTGAATCCAAGACTCTTATCTCCAACTGCCTACTCCCATATTCAGTTAAATGCCTCAGAAACATTTCAAATGTCAAATAAGAAGACCCTTGATTTCTTCCTTTGATTTGCTGTAGAAGCAATGTCCTGGTACATCCCTGACCATCAAACCTCTAAAAAATTTAGTGATGTCATAGGGATGTCTGAATCTGAGTAGAGTTTATCTCCCACACTCAGGAGCATGTCTTGCCAAGGATATCTAACATAACATAACCCTGAGCAAAGCTACAAATTATACTATTACCCTGTCCATATGAACATGAACTGCTTTCTGATCTTCTTTACTAATTGGAATAGAAAAAAGAAAATGCATCTGCCAAATCAGTGGTTGTATACACGTAGCCGAGGCTGTGTAAATCTGCTCTAGTAAAGATACCACATCTAGCACTTGCTCTTCTAGCAATCGCTCTTCTCTATCCAGTAAGTTATCCTGCTTCAGCCACTCTGGCCTTTTTATTTACTTTTTTGGTCACTGGTACTCAACACCCTCATGCTGCCCCCACCATGGGATCTTCACAGGTACTGTTCCCTCTGCCTAGAATGTTTTTCCATCTCCAGTTAACTAACTCCTTCTCGAAACTCAGATCTAAGGCCAAGCGCCACTTCCTCACAGACATGTTCCCCATCCCCTGAGCTCCCATCTAAGTTTGCACCTCTCCTTTGAGCACTTGTTGTGGTTGCAATTTTACATCATTTGAGGGATTATTATTATTATATAATAATTATTACTATACTTGCCTGACTGTAAGCTTCCTGAGGGCAGGGACTGTTCACCATCGTATCCTCAGTGTTTAGCAAAGTGTCTGGCACGTATGTAACCAATAAAGATTTTTTAAGTTAATAAGTAGAAGAATGATTTATGAATGAACCAACCAACAACTGAATGGATGTTCTGGCCGAGAAGGACAGGCGGCAGGGCCCCAGGGCTAGAGGTAGACAGCCAAGCGGGAACCTACCAGGGAAGAGCCCCCATGCTGCCTGGGACCTTTGAGACTGAGGCAGGACTGAGGAAGTCTCAAAGGTCCCACATCTCTGATTGTCAAGGTTCTCATTTGTGATTAGTGTGCAAATAATAGTGCAACATTCATCCCACATGGTAACAGGTTTGGCCTTTGCCATGCCCCATACCCACAATTCTCTGGGAGTTTCTGAAGAAAGTCTCCCAGTTTTCGGTCTGCCCTCGAGTCACAAGAGCCAGGCTACCTTCCTTGGGGCAGGCCTGCCCCCCACCAGGGTCACTCTCAGCCCCTCAAGGCCAGAGAGAGCCAGGCACGCCAAACTAAGACCTGTCTCCCAGGAATCAAGAAAAACTCCAGGGCTGCAACTCCACCCACAGTGATGCTGCCCTTTGACCTGGCTGTGCAAAGCAGCTGAGCCCCCAGCCTGAATTCTTCCATTCCAGGGATCCCAGTCTCCACCCTCAGAGAGAAGAAAAAAAAACTGCTGGAGGTTTTACACCAGTGCTTACTACACCCTTACTCTAGCCTTGCACAGTTCTACTGAGTCTGCTCCAAGCCTCCTAATGCTCACTTATCCTTCCCCTCATTCATTCTCCACCTCTCTCCCACCTCCCTCACCCCCACTTACACTATCCACAATGAAAATAACAAAAGTTCATGTTTATTGAGCACTTACTAAGTGCCAGACTCTATCCTAGCCCTTTTCATGTATTAATTTAAACATCTAACCCTCCCAACAACCCCACGTAGCAGTGACTACTACTGTTCTACTGCACGGAGAGGTTAAGCGGCCAGCCCAGGGTCACGCTGCATCTGAGTGGTGGAGCTGGATTAGTGCCTAGTTCCCCATCCTCACCCTGAGCAGCTGCAGGCCCCTCCTGTCAGCTCAGGGCCTGCTGCTTGGCTCCTCTCACGCTGTTCTTTTCCTCTTTCTGAGGACAGTCTTCTAACCTCTCTCTTTCTGCCCCAGCTTCTGGGAAACTCAGAGCCAGGGCAGATATGCAAGCACAGCAATGGCACCAACCCCTCACGGCCATCAGTTTTCCTTTCTTCTCCAGTAGGGGGTGCTAGTTTGGTGGCGTAGTGGTTGAGAACTGGGCTGCTAACCAAAAGGTCGGCAGCTGGAATTCCCCAGTCACTCCTTGGAAACCCTATGGGGCAACCTATAGGAAAACCTATAGCGTCACTATGAGTTGGAATCGACTTGATGGCATCGGGTTAGTTTTCTATGTAGGAGTCCCTGGGTGGTGCAAATGGTTAAGTACTCAGCTGCTAACTGACAGGTGGTGGTTCAAAACCACCCAGAGGGGCCTCCGACATAAGACCTACTAATTTACTTCTGAAAAATCGGCTACTGAAAACCTTATGGAGCAGTTCTACTCTGACACACATGGGGTTGCCATGAGTCAGAATCGATTCAACGGCAGCTGGTTACTGGTAGTTTTCTATGTTATCACTAATGATAGCCTGCTTCTTTCCAGAGAGAATGTGGGAGGCAGCATGTACCAAAGACATAGCAGTCACACCAACACATAGGATTAAAATGCTGGGCCCACAGAAAGCAGGGATTGTAAACAGAGACTGTGATGAGGCCTCTAGGCAGCTGGGTGGAAGAGAAACTCTGTTTGGTTCCTATCAGCAGGAAGCAGATTGTTTCCTCTATGGGGACAACATTTTCCCCTTGTAATAAATCCTGATACAAATTGCTCACACGGGCCTTGGTACAGGGAATGCTGAGTGATGCCATCCGTTGACTGTGTCCTGAAGAACCATTTTGCAGTGAAAGGAAAGCATATCTCATGTGACTGTTGACCAAGCAACACGCAGGGACAGAGAGTCCTCTGGCAGAGAGGCTAACGTAGTCCAAGGATAGAGCCTTCCAGGGCAGGATGGTCTGGCCAGGGCCAGAACTTGGAGTACCTAGATGCTAGCTGGATAGCAACGTACTTCAAAACCATGCCCTAAACACCCTCCACAGTCTTTTATTTGCTAAGGAACTGAGAGTTCCTTAAGGATAAGGTCAAGTTTTTCCATTTCTAACCAGCCCGTAGCCCAGTGCCCTCAACAGCTGACATGATTCGGAAAGTATGGGCAGAGGGATGGTTGAGGCCTGCTACCACATGCCCTTGTCTAGTATGGCAGACACTTCTTTTGTCCCCTAATACTGCTCTCCTCTTCTGTAGAAGTAATGGAGCCCTAATTTGTAGTTGGGAACATGGCTGTCCGTGATGTTTCCCAAAATCCCTTGCAGTTGACTGTAGACATGTGACTGAGTTCTGGCCAGTGGGTTGTGAGTGAGAGTGATGAGTTCAACCTCCAGGTTAGGCGCTCACCCCCTCCTTGTCAGTTCCCTTCCCACTGGTCGGAATGCAAAGGTGGGGATGGCTACTTTGCCCTTCCACTTGTAGAGCAATAAGATACAAAAAGCCTGAAGCACTGACTGTGTGGAGCGCCTATTCCAACCCTGAAATGCTCATGCCAGGACTGTTATGTGAGAGAAAAGTAAGTTTCAATCTTGTATAAGCCACTGTTACTTTGCGCTGTTATTTTGAGTCTCTAATACAACACAGGCAAATCTATATCCTAAATAATATCCCCAGTGAATCCCAGGAACTACCAATTAAATGTCTTTGCCAAGCCACCCAACAGTCTTAGAGTTCAACTGCATGGTCTACCCCCAAGGCTATTTCAGTATCATCCATTCCAATAAGACTAGCTGTTCCCACACTGGGCCAGTCACTGTGCCTGAGGCTTTCACACCTTACCTCTCACAGAACCCCACAAGGGAGTTAACACTATTCCTGTTTTCCAGATGAGGAAACTGAGGCTTAGAGGCAGGAATCTGGGTTGGCCTGCTCCAGGTATTAAATCCTCATGGGGAGAATAAGTATTGTCACTCCAAATGGAGACTAATTATTCTCTTGGTGAGAGAGATCCGTGTCTGTGAGAAAATGCTTTGATAAGCCTGCTTGGAGTCTCGGCTCAGACCCTCCAAGGTCTGGATGACCAGTTGTGACAAGATTGCAAAAGGGAGCTACTCAATACTATAAAGAGAGAAAAATTTGACAGGGAAAGGGAAGGAGGCTGAAAGAGAGGGAAAAGAGGAAGAGAGAAGTTGGGAAGACCAATACAAACAATGACAGGATACTGCTCTGCCCACCACTGCGACATATATTTCAGTAAGGTCTTAAAAAAAAATCACAAAACACTGACAGTGTTATGGATTGAATTGTGTCCCCCAAAAATATGTGTTGTAAATCCTAAACTCTATGCCTGTGTTTATAATCCCATTTGGAAATGGGTTGTCTTTGTTACGTTAATGAGGTAGGATTAGTGTACGGTGTATTTTGAGTCAATCTCTTTTGAGATATAAAAGAGATTAAACAAGCAAGGAAGGATGCAGAGATGAGGGGAGAGAGATGCCAAGCCACATGAAGATTGCCCAGGAGCAAAAGCTCAAAGAGACAAGGATTTTCTTCCAGAGCCAACAGAGAGAGAAAGCCTTCCCCTAAAGCCAGCAACCTAAATTCAGAATTCTAGCCTCCTAAACTGTGAGAAAATAAACTTCTGTTTGTTAAAGCCACTCATTGGTGGTATTTCTGTTATAGCAGCTCCAGATAACTAAGACAGAATTTGGTACTGGGAGCAGGGTGCTGCTCTAAAAGATACCTACAATGTGGAGGTGGTTTTGGAATTGGGCAAAGGGGCGAGGCTGGAAGAGTTTTAAGGTGCCTAAAAGTAAAAGCCTAGATTGCCTTGAAGGGACTGTTAGTAAAATTATGGACATCAAAGGCAATTCTGTTGAGAGCTCAGATGGAAATGAGGAAAGCTACAAAGAAAGTCTCTATTGCCTTAGAGAATATATACAGTACCAGCGACAGAATGTTGCTAGAAATGTGAACATTAAATGTGTTTCTGGTGAGGTTTTAAAAGAAAATGATGAACATGTGATTGGACAATGGAGGAAGGGTGATTTTTTTATGCAGTGGCAAAGAATTTGTCTGAATTATATTCAAATGTTTGGTGGAAGGTAGAACTTATAAGTGATGAACTTGGATAGCTGGCTGATGAGATTTCTAAGCAAGAGTCTAAGAAAATTCTGTTGTACAAACTAAGGACACGTGTCCTAGAATGTTCACCAAGGATGTGGCTCCACAATCTTTTGTTAAAGAGATTAAGCCTGTGACTGATTAATCTAACCAACTACCACAGCAGAAAACCCATCAGCTTAGACTAAAGGGGTCAGAGACAGGATGAAAGTAAAGAAAACTGTCTGCCTCTTGGAATCCTACAGGCAGGAAGCAGGCCAAAGGAGCTACATCTGTTGTCCTCCAAGAAAAGAAAAGGACCATCCCTGGAGCAGCTTTGAGATCTGCAGATCTGTTGAAAGGAGCACAGGAAGCAGGGCCTTCTTGGTTTCAAAGGGTGGGGCCACAGCCTCCTGGGTTTCAAAGAGTCGGATCTTTGTCAGCTTGATTCTGGAGTGTGGGTCTGCTGTTAAGGTGTGCCAGGGTGATGGGGCCACCACCCAAAGCTGAGGGGGAAGAGGTACCATGCCCAAGAGGCAGAAGAACAGGGCCTGCCAGGGCCAAGGGGGTGGAATCGTCACTCTGATGGACTGGGAGAATGGGGTCACCCAAAGCTGAGGGAGCACAGTTGCTATCCCAGTGGGTGCAGCTGAAGCCCAGGGCCAAGGAGCCTTGACCCAGAATCTAGACAGCACAGCCAATACCCAGAGTCTGGAGGTTGGGGCCATTGCCCAGATGGTCCCAAAGAACAGAGGATTATTTTTAAGACTTGAGAGCTAAGGTAAATTGTTCTGCTGGGCTCTGGACTTGCTGGGTGCCTGTTATCCCTTCTTTCCCTACAGTTTCTCCTGTTTGTAATGGAAATGTCTACCTTGTGTTCCTGTTCCACCGCTGTACTTTGGAAACAGATAACTTGTAGTCTAGATTTCAGAGATTCACAGATGAAGAGGAATTTTGCCCCAGGATGGAATACACCTAAAGTCTCACCCATGTTTGATTTAGATGATTCAGAAGATGAGATTTTGGACTTGGAGTTGATATGATGGGGTGAATGTACTTTACATGTGGCAAGGACATGAATTTTGAGGGGGCCAAAGGGTGGAATGTGATGGATTGAATTGTGTCCCCTCAAAATAAAAAAAAGTAAACCCACTGCTGTTGAGTCAATTTGGATTCAAAGTGACCCCATAGGGTTTCTGAAGCTGTAAATCTCTACAGAAGCAGACTGCCAATCTTTCTCCCACGGGGCTGCTTGTGGTTTCAAACTGCTCACCTTTCGATTAGCAGGTGATCGCTTTCACCACTGTGCCACCGGGTCTCCCAAAAATGTGTTGTAAATCCTAACCTCTATGCTCGTGGTTACAATCCTATTTGTAAATGGTTGTCTTTATTATGCTAATGCGGCAGGATTAGTGTAGGATGTATTTTGAGTCAATCTGTTTTGAGATATAAAAGAGATTAAACAAGCAAGCTAGGAAGCAGAGATAGGGGAAGAAAGATGCCAAGCTACATGAAGGTTGCCCAGGAGCAAAAGCTCAAAGAGACAAGAACTTTCCTCCAGGGCTGAGAGAGAGAAAAAGCCTTTCCCTAAAGCTGGCACCCTGACTTCAGACTTCTAGCCTCCTAAACTGTGAGAAAATTAACTTCTGTTTATTAAAGCCACACGTTTGTGGTATTTCTGTTATAGCAGCACTAGATAACTAAGACAGGGAGTAATAGATTTTTTGTGGAAACAGGTGGAGACACTGAGCCCTGGCATGGGGTTGGTGCAGGGCAGGGAGGCTTCAGTTGCCCTCTGAGGATCACACATCCTGTGGAGGGGAGTGCACTGTTTCCTGCTCTTCGCCTGTGACCTTTCCCTGTCAGTCAGGTGGCAGGTCTCCCATAGTGCACTCTGGGGCTGCCTCTAATGAGGGCTTGTTCCCATAACAATCCATGGAGCATTGGACTTGGCAGGGATCCCACAGAAGGGGCCTTTTCATAGGCAGGGACCTCATGCTCCAATTAGCTATTGCTATGTTCCAAATCACCTCAAACTTAGGGGCATGAAACAGCAGCCATTTTTTCCCCCCAGATTCAGTAGATCAGGGATTTTGGATAGGGCACAGCAAGGATGGAGGCTGGAGCTTCCATTGGTAAGACTCAGACATCTGGGGCTGGAGTCATCACTCCAGCTTCTTCACTCACATGTCTACTTCCTGGACTGGGTGATTCAGAGACTGGGCTCAGCTAGGACTGTCAACTGGAACATCTACACATGACCTCTTCACAAGGCTTACACTTCTCACAGCATGACAGCTGGGTTACAGGACTGTGTGTCCAGAGAGGAGCATCCAGAGAATAGCATTCCAAGGGACCCAGGCCAAAACTGCAAGAACTTTTATGATCCAACCTCAGAAGTCATGTGGCATTGCTTCCACAGCACTCTATTTTGATTGAAGCAGTCACAAGCCTGCCCAGTCTCAAAGGGAGAGGACACAGATCCCACTTAGATGGGAAGAGGATCAAAGAATTTGGGGCCATGTTTTTAAAATGTCACAATCCATAACACTATAAGTGACACCCTTCTGAGGGTATCTCAGTGGGCTTACCTATATGATTGCGGGGTGTTATAATCTTAAAAAAAAAAAAAAAAGCCCCTCTTCCCATATTTGATGCCTGAATTCCCAGAGAGAGCTTCAGTCTTTGATCTTGAAGGGATTCTTATTCTAAAACAGCTTCCCTCTACCCTTGTGATTGGCACTATAAGCCTGACCATATGCTTCAGTGTGAAAGGGCTCACCAGATCTTTCCAGAGAGCAGGTATGGCTGAGTCAGGGAGGAAGCACATGGGCCATTGTGTTTTCCCAAAAGTCCATACTGATTCGATGCCTGGGGAAGGGGAGGAAAGAGAAGGAGAGTCCAAAGTCCTGAAGGTCCGAAACAAAACCAAACAAGTTGCCATCAAGTCCATTTCGATTCATGGTGAGCCCATGTGTGTCAGAGTAGAACTGCACTCCATAGGGTTTTCAAAGCTGTGACCTTTCAGAAGCAGATCACTGGGCCTTTCTTCCGAGGTGCCTCTGAGTGGGTTCAAACCATCAAACTTTCAGTTAGTAGTCAAGTGCTTAACCATATGCACCACCCAGGGACTCTGTCCTGAAGGTAAACTTGGCCAATGTCATCATTTAGCCAGAGGCTGGTCCTTCCCATAACCTTCTGCTCTGTCTTCTACCTATACCCCATTTTGGCCCCTCATTCCACTGGCTTCTGTACAACTGGACTCCTATCCAGCCCTGTACCTCTGAGGGTTCTTCCCTGCATCCTGTCACCTAATCCAGCATGACTCTCCCTTTTAGGGGCAAGGGCTCCAAACAGCTGTCTTAGGAGCAGATTCAACATTCTGTTTTCATCTATTCAAACAAGCCTCACTGTGCGCCAGCAGTGCAGGGCATACATAACCCATTCTATATGCTTTAAGCAAATTATAAAATCATGGGGTAGAGGGTATTGGCTGGAAAACAGGAGTCAGTAGGCTTCCAATGGAAGTGCTGAGTTCAAGGACACATAAACACAGCACTATGTTGCAGTGCGAGGATCCAGAGTCACTGCTGCAGATGCTGCCACCACCACAACTACCATTTGACACCTGGGATGCTCATGATCAGATACCGAAACGCGGAGTTGAGATGCCACAACCACCTTTCCACAACTTTACTAGTCAGCAGAAACAGCAGCAGGAAGATGGCCTCCACTCACGTCCATCTTCCAAATCCTGCCCAAATGCATCTATTTGGTGGAACCTAATGCACTCCCAGAGCCCTGGCGGCACATTGGTTAAGAGCTTGGCTGTTAACCAAAATGTCGGCAATTCGAATCCACCAGCTGCTCCTTGTAAACCGTATGGGGCAGTTCTCTTCTGTCCTGTAGGGCTGCTATGAGTCAGAATCGATTCGATGGCAATGGGTTAACGCACTGTAGGAGTCCCTGGGTGGTGCAAACAGTTAATGCGTTCAGCTGCTAACTGAAAGGTTGGAAGTTTGAGTCCACCCAGAGGCACCTCGGAAGAAAAACCTGGTGATCTACTTCTGAAAAATCAGCCATGGAAAACCCTGTGGAGCACAGTTCTACTCTGGCACACATGGGGTCTCCATGAGTCAGAATCAATTCTATGGCAACTGGATTGGAATACATTGTAGATGCAAGAAAGTCAGAGGAGTATGATGTTTGGTTTTCTGGCCTCCACAGCACAGAAAGGCACAAAGAAGAAGCAGGAATGGAAGCTGAGGGCCAATAGACCATACCCGCTATATAGGAACAAGACAGGAGTTTGCTAGATCCATCCCCTTCTCTCCAGGGGTGGGAGTGAGGGAGGCAGAATCCTCTATTCTCTGGGCACCATCAGAACCTTTGGTCTCCCATCTCTCCAGTGTGTGTCTTCTGCTTTAGTTCTTCGCCTATTGCTTTGCCACCTCTGGCGCCATAGATCACCACATGGCCCTCTTGGCTACTCCCTAAGCTGATGCTTTTCTCCATCGGAAGGGGAAGGAGAGGGGGTGAAACAGGTTCCCTTTGCCACCTCATCCCTCAAATCTCCCCAAGGGCACATTTACTATACATGCAAATTTCTTTACATGAGCAATTTCAAGAGGATTACTTCATCTGAGAGAAAATGGTTAAAGTTCCAATTGACTTGGACTTTCCCTTGAGTTTCTCAGAGAAATGTACCGAAAGACATGGGCCTTGCCAAGGAAAGGACTCCTCACACACACAGTTCCCCACTCCCAGCTGCTCTCTTGCCCTCGGGGTCACACTCAGACCATGAGAATCTCCTTACCTCCCCCTCAGACATTCACCCCTTCCCTCAGGAAAATATCTTGCCCCCAGCATCCTTCTCCCTTCATTTTCCTTTATGAAACCCCCAGGTCTGAGTTTTAAAGCCCTAATTATCATCCCAGGCACCAGTGAGGTGGAGAGTAGCAGAAGAGGAGGCAACTCCTTACCACCTAACCTCAAGAGCACTGAGGGAGGGGTTGGGTGGTGTGAATGCAGTCCCATGGTAAACAAGAAACTGAAATCCTTCCATTAAAACCAGTTGCAGTCAAGTTGATCCCAACTCATGGTGACCCCATGTGTGTCACAGTAGAACTGTGCTCCATAGAGTTTTCAGGGACTGATTTTCCAGAAGTAGATTTCCAGGCCTTTCTTCCAAGGGGATTCTGGGTGAACTCCAACCTCCAGCTTTTCCATTAGCAGCCAAGCACCTTAAATGTTGGCACCATCCAGGGACTCCATCCTCCTATTAGTTTCCTTTTCAGTATTCCCACCAGAGGGAGCTACAGACCCATCAGCTGCTTTTCCAATGGCTCTAGACTAGATGAAGATCAGAGCACATCTCCCAGGGACAAGAAGTTCAGTCTAAAGAGATTGAGGAAAGAGCATTTCCAGAATTTGCAAGGCACCTATCCTGCTCCAGGCTCACGGAGTCCCCATTATTCTGCCCAGAGTCCTTTACTTCTTCCTGGTCCCCTGGGGCCTGCTGGAATCAGAACAAGAGAAAGTTTCTGGACTGGATTACCTTCTTTGATTTAGAGCATCCCTATGAAGAAATGAGGGGGTCTTCCCAACTCCCCCTATCACATTTTCAGTATCCTAAGAGCTTACATGGGATGTTTTAGTTGAGACGGGTGAGCACCCCTCTAAGCAACCCCACCTCATTGCACTGGCACGGACAGCAGGAGAGGGGCACGGTAAAGGGAAGTGTTCCAGGTAGGAAGGGCACCTTCTGAGAAGGCCCTGAGGCTGAAAAGGGTTGGACTGCCAGAGGAAGAGACAGAGGTCAGTGCAGCAAGGGAGGGGACAGGGGACATTGTTTGATCTGCTCCCCAGGCTCAACCTCCTCAGACTTCTCCACAAAATGGCTGTGGGTACACAGTGTCCCTCTCCTAAGGCTGGGGGAGGGAAAGAATAGGGTTGCCTCTCCAAATTCCCCCACTTCTTATTGGGGAGGGTGCTGCTTCCCTCAGGCTAGCCCCCATAAGGCAAGTCTAAAGGGCTGAGGTAGCCCTGGGCTGCCTCCCCAGCAACCATTGATCCTTCTCTTTGTAACTTCCCTAATTTTATTTCGGGTGTACATACCTCCCCAAGCAGCCCATGTGCTTTGGGGTGAGCCAATTCCTCTGTGGGTTCTAGGGTGGGCATACAAGGCCATGACCATTTCCCACAATGGTTATGGAGTCAGGATGGGAATATGATCCATCTAGGCTGAGGTGAGTTTTGCTGTGGGTTTCTTGGAAAGTTGCTTCCTCATCCTCCTAGGAGAGCCTCCCAAAGCAGCCCTCCCTCCCAGGACCTAGATCAGAAAGCCATAGCCTGGAAGCTACTATGCCTCTGTAGGCCACATGGGGGTGCCAGTCTTGGGCTGATGATGCATGCACTATACCTATCTGGAGGGGAGACCACAGAGCCCCAAGCCCTGCCATGCTCAGCCCAAGTCCAACCAGCCCTGAGTCCCATCCTTCCTCTGGACTAGCCAGTTAGTTGAGTTAATAAGAAAAAAAACCCAAACCAGTTGCCATCCAGTTGATTCTAACCCATGGCAACCCCATGCGTGTCAGAGTAGGGTTTTCGATGGCTATGACCTTTCAAAAATAGACCACCAGGCGTTTCTTCCAAGGTGCCTCTAGGCAGACTCAAACCACCAACCTTTCAGTTAGTAGCCCAGCGCTTAACTATATGTACCTCCCAGGGAGTCTAGTTGAGCTAATAAACCCCCTTTACTGCTTAACTAAGTCAGTGTGAGTGAGGTATTTCCTTACAACTGAAAGTCTCCTGCTGACCCAGGGTCACTCCCAAAGTCTTCCGCACAGGATTTTGTTCCCCAATGTCTCCCCACTCTCACTGGGAGCCTATTGGACTAGACTCAGAAAGTTCAGACGAGAAGGAAACCCTGCCAGACCTCACCAAGAGAGAGGCAGATCAGATCAGCAGGATCCTAAGTGCTACAGCAGAGCTATGCTGAGCGTCATGTGCACATGGGCCTGGGCGTAGGGGCACTACAAACCCCAAATAAGAGCAGTGTTTGAATGGTGCCTGGGGTTCTGGAGGGGTGTTCCAGGCTGCAGGACCAAGGTGCCCAGGAATGAGGGAGGAGAGAGTTGACACAGTCAGGGAGCTGCAGGCAGCTGGTGTGGCTGGAATGAAAGGAACATGTATGGACAAGATGGGAAGTACAGCCAGAGAGGTGAGCCCAGACTGGGGGTGGGAGTGTAAACTAGGTTAAGGAAGCTGGACTTTACCCAGAGGGAAATGGACAACTTGAAAGGGGTTTCAGGCAATAATGTGATCACAGAGCAACACTGTCCAAGAAAACTTTCTGCAATGATGAAAATATTCTATATCTGCCCCATCCAATATGGTAGCCTCTAGCCACCTGTACTGTTGAGTACTTGAAATGTTGGTAGTAAGACTGAGGGAACAAATTTTTAATTTTATTTAAATTTAATTAATTTAAATGTAAGTAGTCAGGTGGCTAAACAAACAAAAACCAAACCCATTGCTGTCCAGTTGATTCTGACTCATAGGACAGAATGGAACTGCCCCAGAGGGTTTCCAAGGCTTTAATCTTTATGGGGAGCCCTGGTGGCCCAGTGGTTAAGAGCTCAGCTGCTAACCAAAAGGTCGGCAATTCGAATCCACCAGCAGCTCCTCGGAAACCCTCTGGGGCAGTTCATCTCTGTCCTGTAGGGTCGTATGAGTCAGAATCAACGGCAACAGGTTTGGTTTTTGGTTTGAAATCTTTATGGAAGCAGATGGCCACATCTTTTTCCTGTGGAGCAGCTAGTAGGTTAGAACCACCGACCTCTGGGTTAGCAGACAAGTGCTTAACCACTGTGTCACCAAGGCTCCTTACAGGTGGCTAGTGCCTACCAACTGGACAGAACAGCTCTAGACGAAGAACTGGAAGGGAGGAGATTTGGAGGCAGGGGCACAGTAAGGAGCCTATGGAAATGGTCCCAGTACGAGATGATAAGGACCTGAAGTCTTGGCAAGAGGACGGCTCTGCCCAAATTGCAGAATCATGAGCAAATCAATGGTGCTTGTTATTTCGAGCCACTCAGTTTTGGGGCAGCTTGTTATGCCACAGTAGACAACCGAAACAGTAGTTTAAAGCAAAGGGTGGAAGAGATCATCCAGAGGAAAGACAGAGTGAGGATAATGCAGGGCTGGGACTAGGGTGAGGCAAGTGAGGCAGGGTCACACAAGTGCAGGGCTAGATCCTGTCTTTATGTACAATTTTGGTATTTGCTCACCATGGATATTTTGCATTAATTTTTATTTTTTTTTTAATATTGCATTACCAAAAAAATAAATAAATCAAACCCATTGCTGTCGAGTTGATTCTGACTCATAGCAACCCCATATGTTTCAGAGTAGAAGTATACTTCATAGGCTTTTCAATGGTTGTACTCTCACAGAAAGAAACCGTGGTGGCAAAATGGTTAAGCGCTTGGCTGCTAACCAGAAGATGGGTGGTTCAAACCCAGTAGCAGCTCTGTGGGAGATCCTGGTGATCTGTTCTCATAAACATTACAGCCTAGGAAACGCTGTCACATGGGATTTCTATGAGTTAGAATCAACTCAATGGCACACAACAACAATCTTATGGAAGTAGATCACCAGACCTTTCTTCTGTGGTGCTGCTGGGTGGATTCAAACCACCAACCTTTTGGTTAATAGCCAAGCGCAAACCGTCTGCACCACCCAAGGACCCAATATTGCATTAAAACGTGATTTATCTTGATTACTGAGTTTTTGTGTGTGTCCGAGGTGAGTACCTCGCTTTCCTCACCTTGGTCCCAGCCATGGGAGAGAATGCTTCCACTGATGACAAAGGAGGTAGAGTCAGCAACCAGCACTGAAGAGGCCAGAGAGGTGACAGAGTGTACCTCTGCAGAGCCAAGAGAGGGAGGAGAGTTTAAAGAAAGAGTGGGCAACACACAGAGTCAGTGCGTCAGTGCCAGGTGCCTTTGGAGGCAAGGCACAGACTCCCTGGGTGTGCCAGTGAGAGGTCCCTCCTAGACTGAACCTTAACTAAACAAGACAGAAGCTTTGTGAGACATTTCCAAGTCGGACTATTTTCCAAAAGGGTTACTTATTTTTTAATAATAAAAGAATTCCATAGAGCATCTGTTCATTTCCATTATGTTAATCCAGCAACAGAGCCACAGTGACAACCTCCAGCCAGAACCCCAGCGGCCAGTGTTACGACTCATAAATTAAAGTTCAAAATGTATAATGTGATAAAACATACCAAGGTAAGCTCAGATTAATCTAGTAAAACATTATCAATCTCTCAGCCACCACAGCCAACTTCCCCACTGAGACAGCGAATCATGCCTGCAGGCTCCCTCATCCTGGCCCCAGTGTCCTCCCTGCAGCCAACAGCCCAGGCCACTGACTCTGGTCTCTGGGTCAGTTCATTTTAGGCAGCAAAGTTGCTGGGCTGCTGTAGAGATGGGCCAAATCAAAGCAAACAAAAAAGCTCTGTGAGGAATGGGCATTCTTGTGACAATCATGCCAAAGAGAAACCAGCCAAAATCCATTGCGTTGCCAGAACCACAGAGTACGTGAAACTTTAGGAAAAATAGTTGTGGCAAAACTGAAATTCCGAGACCACACTTGCATCCTGTATAAAATTCTTGAACATATTTGGCCATTGCTCCAAGTGGGGGGTTGTTTCATGGAAGTAGTAGTTTCAAAATGTGTTTTTTAAATCCATCTCTGGGGGGGAAATGTGAATTTAAATTTAGTAATGTGGTATTACAATCCTTGAAAATAAAATTAATTTAATACTGTTGTTCTGACGAAGTAGGGGAAACGCATTATAGGAAGTGCCATCATCTAATTATTTTTCCAAAATGTTTCTTGTCTTCCAAAGGAAGGGTTTTAAAACAACATTTCCCAAGTATATTTGTTGGAATGGTTGTTCCATGAGATGCTGCTTAGAAACAGAAGGAGGAGGAGAAAAGAATTCTTGGTTAAATCTGCTTGGAAATCTTCTGACCCTCTCTTTTTTTATTCATCATAATAGGGGCATAGCGATGCCTCTTACCACCACCCGTCTTTAGTTTGTCATACTATGATGGCTTGCATGTGGCTGTGATGCTGGAAGCTATGCCACCAGTGTTTCAAATACCAGCAGGGACACCCATGGTGGACAGGTTTCCAGACTAAGACAGATTAGAGAGAAAGGCCTGGCAACTTACTTCCAAAAATTAGCCAGTGAAAAACTTATGAATCACAACAGAACACTGTCCAACTCGCTTGCTTTGGACACATCATCAGGCAGAATCGATAGCTAGAGGAGGACATCATTTTTGGTGAAGTAGAGGGCCAGTGAGGGCAAGGGAGACCCTTGGTGAGATGGATTGGCACATTAGCCACAGTGATGGACTCAAATATGTCAGGGCAATTGTGAGCATAATGGAAGACTGGGCAATAGTTGGTTTGGTTGTACATAAGGTCGCCATGAGTCAGAGCAGACCTGATGACAGTTACCTATGATCTATCTATCTGTGATCATTAAGGTTGTGTGTCAATTTGGCCGGGCCATGATTCTCAGTGGTTTGGCAGTTATGATGTAGTTTGGCAGTCATATAATGATGTAATCACCTCCATGATGAGATCTGATATAATGTGATGGGATCTGCTGTGAATAGCCGATCAGCTGAAAGCGAGTCTCCTTGAGGGTGTGGCCCACATCCAATATAGGTGGACTTTCTGGCAAGACTGGCAGGCTTTTGCTTGCTCTGGATCCTGCAGCTGGCCCCTGTTCATCTGACCTCCGGTTCTTGGGACTTGAACTAGCAGCTTATCTGCCAATCTTGGGATTCGTTAGCCTCTGTAGTCGGTGAGCTAGGCCTGCCAGCTTACCTGCCAATCTTGGGATTTGTCAGCCTCCACAGCCTGTAAACCAGATGCCTGTTGTCTGACCTGCCAATCTTGGGTTCACCAGCCCCTGCAGTTATGTGAGTTATGAGATGCCTCCAGCCTGACCCATGGACTTGGGACTTTCTAGTCTCCACAAGTTGATTCCAACTCATAGCAACCCTATAGGACAGAGTAGAACTGCTCCATAGAGTGTTCAAGGCTGTAATCTTTACAGAAGCAGACTGCCACATCTTTCTCCCAAGGAATGGCTGGTGAGCTCAAACCATTGACCTTTCGGTTAGCAGCCAAGTGCTTAACCACTGCACTACCAGGACTCCTTATCTATCTATCTAATGCCTCTTAAAAGAACTACAGTAAAGAAGCCTGCTTAACTTTGCTTAATATAATAATTTCCAAACATATTACACCAAGGAAATTTTTTTTTTTTTTTTCAAATAGCACCTATTACAATCCCTTGGAGCTAGCAGACCAAGGAACCCACTTTAAGAAACACTGTCTTAGCCACTAGGAGAGGGGAAGTGGATCCTAATACCCTGCTCTCTACCAAATGGTTTTGAAATATTCATCATTTCTCTCAAATGACAGAAGATGAACTATTGCTTCTATTTTTAATTCATTCCCCTGAAATTCCTGTAACATTTGGTACTTGATGAAGACATTTTAAACAACAGAATGCATTCAAAATTGGGAACTCATGGCAGGCACATTGCTCTATTTACCAGCCACCCATGCATTTGAAGAAGTGGTTGATTCTGCCTCCAGAACCTCTGGAATACCCTCACAAGTACCAGAGAAAGCAGTTCACGTTAAAATCAATTACACAGCTGTGTCCCTCTTCACCCAGTTACACATGGAAAAAAACCTGCTTATCTTTTTTTGCAAACCATGAAGTGTGATGCCTAAGACTTGACAGTACTGAAAAGTCTTCTGGAATTCTTTTATTTCCTCACAGAACTTCATTGCTGCTAAATCCTACAGATGTACATGACAATGGCGGTAAATCTCCCAACTGTCCCCCTTAAACTCTGCTGCCATTTCTTGGCGCAGTGGTTACAACTCTCAGCTGCTAACCGAAAGGTCAGCGGTTTGAAACCACGAGCCAGTCCGTGGCAGAAAGATGTAGCAGCCTGCTCCCATAAATATTACAACCTTGGAAACCCCATGGGGGCAGTTCTACTCTGTCATATAGGGTTGCTATGAGTCAGAATTGACTCGATGACCATGGGTTAGCTTTGGTTTTTGGAACGTTCACACTAGCAACATATTGTATGATCAAGTCCAGTGTGTCTCTGTTAGATTCTAGCACATTTCTGGGAGTTAACACATATTTTGCTCCAGGAAGCTAATGGATTAGGATGCGTTTATAGTTTCTCCTTCCTCCCTACCCTGTGATCAAAGAAGAAATTTAGGGGACGATGCCATGCATTTAAAAATATATTTCCTAACGGACCTCTATGTGCAGTGAGCAAAACAGCAAAAATCCATATCCTAACAGAGCTGACATTTGAGCAGATGGCTCAGGCAGAGATGTTTCCAGCTAAAACAGTGGCTCTTATAATGAAAACCAGTCCAAAAAGGAGGCAAATCTACCTTTATCTGGGTTGTTATTTTGCAAGGAGTGGGTTCAAAGTCGTGAAGAGGAGGGTTCACATAGACTTCCAACTTGAAATGAAAAGTACCTCTTGTGGTAGTGCAGGGGTTGGCCTTCAGATTGCTCAGGAGGACAGACTCCAACAGAAAAAGGTGGAGCTGAAGCTGAAATCCTCTGTGTCTCCCACTGTGGAAACAGCAGGTGCTCAGGCTGAGGCTGCCTCCACGGACAGATGGCAACCTGAAGCCTGGGGCAGCAGATTTGCATGTGGCAAGGTGGCTGTGAGAGGGACGCAGAGGGGACAGTGAGACAGAAGTGTTAGGGAACCTTGCATGGCACAAAGGAAGGAGTTAGTAGGGTCAAGTCACCCCGTATAGTTTAATCCTTCACTAAAATACATCCTGGGCCTCCAGTGAAGTTCAGTGTGTATTGGGCCAGGAGAGGATGGTGGCCAGGGACAGGAACAGTATTCAGGAATAAGCTGCTCCACTTGCTGGCCGTCTGTGGATTCTTGGATGAAAAAATCTCTGGCCCATAGACAGCTCACGAGACGAGCTGCCCAGGCTGTCCTCTTCCCAGTGTATTGATGGCACTGCTGTGCTGTCTCTCACGGCTCCCGTACCTGACCCTCGTCATTTCTGGTTTACTCTCTGTGTTTGGTAGAGCACGTTCTTTGCTGGCTTCCTGAAAACAACATACAAAAAAAAAAAGGAAATACTATTTCCATCGATCCAGAAGTAGATCGCCAGATCTTTCTTCCACGGCACTGCTGGGTGGGTTTGAACCACCAACCTTTAGGTTAGTAGTCAAGCGCAAACACTTTGCACCACCCAGGGACCTAGGAAATGTACCAGAGAGGTACATTTTCTGGCTGTCTGTGGAGGTCATACTTCTGCTGCAGCCTGTCCCTCAAGGTCATTCATCCTCCCCAGCCAGAATGGGACCCTTGGGGGCTTCCACCTCCTCTGAGCCTCTCACTGCCGTGCCAGGCATGTCCTCTGAGCCTCCCGATCCCCGAGCTCTCATCATTGCATCCTTGCTCACTGTACACCAGCTCCTTGGGCCTCTCTTCTTCCTTAAACACACCAGGCCTGCTCCACCCTCGGGACGGAACAAGTGTTGTTGTTGTTCCACTGCCAGGAATGCTTTTCCCCCAAATATCTCTATTGCGCTTTCTCAGGTCTTTGCTAAGATGTCACCTTCTCAGTGACCCTACTTAAAATTTCACCTTTCCCCCACACTGTCCATGCACCTCCCTGTTTTGATTTTTTCCATAGTACTTATTACCATCTGATAGACGCTATTCTTAAGTATTTATACAGTTTGTCATCAGTCTCACCTCGCAGGAATGCAAGCTGCACAAGGGCAGGGATCTCTGTTCTGTTCTCTGCTTTATGTATCCTCAGTGCCTAGAGCAGTGCCTGGCACATAGTGACTACTTTATAAATACTAATGAGTGAATGAATGAATGAAACCTATCATGCCTCCACTGAAGACTTGGTGCCTGGCTGCCAATCCACCTCACAAAACTTCATTGCTGCTAAATCCTGGGTACCTTTGGTGAAGGATGGATGAACCAGCCAACACAATGCCCTTTATCACAGTCACCTTCCACTCCACCTGAGCAACCCACACTCCTCACCTTCAACTTTGGCACTCCCTGGAGTCATCCCATCTGGACCGGCACTGAGGCTAGACCAAGGACCTGGCTATCTTGGGTGCAGGCACCTCCTACAGAAGCTGGAAGCAGTTGTGATCCAAGAAGTGAGAACAAATGGCAGTGAAAGAAAGAAGCCAAGTCCTGTGCCAGGGAAGCAACATCACTTGCCCACAGGTCTGAGGGCAGGTGAGCCGGATGGAGGAGAACAGAAATAGAATGGGAATCAGGGCTGGGGGGAGGGGAGAGTCAAGGCCAAATGGTTGAGGACAGGGGCTGTGCAGACATCCAGTGGTCAGGTCTCATCTTGTTGGGTGAGTGCTGATGAGTGTGGGAGGGTTAGCCAGCATCAAGGGGCAGGCCAGAGAGGACTCATCCATCCACCCTTCCCAGGCCTCTCTATAGAACATAACCCTTCATTCATTCAGCACATATTTACTGAGCACGTACTATGTGCCAGGCACTATGAAGGATCCTAGAAAGACACCAGTGAGCAAACACAGTCACCATCCCTATTCTCACAGAACTTACAGAACTTCAGGGAATAGACACCAAGTGCATAATTAAATATGTGAAAGGAGACTCAGTGGGGCAGTCCAGGGTGCTATGGGAATGCCTGATGGGGACTCCATTAATTTGGAGGGGAGTCAGCAACTTCCCTGAGGGAGTGAGCTCTCAGAAGTGAAGGAAGAGAAGGGAGTCAGCCAGGCAACGAGCAGAAGGGATGAGAAAAACATTTCTGAAGGCTCAGAGAGGAGAAGACTTGAAATGGCAGAGGACATGAGGGACAGTGGCAAGAGATGACGTGGGAGGAGTAGGAACTCGTGAGAGTAATAGCTTAGGGACCACGGAAAGATTTCTGTACTCTGTCCTACAAGCAATGGGAAGTCATGCTGGGGAGAGGGTGTGTTAAACAGGGAAGTGGCTGGACAAGATATTCCTTCTAAAAAGAGCACTTTGACGATAGTGTGGAGAAGGGATGGGCCAGGCAGCACCAATGGACATGGGAGGCCAGTGAGAGGTGACCGTGCCTCCCTGAGGATCATGGCTGGGGAGCTGGAACAAAGTTTTCTGAGAGGTGGAATGGCCCATATTTAGTGATGGACTGCTTGTGGAAGGGGAGGGACAGGGGGATCGAGGACAACCACTAGGGAGAAAGTGGTGCCATTCACTGAGAGCTGAGAACACAGCAAGAGAGACACTTCTGGAGGGAAGATGATGCACTTAGAATAAAAGCTGCTCCTTCCAAAGGGAGGAGTGTGCTATCAGCTATCACAGTATAGGGAGAGCAACTAGGGTCACATAACAACGTATGCATAAATTTTTGTATGAGAGACTAACTTGAATTGTAAACTTTCACTTAAAGCACAACAATAAAATTTTTTAAAAAGCTGCTCCTCCCTGTGAGCCTCCATGTTCTGGCCCAGCCTTCATCCCTCTCGTTCATTAAGCTCCTGCCACATTAGCCTCCTCTTGGTTCCTCAGACCATGCCAAGCTCCTTCCCACAAGAGACCTTGGCGCCCTGTGTCCATCTGACAGGAACACTCTGACCCAGGCCTTCGCCTGTCTGAGCTCTTCTCATAGGTCAGGTTTCGACTCAAATATCCCCCTCCAGAGAAGAGCTCCCTGACCATCTTCACCTTGCGTCAACCTCAAGTCACTCTCTACCCATTGTCCTGTGTGATTTTCTGCATCGCACAATCACTCTCTGAAATGACCTCATTTAAAGATCACAGCCAAGAAAAGCTATGGAGCAGAGTTCTATTCTGTAACACTTGGGGTCACCATGAGTCAGAACCGACTCCACAGCAATGGGTTTGGTTTTTTTTGTTTGTTTGTTTGCTTCTTTGTTTGTTTTAAATTCTTTACACAAGAGTCCCCGGTGGTGAAACCACTTAAGCACTGGACTACTAACTGAAAGGTTGGCGGTTCGAACCCACCCAGAAGCACCTTCGAAGAAAGGCCTGGTGATCTGCTTCTAAAAGGTCACAGCCATAAAAACCCTATACAGTGCAGTACTACTCTGACACACATGGAGTCGCTATGAGTTGGCATCAACTCGATGGCAACTGAGTTACACGTTGATCAAACTTCCCTTCCCCCAAGAATGTAGGCTCTGAGGGCACGGACCTCTCTGTCTTGCGTACAGTGTATTTTACTCCAGTGCCTAGACCAGTAGTAGCTGCTCAATAAGTATTTGTGGAATGGATGAATTACTGAATGAACGAATGTGGCATTCAGGAGCCAGGGTAGACTGAGGCTACAGATTTCAGAGCCACGAGCATAGAGATTGCAATTCAATCTCCAGGAGAAGGTAAGGCCACCCAGGGGATGAGAGCAGGATACAAGGAAGGCCCAGGACAGAGGCCTGAGGAACACCACGTGCAAGGGTCAGGAGCAGAAAAGGAAGGGCTGGCAAAGGACTCTCAGAGAGAGGGAGGGTAGGAAAGGGAAGAGGCAAACAAGACCTCCCCAAGGCACAGAGCTAGGAGCTGGGGGAGACTTGATTCAAACCCATCAGGCACTCCAGAGTCCAGGCTCCCAAGCCCTGAAGTCCACACCCTCTTGTTTGAGTTTCACAAAGTGTGTACTATCACTATCCTATTTTACCAGTGAGGGAGAGAATTTAAGGCACACAGTAAGTGGCATGCCCAGGAGTTGAACCCAGACAGCAGTGTTGTGATGCCCACTGTCTCAGCCACTCTACTCCGTAGCACCAAGCTTCCACAGAAGCTGCCACAGGAGCCCTGAAGGGCTGAGAGGAGGGCCAGCTACAGCATAAGTGGTCAGGATGGTCAGGACAGCAAACCAGATGAGAACTGAAAATGTCCTTTGGAGGAACCACCTCAGGGGTTGGTGACTTGGTGGTCAGCCAAGCTGGAGAGGAAGGAATGAAGAGGAGGTGAGGAAGTCAGGCTGCAAGCATGGGTATCTCTCTTGAGAAGTTTGGCTGTAAAGGTGGAGTGAGCCAGATAGTAACTAGAGGAGGCAAAAGAGGGTTATTTTAAGGCAGAAGAAACCTGAGTGTGTTTCTATGCAGGAGCCAGCAGAGAAGGAGCAATTAAAGAAACAGGGGTAAAGGAGGAGAATCAGCAGGCCTGGACCCTGAGGAGCGGGAGGGGGATGGAGAGGTGGAGAGCATACCCTCAGTACAGAGCAGGCAGTCCTCTCCCATGGACACGTGACGGGAAGAACCTGGTTCCAGAAAAGGTAGTTGTAGCTGCTGTCTGGAGCCAGAAGTGGAGGGTGTCCTCGTCTGCTGGCTTTCCTTTTCTATGAGAAGTAGGAGGTGAGGGCATCTGAGCAGACTGCAGGGGAGATGGGAGGGTTGGGGGTTCTGTGAACAGGGACGGTTTGGAGTAATGCAGCATTAGAACTGGCTGGAGTGGTGGTCAGGCAGTGGTGGGGTCCAGTGGGGGCTGGTCACCGTTCTTAAGGCCTTTAGTCTGTCCAGGGGTGTGATGTCTTTGGGGGCACTCAGTAGTCCAGGTGTAAGTTCAAAGAACAGTTGCAGTCATCCTGGGCTGAGGTTCTACCAGGAGGGTTCTATGGAAGGAGTTACATTAGGATATAGGCAAAAGAGTGATTGATGTAATGGGCTATGAGATCTCTGTTAGTTACCAGTTGTTGTTAGGTGCCAGAGAGTTGGTTCTGACTCACACAACCCTATGTACAACAGTGTCTGGTCCTGCGCCATCCTCACAATCATTGTTATGCTTGAGCCCATTGTAGCAGCCACTGTGTCAATCCATCTCATCAAGGGTCTTCCTCTTATTTGTTGACACTCTACTCTACCAACTACGATGTCACAGTACCTAGTGCTACTGTAACAACAATATCACAATGAGTGGCTTTAAAGCACAGAAATTTATTGTCTCAGCAGTTCTGGAGGTCAAAAGTCTGAATTCAGGACATCAGCTCTAGGGGAAGTTTCCTCTTTGTCTCTCTCACCTTCTAGTACTGCCAGCAATCCTTGGCATTCATGGGCTTATAGATGCATCTGCCTCCATTTTCACATGGCGTCTTCCCCCTGTGCATGTCTGCGTCTAGTCTGCTCCTTTTATAAGCCACCACTCAGAAGGGGTTAGGTTTAGGACCCACCCTACTCTGGGATTACCTCATTACATAACAAAAGAAAACCCCTATTTCCATAGAAGGTCATATTTACAGGTACAGGGGTTAGGACTTCAACATAATCTTTTGAGGGATACAATTTAATCCATAACAATATCTAAACTGGAAGGGGAGGGAAGTGGGGATGAGGGAGCCTGAGGGATACAGAGGAAGTAGAGGTGGATGAGGTCAAGGGACCATAGTGAAGATGACTGGATGAGCAGGTTGAAAGAATAGAAGTGGAAGCCATAAAACACAGCATCTGAATTAGGGATTTCAGAGGAAGAGTAGTTCTGAGGGGTGACCAGGTGGAACTTGCTGAGACTGTGGAGAGAGTGGCCAAGGTAGGAAGGGCTGAACACGAAGAAAGAACAAGAAGCAGGAGGTGGCCAGGTGGAGAGAATGAGTGTGCACCAGATATGAAATTCCTCAGTAAATTCAGACCACAGGAAGGGACTAGGAGTCCCTGGGTGGTGCAAACAGATAACCTGCTGGGCTAACTGAAAGGTTGAATGTTCGAGTGCCTCCAGAGGTGCCTCAGAAGAAAGGCCTGGTGATCTACCTCTGAAAAATCAGCCATTGAAAACCCTGTGGAGCACAGTTCTGCTCTGGCACCCATATGGGTCACCTTGAGTCAGAGTCAGCTCGATGGCAACTGGTTAACTGGTATGGGAAGGGATCAGAAGTTGGTATCAATGAACACAAGTGCAGGGGGGGAAGAGAAGGGTGGGGGATACCCAGACAGTATGTGCCTCAAATGAGAGGAATAGGGGAGAATTGGGGATGTGAGGGCCCCTGAGTCCAGCTCCCTGCTCTCTGAGGAAAGGCAGGGGAAAGGGTGCCCTCGGAGGGGAGCCAGAGGGAAGAAGCTGTTGATCCTGGGGGGCAGCACCAGGGGGTCCAGAGGGAGGAAAAGAAGGAAGAGGGGGGAGTCAGAGAAAGAGCAGAGCACTGTAAGCAAGACTGAAGACCAAAAGAGCTCCTGCAGTGTCCCGGGGCCCAGGCAGAGGAGTCGGGGTGTGGGGGATGTGGTTGAGTGTCAGCCCTCCTGGCAGGATGCAGGACTCTGGCCTCACAGAAGGCAGCTGGGGCTGGAAGGGAGCCCCAGAGCCATGGATGAGGTTCCTTCTTGTGTTTGTTTTAATTTTTATTGTTTTATTTTGCATAGGTGATGCATGCGTGTGATAAAGCATTTATACGATACAAAGGAGAATATTGTAAAAAAAGAAACCCATCCCTCTCCTGCCCTCGCTGGCTCAAAGGCAACCATGTTACTACTCTCCTGTGTACAGGGCTCCTTCTCCCCTGGCCACGGTGGGTGGCAGGGGGACTCAGGCGGGCTGTGTTGTCTGACAAGAAGTCTTCCCTACTTCCTCCCTCCAAGGTTCAGTGCTCAGTTACTCAGGCCAGAAACCAGGGCCTTGTCCTCGCTGCCTCCCTCTCTGTCATCCCTCACATCCAACTAGTGACCAAAGCCTGTATTGAAAATATTGTGTGGATCTGTCCCTTTTCCCTCCACCCTAGTCCAGGCCACCACCAATTTTGCTGGTGTTTTAATAACAGCCTTCTTTCTATCTCTTTACCTCCAGCCTGCCCCTACCCCCAGTCTACCCTCTAATTTCCTAAGATCCAGATCTAACCATGTCACTTCCCAGCTCGAAATCTTCCAGACACCTCAATGCTCCTGGGATAAATTCTAGTTCCTCTCCAGGCTGGCCCCTGCCGATCACTCCGGTCTCAACCCCCTTCACAGTTCCGGCTCTAATTGTCCTGCTGCTAACACACCCCTTGCCCCACGCCTCTCTGTGCCCCTGCCCGGAATGTTCTCCCTCCCCTCCTGCATCAGGCGAATGCCCATTCATTATGCCACCTCCTTTATGAGTTCTGCCAGCTCCCCAGCAGGGTTTATTACCCTCTGCCCTTGGCTCTGTTGGCGCTGTGCTTCTCATTGTCTATTTGAACTTCACTTTGGTGGGCACCACTCTTTACTAGACCAGGAGTTCCTCAAAGACAGGGGCTCTGTCTCGTTCACCTCCTCATCCCAGTTCCCAGAGCATGCCTGGCACAGAGCGGTCACCCAATACGCATGGAAAATACGAATAAACCAAGTGTTCCTACACACAGGGTGGGTGGTTCTACACCTCTTCACTCCCCTGAGGATGGTCGGGTTCAGGGAAAAGAATGACGTCACACAATACTCACAGTGTTGTGGTGTGCCATCAAGTTGATTCTGACTCACAGAGACCCTACAGGACAGAGTAGAACTGCCCCATAGGCTGCAATCTTTACAGGAGCAGATTGCCAGGTCTTTTCTCCCACAGAGTCACTGGTGGGTTTGAACTGCCAACCATTCAGTTTGCAGCCGAGCACTTAACCATTGTGCCACCAGGGCTCCTAATTACAATGTAGAAAGCCCTAATCCATGTGCAAGCGCATTATCTGTATGATCTTCCCAAGCACATTGCTGCCTCCGTTTTACAGATGAAGAGACTGAGACTCAGGGAGGTTGACAATCTAGAATTCGGTGCACACGCTCACAAAATCCACTCTCATCTCAAAGCACCCTCAAAGCTCAGGCTGGACTCTCCTCAGGCTCCAAAAGTGACTGGCTGAATGAAGAGCTGTTCTTGCCCACACTGGCCACACGAGGGCAGCCGAGTGCTGGTGTGAGAGGCACTATCCACGCCCCACCCACCCCACCCCACCCCACCCCCCCCACCCCACCCCACCCCCCCCACCCCACCCCCCCACCCCCGTCCAAACTCCTCGCTGCCCAGAAAGATTTGGATGTGCTCGCTGAGGGAGGAATGGCCAACACTGAGGAGAGACCAGGGACAGGAGCCATGTCAATGGGGCTGCTATTTCAATATCTGCTAGAAACAGTTAAAACTGGAGAGAAAGAGAAGGAAAAAAAAGAATTCTAAGAATCAAGGACTAGAAACAGACTGTATACCCCAAATTTGCATCATCAGCATATTTAATAACAAGCCACAGGAAGTGGTGGGGTGTTGGTGGGGTACCCAAGACCTGCAAATGGGTAACACTGACGCACAGCCCTCAGTAAGGACAGGGCACTGGCCTGTCAGGCCATTGCTGCCCTGCAGCAGGGACAACAGGACAGGGACTGCATTCATGTCCTCACAGGCCCAGTGGGCAGAGAGCATGGCCAGAGTCTGCTGCACAAAGCATCTGGGCTGTGTGGTCACTTCGGTGCCCGGGACATGCAGCAGTCACCAAGGGAGCTCATTCATCCCTGGAGAGCTGACCTCCCAGACCCAGACCCACGAGTACTTCAGAGAGGTGAGTGAAGCAGTTCAGAGGCAGTAGCTAGGTGCAAAGATCCCAGGTTGAGGTCTCACCACAATCCAAGTCTCTCCCAGTCTGTCATCTGCACCAAAGATGGCAGGAGTTGCCCAGGGTAGTAGGCTGGAGGGAGTGCTGTCTGGGAGGCAGACCACACAAGGTCAGGAATCTGTAAGAGACAGCCACCCCCCGACCCCCATCTTTGCTGGGAAAGGTGCTGTACTATGTGGAAACTGAGGAATGGATTCCATAAACCTGTGGCAGCCTTTTCCAGCTTAGCGTGAAACTCAGCGGGTGGAGGGAGAGCAAGGCAAGATCCTAAACCATCTGTCATCCCAGCTCTTCCCCCATGGGCGGCCCAGACTAATGGGGGTGGGGGTGGGGGCTCAAGGCTTGCTGGGAGTCCAGATGCTGGCTTCCCTCTCTGGTGCTCAGAACTGCACCCATTCCCCCACCTCACTCCCAGCTGGAGCATGGGAGAGGGGATAAGAGCAGCAGCACCCATTTCCCAACTTTCTAAATTCTTTTCCTCCCCACTCAGCCTGACAGCCTTGACCAAGGTCAGTGTTCCAAAGCAAGCATCTCAGTATCTTCCCCCAAGAACACTGAGGTCCCCGGCTCACCTCACACTCGACTCTCTAAGCACTGAGCTGAGGGGACAGCAAAGGCAGGAAGTTGGATGCAGAAAGTCTTTTCTTGCTCCCACCCCAGCTCCCCCGCCAGCCCTGTCCCAGGTGTAAGCAGACACGATGATGCTGGGGGCCCCGCCCTTCCCACCACCAAATCTCTCTACACCCCTAACACTGCCTGGACTTGAACCCAAAGGCCAAACCCAAAAGCCATCACCCTTTAGCTCTGGCCCCCCTGCTCTGATGCTTGGATTTTTCTTTTCTTAAATGTATATTCCAGCTGACCCTCTGAGTCCATCCCATCCCTCAGGATCAGGCCAACAAAGCAGAGCCCAGCTGACTGGGAGCTGCTCCCTGGCATCTGGGAGACTGCTGCCAGCAGCAAGAAGGCATCGAATAAGTCCGCTGGGGAAGGGGGCAGTAACTACAGGGGTTTTGGGTTCAAGTCCCTGAAACTGGATGACAAGTGTATGTGTGTATATATCTGTGGGAGAGATAGGTTCATTCTTTTGCAGAAAGGCTGTATTTTTTCATCAGCATCTCAAAGGGGATCAGGAAGGGGGTGGTGAAGAGCAAGAGGGGCAACCCAAGCGGAGGAATGAGCCCCTAGTTTGGGGTCAGAAGTCCCAGGGCTCAGTTCCAGCTCTGCCTTTCACTTGAACATGTGACTTAGTCTCTGAGCCTCAACTTTCCCATTTGTAAAATAAAGGGGTTCACAGTGGGTCTGGAGACTCCTCTAGCCTAGCCGGGGAAGGAGTGAAGGGCGCAGGGTCCAGCTAGGAGCAAGGGTTAGAAAGCAGCAGAATGTATCAGGCAAGAGGGATGGAAGAACCTGGATTCAAGAAGAGGAGGTCGTCCCTACTCCCTCATCCAGGACACAGCAAAGTAATGTCCCCTTGGCCAGCCTGGCTGCTCTTATACCAGGAGCAGTAACACACACACTTCTCACTGTCCTAGACAGCCCTCTGTCCGGGGCTGGAGGGGGGATGGCGCCCCTGAGGTGAGAAATCCACAGCTCAACAAGGCCAGCGTGGCACGGCTGCCCAGGATTAGTGCCAAATCCTGGGCTGCTCTGTGTAGGGATCACACGTCGTCAGCTTCACAGCTGCTTAGCTGCACCCTGCCCACACACACCCTTGCCCTCCCCTTGCCCCTCACCAGCCCCTCCTCACAGGCACCCAGCCTGACTCGCTTCTCAGAGGGAGACAGGGAACCTGTCTCTGCCACTGGCAAGCAGAGGACAGGCTCTGGGGCAGGGGGCAAGATGTGTCAGAGTCAATCCCTACAAACACCACCACCCACAGAAAACCCTCAGGAGCAACTAGATACAAAACTAAACAGAGGGCGAGGACAGTGAAGGCTTCTCCCTGCCCAAACCTAGTGGCTCTGCCAGAGGTGGTCTTGGCCTGGAGGTATCTTTTCCTTTGGGCCACCCGCCCTTCCCTCCAGATGGCTCCTGTCCTTGGACAGACAGAGGCAGGAGACCCAGACGGAGCCCACACAGCTGCAAATCCTCAGCCCCAGCTTCCTGGAGCAACGTGCTCCTGAGGCCCCCCAGCTGCTGGGAACCTTGCCATCCACAGCCACCCTACCCTCCTACACACACACACCCCACCAGCACCACCACACCAAGCTCCTTGCTCCAGGCTACATTTCTTCCCCCAACCTGAGCGAGTGGCTATGAGAGGGGGCCTCAGCACACCTCCCATTCCCCAGGGTCATCTTGGCCCCTAGCTCTGCCCTCAGACACACCCCAGTGCCTGCCTCAGAGGAAAGTAACAGTGAGGAATCTTACTCAAACTTCCTTCCAGGGAAAAGGCCTCAGGAAGGACAGGACAGGAGGAGGGAGTTGAAGCCAAACACTGTGTTATCCAAGTTTTTGTGCCAAGTCTCTCCTGGTCTCCCAGCATAGCAGGGCTGGGCTCGGTCACTGCTGAGTTGGGCCTTAGTACCGGGGTGAGCCAGGGAGACAATGCAGGAAGCAGGGGAAGGCATGGGGCCAAGGGAAGAAGGGCTCCAGAGCACTGTGGCCCCTCCACAGACTGAGCCTCCCTCCTCGTTGATCTGCCCTGCCTTCCCTCTCCCCGGCCCTGAGCGCCGGGCCCTGAGCACCAGGCCCACAGTTAACGTCCATTCCTAGGAGGACAGAGATGGGACAAAAGGCGAAGGGCAACTGCTGCTGCACAGAGACAAGCAGGACAGTGAGGGAGGGGCAGCCTCTTCCCTTCGAACCCTGCGCACCTGGGGTAGCTGCAGGCCCCACCTCCTGTGGATTTACAGCCAGGAACTAGAGCCGCTGTAAAGCTGATTCTCCAAAGATGGTTTTCCTAGCTGACCCCTGAGGAGCGCCCCTCAATAGAGGTTACCCCCTACCCACCCCCACCCCCACCCCCACCCCCCTCCAGTCCCCTTCCCTTCACGCCAGCAGCGAAGCTGATTCTCTCACCTGTAGGCACGCCAGCTTCTGGGGAGGGTCCCGAAGCCTCAGCTTTGTAGCAACGGTCGGGACGCTCCTGGTGGCACCAGGGGGCCCAAGAGCCTCCCCCTCGCTGTCCGGCACCGAGTCCCAGGTCACTACCCTCGAGCACAGCCAGATGCCTACAAGTCATCGTCGCCTCCGCTGGCGCCGCCGGGCTCGGCCTCGCCCAACGCGCGCCGCTCGTGGGCCAGCAGCGCAGCCAGGCTCTGGGCACGAAGGAGAAGACCGCCACCCAGGAACAAGATCCCACAGAGCACGAGCAGCGACAGCACGCCCAGCACCGCCGCCTGCACGGCGCGCGGGCTCTCCGGGGGCTCCGGCAGCGCCCCTGACTGGTTACAGCAGGCGCTCAACCAGACGCCCCGGGCCGCGGCGCCCGCCTGCGAACCGTTCATGCTCCCGCGCAGGCTGCCCAAATGTGCGCTCGACTGCCAGAGGTGCGGGAGCGCGGGCTGCCGGGAGGGCCAGCGACCCAGACGGGGAGGGACCCGAGGGGCGGATCCCAGGCGCCTTACCCACCACTCCTTGCCCTGCAAGGTCAAGCTCTTCCCAAAGAAAGAGGGCTCCTCCAGTATGGACTACAGTCCCTTCTCAAGAGACCCTCACTCTCAGGGCTAGGGTATTCTCCTCCTAAGGTCCACACACCCACTCATGCGAATGTGGCTCCTGTTCCCAGCCAGCCCTGTCTCCAAGATTCTCCCTCTGCCTTGGGTAAGGAGGCCTAAAGGCTGCGCCTCCCTCAGAGCCTAAAAAGATCCTCCAGACGTCCACACCTGGCCCTGGCTCAGGGGCTACGAGGAAGGGCCATCCCCATCCCTGGGCTTTTTGTTCCTGGGACAAAGCTCAATACACCTAGGTGGCCCAGGTGGCTACTGGGACAGGAGGCAACGAGACACCTCCAGGACCTGAGTGATTCACATCCTTCCTCCCCCATCATCCCCTTTGGGAGCCTCCTGGGACCAGACAAACAGGTCAGTGCTTCCTTCAGCCTCCACAGCAGGGGGAGATGAAGGCTAGAGTAGGGGGGTTTCAAAGCCTACCCTCAATCCTTTTCTCAGGCCCCATAGGCCAGGGAGAATCCTGTTTACAGGCCAGTGGGAGAGCACAGATTTGAATCAACAGGCTCCCATCCTGACCTTGAGTAAATCCGTCCCTCCCGTCCACTCTGACCACCCCCTGCTCAGGGTAGCTCAAGAAATCACAATGCCAAAAGGGATGGGGATGGTAATTTCCTGTCCACCAAGGGCAGGCCACTGCCAGCTGAGTCTCACAGCCAAGCCAGGGTGGGAGATTGCAGAGTTCAGCTGCAGAAAAGGAGAAAGTTTGGGGACGCTGAGATGGAAGGAAGACCCTTCTGCTCACATCTCCTGAAAAATCCTGAAGCAAGTCTTGAGCCTTCTTTTAAAAAACAAAGTTACTGCCAGCCAACACATGTACCAGTCACCCCCTCAGGAGGGAATGCCAGCTGGGAGTAATAAAGAAGGACCCCTAGGCTGCAGCAGGCCAAGTGGTGGTCACATGCAATCAACGACTTCCTGGGAGTGGGCCTTCTCCATCTCCAAACCCCACTCCTGAGTTCTCCAACTCCCTGAAGCCCAAGAGGTCAAGGGTGTCGTTAGTTACCATCGAGGTGATTCCAAGAGATCAAGGATAGAACATTACAAAACTTTACAGTCATGAAGTACCACGTGGCCAAGGGTGGCTTGGAATAGTAAAACATGCAAACACTTCCTGGGCATCCTGGCTACCTACCCTGCTCTAGGACCGTGGGGAAGACCCCCTCCAACTTCTCCCCAGGCATGCCCCCCACCAGCCACACACACATGCAATTCATACAGTCGGGTTAGAAGTGCCCCAGATGGTAGCCAAAGAGGATTGCAAAGCGTGGAATAAACCAAAAAGCATAGTGCACAATGACATTTGCTCAATTTAAGTATGCTTGTGTGGAAATGTGAGAATGAGTTACCAAAGCAATGCCCTAACAACCAGCCAGAGCCAGCCCAACCAGACAATCTCAAGACAGCCAATCTCTCTCCAGAGAGAGAAACCCCAAATCAAATTACCTATCCGGTGCATGCAGGGCCTGTGTGTGCTCTGTGAACACAGAAAATACTCTTTGGGGCCATTACGAAGCAAGACTAGATAATATAAAAGCCATGGGTGATATAAATTCCTAGAAAGGAAGGAGACATGACTCACTCACATCTGACCCTGTGTCCTCATTCAAGGGAATGGCCATGGCCACATCTGGATGGGTAACACCTGCCTGTGTGAATGTCCAACTAAGTACAAAACCTGTCAGTCATAATCTATATTTAACCCCATCATCTTGGCATAACGCCTTCAATACACACCCATGTCCTAACAGGTCTGCCAGAAAGTTAACGTTTCAGGGTAGAATACAAGCCAAAGGAGAGATGGCTCAACCCAATCTCACATTCTCAACTTTATTCACCATCCTTAGTAGGGGCTCTTCTGTACAGTGGAGAAGGAAGGGGGACCCCAACCTGGGGTGTGGAGAGACAGTGTAAAGCTGGACCCGATCGTCAGCAAAGGATGACCAGAGAGGCTGGCGACTCGAAACAATGAAGCCAGGGGTTACCCTTTCCAAGACTCACCCAAGGACCCAGAGCAGGTTTCCAGAGCCCCAAGGGCCTCAACAGTATAATCCCCAGAAGCCAAGGTCTGGGAGCCATAAAGGAGCTTCCAGGCCCCAGTGAGCCCTAGAGGGCAAGAGTGTCTTTGATGAGTCTGCGCATGGTGGTGGTGACCGAGGTGCCCAGGGCATCAGTGATTTGGAAGGAGATCTTGTAGAGGTAGGGCTGCACGTCCCGCAAGCCTGTGTCAAACACGTTGTCCACCTCCGACTGTGTGGGCATCTTGGGCAGGTACTCATGCCGGTTCATCACCTCCACGATATTGATGATTTTCTCGCACAGCTTCTCACCCACTTTCTCCCGGCATATCTGCCGCTCCTGCTCTGTGGCCAGGGCCACCACATGTACCTTGACGGTCCACACTTCCCATGGGATACACTCATCCGAGAAAGGCCAGCGAGACTTTTTCTTCTGGTAGAACTCCAAGGACATCTGCCCCAGCCCATCGCCACCAGAGTTGCGCAAGGCATCCTAGGGGAGAAAGGGTAATAGATGAGGAGGCCAGGACCTCTGGAGAGCTCTCATCCTATGAAGGCCTGCTTCCTCTGCCCCAGGGATGGAAGCATCCCTATCTATATTAGGATGGCAGGGAACAGAAACCCAGAGAGAGTAGAGGATTTGTGTGAAGTGACACACCAAGCTGCCAGCCTGAAATTTGAGTGGTTTAAGGAAGCCAACAAAATCTGTCTCCTTTCCCAATGCCTCCAGCTTTGTTAGGAATTGATGGTACAGAAATCACTACCGTTTTTTAGCACTTTCCCTGTGCCAGGCAATACACACTCCCCCACTGGCTCCTCTCAACAACCTGAGGTAGGTATATTACCTCCATTTTATTGACGCAAAATCAGGCTCAGAGATGTAACGTAACCTGCCAAAAGTGTAGCCCCCATCCTTGAAAATTATCTCTAAAATCACCTTCTCACCAACACCTCCGCCCCAGGCAAACCCGATTTGCCTTCTCCACTACAAATTTAATATAGTCCTTCCACCCCAGTCATTTTATGACAGCCCAAATTCATAGTCTCCTTCTAAAAAGGAGGGGGTAGGGAGGAAGGGGGAGATTACGAGGCCTAATGATTCTTGTTTAGAAAGAAACAAACCAAGGAACAGAATGCGGAAGGAAGTTGAAGGACAGACCAGATCTGGCTGCTTCTACTTCTTCCCCTCTGAAGAGCAAATAGGACCATCTGGTCCAATAATTCTGCCTATCCCACCCCCCGGGGTGCGGGTGACCCCCACAATCCTCCTCCTACGGCACCCAGGACGGAGACCCTGAAGCACCTTTCCATCTGAGCTGGTGCCAACCCACAGGCACTTCCTCAAATCCTGAACCACCCATCAGGGAATAAGTCTCTCCTTCATGGACAAACCAAAGTCACATGCCTTGACTAATACAACAATGGCTAACTTCCACATGCTCACTGTGCGCCAGGCTCTGTTCCAAGCAACTGACACATTTCACTCATTTAAACCTAAAAGTACGCCCTATGAGGTAGGTACTATCAGCATTCCAATTTTACACACAGGGAAACTGAGGCCCAGAGGAGTGGACATGCACTCAAGGTCACACACTTGTTAGGTGGTAGAGCCTGGCTCCAGAGTCCACGCTATGCTCTTGACTACTCTACTCTGCAGACCTTACAGAGACACAGAACAGAAGGCTAGGTAGTGCTACCTCCCTTGAAGGGTGACTGGGAAACCTCTTGTGAACCTGGACTTTCTGGGCTTGGAAGTCCTGGGGGTGTGAAGGGAGCTCGCTTTCTGACCGCTGTGACCTGAGAGAGGATCTACCCAACACAGGCAAACCTCTGCAATGAGCACACAGTGTAGAGGTGCTCCAAACGTTTGTGGAATTGAAGGCAGGCAGCATCCTCCTCCTCTGACCCCAAAGCCTATGCCTTTTACAAAAAAAGATTCCCTTTGTTACTTTTTTTTTAATGAAAAAAAAATCCATGCATTGAAATAGTGAAACACTGAGATTCTGCATAAAAGCAAAGTTAAAAATCACAACTCATTTCCACCCTCCTGAGGTGACCAACATTAACAGCCTGGTGTGTCCCTTTCTCCCCTCTCTCTAGCCCACACAGGCATATACAAACACTTGTCACAGTCCTCAAAAGGAGCACTGCGTATCGATGGCAACTCCTCTCTCTCAAGGAGTTTTGTATGGAAAGGGCCCAGAGAGTGGTGAAAAGACAAGCAGAAAAGGTGCTGGCAGAGTGAGCTGTGGAGTCAGAGAAGAGCTTCCAAGGGGACCTGACTGTAAATGGCTGTGAGGGCTTCCTGCTCTCCCTCCTTCCCTGGGTATTCTTACAAATCACTGCCCCCCCACTCCCACCCCCACCACAAGCCCTCCTCCCCTAGGCGAGCTCTGAACACACCTTTTCCTTACAACCTGAAAGAACATCCAACAGAAAGCCGGGGTGGAGAGGCACTCAAGGTCCACCTGCTATCTGCCAGGCCACACTCCTACCTTGAATTCCCCAACAACCTTGCGCAGAGCACGGTCAAGCTCCTCAGAGGAGACACGCACGTAGGTGAAGTCAATGAAGTCACAGTCGACGTCCTGGGTGCCCACGGTGCCGATGGAGTAGGTGCCCTCCTTCTTGTAGTGGAATTTGCCCGTGCTGCGGTGCAGGAGCACCGTGTGCAGCACGGCTAGCAGAGCCTCCTCCACCTGCCGCCCCTCCACTGACACCTCCAGCACCTCCGAGCGGCAGTTCATCCTGTAGCTGGTGCCTCACAGCAGGGTGGGGGACAGGGATGAACACGGGGAGCTTCACCCTACCCAGGGCCACCCTGTAAGAGCAGCCCAGGTCAGAATTCTGACACCTTTTGAATGATCTGCATGTTACCTGCTCACTTCCTTCCAGGCCCAGCCCAGCCCATCTCCACTGGCCCTACTCTGCATTTCTGCAGCACATACTATCAGAGAATCATAGACTCTCAAAGCCAGAAACGGGGAGAGTTTCAAAGTCCAAACCATCCAAACAACTGGACCAGGCTTGAATTCCACTTATGGCATCTAGTTCTGTTAACAGCAAATGCTCACTGTGCAACACCTGTCAGGCCAGGCAAAGGCAAGCACAGGTCCTGCTCTTGAGAAGCTGATGGGGCACAGGCAAGACAGACATGTAAACTCTACCACTGTGGTGAGACTATGAGGGGGTGAGGAGGAGAAAAGGAAGGTTGTAGTCTGATTTCCTGGGACCTTGTTAAGGCATCTGGACCCTGTTGAGTGCAGTGAAGAGTGACTGCATCACTGTGCCAAGATCAAATCTGTGCGTCGGAAAGTTAACTCTGGCTAAAACGCAAAGAATAGCTCTGTCATGGATTGAACTGTGTCCCCCAGAAATATGTGTCAACTTGGTTAGGCCATGATTCCCAGCATTGTGTGGCTGCCCTCCAATTTGTGACAGATATAATTTTCCTGTGTTGTAAATTCTAATCTCTGCCTGTGGTTAATGAGGCAAGATTAGATTATATTAAAGAGGATTAGGGTGGGATGTAACACCCTTGCTCAGGTCGCATCCCTGATCCAATATAAGGGGAGTTTCCCTGGAGTGTGGCCGGCACCACCTTTTATCTTACAAGAGATAAAAGAAGGAAATGAGCAGGGAGTGGGGGCACCTCACACCAGCAAGAAAGCAGCACTGGGAGCACAGAGTATCCTTTGGACCCGGGATTCCTGCAAGGAGAACCTCCTAGACCACGGGGAGATTGATGAGAAGGACCTTCTTCCAGAGCAGACAGAGAGAAAACCTTCCCCTGGAGCTGACAACCTGAATTTGTACTTCTAGCCTACTAAACTGTGAGAGAATAAACTTCTGTTTGTTAAAGCCATCCACTTGTGGTATTTCTGTTATAGCAGCACTAGATAACCAAGACAAGCTCGTAACTACTTTGCAGTCACAAACTGCTTTAGGACGCATAAAAGCTATGAAACTTGGGCTTTAAAGCCTGACCAACATATGCACATACACACAACCTCACATACAATTTCTGAGGTCATCCAGACCCCAGGGCAAAATCTTGCAGATTTAAGGGCAGAAAGACTGGGTAGGTGACCTGTTAGAGGCCATTACAATAGTGCTAGTTACAGAGGCAGCACAAAAGGGTGTGGAGGAGTGAAGTGCAGAGTACAATGGTTTTCATATCCAAGAGTCCTAGGTTTGAATCCCAGTTCTCCTACATCTTATTCTGTGACCTTAAGCAAATCACTCATCCTCTCTGAGCCTAAAATTCCCTTATCTGTTAATTGGGATTGTTGTGAGAATTAGTAAGATAACTTATGTAAAACACAGTAGAATAGTGGTAAAGAACAATGCCTCTAAAGCCAGAGAGCCTGAGTTGGAACCACAGCTCTGCTGTGTGACCTTGGGCAAGCTGCTTAACTTCAATTTGCCAAATCTAAAAAAGGGGACATTAATATAGCTACCTTGAAAGGGTTGTCTCAAGGACTGAGTTGATATCTGTAAAACACTTAAAACAGTACCTGATAAGTAGTAAGCACTCAGCAAGTATAATTAATTATGATATTCTTACTGCTGAGAGATGATCCAACGCTACATTACGGCAGTGGTGGAGGGAGTGGAAAGGAGAGAATAGACTTGAGAAGCAGAACTTAGTAACTGAATATGAGCCTGGAGGGTGATGGAGCAGTCAAGTTTCTTAGCTCAGATTTTTCAGCTTGAAAACCTCCATTCACAGTGAATTCACAGCAAACCATTCCATCTTTAGGTAGTTCTATTAAGCTATTCCTTCTACTGAAAGAATCTGCCCCTTATTGCTTCAAACTACTGGTCTTAGTTTTGATATCCAGAGTCACACAGACTAAGTCTCACCCTTTTCCCACAAATGAACCTTTCAGGCGTTTAGAGGCAGTCTTCCATCACCTCCTGGCCCATTCTACAGTTAAAGGTCCTCAGCCGTCACACATGCCTGCCTGACAGCACATCATATCTCCTTAGGGTCCTGGTAGCTCTCCTCTAAGTAGATTCCAGTTGATCTCTGTCCCTCTTCAACAGTGGCGCTCAGCACTGAACATAGGACAGCAGTTTGTGGACTGCTCAGAGATCAGGCTGGCTCTGCCTCTCCCCTCGCAATCAGCCCTTGTCTACCTGTATTATTATTTACCATTTCACAGGTGTTATTCTTGTCTCTCCCACTATGCAGATAATTCCTTGAAGGCAAGGACTGTATGCTATTCACCACTATACACTCACTACCTGGTACAAAATAACTGCTCAATTCATCCCGTTATCCTGGAATTCCAGGTCCTTCCTGAGGTTTTTCGATCGGCTTCTCCCACACTCTTAGATCAAGGATAAGGGGAGCTCTCTTGCTCACTTCTGCACTCTGGTTTAACTCCATCCAGCAGTTTCCCATCCAGAGACTCCCAGCTCTGTTTCAGTTTTCCTTCCACAACTTCTCCCTCCTGGGTCCCACATGAACCTTCATACACGATACAGCTCTTCACTTTTGCCCCAAGCCCAGGCCCTTCACTCAGTCTCAGTGCTATTCTAGGCTTCACTCCTCCAGGAAGTCTGTCCTGATCAGTTCCAGCCTCCATCTGACAACAGCCACCTTTTGTCTGTGATGAGCATGTCTGTCCCAACCAAGACCAGGCACATTCCCCCAGGGACGGGGCCGGGGAAGTCTTGTCCCTCTAGCCCCTCAAGGCCCAGGTCTGCAAGACACAGCGGCAGAGACTAATAGAGGCCTTCTCAGAGCCAAGCTAGAGTCCAGGACACCCACACCCACATGGCCAACTTAGTGTATAAACTGGAGGGCGGGCCACTCAGGCTCGGAGCATGGCCCTCCTCCTCCTCCTCACGCCTAGGTACGACCTCTGCAGGTACGCCGAAGCCTCTGCGTGGGCGATAAGCCGCAACAGATGAACTAAGGGCAAAATCAGAAAGCTATTCGACTCGCATCAAGAGACTCAGGCGGGACGCAAAAACAACTTCCCTCCTGGGTCCCGCTTCTCCCATTGCCAGTACTGGTGAACCTCCACAGTCCAGAGACAAAGGAGGCGCCGGCTCCGTCTACGTCTCGGGGGCGGCACACAGCCCTAGCCTGGCCAGATGCGGGAGTTCGAGGTGCACCCTCACTCCCGCCGCCCCGGAGAGCTCCCAGGCCGGTTAGAACGGACCCCAACCCCCTCAGACACCCACACCTCGGCCCCCTAGCCATTCGGCAGCACTCACCGCAGACGCCAGATAAACACGGTAAGAGAGAGAGCCGGGACCGGAACACCGTTCCACCGCCCCTACCAGCCGGGAGAGTTCTACCTGCTCCACCGACCTCCAGAGGGGGTGGCGTGCATAGCTCGTCCACGTCCTAACATGAACGCAGCGTCCAGATCGTCTTGTATTCACATAATCAGAAAAATATAATCACATGTTGGTCTATAATTTGTATGCTATTTTTTCCTGATTACATGTCGGCTTTTAAGATTTGATGGTGAGAAGTATCCCCCTCCTTTGGACGAGTCCACTCACTCTCACCACTGACAGTGTTGTTGTGCTTCGGCGGGCACAACCCACTTCCGCCATAGAGACGGACGGTGGGGAGGGAGAGAGGGGCCGGATGTGCTCTGCACTGCCTCCCTACGCTGGGAAGAGTCATCGGCGGCGAGCCCGCCGCTGGAGTAGAGACGTGATCCCCAACTCAGGGCTGAGAAACCTGGGAGCAGGTACGGATCCCCGCAAGATGAGCAGCATGCCAGTTGGAGATGAGCCCTTGCCAGTGTGCTGTGTGACGCTGAGTGGATGGCAAAACTTTAGTTTGTCCAACATGCATAATAGACAACCCTGACCCTCGACCCACACACATAAAGATGCTGGAGAGACAGGGAACACAACAGAGAGTCCCTGACAGAGCAGGACAAAAGTGTAGTGCAGAACTCAAATTCACGTAAAAAGGCCACACTTAATGCTCTGACTGAGACTGGAGGAACCCTCGAAGCCATAGCCCCCGGATGTTCTGTTAACCCAGAACTAAAAGCATTCCCAAAGCCCACTCTTGAGACAAAGATTAGACTGGACGATAAAACATAAAATAATACTCATAAAGAGTGTGCTTCTTACTTCAAGCAGATACAAGAGACCAAATGGGCGGCTTCTGTCTGGACGCAGGAAGTGACAGGAGCTGGATGGATGGACACGGGGAAACCCAGGGTGGAAAGGGGGAGTGTGCTGTCGCATTATAGGGATTGCAACTAGTATCGTGTAACAATATGTGTATAAATTTTTGTATGAGAAATTAACTTGAGCTGTAAACTTTCACCTAAAACACAATTAAAAAAAAAAAAGATGCTGGAGAAAGGGTCTTAATCTTACTGTGTTATCTTCCTATAGTAACACTACTTGGTACTCTACCATGACTGATCTGATGACAGTTTTTTGTTTTGTTTTGTTTTTTTGGTGACAGTTCTTATAAGGCTAATTGTAATTCTGCCTTGCCTCTCCATCGTTTCTGATTTCCTTCTCTATAAATGGGGATCACAAAAGATAACTCACATGAAAAACCTTTGTAAACTGAAAAGTGTTGTATGAATGTGAGTGCAATTTTAGTGCTACTTAACTTGTTGGGAGTGTGTCTGGTTTTCCATGTAGATTGTAAGCCCAGGGCAAACGGAGCTCCGTTAATGCCCACAGACCCTGGCATGCTCCCCACCTGCAACAGGAGGCCTTCCTAAATTTACTTGAGGATTAAGTTCTTCATATCCTAACACACATTTTCTCCCAAAATAATAGTAGATATTATTTACAAATAATAACATTTGTTGAATGTTTTACATATATTATTTAAACGTTATCAATCAATCCTACAAGGTAGATGAAGAAATTTACACTGAAGAGGTTAAGTGACTTGCCCACGATCACTCAGTAAGTGGCAAAGCCTGGAATTCAAATCCAGGGCTCTTTAACACTACAGAAGCTCCCTTTCTGGCTTCTTCACCCCGACCTTCCCCATGCACCACCACTCTCCAATATACCCCACCCACCAGTAGTGTGCTGATAAATGTTTAACACCTGCTCACTGGGGAGGAATACCTTCATTTATAGCATTTGCCAATTTCCTGCCATGGCCAATTTCAATCTACAGAACATCACTAAATGAGGAGTCCAGAATGAATAACTACATCTTGATCACAGGGGTACAATTGGCTGTCAGGTGCCAGGACCAGCTGGCTCCAACACACCACTGTCACTCCCCCACCCTTTAGGCTCCACGCCCTGTTATGGGCTGAACTGTGTCCCCAAAAAAAGATATATTAAAGTCCTAACCCCTGGTACCTGTGAGCATGACCTTGCTTGGAAATAGGGTCTTGGAAAATCCTATCAGTTAACATGAGGTCATACTGGAGTAGCATGGGTCCTAATCCAATCTGAGTATAAAAGAGAGACATAGAGACATACCGGCAGTCCCTAGATTACCAAAGAGTTCTGTTCCTAAATCTGTTTTTAAGTTGAATTTGTACCTAAGTCAGAACAGCTAGGTATGGTTTGTATCTAACATCAGTTAGTCAAATTTTTGTCTTAGTATATAGTATATAGTGTACTTTTCTATGCATAAAAACATTGAAGAAATACTTCCATATACACTAACACATCTTTAACATAGTATAGTAATATTGATAATAATGTTTTGTTGTGCATTGCAAAGTAGCTCCCGTTATTACACACCATTGTATGTACCTTCTCCACAGTTGAAGGGTACCTACAGGGCAAAGTTATCCAAAATACTCGGAAGATTCTGTTCTGTAAAATCTTTGAGACTAACTGGATACTTTATCACAGACCCTAAACTAAAAAATTTACACTGTACCACTAGCCAGCATTTTTTCTGGATTTTGAACCCTCCTCAGCAGAGGCAGGGAGGGTTGGGGCATGAGTAGGATGGTGCTCAGGCCAGAAGGATCATTCTGCCATCCCCTCCTCACCAGACCTCTTAACCCCACGCACCAACTATGAAGCCCCTGCCTCTGCATGCAAGGGAGAAAGTGCCACTCAGGATGTGCTAAACGCAGCCGGGGGCCCAAGGGTTGGAAAGAGGAGCTTAGGGAAACCCAAGTCCGAAGTTCTCCACCATCCCTGAAAACCATATGGACATTCAGAGGTCAGAAATCTAAGACTGCCCCCCGCCCCCCTCGAGCCACCAAAAGACCAAGAGCCACTGCAGTGGTGAAATCCCACGTGTTAGGCAGAAGCCGAGGGAGGTGCTGAGACAGCCCGGACCTGCGCAGCAAGGAGGGCCTGGGAGTATGGAGTGGGGCGGAACTGGGTAAGCGGGCGCCGTGGAGGTCTGATCGTGTGCCAGCCCGACGCACTGACCGGTTGTACTCGGAGAACACGTAGAGTGTGGTGCCCGCCTCCCGGCCGCTGGCTGCCACCACCTGCAGGCCCGACAGGCGGAGCGGAGCCACGGTGCTTGGGACACACGGACGATGGCGTCTGCCCTTTCCCCGCTCCGAGGGAGGCAGGTGAGTGTGGGCTCTCAGGTTGCTGCTCCCGCCATGTCGCAGGGGCCCGCCTGCCTCTAGCTGCCGCCCAAAGGCCAGCTGCGCCACCTACGCAGGCTAGAGAAGTGCGGCCCCTCGGCGGCCGAATACCGAGTCAGTTTTTTCTTGAAAGCCTTTACCCATGTTAGTTCGCAACTGCGGGTTGTACGTTAAGTCCGACGTTCGTAACCCCCTGGCGACTGCCTTACAGAGGAAGGATTGCCATGTAAAGATGCACTTTCTAGCCAAGGAACGCTTCGGGCTACCAGGAGCTAGGAGAGACAAGAATGAATTTTTTTTTCCCCCATACAAAATTTATACATACATTGTTATGTGACTCTAATTGCTCTCCCCATACTGTGACAGCACACTCCTCCTTTCCACCCTTGATTCCCCATGTCCATTCAACCAGCTCCTAACCCTCTCTGCCTTCCCATCTCACCTCCAGACAGAAGCTGCCCATTTAGTCTCGTTATCTACTTGAGCTAAGAGGCACATGCCTCACGAGTATCACTTTATGTCCCACAGTCCAGTCCAATCCCTGTCTGAAGAGTTGGCCTTGGAAATTGTTTTAGTTCTGGGCTGATAGAGCATCCAGGGGCCATGCTTTCCGGGGTTCCTCCAGTCTCAGATCATTAAGTCTGGTCTTCTTACTAGAATTTGAGTTCTGTGCCCCACCTTCTGCTCCATCAGGGACTCTCTGTTGTGTTCCCTGTGAGGGCAGTCATTGGTGGTAGCCAGGCACCATGTAGTTCTTCTGGTCTCAGGCTGATGAAGTCTCTGGTTTATGTGGCCCTTTCTGCCTCTTGGGCTAATACTTTCCTTGTGTCTTTGGTGTTCTTCATTTTCCTTTACTCCAGGTGGTTGGGACCAATTGATGCATCTTAGATAGCCTCTTGCAAGCGTTTAAGACCCCAGATGCCTCTCAGCAAAGTAGGGTGCAGAACATTTTCTTAATAAGCTTTATTATGCCAGTTGACCTAGATGTCCCCTGAAAGCATGGTCCCCAGACCCCTACCTCTGCTACTCTGTCCCTCAAAGTGTTTGATTGTAAAGAATGAACCTTTCTCTAGAGACTTCGGAGCGAGCGTTGTCCTGCCTACGCTCTGAATTTGGACTCCTAGCCTCCAGAACTGTGAGACAAATTCCTGTTTTTATAAGCCACCCAGTTCATGATGTTCTGTTATGGCAGACTTAGAACACTAATACCCGCCCCCCAACCCACCCCCCACCCTCCCCACCCCTGTCTTTCTAAGCCGAGATGCACAACCCTCTCCTGTGGCTGACCTTCTCCGCCTACCTGCTCCCTATCAGTTTTACTTTACCACCATAGTCTGTCCTGTGCAGCCAGTCTCTGTCTCAGGTAGAGCACCTCTCCCCAGGCAGCCCGGGGAAGGAGAAGGCTGCCTGCGCCACAGACCAGCAACCTCATCGGGGGCCTGGACTAAGCCAGGAGATATATCAGGATGAAATATTGAGAGGGGAGAATCTGTGAGGAGCTGAAGGAGGGAGACCCAGGGAGGTGAGAACCATTCCTGGGGTGGAGGGGAACCAGGGCCTAATCCCCAGAGACTGCCAGTGAATGAGGAGAGTGACTGACCTCTCTCTACCCCCTGGACACCCACCCTCTCAGGGCCTTCCACACCACTATCTTACAACATCATCATCACTTCTCCCAATCAGCAGGCCTGACTAGGCACCATGCTAGCACTTCACATGCACTATTGTGTTTATTTCTCCAACTGCCTCTCAAAGTGAGTATCAATTTCTCCCCAATTTACAGATAACGAAACTGAGGCTCAGAAATATGTAATGGCTTTCCAAGGCCACACAGCTACTCTTTTCTCATTCCACCAGTTTTTTTTTACCCACTCTCACCCCCTACTCCAAAAATTACCCTCTGCATGGAGCTTTTCTGCCTAAGGGTGAGGCTGAGCCCTCATCTCTATTATCTCAGGCCCAGATATGAACCTATCCTTTCCACCACATGCCCCCCTGGACCTTTCACCTCATTGCACCTCAGACCTCAGGTCCCAGTGAAATCCCACTAAGAGGGACCTGTCAGGGAGGGATAGTCTTAGCCAATAAATGGAGCTGCGTGGGGTGAATTTTCCCATCCTATGCCCCTACCCCTGATGGTCAAGATATAATAATTCACTTATTCATTCATTCATGCCACACATATTTAACTGTCCACATGCCAGGCCCATGTCATACCTAGTAATACGAAGGTGGACAAGTCACAATCCTGGCCCTAGGTGCTCCAAGTCTTACAGAGGAGATGGACCAGGAGATGCACTTGGACAAGAAAACATGACAAGTGGTATAAGAGAAATGGCAGCGGGTTTTTTGGGGGCCAGAGGGGCCAAGATGGAGGCTATTGCTGTCATTTCAGAAAGATGCTGGTGGCCTGGAGTAGAAAGTGACACATTCAGAGTGAAGAGGATTCCGAAGCTCTGCTTTCAGCAAGCTGGGAGGTGACTGGGCATCAGAAGGGAACTGGGACGACTGCAGAGAACACAGGACAGCGACCTGAGGAAATGGGCAGGGAAGGGGGGTTGGTGATTCCAGGAAGAAGTAGGGCCCCAGGAAATTATTCTGGGGAGGTTTCCTGGAGAAGTGGAAAGAAAAATGCTGGAGAGGCCTCACTGAGGAGTGAGGGTGGAAATTGTGGGTTCAGAGGCAGGAGGGGCAAGGCTAGAGAGAGCCAACTGCTCAGGCAGAGCCCAGAGCCATGGCCAGCCAGGCGGAAAGGGCACTGGCTACAGCCCTCTAAGTCGTGCCTGCAGCAAAGGCCTGTGGCGGGACCTTGAAGGCCAACCCCAGACCTTGGGACTAGGCAGCTGACTTTGCATGTTGACTGTGGCCCCAGATGGCCCCACCTCATCCGGGTGTGTGCCCAGGAGAGAGCTGAGCCTCAAAGCTGGCCCTGCAGGCTATCCCCAGCCGCTCCAGCACTGACCCTAGTGGCGTCACAGGGAGTGACTCAAGCCCCAGCAACAACAATGAGTGGGACTGACGTCAGGCTAGGGCCTCCTGACGGTGGCCAGCTTGGCTAGGCAATCAGCACCCTGCCTGCTGACCCTCCAGCCTCAGCCAAGCCGCAAGGGCGAGGAGGACCAGCTGTCCCCTCTGACATCTGCCCCCTGGGATGCTAGGCAGGGGCTCCTTCATCCCCCACCCTTTCTGGGATATCACTTCCAGGCCCCTCCTTGGTGGCAGAGGAAACGGCTGGGTGGACGAGAGAGCTGCGGAGAGCGTGAGAAAGAGACGCCTCCCAGCCCCAACCTCATCAGGCAGCCTCTAGACCTGGACCAGGCCCAGGGGAGGCATGTCTGCTATCTGTCCTGCGGGATCTGCCCTTCTGTGTTGAGGAAGGGTTGTGTGTCTCTGTCTCTAAGCCTATGTGTTTGTCTCTGTAGCCAGGCTGGGGTGGAGGAAGGAGGGGGTTATTTCTATGTGTCTGTCCCATGAAGGTAAGGTGTTATCTGTCCTTCCTGCAAGGCCCTGTGCATCTGTTCCTATGGAAGGCATGTGTGTATCTGTCACTCTTTGGGGAAGAGGATTCTGTGTAACTGTTCTTGAAACTGAGGAGGGCTATGTATCCACCCCTGTAGGGGAGTCTCTGTGAGTACCCCTGGGGACTCTTTTTCTGTCCCTGGTTTCTTGTCGGGTAGGGGGCATTTCTGTATCCTGATGATATCCCAGTTATCTGGGACCCTGGAATGAGGTCTAAGTTTCCTGCTTGGCCACACTCAAGCCTTGGCTCCCTGGGTGAGGGCCCCTTCCCTGTGATGTGCCTGGGCGAGGAGGGCAGCAAGTCAGCACCGTGCCTGCCCGGCTTGCAGCTGGGCACTGCTCCCTGCTAACGCAGCATGTACCAGGACAAGGCCCCCCCGCGCTCCCCTCCCCGGCCCAGCTGCCACCCCCAGCCCCCGTGGCCATGCAGGGCCTGATTTATGGTCCTAAGTAGGGGCTGGACAGTGCCAGCGGCTGGGTTAGACCTTGAGGTGACCTCAAGTGCCCCCCCACCAGCCTGGCAGGGTCAGGGCCCAACAGGAGGTGAGCGGGGCAGGGGGTGAGGAGGATGAGCGGATCATGGTGGTCCTCTGAGTGAGGGCAAGAGGCAGAAGCCAAGGCCAGAGTCCTCAGGATCCCATAGCCCTCAGGCCAGCTCAAGTCCAGCCAGGGACCCTGGAATGTGCCTCCTGCCCTCAGAATGTCTCTGGCTCGAGTGGGGAACGAGATATGGTGGGGGGTTGGGGGGGTGATTTTTCTCAGCATTGCAGTAACTCCTTCCTGTCCTCACCACAGGGAGCTGGATGGAGGTTTCAAAGTCCCAGTCACCAGCCTAAGACTTAACCAAACAGTCCTCAGCCGGGGGCCAAGGAAGGCCTTGGGACTGGAGCAGGGGAGGAGGCAGAGATTTGGGGCAGAGACAGCAGCCCAGGGCTGGGCTCTGGCTGCCTGGGGAAGACAAAGCAGCTGGTGGCTGAGGCTGCGGGGCTCGAAGGCCAGGCCTGGACAGGGCTGGAAGTCAGGTAGACAAAGAGGCTCACCTTTTGCCTCATCCTCTGACGAGACTCAGCAGCCCTGGGGTCTCTGCTGCAGTAAGGGGCTGAGGGTGAGGGCTGGGGATTCTTCCAGATTTACAACTTAAAACTCCCTGGGAATCCTCAGGCCCAGCACAGCCCTCAGTCAGGACAGGACTCTAACAGGCCTAACTCGACCGCCTCAGGGCTGCGAAAGGCCATCATTAGCAACCCGCTGACTGTCCAGTTACCACACAGCTGCCTTCACCTCTGACAGGATCTCTCACTGTCTTACCTCCACAGCCACAGAGCTGGGCTGCCCCTGGGACACGGCTGCCACACAGTAAGCATACTGGACACTCAGAACCGACCACGGGGCACAAAACAGTGCGAGTACAAAGTGGCTGCCCGTGACCCTCAGAAGCGTCTCAGCCTCCTCAAACCTGGTCCTTACCGCCTCCCTCCATAACCAAATCCTGGTGGCCAGAGCCCAGGTGTAGGACAGCTTCCTCTACCCCAGGCCCCCAGGAAGGGCCGTCGGGCACAGACCCCTGGGATATAGAGCTCACACTCAAACCCCAGCCCCAGAACCACCCCTCCCCAGTCACAGTGGCATCTCAGAGCTGGGGAGGGGGCCAGGGCCTCTGGGCACAGGGCCCAGCGTGGGTGGGGTGGGGGGAGATAGGGAGGCAGGCTTCCTGGGTCTCCTTGTGAGGACAAACAGCAGGCTTTGAGTACTTGGAAAATCCCGCCCGGGATTCCAGGCCCTGCCGTCACTGCCCTTTGACTATTGTCCCCGTCGGAAACGGGCCCAGCCCCCGGCCAGCTGGGACAGAGCAGCCATTGTGAGGTCCCACCAAGCTCAATGCCCCCTTGTTCGTCTTCCCGGCCCCTAGCAAGACTTGGAGGCCAGTTCTTCCAGTTGCTTAGTGGAAAGAAAGAGCCTGCCTCCAGGCTCCAGCCCTTGGGTGGGGCAGGGTGGGGCAGGGCGGGGCTGGGGGAATCAGCCCCCAACTCTGTACCTCAATTGCCAAAGTCCTGGGAAGGAACTGTAGAAAAAACCATCAATGGAACTCCTTTTATTTGTGAGGCCCTGGGCAGGGAGAACTAGCAATTAAGTCACCAGATACACCCAGTTCAGCTACTTACAAACTAAGTGACATTGGGAAAGTCATTTCCTTTCTTTGAAATGAATTCTCTTCTTTGTAAAAACAACAAACGAAAAAGAAAAAACCAAACTCGTTGTCTTTGAGTCAATTCCAACTCATGGTGACCCCATATGTTAGAGAGTAGAACTGAGCGCCACAGGGTTTTCTTGGCTATAATCTTTATGGAACCAGATTGCCAGGCCTTTCTTCCGCAGCACCACTGGGTGGGTTTGAACGGCCAACCTTCAGTTGGTAGCTGAGTGCAAACCACTTGCGCCACCAGGGGACCTTCGTTGAGTGCAAACCATTTGTGCTATTCAGGGACCTAGTGATGATAATAGCTACCACATATCATGTTCCACTGTAGGCTAGGTTCTTTTCATACATTATTTCTAGCCCTTGCTACAACCTTACGAGGAAGACATGGTTGTCCCTACCTCATAGGTAGGCCACTCGGTAGAGTGGTTAAGAGTGAGAACTTGAGCTAGACTGCCTGGGTTTAAATCTCAGCTCCAGTACTTACTAGCTGTGGAATTTGGGGCAAGTGACTTAACTTTTCTATGCCTCAGTGTCTTCATCTATAAATGCAGCACTTATAATGGTTAATGAGTGAATACATATGAAGTGCTTGAAACAGTGCCTGGCATGTAGTAAACACTGAATAAACATTAGCTGTCTGGTCACAGCTGGTGGTCTTAGCAAGCTCTGCTCCTAACCACGGCACTACTACCAGACTTACCTCCTCGCCGAACAGATGGGGAAACCAAGGCTCAGTCAGGAAGAAGGGCTTCTCCAAGAGCAGCATGAAAGTGGGGCAGAGCTGAGAACAGAACCAGATCTTCTGAATCCCCATCCCAGGCTTCTTTCCCAGCACCTTGCCAGGCACTGGTGCTGCTGACAAAGGCCCACTCAGAAGCTCTGGTAGGGTGCCAGGGACATATTCTTGGAAGTCCACTGCACTGCTGGGGGCAGTGGTCTCAGTGTGCAGGACTCAGGGGCCTCCCCCCACCCCACCCCATACATGGACCCTTCAGAAAGCCTGAGGCAGGACTGTCTTCTCAAAACCCAAATGAGGATATGTGACTGGGGACCCTTGTGGGACCTACAGTCTGGGACAGGCCAGTACCTCTCCCCTTCTCCTGAACAGAGCACTATTTTGTTCAACTCCCATCCGGCAGGGGTTGACCCCCATCCAGCCAGTTATCAGGGTTGTGAGGAACCAGTATGGGGGTCACTGCCTTCAGGGCCTCTGTCAGATCCCTGAGAAGTCTATGAGGCAGGATGAGCACTGAGTGTAGTAAAAAGGACCAAGCCCTGTGTGATGGCCAGCTACCTTGGGCCTTGGGTGATTTAGGTTCATGTTTCTGAGAAGGGTGGCCCCAGACCTGCATCAGATTCACTTCCTAAAAATATAGGTTCATGGGCTCCATCCCTCACCAAATCTGAGGGTCTGGGGGCAGAGTCAAGAAATCTCCATTTTACAAATATTGTATAAGACCACTATTACAAGAACTCAAGAAAAGTTTTAAACACAGAAGAAAACATTCTTTGATGGTTATGAGGGTGGGGAGGGAGGGGGAGGGTTATTTACTAATTAGATAGTAGATAAGAATTATCTTAGGTGAAGGGAAGGATAGCACACACTACAGGGGAAGTCAGCACAACTGGACTAAACCAAAGCTAAGAAGTTTCCTGAATACAATCAAACACTTTGAGGGACAGAGTAGCAGAGGTAGGAGTCTGGGGACCATGCTTTCAGGGGACATCTAGGTCAATTGGCATAACAAAGCTTATTAAGAAAATGTTCTGCGCCCTACTTTGTTGAGAGGCATCTGGGGTATTAAAAGCTTGCAAGCGGCCATCTAAGATGCATCAATTGGTCCCAACTCCCTGGAGTAAAGGAGAATGAAGAACACCAAAGACACAAGGAAAGTATTAGCCCAAGAGACAGAAAGGGCCACATAAACCAGAGACTTCATCAGCCTGAGACCAGAAGAACTAGATGGTGCGGGGCTACCACCAATGACCGCCCTGACAGGGAACACAACAGAGTCCCAGATAGAGCAGGAGAAAGGTGGGTTGCAGAACTCAAATTCTAGTAAGAAGACCAGACTTAATGGTCTGAGACTGGAGGAACCCCAGAAAACATGGCCCCTGGATTCTCTATGATCCCAGAACTAAAATAATCTCCGAGGCCAACTCTTCAGACAGGGATTGGACTGGACTGTGGAACATAAAGTGATACTCGTGAGGAGTGTGCCTCTTAGCTCAGGTAGATACAAGAGACTAAACGGGCAGCTTCTGTCCAGAAGTGAGATGGGAAAGCAGAGAGGGTCAGGACCTGGTTGAATGGACATGGGGAATCAGGGGTGGAAAGGAGGAGTGTGCTGTCACAGTATGGGGAGAGCAATTAGAATCACATAACAATGTACGTATAAATTTTTGTATGGGAAAGGATTTTTTTTTTAAATCTCCATTTTAAGCAACTGATGAGCTTAGATGTTGGAGAACCTATATGGGGGCACCTGGACAAAGGTAGGGATCACAGAACAATCTTACCAAGAAGGCAAGGGCTACCATTCCTTGAGTCCTCTGGCTGGGTGGCAGTGCGATGGGAAGGAATGCTGAGAATGGAGATTGGAAAAAACACTTCCAGAGTGACAACAGCTACTACCATTTTGGCTTACTTATACCCAGTCCTATGCTGAGCACTATACAAACACACTCCTCTAATACAGCTCTGGCAGTTCGGGTCGATCCCCTTTCCTGTTTCATGGATGTGAAAATTGATGATCAGAGTCATGAAATAATTTGCCAAGGTTAGGAACCAGTAAGTGACAACCCTGAGCGCTGAAGCCAGGTCTGTTTCTAGAGCTCTTAATCCCTTGGTTAGCCTGCCTCTACCACAGGCACCATGAATGAGCCATCAAGTTGATCTGACGCATTCTATGTGTTTGAAACTATTCTCTAAGTGTTTACATAACAACCCCATGAAACAAATGTCATTATTATCCCCCTTTTACAAATAAGCCTCTGGGTGGTGCAAATGGCTAACTCTCTTGGCTGCTAACCAAAAGGTTGGTGGCTGGAGTCCACCCAGAAGTGCCTTGGAAAAGCCTGGTGATCTACTTCGGAAAAATCAGGCACTGAAAACCCTATGAAGCACACAGTTCTACTCAAACATAAATGGAATCACCATGAGTTGGAACCCGCTTGATGGCAACTGGTTACTGGTTTTTTACAAATGAGTAAACTGAGGCCTGTTAACTCAGGTTGGTAAAGTCCAAGATTTATCCAGAGCCATCCCTGTCTCTCCTACTTATATAATTATGGGTGTGTGTGTGTGTGTGTATCTAAGGGGCGGGCGACAGGGTATCAGAAAGACAAAATCCCAGTTTCAGCTACATGTCTATTTTTTATTCAATATATTAAATATATTAATCAGAAAGGTCACATACTATAAATCCAGAAAAATACACAAATATAAATGTCAGAATCTGTCATTTGTCTTCCTCCTAGAGTGACATTTATGTACATGTGGAAGGAGGGTGGGAAGAGAAAGCAAGTAGAAGAAGGCTGGAAAATGACTAGCCCAGGCAGGTGGGGGGCCCCATCCCTTCTTCCCAACCCCGACTCCCACCTCAACCTCTTCCTTCCTGTATTTACAGCAGCATTTGGCTTATTTACAGCATGGCGGTGTGTGTTAAAAATGGTTTATCTTACAAAAACATGAAGGCCAGGGGTGGGCTGGGGGTAAGACAAATAGTAGGGGTCACTCCACGAATGCACCCCCCACCCCCAGGGCTTGAGCTCCCTGCCGACCTCCTAGAGCAAAAGAGGAGGTCAGTCGGTCTGCAGCTCAAGCCCAGCTCTGGGGGGCGGTGCTCTGGGGTTCATGGGTCATGGGTTAAAGGCACGTGGGGTGGTGTACGAGCGCACACGCTTGTGCACGCATGTTCCCAGGCTGAAGTCAGAAGGGCAACGTGTCCATAAAGATCTTGTCAACAATGGGTGGAGGGGGCACCAAGTCCTCCAGCTTGAGGTAGAAGATGCGCTGCAGGCCCTGGGTGCACAGGGTTCGCAGCTCAGGCAGCTTGCCTAGCAGGCGGGACAGGCAGCTGGCCGGCTGGGGCTCACCCCCGATGGCTGAGACGTGTTCCTTCAAGCAGCTGGCAATGCGGTTCTGCAGCTCCTCCACCCGCCGTGGCTCCTGCAGCCCGTGTCGGTCTGCAAAAAGGATGTGGGATTAGCCACCCATCCAAGGATCAGGCACCCCAAAGACCTGGCCTCCCCCAGGTCTCTAAAACTCCTGCCATTGACTGCTCCTCACATTCCCTTGGCACTTTGCAAAAGCTCGTACACACAAGCCCATTTTTGAGTCCCACCAGAAGCCTTCGAGAGCAGTAACACTCATTATCCTTTTATTCCAAGTGAGAAACTCAGGCCCAGAGAGTTCACATGGTTTCCCCAAAGTCACAAAAAAGAAAACTAACCCAGGTTTTCTGGCTAGGCCAGTGGGTGCCCCCCAACCCCAGACTGTTCTGAGAAGACCTGGTGTCCGGCAGCAGTGTTTCAGTGGCCACCCCGGAAGAGCTAGCCCTAGGATCCACCAGTCCCTCTTCAGCCCAGGGTGCCTCTAATTTTGCTTTATATGCTAGTGTTTCATGTAAAAGTTAAGGGAAAAAAGGTGGTGGTAGACTCTGGTGTTTTAAAAAATAAAAAGGTATCTGAAAACTCCTTCACTTGACACCAAAGAATCTATCCTCTTTCGACTAAAGAGTTCATGCATAAATGTATAATAACAATTATATAAAATACAAAAGCAGGCACAGCTAATCCAAGCTGGTAGAAGTTAGGATAGTGGTTACCCCTGGGGGAGATGGTGACGGGAAGGAGCACAGGAGGGGTCCTGGCCACATGCTGTTTCTTGATCTAGGTGCTGGTTATGTAAGTGTGCTTAGTTTGTGAAAATTCATCATTTGTGCACATTTCTATATGCATGTTATACTTTAATAAACATTTTTAAAACAAACAAAAACCCTAAGCCACATACATGACACCACACAGTCTGGATCTTGGGTGCCACCACCACCACAACTGGCTGTCACTGACTCTGACTCATGGCGACCCCATGTGTATCAGAGTAGAACTGTGCTCCATAGGGTTTTCAAAAAGCTGATTTTTCCGAAGTAGATCGCCAAGCCTCTATTCCAAGGAGTCTCCGGGTGGACTTGAACTGCCAATCTTTCAGTTAGCAGCCAAGTGCGTTAACTGTTTGCACCACCCAGGGACACCAGGATCTTGGGTAGTCTGGGGTAATTCAAAGACTTGACTGGGCTTTGAAGTCAGATGCAGCTGAGCCTGCCCCCAGCTCTGCAATCTACCAGATGTGCTGCTTTGAGCAAGTGTCTGCCCCTCTCTGACTCTTGTCAGCTACACTGCACAGGCAAGTATGAGCAGGGGGCAGTGTAGGGGCCCAGGAAGTGCTCGATACCAGCCCACCTAGGGCCATGCTTTTAGGCCCTCTCCACTCCCCAGGACAGCACCCTCCTGAGGACAGATCAGCTCCTCCACCCCAACCCTTCCCTGAGCCCCAAGGACTCAGCTTGGTGCTGGCCACTCACCGGTGATGAGGACGAGAGCAGACAGGCAGGCAAAGGCAGGGACATCGATGACCAGGCTATGTAGGGACCGTGAGAAGGCCAGGATGCTGTCGATCCAGTCGCCGAAGCTGCGGGCGCACTGCAGCCGATGCAGCACCAGACCTGAGCAGAAGATAAGCTTCCCCTCGCCGGGCTTGGACCTGGTGGGTGACAGACACAGACAGTGGTCAGGGCAGCTCGAGGGCAGGGCAGCAGGGGAAGGGGCCAGGCAGACAGCAGGCAGCTCACCGGTAGGCCAGGCGGAGGATGAAGAGCTCCAGAAAGGCCGACTCCAGCAGCAAGTCCTGGTCGCCGGGTGACAGCTCGGCAAAGCCAGGGATCTTCTCGGCCCACCTGCGGATAACCTCCAGGGAACTCGAGAGCAGGTCGTAGAACTGCTGTACATCCCCAGCATCTTCCTTCCCAAAGTGGGGCAGCATCAACTCCTGGAACTAGGAAGGCAGTCCAGTGGGGTCAGCACCCCACGAAGACCCCACACAAGGCCACCATGGACAGCAATGTCATGCACTCAGATGCCTCATCACAGGAGAGATGATACAACTGAAATTCAGCCCATGCTCTTGCTTGCCAATTCTCACATATTATTTCGGGGCTGCGTGTGCCTTCTGGAAGGAGCACATTTTTCTAATTGGCCCCCTGAGGGGTACAGTTTTCCATCAGGTCAGCCCAGAGGGAGCTCCTCTTTTTTCAATGTCTCAAGCTGGAGGGGGCACCCTTTCTAACGTGCACCTAGGCACTGAATGTGCTTGCAGCGGCCTTCCCCAGAGCAGGAGCAGGGTAGGGTAGGGCAAAGCCTCACCTTGGAGTAGTCCAGTTTGGTCGTGCTGGGCCCTGAGTCCAAGTGTGCCCGGACCAGTGAAGTGAGGAGGTTAGCAGGGGAGGCATCTGGGGGCTGCTTAGGTTTTGAGGGGAGCCGGCCCCGCCGCCCCTTCAGACTGTCTGTCCGGACAACTGCAGAGAAATGGGCAAGGGTGAGGAAGGGAGAAAGCGACCTCGTGTACCCTTAGCCGAAGATGTGCACGCCAATGCTGGGAAGCACTGAGCCCCTGAGACACAGGGGACCCCCCATCCCTCATAAGACAAGCTAGTGAAAGCCGCCTCCCATTCTCAGAGGCAGGGGATTGGAGGTGAGGGTGGAAACAAGGTGCACACATGCCCTCCCCTCTGGCCCAACAGGGCAGATTGTCTGGGGGACTTGCCCAGTCCCACCTGCTCAGGCCGAGTCTGGGACCATCCATAGCCACCCACCTTCCTTCACCATGCCCACAGCCAGGCACTTCTGGAAGCGGCAGAACTGGCAGCGGTTTCGCCGCCTCTTGTCCACAGGGCAGTCCTTGTTGGCCAGGCAGATGTACTTGGCGTTTTTCTGCACTGTGCGCTGGGGGAGGAGGGGGGGCAACACGGAACAGGCTGTCAGAGAGTGGGGTGGGGAGGGGGAAAGCCTAGGGGAGGGGACTATCCAGATCCTGCTGCCATCACAGACAAAAGCGCTCTCTGTTCACAGCTATTTTTCTAACATTTGGGTGTCAGGGGAGGGAGAGATGGAAGGGGGGTGATGAAGAGGAAAGTCTCGGGGGCACTGGGGGAGGTTTCTGCCTCAGGGAGAGGACCCGAGAACGTAAGGTTAAGGGCCAGGGCCCCCAGCAGTCCTGACACCTGTACTTTTTATTATGCCTGTGTCCATCTGCCGAGAGGGCCGAGGAGGGGCTGGGGGTGGGGATGGGAAGCTAAGCAGGCACCCAGAACTGGGACAAACACACAGCCTGTTCCTAGTCCACCCCCAGCCCTCAGGCACCAAGCTCTCTTCCCAGATCCTTTCATCTCATGCCAGGAACACGAGTGCATGGGTCCCCCCTTCCACTAGGACCTTGAGCTGGGGGTGGTAGGCAGAGGAAAGCCAGAGGCTGGCCATTAGAACCTCCCCTTCTGGTACCCCACAGCCTGCGTACTCTGCCCATGTCACACTCCACCTCCCTCTCTGCAGGCCTACTGGCCCCAAGTCCCATTCCCCTGCCATCTATGGGTCCCTGGGGGGAGTCCATCTGGAAGTCTCACCCTTTGCTGCAGGGCAGGACTATTTGGGAGGAGAACCCAAGGCAGGCTGCCATAGACCCCACTAGGAAAATAGACCTGCCTGTCCCCGTTTCCTACAAAAAGCCCAACCTAGAAGAGCATAGTACCTTGAAGAAGCCCTTGCAACCCTCACAGGTGCGGACGCCGTAATGCTGACAAGAAGCGTTGTCCCCACACACAGCACAGCGGCCCTCACTTCCACTGGGAGCCCCACTCCGGGCCTTGGCTGAGGTCACAGGCACATCCAGCATCCCTGAGCCATCAAGGTGTGGAGAGGGGGGCGCCAGGCCTGGGAAAGCTGTGGGCATGGAATAGCTTTCATCCTCCCTCAGCTGGTTGGTGGCCTGTGAGGGGAACAGCTTCAGGGGGCTTTGGGCAAGGCTGGGGCTAGGGCCAGTGGGGGCGCTGAAGGAGAAGAAGGCTGGGGGCTGAGGGGGCCCAGAGGCCTTAGGCAGCTGCTCTGTCCATGCCCGCAGGCCTTCATAAGTCTGGCTGGGTGAGAAGTGGCCAAATGAGCCATCCCAAGGAGAGAGCTGGGGCGGCTGGAAGCTGGGCGTGGATGGTGACGGGACTGAGCAGGGGCTGCCGTAGTAGTCGGAGCCGCTGGAGGACAGGGTCTCATCTAGCGGGCCGGTCAGGGTGCCTGGGTAGCAGCCATACACCTGGAAGTCCTCGAACTTGAAGGAAGTAGAGGCAGGGGAGGTGGCTGACGATGAGGACGTGGAGGAGGCCGAGGAGGAGGCCGAGGAGCACGGCTGGACTGTTCCTGGCAGCTGGTAGAGGAAGGTGTCAAACTCTCCTGTGTAGCCGTCCATGAAGGTGCTGAAGCTGGGCAGGGCAGTGGGGGCAGCAGGGGCCGCCTCAGGGCTGGCCAGGTCCATGGTGGGCTTGCTGAGCTCAGGGGTCAGGGGGTCGCTTGCCAGGTGGTCACGGGCTCCTGGGCTTGGTGCTGGTGTCCCATATTGGGCTTGGATACAGGGCATCTCTGATGTGGGAGAAAAGCCAAGAAAGGGGAGGGGAAGAGTCAGTGTGAGAAGCCTGATGCCTCGTTTCAAAGTATAGGCCCCAGGGCAGCCAGGTGGCAGGAATCCCAGACAAGAGTTGGGACACTGAGGTCTTAGGGCCATGACCAAACACAAAACCTAGGATCCTCACCCCTGAGCTGAGCACCATCTCAACCTACATGCCACAAAGTGCCCGGGCAGTGGCCCAGCGAGAGTGGGCTCAGTCAGAAGGCCAGCCACACCCCAGTCGGCCTGGGAACCCTCAGGAGGGCATCCGGCCAGCATTTCTCTGCTGGAACAGGAGGAAGCAGTGTTCCTCCAGCCCCATGCCCTTCCTCTACCAGGTGGGGACTGGGAGAAGGGTGGATAGGAGAGGCAGCCAGGCAAAGCCTTATGCCCAGTCCCCAGGAGCAGATACATTATCTCTCCAGCCAAGCACTTCCTGGGAATATTCCCAGACACAGTCCAGGCTTCTGCAAAATCCCTTCTTCTCCTTCCCCCCTCGGAACCTGGGAAGAAGGGCATCTTGGAGCACAAAGAGGGGCTGGAAGTGAAGGCCCAGAGTCTGCCCTGTCTAAGAAAGCAGCCTAAGGAGCAATGCAGCCACCCTTGAGCCTGCCCCCCTCCCCACCTCCACCCGACAGACTGAGCAATGGCTGCCAATCTCACCCGTACCTCAGTCCTGCCATCTGGGGCTGGGCACCCACTCTTTGCTGCTGTCAGGGATGCTCTCAGAAGCAAAGAGGAAAGGAACCCAGGCCTCCCCACCAAGTTCCCAGCTCTGTAAGGGATCAGGGAACCTGGCTCCAGATCTTTAATATGCTGGAGAGACCGAAGGGGAAAGGAGGGGAGAGAGCAGCCCCCAGTCTTCCAGGGGAATGGACAGTCCCTGAGAGAAATTTCCCTGCTACCCCTTAAGTACTTCTCCCCTTCCTGTTCTTTTTATAAGAGAACGCTAAAAAAAAAAGATAAAATGACTCTGTTTTGAGTGCTCTCATGCCTAAAATCCTTAATTTCTCTTCAACATGTATTTTCCCCCTTGTAATTACACGTCTAAATTTCTGAGCTTGAGTACAGATTCATCCTTGCTAACAGAAATAAAGATGTCTACTAAATTATTACCTCCTACAAAATATTATAGGGCATCGAATTAGTTCTCACATCTACCATTAAAAAAAAAACAGAGAGAATACTCAGAGTCCAGCAGAGTTATGCAGGTGGTTATGCAGGAAGGAGAGGAGCCTGCCCCTGCCCGGATCCCTGCATTAAAGTCATGTCTGTACCCTCAAGAATTCAGGGGCTCCAGCAAAGGGGGCTGCTCACCTGCAACCATGAGGGGCCTGCAGGAAAAGGGATGGCGTTATTGAGGGGTTTCTTAAATTCAGAAACCGGTCAGAATAATGCAGAGGAGGCTCCAGGACAGTCCCTCTCCCCACTCGTGGCCTGGGGTCTGCATAACTCTGGCCTCACCAGTGGAGTGGGGAGCTGGGTAAGAACTCAAGCTGGAACACAGTACCATGAATGAAGGGGTACAGCAGATGGGGGCAAAGGCTGTCACTACCCCCTGGTCAAGAGCCCAGGGAGTCCTCTGGTCCAAGCCCTTATCCCACCTTCACGGCCCCGCATGGGGCAGCTCCACTCCTAGCCTGACACACGACCAACTCAATCAATAGAGCCCCTCGGGAGCTCTGGCCCCACCCACCTGAAAGCACCCATCAATACGCATGCAACCCTGGGCATCTGCTTGAGATAATGGTAGCCACGTCTCCCAGCACTAGGAAAGCCTGGGCAGGGATGGGTTGGGGTGGAGGAGGAGAACGGCAGCTACACAGGGCTGGGTGTTCCAGCCTTATTCAAATCCTGTTTCTCCACTTGGACGTCCCACATCACATCCGGATCAACTCCCACTAACCTATTCCCCCCACCCCACCTCAGCTTCCAGACTGTGCAGGTACTTAACAATACAGGACCTACATCCAGCCCCATGGGGGGCAGGGAGCAGTCCCACAGAGAGGAGGAGGAAGAGGCGGGGTTGAAGGAAGGACCGGGGAGAATCCGGCTTCAGGCAGGTCCTGGCAACAAGGTGGTTTGCACCTGTTATATTGAACAAGCCTGAGGCTGCACCCTACCTGTGAGATCCAACAGATACTATGGGGGGAGGGGCACAGAGGTGATCAGCATGTGGGGCAGGAGTAGTAACACACACACACACAGACACACACACTCTCCAAGCCACAGCTAAAGCAACACTCCTCGTGCTTCCAGAGAGAGACCCTGCCCCTGCTCCTGCCCCTAGGAAGACTCACTTATTCCAACACACAGCAAGCACCCCCTCCACAGTTCGGCCACCAACGCTAACCATTCCCTTTGGTGATCCAGAGGTCTCCTGATATAGCCCAGACAGAAAGAAACTTCGAGGTGGGGATCCCTACAAACTAAGCCACACTCCCTAAAGTATTAAGTAAGCAATTATGGGAGGAGACTTCCCAGGCTGAGAGAAAAGAGACCCTTTTGGAAATCCGAGCCTGGATAAGAGTCCGATGGATCCCAGCACCAGAGAACCTCATCAGCACCCAAGTCCAGAGCACCGTGTGCCTACTTGGGCACCGTGGGAGACTGAACTAAGTCCAGCTGCTCGCTGGACAAGTCCTCACTGCCGGCGCCAACCCCAACCCCTGCGGCTTCCACCTTGCACAGACACTCCCCCTCACCCCGCCCCCAGCCCCTCCGGCGTCCAGCGGACTCCAGTCCGATCTGGGTCCTCTTTCCGCTCCAACTGCTACCTCCCAAGCCCAAAGGGGCACCGTACCCCGTCCTCCTGCACGCCGACCCTACAACATCCTTTCTGCCCACATGTACAATCCATCTCCCTGCAACAACACTAAAAACTAACACAGCAACCCCACATAACGACCCACTCAGACGCACGTCCCCCCGCGGGGAACCTACCCGGCCGGCTTCTGCTCCCCCTGCCCGGGACTAGCGCCCCGAGTCGCAGTGTGGCTGCGTGCGCTCCCGCAGTCTCTTCACACTCCCCCAAGTTTCGCAGCCTCTGCCACTGGGGCTCCCCACTCGAGCGGGACCCTCCTCTTAAGCGCTCCGTGACGCACGGGGAGGGGCGGGGACACCACTGACGCACGCGGCCCGGCGAGCTTTGGCCATACAAGGGCGCGGGGGGCGGCGCAGTTCCGGCGGGAGGCGGACAGAGGGAGGCGCGGGGCCGGGGAGCCCGAGAGGGCGGGGCGAGGGGGGCCTGGAATGTCTGCGCGCGTGACGCACGCGGGGTTCCATTGACGCAGGGAGCGCGGAGTGTTTGATCTATAAATAGTCCTCGCGCGCTCAGTGCGCCGGCTAAAAATAGCAGCTCTCTAACTCTCCAGGCTCCCCCCACCCGACTCAGAACCCGGTCCCGGAGCCTCCAGGTCCGAAATAACCGACCAGGATGGCCAAGGCCCGAAAACAGAGCTGCGGCCGCGGGGCTTCCCCGGACAAGTGTCTCCTCGCCCTCCGGCTGAGTCCTGGGCGCCTCGGCCGCGCCCAGCCCCTCGGCTCCCTCTGTGCTGGGCTCCGCCTTTGCCCCCTCCCAAGCCCTTCCTGGAGGCCTAGGGTATCGCCCTCTGCCGCTGCTGGGCGGCTAGGGCAGGCCTAGGGCTGGGGCGGGCAACTCAGGGACACACCTTGGCGAGTCTGCGCTCTCACCTCCGCCCGAGGCAAAGTTTGTGCACTTGACCGGTCTTCCCTGGCAGTGTCTCGGGCGGAGAGGTTGCCCCAGAGATGTCAGTTAGGGCCCTGCTTACTCCCTCCCTTCAATTCTCCACGTAGTCTTCGGCAGAAGTGTCTTCCCCAGGGTAGGGGTGTGCCAGGCCCAAGATTGTTCGATGGGCTCGGCTCCATATGCTGAACTTGACTTTTCACCAGCTTTTCCCCCAGCCCCTTACAGAGTGAGTGCACCCTACTTGGGAAATTACTGAATTTCAGAACCGGCTGGAGCCTGAGAAATCTTTGCAAACTTAAGCTTACTGTTCCCCATTTTATAAATAAATGGGCCCAGAGAAACAATGGCACTTGCTCAAGATCACACAGCAAGGCAGTGGTACCGTGGGGTGGAACCCAGGCCCACTGACTGCTTCTCTAGAGGATCTTTTCACTCCCTCCTACCACTATACCCCCCCAAAAAATCAAGGAGCACCCGCACTCCCACCCGACTCCAGCACCCGTGGAGGGAGAGTTCTGGCGGCTATAACCTGCCTGATGGAACAGACAGGGAAGGGCCTGGTAGGGTTGTTATCAGGGCACAGACCAGGCTGCAGCCACCTGGAGTCTTCCCTGGTTCAGATGTCGCCCCTCTGCTCTATCCCATTCCAAGCCTGGGGCGCCCTCTCTAGCTAAGTAAGAGAGGAAGGATGAAGGGCTAATGTTTACAAGAAGGAAGACACCCACCCCACTGGGATCCCCACTCGTCCCCTTCTCCCTGTAAGTCAACATCAATAGGAATTTCTGCTTTCACTGAGCCTGCACCCACCCACCCTACTCACTTCATCTGCACCCTATAACACTTCCCTCTGCCCTCCAGATACTTCCTGCTCCTCACTTCCACTCTCACCCCCGGTCACAGGTTTCCCACACCCATGTCCCCAGCCCCCACTTCTGCCCACTCAAAGGTCTTGCAAGCGCCTCAGGCTTCATCTGTTCCAGACAGAATTTGTCCCTTCCCACGCCCTGCCCACCACCCCATCTCTCCTGATGCTCCACATGCGACTTTTCATTTTGTCCTGAAATTCTCCTTTGACACATCTCTTGGGTTCCTCCATTCTCATGGCCAGTAACAGACCTCACCTCCACAGACCAAGTGGATGAACCCAATGACCTCCCCTTCTTCTTGCCTATGCCCATTAAGAAAACCACCCCTTAACTAGTCTGTTTCCTCTTTCTAAATCCACCCTGTCCACTATGGATGGAGAAGTCTTCATTTAATATCAATCACATTAAGTGACCTGGTTAGAACCTGCCATAGCTCTCTGATCTCAGCATAAAACTTCAGTGTCTTCAGAGTTTTCCCAAACCGTCTTCCACGGACTCTTCAAGGCCACCTGGGTGAGGGTGATGGATGGGCAGGGCAGTGTGAATGAGACCCGTCCAGGACTCCTACCCTACTCCAGCCCAAGTTTTGTTTCTCTCTGGGCTCTTGCATAAAATATTGCTTTAAAAAAAGGATTCCATGGCTAAAAAAAAAAGTTTTAAAAACCACTAATAAAATTCATGTCCTCCCATTTTGCAGATTAGAACCCAAGGGTTCAGAGAGGAGCTGCGCTGTGCTCAGAAGCACACAGCAAGTCTGTGCTGGGTGAGACTGGCTGTGGCTGTGGCACAGGCTGGCTTGCCCACCTAGCCCCCACCCTGCCCTGGGATGCCTCCCTTCACCCCAGGAGGGCCTTCCTCAAATTTAAATATGTCCATAAAAGAATATTAGCCAGATCAATGTTCTTCCCTCCATCCAGTAACACCAGCAAAAACAGGTGTATTACCTGCGGCTTGACCTGCTTCTGCTCATGCCTGGCCTTAGCTCTTTCAGTTCTGCCAGTCTTGAGCCCTAGCATCCCCCTCTCCTCCCTACCACCTTCCATTTGTAAAAAGTCACACAGGCTATCCTGTGTGGTAAGCCCTCCCATGAACTCCAGGGAACTCTAGCATGGTGAGGAGCTGTCCAGGCCTCTGGCCTAAATCTCAGCCTCCAGATCTGTGCCTGCAGCCCATACCCCACTTCCCCAGGCTGTAGTCTCCCTGGCCTCAAAGAAGGAGAGAGTGAGACAATTGGAGCTGCCATCTAGCTAGGCCTTTGGGGGGTGCTGGCGGAGGGGTGGTGTCTGAATACACCACACTCTGAAAATAAGTAAATAAAGCGCAAGGAGAAAAAGGCAGAGTCCCTTGGTGGGAACACAGCAGGGTCTCCCATTCAGACACAGGTGTGCAGCACCTTGCCCGAACAGGAGAGAGAGGTAAAAGGAGCTGGGGGACCCAGGACCTATTCCCTGCTGATCAGAGGCCCTCCTAGGGGCTCTGAGTGGGATGGAATCCAACTAAGGTATACCTCCAGGGAAAGGCATAATTGACAGACTTTGGAAGGCTGAGAGTATAAGCTGGTCCCAGGTTGGACAGGGACCCTCAATGGACCCCCACAGCCCAGCCTTCAAGAGCAAGGTTAGAGCGAACTGCTCATTGAGGGTGAAAGAGGGCAGATAATAAGGCAAGTAATGACGGCAGATGTGTCCAAAATTAGGAACTAAGACCATAAAGTAAGGCAGGACTGTGATAACACAGGAAGGGCAGAGAGAGAAGATGTCATGTGGGAGGCCAGAGACAGCCCCACACAGTCAGGCCCCCACACCATGGCCCCAGCCTACCTGTCTGCCCTCATCACCCACCGTTCCCCACCACTCCCAAATAAGAACCTTGGGTTACACCTCCCCCTTACCTGCTTTGCACATGCTGTTTCACCCACTGGGCACATTGTCCTTCTTCCTCCCTTTCACTCTGATCCTGCTCATCCTCCAAGACTTCAGCTCAAACGTCACCCTCCTGGGCTAGCCCAATTCTTTTTTTTTTTTTTAATTGCGCTTCAAGTGAAAGTTTACAGTTCAAGTCAGTTTCTCATACAAAAATATATACATACATTGCTATCTGACCCTAGCTACTCTCCCTATAATGTGACAGCACACTCCTCCTTTCCACCCCAGATTTCCCATGTCCATTCAACCAGCTCCTGTCCCTTTATGCCTTCTCATCTCACCTCTAGACAGGAGAGGGTAGCCCAATTCTTAATAAGCGCCTTCTCAGGTAGGAGGAACTACTCTCTGCAGCATACCAACCAAGTGTCAAACCTTCTTCCACTTAACCCTCTCCCCAACCCTTTGAGGTTTGGAATTCCAATCCGCATTTGATGAATGAGGAAATGGAGGCTAAAGAGTAGTACTCAAACTCAGGTCCTCTAACTCACAGTTCTGTGCTGGACCCACTGCCCTTGACACCACACTCCAGAAGCTGTGGCTTCTGACCCCGTGGTCTTTGAGTTCTTGTAAGTACACCACAAAACCAGGCGCACACACACACACACACACACACACACACACACACACACACACACACACACACACACACACACACACACGGCCTGTATACTGAAAATAGCAGTACCTGCAAGGGGTTCTTTGGTGACGCTGGCAGCTTTCTAGTTCCCGATCTGGATGATGGTCACTAGGCAAGTTCACGCTAGACAAGTCATTGAGTTGTACTATTAGGATTTTATACCTATGATTTGTGCACTTTTCTGTATGTTGTACTTCCCTCCCTCTCAAAGAAAAAGTGTCCTTAAAGAATGCTGTTGCTGTTGAGTCAATTCCAACTCATAGCAACCCTGTAGGACAGAGTAGAACTGCCCCATAGAGTTTCCTAGGCTGAAATTTTTATGGGTGCAGAAAACCCAGGTCTTTTCTCCCGTGGAGCAGCTGGTGGATTCAAACCACCGACCTTTCAGTTAGCAGCCAAGCACTTAACCATTGTGCCGCCAGGGCTCCTTTACTTAAAACATAGCCATGCCTAATGCTAATGGTGGTGGAATAATTTGGAAAAGGACAGTGAGAATAATGGCACAACTTGAAGAATGTAATCAATGTCACTGAATTATACATGTAGAAATTGTTTAGCATAAGTTTTGTTGTGTGTATCTGTACCACAATTTAAAAAAAAAAAAAAAAAAGCCATGCCTAGAAGGGAGAGACGCATTTATTCAAATGGATGCAGATGCTGCTGGAATTCACTGAGTACAAATTCATTCAAGTGTGTTCCTGAAATCACAGTGGCTGTTTCTCATTATGTATCTGCTTTAACAACAGACACTTAAAAGTGTAACTACAGTCAGACAGGCCACAGCATTCAACATTGGAAAGGGGGCCTTGGACAGTCAACACAGTATGTTTTTTGAACCGCTCAACAAGGCCCTTCCCCTTCTAGTCAAATCTTCTGGGGCCCAGGCACTTATCATATGCCCAGACCCTTCCTCCCCGACCAGTGTGTGACCTCCATGAGGGCATAGGCACTGTCTCCCTTACCTTGGTAGGGGGAACATTCCTGCATCCCCAACAGAAAGGAGCCCAAGACAGGGCCATAAAGGGCACCATGTCCATCATTGTTCTCCAGCCAAAGAGGGTGGGCATGAGGTTGGGTAAATAGGGGATGGAGGAAGTGGAACTGCACAGCTCCTTTCCCACGATGCTCCCCCCAGCCAACCCCCAACCCTGGGCTCAGTTGGGCCCGCCCCTACTAAGCAGAGGGCAGGAACTTGCCCTACTTTCACCAAGACCACGCCCTTCTTGTGGGGTGGGCAGAGGGAGAGAGGGAAAGAGCTTTGCCTCCGCCTACTGAGAAGGGGCCCTGGGAGCTTCCCCTCCTCAGCCCCAGGGCCTATTGCCAGCTCTGACCGGGCCACTTCCTCTTCCTGCCCTGGTAGTGGGCAGGGGGATTTGTGCTGTAGGCAGGGAAGCACTGCCTACTGCCCAGGGGGGCTTCCTAAGAGCAAGTCTAGAAACCAGGGTGAAGGGTCAGGCCCAGGCCTCTGCCTCTGATCTGCTGGCCCTTGCCCAAACCCTGCCATGACCACAGATGTTACTACCTCCCCCTAAACAGTCTCCCAAGGACACAGCCAGGTCAGTCACTACCTCCCAACCCCACCCCAGCCTCCAGCAGGGGCAAAAAATGGAAGAGCTGTCAGAGGCATCTTTGACCAAGAGCCAGCAGGCCTGGTGTGTGACCCGGAGCCAGTCCCTTGCCCTCGCTGAGACTGTTTGGTCATCTGCCCAATGCAGACATCCCAAGTTCCGCAGCTGTGAGAATTCAAGTTGCTAGCGGAAGGGAGAGGCTCAAGATCAAAACAGAGTGCTGGTGGAAGCCTGGATTCTAGGGACCTACAGCAGAATCCTGGGGCTGGCAGGGGGTAGGGAAGGGAGACAGGGTCCTCAACACAACTGGGGAGCCAGCAGCCCCCCTTCCCCAAGAACTAGAGATAAGCAGTAGCTCCACCTCTACCTCTCCCCCTCCAGGGCTCAGCTAAAGGAAATGGGAGTGTGCCCAGAGATGTGGTTCCACCCAGCACCAGGAAAATTCCAGACTTTGTATGCAGCAAGTGCTCAATTAACACTCTGGAGAAAACTGGTTAATTAAGGAAGTCAGGTCTCTCTCTACAGAGGCTACCTTCAGGCCAGTAATTTCTCTACTCTCCATCACCTCTACCCAAGCCAGAAGAAATGAGCCTACATACAGCATCTAACAATCAGATCAGCTTCAGGAAGCACAGCCAGACAGAGCTGGAGAACAGACAAGACCATGGAGTTCCTCAGGGAACTCCTGGGCCTCATTTGCACCCTCCTCAAATCTCCCTGGATGCCCCCTCAATGCCTCAGCTTCTGGCCAGCAGCTCTCTCCTCCCCACTTGGAGGGTCTCCCAACACCTTGCAGAAACCAACACCCGTCAAATTCCCGGCCCCTGCCTAAGGCCTCCACCCAGCCTCCGCAGGCAAAATTTCAAATTCCAAAATAAAAACTCGCTGATAAAAAGCTCCAGCCGGAAAGACTGATGCACTTTCCTATTGTTAAATTATTTTTAGTCATGGGCTCTGGATCCGTTTACAGACTCAGGTTCAGAAAGGGAAAAAATATTTTTTTTGAGAACTGAGGAGAGCGCAAGAGCCTCCCACGTAAGGAGCTGCCACTTATTCCATGTCGGGACAGAGCCCCTGGCCCCAGGCCCAGGAAGTGTGTTTATGGCAAGTTGGTTGGCAGACCTGCCCAACCTTGCTCCAGCCCTGCTTCTCAGGCACCAAAGGCAGCTGGGAAACCGGGCAAGGAGAGTGGGGAAGGGGCCGAGGGCTTGGCAGGGAGCAGAGCCACCTAGGTTCAGCCATCTAGTCCCAACCAGCTGGGGGAACTCAGGGACCTTGCTCAGGGAGTACTATCCTGAGGCATCCTGGTGGACACCAAATTCACTTTCTCGTCCTTCCCCTGACTGAGCAGACCAGTGCCTCGCTGGGAGAAGGGGACTGAGACCCTGCTGGAAATCTCTGAGGAAGGAGATGGATGGTATCACCTATTTCCATGTCTCCCAGTCCTCATAGAATGTTTCAAGTCCAGTTCCATCTTCCAACTGCAGTCAAGTCTATTTACCCTCATTCCTGGCCACCTCTCCCCCTCATCTCAAGGTCAAAGCGTTTGACATGACAGTCACAAAGGAAAATATCCAAACAGCCCTGCTCTGGTGCCTGTTTCCCCATTCCCAAGACTCACCAGCTTCCTTCTCAGTCTGCTCTGACTCCCAGAGATCCTGGACAACCACACGAAGGTGGAGCCCCAGCGTTGGTTGGGGGCTCTTCCTAGCAGCCTCAGGGAGTCCTGTGGGGAGAGACGTGACTGCCTAGTCAGCCTGTCCTCGCCAGCGGAGGCTGTACACCAGCTGAGCTGTCTCCAAGCCAGCATGTCCTCCTCTGTTTATATAGCAGAAATCAGAGCCGGCCTCTGGGGATAGGGATCCGCCTCGGGGCCCTCTTGGCTGGGGCCTGACTTTGGCCCAGGTCAGCAAGAGCCCAAAATAGTCAGCTGACAGGAGCCCCAGTGTGAGCGTGACCCTGGGCCCACACCCGGACCTGGCAGACAGGTGCCCATGTCACAAGACCAGCGGCTCAAACACTCACGGGGCCCGGCTGGCAGCCCCTCGGAGTGGCCTTGGCAGTGTCTCTGGCATGGGAGTTCCACCCATTCACCATCATCACCCAGACAACGGGGTAAACACATGGACTACTGCCCACCCGGGGCTGCTGAGTACCCAGAGGGAAGACTGGGAGCTTGGAGTCTGGGCTAGGGGCAGAGGAGGGGACCATGTGGAGGGGAAGACACCTGGCCTACTGCTGTCATCCTCACTCACGTGCTTCCCAAGTCCAGATCTCCGGCTGACCAGGGACACCTGCCTCTCCCACTTACAGTAATTCCCCTCCCTGCCCCTTGGCTCACAGTTGGTGACACAGAGCCTGCTGCCAGCCGGAGGCCAGGTGCACAACCGGCCCCCAGAATAGGATGGCCCGCTTCCCAGGGTTTCCCCACCTTCTATCCAGTCTCAGAGTGGACACCCCATCTTCTCGATCCCAGCCACCTCTCTAGGACTCTTTGCACCCTGAACACCAAGTCTACATGAAGCAACTGCATTGGGGATGTGGGGCAGGGCACTGGGGGAGACACTGAGCCAGCTCCTGCTTCACCCAGACATCTCTCAAGGCCTGGAGGGGGTGTTGCTCAGAGGTGCTGCTCTGTTCAGGGGAAGGAGGAAGGGAATCACAGGGCCCCCGTCCAGGGTGCCAGGATGAACTCCAGCTCACTCAGGTGTAGGCTGTGGTACCTTAGCCCATTCCAGTATCTCAGATCCCCAGGAAACACACTGACGGAAATGCCATTCCCACTCCCCAGCCCTCACCCACAGGCCAGCTTGTGCCTTCTCTGGAGGCACCCTCAGACAAGGAAGGTGTGTCCTTCACCCTCAGACCAGGCTCAGGCTGACCTGGGAATCCAGGAGACCGGGTTCTAGACTTGGCTCTGCATGTACTCCTTGTGGGGCCTTAAAGGTCACTTCTCCCCTCTGTAACTCAGTTTCTTCATCTGTAAGAGGCGGGGGTGAGCTAGATGGCCAAGGATCCCTCTGGCCACTACATGGCCACAAGCCTGGATTTTCCCTTTCAAGGATGTTGGAGGAATAGTGGAGGATCTGTCCCTGCCCTTTGTCAGCAGACATACTACCAAGACCCACACCCCACCCCCGGCCAATCCATAGTGGTCACCTCCCCAAACTATGGACTCCACAGGTCCTACAGGCCTACCATGGTGGGGTAACAGTCACCAGCCTTTCTGGGGGAGGGGGATCCCTGCCTTCCCTTCATGTAAGCCCTCTGGTGTAGTCTCTACACTCTGGAAACAGGCCAGCTACCTCCCAGGTCTGCCCCACTACACTCCCAGTCCAGCTCCAAGTTCCCCGGCCCCACCCTATCAGCTTCCCGGAACCAGGCACGTGCTGCCCTGGGAGTGACTGTCACCCTCTCTTTGCCCCCATCAACCCATGTCACCCGGCCCAGAGCTCTCCACCCTATGCTGTTAAGAACTTGGGCTTCCCCCTTCCCCACCCCCGCATCACCCCCATCACCGGAGAAATCAGATCTCCTGATGCTGAGTAGCACATTGCCTGCCACCTCTGCAGGGCTTCCCCTCCACCCCCCAAACCACATCCGCCTCGGGCAGCTCCACACCCATCCCTGCCCCTCAGCCCCACCTGCTGGGGGGGAGCAGGGTGTAAAAGGACAACAGCAGAGCACATACAGCTCTGGGTGGACAACCGGCTTTGGCCAACCCTCAAACCATTCCCTCCAGCTTCAGGCCTGGCAGAGGGAGCTGGTCACCAGGGAGGGGCAGAGGCTGGCCTCTGTCCATGGCGGAGGCCTGCGGAGGGAGAGTCAGCGTGAGTGAGGAGAATCCAGCTTGCAAGGGCATTCCCTGGAGACAACCCAGTCATGAAACACAGCAGTGGGAATGGGGGCAGGACCCAGGCCACGTGAGGGGTATAAGCTAGCCCAAGGACCTCCCTGGGCTGGGGGCCCACACCCAAGGCAAGCAGTTCTTGGGGCTGGGAGGTGTGGCCAAGAGCCACAGAGACACAGGCCAGTGGCAGCCCCGCAGCCTTGTACCCTTTGTACCATTCCCTCCAGCTCTCAGCCCCAGATGTACACCCAGAAATGTCCCCAGCCAGAAATGGACATATCACTATTATTAACAATAATAGCAGCCACTAATGTTCGTTGAACACCGTGCTCCATACATTGCTAGGCACTTAACAGGCATTTTCTCATTTCATCCTCACAGCACTATGAGGAAGGACATATGCACATTTTACCAATGAGGAAACAAAGGCACAGAAACATTACACAACTTGCCTGAGATCACACAGCTAGGAACTGGCAATGCTGGGATTGGAACCCAGGTAGCCTGACCAGGGAGCCCAGGGCCCAGCATCCCCACATCCCCTTGGACCTGTGCAGTGGGTAGAGGCCTCAGATTGCACAGTGCAGTGTGACAGCCCCCCACTCACAAGGCAGTGGCCTGAGCTGCTGGGCAGTTGAGCCAGGCCTCTTACCAAGCCTGACTCCTGAGCTGTCTTTCTGAACTCCCGCCCAGGCGTGAAAACACTTACCATCAATCACATTCATCTTGCCAGTTTTGGCCCATCCTTCCGCCTTATAGCCCACATTCGGAATCTTGATTTTATGGTACTGTACACTTGTCAGGACCTCTGGTGTCCCAGTGGTTAAGCACTAGGCTGCTAACCAAAAGGTCAGCGATTCAAACTCACCAGCCGCTCTGCATAAGAAAGATGTGGCAGTTTACTTCTGTAAAGATTTCAGCCTTGGACATAACACAGCTTATTAAGAAAATGTTCTGCATCCTACTGTGGTGAGTGGAGTCTGGGGTCTTAAAAGCTAATAAGCGGCCATCTAAGATGCATCAATTGATCCCAACCTACCTGGAGCAAAGGAGAATGAAGAACACCAGACACAAGGAAAGTATTAGCCCAAGAGACAGAAAGGGCCACGTAAATCAGAGACTTCATCAGCCTGAGACCAGAACTAGACGGTGCCCAGCTACCACCGATGACCGCCCTGACAGGGAACACAACAGAGAGTCCCTGATGGAGCAGGAGAAAAGTGGGGTGCAGAACTCAAATTCTAGTGAAAAGACCAGACTTAATGGTTAGATTGAGACCAGAGGGACCCCAGAAGACATGGCCCTCGAACTCTCTGTTAGCCCAAAACTAAAACCACTCCCAAGGCCAACTCTTCAGACAAAGATTAGACTGGACTATGGGACATAAAATGATATTCATCAAGAGTGTGCTTCTTAGCTCAAGTAGATACATGAGACTAAATAGGCAGCTCCTTTCCGGAGGTGAAATGAGAAGGCAGAGAGGGTCAGGAGCTGGTTGAATGGACACGGGAAATCCGTGGGGTAAAGCAGGAGCGTGCTGTCACAGTATAGGGAGAGCAGTTAGGGTCACATAACAACATATGTATAAAGTGTTGTATGAGAGACTAACTGGAATTGTAAACTTTCACTTTAAGTACAACAATAAAGTAAAATAAAAAGATTTCAGCCTTGGAAAACCTATGGGGCAGTTCTACTGTATCCTATAGAGTCTCTATGAGTCGGAATGGACTCAACGGCAACAGGCTTGGTTTTTTGGTCCACTTGTCATTCCTCTCAGCTCTGGGTGACTATAAAAAGTCAGCTGGCTTCCCCTTTAAGTCTTCTTCCAAGTTACTGATCTAAACTACTTGAGCCCCTGTCCAGGGCAATATCTGTCCCCTAATCCATCAGCACTCTTTGGGTATAGCAGTTCTGAATCCACCTACCCCCGCCCAGCCTTCATTTTCCCGACATGCCTGTAATACTAACCCCAAAATGCAGATCAACACTTCACTGTCAACAAGACATGCCACCACTGCAGCGTTCTCTGTCCACCAGGCCACTTATCAAAAATGGACGCATAAAAGGGTAATTTGTTGAAGTCGAGGAATGCGCCCTTCCCTTAACACCCCCAGAGGAGGTGCTGCCCTCCCCAAGCATGGGTTCGCTGTAGGGAGAGAGTCTGCTTCAGCAGAAAAAGCGCTGCCCTGGGAGACGTGGCCCCAACCCCAGCTCCGCTCCTGGCTCCATGAGACCCTCTCTGAGCTCGGTTTCCAGGCTCAGACCCACTCAGGGGCTGCGCCGGGCAATTCGGGGCCCTCCCGGCCAGACCTCCTGACAGCCGAGCTCCCGAGCTCCTGGAACTCGTTCCCCGCAGCCGGCGGGGAAATGGAAGGAATTTCTCCCGACCTGGCCACCTCCTGCGCCCCTCGCGGGCCAAATCCCACCCTTGGGCTGGGAGAGAAAGCGCTGGCCGTCGCACTTGGGGGCTGACTATGAGCCAGCAGGTTCTGCTGGGAATCCAGTCCCCCCCACCACTACCTCTCCAGTTTCCAAGAAGGACTCCTAGCGTGGCCCCGAGCCCACTGCAGTGCATCCGCGAAGACCCTGTTCCTCCCCGGGCCTCCCCCGGGGACCACCGTGCCCCTCCCCAGCTGCCCCTCTCACCTGGGAGGGCGTACTTGGCTTGCCTCTCCACCCTCGCTTTCCGGGGTCGCACATAAGCAGGCGGAGAGCTGCTCTGCACCGTAGCGGCGCCCATACCCGGAGGCCAAGGGGCGAGGGCGCCGCGTGAGGGCACCCACCAGTTCCGCCACCGCCGCCGCCTCCCGCTCCTGCAGCCGCACCGCCGCGGCTCCGCGCCCCCCGACCCTGGGAAGCCCCCAGCCCAGCAATTCCGGCCGCGGCCGCGCCCCCCGCCCCCGCAGCCCGAAGCCGCCCGCACCGCAGTTCCAGCCCCGGCGCGCCTCCCCCGGCGGGCAGGCGGGGACCGTGACGCGCGCCCATTGACGTCTCCGGAATCCCGGCGGCGGCGGCCGACGCAGCCTCATCAATGGGGCTAAAAATAGCGGCGCCCGGAATAGCCGCGAGAGCCCCGCCCCGCGGCACCCACCCCCCCAACACACACAGGCTGCACACACAGTTACATAACCCGCCTCGCTGCGGCCGGGGTGGGGGGGCTGTTTTTCAAATTAGGGTTCTGAGGCCTTGCTAACACCTCGGGAGGCAGTGGAATCCGGAGCTGGGTTATAAATAAATTTACCCGGGGCTTCCCCTGAGGAAGAAGTGGAAAATGAGGCCCAGCGAGGCTCCTTGGCGGCCCAAAGTCACCCAGCAATTAGGCTGGCTTGAGAAGACAGGGCCCCTGCCTCTGAACCTGCGCACCCACACCAGCCTTTCTTGGCCTGCGTGCCCCCACAAGGGCAAAGAACCCAGATAACAAAAGTGCCCAGCTTCCAGACAAGAAGACAGTTCAGACAGAGAAAGAGGACTCCCTGAGAGAGTGAAATTTCCCCCGAAGAGAAGCAGTCCCAGACTTGAGAATGCACGCAGGGACAAAGCCTGTGTGATGGAGTCACAGATCTGGCTTCTCTAGATCATACTCATACTACTACTGTGTGACCTGGGACAAGTCACTCAACCTCTCTGAGCCTCAGTTTCCTTATCTATAAAATGAGGATGATAAGATTATCCATCTTTTCTGGTTATTGGAAGATTAAGCAGCTGTGAAGTTGCCTTGTACACAGTAGATGCTCAGAATTACTTTCTCCTCCTTGCTCTCCCCTGGAAGTCTGACTTCTCCAATCCACAGGAGTGCTTACTGCAGGAAATACACAGTGGCTGGGAAGACCTGAGAGGCCCACCCATCTCTGACCACCATCTCAAAGCACAGGCTTCCCCAGTAAGAACTTTCTTGGGGGTGAAGGTGTTTGGAAGATTTTTCTCTCCTGCCTGGCTGGGGCATTCTTTGGATATGGGAGAAGTACCTTGTCCTGAGCAAATCCTTCTTCCCCAACAGCTGCCTGCTCAGGAATGTCTGTGTTAGGGGGGCCAGGCCAAGGCCTGAGCAGTGGGGCTTGGGTCTGGCTGGGTGGGGTTGGGGGTAACAGCTCTTGTAATCAGGGCAGCAAGCCCATTGGAGAACACTCATTAGGGAGGACCCAGTCCTGTGCTCTGCTATACCAGCCGCCAGCCCCTGCTCATTTTTGGAGTCACTTTAAATCATGAGCATGAGATCCAATTCCCAGCACACAGACCAGGCCCCACGCAGCAAAGAATGTCTTCTGCACCCTCCAAAGGAGGCCCCACACCCCACTCAACCCTCATTCCAGGGGCCACATTCCTCTCACCACCCCCATGCCCACCCCCACAAATCCTTATCTGGACTTATCCTAAACTCCCCGTGCAACTCTGAAGCCCCTTTCTCTCATTCCTCCTAATAATACCAAGAACCTTTTGGTTTGTCCCAAATCACCTTCTCAGAACCTTTGCATTTTGTCCCCAGATTCAAGTGTTAGGCCAATTTACAGGTAAACTGAGGCTTCAAAAATGGCAGAGTTGGAGAAGCCAGGGCACCAGCTTTTTTCCTCCCTCCACATGCCCCTCCTTCCTGCCTCGGCAGCTCCTTCCCAGTGGGTTTCTTAAACCACTACCCCACCCACCTTTTTGTTTTCCCAGAAATCTAACTTTTGAAATACATTTTAAAGTATTTGCCTGTGTAGGAGAAATACATTTATTTGGACAGGAAGGACTAAGGGAAAAAAAAAAAAAAAAAGGACTCAGTTACCAGTTTTTCCATGAAGGCTTCCAGCCCACAGAGGTCTCTCCCTTCTATAATACTTTAGCACAACTTGCCTTTATCTTATACTCTCCTGCTTTCCAATCAAATAAAACATATATTAAAACATGCAATGCTAAAATACATACCGTGTGGCTCGTGGTGCCAGCATGAGGTGGTAAAAGAAGCACAGGCTCAAGAGGCTTGGGATTGACACTGGCTCAGACTCTTCCCAGCTGTGTGACTTCAGGGAAGTTACTTGCCTGTCTGGGCTTCTCATCTGAAACACGAGGATGATAACATACATATCTGGAAAGGTTGTCATAAGGAATGCATCTTTGATAGTAGACATAAAACATGTAGCAAGGAGTCGGGCACATAGTGGCAGACCCGCCGTTTCCATAGAGGAAGGTTTGGGGACGGCAGAGCTGGGGAACTTGTCTTCAAGCTGCACATGCGAAGTGCTCACCGTGGCTTTGCCCAGCCGGCATGTTTACGTAGGGAAGCTACAGGGCGGGGGGTGCTGTGCAGCTGGGGGCTATGCCACATCTTAGTGCCATTACTGATTTACAGTAAATTCCAGCCACCTTGTTGTCTTCTGGAGTCCCTGGGTGGTACAAATGGATAATGCCCTCAGCTACTAACTGAAAGATTGGAGGTTCAAGTACACCCATAGGTACCTTGGAAGAAAGGCCTGGCAATCTACTTCAGAAAAATCAGCCACTGAAAATCCTATGGAGCACAGTTCTACTCTGACACACATGGGATCGCCATGAGTCAAAATTGATTCCACAGCAACTGGTTTCTGGCTTTGTTGTCTTCCTGACCCAGGTCACTCAGCTAGTGACCAAGCCAGGACCACAGCCCAGATCTTCTAACTCCTGAACCAGTCTCTTTCTACCCACCATCTTGTTCCTGCATACCTAGCCCCTCCTCTTTCTACATAAATCCCAGGAACCATTGTTATTGTGTGCCATCTAGCTGATTAGGACTCATAGCGACCCTACAGGACAGAGTAGAACTTCCCCATAGGGTTTCTAAGGCTGTAATCTTTACAGAAGCAGACTGCCACATCTTTCTCCTGCTGAGCAGCTGGTGGGTTCAAACCACTCACTTTTTGCTTAGCAGCCGAGTGCTTAACCACTGTGCCACCAGGGCTCCTTCAGGAACCCCTACACAGCTCACATTGCAGATAGGGACGCTGAGAAAAGAGAAGCTACCTGCAAAGCTCAGGGGGTGGGGCTGGGGGGGAAACAGGGACTCTGGCCAGTGCGTCCACTTTTCTGGAAAATTTCTCAGGGAGGTGCTATAGCAGAAAGCTGTTTCCTAGTCTGACTGGGAGGCAAGAAACAAGAATAGATACTAAAATATTGTCAGAAGACCAGGAGGCAGCCTCTAAGAGGACTCGAGCTGGCATTGCAGTGGAATCTAGAGGGCTAGTCTCAGTGGCCTCCCTGGAGGAGAAGAACATGGGGGCACAGTGTGAAAGGAGGGAAGGGAACAGACAGGGCAGAGAGAAGTGAGGGCATATCATGGTGGAGAAAGGCTGGCCCCAAAGCTCACAGGTATTGGGGAGCAAGGTAGGGATTCTGGAGATGAGGAGCTGTGAGCTGCAGGACCCAGGACAAAAAGTCAGACACTTGGTGGTCTTCCCCATATGCCCCTCAAGCTTACATTATCAGAAACCCTTGATGCAACTCCACCAAGTCAGGGAGATATCATTCCTCCCCACCTACTTCCTCCCACTGCAGCAGGGAGGGGCCAAAGGATGTTAAGGGGGTTCCCCAGCCAGTGTGGGTCCAGAAAGGGCCCCCCTTCCCAAGCCCTGACCCTTAATGAGGAGAGGGAATGTGGAGGGGATTCCCTTCATGGTTCCCTTCCTCATCTTGAGGATTAAGAACTACCTGGATGGGATCCCCCTACCCCTTCCGAGGTTTGAGAGCAATTAAAGGGCAAAAAAAATGGGGACACAAAGGCAGGGCCTTCCTGGAGCTGTCCCAGAGAGCAGGGGCCATCCAGGGACACCACCCACTACCATCGAGTGGACTCCAACTCATAGTGACCCCATAGGGTTTCCAAAGCTATACATTTCTAAGGAAGAGGACTGCCACATCTTTCTCCTCCAGAGCTGCTGGTGGTTTCGAACCGCCAATTTTTTGGTTAACGGTCAAGCACTTTAACCACTGTGTCACCAGGGCTCCTTACCCCTTACCTGTCCATCCAGTTAATTATGGGTTTAAAAATCAAAACCAAACCCATTGCCGTCCAGTTGATTCCACTCATAGCGATCCTATAGAGTAGAATTGCCCCATAGGGCTTCCAAGGCTGTAATCTTTATGGAAGCAAACTGCCATATCTTCTCCGCCACACCCCAGCAGCTGGTGGATTCAAACCGCAGACCTTCTGGTTAGCAGCCAAGTGCTTTAACCACTGAGCCACCAGGGCTCCTTCAGATGGGGTTACATGCGTAGAATTAGATAAGGACGCGAAGGGCACTTTCATTTATTTATTTATTTTTTTAATTGTACTTTAGATGAAGGTTTACAGAACAAGTAGTTTCTCATTAAACCGTTAGTGCACATATTGTTTTATGACATTGGTTAACAACCCCACAACATGCCAACACTCTCCTTTCTCGACCTTGGGTTCCCTGTTACTGGCTCTCCTGTCTCCACCTGCCTGCTAGACCTTGTCCCTGGGCTGTTGTGCCACATTAGTCTCGTTTTGTTTTACGGGGCTAATCTTTGGCTAAACGGTGAACCTCGGGAGTGACTTCATTACGGAGCTAAAAGGGTGTCCAGGGGCCATACTCCTGAGCTTTCTCCAGTCTCTGTCAGGCCAGTAAGTCTGGTTTTTTTATTTTGTGAGTTAGAATTTTGTTCTACATTTTCCTCCAGCTCTGTCCGGGACCCTCTGTTGTGAAACCTGTCAGAGCAGTCAGTCCGTGGTGGTAGCCGGGCACCATTTAGTTGTACTGGACTCAGCCTGGTGGAGGCTGTGGTCGCACTTTCCGAAGTGCCTCCACATTTACTCTTCCTTGGTTGCCGTGGAAGGCCATCAGGGACAGCACTAGAAAGTGGCCAAGGTCACCAGGCCGGGAGTGGCAGAGCTGGAATTAAATGCCAAGATTTCCCTAAATCCAAGCCAGAGCTCTTTATTAAAAACAAATAAAAATCCTTTTTTTTTTTTAATTACAAAACTAAACGCTCGTTGTAAACAAATGCACAGGTTACGGGCTGCGTGATTTACGAAGTGAAAGGCCGTTAATCCACTGGTATGACTGCTTCCAGATTGCTCTCAAGGTCGCCAGAGATCAGCTCGGATCCGGCCTGCCCTCCTGAGGAGTCCGGGACCGCACCTCCGGGCCCGAAGGTACAGGAACGGCCACGCTGCGGCGCCGCAGCCTAGTCCGAGGCTCAAGCCACGCTCCTGCTGGAGACCACGCTGCAGGGCGCCACGACTGGCCCCGCCCGGTGGGGCCGGGGGAAGCCGCCGAGTCAAGGGGCCTCCGGAGGGAGCTGGCACCGGGTCCACCTAGGATACATTACATCACTCGGCGACGCGGAGCCGCCGCTTCGTAAGGACCGCCGCAGACCATTGGCTACCGAGCCACCCTACCAACCAATAGCACGATAGTATGCAAATTATACAGGAATGTGATCCCCTTCAGGGGCTGATGTTTGCAAATTGACGTCATGGCGAAGAAAGGAGCTTCTTGGGATGTGGAAAAAAGGCGTCCTGAGATCCGTAGGGGCCTAGTTGAGGACTTGCCATCCCAGATCTGGTCCAGGCAGCTCTGGGAAAGATGGTGGCGCCCTTAATTCCCCTGAGCTGTCTTTCTAGTTAGATTCCGTTGCTTGGGTCTTCAATGAATCTGAGAGGTGTTGGAAAAATTATTTAGGTCAACTTGCAAACGAGGGGAAGGGAAAAATAAGAAATCAAGAGATACAGAAAGCTAGAACGTAATTCAGAGAACACATGAGCCAACCCTAAAGCTGGGAACACAGCAGTGAACAAAACAAGACACAGCCCAGTCCCTGTGCTTACTCCCCTGTCAGGGAGATTAATGTTAATTTTACAAATCAGTAATAAGTGCCATAAAGAAAAAGTAAAATGCAGGATGGAAATGAGAGATTTGACTGGGAGCTGTAATTTAGAAGGGGGGGAGTGAACAAGAACGCTTCTCTGAAGAAGTAGTTTTTTAACTGAGGCCAGGAGTAGGATTTGCCAAGTAGAGAGAGAGAGAGAGAGAGAGAGAGAGAGAGAGAGAGCGCGTGTGTGTGTGTGTGTGTGTGTGTGTGTGTGTGTGTGTGTGTGTGTGTGTGTGTGTGTGTGTGTGTGTGTGTGTGTGTGTGTGTGTGTGTGTGTGTGTGAGAGAGAGAGAGTGAGGGAGGGAGGGGTAGAGGGACAAGCGTTCTAGGGAGAGGGAACAGTATGTGGGGAAGCTCAGAAGGGGGAAAGATCTTGGTTCGTTAGAGCAGAATAGGCGAGTGCTTGGAGCCCAGTGATTAAGAGAGAGAAGACATGAGGCTGAAGAGGGGGGCATGGGCCAGAATATACCCGGCCTTGTGTCAAGTTCCATGCTAAACCCTTTCCTTGCTTTGTTTCTCTCTCTTTTTTTTGGGGGGGGGGGTCTTTCAACAGCCCTCTAAGGTGAGTACTATGTTAGCAATGAGGAAACTGAGGCTCCAGGAGGTTAAGGAACTTGCCCGATGTCACACATCTGAGAGATAGTGGGGTTTGTATCCAGATCAGTGTAATCTCAAAGTATATACACTGAACCAATATGTTATTGCCTCCTAGAGAGGGATCTGAGGTTCAGAGGGGTGAAGTGACTTGCCCTGCATTTCACGTCTTGTGACAGAACAGAGACCCTACAGAGGTCTGGGAATTTTTGCTTCATGTGCTATAAAAGGAGACAGAGTTTAAGAAGGGGAAGAAGGACAGGGAGTGTGGGGAGAAAAAGGGTCCCCCTTGCCCAGGCCAGAACTTGGGGTTTGCTGGGGTAGAGAGAGGTTGAAGTCTTTAAGCATCTCTCTCTGGGAGTCATTGCTGGCCATCTGTGGAAGGCCTGGCTGGCCTGGCAGCCTGGATTAGCTGGATCTTGTGTGCTGTCCCCGTTGCCAAGTGACACTGCTCCTCCTGCTCTCACTAGCGGAGCCAGCTCTGGTTACCAGTGACAACTTGCAGGGGAGAGCACCTGCAGGGACATAGGCAGGCGGGAGGGTACCAGAGATGGCCAAGCCCTTCTCCACACAGATTTACCTGATGTTGGGGTGCAAACCCCCTTGCTTGCTGGTGAGCCTTTGGGGTCTGTCTTCCTTGTGCCTCTCAATATAGGCTCAGAACTCAGGGTGGATACCAGGACACACATGAGGATGGTGGCAGAGGCGTGGGCACTGCTCCCGCACAGGCAGGCCTTCCGGGGACAGGAGTGCAGAAGTTTGGGAGGAAGTTATGCCCCACGTCTGAGCACCAAGAAGAGAGGGGGAGTGTGTGTGTGCGTGTACGCGCCCATCCACTCATGGAGGGGGGCCAATTTGTTGTCAGGAATCTGGGGCAACTCACCCACCTTCCACTGCTTTTTTATAAAATGCCCAACACTTCTTGAACTGTCAGAAGGCCCCAGATTTCTGCAGTAAACAGGCTCCAGCTCCCTGAGAGTGTCCATTCTACTGAAAGATTAAACAAAAGAACAAAACCCAAGCACTTAACCACTGCGCCACCAGGGCTCCTTACTGAAAGATTTGGGGGAGAATATATCGGTGATTTCACTCTTAGGTAATTTAAAGCATTAATTTTATATTTTTAGGAAAAGGTTTTTTTTTGGAGGAGTAGGTAAATGGTTAAGCGCTCAACTACTAACCCAGCTAAGGTTGGCAGTTGGAGCCCACCCAGCGGCGGTGCAGAAAAAAGGCCTTGTGATCTGCTTCCATTAAGATTGCAGCCAGGCTACCATTACTAAACATTTTGATCAAAGATTCTGTAGAAGAATCCTGATCAAAAGGGAGAAAATGCAGAACAGAATTTCAAATTCTCATGGACTCCAGACTTCCTGGAGTCATGAAGGTTGGGTGAACCCCTGAAACTATTATCCTGATATAACCTTTAAACCTTAAACCAAAAATATTCCCTGACGTCTTCTTAAAACCAAACAATGTTTTAGCTTAACTAGTGAAAAATGTCTGCTTTGAGAATTATGTTCTTTTAAGAACTATCTATACGAGATCAATTGACAACAGCAACTCAAAAGATGAGATAGGAACCTTAGCGGGCAATACATTTATGTTAATGGGGGAGGAACAACTCAGAAAAGGAGGATGAGGATGGTTACACAACTTGAAGAACATAACCAATTTAACTAAGTTGTACATGTAGAAACTGTTGAATTGGTGTTTGTTTTGCTGTGTATGTTCTCAACAACAGCAACAACAAAAAAATGATTACAGCCAGGAGAACCCTATGGAACGGTTCCACTCTGTAACACATGGGTTTGCCATGAATTGGGATTGACTTAACAGCAATGGGTTTGGCTTGGTTTTGGTTTAGGTATCTTAAAGGTACAGAATTGGAGTGGCCATAAATTATAGTTCTTACCCCATGATCGCCATACAGCTGGACTTGACACCTATCTTATTTCATTTTATTATATTTTTCTGTTATCCCCTATGTCCAATTCCATTGGCCTCCCACACCTCAGTGTGTATTTTCAATTTACCATCCCATTCCTTTTCTTTCTTATACAGTATTGCTTGGTGTATTTTACGTTTACGTAAGTTTAACAAATACTGTGCTATTTGTTACATCTGCTGTAAAGTATTAATTGTATATAATAACAGTATTAATGCAATGCTACGGTTTTCATATAAGATATCTATGACTAACAAGATTAAAAAACACACAAAAATTGTTTAAACAATAAGAACACAGAACTCCAAATAAATGTAACATTAAATCACTGGGGCAGTCACTCAGAGACCACCTCCCTCCCCCGATGGTCTGGAAGATGTGGCCAAGGTGCTCTCAGGAGTAGGGGTATATGTGCCTGGTCCTTGGAGAGGGGACATGTGACTCTGCCCTCTCCAGTGGGCATCAGAGTGAGTGGCATCTCCTTGTCTCCAGGGCCCATGGGTGCAGTGGCAGAGAAGGCTGTGAGATGTGAGGAATGGGTGTAGGAGTGTTCAGTCCTGGAAAAATGTTGCCTGCAGCCCTGGCCACTTCTGCACCTGCCAGCACCCCCACTCCCTCCAATGGCTCAGGCTTTTCTTCTCTATGCTTGGGAGCCCTTAACTGAGGATCCAGAGGAGGTGAGCTCAGCTCTCCCCGGTTCTGGCTGTAGCAATCGCAACCTGCTTGCATAGGCAAGACCTCTGGCTCCCAGCATCCAGTGAGGCTGCCCGGTGGGCACATGTGGCCACAAGCTGCCTCAGCTCAGGTTTGCGAGTGGAACGATCCCTCAGGCACTCACACCATAAATGTCCAGACACAGAGTCATTTTGGAACCGTCCTCTGCAGGCCAGGCAGGGCCACCTCCCAGAGAAGTCTGGGAAACCGGAGCTGCCGGCCAGTGGTCAGGTCATTTCAGGAGCGTGGGGCTGATATTCCTAGGGACCGTTTATTATGCCCCCTGGCCCAGCCTGTCACAGCAATGGCTATCTGCAGCCCCTGGGTATGGAGCAGCTCATGTAACAGGCTGGGAGCCAGGGGCTGGGCTGGAGGGGGACTTACGACAAGAGATGGGCTGCTCTCCCTTCCTACTGTTGGGCCAGCCCCTTAGAGCCTCTGTTCTCCTTGCAGAGCTGTGTGGGGGCACCCACAGCCCTGGGTAGGATCACTGTGGACAGCCTGGTGCCTCTGAGCACACTTTTCACTTCGTTCCTTCCAGCCCAGCCTGGCAGAAGGCCTGGTCGCTTTCCTTCCATGAAGTTGAGGCCACCAAACCAGGTAGCCTCTCCTTCAGGCCTCTGAGCCCTGCGGCCTCTGTCCTCTCCCCCTCCTCTCCCCCCTCAGGGGCAGAGGTTGGTGTGCCTGCTGCCACCCCTCGGAGAGAGCTTCATGCCTGTCTCTGCAGCCTCTTTCCTGGCCTCTGTGGGGACAGCGAGGTACAGCTTGGTCATTGAGCTGGACTCACAGTGTGGCTTTGGGCAGGCTTGGTAAATTTACTGAGCCTGAGTTTCTCATCCGGGAAATGGGAATACTATCTCCTTTGCTGTGTGTTGAGGCCATGAGGGATTAAAAACACATTCCAAAACAACACATTCCAAAATGATGAAAAGTTTTGAAATCAGAGAGAGGTGGTCATTGCGTAACACTGTGAATGCACTAAACGCCACTGAATTTGGCCTTTAAAGTGGTTAATTGTGTGTTATGTGAGGCGTCCCCGGGTGGTGCAACTGATTAAGCTCTCAACTACTAACCAAAAAGTTAACAGTTCAAACCCACCCAGAGGCACTTCAGAAGAAAGTAATCTGCTTCCAAAAGATCACAGTCATGGAAGCCGTAGAGAGCACAGTTCTACTCTGAAACACACGGGGTCGCCATGAGTCAGAATTGACTCGGTGGCAACCGCTTTGACTTTAGGTTTTGGTATGTTACGCCAATTCCACCTCAATTAAAAAAGAAAAAAAAATAAATAACACCTTCTGGAAGCCAGATTGCTTGGGTCTGTATCCAGCTCTGTCTTAGTTGTATGGCCCTGGGCAAGTTATGTAAACTCCCTATATCTCCATTTCCTCACGTGTAGAATGGGACAAGTGATACCACCCATTTCCCTGTTGCTGTGAGGATCCAACAAGTTTCTGTGCGCAAAGCACTTAAACAGTTCCTGGCACGTGGTCAGCCCCATCTAAGTGTTAGCTATAATTAGAGGATGTTTGGAGATCACTTTCCTCAGCCTTGGCTCCTAATAAGCCCTTGGTGAAAGGTAGCTGTTATTTTTAACTTCGTTCTCCTTCACCATCTTAATCCCCGTCATAAACTCACCTTCATTTAGCCCTACAATTCCCTTTAAGTCCTCTCTAATCTTTCTTTTGTTGACAACCTGCAGCCACTACCAAGAATGAAATCAAACCTGTTGCTGTTCAGCTGATTCGGACTCATAGCGACCCTATAAGACAGAGTGGAACGACTCCATAGGGTTTCCAAGGCTGTAACCTTTATGGAAGCCAGCTGCCCCATCTTTCTCTTGTGGAGCAGTGAGCAGCTGGTGAGGGTTCGAACCGCCGAGCTTTCGGTTAGCAGCCGAGCACTTCACCATTGCGCTACCAGGGCTCCTTCCACTACCAATTAAAAAAAAAACCGTTGCCGTCGAGTCGACTCCGATTCACAGCGACCCTATAGGACAGAGTAGAAGTGCCCCACAGGGTTTCCAAGGAGCGGCTAATGGATTTAAACTGCCGACCTTTTGGTTAGTGGCCGTTGCTCTTAAACACTGCGCTACCAAGGCTCCTCCACTACCAATAGGTGTGTATAAATTATATTCGTCTTGTGTTTACATTCACAAAACATTCACATGCTCCTGTCTGGGCCTCCCAACAAACCCATGAGCGGGCAGCGCAGCGCATGTCATTGCCCTCATTTTGCAGAACTCGGGACAGGGTGTGATCCGTCCAGAAGCATCAGCTGCTAAGGGGTGTGTCCAGGACACCGGGCAGGGTATTCCAACCTCGGCACCTGAGCAAGCCGGATGATTCGGCCGGGGAGTGCCAGCCTCGCGCTGCCAGGGCAGATTAGCACAGGGGGCCCTCCAGTTTCCGGTCACAGCGGTCAGAGCGCCCACAGAACAGGAGAAGACAGGCCTGTGGGCTTTATAAATATCTTCCATCGCAGCACCAGCCCAGGACACCCCAAAGTGCTGTGTGGTGGTTCCCTCTACTGGACACAAGTGGCACTGCTGCCTCTTTAAAAGAAAAGAGAAAGCAGTCCATATTTACACAAAAATCTATGGAGCTCCTACTACGTGCCAGGCAGTCTTCTGGGAACCGCCAAAATAAATAAATAAATAAATCCATTGCCGTCAAGTCGATTCTGACTCATAGCGACCCTATAGGACAGGATAGAACTGCCCCATAGAATTTTCAAGGAGTGCCTGGTAGATTCAAACTGCTGACCCTTCAGTTAGCAGCTGTAGCACGTAACCACTACGCCACCAGGGTTTCCCTAGGAACCACAGAGGTGGAAAAAAGCTTGAAAAGTCCCTATCTTCCATGGAGATACATTCGGGGGGGGGGGTGGGGGTACAGGTGAAAACATATGACATAATGCCATGTAATGAGAAGTGCTATGAAGAAAATAAAGCGGGGTAAGTGCCTTGAGAAGGCATCTTGGTGGCTCAACGATTAAGCGCTCAGCTGCTAACTGAAAAGTTGGTGGTTTGAACCCACGCAGCCCCTCTGCGGGAGAAACACCTGGCAATCTGCTCCTGTAAAATTACAGCCTAGAAAACCCTGTGGAGCGGTTCTACTGTCAAGTGGGGTCGCTATGAGTCAAAAATCAACTCTGTAACGACAGCAATAACAAATGGCTAGAGAAGTCTCTTGGTGGTGCAAATGGTTTTCTCTTGGCTACTAACTGAAAGTTGTTAGTTTGAATTTGCCCAGTGGTGCTGTGGAAGAAAGGCCTGGCAATCTACTTCCGTAAAACTACAGCTGTCTCAGTTATCTAGTGCTGCTGTAACAGAAATACCACAAGAGGATGGCTTTAACAAACAGAAATTTATTCTGTCACAATTTAGTAGGCTAGAAGTCCAAATTCAGGACACCAGCTCTAGGGGAAGCCTTTCTCTCTCTGTCGGCTCTGGAGGAAGGTCCTTGTCTCCTTGAGCTTCTTCTCCTGGGTAATCTTCATGTGGCTTGGCATCTCTCTTCCTCCAACTCTGCTGCTGGCTTGTTTAATCTACTTTATATCTCAAAAGAGATGACTCGAGACACACCCTACACTAATCCTGCCTCTTTAACATAACAAAGACAGCCCATTCCCAAATGGGACTATAACCAAAGGCATAGAGGTTAGGATTTACAACACATGTCTTTGGGGGACATAATTCAATCCATAACAACAGCCGAGAAAACCCTGTGGAGATGAGAGGACCCTGTACAGCGCCTGCTCACAGCTGTAGCCCCACAAAGCTTGCAGAGCTTCAGGAAGTCCCTCACTACGACCAGCATCACTTTCAGCTGCTCTCGGGGCCTGGTTGAGACAGGAGCTCCTGCCAGTTGTTTTTTTTCCAGTGTGGGAGGGGGGCCAAGGCTCAGAATCGCATGCAGCCTGCTCCCCTGCCTGGGCCCAAACGAACCTGCATTTGGAATTTGAACCTCAGTTCTCTGGCTTCCTTGTTAAAAGACCGTGAGCTGGTTGTTTAGCCTCTCTGAGCTCCAGTTCCTGTATCTGTAAAAACCTGGTTGCCATCGAGTCAACTGACTCATGGCGACCCCATTTGTGTCAGAGTAGAACTGTGCTGGCTGGAGTTTTCAATAACTGATTTTTTTTGGAAGTAAATCACCAGGACTTTCTTCTGAGGACACAAACTTCTAACCTTTCAGTTAGTACCCGAGTGCATTGACCATTTGCACCATCCAGGGACTCAAAAAGAAAAGAAAACCCTGTGGAGTGCAATTACACTCTGAAGTACATGGGGTCACCATGAGTTGCAATCAATTCCATAGCAAGGGGTTTGTTTTGGTTTAAGCCTCTGGAGAATGACTGAGGGTGTTAATTATAAAGGAACATCAGAGAAGGCTCCTGAGAAAGCAACAATGTAGCAGGGGTGTGAGGGAAAGAGCTCTGTGAATATCTGAGGAAAAGGCCTTCCAGGTTGAAGAAAGAACTGACAGGCCTTGAGATGGAGAAATTCCCGTGCCCTAGCAGAAAGCTCAGCAGTTCGAATCCACCAGGCGCTCTTTGGAAATCCTTTGGGGCAGTTCTACTCTGTCCTACAGGGTCACTGTGAGTCGGAATCCGCTCAGCGGCAGTGGGTTTTGGCAGAGGAATAATGAAGTCCACATGGGCAAAAGCAGTGCCAGAGAGGGAGCAAGGTCAAAAAGGCAGTGGCCTCCGACTAAGGATCAAAGTCTCCCCTTTCTTACCATTATGACAGAACATGATACACTCTCCAAGAATCATGACTGAAGAATGTTGTTGTTAGGTGCAATTCGAGTCAATTCCGACTCATGGGGACCCCGTGTGACAGAGTAGAACTGCCCCACAGGGTTTTCTTGGCTGTAATCTTTACAGAAGCAGATCACCAGGTATTTCTCCCATGGAGCCACTGGGTGGGTCTAAACTGTCAACCTTTCAGTTAGCAGCCGAGTCCTTAACCATTAGTACTTAACCTTGACTAAAGAATAGTCATGCTCAAAATATAACAAGCATAATAATATCGGGTAACATGTCAATACTTACTTACTCACGTGCAGGACTTCACCACAAACCTGTGAAGTGGGTGGGTATTCCTGGCGTTTCACTATTTCGCACATGAGGAAATTGAGGCTGAGACAGGTAGAGGTTAAGCAGTTTTCTCAAGGTCAGAAATATAAAGTCACAGAGGACGGTCTTAATCCAGGGGATCTAACTCCAGAATCCGGGATTTTAACCATGAGTTGTGCTCGTGGGGAGAAAAAAGCCGGACGTAAAACAGCATGTTGAGAATATGGCCACAATGACTGCTAACCTAAAGGTCGGCAGTTGGAATCCGCCAGCTGCTCCTTAGAAACCCTACGGAGCAGTTCTACTCTGTCCTGTATGGTCGCTATGAGTCAGGATCAGCTTGATGGCACCGGGTTTTTTGTTTTCGTTATTTTTTTATGTTAAAAAAAAAAAACAGAACACTGAAAGGCAATACATCGGAATATGATGTTGTCTGTTGGGTGAATTGTGCCTTTCTTCCCACTGGGGATCAGGGACAGGGAGAAAGACAATTTTTTTCCCCCAGAAGGCAGGAGAGAATGCTTCTTACTCAAATGATCCTTTTCGGTTTACAAAGTGTCTTTCTTTAGGAATCAGTGGCCAGCTAGTTGATTGCGATTCATGGAGGCCCCATGTGTGTTTTCAATGGCTGGTTTTCTACGAGTAGATCACCAGGCCTTTCTTTCTTTCTGAGTGGACTGGACCCTCCAACCTTTCGGTTTGCACTGCCTGGGGACTCTCTTTACTCTCCTGCACTTGGTCCTCCCAACAACTATTTAACAGGGAAAGAAAACTGAGCCTTAGGGAGGCAGCGACTCTTGTGCACATAGCCTGTGCCATATCCAGGACCACGACCCTCACCGACATATTTCGAATCCCACATGTCAAAGAGGGAAAAGAGATGACGACGAGGTCAAGGCGGGTCTGGGACCAGGTGGCCAGAAACCCTTCCGGGGGGTAAAAAACGCGACTACGAAGAGGGAATGTAGTTCCTGAGTCTGCCCAGCAGAGGGCGACGCTACCCCAAGCTCTGCAAACCTACCCGGGCCACGCCCCCGGCGGGACCGGCCCTCCGGAGACCCACCAGGGAGGAGCTCTGCCGGGTGCTTCGCCGGGGTTCCCAAGGGTTTGGAGGGCAAGGAATAGAGGAAAGGCTGATGTAGGAGGGGCGAGGAAAGCAGGATGGACCCGCAGGGCAGGTCTGCCTGGGGGGACTGTGTCGGTGTCTGTGCTGGGGTCAAGGGTGCTGGGGCGCCGCTTGTCGACCCTCGGGAGAGCGAGGCGTGAGCGCGCTGCAGGTGCGGACGGGCGGGGGTGGGCGTGTGCAGTTAGAAGGTTCGGGCGAGGGGAGGGGGTGCCGAATGTCTGTGGGACTTCCTGAGGCGGCAAGATGAGCTGCTCTGGGAGGCAGTTACTCACCCAGGTTCTGCCACCTGCTTCCCTCCCAGCTCCCAGCAAAACACAACCCTGAGTCCCCAGCTCCACCCCCACCCCAGCTAATGGTGGCTGCACTCCCAGCCTGCAACCTGCAATTTAGCCCTCAGCTGCTCAGCCCCTGGGTAGGCTAGGGTGGGAAGCGGGGCGCCCCGATGACTCCAGTTCGTGCACTGGACTGGAGTGGCACCCACACCCCCACTGCAACGAGGCCAAACTTGAAGGTCAACCCTGCAGCCCCTGGGGAGCTCCACCACCAGTGAGATCTCCCCTGCCAAGCACTGGTCTAGGACATGACCCCCTGAGGATGAGGAGCCCCCGCCCTGCAGGGAAGCCCTGGCCTGCTTTGTCCCTGGCCCCTGCATCCTCTCTCCTCCCCTTGCCCCTGAGCATTGGCTGTACCCAGTCATCCAGCAGGTCCTGGATACCTGTGTGTGTCCACCCCCCACTCCACCCAAAGTGGGGTACAGATGTGTCCCATCAGATCCCTGCCCTCCAAGAGCTCCCAGTCTACTGGAGGAGATGGCAGCCACCATACCAAGGCTTACACATAAGGCAGAAACTTGTTCTGTGCCAGTGGGAGGCACAGGTCTTCAGCTTCCAGAGCAAGACATGACTGCGTATGGGTGGGAGTTCTGTCAGTACTTGGAGTCCCAAAGTAGGAGGGAGCTCCGAGGTCTCTAGAACCACCGTCTTTCAGCATCTCCTCAATAGCTCTTCACTGACATCTAGAGTGCTTTTGAAAATACAGATGCCCCAGATCACCCTTGTTGTTAGTTGTTGTGGAGTTGATTCCAGCTCATGATAACTCCATGTGTGTCAGAGTAGAACTCCTCCACAGGGTTTTCAAGGTTGTAACCTTTCAGAAGCGGATCACCAGACCTGTCTTCTGATGCCCTCTGAGTGTGTTCGAACCGCCTACCTTTCAGCTAGTAGTCAAGCGCTTAACCATTTGCACCACCCAGCAGTCCCCAGACCACCCTAGAACTTCAGAATCGGAATCGTCAGGGTAGAGGTAGGGCACCTGCTGCTGTTGGATTCTGATTCATAGTGACTCTATGTATAATAGCATGAAACACTGTCACGCCCTGCACCATCTTCACAATCATTGCTATGTTTGAGCCCATTGTTGCATCCAATGTTAATCCATCTCTTTGAAGGTCTTCCTCTTTTTCACTGGTCCTCTACTTTACCAAGCATGATATCCTTCTCCAGGGACTTGTCCCTCCTGATAGCATGTCCAATGTACATGAGACAAAGTCCCACCATCCTCTCTTCTAAGGAGCATTCTGGTTGTACTTCTTCCAAGACACATTTGTTTGTTCTTCTGGCAGTCCATGGTATATTCAATGTTCTTCGCCAACACCACAATTCAAATGTGTCAATTTGTCTTCAGTTTTCCTTTTTCATTGTCCAGCTTTGCCATGTATATGAGGCGATTAAAAATACCATGACTTGGGTGAGGCAAAACTTAAATCTCACAGTGGCTGTTAAATGCCCCCCAAGTGATTTGCTGTTATGGTTGTTAATCACTGGTTTCCTGTTCACTCAACCAGGGACCACATTCTTCAGAGAAACTGAGGCTTGAGCTGGGCCTTAAGTTAGAGTGAGAGTTGGAGGGCTCCCAAAGATGGTGCTATGTGTGCTGGGACCTGGGTGTCTGTCACTCCGGGGGCGGGGGGGCTGTTGAATGGGCCAGACCAGCTGTGAGGAGGGCCATTAAGTGACTCTTTAGGGGTGCAATGGAGAAAGAGGCCCAAAAGTACAATGTTTGCATAACTTTTACTTTTCGCATTACATTTGTGTGTTCTCTCCTGAAAGGCCAAACTCCAGGAATGGAAAATTCAGTGAGGTTAGGCCTCCCTAACAGCAAAAATTCTTGTGTCTTGCAGTTTAGCAAGCATAGTTGCCACCCATCCCCACCTCTCCCTCCCTACCCCACCCCAGTCCATGAGCTTTTAGACCACACGATGTTCAGTGCAGAAAAGGTACGCTGGTTGCGATCAATTACGTTTGGTATTCAGAACTCATCGTTCATTGGTTTATTCATTCATTCATTCATTCAGACATCCTTTCCTTCAGTCAGTGTGGTTTGAATGCCCACTCAGTGCCAGGCCCTGTGCCAAGCACAGCAGATCACAGAGGTGAACAGGGTAGAGCTCACTCCTTCAGGAGCTCACAGTGGGTTGGAGAAATGTAATGGGGACCAGGTACAATTTGAGGGTGTCAGAGAGCACTTCAGATAAAGAGTTGGAGAGGTCAGAGGAGTTCCATTTTTTAGGCATGTGGGGCGGGACTGAGGGAAGACTGAAGAGATGGGGTCAAAAAGAGGGGGAGCAGGTGTTCATGTCATGTTGACTGATGGGAGAACCCGACTTCTGCCCCTTCTCTGCCACTTTTGTGGTTGGTCAGGCTGAGAGAGTGCAGTACTCTGAGGTCACCACTAGGGATCAGACACACCTGCTGTCATCTCGAGTGTTTTTCTCATCTCTTTTGGCTGTTAATTTACTCTACTGAAGAACCATCCTCTGTCCTCCTGTCCTGTCCTCACCGCCCTGTTCCTTTCTCTCTTAGTTCTCTGAGCCCATCACTCCTTCCTAAGGTCACTACATCCACCTGTCATTGCAGGACCAGGCATCCTCCCAAACAGACAGCCTGACATCACTCCCGACCCTTGGGTAGTCCCACAGCCTCCCTCACTTCCTTAGCCTCATGAATGACTGGACAGTGAGCCCTCTACTGTCTCATTTCTCCTCCTGCTGCCACTCAATTCAAGTTCTCTGGTTTGGTCTCCAGGGTAAATGAAAGCATTCATGGGTTCATTCCTTCTAAAAGGTTTTCTTGCAAGGCCCTTCTCCAAGCCCAAGCCTCTTTTGTGCCCTCTTGAACCAAGTCCCAAGGGCCCCCTCCCCTTTGATGGGAATGTTCTCACCTCACTCCAGGACAGCACCCACATCCATGGAACCTTGATCCCTCTGGGCCTGATGTCCTCCTCCTTTTGCTGTCTAGCCCATCTCAGACTGCTCCTTCAGGTCCGACCTTCCATATCCCCTCCATGCTCCCACATCCCCTCCCCACAAGTGAATGCTATAGCCTTAGAGGCTCAGCTCATTCCTCACATCCCCCTGACCTGCCCTCATACTCGTTCTCCAGGAAACCTTTCCTCTCCCCTCTAGAGCCAAAGAGATGTGAGAGAATCCTGGCTCTGCCAGGTACCGGCTATGCTAGTAGCCTCTCTGATTCTCAGTTTCTTTGTCTGTAAAATGGGGACAATGATACATAGCTCTTGGATATATTGGGAGGTCTAAGTGAGGTGATGGATGTGAAAGTGCTCAGCACAATGTGAGCATATAGGAGGTGCTCTGGGCAACAATTTCCTGTCCTTTCCTTCTGCTTCCCTCCCAGCCCTTGGGCAGGGCCAGGGGACTTGAGGTACACGTCCACCTTGCTGGGGAGCTAGGGGCAGATCCAAGGCTCTGCGGGGACCTCAGACCAGAACTCCAACTGCAGGGCTGTGCCCTCACCCCACCATGCCTGAGACCTGGAGTGGAGTTCACACGCCTCCTGCCCTGCATTATTTCGGGGGTGGGGAGAAGGAAACCCATATTGGGGATCCCTCTAGCCTTGGGTGGGGGAAGGCCTCCCCCAGACCCCCCTAAAGCGGCTAGAGAAGCAGAAGGCTGGTGGGAGGCAAGGAGGAGGCAGGCGGGCAGGGCAGGGGGAATACCGACCACACGATATTCCGAGTCCCTGCTCCTTTTCCCACCCACCCCCACCCCCTCCACTGAACACGCTCCTTGGGTTAATTTTTAGCATCGCAGCTCGCACATTAGTCACTCCCTGTCACCCACCTACACGGTAGGAGGCTGCTGTGCTGGTGCCGTCATCCCATCATCTGAGAGGTGGGAACCAGCCCCGCCCTGGGCACCCCCTCACCCTCCCCTGGATGCACACAGGCAGCCTGACTGATCCAAGCTGGGGAAGGGGGTACTGAAATCACTCCCCAGACTAGCTGCATAGGGGGCAGGGTGGTGGGAGAGGGACTGGAAATCTCCTCTGGGAGGAGAAAGCCAGAGAGACCTCTCTTGCTCCCCACCCCAATAAGGTGCTAGGCTTTGCCCAGGCAGCTGGTCTCCTGGCAGCCCTGGGTGCTGGGAACAAAGGTGACAGAGGGCTCCTCCCCTAGACCTGGGCCCCAGGGATCTGCTGTTTATCATCTCTGTAGAACAGCTGTTCAAACAGGGAGCGTGGGGAAGCTCCATTTTCTTAATCAAATGTCCTCCCTCCTCAGGACAGCCAGGCGCAGGTACCCTACCTGGAACCACCACCCAGCCCCAAAGGAATTTCGTGAGAGGGGCCCACAGATGGCAGCCACAGATGGAGCAGTGGAGGTCCCACTCCCCCCCACCACCCAGAGGTGGGGAGGTGCTGGCCACCCCCAGACAGGGCTGGTGGGGGAGGTATTCACTCATTCAGTAAGTGTTGAGCATCTATTGTGTGCCATCCTCTGTGTTAGGCCCTGGGGGTGCAACTGTACACAAAGCTGGGGTTCCTTCCCTCACAAAAGCAAAAGAGATACAAAACAATCCTAAGTAATTACCAATTTGGAGTAAGTGCTATGAAGGGGAAAAAAAAAAAAAAAAACGGGGCTAGAGATGAAGAATAATGGGGAATGTCTGCCTTGAGCATTGTGCTTTTTTAAAGAACTACCTATATGGGATCAAACTGACAATAGCAACTTGAAACATTAGATGAAAAGCCTAGGGGGCAGTGAGTTTGTTGGGAGAGGAACAATTTGGAAAAGGAGGGTGAGAATGTTTGCACAACTTGAAGAAAGCAATCAATGTCACTGAATTGTACATGTAGAATTTGTTGAATTGGTGTCTGTTCTGCTGTGTGTATTTTCAACAACAACAACAAAAATAAATTATTTAAATTAAAAAAAAGAAGAAGAATAGGGCAGGGGGAACTATTTCTGAGGAAGTGAGGTTCAAGCTAAGACACAAGGATGGAGGCACCGGTCTTGCGAGGAATACGAAGTGTATTTATTCCAGGCCGGGAGGACAGCATGGGCAGAGGCCAGAGGCAGAAAAAGCGTGGCATATTTGAGGAATAGGGATAGAAAGAACAGTGTAGCTTAAATATACAAAGTGAAATGGAAGGAGAAATAATTCAAGATTGAAGGAGAGTGGCTCGGTCCAGATCCTGGAGGGCTTCGTGCAGGCATCAACATATAGCTGCAGAAGTTGTGGGCTGCACAAAGGCTCCTGGTTACCAAAATGTTGGGCCTGTGTGGCTGCTGTCAACCCAGAAGAAGGAATGCCACCTGTAATTTGTCTGACTGGAGGGACAATTTGTTATGGATCAATCATGGTAAAGAGTTTGGATTTTTAGGTCAATTGGCATAAATTTTTTTAAGAAAATGATCTGCATCCCACTTTGGTGAGTGGCGTTTAGGGTCTTAAAAGCTTGCAAGCGGCCATCTAAGATGCATCCATTGGTCCCAACCCACCTGGAGTAAAGGAGAATGAAGAACACCAAAGACACAAGGGAAGTATTAGCCCAAGAGACAGAAAGGGCCACATAAACGAGAGACTCCATCAGCCTGAGACCAGAAGAACTAGATGGTGCTCGGCTACCACAATGACCATCCTGACAGGGAACACAACAAACAGTCCCTTATGGAGCAGGAGAAAAGTGGGGCACAGAACTCAAATTCTAGTAAAAAGACCAGACTTAATGGTTTGAGACTGGAGGGACCCCAGAAGACATGGCCCTCAGACTTTCTGTTAGCCCAAAACTAAAACCATTCCTGAGGCCAACTCTTCAAAGATTAGACTGGACTATGGGACATAAAATGATACTCGTGAAGAGTGTGCTTCTTAGCTCAAGTAGATACATGAGACTAAATGGGCAGCTCCTGTCCGGAGGTGAGACGAGGTGAGACGAGAAGGCAGAAGAGTGTCAGGAGCTGGTTGAATGGACACGGGAAATCCGGGGTAGAAAGGAAGAGTGTGCTGTCACAGTATAGGGACAGCAACTAGGGTCACAAAACAATGTATGTATAAATTTTTGTATGAGAGACTAACTTGAATCGTAAACTTTCACTTAAACCACAACAACTAAAAAAAAAAAGAAGAGTTTGGATTTTATACTTTTACTCCAGGGGAAGCCAGAGTGGATTTTAAGCAGAGGGGGGTTGTGATCTGATTTCCTTTTTGAAAAGATTGTCCTGACTGCTGTGTGGAGAGGGATGGTTGAGGGGTGAGAGAGGAAGCAAGGAACCCATTCAGGAGGTCAATGTGGTGGTGCAGGAGAGAGATGACGGTGGGTGGCCTGGCTGGCAAGGGTGTCATTTAGACCTCTTAAAGCCACTCCTTGTATGCTGGTTACTGTGTGACCCGGGATAGGTTACTTTCCCTCACCTCACAGAAGGTGGTGACTACCTCTTGGAGATGCTTTGAGTACATGCTATATTTACTGAGGGTCTATACGTGCTAGATTGGTCCCTGGGTGGCGCAAGTGGTTAAGCGCTTGATTACAAACAGTTGGCAGTTCAAACCCACCCAGTGGACCACAAAAGAAAGGCCTGGCAATCTCCTTCCATGAAGATTACAGCCAAGAAAACCCTATGGAGCTTGGTTCTATTCTGTAACACATCGAGTCGCCATGAGTCAGAATTCACTTGACAGCAATAGGTTTGGTTTTGTTTTTATGTGCTAGTGCTAGGCTAGGGATAATGCACTGAATAAGACACAAAAAGAGTCCTGAGTCCTGCCTCAAGAACCTTACTTCTAATGGGGAGGAAGCAGACAAAAAACAAAACCTATAAAGTCCGTTTCTGATGCTAATGAGTATTATGGTGAGGATAAAGCAGGGCCCTGTGATAGAGTAACCGAGGGGGGTATAAGTGTATTTTAGACTGGGTGGGAAGGACTTTGGGAGGCAGAACAGGGTTCTGAAGGAGCTATCCGTGAGAAGAGTGTGTGCAGAGGCCGCACGGGAGGTCTGAGTGCGCCAGGTATGGCAAGGTAGCCAGCGGCCAGAGCAGGCTGCGAGAGGGGGAGACAGCAAGTAGGCAGGCAGGGAAATCATTGAGGCATTTTGTAACAATGATAGAGGGACCAGTGACTGGGCCTGTCACAAGTTGGGTGGATAATGGCTCAGGTCCCCTGTAGATTTGGCTTCTGCCCTTCAAGGGAGACCCCAGACCCTGGGAAGACAAGAGTGCTGAGCATTCCACAGGGATAGTTAAGGACTTTAGACAAGCTTTGGTCACCACCTGTTGTGGGTATTTGGGGAGGGAGGCTCAAGACTTACTTAAACAAGAGGCCCAAGTTTTGAAGAGGGTGTGGGGCCTCTAGTTCAGGCCCACACAAGTTAAACTCTCCCAGACGATTTTCCTGGCTGCAGGCTCCAAGCAAATGAGATGTAAAATATAGAGCTTGTGTGTTTGGAGAGGGGGGGATGCGTGGTGGAGTCAGAGCTTGCCTAAGCCCAATCCTCCCCCTCAGGCAGTCACCACACTGACACAGATGCAAAACACCGTCAATTTTATACAGTCTGTGGTTCAGAAGCAACAATAGCAAAATGGTGGAACAGTATGTGCTGCCCCCACTCCACCCGGACGTGCCCATTCCTGTCCCCCAAGGGGTGGAGAACCCAGGACCCTTGCCCAGCCTGACCCGACTTAGTTACAGGCCCTTGACAAGAGGCCAAGCCCTTAGGGATCAATGCTGGGAGGGAGGGAGACCAGCACCTTTCCCCACTCAGGGGTCACTGGTTAACTGAAACTGTGTATGGGAGAATGACCCACAATGGGCCATGTCCCCCCTTCAAGGCTAAGGGTGGGGGATCGAGTAAAGCTGAGAAGAGGGCTTCGTGGGACAGGTCCCCCACGGGAATTTTCCTGGACACCCCACAAGGCACTACTGACCCAGACATAGGATAGATCGCCCTATGTTAGGCCCCTGAACCTCTCTCAACCCCGAGCTTGCCTGGTTCTCTCCTGCCAGCTTCCACTGTGGTTTGGAGGAGGAGGGAGGAAGTCTGGGATACCCACTCAGCAGGCAAGTCAGGAACCAACCAGGCCTACGGAGTTGGCAAGGACCCTCTCCCGCTGCTCCGGGCTCCTGGGGTCCCCTCGCCCCCCTCCGTTTCGCACTGGCTGTAACGAATAAATTAATAAATACTTTTCCCGCCCGCTCCAGTCCCTACAGCTGGCTCTCCTCCTCCTCCAGGGAGCGGTTGAGTCCGGGGATGAACTTGAGCAGCCGCCGACGGAAGCTGCGGTACTTGGTTTTGCGCAGGCCCGTGCCGCACAAGACCGGCTCGCGGGCCTCAGTCCACAGTGCGCCTGGCGCGCCACCGCCGCCGCCGGCGCACCGCACGCTGGCGCTGCGGCTCAGCAAGGCCCGTGGCGCGGGGGTCAGCCCGGAGGCCACGACGGCCTCTCCAAGGCCCGGGCCCGGGCCAGGGGTGCGGGCGGGGGGCGGCGGGGGCGGGAGCGCGGGGGGCTCCACAGCCCGGAAGAAGCAGGTGTGGTAGACGGCGTCGTCAGTGTCGCCTCCGGCCTGCTGGGCTTCCCCGCGGGGGCCCCTAGGTGCAGCGAGCAGTGGCCCAAAGGGCAGCGAGCCGGAGAGGAGACCTGCACCGTAGAGGCAGGAGCGCACCGACTCCAGTGTGTCATAGATGCTCGGGTCCTTCACGACGATGCCTGCCAGGGCAGAGGACACAGAGGGAGGGCTCAGACCTGGGGCCAGATGTGTCCTCTGCAGAGGATCAGGGGGCATGGTGAGACTTCCTTCCTAGTGACCATCTGGGTGACCCTGGGCAAGTGCCAACTCTTGAGCCCCACTTTCCTCCTCTAAGGCAGGAATATAAATAAATCCTTATGAAGACCACTGTGACACAAAGCCAGGGAAGCGATCTAAAACTTCTTTGAGCTTTGCCATTCCTACGTGTAAAACGGGGATGCAAGATCAGTAACTGTTTATCTTTGGAGGCTATTTCCATAAGAATAAAAGTGTGTGTGCATAAGCCCAGGGTAGTGTTGTACTCAAAGTGTTGTTAATTGCCACCTGACTGATAGTGACCCTAAGTGTGCAGAACAGAACTACTGCATAGGTTTTCAAGGCTGTGACCTTTCAGAAGCAGATCACCAGGACTGCCTCCCGGGAAACTGCTGGGTGGGTTCGAACCGCCCACCTTTCAGTTAGGGGTCAAGTGCTTAACTGTTTGTGCCACCGTACTCAAAGTAGTAGCTCATAAACCCTTCTTCCCTTTGGTGGGAGAAATAACGCATTAGATAGATCTGAGGAGGCAGCACGAATAGGGTGTCTGTAGGTGAACAAGTGCCCCTTCAGACTCCATCTACTCACCATGCACCAGTCGCTGCTCCTGCACCATTAGGGATCTGTATTCTCCCCACTTCTCATATAGGGTTTGCTGCAAGAGACACCCCCACCCCATTGTCAGGAGCTAGCAAGAAACTGGCAGGAGATGGGAGATAGACTGAGGGACCAGAGAGTAAACAAACAAAAAGAAAACTTGAGATTAAAAGGAGGCTCAGACAGATAAATGACCCCACCACCACCACCACCAAAAAAAAAAAAAAAAAAAAGGAGGAGTGGGGCCTGCAAGTTCAGGGGTATGGGAAGAGGGAAGTGTAGGCTGGACATGACTGGGCTACCTTACCTTTAGGTACTGCAGACGGGCCTCCAGCTCCGCCTTCCGAATTGACGTCCCGTACAGAGTTTCCAGTCTGAGGAGGTTGGGCATCAGAGGCTGAGTGAGCAGGCAGGGTAAGGAAACGCCCAGAGGCTGAGCCCTGGAATCCCCAGGGACCATGGTACCCAGACATACCTGAGAATGTTACCCGATGCCTTAATGATGTCAACAATCTCTCGATGCCGGATGCCTTCCACATTCAGGCCATTGACACTGGCGATGGTGTCCCCTGCCAGGCAGAGAGGGAGTCAGCAACTGCTCCACAGGGCATAACAGAAGACTTCCAGCCCCCTACCTTAGCCAGAAAAGGTAGGGGTAATAACCCTGCAGAATACTCCTCAACTCCCTCCCTATTCCTCACAGTTCTGGGGAGACCTCTTCTGATACCTCTCGCCACCCCGTTCGAAGCACACATTCACAAAACCACAGCCATCCTCCGCTGCCCATAGCCTGCATGACTGCCAGCTTGTCCTAGCACCCTCAGTCCAGAGGTCAGGAACTTCAGTGAGGCCGGGCTCTCATACACCCATATCCTCACTCCACTCTCAGGAAGTTCGGTCCCCACAGACTGAGCCTTCCCAGCGCCCCGTGGCTGACTCCAGAGTTGGTTATTTCTGTGCAGCCCACAGCCTGTTGTCAAGCCAGAGAGGGGGTAGGTGGGTAGCACCCAGCTGGGAGCTCACTCTGGCCCCAGGCATGGGAGGCCAGGCTGCTGATACCCTGTGTCACTGTAAAGGCTCCTGACCTCAGATAGGGCATGTCACCATCTCTATGAGCTCACTTCTCCCGTAAAAAAGGAGATGTGGATCCAAAACTACTTAGCGAAGTTGCAATATACCACTTGGCTACGAGGAGCTTCTAGTACGTGGGCACGGAGGTGAGGGGTTAGGGAAGAAAATGGTGATGGAATTGGAGTGGGGGAGTTCAATTCTTGAAATCTCAAGCTTCCCCTTCCTGGGACCTGGGGACTCTAAGATTTGGCCAGTCCCAGAGGTATCCTACTGAAGGCATCATTTCCTTGTTAGAGTAACACAGGTACCCCAGAGTTGGGCAGACTGGGGGCAGTGTAGGCCCTGATCCCCAAGGTCAAGCAGATCTAATGGAGGTTTGTCCCTTCCCCAGCTCCCGCCAGACTGGATTCCCCAGAAAAGGCAGAACAGCAGCACCAGCAGCAGCTACCATTTACCGGGCACCAGCTCTGTGCCCCGGGAACCCTCCACCTCCCTGGGATGGGCGGATGTGTTATTACTCCCATTTTACAGACAGAACTGTTCAAGGTCACACAGTAAATGGCAAATTTGCCTGAATCCAAAGCCCAGATTCTATCTACTCTCCTTTCTGGCCTCCCCAAAGTGGGAAGAGGAAGGGGAATTGATTTCAGGAGAGACTTGTCACCCCCTCTGCTTGTGAGTAAGGTCATATAATTTTCCCAGATCCCTGTGTCCTGAGCCTCACCAGGTGTGAGCCCAGCCAGCTGGGCGGGACTGGATTCGTGAACTCGGCAGACAAAGGTCACCATCTCCACGCGTTGCTCCTCCCGGTGGTGAAGGCCATAGGTCTATAATAAGCAAGGGGATGTTCAGTCCAGCAGCAGAGTGGGGTTCATCCATTCCTCAGGCTGGCCTCCCAAACCCTCACCCATTTGGTACTCAGCTTCTCCCACCTGAATCTCAAAGCCGAAGGTCTCGTTATCCTCCTTCTCCAACGTCAGCACTTTCCTGCAGGAGACACAGGGACATCACAGGGACTGTCAGGATCAAAAGGAGCCTGCCAGTTCCACAGCTTGACCCTCCACTAATGCTGGAGTCTGGTCTAGAACATCCAGGCAGGGCTCACTGTCTCCAGTGACAACTCCCTCTCCATCACAGATTGTTGGAAACTCCTTCCCCAGATCCAACCTCATGCAGCAGCACAGAATCAATCCAACCTCCAGTAGGGTGAGGCACTATGGCTGGGGGCATACCCCAGTGAAAGGAGGTTTCTAGTGAGCCCCAGGAGTACCTTGTGCTGACCAGCCAAGGCGGCAAATTCAGGCCCCAGGCTGAAGCCTCCTCAGCTCCACAGCTTTGGCGGAGGGCTGGCCCCACCCCTAGAGGCCAGTCACGGGGCTCAGTCCAGACCACATCTGCTCCTCCCAGCTGCAGTCGGGCCAGCCCACCAGATGTGAGGGCTGGGGGAGGGGAGCCTGGAGGCCGCCCCTTCCCGCACTGAAGGCCTGCACAGAAGGCCTGCCTGCTGGACACAATGGTCTGGAGCTGCTCCAGACCCTCGCCTGCTAGGGGAGCCCAGGGTTTCCTCTGCCCATCCCCACCCCCTTCCTTCCCGCCCAGCCAGAGGCAGAGCTAAAGCAGTTGCCAGAGGCCCCCTCAAGTCTCCCAGCCTCAGAAATGACCCAGGCTCCTCAGCTCCCAGCCTGACCCAGATAGCCCCCCTCAAATGCTGAGCAGCAACTCCCAGCTCCCGCCTAAGCCCCTTCCAACCTGAACCCCTGCCTCCTGTTGAAGGGCAAGCATTTCCCCCTCTGTAGGTATTGGATGGGGAGGGGTCAGGGTGACTGGAAGTTCTGGGTCTACCCCGTTCCCTCTGGTTTTTCGGAGGAGTTGGCAAATTTTATCTGTAAAGGGCCAATAGTAAATATGATAAGGCTTTGGGGGCCAAAATACCAGTCACATATTGTTCTTTGTTTTTATTTTTACCACCATGTAAAAGTGTAGCAACCACTGTTAGCTCAAGGGCCAAACAAGCCAATCTGGCCAGCAGGCTGTAGTTCACTGATCCATTTTAGAAGACACCAGGCCCAGATCACGGCTGGAACACAGGCAGAGAAGGGAAACTGTGGGATCCCTGGCCCTGGGGCCAGCACTTACTTCTGCCCACATCTCAGACCCTTCCTAAGAGGGCCCCCACAGAATGGGACCAGCATAGGACTGAGACAGTGGAGGCAGGGGCAGCCAGGCCAGGCAGCTGGACACAGCTTGGCCATGGCCTGGGCCCACAAGGCTTGCTGAGGCTGGGTGGGCTCAGGAGAGCCCAGGAGGCCTGGGTTAATCCCTCTCTTACTTCTCCCACCTCCCATTAATCTAGAGCTCCCCAGGGAGGGGTAACCAGCAGGGACTGGGGGCGGGTTGAAGAGCACCTGATGACTCAAAAGTCTCCACCTCCTTTCTCCGCCACCCCCTTCACACAGCCCACACCCCCACCTGCCCCTCACTCGCAGCAGAGGAGCCATGCTTAAAGGGTGGAGAATGACTCCCCCTGGCTGTCATGCTCTCTTCTTCGCCTCTCCCCCAGCACCTCATCCATGTGGACCAGGGCAGGGGCTGCGGTGGTGGTGACTCACCGCTGCTGTTCAGGACTCTGGCTGAGATTCTTCCAGCGGAATCCTGATCCCTGGGAAGGAAGAGGGAAGGGAAGAAGAAACAGGTGAGAAGGTGGCTGTCCTTGAGAAGATATGGAGAACTCTCCTCTGGGAGGTCACTCACCTGGACTCCAGCCCTGGACCTAGCATGTCAGTTCCTGTTGCCTGTCTGTCCCCAGTCCCAGCTCCACACCTGCTTTGGTGCTGGCCTGTTTGCTGAGTGCCACTGTATCATTCCATAGCTTTCTCCTCAGGTTTTACCCCCGTACCCTGCAGGGAGTGGGGGTGGGGCATAATAACCTTTCTGGGTTCCAGATGCACAAACCTCTAACCCTCTGCTGTTTTCCAGGCTGGGGTGGGGGGAGGTGGTTCATTACTTTAGAATGGTTTCCATCCCCAGGGCGCATGTCTGTAGGGTTCAGGCCTTCCAGACCCTTAAAGCTAAGGCAAGGGCTCTCCCCAGATGGGAATCAAAGAAGGGCAAGGGCCCCTGGGCTCACCTATCAAGGCACTCTAGGGAACCCCTGCTGGTGGCACCTAATTTCTCAGTCACAGACAGTGGCTTGAGAAAGCTGGGTTCAGGGCCCCACGCCTGGACAGCCAAAGTCCCAAGCTGAATGTGGAAGGGCAGGGGACAGAGGTGCAGAGCCTTGTCCCCCACAGTACAGGCTGTTTCAGGGACAAGATGTGGGTCCCAGCTGGCAGGCTCAGCTCCACCCGGGTCTCTTGACATTGACATATTTTTTTCTTGCTTTCTAGGACAAAAAAATCTCATATCTCACACTTGTCTATAAGTCTCACTAAATTTGAGAGAGATTGGGAAATTTTTTTTTGCGGGGGAGGGGGGGAGGCGGCGCAGTGACAGAGTTGAAGGTTCCTACCTGTTTAGGACACTAGAGAAACTAAAGCAGTCTCTCCTCCTTCCTAAATTATTGTTCCACGTAGGAAGCCCTGCCCCAGACCAGCCCTTTCCCTATATGCCCCAAACAGCCCTGGGCCTTCCTTGTCTGTGCCCTTGCCAATCCTCCCCCAAAGCAGCCCCAAGGCAAGGAAAAGAGGAGGCCCTCTTTCTCCAGAACCAAAGATTAGCCTCAGGGGTGGGGCAGTTCCCAAACAGGCCGGGGAGGAGGGACTGGGCAGCACAGAGAGACCCCTTTGTCTCTCAACCGGATTTTCATAAAATGCAAATTCTCAACAAGCTGTTCATTGTGGGGGGGGCGGGTGTGTGCTGAGGGACAAGGGAGGAGGAGGGGGCTCAGCAGGGACAGGCCACCAGCCCCGTCTTAACCTGGGTCTTGTGTCCCCGCTTCTGGGAGCTCAGGTCCCCTCAGGCCAGAGGAAAAGCCTCACCAGGGGGACTCAGAGGGCGGGTGCGGCCCGCATCCTTCCTGCCCCGCGGGTGCCCTGCGATCCCTCCCACCGCGTCCGGTCCCGGCCAGAGTCCAGGGAGCCATGGCCCCGGCACCCTGTCTCACTGCAAGACAGCAGGCCCAGAGCCCAGGAGTCGGGGCATCCCCTTGGAAGGGTGTGCCTTCCTGAGTCAGCGGGGCCCCACGCACTTCCACCGCATGAGAACTCACACGGCAAGACCAGCTGCCCTCCGTCTCCCACCGAGGGCTCTCGGACCCTCAACATGTCTGCGGGAACGGCAGGACCCCATCTCTAGCGCTCCCTACTCCAACTGGAGAAGCCCCGGGCGAGGGGGTCCTGAGACACCTGGGACAAGGAGAGGAGGGACGAGGGGGGTGCAGAGAGCCAGATGGAGCGAGCAGGAGACAGGGGGTGTTGGGGAAGGAAGCAGAGGGAGCGAGACCTGGCAGCGGCGTGTGGGTTCTGGAGTTGAGAGCCACCGAGATTAGGGTGGGGGGAGGTATAGAGGCGGGGGTCACAGCCTTCAGAGCTTCAGGGACTGTGGGTGGGGAATGTTGGAGCCTTCTGGGGAGGAACGGAGGGGAGTGAGCAGACTCTGAAAGTGCTGATGGGGTTCAGCGGGCTGGGGAAAAATAGGGGCGACTCAGTGGGCCCCGCGGAGGGCATGTTGTGGGGTCAGCAGGCACTGATGGAGGTGTTATGGGGTTTCCCAGGTTCTGAGGAAGGGACGCTGGAGCACACTAAGAACTGGGGGGCCGCGGGAGTTGGTGGGGTGGGAGGACACACCTTTCGGCGGGGCAGGGTGCCCCCGGACACGGCGAGGGCGCGATATAGCTCGGCGGGATGATAGTCCTCCAGCGCCGCGTATAGCTCGTCCCCGGGGGCGCCAGGGGCGGCGGCTGCAGCAGGAGGGCCCGAGGCCGGGGTCGGAGCCGGAGCGGCTGGAGCGACTTCCGAGTCTGGAGCCGGGGCGGCGCGGTCCGGGGCAGCCGCCGCATCCTCTTTCTGCTGCAGCTTCCTGAGTCGACGGAGGGTCATGGCTCCGGCGCGGGGCGCCCCTCGGCGGCGGCGCTCGCTCCGCTCGTCAGCGCGGTGCGGGCAGCAGCGCGGGGATGCTAGCCCGGTGGCGCCGGGTCTCCTCCCTTTATAGGCTCCCGAAGCAGGCGGGGCGGGAGGAGCGCGCGGGGTGCGGCCTCCCTGCGGCCCCACCCCCAGGGCGGGAGGCCCCGCCCCCTGGGGGGCCGCAGGTCGCGAATCCAGCCAGTCAAGGGCAAGGTCGGGGGAACCTGGGGGAACTTGGGGGACCTGGGCGTTGAGTGGGGGAAACCTTGCCTCGGAGGGTAAGGGAGAAGCAGGGCGCCCCGGGGCGGGGCCGGCGGTCTCCTTGATACCTAGAGGGGGTCTGTAAGGGGCCAGGTGCGCCAGATTTGAAATTTGGGGATGGATGGCTTTAGAGACCCATGGAGGGCTTGGAAGGGGGGCAGTCAGGGGTCCTTGTGAGGGGTTTGGGGACCCCGGAGAAGATTCAAGGAGATCCAGGGGGCTGCAGGAAACTTGAGGCAAGGGGAGAGAGGCTGTGGGGCTGTGCAGGGGAAGGGGTGTGGACAGAGGCCTGTGGGGTAGGGTCCCTGAAGAAGGAGGGAGGAGAGGCCCTTGAACTGACAATGCAGAAGCCCCCAGGAGTGAAGGGGCCAGGGGTTTCCTGAGGAGAGTTGAGCGGGGCTGCCTCCCCTTCCGGTGTCTAGGGGAAAGAGAAGAGGCAGAAAGCCAGAAAGCAGGAGGTTTAGTTCTGGTCTGTCCATCAACGAATCCCTCAGAGGATCAGGAGTGGCCCCTTCTGGATAAACCCCTCCTCAGCTCCTGAAGCTGGAGCTCAGATTCCAATTTCTGAGCAGACAGGTCCTTAACTGTGGGGTTGACTACAGGGAGGGAGCTGAGCAGCTGTTTTAGGGACCATCCCCAGGGCTGTGTCACTGTGGCTGCCAGGCCATACGAAAGGTGGGGATGGCCCAGCCGAGGTCTCTGTCGTCAGTAGTACCAGAAGAAGAAGTGAGAGGAGGAAACAGAATGCCATGCCTGGCATCTGAAGGGCAGCCAGCCACCACAAGGCGTCAGCACCAGAAGGTGGGGGCGCCACATCCAGGCATCAGCCACTGAGCAGAGGTAGTGACATGAGCATGCACTGTCTCCAACTGTCCCTTCCTCCTCCAATCTTCCCAAGTCTGTGTCATGCCTTTATAGCTAACATTTATGTGGCATTTACCATGTGCCATACACACTGTTCTATATGTGCTTGTACATACATGTATTAATTCATTTAGTCCTCATAACAACCCTGTGAAATAGGTACGATTATCATCCCATACAGATCGGAAACTGAGGTCCAGAGGGGCTAAGTAACTTGCCGTAGGCCACTCAGTAGCAGGGCTGGGAGTTAAATCCATGCAACCTGGTTCCCGAGGCTGGCAGTCTTAACCTCTATGTGATGCCGTCTTCTTGGTTCATTCAACATTTAAGCCCTGCTCCACGCCAGGTACTGGCTAGGCACTGGGGTTACAGAGGCCCTTGGTCTGGCAGGGTCAGGTACATGGTACATGTGCTGTGTTAGCCGCATGGCATGGGGAGTACAGTGGAACGAGTGAACACGTCCACCTGGGTAGATGAGGGAAGGCTTCCTGTATCTCCTCTCCTGCCTCTCTCAGTTCACAGGTCTGTCATGTCTCCTTGCCTTCCTATGTCTGTCTCTTCCCCATCCCCAGGCCTCTGGGCCCCCAGCCCCTGAAGGAGGTGTGGATGCGGGGGAGGGTGCTTTTCCACCTCTCAGGGATTGCAGACGTCCAGATGGCTGGACGATTATTTGGTGGGGGGCAGGGGGTGGATTGGGGATTGCAAGGAGCCAAGAGCCAGCTCCCTCGTGCCTTCCTCTCCCTTCTCCCCCTTTTCCCTTGGCACCACCAAGTGGCCATCAGCTGAGGGGCCGAGGGGGTGGTGGTGGGGAAACATGGGACTGTATTGTGAAGCATTAGCCCAGATGGACCCCTGGACTGTCTGTTGTCTGCTCCTGACAGACGGCATCTGTGTTGGGGGTGGGGGTGGGGGTGGGAGGTGAGGGAAGGCAATGGTTTCTATTCTATCCATTTCAGTGCTTGTTCCTGAAGGGCATCTTGTACAACCTCCTCTGGGAACGACCACCATCCCACCCCTATTCCAGGGGATTAAGGAAGCCTCCCTGCCTGAAACCTGGAGAAGTAGATGCCAGCCACAGGAGTCACACGATACCTGTGTCTAACAGCCCTGTGAGACACTCCCTCTCGGGTGGACATGGAGGCAGCAGTCTCCCCTCAGTTGACAGAGGTCAGTCTATCTCCCTGCTGCCAGGTGAGAGCACACCACCATAGAACTAAAGTTGACACCTCAGGTTCCCTCCTCCTATCATGCAGAAGGCCCTAGAGAACCCTACAATTAGAGTGGGCCAGGAGCTGCAATTTCTGTCAGGACCATCGCATGATTTCCTCAAATCCTGGAGTTTCAGAGCTGGAAAGGGCCTCAGATAGCATGTTGACCAAGCCCTCATTCAATGGAGGAGCAAACTGAGGCCAGGGAGGGAAAGGCACTAGAACCCAGGCCTCCTGATCAGACTGGGTGTTTTCCCCCCTGTGCTGTTTGATTCAGCTGCTCGTAGCACCTCCATTCCCCCCGTCTCTCCGCAGAGACCTGTGCCTGCTTCCTCCTCCCTAATTGCCCCAGCTTCTCCAGGGAGATGATGGGGAGCCCAGAATAGCACACTGTGGGATAGTCATGCCCTCTGGTGGCCATGGATCTCTTGACAGAAAATCTTCAAACCAGACTTCCAAAGGCTGGCTACCTGGGTGCCAGACTCCACCTGGCCCAGCCCAGACGGCTGGGATCCCCAGCCGGGTGTAAGGATCCCCCACAGCTCCTCTCCCTCCTGATCTGTGATCAGGTGAGACGCTGAGCTCCACCTTTGTCATCGGGTTCTTGAATCTCACACCTGTCACACTTCAGAAGTTGGCTTTGTTGATCTCAGCTGATGCTGTCCTGCTGCAGGTGAAATTCCCCAGGGAGAAAGCAGACAGCTGGTGGACCTTCTCGGGGCAGTAATGTGCACACACCAGATATTACATATGTGGCCCCTTCTCCAACTCCCCACGACTTCTTCCTAAGCCTAAATCTTTTGTATAGCATCTTCTATTCTCCTCATTCTATTCTCTGCAGTCCCTTAAAGCTTGGGGGGTGAGGGGGCACAGCCTGTACATGGCCTGGGCGGTGCAAATGCTGAATGCTCTTGGCTGCTAACCGAAAGGTTGGTGGTTCAAGTCCACTCAGAAGTGCTTGGAAGAAAGGCCTGGCAATCTACTTCTGAAAAATCAGCCATTGAAAACCCTATGGAACCTTCACCAAAGAGGACATCAAAGTAGCCAACAAACCTATGAAAAGATGTCCACGATCTTTAGCCGTTAAGAGAGATGCAAATCAAAACTACAATGAGATACCACCTTACCCCTGCTGAAATGGCACTGATTAAAAAAAATGATAGCAAATGGTGGTGGGACTGTGGGAGATCGGAACCCTCATCCATTGCTGGTGGAGCTCTAAAATAATACGACCACTATGGAAAACAGTCTGGGGCTTTCTCAAAAAACTAGAATAGAACTACCCTATGGCCCAGCAATCCCACTCCTAGGTATACTATCCCCTAGACACCTAAAAATAATGATGTGAACAGAAATATGCACAGCCAGGTTCATTGCTGCTTTATTCACAATAGTAAATAAAAAGAAAAAACCGAAGTGCCCGTCAACGGATGACTAGATTAGCACATTGTGGTACGTTCATACAAGGAAATACTATGCAACCATAAAGAACAATGATGAGTCCTCAAAACATATTATCACATGGATGGACCTGGAGGGCATAATGCTAAGTGAAATATATCAAGCATATAAGGACAAATATTGTATGACCCTTCCTTTATAAGAAGACAAGAAGAGATATATAGAGAGAGACCAATGTTCATTGGTGGTTACCAGGGAGAGAAGGGAGGGAGGGGAAAGTACACTTTAGATTGTAGAGACTTTTTTTTTTTTTTTTGGTGATGGGAAAAGTGGCACCAAATATGGATGTGGTGAGCACAGCACACCCAAACTTAAAATGAGTGTTTGATCACACATGGATGGGTATAGGCATATTGGTAAATGGGTAGGTACGAGTGTGTACATAGGTGAGGACAGACAGAAGTATCTGTAGGTATGTGTAAATTCAAATATGTGGGTGCAGGCACATATTCATTGAAAACACAAATACGGATACTCCACAGACATAACCAAACACCTTCGAAGACTGGTTTTCTGGGTTTGAAAGCTTAGGACCATAGTCTCACAGGACAACTCAGTCAACTGGCATAACATAGTTCACAAAAATCATGATCTGCATCCTACTGAAGTGAGTAGCATCTGGGGTCTTAAAAAAGCATGGGAGCAGCCATCTAAGACGCAACTACAGGTCTCCACTCACCAGGAGAAAAACGTTAAGAAAGTAAACAAAAGCTCAGAGAAGAAACAAGTCTACATGAGCCACAACATCATCTACCCTGAGGCCAGAAGAACTAGATGGCTACCACCCCTGACAACCGTTCTGACTGGGGTCACAACAGATGGTCCCAGATAGAATGGGAGAAAAATGTGGAGCAGAAGTTGAATCTTATTAAAAGAACTCAAATTTTCATTTTAAAAAGCCAGACAAACTGGAATAGTAGAGAACAGAGGACCCCCTGAGACTATCGCCCCGAGACACTCTGTAAACCTAGAACCGAGCCTATCCCCTAAGATTACCCTCTAGTGAAATAGCATAGTAGCGCACAAGATAAACGGTATTACCCATAAGATTGGTGCTCTATTTAAAAGCCATCTGTATGAGACCAAAAGGTCAATAATTACTCAAAAGCAAAGATGAGAAGATAAGGGGGAAGGGAAACTAGAGTCCTGGAAATAGAACAAACAGAACATTGAAGAGAATGTTGACACATTGTGATAAATGTAACTAATGTCACTGAACAATTTCTGCAGAAATTGTCAAATGGAAACCTAACTTGCTTTGTAAATTTTCACCAAAATATCAATTAAAAAAAAAAAAAAGAAAACCCTACGGAGCACAGTTCTACTCTGACACACATAGGATCACCATGAGTCAGAGTTGACTCAAAAGCAACTGTTCTTTGGCCTTGGTTCCTCACACTCAGGACAGGGCTTGGCTTGTGGTTAGTGGGTAGACGGTAGGGACCTGGCTAATGGACAAGGCCTGGGTAACACTTCTTCCTAGGTAACACCAAGAGGCCAGGGACCGTTTTGCCCTTTGGGTAGGGATAGGAGGGTGCCTCTGGCTTGAACAGGTTAGATTAGAAAGGCAGAAGCAATGAAGAGTTAACTCTCCAGCTTTCCTCACAGCATTCACACACAGCTCCGAAGACATAGGGTATTTATTTTGCCCTTGCTCTGCTGGATACCTAACAGTCAACAGTCCCTCCCCGCTCCATAGAGGAAATGAGGGAGAGCAGAATCCCGCCCCCACCAACCTGGTCTAGCTCTAGAGTACTATCAGGCAGCCAGAGCACTTGGGGCTAGAGCTCCAGAAGCCCAGGCCCCTCTGGAATCTAGCTCAAGTCTCTGAGCTCTGGAGCAGTCATTTCAGGGCCCTGAACTGGAAGGGAAGAAGAGCTTGAAGGGGCCCTCTCTGGGTACTGCCACTTGTCTAAGCTGGGAGGTGGGAGGGAGAGAGCCTGGGACTCAGCTGGCTCTCTGGTCTGCTAGGAATGAGGGCCTGGGTCCCCAGTGGCATGACACTGCCTCTTGAGGGAGGCATGGCCAGCCGGTGGGCAGCTGACTGGGCGGGGAGTGGCTGTTTTTCTTAGTGGCTCCTAGTGCCCAACAATTTCCATGGGATAAGGTGTGTATGAGAGAGAGAAAGAGAGAGTGCGTATATGTGTATATGTCCCGGGGGAGGGGGCCCAGCAGCAGGGTTGATCCAGTACAGCCCAAAGACCTGATTCTAGAAGGTCTGGGAGTAGGAGCAGGGTAGATGTGGCAGTTCAATGGCATTGGATATGGGTGGCCTCTGGGTCTAGTTCCACCCAGAGGCCAGGCACCATTTTGCCTCTTGGGTGGGGATAGGAAAGTATCTCTGGCTTGGACAGGTTAGATTAGAGTGGCAGAGGAGGTGTCATGGATTGTGTCCCCAAAAAATATGTGTATCAATTTGGCTAGGCCATAATTCCCAGTATTGTGTTATTGTCCACCATTTTGTCATCTGCTGTGATTTCCCTATGTATTATAAATCCTATCTCTATGCTGTTAATGAGGCAGAATTAGTGGCAGTTATGTTAATGAGGCAGGATTCAATCTACAAGATGAGACTGTGTCTTAAGCCAATCTCTTCTGAGATATAAAAGAGAGAAGAGAGCAGAGAGACAGGGGGACCTCATATCACCAAGAAACAAGAGCTAGGAGAATAGTGCGTCCTTTGGACCCAGGGTCCCTGTGCTGAGAGGCCAGGGGAAGATTGAGGACAAGGACCTTCCTCCAGAGCCAAAAGAGACAGAAAGCCTTCCCCTGGAGCTGACGCCCTGAATTTGGACTTGTAGTCTACTAAACTGTGAGAGAATAAATTTCTCTTTGTTAAAGCCATCCACTATTTCTGTTATAGCAGCACTAGATGACAAAGACAGGAGTAAAGCGTTAACTCTCCAGCTTTCCTTACAGCATTTGCACACCACTCCCAAGACAAGTATTTATTTTACCCCACCTGATTTCAGAACAGGTACAAATAACTAAGACAGAAAATGACAGCTCTTAGGGCCTCAGCCTCCCCAGATCTCTTCCCTCCTGTCTCTTCTTTTTGGCAAACACATCTGCTCAGTTAACTTCATCCACAGTTCCCTCTCCCTCTCCAACCCCAAACACATTTGTGAGGCTGCCAGTTTAAGATTCTCCCACTTACTCCAAACCGAAATCAGCTCCCCTCTGTCCTACACCATTCACATCTGATCGTGCCTCAAACCTGTGGATTCTACCCACTGCCTCTCTTCTTTTCCTGCTCGTCTGTCCATCGCTACAATCGCCTTCCCTCAGGCTCACTTCCTGCTCCCCTGGACCACTGCGGCTACCTCCTGAAGTCAGCCCTGTGATCTTTCCAAACGCAAATAGGATCACACCACTCCCCTGCTTAAAAACCCTTTAATGGCCCATTCCCTACATCAGCAACGACGAATAGGTTTAACTTATGGAACGACTCCACGTAAGCGTGCTGTTGAGAATTTGGAGGCCAAGTTCAGAATCAAGAGGAAAAAGTTACTGATGGATTTAGCACAGTCTGAGGTGGCTGTCAGAGGAAGAAGTGGTGGCATCTGTGCTACATTTTGCCATTGGTGGCCCCCAGGATGAAATCTTGACTTCTCAACACGTGAACTGCTCCAGGAGACTCCCTCATCGCCCTGCTAGTTCCCTTGCTCTGGCTATACTGAACACCTGAGGGGGGTGAATGGCAACGCTCTTTCTGATTAAAACACCCCCTGTCCTCATTCCACAGGCCAATGCCTATTCCAAATAGATGCGTCACCTCTCTTGCCCCCGACCCCGTCTCTCCTGTGTCCCCACAGCGTGCTCTGTCTACCTCCATCATAGTACTTACCTCACATCGTATTATCTGTTTACTAAAGAGCCCTGGTGGCTCAACGGTTAAAGTGCTAGGCTGCTAATGGAAAGTTGGCAGTGTGAACACACCAGTGGCGCCACAGGAGGAAAGACCTGGCAATCTGCTCACGTAAAGATTACAGCCTAGGAAACCCTATGGGGCAGTTCTACTACGTCCTATAGAGTCGCTGAGTCGCAACAGACAACGGCACACAACATTCCCTAGTCTATTCCACGAGGTAGGGAGCCCCTGCGTGGCAGGAACCACCTACGCCCTTTCTTTCCCTAGCCCCCCTCATCTGTGTTTCCATTAACACCTTGCATATGCTCTGAAGGGGACTTGCCAAAATCTGCTTTACTGTTATCTGTATACAAATTCTATCTCCCCATTTAGATAAGCTCCTTAAAGGGCACAGACCATGAATTGTTCATCTTTGTATCTGCCTACTGCTTTACCAACTAAGGTGGCTCAACAAATGCTATTAAATAGAGCCCAGTCTAATTGTTCCATAAACCTTCCTACACCAAAACCCCCATCCTTGGCTTCCAAGGAGCATTCTCAGATGGATCCAAGGCTATCTGCCATATTCTTTAAATCTCATCCTGCTGACCATGGGACACCCAACAACTTTTGTGACTACATTCCACACAAGCTTGAACTATGAGAAAATACCTTCCTGTCCATTCCTGGCCTGATCCAAGTCTTTCTCCATTCCCCCCTGCTTTCCTCTTTATACATCCCTCATATGTCTGAGTCAGTCTCTGTGAACTCTACTCCTAGTTTGTTTTGGTTGTGTTTAGCAAGCACATTTTCTTGATTGTAGAGATCACAAGACACACTGGCCTGGTGGACAGAAATTTAAGGTGGGTGGAAAAAAAAAAATACATCGTTCAAATAAATTCAGGTCTCCTTGCAGCTGGCAAAGGTGACTGATAGTAACCTTCAAGGGCACATGAAGAGGTACCAGAGTAGTTGCCATTTTGATTTTCACAATGATAAAGCACAACCTACAATGCACAGGCTAGTGAATTTATGGCCATGTCTGGCAAGATAACTGGTTTGTGAACTCATAATTGAAAGGAGCCTTCAATTGAACTGGGTTGAGATTCACTACAAACCATTTTACCTCTCCTTCCAATGGAAATTCAAAGAGATGCAGCAGCCACAATAATACCTTGCCAATTCAGCGAGTGACTTGGGCTTCTGATGTTATCTTTGTAGACAGAATTAATGGCCAAGACACAAGGACAATTTTATTAGCAGTTGATCAGGTTGTTGGGATATATGCCAAAGTTAAAGCAAACATCTGGAGGTAAATTATTTGATTCTCTTTGGCCCAACTGTCTCAGATGGGAGAATGATGACAATCTCTGGATAACAATCAATACTAAAAAAATACTGACGGGCTGGAGCAATGGGAAGGCTCTATTATCAAATTTAACAGAGCAAAAATACAAGGTCCTGCATTTGAGTTCAAAATACCAACTGCCCATACAGGAAGAAGGTAGAATCAAGTAACTTACCTCTAGATATTTGCTTAAAAGGAGCCCTGGTGGCACAGTGGTTAAGTGCTTGGCTGCTAATCAAAAGGTCGGTGGTTTGAACCCATCAGCCACTCCATGGGAGAAAAATGTGAGTCGGCTTCCGTGAAGATTACAGCCTTGGAAACTCTATGGGACAGTTCTAGTCTGTCGTGAAGAGTTGCCATGAGTCGGAATCAGCTCAACAACGGATAGATGTTTGCTTTAAGTTTGGCATATATCCCAATAACCCAATTTTACTCAGCCCAAGGGATGAGATGCAATCCTGGAACGTGCCCTGCAGGTATCACAAGCATCGTCTGTGGATTCTTGTTCTAGTTTGTGCTGTCAGTTAGTATCTGGGTGGAATGTTATGTTCCCTTTCTGGCCCTAGGCTGTAGCTAGGTTTTGAAGACAGCAGCTGGCACGGGCAGAGAACATGGAACCATGGAAGAAAGTAGTATGATGCAGTGGCTAAGGGGCTGCAGTCTGTGGTCAGACATCCTGGACCCAAGGACTTTTCTACCCATGTAAGCTATGTGATCTTGAGCAATTTATTTGACTTCTCTAATCCTCAGTTCCCTAATCCATAGAGAGGATAATAATGCCCACCTCATACAGTTGCTTTGAGGATTAAATCAGTTAATACATGCAAAGCAAATTTTGGCATGTTGCTTAGTACACAATTAGTATTTGCTAATATTGACTGAAGAAACTCCAGGCTTTGTCAGAAGATTCATGATGAACATGATGGCCACCTCCAAATATTTCAAGGGATCCTATATGGAAGGAGAACAACTTCTCTGAATAACCTGTGGATAGAAGTTACATGGAGATTGCTCAATTAAACATAAGGAAGACCTTTCTACTGAGCACAATGGCCTGCCGATGAAAGCTGTGGTCCTCCACTCCTAGGAATATATCCTAGAGAAATAAGAGCCGTCACTCAAATAGACATATGCACACCCATGTTCATGGCAGCATTGTTCGCAATAGTAAAAAGACAGAAAACAACCTAGATGCCCATCAACAGATGAATGGATAAACAAACTAAGGTACATACACACAATGGAGTACTACGCAACGATGAACAATGATGAATCTGTGAAGCAGCTCATAACATGGATGAAAGTGGAGGACATTATGTTGAGTGAAATAAGTCAATCACAAAAGGACAAATATTGTTAAGAGACCTCTATTGTAAAAACTCATGAAAAAGTTTACACACAAAAAGTAACAATCTTTGTTGGTTACGAGGGATGGGAGGGGTGGGAGGGGGAAATACTAAATAGGCAATAGATAAGTGGTATCTTTGGTGAGGGGTGAGATAGTACACAATACTGGGGAAACCAGCACAACTTGTACAAGGCAAGGTCATGGAAGCTCCATAGACACATCCAAACTCCCTGAGGGACTGAATTGCTGGGCGGAGGGCTGTGGGGACCATGGTCTCAGGGAACATCTAGCTCAATTGGCATAACACAGTTTATAAAGTCAATGTTCTACATTCTACCTTGGTGAGTAGCATCTGGGGTCTTAAAAGCCTGTGAGCAGCCATCTAAGATACTCCACTGGTCTCACCCCTTCGGGAGCAAGGGAGAATGAAGAGAACAGGATACAAGGAAAAGATTAGTCCAAAGGACTAATGGACCACAGCTACCAAGGCAAGGCCTCCACCAGACTAGTAGTTAGATGGTGCCTGGCCACCACCACTCACTGCTGTGACCAGGATCACAACAGAGTTCTGGACAGAGCTGGAGAAGGATGTAGAACAAAATTCTAACACACACACAAAAGACCAGATTTACTGGCCTGAGACTGGAGAAACCCCTAGAGTATGGCGCCCAGACACCCTTTTAGCTCAGTGGTGAGGTCACTTCCGAGGTTCACCGTTCAGCTGGGGATTGGACAGCCCCATAAAACAAAACAGGTCTAATGAGGCACAGCAGTCCAGGGACAAGGACTAGAAGGCAGAAGGGGACAGGAAAGCTGGTGATAGGGAACCCAAGGTTGAGTAAGGATAGTGATGACGTGTAGTGAGGTTAACCATTGTCATACGGCAACATGTGTACTGTTTAATGAGAAACTATCTTGTTCTGTAAACCATCAAAGTGAGAACAGCAGCACAACTGGAAGAACGTAGTTGTCGTCACTGAACTGTGCATGTAGAAATTTTTGAAATGGTGTTACGTTTGGCTATGCATATTTTCACCAAAAAAAAAAAAAAGGTCAAGGCAGAGTTGACATGTCGTGGGGTTGTTAACCAATATCATAAAACAATACGTGTACTGACTGTTTAATGAGAAACTATTTGTTCTGTAAACCTTCACCTAAAGAACAATTAAAAAAAAGTTGTGGTCCTAAAGTGTTAAACACGAGGCCATACAACCACTTGGCAAGGATGCTGCAGGGGAGTCGAGTGCCTTATAGATGGAGTAGGTGACTTTTCGGGTCCCATCTAAACTTGAGATTCTATGATTCTAGTCTTGCTATTTTGGGTTCCCTCAGCCTAGAGATAGAAGACATTCACACCCACCCACACAATGAAACACACCAGAGTAAACAACTGAAGACTCCCATCTCAAAGTCACTTGGTGTTGGTAGGTACCCTCAAGTTGATTTCCACTTATAGCGACTCCATGTGACAGAATAGAACTGCCCCCCTAGGATTTTCTAGGCTGTAATCTTTAAGGGAACAGATCACCAAGTTTTTCTCCAGTGACTGCTGGCTGGGTTTGAACTACTAACCTTTCCGTTAGCAGCCAAGCGCTTAACCATGTCTACTGTTAGGTGCTGTCCAGTTGGTTCCAACTCACAGAGACCCTATGTACAACAGAAACACTGCCCAGTCCTGTGCCATCCTCACAGTCATTGCTATGTTTGAGCCCACTGTTGCAGCCACTGTGTCAGTCCATCTCACTGAGGGTCTTTCTCATACCTAGGCACTCCAATTTCACATTTACACTCCAATTTAGGAAGAGGCAGCAAAAACTAGGGAGAGCTCTTAGGTTGCCTTCGAGACAAGCTGGTGTGTGACTAATTAGGATCAAAGACCCTCTTTTGTATAGAGAAAAATGCTAGAAGACAAATACAAAACCCAAGAGTGCTGTCTTTTGTCCCCTTTTACATGCCATGGCCTACACGTCCAGGAAAACACACACACACGCGCCTCAGGAAGCCCCAAAAAAGTTCAGATCAGCACCTCTTCTGGATGTGACCTGCTGCAACCAGTGTTACCATCAGACCCTGACAAACTGGGGGGTAGAAATACTACCTTAGAACATCTACACCGTTCCCAACTTCCCTGACAAAAGCTGGGTGGTCACTCAACATATGTAAGACACATGGCACCTGAAAAACTGTGAATAAAACTTTTAATAATGTACAGCAGAAATTGGACAGGCTCATTCTTATATTAAAACAAAAGATTTCCTATATTACAATTTATTTACATTTGCATACTGAAGAGGTAAAGTGGCTAAGTGGCTATTTTACAGTCCTTTCTAATAAAATGTACAAAAACAAACAGAAGTACCGAGAATGCCGTTCGGGGGCCTTGATGGCTACAGAAGAACGGGCTTGGACTTGGTCTGTGAATCCAGAATCCACAGGTACAGGTAGCCCTATGGACCAGGGTTAGCCTCAGGGGGCCAAAAAACACAGTTGTAGTTTCTCCCCAACTCTTGGTGGTTAGGAGTATGCAGGCTGGGAGGCTTCCCAAAAAACTGCTCAGTCTTCCCCAGAGGTGGAGGAGCTGGACTGCAGGTATGGTGAGCACAGAAGGGCTACCTGGGGAGCCAGCTAGTAGCTTGGGAGTTGCTGGGTCGATGTGTCAGCAGATCCCAGAGGCTAGATGTGTCTGGGGGCAGGGTGGAAGTTCCACCATCACCTATAACCCACGAAGGTTCTGCTCCAGGGCAGACAGGTGGGGCCCAGCAGGGGTGGGGAAAGAACCCCTAATGACATAATTAGTATTCAAGGAAAATTAGTGGCCAGTAAATTGGCCTAAAGGGTTTGGGGAGGATCTCCTTTAATGCAAGGAAAGCAGCAACACATCAGGAAAATAAATAGAAAGGCCAGGTGCACTGGGGAGACCGAGGTCCACAGGGAGGGCTCTTGCCCCCTCCACAGGCTTTGGCAGAGACTCACTGGGCTGTAGAGGCAGAGATGCTCTGAGGTTGCATACATAATGGACCTCCCCTGGGGGGCAGGGAGGGGGCTCAGAATGAATGCAATGATTTGGTGTCTCACTGGGGCTTAGAAACCCAGGACCTACTGCCCCACGAGCAGTCCCTTGTGTGGGGGGCAGCCTCTCCTTGGTTCAAAATTACAGGCTCAAAAGGCTCTCAGAACCAACTGTGAAACCTTCTGGTCTCAAAACAGGCCCCCACTTCCTTGAATCAACTCCCTCTTCAGTGCTCCAAGAGTGGGACCAAGCCTGTCTTGATCACAGATGTATTCCCAGTGCCTAGTACAGTGCCTGGCACCCAACAGACACTCAACAAACATTTGTTGAGAAAATGCCTGGAGGAAAAGGCACAACCAGCTGGACGATGCACACAAGACTAGGGTCCTAGACCAAAAAACCACTCATGCGATCGGGTAAGGGATGGGGGAACAGAGGGCGAGAGAGACTAACCCCCGAGGGCAAAGAGGAAATCTCACTGCTGAGTGGGGACAGGCTCAGGTACAAGGACAAACATTTCCAGTGTGTGATTGAGCTGTGTGCGTTTGACTGGAGACTTTTTTTTTTTTTTTTTGGTGGTTGTTTTTGTAGGGATTTCTTTAAAAACGAATAGATTGAGAGGTAATCATCGCAGAGAGATGGTTTTCCTTTTACAAAACTTAACAATATTAAAAAAAGTTAAAATCCAGACCCTCCCAATTAAAAAAAAAAAAAAAAAGCAAACCACTCCAGTTAAAATTTATGGCTTCAACGTTATTATATACCTAAGATACGCTGACCAAATCACCACCCACAACCGTGCTTCTAGACTTCATTAAATACTATACTCAGGTTAAATATGTCAGCTCACACTGCTCCCTCCTTGGTAGGGCCCCTGAAGTGGATGCAAATCTCACATTTTCCCTCCACCCTAATCAGATAATCCAGTAAAACAAGACCCATGCAGATGCCCCCACCCCCCCAACCAGGCTCCCTCTCCACTCCTCGCCCCCCCATCCCCCTCCCCACCCCAAACCCACCACCACCAAAAATATACACTGCTGTTTCCAGAATCTGGGATATGAAAGACAGATGTGACATTCCGAGTCCCAAGATCTGCGCTTCAAATTCCTTGGCCCTTCCTTGATGCTGATGGGTATGATGCCCTTGGGCTGGCTCCTTTCCCATGAATGTCACTGACCACAACACCCAAGATTCTTTCTCTTGCCAAGATTCTTTCCCTGCCCATCCCAAACCCTCCTCTCACATTTTGACCCAAAAGCCTTCTGCCATGGACAACTAGGCCAGCTTTGGTTCCAGTCTGAAATGGAGAACAACAACTGTGCTGACACAGGGGTGGGCAGAGCAGCCAGTGGGAAGGGAGTCCCACCATGGCATAGGGGGCTCTGGAGGAGGGGGAAGGGGGATCTCCAGGGGATGGGCACCAGAGAACTAGACGCTGCTCACTACTGAACCCAGAGGTACCAGCACGCAGAGACAGCAGGACAACCACACCCCAGAACTGCACATGCACAGAAAGCTCAAGCAGGTAAGTGCGCACCTACAGACACACACATACACACATACATACACACACACACACACACACGTGTAACGGTGTGGCACAGACCAGGCACAACAGGGGACGCACCTTGGTACATGCACACACAGCTGGACAGACAGCTGCAGACTCGGTCTCCACTGGCAATCCCTCCAGATGTCCTTGCGAGGGAGGAAGGGAGCACTTGGCTCAGAGCTGCCTGCAAGAGGGGCTGCACTTCTGGCCCCTTAGGCCGCTTCAGTGTGCTGTGGGTTGGTCCCTGAAGGGAAACCCTCAGTGCTGCTTAGCACTGGCAACAACTCGGCTCCTTCCACCTCCCAGGTCACCCCTTTCACCAGCTCCCGACCGTATGCCAGGTGCACCAGGGTTTGTGGGACTTCCCACTACAACCAGTTTGAGTCGTGGCATTGAATTCTCCACACGATTCGCTCTCAGAGTCTCCATGCCATTAGGAGGTAAATATAAAAGGTTGTCTGTGTCTCAAACCCAACATGGGAGTGAGCGAGTCTCCCGGGCTCTGTCCCTCTTGTGGGCCAGGAGTCCTGGCCACGGAGGGCTGGGCAGAAACGAGAGGTAGGCCTCCATCGTACGCTCAACACAGCAGCTTGAAGTGTAGTTCTCACTGCCTAGGGTTGCGTGTAGGGAAAGGGGGAGCAGGGTTAGATCTTCACGTCTTCCTGCACGCTGAGCTGTGAGAGGGTCTTCTTAATGCGCAAAGCAGTCAGGCGGGCCGCGCCGTTGGCATACCAACACTCTCGCATCATCTTCCCCATCACCCGTAATGCCTGCAAGAGACCAGAGGACATCAGTTGACCTGCCTTGGAAACAGCCTTTCTGATCTCTAGGCTCTTGTTCATTTCCCTGCCACTGCCTCTGCAGTCCAAAGTCTGTCAGAATCTCCCCTCCCTCCCCCTCTGACCTTAGGGAAATGCTTTGTAAGCTTTCCTCTCCCCTTGGCACTTCCTTCCTTAAGGGACAGGTTGCACAGGTGAGAGGAAAAAGCTGCAGCCTGGAGGAGAGTGGAGATCCTTCTCTGACCAAGTGCAGTCAGCCACTCTCCATCATCTGGAAAATCTTGAAAGAGACACCCCCAAACAGCATGTGATCTGAAAATCATTCCTACAGGTTTCAGAATCCATTTTCTGATTGTTTACTAATTATGTTAAAAAAAAAAAAAAAAAAAGACATAGTTCACATGCAGAAACAGGGTGGTGAACAAAGAGGAAAGCATCTCCTTAAAGCAACTCTGTCAGAGGCAGAAAGCTACACTGCCATTTCCCCACGACACAGAAGACAACTATGGTTAGGCCAGGAGGTAGGTTAGGAAGGCACCTATGGACTGCTACTGGTTATTGATGGTTATGAATTTCTTCTTTTTTTTAATTGTTGTAGTTTAAATGAAATTTACATTTCAAGTTAGTCTCCCATACAAAAATTTATATATACATTGTGAAGTGACCCTAATTACTCTCCCCCTACTTTGACAGCACACTCCTCCTTTCCACCCGATTCCCCATGTCCATTCAACCAGCTCCCAACCCTCTCTGCCTTCCCATCTCACCTCCAGACAGAAGCTGCCCATTTAGTCTCTTGTATCTACTTGAGCTAAGAGGCACACTCCTCACAAGCATCACTTTATGTCCCACAGTCCAGTCCAATCCCTGTCTGAAGAGCTGGCCTTGGAAATGGTTTTAGTTCTGGGCTGATAGAGAATCCGTGGGCCATGCTTTCTGGGGTTTCTCTAGTCTCAGTCAGATCATTAAGTCTGGTCTTCTTACTAGAATTTGAGTTCTGCACCCCACCTTTCTCCTGCTCCATCTGGGACTCTCTGTTGTGTTCGCTGTCAGGGCAATCATTGGTGGTAGCTGGGTACCATCTAGTTCTTCCGGTCGCAGACTGATGAAGTCTCTGGTTTATGTGGCCCCTTCTGTCTCTTGGGCTAATACTTTCCTTGTGTCTTTGGTGTTTTTCATTCACCTTTACTCCAGGTGGTTGGGACCAATTGATGCAACTTAGATGGCTGCTTGCAAGCTTTTAGGACTCCAGACACCACTCACCAAAGTAGGATGTAGAAAAATTTCTTAATAAACTTTGTTATGAGGGCTATGAGTTTCTGATTGCCAGGGCCAAAATTAGTTTTCAGTTAGTGGAACTCACTTTCCTAAGCACAACCCCAACATATAAAACAGAAAACTACAGACAGCACTGACTGCAGGGGGAGGGCAGCTAAAGACCAGCTTTCAGCCTCATCCTCATCCTCTGAAGAAAACCCTAACCCAAGAGTTCCCATAAACATTTTGAAAAATGCTGCCCTATTATGCAATGGAAGGAGCCCTGGTGATGCAGTGGTTAAGTGCAAACCAAAAGAGTAGTTTGAAGCCAACAGCCGCTCCATGGCAGAAAGATGTGGCAGTCTGCTTCCATAAACATTACAGCCTTGGAAACCCTATGGGGCAGTTCTCCTCTGTCCTATAGGGTCGCTATGAGTTGGAAGTGACTTGACAGGAACGGGTTTACTATGCAATGGGAAGGCATCAACTATAATGTCAACGGAGTAGCTTTGTCCCTAAATCACAAATGCCCTCTAGTGGTACAGTTTTTAGAAACAGCCACTGTATAAAAGGAGGCCCATGTGCAGTTAGCTAGGCAAACTCTGCCCCCCATCCCCAAAGTCTCTTAAGACCCCAGAATTACACCTTTATCAGGAATCTGTCATAAATTTGTCTTCATTTCAATTATTTCCACTAAATATTGTCCCCTCCCCGCTTCATCTGCCCTATCTCCCCAATTCAAATTCTCCATTCTAATCCCAACCCTTCCACATGTCATCCTCCTGCCTTTCTTCTGAGATTTTAGAAAGGTCACTTCCTTTACAGACATGTCCCCAGGCTAAGTCCTTGCCCCCTCATTCTTCTAAACCCTAAGAGCTTCCTTTATGGATGTCTCTTTCCAACTCTTCTACAGAGCTCAGCTCACACCTGCAGTTTCCAGGCTATTTTTGTAGTCAGACAGGTCTACTAACTCCCGGTTCAGCTTTTGTCTCTGTCTCTTGGTGACTACCTCCTTTAACTGTGTCCTGGGGATGAAGCCTTTTTCTTCTTCTAGACTGTCAACTCTAAAGGGCATGCTAGTGCCCAGGACAAGGGACTGTGGTCCCAAAGGACTTCAGTACAGACTAGCCTAGGCCTACTGACCCACTCAGGGGGTATCCCTGGGGGCTGGCTCTGTTGTCACGAGACCTTTTTCTAAGGTAGAAAAATCAGGCAGATGGAAAAGCTGCAAAGGCACGGAAGCTTCCTACCTCATAACTTTGCCACCAGTTGGGGATGTTGGGACGTAACTTCTGGTCACATACAACCTTCCGCATTTCTTCAATGGAAGGGTCAGAGGGCACTAGGTCATAATATGGCAGCTGATATTCTTCATGGACTCCTGGGAGAAAAGAAATTATCAACCTGAGTTATCAACAAAAGGAAGAGATTACTCAAAAGCCAATGACAACACCCACATTGTGGTCTGTAAATACCATTTCCCACTAAGACAAACTAGGGCTCCAGGGAGAAGCCTGGTCAATTCCCAATATGAGACAAGAAACACATATTAGCCAAGAACATCTTTTTTTATACTAAAAGCAAGGAAACTGTCAAAGACTACTGGGGTCACATACCAACTTGAAAAGATCCCAACTGGTCAGAAATGAGAACATTTGAGCAAATATTTTTAAATCCATCAGTTCACAATGATACTTAAAAAGAAAAACCTGACGTTACCTTTGGAGGATGCTAGGGTGCAAGTTCATTTTGAAAAATGGTAAATAAACAAAGAATTAAGTATTTATCCTGCCTTTCCTATTCCAACTATACATCTTGGTCCCAAATATACAATTAGGGTAAATTTCTCTTTAAAGAAGAAATGCAGCTAATACCTGTTTGACAGAATCAGGATATCGGCATTTCTCAACTTGTAATGAATCTGGATTTGGACAATGATAACTGATGGCTGCTAACAGCACAGAGATAACCTTGTGCTGGAAGTATAGAATAACGTCTATGAAGAATTATTGCCAAAAAAAATCAAATATGAGTCTAGCTGCTAGGTCTAATTCATAGGAAATACCAGGAACTGAACATTGTCTATGAAGAGGCAATAAGCAAATTCTAGACCGGAAAACTTTACAGGACAAATGACCTGGATTCTCCATAAATAAACTGCAGAAGAAAAACAAACAAAAAAAAAAAAAAAGGAAGGGGAACCTGAAGATTATAAGAGACTTAAGAGCTATATCAATTAACTGCAACAGATGGATCCTATCTGGTCCCTGATTTGAACTGTTCTAAAAAAATGAGGAGATGACTGGTAAAATCTCAACACTGCCTGAGTATTAAACAGTATTAAAAAATTAATGGTAATTTCCTAAAGTATGATAACAACGTGGCATCTTATGTCCTTATCTCTCTCTCAGAGTTACAAACGAAAATATTTTCCATGGTAAAAAAAGGTAATTTAAAAAAAAAACAATGAAACTTTCTTATGTCTTTTTCCAGGAAAAACCCTGCTGCTCTGAGATAATGGGACAGGATTTTAAACAGAGTTTGACTTGATAATTATTTAAAGGTAGTTAAGAGTTTAAGCTCAGCTTGCTGGGGTTTGAATCTTTACTAGCTGTCTGACCTTGGACAAATTACTTAACCTCTTGGTGACTCATTTTCTTCACCTGCAAAATGTTGACATAGTACCTACTTCACAGGTTTGTCATAAAGATCACGGGTTTATACACAGAAAGTGCTGCACAAATGTTGCTATTATTATTGTTCACCACTATCTAACAGTTATAGTACAGTGGTGGCTTGCATGTTGCTGTGATACCTATGTGGGCTGAGATAAATGGCTGAGGGCAGTGTTACACTAGAAAAGTAGTTTCTTAAACTGGATCAAGTAGCAGAGTACTAGGAAGTCAAGGCGCTCTTTGTGGAGCACACCATAAAATGCTGATGTACTAAGCTGATGGGAAAAATGTTTTCTGCTAAATGTGATACTACCTTTTACTGGATTCTGACATGGGTAAGTACTTGTAAGTGCCAAAGATTTAAGAAAAAATTATGGGAGGAAAGAACTCATTCTGAGAAAATTCTATGCATTAGTAAGCTTTCTCCTGCAAACTAAGAAATCCCCACTACTATTTTCGCAGCAAAACACCAGCGCTACCTAGGAACATGGCTTAAGATCCAGGGCATTAGAACATACTGCCTCCAACGTTAAGGAGATCCTACAGTGATGCTCTGCTATGTGCACCAAGGGCATCCCTCACCCCCTTGGGCCAACAGAGACAATGCATTTAAGAAAAAAGGTCAAATGAGCCTCCAGAATGGTTACCACAAGGTAAAGCACTGCTTTATGCCAACTACTTAACAAGCTGGTGGTTCAAAGAGTAAACATACCCTTAGACACAGCTGCCGCCAAGGTTCCGTATCTTTGATGAGAACCACATATGATTCGGGCTCTGACACCAAGCATCCTGACCAGTTATATAAAGAAAGGAACAGGGAGGTAGGGGAAAGAGAAGGCAAAACAGAAAGGTACCTCCAGAATTGCATCTTCGAGCAATTTCCCAATATACAAGCCCGAGGGCATAGATATCAGCACATTTAAAGGAGTCAAAGTGTTTCATGTTTATGGTTTCATCAAGTACTTCGGGGGCCATGTATCTGCAACAACAAAGGAAACAAGATCAGGCATAAAAACACGTATATGTTGATGATATCTCTCTTTTAAATCCAAGTATCGATTGAGGGGCCTTCTGAATGTGGGAATAGATATTACCAACCTCAACTACAGAGCGTCACCGTAAGAAAGTCCCCTGGGGAGGAGAAAGTGATCAATCCTCTTTACTGCAGTCTCCCGTATGTTTTGGATTCAAAGCTAAATACTTCATCATAGATTGGGAATACTAGGCTACTCTTACTTGTATCTCCATTTTTTAACCATCAAGGTTTGCTTATTTTAAACATGTTTTGATTTCTTGGCAGAGGTACTTATAGTGTGGTTCACATGGCAGTCATGTACGTATTATTTGGTCGCTACTGGGGTCTTTCTGTGGAGCCCTGCTGATGCAGTGGTCAAGAGCTCAGCTGCTAACCAAAAGGTCGGCAGTTCAAATCTACCAGTCGCTCCTTGGAAACCCTATGGGGCAGTTCTACTCTGTCCTGTAGGGTCACTATGAGTGGGAATTGACTCAGTGGCAACAGGTATACTGGGGTCTTTTACTTTGTTCACTGTAGCCACAGGGATGGGTTGAGCTTAAATTTCATCCTCAACTTCTTTTGTTATCTTACCTGATTGCAGTTATTGTAAAAATTAATTTTAAGTAGTTGTCAAAGTCACTCTTATTTAATTACTACTACTTGAACCACAGTATAGCAAATCAAGCAATCACCTCAGGCTCCACACTTTGGGGACTGGGTAGCTGCAATGATTGTCAAAGGAAAAAAGCAGCCATACGATTTAGTGAAATTCACTGAGATTCAACAGGTAAACAGACACCCCCCTTCCAACCTATTAAAAGGCAGTCTCCACCTCACACACGTATGGAAATTAACTAAAAATGGATCAGTGACCTAAATATAAAGAGTAAAACTCTTACAAGAAAACAGGGGACCTTGTTTTTGACAATAGATTCTTTGAGATCAAAAGCATGAGCAATAAAAGAAAAAATAAACTGGACTTCACCAATATTAAAAACTTTCTTCGTTTGCTCTTGCTTTTAAAAAATGTTTTTCTGGTGAAACATACACAACAAAACATCTGCCATTTCATCCATTTTTACGTGTACAACTCAGTGACATTCACATTCATCATGTTGTGAAAACATCACCATCACCTGTTTCCAAATTTTTTCACCACCCTTAACAGAAACTCAGTGCCCCTTAATATTTCCTGATTGCCCACTCCTATCTACCCCTGGTAGCCATTAACAACCCCTGGCCTCGGCGCATTGACCTATTCAAAATATTTCATATAAATGAGATCATACAGTATTTGTCCTTGTGTGCCTGCCTTATTTTACTCAGCATGTTTTCAAGGTTCACCCATGTCAGCACGATCAAAACTTTCTCTTTATGGTCAAATAATATTCCATGATATGTATATGCCACGTTTTATTCATTCATTCATCTGTTGATGAACACTCAGGCTGCTTCTACCTTTCGGCTACAGTGAAAAATGCTGCAAAGAACATTGGTGTACAAGTATGTTTGAGTACTTGTTTTCACTTCTTTTGCGTGTGTACCTAGGAGTGAAATTACAAACTTTTGTGTATCAAAGGACTTTATCAAGAAAGTGATGAGACAACTTGCAGAATGGGAGAAAATATATGGTAATCATATATCTGATAAGGGTTTAATATCCAGAATATATAAAGAATGCCTACAACTCAACAACAAAAAGACAAACAACCCAATTAAAGTATGGGCAAAGAATCTGAACAGACATTTCTCCAAGGAAGATTTAGAAACGGCCAATAATCTCATAAAAACACTTTCAACATCATTAGTCACTGGGGACACGGAAATCAAAACCACAATGAGATACTACTCCACACCCACTAGGATGGCTATTATCAGAAAAATGGAAAATAAGTGCTGGTGAAGACGTGGAGAAATTGGAAATCTCGCGCATTGCTGGTAGACATGTAAAATTGTGCAGTCACTGTGGAAAACAGTTCGGTGGTTTATCAAAAAGTTAAACACAGCACTACCATATGACCCAGCAATTCCACTCCTAAGTATACACCCAAAAGAAGTGAAAACAGGGACTCAAACAGATACCTGAACACCAGTGTTCACTGCAGCATTATTCACAACAGCCAAAAGGTGGAAACAACCCAAGTGTCCATCAACAGATGAATGTATAAAACGTGGTATATACATACAATGAAATATTACTCAGCCATAAACAGAAATTAAGTTCTAATATACACTACAACATGGATGAACCTTGAAAATGGTGGTGGTTGCTGTCGAGTTGGCTCCGATTCATAGCAACTTTATAACAAAACATTATGCTGAGTGAAATGTCAGATATAAAAGAACAACTACTGTATGATCACACTTATATGAAATATCTAGAATAGGCAAAGGCAGATACCAAAGGTTATTCGTGGTTACCAGCGGCTATAAGGAAGTACAAATGGGGAGATACTGCTTAAGGGGTACTGAGTTTCTGTCTGTGGTGATGAGAAACTTTTGGAACTACATAGTGGTGACGTTTGCATAACATGGTGAAAGTAATTCATGTCACTCAATTGTACACTTAAAAATGGTTAAAAAGGTAAATTTTTTATTATATATATTTTACCACCAAAAAAAAAAAAGAGAAGGCAGTCCCATTTCCAACTCATAAGGTCCATCTTGCAATCACAACTCCTTCTTCACTTCTTCTTACTTCACTTCTGTAGGTGTGGGAAGCAGGTCCATAATGCTTAAGGATGCCCTAATCTCCACCTGAGACCACCTCTGCTCTAGTCTAGCACACCTGCTCTCCAAACCTCAAGCAGAGCACACTCCCTGCTTCCTCAGGGGTCTCTGCACAGCCCATCCCTTTGGGCTGCAATATTTCTCCTCTTGCCCCAGCCAAGCCTGGTACCTGCCCTCCTTCCAAATCCTGCTCCAGATTCTCTTTTTGCACGAAGTATTACCAAACTATATCTGACTCTAGCTCCTCCATTTTCTCTGCTGCCCTCACCACTACCACCACCACCTACGTGTATAGTTCTATGAAGCTGCGCTTGTACTACCTGTGTCTATTAGATATAACCTGAGTAGTGTTCCAGCATGGAGGGCAGGTGTTCAACTTGACTTTAACGGTCTGAGAGCAAGGACCACACCTCCTTTTTCTGTGCCTCCTTCTCCTGTGCATATGGAAAAGGGCATACATGGGATACTCAGTACACGCTGCTGAGAAAGGCAGAGGCCTGGGGCCTTCCTACCGTTTGGTTCCCACCCTCTGATTTGGGGCAATGTCAATGGTGTCGGTGACTGCATCATGACGAACAGCCAGGCCCAGGTCTGCGATGGCACACATGCCATTTTTCTTTACCAGGATGTTCTTTGACTTCAAGTCTCGATGAGCAATTCCAGGCTTCCCTGGTGGAGGGGGGGGGGGGAAAGGAATTTTAAAGAAAGCTAGGATAAAGGTTAAAAGCTCAGACTGTGTAGGTTCAAGCCTTGGCTTTGCTTCCCACTAACCCAGCAACAATACTTACTTCATGGAATGTTATGAGGATTAATGCACTGATGTAAGTAAATAAAGAACTTAGAAGGGCATGTATATTAGCTAATATCGCTACCACCACTACTTGCCTTCCCTGAACCTAACATACCCAGGCACAGAACTGCTGAGGAATTAGAAGAAAAGCTGTGGTGTTGGCTAGGTTCTCAGAACAAACAGGCCCAAAGATGAGGACTGCTAATATCACTCCATGGCCTAGGAACGGAATCAAACTTTAATGCCCGCCGCTATGAAAAGATTAAGGGATCTCCCAAAAAAGGTGATTATCGTAGTCAACAACAGGAAAGCTCGAGGTCTTTTTCTTCCAAGATAATCTTCCTGGATTTGTAAAGCCCATTGTCTACTCCACCAAGCAGTCTTAAATCCAGCTCTCCTACCAATGAATGTGTGAAATTACTAAAATGATGGTCCATGCATTTGTTTTATCTTGTTAGTTCCATTCTTTTACACACGTACTGTGGGCTTCCTTAATAAATGCTAGCTTACCAACGAACTACTATGTCAGTCTACTAAATGACAAACAATGCAACAGTTACATTACACAGTCCCCTAAGGAGTTCTAAAACAGAGGTGAAGAGGACTCCCTTCCTAGACCTCTTGTTTTTGCTCAAGTGAAGTGCAAACCTCTTTCCTTTAGATTAGACAGTCGTTCCTGAGGCCCAGCCCCAGCCCCAGCTCTTTCAGTAAAAAGGAATTCTGGGAACTAAATCAGGATGACATAGGCTTTTAAAGTCTACCCAACTCCACTGCTGCTTGGCTGGGTCCGCTCACCTTGCGTACCCACAATCTCCATGTGCAGGTGTGCCAGCCCACTAGCAGCAGACAAGGCCAGCTTGATCATCCCCTCGATTGTCACTGTGTACCGGTTAAGATAATCAAACAGGGAGCCATGCTCATGATAGTCAGAGACAAGCCACAGCTGTGTCCAGGTGCCGTTATCTGCAGAGAAAAAAAACAAAAAACCCAAACCCATTGCCGTCGAGTCAATGCCAACTCATAGCGATGTTATAGGACAGAGAAGAACTGCCCCAACAGGGTTTCCAAGGCCGTAAATTTCTACAGAAGCAGACTGCCACATCTCTCTCCTGCAGAGCAGCTGGTGGTATCTGCAGAGAGCCACACATGAATTCCAGAAAAGGAACAACTAGCAGCAAAAAGGAAGCATACGTGTATACCACAAAACCCAGTCAGACTCCTGAATTTGCACTTGTAACCTCTACACCTCCAAATGCCACCCTCTGTGCCCATTTCATCTACAGGTGTCCACTTTTGGGCTCCAGAAAGGCCAAAGGAACAGCGCTTTTTTTCCTTTGGCCTGCTCCCTTATTCTTGTAGGTAGACTTCAGGATTCTACACAGTGCTACATTTTTAAAGCAAATTTGGAAACGTGAGGTATCCAGGAGAAGAGGAAACATATGCTTATGGAAAGCTGACAGGTATCATGTGTTTAGTGGTGTAATGCTGCTTTTGATCTTGAAACGACAGGCTCATCAACACTTTAGCAACGATAACTGGCTGCACCCACCACCACCAAGAGGAAGGCGTCTCAGCTCCTTCTCTGTGCTCCAGTGACACTGTGAACACCAGTGCTTCAAACTGGTTCGTTCTGGTTAGAACCCCTGTGGACAACTTGCATTTCCACCCCAACCAAACCCACTGCCATCTATGAGTCGATTCCAACTCATAGTGACCCTACAGGACAGAGGAGATCTGCCCCATAGGGTTTCCAAGGAATGGCTGGTGGATTCGAACTGCCAACCTTTTGGTTAGCAGCTGAGCTCTTAACTACTGCACCACCAGGGCTCCATTTCCACCCTAGATCTACTGAATCAGAATCTACAGTTTAACAAGATCCCCAGGCGATTCTTATATATTATAAAGTTTGAGAACCACTGTTCTACTAGTGGTTCTCAGAACTGGTCCCTAACCAGGGAACTTGTTAGAAATGCAAGTTCTCAGCAGGGGTCCGAACCAGACCCAACAGGCTCAAGCCCTGGTGAACACAGCCTAACCACAGCACCTGTCTCATCTGTACTGTTTCTTTTTAAGCCTACTGCTCTATTCTCTGAGAGCAGGAAAGACCTCGTTTATGCATCATTGTATCCCAGGCCAAAAAATACTTTTCAATACATGAATAGTACTCTTTCAAGTATTCCACAGAGAGGTCAGCTTATCCTCAGGAGAGCAATGGAAGGAGGCTAGTATACACTTCTATTTTCTCTCTTTTATACATGGGGAGTGGGTGCAGTGGGGCAGGGAGAAAAAGAGGAGGGCAGAGGGATGGAGGGGAAAAAAAGGAAAACCAAAAGCAGACAATCTAATTAGGCTATGGTGTTGTCAAAAGGAAGACTGGAAATTGGATTGAGACCTCCCAAATTCCAAGCTGGCACTAGTTCCAGGACACCATACTATGTATCATGTTAAAAAGGCAAGAATGGAATAAGTCTTTTCTCCTTCCTTGGCCCTAATGTGGGTTTCAACAGCCAGATCCCGACTCACACAGCTGCCAGAATCAATAAAGGGAGTGGCTCCTGGAGAAGCAGCACCACTCCTGGCTTCACTGATGACAAACGAGGGCCCACCCAGCACACCCTCCACACACTCTAACCAGCCCCGAAGATGAGGACCCTACAAATGAGTTAAAAAGGAAGACACCTTTTTGATCCTTTAAAATATACATAAGATTTAAATTTTTCAAAAGGTGATGCTGTTTTAAAAAGAACAGCTTGCTCAGAGGGAGTAAAATTATCTCTCCCCCTTCTCATGTTGAGTCCAAGACTCTGCAGCTTGGGGACAGCTGAGGCCATTACAAAGCCCCACAGCAATGTGAGGAATGAGCAGCCTGCTGTTGTTTTAGGGAAGAACAATAAATACATAGCATCTTCTGTAGGTTTTGTAGACACCAACTTTAAATCTCTGTGCCATGGGAGCAAACCGCATCAATAATGCCAGAGGGACCCTGCTAAGTGTAAACCCAATAACCTCATGGTCTTTTCTGCATGTCAGGTGCACTACCTGTCCAGGTATCTGTCTTCCCCTCTTACTGGGAGCTCTGTGAGGGGTGGGCCTGGGTCTTGTTCTTATGCAGAGTTCCTGGGCTGCAGTAGTCAATAAATGTTGTTGAATTAATGAGTGACATTTCAATTACTCCCCACTATCTTCAGAAGAAAGTACACACTTCTCAAAACGGTCCTTCACAGACTGGCCTTTGCCTACATCTCCACCACATCTTTGGCCATAACATAGCCGTCCTGAGTTACTTGCAGGTTCCTAGATGCATCTCACCTTTGCATGTGTCTGAAGTGCTCTTCCCACTGGGCTTTTTCTTCCTGGCCAACTCGTACTCACTGCCTACAATTTATTGTTAGTTTACTTGTCTCTTTGCTAGTCAGTGAGATTCTCAAAAATAGGGATGAGCCTGGGTACACAAGGGACGTACCCGGGTACACAAGAACCAGAAACTAAAGCAAGAAGAGGGAGAAAAAGGCAGAAAATAGGGACCTCAGGTACAGGCAAGGCCAAAAGCTGAGCTAGAAGGCCACCAGGTAGTCCTTCTGGGGGAGGCCGGCCACTCCTCCTGCATGCCTGCTCCACTAGAGAAGTTACATGTATATGGTTCTGGTCAAGCCACAGAATACACGGGCTACATGCTTTTCTGCCTGCCGGAGCTGCCCTTTCCTCACAGGGGTTGAGGCCATTATTCCTCGTTGTAGTAATTTTCAAAATAAACTTACTGGAGCCTATACAGAGACCACAGTGGGGGTGGATTTGGGTGAGTGTCAAGGAAGAAAAATTGAGCAGGCAGGATTGAAGCGGTTTATCTAGTTTATCTGCTTAAAAACTGCTTGTTTATCTGTTTAGTAAACTGGGCTTCTGTTTAAACTTTTGCTGGAATAAAGGGTTTCACATCTTAAGAAAAGTCTGAAAACTATGATCTTATTCAGACTCTCTTTCTATTATAGGTAGTAACTATACAGGCAAATGGAGCTGTGCGGGCACACAGCTGTTTCATTTCCCAGCACCCCTCCATCTTGGAATGCTGCTGGCTTTGGGACACCCCACATCCAAACCCAGCCCTTTACCTTTATTGTCAGCAGCAATAAATCCAAGGATGTTTTCATGGCGCAGCATGACTGTCTGGTATATTTCTGCTTCCCGGAACCAAGACCGCTCTTCACGAGAAGAGAAAATTTTCACAGCCACATCACCACCCCTCCAGCGGCCACGCCAGACTTCCCCAAACCGGCCCTTGCCAATTATCTCCTGTAAAACGATGGTTCGCGCCACTGTGCGCTGGACAAAAAGCGGTAAGCCTGTGGACCAAAGAACGGAAAGAAACCTGTCATTGTAAATTTACTGAACTTGGCAACTCCCACAGCTCACTGCTCCACTGCAGAGGCCTGCTTCACTGTCTCCATTCTGTACTGGCACATCAACCACAGAGAGCTGCGGCTGCCCCCACACCACGACAAGGTCATCTACAGAGGGCTGAACCAGGGGGCCGCTGGGAGTGAATACAGAAAGGGAAACGCGTATGACTAGCTGTTCCTTATCTAAGCACGTTCTCCTCTCAGTATGGATGAGGGTTGAATGTAAATGTCTGACCAGATTTACCAACTCTACGGCCTGCTGCCTGTGGGTCAGTCCACCCACATCTACTTTATTCTGGTGGAAGAGGAAAGATGGCACAGAAAATGGAAGTGGGGGATTGCGTATTGGGAGCTGCCTTCTGACCGCTCTGCTCACCACCCACTAGAGGGCGGTGCTGTCTGGCCCATGAAAGTAGAACTAGCATTGTCTTATGCTGAAAGAGCTCCCCAGTCAGGGCGTAACAGGTTCCCACCTCTCACAGGCAATTCTGAACTCCAGCTGTAGAACACTGACTACCTATGCTTATTCTAAGATTAATATTACTGTCTTCATAAGACACATTTATTGCCTAATATGACCAATTCAATGTCTCCCTATCTATCCACTCTTATCATCCTGACTGACTCTCTCTTCGTGACCAAATAGATAAGCAAATCTGCTATTAATCCCTAAGTCTTACGGATGTGAATTACCATTTACTGTATGCTTACAATGCATTAGGCACTATGCTAAGGTCTTTATATTAATTATATAATTTCTTCATAATTACCTACAAGGTGGATACTGCTATTATCCCCATTTTACAGGTGAGAAAACTAAGGCTCAAAGAAGAAGGTTACATACCTTATTCAAATTCATACAAGCAGTAAATGGTAGAGTTGGAATTAAAATCTAGGACTGTCTGACTCCAAAGTCTATGTTTTTAAGTACAACAGTATAGCTCCACCAAAATGTTTCTTAAATTAGACCCCTCCTCTCCATCCTTGCTGCACCTGTCCTAGTTCAGGACCTTCTTTAAAGACTTCCAACTGGTCTCCCTGCCTCCCCCCTCACCTTGCTCCTGCCCTGCACACCCACACACAGCTCTGCCTCACCCCACTCTCCTTAAAGGGAGGTTGGTAAATAAATGAATCTGTCCTCCACACCACTGTCAGAATTCCTTTCAGAAATATACGAGCATTCATTTCCCCATATAAAAACTTTAAGTAGATCCCTCTTACCTATAAGATAAAGTATGTCACTCAATGTCCTTTACACCTGGGCCAACCTGCCTTTCTCTACTCCCCACTGCGAACACACCATGCTAGTCTCCTTATCATTCTCTAAATATACCTTGGTGAACTTTTGTGCCTTTTCGTCCTTTTACTCAAGGTGCTTCCCTTGGCCTGGAATGTTCCTTGCCCTTTTACCTCTCTTAAAAAATTCCCACTCATTCTTTACGACTCCTTTAAATGTGTCTTCCTCTGTGAGATCCTTCCCAAAAACCCGTCTCTTCTATCCAATCCTGGGTCATTCCCTTTTTAATTTTTGTTTACCTTTTATCACCTGGAGGGACTCAACATATATTTGTTAAAATGAATCAGAAGTCACATAAGCAGCATAGACTTATTACTGTAAAAATTACATTATTAAAAATCCAACACCCTGGGAGTTCTGCATATTCTGAATTAAGAATAAACTAAACCACCCAGAGAGAAATAGCTGTTAGCCATTTTTCTCCGGATGATTAAATACCCACCATGGTCCTTCCCTAGCCTCAGCCAGTTCTAATCTTAAAAAGACTCCAAAAACCAGCACTATCCTCGTCTATCAGCAAATCACGTCAGAGTCAGCCAGGTGGTTCTAACCACTACTCTACCTCTTTCAGCAGAGAACAAGCCATATATTTTCTCTCTTTCTAAAAATATGCAGCTTTTAAATATATCCACCATTTTGGCACTCTCTACTGCAAGCTTAATAAAGGCAAAACCACTGAAATTCAGGAGATGTCACAGCTCAAAGTATTCCTTGTGTTCAAGAAGGAATGTCTGGCCGTGACAGACAGCATAATTTCCCTACAGAATAACAGTCTTGTCACATGGCAAGGGAACATACATAAAACACACACAACATTCTCACAAATAAGATCCTATATGTGATAGCTAGAATGGGAACAGTGAACTTTGTAGATGAATTTTTCTCCCCAAGAAAGGAATACTACTGTCACTAAAATAATTGTTATCTTCATGAAAAGACTCTTTTGCAGTCATGTTCACAACTAATAGCCAGCTGATCCATACCGAGACCTGAAAAACCTCAATTCCCTTTATCCTAAATTCTGATCTCATGGCAAAGGTCCACTGTTAGGTTCAATTCCCTCATCTAAATAAGACTGGGTTAACAACAGACAGTACAGGAAATGGTGCTGAGAACCCAAGCTACCTTTATTTTAACCCGCACCAAAAAACCGTTGGCCAACTGGTACAAGTCAATGATTACCAAATCCCAACTTAAGCTTTACTCAATGCCCTTAAACTCCCCTTGTGGTTGCCCGGCGATCAATGATTAGCCATCACCACCTCACAGGAATCCGGCACACTCCTGTTTCTCAAAAGGGGCCCTTAAATGGAGCACTCTACTGCTCAGGTGGAACCGGCTGAATTTTAATAGATGTACAGTTACAAGCCTCCGAGAGAGGCCGGGTTTCCGGAATGAGGAGTTTTGCACTTGACCTTTGGAATCCCAGAGAATGAAAAATTTTCTGTGAACCCATAATCTTATCTTACTACACGTCAGACTCCAAAAGAAGGGAAGTTATGAAACCAAATGACTCAGTGCTAGTAGAAACAAATGCAGGGCTCCTAGCCATCTTCATAAACACACTATCCTGCTGGGAAACAGCGATGAAGGTCAACAACAGACAACAATGCCCTGAAGAACTCAGTACCTGAGCCAGACCCAGATGTGGAGAGATCGTAGACCAGATCCTGGAGCGTCTTGTCTTTGGAGAGACACATTTCACACGAGGGATCTTCCATGTCTAGTCTCTGGCGGTTGTGATAGACTCGCTGATGATAGTTAATGACAAGGAAAACAATGATGATGATGAGAAACAGGAGGAAGACTGGGCCAGCAATGATGCCTACCAGCTCCACAGGGCCCCACATGGAAGGGTGCTCTGGCTCCTTGAGATGACCTGGACAAGTGAGAGTGGGAAGGAAAGAACGAGTGAAAACAAGGGAAACTGGTGGTTTTATTTACCCCAGCACCTCCCACAAAGTGAAAAGGCCCCTCTCCATCTCAGTGTGTTCGGGGAGCCCTTGATCTCTTTGCTCTTACTGGGCAGTTTGTCTGCCTAGATGCTCTCAAATGCCAAACCTCCGTAGTTACAGCATCCCTTTAAACCGTCACATCCACAACCCACTTTGTAATTTCACAGTACTATTCCCACCTCAACCCCCTAAAAAGATGAGTTTCTATCCTTCAACTTACAACAGCTCCTCTAAGCTCTGCCCTAGTCTCTTTCTCCTTTACCTCCTCCCCAGTAATAACTTCTAAACCTTTAAAATCACTTAGTGGCAGGCTTGCAAAGAGGCAGTATCTAATATTTCTCAGCCTTAGTCACTGTCCTTTTCCAATTCTAGACCCTCTCCACGTTATACCATCACTCTCACCACAGCTGCCCCCTTCACAGCTCTGGGACCATCTCTTTGGGATCAGGCCCACATTTTCCTATGGTGATCCCTGCCTGGTACTTCCACGCCATCACCATTTGCCTATGGCTGCTTAGCCACTATCTACAACCCAGCTTTCACCTCTGGGACAAACTTGAAACATCTGTCTCACTCACCCCCTCAATCTGCAATCCTGACTTGGGAGGAATCCCAGTCCTTATCACCTTGGGGGAACATCAAGAAGGTACCTTTACCTATCATCAAACAAAGGGAGTGGTGAAGAACAGAGAAGGATGAAATGACAGGGGCGCCCTACCTCCAAGATGAGCCAATAGTCCAACAAGGGTATCCACTCACCACTGGGCACCCTCAGGTCAATCTTGTTGCAGAAGTCAGTATAGCAGCAGTGGGTGTTACGCAGATCTTCTGAGCTCAGGCAGTAGAAGGGCTTCCCAGCGGGGACCAGCTCCACTTTGGGGATGCAGGTGCGCACATGGTGCTCCATCCCATCCAGGTTGAAAATGGAAACCATGCAGGCCCCATCTGTTTCACATGTGTAGTTGGCCTGTAGGCAGCTGGTGCACGCACACAGTAGAGCTGCAGAAAATTTGGGAGTAGACATTGGTGGTGGGGTCTCATCCTAGGTCCTTTTCCAGATTTAGAAATACGACCCCTTAGCGTACTTGATGTTCCAAAATAAGGGGTTTTTATAGAGATGGGGCCAGAAAGGTGAAATCTTCAATTGAGGCACAATCTTTTCACCTGTTATTCAGCTCACGAACAAGGCTTTCTAAGCCCTGGGCTTTCCTCTAAGCGCTCTATTATATGCCTATCAGAGAAGTTACCTTCTGAACTTTGCCTTAGACTTATTACAAATTATTACACGGCTGGGAAAGAGGTTTCCCTTCAAATTCCGATACTTACAGATGAGAGAAAGGCACTTCCCTTTGGAGAATATAGGACACCACCCCCCACCCCCCAATTCCATCCCAAACCACCTTGAAGCATCAACTACTCCCCTAGCTCCTCTCTGGGGCACCAGACATGCTCAAAGTCTCCTGAATAGAGTGTGCATGCTCTCACACGTGGAAGCCTTTGGCAGTCGTTAGTGTGTGTCAGGGGCCCCTCTCGTGAAACTCTGGGCCCACATTCTTCTATTGTAGCACTTACAGCACAGTGCCTAGCACAGCGAAAGGACAGTTCTTTCAAAGCCTCCATCCAAACCTGGGGGCCTAGTTAGGATGTACTTCTTCCTAACCATCCTGTCTATGAAGTATTTCTAGATGCAGCATCACCCCATAAACAACGCTAAAAGAACCACACACTAGAACCCAAACAGAGTGGTTTCAAATACTCTCCAGCGGAAAGGGAAGGGAAACTCATTTCACTGAGTAACACCAAATGCTAGGAGCTTCATACACGGACTCCCCAGTTCAGAAGGAAAACAGTGACAACTTGGACACGTTATTTCTGACTATACTGTTTGGGAGGAAAGAGAAGAGGGGAGAAAATGAAAGATAACTAGAGCAGAAGTGAAAAAATTTTTCTGTGCAATCCTTCACCAGCTTCGCGGATTTTTTATTCCCTTCTTCTCTCCCCTGGTACCATCTAACCCCAAAGAGGACAGTATCAGTGCCTACCTCATAAAGTTCATGTGAGGAATAAATAAGATTATGCAAAAAAAAAAAAAAAAAAAAAGGTAATAAATTTAAGCGACTCTAAAAGGCCCCTGGGTATCACTGTAAAAAATATATATCTATATATATCTTTAAAATATATATAGTTAAAATATAAACGTATTTTTAAAAATATATATTTTTCCAAATAGGCAGTATATGCAACAATCTCTGGGACTAATGGATTTGCTGGTTGTGTATTATACATTAAGTGTGTACCGTTGACAGGAAATTACTGTAAATGAATTTGGCGCCTCTAAAAGCCAGGTCAGCAGCCCTGGAATCTGAAATCCTTTATTTATCCCTCTAACAAGAATAGCACAGACAGCAGCAGTTGGTTCTTCCCAATACTGTCACCCATGAGCCTAACCTAGCCCTGACCTCTTGGGATGGGCAGGAGTGTGGTTTTTGCCACTAGAACACTTAGGCTGGACCTCGCAGGACTGACTGAAGCACTCACCCATCAGGGGACAGAGGTGATAGGGCCCACCCAAGTCCTAGATTGGGCACTCAGTGACTACTACCTGGATACCACGCAGGAACATGTTTAACTAAGGCCCCTAGACAACAGACACTTATGACCAGTCCCATGAAAAACTACCATGTCATAGCTCACTCCTTTAAGCAGTAAACGGTCTATCTTCGTCTCTGCTCTAATACACCAGAAGGTATCTCTTGGCCTTTAAAATCCCAAGACAGATTCTAAATATCGCAGTGTCTAACCCCTCCTTCCTCAGGCTTTCTATAAAGGAGACAAGCCCTTGCCCTTCCCACCAGAAGAGACAAAGGAGAGCGTGCTGCAGGTACACTGACAGCAGAGATGGTCACCATGTGCCCTGTCGTATTTTTTCAGTGTCTGATCAATTCCATTCTTCTGGGAGAACTTCCAAAACATGCAGCTACCTGCTGAAGGGCTTGAGTAGTGGATTTTTTAAAGGTAGAAAGTTTAAAGCAGGCACCTTTTAGATGCGGATGCAAATCATAAAAGGAACTTAAAAAGTAAATTCCTCCTAAATCTCTATTTCAACCCTTTTAAGCTCAAGAAAGACTAAGAAACTTCATTTTTGCCTCGCAAATATCTTCATTTGTTCCTTCTTTTATTCCTGTTGCTAACTTAAACTTATTTCTGCAACTCTCAGAATACTCGATCTTTTATGCACACTGGTCCTGACTGCCCCCTCTCTGGGATCTAAGGACGCTAATTCCCAGCCCCTTGTGTCAGTGGAGCCCTGGCAGTGCAGTGGTTAAGAGCTCAGGCTGGTAACCAAAAGACTGGCAGTTCAAATCACCAGCCACTCCTTGGAAACTCTCTGGCGCAGTTCTACTCTGTCCTCTAGGGTCGCTATAAGTCGGAATGAACTCGAAGGCAATGGCTTTAGTTTTGGTGCCAGTGGGACATCCGGGCACAAAAGGACGCTCCCTGTGGAGAGCACACCGCTCAACATGTGTGTTGTGATGTCCAGCAAAGAGACAGCGCTTAGTCTATTCCGGAAAGCAAGGAAGGGAAATTAACAACTTCAAGAGAGGGCTATTCCAACCATGGTGAGACACACAGTCGCCTTTCTAAAAAGAGCTCACTTCAGAGTCCATCAATTAGGGGGGCAGGGCAGTCAGGAGTCTCTCTGATTCCAGATATTTATTCTCCTTTGGTTGGTTCACGGCCTTTTTCACAGTGATTCATTCTGGAGAATGAGCACACCCACACGTGGCTCATTATTTTTGGGAAGTACTTAAACAATCTTGGTGTAAGACAGGAAAGAACAAAAGTGGTGAAATCCATGCTAGACGGGAGGGAGAACGGAACTGGGAGTTGGGCCATGTAGGTTTCTGATAAGCAACTGACCTATCTGGGCCTCCACCGCCCAACCAGAAAATACCATTTATCTTACTGAGATGGTGTGAAGATTAGCCAAACATCTGCTGAGGGCTATGGGTCCTCTGAAAAAGGCTCTCTCTACACATATCTGTGTACATCTATATATTTTACAGAGTGAGTGAGAGGCTGAAAAAAAATATCTTTTAAGATAACCATTATTACTGCTCCACCCCACTGAAAAGGCTTGAGTCGTTATCACTAGGAGCCACAGTGGGGTATCATGACAAGAGCAGACCAGAAAGACCTGAGGTTCAAATACCAGCTCTAATATTAACCACGTGACCTTGAGCAAGTTATTCATCTTCCTGCACCTCAGTTTCCTAATCTGTAAAATGGGACTTAATAATTACTTCACAAGACTATGTAATTACACAAAATAACATATTTAAAAAGTACATAGAAAACAGTAGGTGCTCAACAAATATTAAATTCCTCCTGTCAATGTAAAGCCTAAATAATAATAGTAATAATAAAACCCAAGTAAACTGTCTCTTTAACCACTATTTAGGAAGTGGCAAGTTACAGCAAGAAGCCACAGTTTGAGTCTCAGCTCTGCCAGTAACTAGCTGCCTGACTTTGGGTAAGTTGTTTACCCTCTCTCAATCTCACTTTCCTTCCTTATGACTAACCAGAACGAAGGGACTGAACCAGCTGACCTCTGAAATTCTTTCCAGCTCTATATTTGAATAGTTTCATTTTTAAATTCACACCCTTTGGATCACTGGGAAATTCTGCTTTAAGTTTTATATACCTTTTCCTGAATGTTAAAGACAGACATTTTGGCTAGTCTTTTGTTAATATTCATTTTTCATTGAAACAAGTGATAATGAAATTATAAACACACATGAATTTACTGTAAATTTAGTACATGCACATAAATCACAAACCTAAATTCAATTCTCTTTGGAAAGCTAAATCTGGACTAATGATAACAGCCTCTTATAATCTGTTTCACGGTGACTCATCAGGTTAAATCAGTCTACATTCGTGTACATAAGCAACACGTAACTCAGACTCTCCTTACTCCAAGACCAAAGAGTTAGGTAGTAGAAATAACACAATTTGGGAAACCAAATCACAGAAGAGTAATGAAATCACTCTAGATATAAGCAAGTTAGAAAGTGAACAGAACGAAAGCCCTACCAGCACAGACTTTGGTCGTTAGCTTGTTAGTCAAACCTGAGCTTAGACAAAACCACCTTGGCAGGATTTGAACGTAGTTACAATGTATGATTAGAAGGTGGTTTGTGGTAGGATGTAAATGCAAATTTGACTCATGAGAGAAGCTGTGTTTTGAAAAAGGCTCATTACAAGTCCCGACTTGGGCAGAATCTGTCTAGCTGCCGAGTATAAAGGCATTCATGCAACACAACTGGGTCTCAAGACACATGACCTACCTGCAGACATGGGTACTGGGTTGGTACCTCTCCCTCTCACCCACTGTCACATACTGGGAGGAAACTCAGTGATGCCATGGCTCACCTGGGAGTTTCCGAGAGTCGAAATACAGGGTTAGCCTCAGCCACTCACTCAGCCCAACACTGCCTCCGACCACGTCACCAAGGGAAGGACGTGGGAGAGCACAGTACGCCGGGAACAACCTCAAAAGGCAAGAGGCACACTTCAAAATATCCATGTTTGTCCTAAGAGATAAAGGTCCATGAATGTATCTAGAACTTTTTTGAAGCTATAGTATTTATGATTTTTAGCTTATATTAATTACTCACTGGGGACAATAAAGTTCATGAATTTAGTATTGTACTATTGTGAAGCACTGCACTGTTTAGGTACCCTAAACTTGCTTCTTTCAAATTTCACTGGACAACATTCTAGTTCACCAAATTCCAAGATCTGGTGACCAAATCCGCCTGTGCTGCCCTTACTCTTCATGATTTTATAACTTAATTTTAAGCTGCCACTCAGCCTTCATCCTTCCAGATAAGAGCATCCATTAGACAGGTCAAATTGATAACAGTCTACTACAACCCATGATTATTTAATTATCCTTCCCTGGGCCCTATCCAAACCCCCTATAGCTTCCTTAGGATAGAAAAAAACCACAACTCTACACAACTCTGATGTGGGGATCCGAGGCACCAGTATTGTGTTAGGGTACGATGTCTTCGGTTTTGTTTCTAGTAAGACGACACTGTGCATAGACAGCTATGCTGTGTTACTTTATCAAGTTTTCACCTTCATTCTCGCATGTGATCCCCACAGGAACTCAGAGAGGTGAGGCTAACGAGGCAAATGAAGCTGCCCCACTTCCCAGAGAGTAAAGCCTCAGAGAGGTTAAAGGGCTTGCAGATGGCAAACTAGTGAACGATGGAGTCACGTCTCCAACTCAGCCTCTGGACCCCAAGCCCAGTATTTTTTCCACAACACCACAAAGCTTCTGCAACATCCTTTCTGACAGTGTCCAGCACTCCTAGCCTTCAGGGCCACAACAGTATTAGAAACATCTTCAGGGCCTAGACCCACCACCCTGCAAACATTATTTACATCACTCTGAATGCATTCTTACCCGAACCACGTCAAATTCGCTGTATTCACTTTCTGTCCACTCAAAGAGCCTCAACAAATCTTCCTGTCATTTCCAGGGATTTATTGTATTACCCTCTAAGATGACTGTGTTACTGAAAACCTCAAGGTTTCACCATGGACTCCTGATTTCACACTGGCACCACCAATGATATTACAGAATTGCCCCTTTATCCCTACTTTTTTAAAAAAAATTGCAGTAAAAATACATATAACAAAACATTTGGAATTTCAACGTTTTTCGCATGTACAAGTCAATGACATTGATTACATTCACCATGTTGTGCAATCATCACCACTATCTGTATCCAGATTTTTCCATCACCCTTAACGGAAACTCAGTGCCCCTTAAGCTTTTTTTTTTTTTTTTTGGAAGTTCTTTATACACAATGTAAGTTTCTTTGATCCCTTTGCAACTTTAAAATAACCACGTTGTATGGACTTTATTAAAGGTCTTTTAAGAGTCCAGATTGTCTCTTAGTTCCCTTCTCTCTTTCTCTGTAAACAAACCAAATCCGCCACTGTCGAGCTGATTCTGACTCATAGTGACCCTACAGAATAGAGAAGAACTGCCCCATAGGGTTTCCAAGGAGTGGCTGGTGAATTCGAACTGCCGACCTTTTTGATTAGCAGCCAAACACTTAACCACTGCGCCACCACGGTTCCTACATATATATATACTTAGAAGTTCCAAATTATTAGATTGTCTGCGCTTTAGAGAAACCACACTGCCACTCCTCCCTTGCCCCAGTGGGTAATAATACTTTCCTCGGTTCCATTGCCCTAACTTTGATTATAGATCTTACCAGAGCAACCAGGATCTGCCTGGAGATCTCTTTACCTAAAAGAAGAAAAGGCTAATCTAACCGTCTACTGGCTGAGGTGTCATATGAAGAAACAGACTGTTCCATTCATCTTTGCATCTCCTAGGTTGAATTCTAGTGGCCCACACTAAAACTTGCTCCAAAAATGGCCATTTACAATGATAACCTTAAAGTCTTTCAAGATAGGAGGAAAAAGATTATTGTTCTAGTTACTATGGATGCATAACAAATTACCTCAAAACCTAGTAGCATAAACAGTCATTTATTATACACATAGATTCTGTGGGTCAGGAATTTGGACAAGGCACAGTGGAGACAAACAAAAAACAAACAAACCCGTTGCCATCGAGTTGATTCCGACTCCTAGTGACCCTATAGGACAGAACAGAACTGCCCCACAGGGTTTCCAAGGAGCAGCTGGTGGATTCAAACTGACGACCTCTTAGTTAGCAGCTAAACTCTTAACCACTGCACCACCAGGGCTCCACAGTCGATACAACTGTCTTGAATCCATAATATCTAGGATTTCAGCTGGAAGGCTTCAAGGCTGGGGACTGGAATCATCTAAAGGCTCATTCAATTCATACATATGGCAGCTGATGTTGGCTGTTGGCTAGGGGCTCTGGGCCTCTCCAAGTAGTCCCTTCGCAGGGGCTAGTTTAGGCTTCCTCTCAGCATGATGGCTGACTTCCCCAGAGCAAGATCTCCAAAAGAGAGAACGAGGTAGAAAGTATATCCTTCTTATGTCCTAGCCTTAGAAGGCACATAACATCACTTTCACCATATTCTATAGGCTGAAGTAGTCAAGCCCCTACCCAAATTCAAGGGGAGGGAATATAGACTCCAACTGTTGGTTAGAGGAGATTCAAAGTCACATTGTAAGAAGAATATGTGTGGGATGAATGATAATGCTGCAGTCATTTAGGAAAATAAAATCTGTCACAAAAATCTAGTTCTTTAATCAGGTCTAAAACATCCTGTACATTTATTGCTATTTAAATTCAGAATGAACTAATATTTATTGTATACCAGCTATGAACACAGCATTGATTTTAATCCTTTAACCACCTTAAAAGGTATCTAACATCTACAACCTGTCTACTTCAAAAGAGTCTGGGGAGATGTATTTCTATAGCATGCTCCTCAATAAAAATGGAGGAAATTATTCTTTTGGTTTCTCTGCTGTCTCCTCTATCATTGAGAGTACCTTTACAGAGACATAATTACATAGTGATTAACAGCCTGGGCTCTGAGGTCAGATAGCCTAGATTTGACTCTTGGCTTCATCACTTGCTAGCTAAGTTAACACTGGGCAAGCTTCTGGAGTGCACCCGCCTCAGTTGCCCAATTACACAATGGGGATAACAACAGAACCTACTTCATAGTTGCTCTCAGGAATAAGACAATCAGTGCAAAGAGCTCTTAGCGCAGTGCTTGTACAGTTAAGTGTTCAATTAAATATTAGCTATTCCTACTATGATCAGGCATCGATTCTCTAGAAGATTCTCCTCCACTTTGATATTTTTAATTATCTTTAATCTTTTATTATTGGCTTTGGGATCATCTGCCAACTCATATTTCAAACTGCCCAGCTTCCCACAATATCATTCTCATACCTAAAATAACTAACAAAAGCCTTAATATCATCAAATATATAGTCAATGTTTAAACATCCTCTATCGTCTTAAAAAATTTTTTTAACAGATGGATTGTTCAAATCTGGATCCAAATAAGTCCTTTCACTATACTTGGCTGACACATCTCTTAAACCCTCTTTTAATCCCTAGGTTCCCCTGCCCTCTTTTTTTTTTTTTTTTCTCCCTTGCAAATTTTTTGTTAAAGAAATCAGGTTACTTGCCCTATAGTTTCCCATATTCCGGATTTTGTTGAGTAACTCCCCATGGTATCATTTAACATGTTCCTCTCTTTTCTACATTTTATATAAACTAATAGTTAGATCTAGAGGGTTTATCTGATTGAGGTTCAATTTTTTTGGTTAGAATATTCATAGCTGCTGAGTACTTCCCTCACAAAGCACATAATATCCAGCTGTCTCTTTCTGTGATATTAGTTCTCCGCTTTTATTTTTTTTTTTGAGGTAAGCTTTCTCTTCTAAGTTCCAGGTCCTTTGTAGGTACTCTAGTCCTCCTCCACCTTAAAAGATATCTAACATCTACCATCTGTCTACTTCCAAACAATCTGGGGATACGTATTTCCACAGGTACATAGTCTTAGGCACATATACATTTTTAAATAGTCTAGGAACGATCAAGCATTTCCTCTTCCAGGTGATTTGCAATTACTTCCTTTACTAGATTTCACTGAATACTCTGTATCAGATTTCATGGATTTCCTTGGTAGTTCTAAGACCTGCTATCCTAAGAATGGGCTCTTAACCAAAACTTTTATATCTTGTTCACATTTGGACAATTTAAATTTCTAGTCATTACTGTCCAACCCAACTTTGTGGCTACTCCAATCTCATTATCAGGTGGTCTGCTTCATATCTTTACTAGCCCAATTATATCCTATAAGGACAAGATCTCCTAAGAGATCCATGGTACCACCTTTATCTAGTAAAGCTTCCACCCCATGTTGTGCTTCATATGCAAGCCCACCCTTCCCACAGAATCTGTAGTCCATTATCTCCAAACCTACAGGTTGCTCTCCTTCCACCAATTCTCTCAGATCAAGTCGAACAGATCAAGGTCCTCACTTACTATTAAGCTTTCTCACACTTCATTTTGGGTGATTCCACTTGTTAGGGAGGTCCAATCACTGTGTTTGTTACTTATGCTATTATGAATACTGTATACCAGGCTTGTACACGGTACACCTACGGAAGCAGCAATTAAGAGGTCAAATGATGCATGGCATTGGGCAAATCTGCTGCAAAACACCTCTTTAAAGTGTTGAAAAGCAAATACATCACCTTGAAGGTAAGGCGGGCCTGACCCAAAGCCATGGTGTTTTCAATTGCCTGATATGCATGCGAAAGCTGGACAATGAATAAGGAAGACCAAAGAAGAACTGATGCCTTTGAATCCTGGTGTTGGTGACGAACACTGAATATACCATGGACTGCCAAAAGAACAAACAAATCTGTCTTGGAAGAAGTACAACCAGAATGCTCCTTAGAAGCAAGGATGGCGAGACTACACCTCACATACTTTGGACATATTATCAGGAGGGATCAGACCCTGGAGAAGAACATCATGCTTGGTAAAGTAGAGGGTCATCAAAAAACAGGAAGGCCCTCAATGAGATGGAATGACACAGTGGCTGCAACAATGGGTTCAAGCATAACAATGACTGTGAGGATGGCTCAGGACCAGCCAGTGTTTCATTCTGTTGTACATAGGGTTGCTATGAGTCGGAACCGAATCAAAGGCACCTAATAACAACAACATATCAGGCTTTGGTTTTTAAAATACATTTTATCTTTACTAGATTTTTTTTCTGCTTACAAAAGTAATCCATGTTTCCTTGTTAAAAAATTTTTTCAAACATCACAGAAATATATAATGTAGAGGTTGAAAGCCCCTTTAATTCCTGCCCTGAAAATAGCTACTGTTAGATGTCTGATGTATATTCCTCCAGGGTTTCAAAGGTGCACAAATATATTTATAACAGGATTTTTTGCAATTACGTATATGATAACAAAAAAGTTGAGAAACCGAACTGTCCACCAACGTGAGATTAGTTAAACTATATATCATCTATAAGATGATATGGAGTCCCTGGGTGGCGCAGAAGGTTACACACTTAGCTACTAACCAAAAAGTTGGTAGTTTGAACCCATCCAGAGGCGCCTCAGATGAAAGACCTGGTGATCTACTTCTGAAAGGTCACAGCCATGAAAACCCTATGGAGTTCAGTTGTACTCTGCAACACATGGGGTCACCCTGAATCAGAGTCAACTTGAGGGCAACTGGATGAGAAGATATGCATTCAGCCTTTACCAAAAGTGATCTACAGATTCAATGTAATCCTTATCAAAATTCCAACAGCCTCTGAGGGAGAAATGGAAAAGCTTGATCCTAAATTTTTTTTTGATCCTAAAATTTATATGGAAATGCAAGGAACATCAAATAACCAAAAGAATCTTTAAAAAGAACCAAGTTGGAGGAGCCCCCAATTTTAAAACTTATTACAAAGCTACAAAAATCAAAACTGTAGTACTGGTATAAGGACAGACATATAGATCAATAGAATAGAAGTGAAAGTCCAGAAATAAGCCCATACATCTACGATAACCGATTTTTGACAAGTGTGCCAGGGTTACTTGGGGAAAAATAAGTCTCTTCAGCAAATGGTGCTGGGTCAAATAAATCTCCACAAGCAAAAGAATGAAGGTGGATTCTTACCTCACACCATATACAAAATTTAACTTAAGGTGGATCAAAGACCTAAATATAAGAGCTAAAACTTATATTCTATAACTCTTAAAAGAAAACACAGGAGTAAACCTTCTTGACCTTAGATTTGGCAATAGTTCCTTAGAAATGCTTATGTCAAAACCATAAGCAACAAAAGAAGAAATAGATAAATTGGACTTCATCAAAATTAAAAAAAAAACTTTTGTGTATCAAAGAACATTACCAAGATTGTGAAACTATTTGCAAATAGGTCTCATATCCAGAATAAATTTAAAAAACTCTTACAACTCAACAACTAAAAGACAAACACTGAATTTTAAAAATGGGCAGAGGACTTGAATATACATTTCTCCAAAGAAGATATTCAAATGGCCAAAAAGCACATGAAAGCTGCTCAATAACATTAGTCACTGGGAGGTGCAAATCAAAACCACAATGAGATGCTACCTCACAACCACCAGGATGGCCATTAAAAAAAAAACAAAACAGAAAATACTAAGCGTTGGCAAGGATGTGGAACCCTCATACAGTACTGGTGGGAATGTAAAATGTTGCTGCCACTGTGGAAAACAGTTTGGTGGTTCTCTGATAAACTAAACATAGTTACCACTTGACCCAGAAATTCCACTCCTAGGTATATACCCCAAAGAATTGAAAATGGACTCAAACAGATACTTGTACACGGATGTTCATAACAGCATCATTCACAGTAGCCAAAAGGTGGAAACAACCTAAATGTCCATCAACTAATGAATGGATAATGAATGAATGGATAAACAAAGTGGGGTACATCCATACTGAATTGAATTGTGTCCCCCAAAAAATGTGTGTAGCACCTTGACTAGGTCATGATTCCCAGTATCGTATGATTGTGTTATCTGATGTGATTTCCTTACGTGTTGTAAACTCTACCACTATGATGAGATTATACGTGATCTCCTCATGTGTTATAAATTCTATCACTGTGATGAGGTTATACTGATGAGGTTGACAAGATTATTGTCTTAATGCAATCTCTTTTGAGATACAAAAGAGAGAAGTGAGCAGAGACACATGGGAAACTCATACCACCAAGAAAGCAATGCCGGGAGCAGAGCGTGTCCTTTGGACCTGAGGTTCCTGAGCAGACAAGGTCCCAGACCAAAGGAAGACTGATGACACAGACCTTCCTCCAGAGCCAACGGAGAAAGCAGTCCCCTGGAACTGACCTGAATTTGGACTTGTAGCCTACCGGACTGTGAGAGAATAAATTTCTCTTTGTAAAGCCACCCACTTGTGGTATTTCTGTTGGAGCAGCACTAGATGACTGAGACACATACAATAGAATATTATTAAAGGAATGAAGTACCGACACATACTACAATGTGGATGAACCTAGAAAATATCATGCTAAGTGAAAGAAGCCAGTCACACAAGGTCATATATTGTACGATTCCATTTATATGAAACACCAGAATAGGTAAATCCAGAGACAGAAGAGTAGTTGCCAGGGGCAGGGAGGAGGGGGGAATGGGGAGTGACTGGTTAATGAGTACAGGGTTTCCTTTTGGGGTGATGAAAAAGTTTTGGAACTAGGTAATAGTGATGGTTGCTCAACACTGTGAAGGTACTGCCACTGAATTGTACACTTTAAAATGGCAAATTTTGTTATATGATTTTACCTCAATTAAAAAAAAAAACATAGCACCATGTTATGACATGAAAAAAATGTCTAAGATCTACTGTTAATGCAAACAGAATTTGCAAAACATTATGTACAATATAATTTCAACTACAAACAAACGAACAAAAACCTAGCACACGCGTAGAGAAAAAGACTAAAGGTGTAGTGTGTTTCAAACTGTGTTCTTCCTGGAGCCCTAGGTTCTCTCCAAGATGTCCCAGGAACCACCGAACTCCACAAGGAGGGAGGCAGTGTCCTTTTATTCACAGTTTTCTCACGGGTATCAAATGCAATGCATGACAAATAGAAGGCAAACGATAAATCTTAGTCTAATAATTTATGGGAGGGGGGCTCTGCCAGAGTCCTTCAGCTTTTATGTGTTTTATACACATTCCTACATTTTCACTTTAAAAAGGTTTCCACTGCCTTTTAAAAAAAAAGGAAGGAAAAGAAGTTGTTCAGTAACTATTGATCTAGACAACTGCCAAAATGTTTGTGAAAATCTCGAATCAGGTTCAAAAATGGAGGTGTCTGGCACCAAGCTGTCACAAAATAAAGGTGATGTTTGGTTCTCCTGGGGGAAAAAGTGTGTGTGGGGAGGATTAATAACTGGGAATTAGTATAGTACTTGGAGCCCTGGTGGCACAGTGGTTAAGAGCTCAGGCTGCTAACCAAATGGTTGGCAGTTCAAATCCACCAGCTGCTCCTTGGAAACCCTATGGGGCAGTTCTCCTCTGTCCTATAGGGTCGCTATGAGTCAGAATTGACTCGATGGCAACGGTTTGGTTTTTTAGTTTACTGTAATACTACTAGTACCAAGGGAGACCTGGTGGCACATGATTAAAGTGCTTGGCTGCTAACCGAAAGGCTGATGGTTCAAACCCACCAGCTGCTCCAAGGGAGAAAGATGTGGCAGTCTGCTTCTGTGAAGATTACAGGCTTGGAAACCCCATAAGGCAGTCCTACTCTGTACAGGGTCTCTGTGAGTCGGAATCGACTCGATAGCAACCGGTTTTAAGTACTCCACCAAGGTCCTTGGGTGGTGCAAACAGTTTGTGCTTGGCTGCTAACCCACCCAGCGGCACCGTGTAAGAAAGGCCTGGTGCCTTGCTTCCGTAAAGCTTACAGCCAAGACTCAATGGCAATGAGTTTGGTGTGCGTTTCTTTGTTTGGGTACTGTACCAGCATCCAAAGTAGACAAATCTTACAGCACTAAAGTAAAGCAAATCAGATGCTAATGGTAGAAAAGACCAAAGTTACATTTTCATCTTTCACAATCATAAACATCAGCTTTAAAAAATACATTAAAACAACAACAACAAAAAGCTCTCGAGAACTCAAGAACGTATAACAACGTAAAATCTTACACGTACGGTTGTTGGTATCAAACACAAACAAAAAAGTACTGGTAAAAAGCACTTATGAAAAAATGTAACTGACTTAATAAAGGAAGCTATTTATATTAGGGGGGAAAACTCCACAGATTTAACAGTAAGACACTTGATAAACTTGGTATTTAATTCCAATCTGGGACAAGGTGTCCAAACGGGGTTTGCATAAGAGAAAGGTGTTTGAAAAGCCAGCTCTACACTATATCCGTTCTACAAACTACCTTTCTGACATTCTACTTGGAGACAGATTCAGCCCTAGAGAGCTGTTTAAACAAGTTCAACTTTAAGCCTCAGGTCTAGAGAATGAAAGCTTTGTTCTCACTCAAAAGAGACGTTTGATGTTTATGCTAAGGAGTCCTGCCATTGCAACTTAATTTATGGCTGGCTGTAAATACCTGAACATCTAGCAAGGGCCCACATGCCGCCCAGGACAATGTCAAGGTAAAACTGGAACGGCATCGTTATGAGGGAGGGTGTTCAGTGTTCCTAGGAGCTCAGTGAACAGACTCAGCTGTCATATTTAGCCTATCCACCAGTAACGTCATATTTCTCCTTTACTTACAGAAACCATTCTGTTTGCTTTCCTTATTGTATGCATGAACAGACATACTTCTGGCTCATTAGGGCAAGGGAGAATATTTATCACTGGTACTTGAAGTATTTTCTTCCTGACCTATTTACTGTACTATGGATGAGTGGAGAAGGGACAGTGTATGTCACAGTTTTGAGTGAGAAGAAGGCTATAGGAATGATTCTTTTAGGCAACTGGGACAATGAAGGAGAAGAAATCAGCCAAGGCTGAGAATAAAACAAAGGAGGCTGAGATCAAGTTCATCTGGTTGGAAGAAAATGGGTAAGTGGTAGAATAAAGAGAGATGAAAGAAGTGAGTTAGAAAGATTATGATGTTCAAAGTAACTCACAAATGTCTGTAGCATTTTTCAGTAACTATAATAAAAACTATACATACAAGGAGATAATAAAATTACAGCAGGACAGAACTGGAATTATTTCCCCAGGACTTTGCTGAGGGGATGAAAACAAAATAAATAAATTAAACAAATTTATTAAGTTCTTAAAATATGCAAGGCTCTGTGACAAACCAGTCATAAAAAAGAATAAACCAGTTCCTGACTTCAACTTTTTGGGGGCAGAGGGTGGGAGAATAAGAGGAGCAAATAACTATAAAACACTGTGAATCTCCATACTACCAATATGGTCCAAGGAGAAAGGCAGAAAGGATGGAATCACTGCCTGGAGGACAGCACAAGGACAAAGAAGGTCCCACTTGGGAGGATGCTGGATTTAGCTAGGAAGAAAAGAAGGGGGAAAGCATTCCAGAAAGAAGGAACAGCAAAGACAAAGAGCCAAGAAAAATACAAGGCAGAAAGGAGGACTAGGGCTACATGAGACTGATCATGGCACCAGGCTAAGGGGTCTGGAATTGATCTTGCAGGCCACATAAAAGTGGTGGAACCATCAGATGGAGAAAGTGTGTTTTTCAAAGTTAAATCAGCAGTGGAATCTAGGACAAGTGGGAGACTGGAGGCAGAGGGACTGGTTAGAAGCTTATTTTAATAGTAATCACAGTATATAGTACAGCACTTAGAGCACCTGCTTTGGATGCAGCTAGACCTTGGGCCTACTGCTTAACCTCTTGATGCCCCCATTTTCTCATCTGTAAAGTGAGGAAGACAATGCCTCAGAGAATAACTGTAACAGAGTAAATGATATAACATAAATGCTTAGCATAATACTTGGATATAGTGAACATTCAGTAAATTAGATGCTTTTATTACTACTGCCATCGCAATGAATGAGAAGGATCTTGACTCTTCATACTTTTGTGGTAGTAAGCAGAAGTCAGTTTGTGTGTAAACGTCTACAAGGCAAGGACAGTATCCCTCTCAACACTCAGCTTGGTGCTAGGCATATCCTGGAGATCAGAAATGAATACCAATTTAATTTAACCTACTCTCATCTACTTCAAGTGCAGAATGTAATATACAAGTATACACCAAGACAACGCATGAGAATTTGGGGCAAGGTAGGTTCTCCACAAATACTCTTCGATTACCAGATTCCTCAGCTCAAACATCCCAACCATCCAAAAAACTTATCTCCAAAGAACCCACAATTCCCTCTCCCTCCAAATACTGACAAATATCTAGGAAAAGGTTTTGGGCAGCAGATGAAAGTCACACGTGGTCAAGGACGTCTTTTTACATCCTAGGTCCATTGATGGGATGGCTGGGTATCAGGTCTCAAGCACCCTTATGCAGATCATGGGATATTTCTCATTATCCTCCTCCTCCTGTTTTACTTCTCTTCACATCATCATCTGTTTTTATATATACATAAATATATATATAAACACACGTGTATGTATGTATGCATACCTGTATATGTATGTGTATACACACACACATATATTTTTTTCCTTTTTTAAACAACACCTATTATCTAAGTTTCTGTAGGTCAGAAGTCCAGGCCCAGTATGACTAGATCCTCTACTCAGGGTCTCACCAGGCTGAAATCAAGGTGTTACCTGGGGCTATGTCTTACCCGGGGCCTGGAGCCTTTCCTAAGCTCACTGGTTGTTGGAAACATCCATTTCTTTGCAGCTGTAGCACTGAGGTCCCCATTTCCCTCCTAGCTGTCATCCAGGGACCACTCTTAGCTCATACAGGCTGCCCACAGTTCACTGCCACATGGCCCCCACAGGCAATTCACAACATAGATGTTTGCTTTCTTCCAAGCCAGCTGGACAGCATATCTCTGACCTTCTCTTCTGTAACCAGCTAAGAAAATTCTCTGCTTTTAGCCGGAGAAGGATGTAGAACATAATTCTAACTCACAAAAAAAAGACCAGATTTACTGGCCTAAAGGAGACTGGAGAAACCCCGAAGAGTACGGCCCCCAGACACCCTTCTAGCTCCGTGGTGAAGTTATCTCCGAGGTTCACCGTTCAGCCGGGAGTGGATAGCCCTGTAAAACCAAATGAGACTAACGAGGTACAGCAGTCCAGTGACAAGGGGCAGAAGGGGACAAGGAAGCTGGTGATAGGGAACCCAAGGTTGAGTAAGGATATTGTTGAGGTGTTGTGAGATTGTTAACCATTGTCATAGGGCAACATCTGTAGTAACTATTAAATGAGAAACTATTTTGTTCTGTAAGCCTTCATCTTAAGTGAGAATAACAACACAATTGGAAGAGCGTAGTCAATGTCACTGAACTGTGCATGTAGAAATTTTTGAAATGGTGTATCTTTGGCTATGTGTATTTTCACCAAAAAAAAAAAAAAAAGGTTGAGAATTTAGAGGGTTAATGTCATAAAACAATATGTGTACTACTGTTTCATGAGAAACTATTTGTTCCATAAGACTTCACCTGAAGTACAATAAAATAAAATAAAATAAAAATTCTCTGCTTTTAAAGGGCTCATTTGGTTAGGTCATGCCCACCCTGATAATCTCCCCAAACCATTTCACAGCAGTTCCTAGATTAGTGTTTGACTGAATAGCTGGGAGAAGGTGTGTGTGTGCACCAAGGGCCAGAAACGCTGTGGAGCCAGAGGACAGACTGTGGTAGGCAGAATCCCCTTACATTTTACTTATGTGTTTACTGTCTATCTCACCTGTCAGAAGATAAGCTTCACAAGGGCAAGAATTTTGTCTCTTTTTGTTTATTACTGTATCCCTAGCACCTACAACAGTGCTTGGCACATGGCAGGCACTCAATATGTTAAAGGAATCTTTAGATCACCATAGTAGGCACTCAATATACACATATGTCTGTTTAATTTATTTAGAGGCTGGAAATGGGACTTCTAACTGTATATACTAAAATTCTGGTTCAGTGAAACCATTTGGGGTTCCTTGAAATTTTACATGATACCATTTTATTGTGCCACAACTAATTTGTATGATTCTAACAAATTATCCCCATTTTACAGATGAAACAATGAAGTCGAGAGAGATGTGATATGGCAGCTCCGGACACATTCTAGCATATCATCCTATTTTATTTTCTTCACAGCACTCATGTTTTTGTTTATTTATTCTCAGTCTAAGCTGTCCCAATTATAAAGTCCACTACAGCAAGGATTTAGGAATTTTCATCTATCTTGTTTTCTGTTATTCCCCCATGCCTAGAACTATTCCAGGAGCCCTGGTAGCACCGTGGTTAAGCATTCAGCTGCTATCCGAAAGGTCAGTGGTTTGAACCCACCCAGCAGCTCCACGGGAAAAAGAAGGTGATCTGCTCCCATAAAGATTTAAAAAGCCAACTAAACCCACTGCGGAGTTGATTCCAACTCATAACAACCCTATAGGACCGAGTAGAACTGCCCGATAGGGATTCCAACACTGTAAATCTTTAGGAAAGCAGGCTGCTACATTTTTCTCCCATGGAGCGGCTGGTGGGTTCAAACTGCTGCACTTCAGATTAGCAGTCGAGTGCTTTAATCACTGGACAACCAGAGCTCCTTCCCGTAAAGATTAGAGCCTAGGAAACCCTACGGGGCAGTGCTACTCTGTCACATGGGGTCACCATAGAAGGCACACAACAACTGTTCCAGGCAGGTAACCCACCTAAGGACTAAAGAAATCTCCTATAAGTAACTATGTATACGTTAGGGGTGATTTGATACTTTAAAAAAGGAAAAGTAGTTACTTTCATTACATTAAATTCAAAATACTTAGCAAGACAAATGCAGCTTATGACCAGTAAAGAGAGCAGACAGACCAAAAAAAAAAAAAAAAAAAAAAAAACCACACCAGGAGTGCCTGAAGTGGCACTGCCTTTCTCTGAAACCCAGGGCAGGTAAGACTGCCTGGGATGGAAACTTCACAGCTAAACTCAACTCTGGCAACTCTACCAAGAGAGGGAAAGAAAGATATGCTCTGGAAGAGTATTTTTGCCTGGTGCTCCATTTATCCAGGGTGAAGAAGTGACCAGGCAGAGAACAGACAGGAGCAGAAACGGTAACTCTGAAGCCCAAGCTCGGGTCAAACTGTGCATGACACAAAGAAACTGAGAGGACAAAAAGCCAAGAGCAGGTAATCGAACCTGCTCGCTAGTAGTGCCTGGAGAGCAAGGTAAATACAAATTAGACTGCAGGGGAACTGTCCCGTCTGAGGAGCTAATTACTTAAAAGGTTTCAGCATTCCTAGTCCAGGCAGAATTGATGGACTATGGATGCCTGGAGCACTTCCACCATCAGAGGGATTATTGGGAAAGAGGGCTCTAGGATTTTCTTTTTCTGAATACAGACAAGAAAATAAGATAAGATCCTCTTACATCAACTTTTACTATAACAGACAACTAACACAAGAATTCCAGACAAAGAGGCAAGATTCCAGAATTAGGGTTCACTGCTGCCCTGAGCAAAAACTGAACAGTAAATAAAGATTTCAAAAATTAAAACAAGAAGCACTTCAGTATTCTAATATAACCTTCAGAATTAAAGATCTAAGGTGCCATGAACTAACTGAGAATCCCATCCCACCTCAACACTCTGTACTCCTAAGTTATTATGAGAACAGACTGCAACGCAATTCTACTCCTGTTCCAAAATGCAACAAGCAGCTTCAACAGGACATGCTGAAAGAAGAAGTGGCACGGCTCATCGTCTCCTTGGTTTACTGATTCATATTTTGGTAGCAAGGTTACAATTAGCTCACCGGTGGAGAATAAGCCTATTTATAACACAGCAGTCCACCTGGAAGACACAATCATCTAAAAAGGTTTTTGGAGAAAAATGAAGTGCAGCCTCTTCGTGTACTGCGTGCAGATCCCCAAGGTCCTTTTGGATGAAGTCCTCAGTCTAACCTTCCTGTGCTCACAGTCACCATCCTGGTCACCTCTCAGCCTCCATGTTCTTACGTAACATTTACATAGTGCCATAAACATACCCACAGTTGCATAAGAATTACAATGTTGCCAGACCAATAAAGCCTAGAGCAGTTCACTCCCTCCAGACTGTCTTGATTAGCACAGGTACGCTGTCAGGTCTACAGATGTTAAGGGCCTGTCAAAGACTAAAATTAACCGCAGGAAATCTGAAATGGGTCAACAAAAATATAAAAATAAGAAGGAGTTAACCACACTGTGACACGTGGTGTTCCTATCAATCACAGAGTATGTTATTCTGCCCCAGAAGATAAAAAGTAACCAACGCTGCTTATTAACAAAGTCAGAAACTGTGTCTAAAAATACCTCCCAGCCAACTGGCTATCAGTAAGTCAGACTCACAAATGTCCCAATAAGAACTGCACGAAACATTTCCTTATTTTTATTGAGGAAAACCTGAGGCACAGTCACAGAAAGGTTAAGTTACTTGTTCAAGGACAACCTGTAAGGGAGCGCCTCCTCCCTCAATCTGGCTTTAACTTTTAACCAGAGCAGCCATTTTAATGTGTTTTAATCACCTCTGTTCCAGGAGCTGTTTCAACACAACTAATCACAGATTCTCTTTTTCTCTACGAGAGTTCACTTCACTGTACTGCAAATCTGTATCCACTCAACAAAATTACAAGACTTGGCCTGAAATGAGATTTTTAGTTTGTTCAGAGAAATTCAAAAGGTTCCCATCAGGACCTCAAATGTCTCTCTTACTGCTTTTGTCTTGAAGAATAAACGTCATGTTCCCGTGCCACTAATTTTACATTTTAAAATACTAATGTGAAAATTCCAAAGCTAGGCCTTAAAATATGGTACACCGATCAAATGGATGCTGCTTCTAACCTGAAACTCATTCCCCTTATCACGGGCCTTTTACTAAGTCTCAGTTAATTCATTAATTAATAGAAACACCTATCCCTTACTGCCCTCATATCAAGTCCAAGTACCATCCATCAGGGCTGCCTGGCTCTGCCACTCCTCCAGCCCACGTAGGGGAAGACTATATAGGAAATGCAGGGAGGGAAAAAAAACCAACTTGTTATCCCACAGCCTCTATTTTCCCAGAACTGACGTTTTACTTTTAAGGCTTTTGCAACAGTGGTCTCCGTAGCATGAACTATTGGCAACTAGATGTGTCCCGGAAAAAACTGTAGTGTCTGGCCAAGAAGTTTAAAGGCTTTCGAGAATGTTAGCTGGACACACAACCTAACTTCCAATTTACCAAAAAAAGAAACTAACTCTCTATTATGCCCACCCATCCTCACCCCAGCAAACATCCATTTTTGGAAGGTTACAAAAATGAACTCTGCCCATTCGGAACTAGTTGGATTATCAATCAAACATTTTTAACTAGGCTCACAACAAGAACAACCCCACAAACACTACAACAAACCAGCAGAGAAATGGTTGTTAAAAATTTTGCATATATTAGAGAGAAGTTAAAAATGCCTATGGAAGGAATTTAAAGATTTATTCATCCACATATAACATGACAAACCTGGAAGGCTGAGTCTCATTTACTATTCCACTAGAGAAATAACATTATGTTACGTATTCCAAAAACATGGCCCATAATAAGGCCCGGCAAGCATCTTTATTCACAAAAACCATTATCTCACCACAAATGTCAGGCTCCATTCATACCCCTTTCACTATGTTTATCAGACCACACGGCATAGTTACCCACGCCACACAGCAGTGAGACCAAAGAACACACACGACGGTGCTTAGCAGAAGCGTGAACAAAGACCCCACTGCACAGGCTACACCACCAGGAGCAAAAATCAAAGCCAGAGATAGTGAAATTGTTTTTGAGACTCCAAAGTGGGATGCTGTCTTTTCCTGATTGTGTGGTTTATTAATGAGGCCTGAACCCACCTGAGAATCATTATTTTTGGTGGAGAAGAGAGCCACTTGATCTTCCATTGCTGGAAGGTTAGGGGCTGCAGAGAAGTCAAAGCAGCAGGCTTTGTACATAGGGAGCAAATACAATCCTGATTGTCTCTCCCAGATCCATCTGCGGGTCAATAATCACTTCAATAGAACTGCCAAATATAACCTTCATCCGCTACCCCAATGCCAAAACACATCTGAGACAACTCTCCTGAATATTTTAGGATTTCATCTGCTCCTTTCAGCCCGTAAAGCCTCATAAACAACACACCGCGTGTCGAGAGTCCCACAGAAAGGTAACCCTCTCTAAAATGGGAAGGGTGGGGGTGGTATCAAGGGAGAAGGCGGCTTTGGAGGGTGGAAGGTAAGGAAGGGGTGTGTGAGGGTTGGGGAGTGCGTGGGGGGGGGGGGGGGTGCTGGAAAGAGGGATTGTGTGGGAAGGTAAATAAGTACTGACCAAGGACCGGGGAGACGTTCCAGTGGTGGGATCTTTAAATAATCTTGGGGGTTGGAGACAGGTTCTAGAATTTCACCTGAAAGGCATCCACAAAGTAATTAACTGAATGGGCCCCTGGGGTGGGCTGGTGGAGGGAATAAGGAAAGCAAATACACCTAGATTCAGATTAACCATTCTGGAACTAGACTTCAGAGGGTTAGAGAGATTCCCAAACCAAGCTCCAAAAAAGGTTTAGGGGCCTGTTCATCCCACTTCCTCCAAATAGCTTCCACGGGGCATATGTATCGGGAGGCAGGGGGCTTAGCGCCCACTGAACTCAAGGGACCGAGCGAAGGGGAAATGTGGCTCCTTTTCCCCGAATATTAGGGAGGAGGAGAAGGGAGGGGAAGAGCCACCCCAAGTGCAGGATCTGAAGGAAAGCTTAGAGACCCCTCCCCCTATAATCTGAGGTGCGCAAGGACCCTCAACGTCAGGATACCTCGAAGTACCAAAGACCCCATCGCCCGAACCCACAGTCTTGCCGGGAGAAAAGGCGCCCCCAAGAGCATCTGGAGAGAGGGAATGAAGCCCTCTGCCCCTCGGCATGCTGAGGTGCAGAAAGCACGGCTCTCCAAATCCCGGGGACGGAAGCCCGGACTCTCCTCTATGAAACACGGTGAGGATGGGAGCCCGACCCCCGGGAGCTCCCCGAATCCAGTTCCGCCTGGAAGGGGTTCGGGTCCCCAGGGTCCTGGCGTGAGCTCGGGACCGGCTGGGCAGTCGCGCCTCGGAGGTCGGGGGAAGCTGACTGAGGGTCACCCCGACTCCTCGGGGACCCCCGCCCGGCCATATTGTGCGGGTGTGGAGGGGGCGCGCTGTAGCCTAGGGGCCGCGGCTCGAGGCCTCGCCCTCGCCGGGCCGTCTCCATCCCGGCCCCCGCCCCCCGGCCCAGGACTCACCCTGGATCCCCCGGGGCCCGGACCCGCCGCTGCCCGTGAGCAGGAGGACAACAAGAGGGAAGAAGGAGGAGGCTCCAGCCGACTCCGCCATAGTAACCGCCGCCGCAGCCCAGCAGCGCCCAGCGCGCGCGCGCGCGCCCCCGGCGCCTCCCCTCCTCCCGCGGCCCCGCTCCCGCCTCCTCTCCTCCGCCCCACGCCAGCACGTGCGCTCCCGGCGGAGGCGGTGCCGCGGCCGCCGCGCGCGCCCCCGAAGGGCGGGGCCGGGGTGCGCGCGGGCGCCCGCCTTAAAGGGGAGGGTCCCTGTTAAGGGAGTGGGAGGGGGCTGCGTCTTGGTCTACCTCAACGACCAGAGAAGAGAGGGGAGCCGAGCAGGCTGCGCCGGCCCGGTAGCCGCCTCCCTTTCCTAAACCCCGCACGACGCTTAATCGTGTTTTTAGCATCGCCCCCCACCCCCGTCAAATATTCTACGAGTTCAGTGCATGCTTCCCTCTACTCCATCCCTACTGCTTAGCCTCAAGCCCCCATCACGTCCCAGCAGGATCGTCGCAACCGTCTCCTAACTGCTCTCCTCGCCCCGTCTTGCCCCGTGCAATCCACTCCACGCTCAGCAACCTGTGTGATTGAATCATGTCAGGCTGCTTTTCAAAACATGCCAAGGTGTTTTAATGATAATCAGTCTTGGTGAGGGTACCACTCTTATCCTACTGGTAGGTAGAACCCTTCTGGTATTTTGTATTTGGCATTGTGTATCAAATGCCTTAACGCATTCATACCTATTTACCCACTATTATCCCTTATCTGTCTTAAAGAAAGAAGAGACAAGGACAAATATTTATGAAAAATGTTAACAGGTGCATATTTATCATTGTGAAAAGCTGGAAACTAAATAGGCAATAATAAAAGACAAATAAATTACGGTCCATCCATATGATGGAACATTATTTAGTAATTAAAAATCATGTTTACAAAGACTATTTCATGACATGAGATAATGTTAAGTGAAAAAGCAAAATACAAAACTATTTATTCTAATTTTGTTAATAATGTGTATTTGCATGGAAAAAAAGGACTTGATGGAAATTATCAAATAGTAGTAGTAGTTATCACTGAGGATAATTTTTTACTTCTTTAAATATTTCAGTGTTTTCTAAGTATTTTATAATAAGTGTTATTTAGAAAAATGCTTATAAAAAGTAAAGTGAATCATCCTATCGTTTTGAAGAATCCACCTTCGTTAGCTTGAGAAAGAGCTTGAAATCATATATAGGGCAGGGTCTTTGGAGCCAGGGAGTTCTAGATCTGAATTCTATTTCTCTTAATGGCTGTGAAATCTTGGACAAGTTTAAAAAAAAAAAAAAAAGAAATGTAAGCATAGTTTCAAGGAGCCCTGGTGGTGCAGTGGTTAAGCACTTGGCTGCTAACCAAAAAGTCAGTAGTTTGAATCTACCAGCTGCTCTGCAGGAGAAAGATGTGACAGTTTGCTTCTGTAAAGATTACAACCTTGGGAACCCTATGGAGCAGTTCTACTCTGCTCTGTAGGGTCACTATGTCAACTTGATGACAACTTGAGTTTTTTTAAGCACAGTTTCATCATCTAAGATCTAGGGGTGGGGAGGATAACTAAAGAGTGGGGTAAAAAGTTTCTCAGATATACTCCTCAACTTGTAAGTTGTCACCAACCTGAAGCATCAGGAAAAATAAGACTGCGGACACATTCTTCAGGTACCCCTCACATACAAACACACATGCGAAGTCATGCAGAGGCACTGTCTACAAGTTGCTCAGTATAGCTGGATGAGTAAACACCTAGTTTTTATCCTGCAGTACCTCGTCCTCCCCAAATGGACAACTTCCTCCAGTCTATCTAACTGGTCTTCCAAACTATGCTCCATCCAGCATAGGAGCTTCAGGCATTGGTGAGGACATAGCTAGGTCACCAAACCCTGTGGTTGAGAAGGGAAAGCTGACCCCTCAGGAACACATCTCTGAGGGCCAAAGGGGCGGGTGCTATCCTTCCCTATGCCTTGCTAAGTACTGCTACATGGCTGCAAGACCAAGGGTCCCATTGGAGACCTGTGGTTGCTTGACTCCTAGACAGCAAGCTCAGCCAGATTCCTAAAGACTACAGCCCAGGGAACCAGATTGCTGGATCCACAGACCAAAGGCCACCCTCATCAGCTCACCTGATAGCATTTGACTTTGGGCAAGATATTTGACCTCTTTAAGCCTCAGTTCACTCACCTGTAAAATGGAGCTAATAATAGTTCTATCTCATAGAGATGTTGTGGGGATTAAGATATTGTATGTAAAGCACTTATCATAACCCCTGACACATAGGAAGCGATAAAAAAAGAAGAGCTATTATTATTATTACAAGTTGATATTCACTACAATCCTAAGAAGTGGTTGGGGCATGTCAGAGTGTGCCCAATTTACAGATGAGGTTACTGAGATCTAGAGAAGGTAAGTGACTTGCCCAAGCTCACATAAAATTAATATTGAAGTCATTGTCCTTTATGTCCTATACTTTCTTCAACGCTACAGCAGCTCATACTTTTCCAGAAACTGGTCTTCAGGAGCCAGCTGAAGGTGGGGAATTAGACCTGCTGGGGCAGTGTTGGGGGTAGTTATATCCCTCACACTCCATTCTTGAGAGGTTGGAGTATTTCTTCAAGTCAGAGCTTTCTTAGGTGATGCGTCTACCTTCCGTTTTAGGTCCACACTGCATGGAGACAGACTGTCCAACTTACCTGTGGTCTTTTGCTCCCTCCTGCAGCCTTGCCCAAGGATGTCTCCTTCAGTTGTCCTCACTACCCCTGAAGTCCTCAACAAAGTGTCTGTTTCCATAAGCCTCCTTAGTCTTAGGGCTGGACCCCCAACACAGTCTATGAACTACCTTTCTCCACTTGCTCTGTCCGTTTGTCATGAGATTCCCCAGAGCTACCGGGAGTCACTTCTCTAGAAAAAGTCTTATTCCCCAGGCTCCTCTGACTAGACCACTTGATGTTATAGTTGCCATCTTGTTCACAATGCAAAGACATCCTAGAGGATTCAGCACAGTTTGTCTTGGTGAGCAGCAGGGTCATTAATTCCAAGAAGGTGATGAATGAATCACCTTCATTCATCTAGTCCACAAGCATTTATTGAGCACCTACAGTATACCAGACACAACATATAAACATGGATAAGTCATGGTCCTTGCCCTCATTGAACTTACAGTCTAATAGAGAGGAGCATGTAAAAAAAGAGCAACAAAGTGTTATTTATATATGCTATGGCACAAGTCGATAAAGGGTCACTGGGAGCACTTAGGAGGGCATGGATGATTTAGTTCTGGAGGGACAAGTTGATGAGTTGGGAAAGGTTTCATGAAGAGGCCATGTTACAGCTGACTCTTGGAAAATCTAAAAGTGTCCACCAGGTAGACAGGGTTATGTGGGGCAGGGGATGGCAGGAGACTGTTCCTGGCAGAGGGAGCAATATGAGCAAGATACTGTTGTGAAATTCCTTCACATTAAGGGGAACTGTGAGCCACATGGCAGCACCCATAGAGGTGCAGATTGACAGGAGGTGATGGTGGAGCTAAAATGTAATGTTGGAGAGATAAGGAGAGAGAAAGAGTTCCAACTTTCTACAGTACACTTGGAAGGACTCTATGAAGGGAGCAAAGTGATCATATTTGTGTTTTAGAAAGACTGCTTTGCTAAACCAAGTGAACTTAAACTTTATGGAGAGGATGGGTTGGAGGAAGGCAAGACTGATGGTAAGGAAACAAAAAAGGAGGCAATTCCAGTAGCTCAGACAAGAGGAGGCCCTGACTGGAGGCAGCAGCAATGGAGATAGGAAAGAGAAATGAATCCAAGAGATTTTAGAGAGGCAGAAACTACAAGACTGATTAGATTTGGTGGGATGAGGAAAAGAGAAGGCCTCATATGATTCCAGGATTTTCTGAGTTGGGTGACTAGCGGTTCTGTCCAGCAGAATAGGAAGAGCAGGTTTGGGAGAAAGATAATGAGCTCTCCTTGGGGCATACTGAGTTTGAGGGGCCTTCTGTAGGTACCTAGAGCCATGGAGATTTGGATTTGGAAGTAAGCAGCATATCGTAGTTGTTCAAACAGCTCAGGAGAGTGAGGGAATTCTGGAAGCACACCAATACTGACAGAGAAAAAGGAGGCAGAGAAGGAACAATCAGAAATAGGAACAGAATCCGGAGAGAATAGAATCATGGAAACTAAGGCAAGAGAGACTTTCAAGAAGTCAGTAGTTGTCTAACGTTGAGAAGGTCAAATAAAATGAGAAGCAAAGAGCTCCTTGGATTTGATAACTTGAAGTCCATTGGTAAAGTTTACCTCAGCAGGTTCAGTGGAGGATGGGCTGGAGGCCTAAGTTCAGGAGGCTGACAAGTAAATGAGAGGTGAAGGCTTGGAAAGACTGAATGTGACCTATCCTTTAAAATAAATTGGCTGTGATGGGAAGAAGAGACCTGGATTTCCTTCAGAATGATGGACTAGTTTCCTGACCTAATCTGATGAAAACAACTCAAAATGCTCAATAAACTAGCAAGGAAGTGAAGGCTACTCACAAGCCAAAAACTAAAGAACCAAGAGAGGAAAGCAGAGCATGAAAGCTGGCTTTTACCTTGAAAGCATTTGCAAACCAGGTAAACTTGAACTTTGGTTTTCACAGTTTAACAAAATACAGTGGGACCGGAGACAAAGCTCAGGACTACCCAAGGTAAGGTGTCTAATAAGACACCTCCGCACCAAGCTATAATCCACAAAGGATAATATACTCCGTCTAAGGATGAACTAGAAATAACTCGCTCCTCTGGGAGACTGCATGGAAAATTTCCTGACTTGAACTTGGCTCTGAGTGAGAACAGGGAAAAAATCTTCCTTGGGAATTCATAATCAAAAGCCAGCTTTCCTGATTTAACTTTCATTCCATATTCATGCTACCTGAGTGATCTGAAAAATTACATGCTGTTAATTTAGATTCAAGTGGTCCTGGACTGGAAGTACCACCTGGTGGTACCTGGAGCAAAAAGAGCAAATCCTCTCTGGAGGAATCCACCTTCAACTCAGTCTGCAAAGAATTCTCATGGACAAAATTTCAAGAACTATGATCTCTATAGTTAAAAATCCAAAAACACACAAGAAAATATGGTCACAAGAAAACAATAATCAAGCTAGAACTGTATACTCATAGAAAATATCTTTAAAAGATGAGGATTAACTGAAAAATGTGTAAGTTATGTATGAATTCAGGCATATTTTACTAATTGTTAGGAATTCACTAGTAGAAGAGAAACAGTGTATAACTTCTAGGCTAAGAGAAGGAGGGAACTAGAATGAGAAAAAATAATTCAAAAGAAGGAAAGATAAAGGATAATAGTAAGGTGGGACAAATAGAAGGCACAAAGTAAAATGGTAAAAATAAATTAAACTGTATCAGTGATTACAATAAATGTAAATAGACTAAATAATCTAGTTTAAAAAATAAAGATTTTCATACTGGAAAAAGGGAGAGTAAAGGAAATTGTCAGGAGGATACATAAGGTCAAGTGTTTTGTTAATTTAATAAAAAGGGAGAAACTACAGCATAGACTGCAATACACGAGCCAAGAAGAGTTTAAATATACAGGAAGAAGGGATAAGTGATGGTAAGTAGATGGGGAACACAGGATCAAGATCCAGTGGTATAGGGATAAGCCTTGGATTGAAGGAGAATACCACCTTCTCAGAGGCTGAAGGAAGGAGATGAGTTTCAGTGAACAAAGAAGTAAGTCTGTAGGCATGAGAAGGTTATCCTGGTGTTCTCAGTCAAGTTGCGGTTGTGGCCTTCTGTCCTGGTACCGTAGTCACGGAGAAGTATGGCAAATGATGTGGATGTGCTTGAGGAGAGTGGTGAGAATTTGTAAAAGCCACTGTAGGGAATGGGAGTGGTGTTCAAGGATGCAGAAAAGCATTACTGGAGTGGCACTGGAGCCCAACTGATATTGCAGACATAAATGTGAGGTCGTAACAAGCCTCTTTGATGGTATAATTTTTTCTGGAAACGCTCAACAGCCCAAGATGGGAGCAGAAAGGAAGATGTTTGGAGGTTGGAGGTGTCAACAGGTGGAGAGGGTATAGGGGCTGGCAGAAGGAGAAATGGGCCAGGGAGTTTAGGGAAACAGAGGGAGGGCAGGTTAGGTAATGGAAGGACCTTGAATATGTGGCTGAGGATGAGAGGCTGATTGGAAGGACTGCTGAGGGCCTAAGAAGCCCGAAAGCCTCAGTCAGTATCAGGGACCTGATGCGGCTAGCAGAGTGAAGTTTGTGCTTAGTGGTCCCATGGGATTGTGCTGAGCCGTGGTGTTCTCAACGAGAATCTTCCCCAGGCTTTTCCCTCTCACTTTCCATTCCAGAGTCTATTGCGTGATCTTAGAGGCAAGCTATCTTTTTTTTCGTTAACCCTCGCACTGACCTCGTTCCACCTCGGTGCCTCCTGGGTAAACAGGCCCTGCACTACCAGCCTCGATGATTCACACTTCAGTTTGTATCTGAGCATGCCCGGTGGCCAGGCAGAATTGCTCTCCTGGTCACTCTCCTTCTGTTGTGGACCTCTGAGCTTTCGCCCACCTGGCTGGCCCCATCTTCTCCATGCCCTTGTTGACCCCCAAGTCCAGAATCTCATCCACATATCTCAGGTACTGCTAGTGCCACAGCCTCCCTACCTCCTGGCCACTCTTCCTCCAGTCCACCAGGCACCCTGCTGCTAGACGCCTGTTCTGAGAAAGCCTTGTTATGCGCCTTCTTGAAAATATACAGGCTCCCTATCCAAAGTCAAAATCATGGCATTCTAAACCTGAAGGGGATTTTAGAAACTATTTAGTCTGTCTCCCTTACTTTATATATGAGGAAACTGAGGCCCAGAGAAGATAAGTGACTTACCCAAGACAGAGCCAAAACTGGCAGTCAGGTTCTCTATAAGACAAGAACTTACTATCCACCAACCTTACTTCCCCTACACATAAATGTATCATATGGAGACTGAGCATTTACTCTCCTAAGAGCTTTACATGGATTGTATATTTAATCTTCACAACAACCCCATGAGAGAGGTACTATTATTCACCCCATTGGTAGACATGAGAAACTGAGATACAGAGGAATTAAGTAACTTGCCCAAGGTCACCCAGCTAACCTCCGTCCTGGCTTCTCCCTTTCTCTCCTTCTCTCTCTCTCTCCACACACACACACACACACACACACACACACACACTGACTTTGCCGGCCTGGCCCCAGGCCACAGATGATTGCACTAGGGGTGGACATCTGAACCAAGGGAAAGCAATAAATAGACTAGCTGAGCCATTCAGGTTCTCTCTCGTGAGCATTTAACTAAGGAGGCACAGAAACTGAAGTACTTAGATGGTGGTGGGCTCTGGAGTCATAAAGCCTGTAGACTAGTGCCTGGAAGCCACTTTGGGCTGCAAGGCAGCAGAGTGAGCCAGGAGAATAGAATGGAGCAGAGATCAGAGTCAAGGAGCAACTAGAGACCCAGAGCACATGCACCAGTGTGAGCACAAGAGTTTACCTGAGGCAAGTCATGCCTGCAGGTGGGTGTGAGTACTCCACACACATACACACACACACACACACCCTCCAGCCTCACCCACTCTAACAGTCACATTGTCCTCGACACCCAGCTTGACACCCAAAGCCAAAGTGTCCTCTCAGATAGCATGACATCTGGCTATATTTTCTGCTACTGGGTTCTCTGAGATTCACATTTGTTTTTACAGGAAATCCTCTTTTCCATTCCACTGGTTTGAGCCGGTGTTTGTCCTTGTACCTATGACCCCATGCTAGAACCCAGCTCAAGGAATTCTATCCATTCTTCAAAACCAGCTCAGGGACTGACTCCCCCAGGAAGCCTTCCCTCTCCTCTAGCAATCTCTCTTTGCATCAAAACATCCATTAATTTACATCGGGAAGCACATCATTTAGATTTCCACCCCATGCAGCAATGTACTGCCTTCAAGCTGCTTCAGGTGTTCTCATCTCCTCCTCCTAGACAGATCATAAACCCCACCAGGGCAGTAATCACTTTGGTTTCCCTCCCAATGTTCAGTGAATGCTTGTTGATTGAATCTGCTAACTTTGGGGCAACCATTTCTTATTTTGCCATTTGAAGTTGAACTAGCCTTATTGCTAGCATTTTATGTTCTAGCAAATCTACACATTCATCCATCTTTTATTTATACTTGAAACGTGTATTGAGTGTCTACGTGCCAGGCACTAAGGAGTCCTGGTGGCACAGTGGTTAAAATGCTCAGCTGCTAACTGAAAGCTTGGTGGTTCAAACCCACCAGCTGCTCCACAGGAGAAAGATGTGGCAGTCTGCTTCCATAAAGATTCAAAACCAAACCATACCCGTTCCTGTCGAGTCAATTCCAACCCATAGTGACCCTAAACGACAGAGTAGAACTGCCGCCCCATGGGGTTTCCAATGAGCACCTGGTGGATTTGAACCGCCAACCTTTTGGTTACCAGGCGTAGCCCTTAACCACTATGCCACCAGGGTTTCCCTGTGAATAGTACAGCCTTGGAAATCGTATGCATATGGGGCAGTTCTACTCTGTCCTGTAGGGTCGCTATGAGTCAAAATCAACCTGACAGCAACAGGTTTGTTTTTTTGGTTTGGTGCCAAGCACTGTGCTAGGCCCTGGGAATAATTAAGATACAGTTCTTAGTTGAAGGAATTCACAGTCCAGGAGGGAAATCCAGATTCTCCCCTCCAAAACAGTGTTCACATCAATACAGTCTTTGGTTTCATGATCCCAGCTACACACACACACACACACACACACACACACACACACACACACACACACACACACACACACACACACACACACACACACACACACACACACACACGACCCCAGCTACACACACACACACACACAGTCTCCAGACAGAATTATTAGCCATGTTGTGCTGTCACACATACACTGAGATACAGGCTCTATCTTGTTTTCTCCCATCCTCCATCACCTTCCTCATGTCCAAGTGTCCACCCCTGTTTCCTGCCTGGCCTCATACCACTCTGCTCCAGACGATGCTCTGGAGTCCTTACTCTACCCTCCACTCTTCCTCCTTTTTGATCCTCACTCTGTGGTACAGGAATTGACACTAGATTCTGAGTGCGTGAGTATGTGTGTGTGTGCTTATAAGCTATTTTAAGACCCTAGCACTTTGCAAAAACCTGGTGGAGAATCCTGCCAAAGCCAAACGACGGGGGAGGGGAGGCTGAGCAATCTGAGCCTGGGGCAAACTGGGTGTCTGGGGAGCCAGGTTAGCAGCCGCCAGCTGCTGAGCCTCAGCTCAAACCTATGCTGTTAACGGGCTGGTTTCCCCACCCAGCCTGGCCTGGCCCGGCCCGATCTGTTCACCTTCTCTTTGCTGTGCCCAGCCCTCATTCCACTCCACGAGCTGCTGACGTGTTTGCACACCAGGCATCATGTAAAATTGTTGTGTTTCTGGAAACACACACACAAACACACACACACACACACACACACATGCATGCATGCATGCGGAGAAGGCTTGAAATTCTTCTTGGAACAGATCCAAGGATTTATTTATGAAAAATTCCCAGGGGGCGGGAGAGACAGAAGTCTGGACTTTGCAGACTGAGTGCTGTGTCGTCATCTTGTCAAGAGAACCACCAGCTCTAGCGCGCACTTACCAAATGCCCGCGGGCCTGGGCCAGGCTGGAGGGGGAGGGGCATTCCCTCACCCCACCCCCACCTCCACGGAGAGGGAAAACCAAAGGTCATCCTCACATATTTTGGCCATGGTGCTCCACTATGACCTCCCTGCTCTCTCTCCCACCGGCCCCCGCTTCCTCACTTCCTTGCTTCCTTCTCCCTGAGTCTGCAACCTCTCTCCTCCTTGCTCAAACCTGCTTTGGGGTCCCTGTTGTCCTGTAGATGGACGAGTAGGTCCTCTAAAGAAAGGCTGGTTTCTACAGAAGTGAGAGGTTGAGGGATGGCTGTAGTGTGCTGAATCTTCTACTCAACCCTTTGCAGTGTGGCATGGAACAGAAATGGGCTTTCTGTCCAGGTATGGCAGGGGTCTGCTGCCTGACTAGAGAAGGCTGGGGCATCAAAGCCTCTCGGATGGTCTCCAAGTCCCCCCGGAGGTCATTGTGCCAGTGCTTCAGAAAGGGAGCTAGATGGAAGCAGATGGTCAGACTGATGGAGTTGTGGGGAGGATCTTAGCTGCCCCAACGGCAGAATGTGTAGAAACACTGGGGCAAGACAAGCTTCCAGGTCTCTGCCCTTGTAGAGGGAACTTAACAAGCTTGAGGCTTCGGTTGCCTCCCTGAACTCTATAGAGGTGGGGAGGGGTGGGTCTAAATGTATCTTTAGTTTGCCTCGTACAGCCTGGTTTTTGAGGGGGTAGGCATAGGATCAGTATCTGTGAAATATGCAAATGTTGTGATTTTACTTCAAGACCTTAGAGGTAAGCTCTCAGCTGAAAAATACGGTATTATCTGTCAGAGATGAAATAAAAAGACAGCTAGACAGAGGATCACTACACTTACTTCTGGGAATGAGGAACTTTTAAAAATCAAAGGCTACCATCAAGAAAATCATCAAATCAGGGGATATGTAATTAAAAAAAAAAAAAAGTAACCATCGAGTCGATTCCGACTCCTAGTGACCCTATAGGACAGAGTAGAATCGCCCCATAGGGTTTCCATGGAGCAGCTGGTGGATTCGAACTGCTGACTTTTGGTTAGCAGCTGACCTCTTAACTACTGTGCCACCAGGGATCCAAATCAGGGGGACATGTAATTAAATGCATGAAACAAAAAAAGAACACTGGAAGAACAATAAGGAAACGTCCTTTCCTACCCCAAGGCTCCCCACTCTTTTTCGGAAAAAAACCCAGAAAGTCCAGGTGGCCTTAGAGACCCCTCCCTTGGGAAGGCCCAGCCCGGTTACATAGAATGAGTCAAGTGGGAAGAAGTACCTACTAGCAGCCCCTCCCAGGTGAGGCAAGCAGGTGTGGGCAGGCTCACCTGCCTGGGAAGCCTATTGTGAGTAGGCGGGCCCATTCTTGACTGGGAGGAGAGCAGCCTCAGCTTGCCAGAGCATGTGTTTTTGCATGTGTGTATGTGTGTATGTGTGCATGTGTGTATGCATGTGTGTGTGGGGGGGGGGGGGAAACAGTTGGCACAGAGTTAAAGGCAGAGAGACATGCCCACATACAGCCCAAAACTCTTGTGCAATCATAACTTGCCAGTCCAGGCTTATGGTCAAACACCCATGTGAAGATATGAAGGCCCAGACAGATTTCCAGGCTCCTTAGTAAAAGAAAGACCATGGGCTTTGGGGTCAGACAGATCTGAGATCAAATCTCAGCTCTACTTACTAAACTAGTTGCCGTCAAGTTGATTCTCACTCCTGGCAACCCTATGAGTGTCAGAGTAGAACTGTGTTGTACAGAGTTTTTTAATGCCTGAATTTTTAGAAGTAGATCACCAGGTCTTTCTTCTGAGGTGCCTCTGGGTGGACTCGTACCCCCAATCTTCCAGTTAGCAGTCGAGCACATTAACCGTTTATACCACCCAGGGACTCTTTACTACTTACTAGCTGTGTGATTTGGGGCATATCACTTAACCTCTCTGAGCTTTGGATCCCTTGTCTGTACTATAGGAATAATAATTTTTGTCTTGAAAAAATTTTTTGAGGATAGAATAAAACTGCCCTTTATCAAGTGCCAAAGCTGTAAGATGAGAGTTATGGTTTCCTAGAGGTCATTGATGCAGGCACTGCAGTCAGACTGCCAGGTTTTAACCTCACTGTATCTCTGTCTCCTCATCTGTACGTAGGAGTAATAACGGTACCTACATCACAGGTTCGTTGTGAGAATCAAATGAGTCAATACATAGACCACCAAAACCAAACCCACTGCTGTCATTTCCGACTCATAGCAGCACTATGGTACAGAGTAGAGTTGGCTCATAGGATTTGAACTGCCAACCTTTTGGTTAGCAGCCTGAGCTCTTAACCACTGCGTCACCAGGGCTCCCAATACTATAAAAACCTGTCGCCGTCGAGTCGATTCTGACTCATAGCGATCCTATAGGACAGAGTAGAACTGGGATCTACTTGACAGCAATGGCCAATACATATAAAGTGCATTAAATGGTGCCTGGCTGTAGTAAGTGCTCGGGTATTATTCTATAGATCACTAAGCACAGAACTAGTGCTCAGGACATTGGTTCCTTTCCGCTCACGCCTCTGTGGTCTTAGTCCCAGAATCCAGGCCCACTGCAGAGCCCCTGTCCTAGCTTGCCCTGCTTGAGGCTTCTGGCCAGTTTTTTTCTTACAGTAGAAGCTGGTTTTTCCCCAACAGCACTCCTTCTCAGGCGTGCTGTTGTCATGGGAACTTACAGGGGCCGCCTGGGTTTCAGGGAGGAAGGGGTTGTGGATTAAAGCCAAAGAATCCCACCACTGCTGTTGCAGACACTACTGGCCACTATTCTAGCCCCACCAGAAAAGATCCAGACGGTGGGGGACCAGAGGAAAGATTTATGGGGCTCACTCCCACCTTCCCCCACCTGATGCCGAGTGCTTTAGTGGACCCCTAAATGAAACCACCAGCTGAGTAGAAGAAATCCCATGATTCAACACTCTCTGCCACCATTTCTCTATCATCTTTCCAGAAACCAGAGCCCAGTTCTGAACATCGTTGTTTCCTCAAGGATCTGAACAAATGCATGGCTTAGAATGAGGATTTATAATTGATTTATGACTCCTCTTCACCTTCAAGACAAACTACATATACCCAGAGTAGGTATCATTAACCTCCCTTAACAGATAGGGAAACTGAGGCCTAAGTGACTTCCCTGAGTCACTCAGTAAAATGTGGAACCAACACCTGCAACCCAAGTCTTTTGATCTTTGCCTTTACCCCAAAATGCCTGGGACTATAGGGGTGCTTGCCCTGGAATGGTGTGGTGGTGGGAGAAGGGAAGAAGGGATCCATGAGGGGGTCTCCATAGCCCGGTGCATACGATCTGTCTCTCTTTTGGAAGGTGATTCTAAGAGGGCAAAAAACTCATTCTCCTCTCCTCGCCCACTAAAATTCCACTCATGAAAATTAAGGCAACCTCTATTTTTCTCTAAGAGCAGAACAACACCACAGCAAGATCTTTAAATAATTTCATTAACTTGGACTCATAATTCTACTCATAGAAAGTATTCCAAGGATATCCATATATCTCTTGACCTTATAATTCCAGTTGTAGGAGTTCATCTTAAGGAAATACTGTAATCAGACATGCGCACAAAGATTTGACTTGGAAAATGTCAGTTTCACCTAAAGTAGTAAAATACCAGAAACAAATACATGTTCAAAAATAGAGGATTTCTTCATGTAAGTACATACATACAAAGGGTTGTGGAGAAGTATTTAATAAAATGGAAAGATGTTTACAGTATACAGTTAAGATGGGAAAAAAAAGGTTATAAAACAAGTACAGAAAATCTAATATTTGCAAAAATAAAACAACATGTAAAATATAATCTAATACTTGTAAAAATTATGCATAAACAAGAGCTGGAATGATATATAGCAAAATAGGTACAAGAGTTATTGTTGGGTAGTGAAATTACAGAGATTTTCTTCTTGATTATATCATCAACATTGTCAAAGATGACTGCATATTACTTTTGTAATTAAAATGATCAATAAAAGCTAATTTAAAATAATCTTATCTACAATATCCTAGAGAAATAAGAGCCATCGCACCAATAGATATATGCACACCCATGTTCATTGCAGCACTGTTCACAATTGCAAAAAGATGGAAACAACCTAGGTGCCCATCAACTGATGAATGGATGAACAAATTATAGTATATCCACACCATGGAATACGACGATAAAGAACAATGATGAAATGGTGCAACATAACAGGGAGGAAGCTGGAGGTCATTACGCTGAGTGAATTTAGTCAGTCACAGAAGGACAAATATTATATAAAGGATCACTATGATAAGAACTCAAGAAAAGGTTTAAACAGAAGAAAACATTCTTTGATGGTTATGAGGGTGGGGAAGGAGGGTGACAGTTATTTACTAACTAGATAGTAGATGAGAATTATGTAACGGGAAGGACAGCACACACTACAGGGAGAGTCAGCACAACTGGACTAAACCAAAGCTAAGAAGTTTCCTGAATACAGTCAGACACTTTGTGGGACAGAGTAGCAGGGATAGGGGTCTGGGAACCATGCTTTCAGGGAACATCTAGGTCAATTAGCATAACAAAGCTTATTAAGAAAATGTTCTTCATCCTACTTCAGTGAGTGGCGTCCGGGGTCTTAAAAGCTAGCAAGCAGCCATCTAAGATGCATCAATTGGTCCCAACCACGTGGAGTAAGGGAGAATGAAGAACACCAAAGACACAAGGAAAGTATTAGCTCAAGAGATAGAATGGGCCACATAAACCAGAGACTTCACCAGCCTGAGACCAGAAGAACTAGATGGTGCCCAGCTACCACCAATGACTGCCCTGACAGGGTAACACAACAGAGAGTCCAAGATGGAGCAGGAGAAAGTTGGGGTGCAGAACTCAAATTCTAGTAAGAAGACCAGACTTAATGATCTGACTGAGACTGGAGGAACCCTGGAAAGCAAGGCTCCTGGATTCCCTAACAGCCCAGAACTAAAACAGTTTCTGAGGCCAACTCTTCAGACAGGGATTGGACTGGACTGTAGGACATAAAGTGATACTTGTGAGGAGTGTGCCTCTTAGCTCAAGTAGATACAAGAGACTAAATGGGCAGCTTCTGTCTGGAGGTGAGATGGGAAGGCAGAGAGGGTTAGGAGCTGGTTGAATGGACATGAGGAATCGGGTGGAAAAGAGTGTGCTGTCACAGTATGGGGAGAGCAATTAGAGTCACATGACAATGTATGTATAATTTTTTTGTATGGGAAAAAATCAATAAAATAACCTTATTCATAAAGACATATATTGCAACATGATCTATGACAGAAAAAAGCAGAAAGCATGGGCAGTGCAAATGGTTTGTGCTCGTCTACTAACCTGAAGGTTGGCAGTTCGAACCCCCCCAGCAGTGCCATGGAAGAAAAGCCTGGCAATCCGCTTCTGTAAAGATTACAGCCAAGAAAACCTTATACAGACAGTTCTACGCTGTGACACGAGATCGCCATGAGTTGGAATTGACTCAATGGCAGTGGGTTTTGCTTTTTATCCACAAGGACCTATATTGCAGCATGATTTATGATAGGAAAAAGAAACAGAAAGAACATCTGTATAGAGAAATGATTAATAAATTTTATAATACACAGTATTAAATATTATAAAGTCAAGAAAGCAATTATAAAATCTATGTAGAAGTGTTAAAATATTTATGATATGTCAAGTGAAAAAATACCAGACACAAAATGGAAAGTGCACCCTGAGTCTAAATATGTAAAATGTCTACGCAATGAAGCTCTTCAATTTGGTGCGGTCAGATTATATGTAATTTTTTCCCCTTTTTTCAAAACTACCAACATAAGATACTTTACCTTTTCAATAATGAGAAAAACAATACTCGTAGGATGATATAGTGCTAAGCACTGTGCCTTATTTCTAAAACTACTGTAGCCACAGAGAGTTCTGGCAGCCCTTCTTTGGTCCTCACCTCATTCATCCACTGGGTGTGTATTATTGTTATTATTTATTGAGCACCTACCAAATGTTTGCTGTTGTTGTTAGGCATCGTTAAGTCGATTCCAACTTATAGTGACCCCGTGTACAACAGGACGAAACACTGCCCAGTCCTGCGCCATCCTCACAATTGTTGCTATGCTTGAGCCCATTGTTGCAGCCACTGTGTCAGTCCATCTCCTTGAAGGTCTTCCTCTCCTTCGCGGACCCTCTACTTTACCAAGCATGATGTTCTTCTCCAGGGATTGATCCCTCCCGATAACACGTCCAAAGTAGGTGAGACGTAGTCTCACCATCCTTGCTTCTAAGGAGCATTCTGGCTGTACTTCTTCCAAGCCACATTTGTTCATTCTTTTAGTAGTCCATGGTATATTCAATATTCTTCACCAACACCACTATTCAAAGGTGTCATTTCTTCTTTGGTCTTCCTTATTCATTGTCCAGCTTTCACATGCATATGAGGCGATTGAAAACACCACAGCTTGGGTCAGGCACACCTTAGTCTTCAGGGTGACATCTTTGCTTTTCCACACATTAAAGAGATCTTTTGCAGCAGATTTTCCCAGTGCAGCACGTCTTTTGATTTCTTGTCTGCTGCTTCCATGGGTGTTGGTTGTGGATCCAAGTAAAATGAAATCCTTGATAACTTCAGTCTTTTCTCCGTTTATCATGATGTTGCTTACTGGTCCAGTTGTGAGGATTTTTGTTTTCTTTATGTTGAGGTGTAATCCATACACAGTGCTGTGGTCTTTGATCTTCATCAGCAGGTGCTTCAAATCCTCTTCACTTTCAGCAAGCAAGGTTGTATTATCAGCGTAACGCAGGTTGTTAATGAGTCTTTCTCCAATCTCGATGCCTCGTTCTTCATAGAGTCCAGCTTCTCGGATTATTTGCTTAGCATACAGACTGAATAGGTATGGTGAAGGGATACAACCCTGACGCACACTTTTCCTCACTTTAAACCACGCAGTATCCCCTTGTTCTGTTGGAACAACTAACTGCCTCTCGGTCTATGTACAGGTTCCTCATGAGCACAATTAAGTGTTCTGGAATTCCCATTCTTTGCAATGCTATCCATAATTTGTTATGATCCACACAGTTGAATGCCTTTGCATAGTCAATAAAACACAGATAAACATCTTTCTGGCATTCTCTGCTTTCAGCCAGGATCCATCTGACATCAGCAATGATGTCATGGGTTCCACATCCTCTTCTGAATCCAGCTTGAATTTCTGGCAGTTCCCTGTCGATTTGCCGCTGCAGCCTCTTTTGAATGATCTTCAGCAAAATTTTGCTTGCGTGTGATATTAATGATATTGTTCGATAATCTCCACATTAGGTTGGATTATCTTTCTTGGGAATAGGCATAAATATGAATCTCTTCCAGTCCGTTGGCCAGGTAACTGTCTTCCAAATTTCTTGGCATAGACAACTGAGCACTTCCAGTGCTGCATCCATTTGTTGAAACATCTCGATTGATATTCCATTAATTCCTGGAGGCTTGCTGTTCTCCAGTGCCTTCAGTGCAGCTTGGACTTCTTTCAGTACCATTGATCCCTGATCATATGCTACCTCCTGAAATGGTTGAACGTTGACCAATTCTTTTTGGTATAGTGACTCTGTGTATTCCTTCCGTCTTCTTTTGATGCTTCCTGTGTTGTTTAATATTTTCCCCGTAGAATCATTCAGTATTGCAACTTGAGGCTTGAATTTTTTCTTCAGTTCTTTCAGCTTGAGAAATGCCAAGCGTGTTCTTCTCTTTTGGTTTTCTATCTCCAGGTCTTTGCACATGTCATTATAATACTTTACTTTGTCTTCTTAAGCCGCCCTTTGAAATCTCCCGTTCAGCTCTCTTACTTCATTATTTCTTCCTTTTACTTTAGCTACTGGACATTCAAGAGCAAGTTTCAGAGTGTCTTCTGACATCCATTTTGGTCTTTTCTTTCTTTTTAATGACCTATGTCTTTCTTCATTTATGATATGCTTGATGTCATTCCACAACTCGTCTGGTCTTCAGTCATTGGTGCTCAACTCGTCAAATCTATTCTTGAGATGGTCTCTAAATTCAGGTGGGATATACTCAGGGTCATACTTTGGCTCTAGAGGACGTATTCTAATTTTCTTCAGTCTCAACAGTAACTTGTATCTCGAGGACGTATTCTAATTTTCTTCAGTTTTAACAATAACTTGCATATGAGCAATTGGTGGTCTGTTCCACAGTCGGTCCCCGGTGTTGTTCTGACTGACGATATTGAGCTTTTTTGTCATCTCTTTCCACAGATATAGTCGATTTGATTCCTGTATATTCCATCTGGCGAGGTCTGGGTGTATAGTTGCCATTTATGTTGGTGAAAAAGGTATTTGCAACGAAGATATGTATGTATACTGTATGTGTACGTACCTCATTTTCAATCTTTACCATAACTCTGGAAGATAGGTAAATGACTTAGGATTTTGTTCATTCAAAGTAATAGAAAGCTAGTTTAGCTAATTGAAAGAGAAAAAAAAATTTTTTTTCAAATTTAAGGAAGCAGGGCTTTTTTACAGGCTCAGTGCAGCTGGCCTGAGTCGGTCACTGGAACCAGAGAGGCAAATGTACAAGATTCCTTCTCGGTTCCCACCCTCTCTTCCTCTCTTGGCCTTTGTCTCATCTGTATATCTACTTCACTCTTCCTCTCTGCAGAGCCAATTTTCTCCATTTCCCGTCCGCACGGTAACAGGTGGCTACCAACAGCTGTTGGCTTTACACTCAGTCTAGCCACACAGGAAAAGACTCAGGTGTAACTCTCTCTGGGTCCTAATTCCTAATTCATGAGGTAGGGACTGATTGTCCAGCATGGGTCCACCTGTTGCCCAGTTATCCGTGGGGAGTGAGACTGTGTCATGTTGTGCAAACATGGCTACCAGGATGTACCTAGATGAACAGGGAAAACGGGGCAGTTCTTAGACAAAGTGTGTGAGAGTGGATGGGTGGAGGTGTGTCAGACAGTTGAAAAGAAAAATCATATATGTCAGACATTGTTGTCATTAGGAGTCCCACAATTGTATCAGGCCATTATGATCCATAAGGTTTTCATTGGCTGATTTTCGGAAGTAGATCACCAGGCCTTTCTTCCTACTCAGTCTTAGTCTGGAGGTTCCACTGAAACTTGTTCAGTATCATAGCAACACACGAGCTTCCACTGACCAGAGGCGTGGTGGCTGTGCATGAGGTGCATTGGCTGGGAATCGAACCTCTTTCTCCTATATGGAAGGCGAGAATTCTACCATTGAACCACCACTGCTCCCTAGGTATTTATTATTATTCTTTCTACAGATGAGGACACTGAGGCTCAGAGAGGTTAGGTAACATGTTTAAGGTCATACAGCTTGAAAAGAACAGAGCTGGAATTCAGATCCAGGTCTGCTTCTCTCCAAAGTCCACTCTCCATCACACCACCATACACATACTGATAGATGTGCATTTGCAAGTCTAAGACTGTCCCAGACAGAGAAGACAGTACGTGCAAAGGTCTGGAGGCAAAAAGAACTGTGGATCTATGGAATGGAAAGGAAGAAGGTCAGTGTGGCTCTAACACAAAGAGGGAGGAAAGGGCATGGAGAAAGATGTGACCAGAGATGTGGACTGGGATCATATCCAGCAACAAAACCAAAAAAACCAAGCCTGTTGTCGTGGAGTTGATTCAAACTCATAGCAACCCTATAGGACAGAATAGAACTGCTCCATAGGGTTTCCAAGGAGTGACTGGTGCATTCGAACCCAAAATTTTGTTTAGCAGCCGAGCTCTTAAGCACTGCACCACCAGAGCTCCTATATCCAGCAACAAAGACCTGAGGACAGTGATACTCAGGGGAGAGCACGATAGACTAACAATGTATTTTAGAGGGACTTCTCCAGTTGCAGTGTGAAGAATAGACTGGAGGGGGTAGGGTGGCTGCAGGGGTTCAGGAGGAGATCCACCTAACCTAGGTGAGAAATGCGGGTAGCTGGGACCAGGGTAGGAATGAACTGAGGTGGCTGGATTTGAGAGAGAATTGGGAGGTGGGATGGATAGGACTTGGTGTTGAAAGATTGATTGATTGATTATGGAGTGGTGAGGAAGAAGGAATCATGAATGAGTCTTGTGTGCTTGCTTGGATGGTAGTAACATTCTCTAAACATCAGGGACGGGACAGGTTTGGGGTGACAGATGAGGAATTCTGTTTCGGACATGAAAAGTTTGAGATGTGTGGGAGATATCCAAGGAGCCATCCAGAAGGCAGCTCGGTTTTAAGGTCTGGAGCTCAAGAAGGAGGTGTGGGCTGGAGACACAGATTTGAAAGTCTTCAGTGATTGTTAAAACCACAGGTATAAGTTGACACAGAAAGTGTGTATAGAGGGAGAAGAAGAGTCCATGGACAGATGCTAGGAATGTCAGCATTTAAGGAAGAGGCTAAGAAGAGAAACCTGCGAAGAAGTCTGAGAAGGAACCCTCAGAGAGGTAGGAAAGCCCAGAGGCAGGAGTGGTCAGCAGAGTTAAATGTTGCTGAGAGGTCAAGTTAAATAAGGAAGGACTGAGAAGGGGCTACTGGATTTAGCAACCAGAAGGCCAGTGGTAACTCCAAGAGATCAGTTTCCATGGCAGAACCAGAAGGCAGTGGGCTGAGGAGAGAGTGGGAGGTGAGGAAGCAGAGACAGGGTGTAGTCGACTCTTCCAATAAATGTGACCACGAAGGGGAGGGGAGAGGGAGCAGGGTGGTTGGAGAGGGTGTGGAGTTGAGGGATTTTTGTTTGTGGTAAGCTTACATTCTGGCGAGAAGGACTGCTCGAGAAGGAAAAGTTGAGGATTCATTCAAGAGAGCAGAGGATCATTGAGAATGAGGAAGCTGCTAGGGGGAACCTGAAACGTCAGAGGTGGGAGGTGAGTGTATAGGTTGGGTATCAGAAGTTGAAGGCATCTCAGGGCTTCTATTTTCTCTGTGAAGTAAGAGGCAACATCAGTCTCTTAGAATGAGGGAGGGAGATTTTGGTTGTGGGGGAAGAGTAGAATGTTTGAAAGAGGTGTTCAAGAACCTGAACATCAAAGCCTTCTAGTTTAGGTAGCCATGCTAAATCTGTTTTTGTGTTTTTACCTCAATACCATGGGGTCAGATTCTCAAATCTACATCTGAAATACAACAAAAGCACAAATCTGGGAGAATTGTGGAAAGACCAGTTTGAATGAGAGAATATTGGTTAAAGAAAGAAGAAAAAAAATAATTCATTCATTTCAGGTACAGACAGCAACACAAAATATTACCTAACCTAGTGGCTAGGAAAAGAATCATTTGTAATTAGCATAGAAATTGTTTGGAATATAAATTAGTGTTTCTGAAGTACTTGACTATGCTTAAAAACAGTACTTCAGTATTTTAAGAATTCCCATTGTAGGGTGAAACCATTTTATATCTATTTTAAGACCTTGTTAAGTCTGCTTAAATGTTTAAAAAAATTTTTTTTTTCTGGAAAAGATACCAGTTACATCAGAAAACAGTTTCTGGCAGAGGTAAGATTGTGCAACTGCGCTGCACAGGCGCCTTCCAAAGGCCACTTCCAGGGAGCAGACCCGATTGCCTGAGATTGTTACTAAGGAAACAGCGGGTATGAATATAAATTTAATTTCACAAAAGAACTAACTAAAGTATTGATCGAAAGGGTGCAGCCAGTGATACTGGATGAGAAGCCTTTTTCTAATCAAAATAAAATTAAAAAATATGTGTATATATATATATATAGACAGACAGATAGATAGAAATGGATATCTCACAGATGTTCACCTTGCCCTGCAAATCTTTCCTTTTTATTAGCTGCTGCAAGATGAGAAGGCTTTTTCTAACTGAAATTAAAATAAATCTATGCGCTATATATATATATATATATATATATATGAAAGTTGGTTCTGACTCATGGCAACCCCAGGTGTTTCAGAGCAGAACTATGCTCCATAGGGTTTTCAATGGCTGTGATCTTTCGGAAGTAGATTACCAGGCCTTTCTTCTGAGGCGCCTCTGGGTGGGTTTGAACCACCAACCTTTTGGCTAGTAGTCAAGGACTTAACAGTTTGTGCCATATATATATATATATCTCACAGGCTTTCACCTTGCTCTGAAAATCTCTCCATTTTAGCTACTGCCCAGATGAGGAGGCCAGAGAGATTAGAGAGCCAGGGGCTGAGGAGAGGTTCTTCCTTTTTCTCCTCTCTCACTTGAGAGAGAAGCAAAGCAAGAGGTCTTGACACCAAGTCAGACTGTCGTTCTGCAGAACTGAAGCCCTGAAAACCACTGGCAAGGATGCACTGGTACTGTATTATTTACTGAACACAAATTCTGGCCAGGCCCTTTCCCCACCATGATCACTATTCCCCACAACAACCTTAGGAAGCAGTATTATCGCCATTTAGAGAATGGAGACTGAGTCCCTGGAAGTTCTGTTTTAGGGCCAGGATCACAAGCTTGTCATGAGTGACTGAGCTAGGACTCAAAACTCTGAGGTCACTGGTTCTTTTTTTCCTTCTTTCTTTTGACCTCAGGTTAATTGAGTGGTAGCACATTATCATCACTGGCCTCTGCAAGGTATGTAGCTGAAGAATGAACTGATGTAGTAATATCCATGTATCTTTTTGTCTTACAGTTTGTGCTTTAAGGGTCTTGTTTAAGTTTTTGCCCACACCTAGGTCACAAGGATGTTCTCTTACATTTTATTTTATTATCCTTATAGTTGTCTTTCACATTTAGGTCCTTAATTCCGTTTGGAGCCCATCTCTCTGTGTGTTATACGGTAGGGACCCGCTGCATTTGTCCTCCAAACAGTGATCAGTCTTCCCAACACTATCCAAATGATCTAGCCTTTCTTCACTAAATATCTTAGCAACTTTATTGAGATATAATTCACACTATATACAAAAATTAACTCAAAATGGATCAATGATGTAAATATAAGAGGCAAAACCATAAAACTCTTAGAAGAAAACATAGACCTTATATTTGGCAATGGATTCTTAGATACAACACCAAAGGCAAAATCAACAAAAGGAAAAAAAAAGAGAGATATAATTCACATACCATGTAATTCACCCATTTAATGTGTATAATTCACAGAGTTGAGCAACAATCACCACGATCAGTTTTAGAGCATTTTCATCATCCTTCCCTTCCAAAAAACCCCACACCCTTTAGCCATCACCTTCACTAATTTTTCTTGCCACCTTTATCGCATATCAGTTCCCAGGTGTACGTGGATCTGTTTCTAAACTCTCTATTCCATTCCACTTGTCTACTTGCCCATTTGTCTGGTGTCATTCTGCTTCTATTACTGTGGCTTGTCTTATGTCTTATTATCTGCTAGGGCGAGTCTCCCCTCCTCGTACTTCAAAATTCACTTGGCAAAATTCATACATCCTTTGACCCCGGAATTCCACATTTTAGGACGCATCCTACAGAGGTACTTGAATAAGGGGAAATGACACAGACACAAGTTTATTCACTGTAGCATTGTTTGTAATCATCAAAAATTGGAAATGACCAAAACTTTCAAAAATAGGAAACTGAATAAATTAATTATGGTACAACCATACAGTGATAAAGAAGATTGTGAAGGCTCTTGATGTACTGGTCTGGAAAGATCTCCAAGATATATTATTAAGTGAAAAAAATAAAATGCAGAGTCATGTATATAATGTGCTTAGTTTTGCTTAAAAGGGAGGACAAGGATCCATATTCAAATTCACTTTGTTTACATACAAAGAAACTGAAGGGACAGATGCATAAGGAACTAAGACCAGTGGTTTCTTTGGGGGCAGGGAATTTGGCTAGATGGGAGAAAAGGACTGAGAGAGACATCACTGTCAGCCTTTTGACACTCGTTTTTGAACCATATGAATGTATAGCCTATTCAAAAAGTAACGTAAAATTTTAAGGAAAAACTGGCTTAGCTGTTCATGAATTTACATTCTTTCATATAAAATTTAGAATAAATTTGTTAAACTACTAAAAGAAAAAATTGAGCTGGAATTTTGATTAGGATAAAACCCTTTGCTCTTCACTACCCTGGTCTCTGTATGGGATGTCAAAAAGCGAAGACCTGAAGCTGGGATAAGGCCCCAGTGAGGTGGTAACCCAGACTGGAAATGGTTAAGAATTCAGGAGAAAGTCTGTGTCTAAACACTGGTCATTTAGAACCATCTATTTCACTCCTTTATGTTTACCTAACTATTTTATTAAGGAATTACATCTTTCAGGAAGAGGGAAAGAAGATTATTGAATATAACATCTTCAAAAACTCTTCTCTCCGTGGGCGAGGTCCGCTTGAAGCACAGTGGTATGCAAAGCCTCATCGCCCACCTGGTGGCAGGTTATCTTAACTGCAGGTAGAGCACTTGAAAAACTGCCTTTGTCGAGCTGAGTTTACAGATCCACACCCAGGAAGGGCAGAAGGGCATGTCTCGCAAACTTGCTTTATTTGTTTTTCTACACATCAGTCCAGCTTCTCATCCTGAAGGACATAGATCGTCCTGAGGATCATGGATTCCAAACTAGTAGCGTCAAAATTAATGAGGTTTTCCAGTAATGAGCCTGAGATCAAAATTATGAAAAATCCACTAATTGTGCTATCCAGCCACCTAACCATGGCTTGGATCCAGGCCTTCTGGGCAGAGGGAGGAGGAGAGAAGAGGAAAGGTCGAAGATGTAACCTGTCTTTCCTTCCTGCTGCCACTGCCCTTTTCCCTGGGCTTGGGGACCTCACAGCACCCACTGCTTCCTGCCTCCGAGCTTCTACCCCACCCAGGCCAAGTGTAGGTCTTAAGGCTAAATTCCTGGAAACTATAAAATAGGACCCACAGTGGAGACGTTTTCTCCCCAGTTCTGGGAGGCAGTGAGGGGGCAGCCGGTGCTGGAAGAAGGAAGAGGCAAAAAAGGCAGACAAAGTGCCCATTATACCCAAGCCTGTCAATTTCCTTTTTTCATCTCTTTATCAGTGTTTGTGACTGAGCTTCTTATCAACAGGAAACGCTTGCCTAGGGGGCAGAGGCGTATCTATGGAAAATAGCGCCTACAGCAAGCACTGAAATTGTGCCTCTGCAGAGGTTAGGTGAGGGTGACAAGCACCCAGGGGTAGTCTCTAAGTTGCGCCCACCCCCAATTCAAGTGCCCAGGGCAATCTCTAAATTGTGCCCCTCCCCCAGTTTCAAGATGAATAGATGTTGATAGTGGCCACGAGTCAGCAGAAATGCTTTAACCCCTCTTGTCCAGCTGCCTCAGTCAAAACGCCTTTCATATTTGTGGCGCCTGGGGTTGTCATTCCGCACCTCATCTTGCGCTCCCTTGAACTTGTTCCCCGGGGGCAAGTGTCTCCTTTTACCCCACCCCCACCCCCGCTTCACAACACCTCTGTGCCCCTGTCCAAACCTCTGACACCCATCTTGTAGATAACTTTACCATAATATCAGCCCAAAAATACAAGTCAAGCTTGTTAGTTAATCTTTTACTTAACACATTATGTCACTACAAGAAAATTACAACTGCACCTTCCTTGCTTTCACTGGTGAAAACTGGTCTATGATGTGCTCAAAGTCTTTTTTTTTTTTTTTTCAGTTTCTTCTCTTTCTACACTCAGCAGAGCAAGATCACACAGTCTGCCTTGACCCATGGAGGCTCTCAAATATGAAAGTATTGGTTTTAACTTGCTGAATGCTCTCACGAGTGGCGATGGAAACCGTGATGGTTAATAGGAACTACTCAGTGGCGCCCCTCTTCAAGTGGTACCCAGGGCACGTGCCATCCTGCCATACTTTAGATATACCTCTGCTAAGGGGATGAGGCAGGGCCGGGGGGACTGGACACTGGGGACTGGGAATTCTGGGTAATGCATTGCTGCTGGTCAGCCTGACTGAGTGGCCTCCCAATTCCTAGGACCTAGTAAGGCTCCCAGGCACCTTGCCTTGGCATCTGGGTAAATTCTTGGATCTGCACGGGGAGACAGCACACCAGACAGCCCCCGAAGCCAGAGGGTCTGTAGAAGGGAGCCCTGGGTGGGGCTCCAGCTCTGGTCCTCTGTGACCAAGGACAGGTCACCAAACACCTCAAGCTGTAAAATGAGGAGAATTATCCTTGCCCCTAAATACCTCCAAATGCCCCTCCTTTCTAGGTGAGGAAATTGAGACCAAGTGGGGTCAAGTGCAAGGTCAGGATCACAGACAACTGAATGACAGAGTCATCCCAGCTGGCCCTTCTAGTGTGTTTACCTCTGAGCCCTCAGACGATGGTGCCTGTGCCGCCCACCCAGACCCGATACTGCTGTTGGGACAATTAGGTGCATGGCACAGACTTCTAGATGAAGGGGAGGGTGACTCTAGCACTGATCGACCTCCTCCTATGTGCCAGGTGCCCTAAAACATTGACCCTCAGAGCAGGGTCCTGGTCTCCCAAGTGGGGCTCCCAAGAGAGGGACGGACTGAGGGCCACAAATCACAGGAAGCCAAGATTGAGTCTTAGTGCAGAAAATAAATGCCCACAGAGATATCTGGGGCAAGCAAGGCTTTGCAAGTGACTGAAGGGAACAGGCTTATCTAGACATCTTTCTTCAAACTTGGAGAAGACTGAATAGAGAGTGCAAGAACTGGCTGTTCTCCTGGTACAAGAAGATGGGCTACCTGGCATCCCGTTCTTCACCCTCTGCGCATCAGCTGCCCTTGAGCAACCGACTGCTTTTGGTAACTGGTGGTGGTGGAGGTGGTAATAAGGGAAATTTCCATGTGCCTCTTGCTCTGCCCCAGTATCTCCCTGGACAACCCCACTCCCCGCACCTCACCATTTGCTTCTGCAGTCCGGGATCTAGGTCAGTAAGAGTGGGTGGGTGAGAAAGAACAGAAGAAATTCATCCAGACATGACACCCCCTAGGGCAGCAGTGACAACACTTTAACCTGAAAACTGCCTGAAAATAGACTGTGTGTCTATTACATTATGCAAATCATATGCAAAGTCAAGAAGCCCTCTGTCTCTATTTCTAGCAAACTGGATGTGGCCCTGGTAGAAGCAGCTAGTTCCAAGAGTCGCCCACCCAGAGTGACGATTTCATAGTTAGCATCAGTCCCAGCTCTGGAGATTGGACTCAGGACCTGCACCCCCCCACTCCACCCCCAGGGCCAGGTCTTTTAGAAATGAAGGCTTTGCTATCTCTTAGGCTGTAAATCTTTTTTTTTTTTTTTTTTTTTGTTCATATGACATACTTTATTTCCAATCTACAACCATTAAAAACCCTTTGTAAGTTTACACTGTACAGTTACTCTCATGTCTGAAATAAGACACGGTGGGCAGGGAGTGCTGGTGGATTGGGCTGTGGTCATCCTCGCAGCCAATCCATCCAGGGAAGGAGCGTTTTGAAGAAAGGAGTGGGGAAGACTGAACAATAGACAGGAGAGAAGAACAGTTTGGCCCAGGGATGCTCTTGGTCCTTTCCCTCCCGAGGCCCTTTCCCTGGGGTCCACCAGGGCCCACGACTGCAGGACCATCACCAGGAAGCCAGGCCAAGCAGGAAGGGGGCTTCACAGTATTGGCAGGGGCTGGGCAAAGGGATCAGGTAGAGGAGGGACAGCTTCTGGCTCTCTTGCCCAGCCACTGGGGGTTGGAGCTGTTTTTTGGCACTGTCTACAAGGTCTCCCTGGGGGTGGGAGGAGGAGGAGCTGGAGATTCTTCCCTTGAGAAATTAGGTTTCTTTCTGTTTGGAGGGAGGCCATTGGACTCATTGTGAAGTTCCCAAGGGACAAACTGACAGGATTTTTGCCTCCTGCTCCCCAGGACTCCCACCCTTGCCTGGCTGGCACAACCCCACAGAGCCTTATATAAAATCCAGAGAAGTGGGAGAGGTGAGCAAGGATGGAGCCAAGCCTGGGGCAAGGAAAGGAAAAATTGGTTCCTTCTCCCTGCCCTCCAGCTTCCAAGAAGAGACCACTGGTTGAAGGATTCCCAATCTCTCAGGAGTCCAGACGAGGTTGGTGTTTCTACCTGCTCTTGGCCTAGGTCAATCCCAGCCCCTTCCTAGGCTGCACTAACTGATAACCTAGATCAGCAGTTGGCAAACTCCAGTATCAGAATTACTGGAGTGCTGTTGAAATCCAGATGCTGGGCTCTGCCCCAGAGGCTCCCATTCAGTAGGTCTGGGGTGGGGCCGATAATTTGCATTTCTAACAGTTCCCAGGTGATACTGATGCTGCTGGTCCAGGACCATGCTTTGTGAACCACTGGCTAGAATGATGCTTCCGATCACTTCATCCTCAGCAACTTGACACCCTTGGACAGTACTAGGGACCTGGGACATGGCTGGCAAGGCTCAACCTTGGAGGCACCGAAATATCTGGGAAGATGCTGGGGATGGTCGTGTAGTGAGCCACCTGTGTGGAGAAGTAAACTAAGGCACAGAGATCTGTGGTAGAGCTGATAGAGGAGCCAGGATACCAGGGCCCGGCAGAAAGGGGATGGTGCTGCAAGACCCCCAAAACGCAAAGGGTGCCCAGAGGGATCATCCTGGTGCTTGTCACAGAATCCTAGAATTGGGCGGGCCAGGCTCAGAGAAGTTAAGAAATCTGATGGGCTGTAAATCTTGATGCAAGTAAAGGTATGGAGGAAGCAGAGCATTCTCCTTGAAGGCTGATTGGGGTGAGACTAAAGGAGAATGGTGCCTGAGAGAGTAGAGAGAATTGTCCTTGAGGACCTGGGTACTATGAGGCCTTGGTGGGGGAAGGGGTGGTCCCAGCATCAGGACTCATGCTCCAGGGACCACCTTTACCCCACTTCAGCTTGTTATAGACACCCATTACCCTCCTGAGAGGGCCACCCAAACGATCCTGTCCCTCTTTGTACGGGTAAGGAAACTGAAGCCTGACATCCCCCAGGGAATCAGGGCAAAACTGGAAAGATGCAAAAAGGGCAGTGGGTTTTCTCCTTTCAAAAGCTCAGATGAGGTGCTGCACAGAAGCAGGGGGTTGGACATGGTGGCCTCCCAAGGGCTCTTCTAGCCTTGGACGGCAATGAGCCAATTCTTCCCCAGAGCCCAGCCAGGGTTCATGTAGCTGTTTATTCTGCAATTTTCCTGCTGCTCTTCTCCCTATTCCCAACTACAGTGTGGACATCAGGGTGGGGATGTAAGGACCAGGATCTGGCAGGTGCAGGGGGAGGGGAAAGGCTGCCTTTGGGGGATGTTAGGAACACTATTGTTTCCCCAAAGCTGATCTAAGAAGCCTGGTGCTGGAGTCCTCTGGGAAGGCACTGTCCGTTGTGGGGACTCTGTGAACCCAGGCACTGGAAGAATGTAGGAAACTCCAGGGATGAGGCTGATTTCCGGGCTCTGGGGAATAGGTGAGGTCCTCCTTGGTAAAAACGAATTGAGGTTCTCTCCCTGGGGCTCCCTAAAACCAAATTTGTTGCCAGTGAGTGACTTCCAACTCATGGTGACCCCATGTGTTAAAGTGTAGAACTGCTCCATAGGGTTTTTTTGGTTGTAATCTTTAGGGAAGCAGACCGCCAGATCTTTTTTCTATGGTGCCACTAAAAAACCCACTGCCGTCTAGTCCATTTCTACTCATAGCGACCCTATAGGACAGGGCAGAACTGCCCCATAGGGTTTCCAAGGCTATAATCTTTACAGAAGCAGACTGCCACGTCTTTCTCCCGAGGAACACTGACGGGTTCATGAGTTCAATTCGCCAACATTTTGGTTAGCAGCTGAGAGCTTTAACCCCTGCGTCACCAAGGCTTCTTATGGCACCACTGGGTGGGTTCAAACCACTAACTTTAATAGTCCAGAGCAAACCGTTTGCACCACCCAAGGACCTTCAGTACTCCCTAAAAGGGTCTCTAATACAAAGGCATAGATTTTCTAGACTGAGGAAGTCACAGGACAAGGTCCCTTCTTGCTTCTTTCAGTAGCTGCCTTCCGCCTCCTCCATAGCAAGTTTTTCCTCCGCCTCCCCCCACCCCCGCCCATTTCCCGGGACGAGGGATGAGAGAGGGGGATAGGGTGTTTTCTGAGCCTAGGATGCCAAGGATGTAGTTCTCGGGGTGAACTCCTTCCCATTCTGGACAGGGACTGACTCCAGGCAAACTGGTGACCCCATTTGAGGAGGGAGTTGAGGACAGAGAATTGAGGTGGGCGGATCCGAGCTGCCTCTGGGTAAGGACACAGGGGTAGTTCTTGGGGCACAGTCCCTTCAAAACAGAGGCTCAGTGAGCGCACGCACGTCTGCGCACCGGGACAGCGGGCGGAGATCCCCAGCCAGCGGGGAAAATCTTGTGGGTCCCTGAAGTGGCGAAGGAGGCGGCCGCCGGGCAGCCCTTCGGCCAGCAGAGGGCGATGTGGCAGGCGCGGCGATCAGGCTGCTTCCAATTCAGGATCAGAACTTAGATTTGGGCCCGTGCGAGGGCCTAAGCTGGGCGGTGCGGGAACTGTTGACATTCGGAGTGCATGAAACCCGGAACCCTCTCGTTTCCCATTCCCTCAGAGCCCCTCTGCACCACTGCGAGCGTCCGTTGCAGAGACATTGGCCTGGAAAGACGGGCAGGAGCTCAGAATTCAACCATCGTTTACTGAGAACGTTATTATGTGCCGGGCACATGCTAAGTGCTTCCACAAACAGTACCCTCCTCCAACACTCGGACAGAAGCAAAATGCAGACCCATGCTCACCAATACTTCCTCCTCTCTGGTCGTTGGCTGTTCCCCCTTGTCTCAACCCTCCCCTTGTTCACTCCATCTTCTACCTCAAACCTTCTCTTAAGAACTTTCCAGCCTTATGAGAGTCTCGGTTTCCAACTGTGGGGTCTCAGACGAAGTTTGCCCCAAGACCCAGTAGAGATTAAAATCCTTCGGGGTGGGGGGCACCGATTCCTGGATTGGGTGCGTTCCATTGCCCAGAGAACATGAAACTCGCGGGAAGCAAGCCTGCCCTGGTGCTCTGAGAACAGGGCTGGCCCATTTTACTTTCTGTTTTTACCAGTTTCACTTCCTTGTTCTCCTCACTTCCTGGTTCTCCTCCCAGACTCGCACAATGCTGGGAGACAGGCCTTGGAAAGTGCCACAGGGATGGTGGAAGAAACACACAAGAAAACGCCTGGGGAGGTTGTGCAGGTCATTTACAGCAGGAGAGAAGGAGGGGTGTGTTTTCTTCATTGGCTGAAACAGAACTAAGGGACCCTCTCCACCCTGCCCTGAGGACAGCTGTCCTTGTCCCTAGCCTGAGCCCCCCTCTGACCTCCTTCAGGCTCTACCTCCAACTCACCCCCCTACCGCCCATCTGCCCACCTAGGGATCAGGGTACCCTCACTGGTGCATGGCCAAACGTTTAATTTTTCAGTGTTCAGAGTCACCGAGTTCTCCTGAGACACATACTCTCTGGGGCTGGCCAAGGGTGTGGACCTGGGCCAGGGGCCAGTGGGGAGCAGGAACGTGGCTGCTAGAGGCTTCTTGGCTGGAGCTGAGCCTGGCAGACCCTAGAGGAAGCTGCCCCTCAGTCCTGGGGCTGTGAAGGTTAAGCCACAGAAGGGGAGGGGGAAGCTGGCTTGTTGGTCAGAAGGCTGTCTGAGCCCAAGTGTGGTCACTGGCATGGGCTAAAGCAAGAATTGGAGCTTGCAGAATTAGACTAGGAGGTGTTTCAGACACTCCTGGACTCAGATAAAGTTATTTTCAAATCCATATCTTGAGGCAAATTGTCAGGGGCTGGGGCATAAGGGGGTGGGTGGGATTGATGAACTTAGCTCTGATACAGGCTGAAATAAAAAAAAAAAAAAATTAGAGCTGAAAGAACCTCAAAGGACATCATGATGAAGAAACAAAAGTCCTGAGATAGCGAAGGCCCTACTCTTGTCGCACAGAGCAAGCAGCCAGGACCAGAATCTTGGTCTCCTCACTCCCAGCTGAGCCTTTCCTTGGCCATGCTTGGTCTGGAAGTCCTCTCAGTTTTTTGAAAGCCCTGGGCCTTACGTTATCTGACTGGCCACCTCTCCACTGGCCTATGACCCTGCCACACCCTCAGCAGAATCTCTTGGGTTTTAATGACCTAATAAATCTGCTAGAATGGGGGAAGAGGGTCCAAGGGTAGGCCCCAGCTCTCCCAGGCAGCTGGCATTCAGCTAGCTGGGATCTCACAGGGGAGAACAGAAGGCCCAGGGCATCGTGGGGCTGAAAGACAAAGTCACGGAGAGAAACTGATGGGCCCTGGGTATGTGGGATTGTGCCAGAGGCTGAGGCCTGGCAGGTCTGGGTGTCTGCTGAAGGCTGGACAGGGCCCTGTGTCACCCTGGCAGCTCAGGTGGGGCAGTGGAGTTGACCAAGGGCAGGGGGTAAAGTGCAGGCCCAGGACTGGGATTCCCTGGCTCGGCCACCCTGGCTCTGGGGCCTCTTTTGCATCCTGTCCTGGGGATGGTAGGGGGTGCGCCCTGCTGGCATGGGGGCTGGGAAGAAGCCAGGCGTCAGGGAGCCTGCTGCTTTGAGCAGGCCAGACGGCGGGGGATTGAGTTTCAGTCCAGCTGTATTTTTGGCTGGATGGGCTGGGGGCCGAGCAGGCAGGCAGGGCAGGCGCAGCTGCCCCATGGGGGTCACCCCCTCCCCAGCACAAACATCACGCTACCTCTACCCAACACAGGCCACTGTCACCCCTCCCTGCAGGCAGAGGGGAGTCAGGTGCTGGGCTAGTGAATCACTTTGGGCTCCTCCAGGGGGCTGTTGCTGAGCTTCTGTAGGGTCTTCTTGATCCGTAGCGCAGTGAGGCGGGCTGAGGGGTTGGGGTACCAGCACTCCCGCATCATCTGAGCCAGGCCTGAGAGGACCTAGGGGTTGAAAGAGACAGAAGAGAGGAAGCAGCGGACGTGGAAAGGTGAAGGTGAGGAGGATGGCCCAGTGACGGGGAGACATAAGCAAGAAAGAAAGGACGAGAAGAGGGAGATGAGGGTGTTGAAAAGGAGGGCGAGAGGAAGGAGGGAGAATGGAGGGAAGCAGGCAAGAATGAGAAGAGATGGATAAAAAATGGGGGAAGGAAGAGAGTAGGGTGAGAAGGGAGATGGAGAAAGGCAGGAGGGACGGAAAGAGAGATATAGTTCGGATCTTCAGGAGCACCCAGGGCCCCCTTTGTGAGCGCTGTCTTTGGAACATCTTATCGTCACCCCCCACCTCTGCCAAGATCCATGGGAAAGGGGAGATCTGCAAGCTGTGGGGATCCCACATCCCCATCTGCCGCTGGAGACCCTAGTGCAGATAGCAGTTTCTGGACCCAGCCCCTCCACCAAAACAACAATGGCTGGGCCCAGGGGACTATGGGGAAGGATGAGGGGTAGTCACTGCCTCAAAAATGCAGGTATCCAGGAAGAACCCCATCCCAGGAAGCTCAGGGGCCCCAGACTGAGCCTGTCCTACCTGTGCCTTAGAACTTGAGTGGTTCCTGAAAGTGTCTGCGTATGTGAATATACCCTGTTGCCTTGAAGTCGATTCTGACTCACAGTAACCCTACAGGACAGAGTAGAACTGCCCCACAGAGTTTTCAAGGAGTGGCTGGTGGATTCAAACTGCTGACCTTTTGGTTAGAAGCCGTAGCTTCTAGCAGCCATAGCTCTTAACCACCGTGCCACCAGGGCTCCCAGGTGTGTGTATAGGAATGCATATATGTGGATTTTTGTGGATATGTGTATAAATGTACGTGTCTATACATATTTGTATATACATCCAGAGATATATTCATTCATGAAATAATGAATTATTAAGCACCTATTGTGTGCCAGGCATTGTGATAGGTACTTGGGATACTATAAAGGTGAGTAAAAGAGACAAGCTCTCTTTCCTCATGGGGCTAATGATCTGGCATACTGTGCGTGCGTATATGTCTGTGAGTGTATATTTATGCAGAAGCATGTACATGCTGGTATGTGTGATATACATATATATGCATATGTGTTTTCATAGAAGTATGTGGAGTGTTTGGAGAAAAAACAAAAGCAAATCACCACCACAACAAAAAACTCCATAGCAGGAAATACAGCAAAGTGAAGGGTTCTGAAAATCCCAGAATAAGCAGAGGGTTTCCTGGGGGTTCATGGGCCAGGGATGCCTATGAGAAAGCGGAGAGAGTGCCCAGGGGTGTATTGTCCACCAGGACACCTGGAATCTATCCAAGGTAAAGCAGAGGCCTCAGACTCAAGTACCTGGGCCCAGAAATTCCAGCTGTGAGCTACCACCCCACACCATCCCAGCCCCAGCTGAGGCCTCACCGGGTCTGCAGCAAGCCGGTTGGGGATGGTGGGGGTCTGCTGGTCAATACACACCACCTTCTTCATGTCCTCAAAGCTGGGGTCATTGGGCACTGCATCATAGAAGGGCGGTTTGTAGTCTTCCACGATGCCTGGGGATGGAGTGGGGACAGGACATATACTCAGGACGCCAGAAAGGCCCAATGCCACCCAGAAGACAGTCTCTTTTCCCTTTGTCCCAGGGACCAGGAAACCAGTTGCCTGCCCATGAGCCTTGGGAACCCTGTGCTTACGGCAAGCAGTCCTGACAGGGACACTATAACATAATGAATAACTGTGTTTATAAATTATAATTACTGCCATTTGTAGTTACCATGTGCCAGCCATGGTGCTAAACACATTACATGCATTACCCTGTTAGTCTTCACAATAACCCTATGAGATGAGTACTATTATTATGTCTATTTTACAGAAGAAGAAACTGACACTCAGACAAGTTAAACAATTTGCCTAAGGATATACAGTTAGTGATGCTAAAATCGAGACTTAAACCTATCTCATTTGACTCCTAAGCCACATATTGCTCCAGTCTTTCCACAGCTGCCTCCTACCCAGGGGCTGGGTACTGCTCCCAGATGTTCAAGAATAATGATACCTCATGTTTACTGAGCACTTACTACACTTACTACAGGCCAGGCACTGTCCTAAGTGCTTTGCATTAAATCCTCACAACAATCTCACAGCCTATGAGGTAAATAATACTATCAGTGCAACTTAAAAGCAAACAAATCAAGGCCAGAGACATTAAAAAACTTGTCTAAGATCACACAGGTAGTAAATGACAGAGCTGGAATTTAAGCCCAGAAAGTCTATGGCAAAGCCCACGCTCCTGACCTCCAAGCTATACTTAAGGAAAGATGGTTGATTGCTTGGGGAGGATGTGGAACAAGGAGAAGAAAGAGGAGAAGGCGCCTCCCCTAAAAGAGATTTTTACGTACGTCCAAATGACAGGGCTGACACAGGCCTCCTCTGATTCCCTCAGCCAGCAGTACCCCTCTCCCCATGTTCTCCCAAGTACACAGTCCTTAGTAGAAGCTTTCTGAAAATGATTCCAGGGGAGCTGCAGACAGCTCGGGTGGAAGAGGCCAGACCCCTAGGACACGCCCAGTGCCCCATCGTGCTTCCCAGCCTGAGGCTAGGGGCAGTAGGCTGCAACCTCTGTAGAGCCTGCGCCAGCTGTTCTCACCATGGCGGGCTTCCAGCCGGCCCCTGTGCTGCTACCGCCCTAATCAGTGCTGCACAGAGGCCTGAGCGTGTCTAATGAGCCTTTAATCAGTGCCGGGGTTGACACCAGATTACAGTGTTTATAATGCGCCATGAATCTGTGTGGGGCTGACAGAGCTTCCCCCTCCACCCCAGGAGCCTGCAGTCAGCCTCTCCCTCAGCCCAGGCTGGTCCAGCCTTCCTTTCCCGCCTGTGGCCTGGTCCAAGGGACCTTGGCTTCTTCCAGGTGCCCCTTTCCTCTGACGCCCGCTGCCCCAGAGCAGACTCTGGGGGCTCATGCTTGAAGGGGCAGGGATCTGAGCCCCTTGTGAGTCTCCCGGAAGGACTGGTTATGCCTCTGCCTCCGCTGTCAGTCAAAGACCACCTTGAGGGCAAATGCAGCCCAGCGTGGGCTGACTCCTGGTAGATGCTCAGAAAAAGTGGGTAAGAATGAATGTCCTGAAGGGGCCCCCACTGAGCAGGGCTCCAGTCATATCCTGATGATTGTCCCCAACCTCTCAGGATTCCTGGCAGCCCCTTACCATGGACAGTCTCCACAAAGGCTGACAATCCTACCCCCCAGTCCAGATTACCGCCCATCACCCATCCACTCCAGGGCTGAGAAGGCACTGACCACAGACACCCTGCACAGGGCTGACCTCTGAATAGCCCCTCCAAATCTGAGTTTCCTGTGACAGTAATGATGAGGCAGCAATAAGCAGGCAGTGCAGGCAATAGTGTATCCCCCATTTTTGTGGATAAGGAAACCAAGGACCAGAGAGGTTTTAGAGTTTCAGACTGGTTTTAGACCCCAGTACTGCCTCTAGGCAGCTATAATTCTGTGCCTCAGTCTTCTCATCTGTAAAACAGGGATAATACTGGGTCAAGCACTCACTCTGTAATAACAACAATTGCCATTAACACTTAATGTTTTAAATACTTGGTGTTATGGATTGAATGGTGTCCCCTCCCAAAAAAAATGTGTTATAAATCCTAACCCCTATACTTGTGGACATAATCCCGTTTGGGAATAGAGTTTTTGTTATGTTAATGAGGCCACATCAGTGTAAGGTGTGTTTTAAAGCAATCACTTTTGAGATATAAAAGAGCAGATTAGGCAGAGAAGAAAGCAAGCAGATGGAGGAAGACAGATGCCATGCAACATGAATATCCCCAAGGAACTGAGGAACGAAAGCTGAAGAGACAAGGACCTTCCCCTAGAGCCGACAGAAGGAAAAAGCCTTCTCATAGACCCAGTGCCCTGAATTCGGACTTCTAGCCTCCTAAACTGTGAGAAAATAAATCTCTGTTCGTTAAAGCCACCTACTTCTGGTATTTCTGATATAGCAGCACTAAGAAACTAAAACACTTGGATTATTTCCCAACAGCTAGAAGATATTTTTATTCTCATTTTACAAATAAGGAAACCGAGGCACAGAGAGAGTAAGTAATTTGCCCACAGTCAGTGGCAAAATCAGGAATTGAACCCAGGTGGTCTGACTCTAAGCACATGCTCTTAACCAATAAGCAATACCATCTTCCACCAACTCATGAGAATTAAATAAGATAATACATGTAGAGTATATAGCATGGCATCTGGTACATATTTAAACTTAATAAATGTTAGCTGCTATTAATATTTCTGTTATTATCACTTACCCAAGATTTCACAGCCAGAATCACAGACTCACAGACTCAGATGAACCTTAAAAGGTCACTCAGCTAAATCAGCTGGTGTGTGGCAAGTGGAGAAATGCCAGGAGGTTTGGCCATAAGCCCCTCAGGCCACAGGCACGAGCCATGGCAGGAAGCCCCATGTCCTGCCTGCCTGCCAGCCCACCTGCCCCATCCCCCTTCCTCCACCTTGTGCAGAGTGGGCCTCACCGTTGACAATGGTCCGTCGGGTGATCTCCCAAAGCACCAGGCCAAAGGCCCAGATGTCGGTCCACTTGTAGGACTGGAAGCAGTCAGTGCGTATCTGCTCATCCAGCACCTCGGGGGCCATGTACCTTTTGGTGCCCACTCGTGGGTTGTTGCCAATGTCCAGGTAGTCGCTACCCTGAGAGTGCATCACGGCCAGGCCTGTGGGTACCAGTCTGATGATCACTGATCACGAAGCCCATAGACAAGGTGCCTCCTGGGGGTTGGGGTCCCCAGGGCAAGGTGGGGATGGAGAGAGACAGTGGGGCATAGAGGGGGCAGGCAAATGGAGACTTGGCCCTGAGATGGGCTGGGAGACTTTGGCCACAGGGAGAACAACTGTCCCAGTTACCCTTTGCTTCTGTAGCACACTAGTTTCCCAAAGGCCCAGAAAGATGTGCAAGGCAGACATTACTGTGCCCATTTCACAGAGCAGAACTCCCAGGCCTGGTGAAGGGGAGCAGTGTAGTCAATGAAGCCAGGATGAGAACCCAGATTTCTGGCTCCCTGCCCCTTTGTCCCAGCTGCCTGGAGCCAGAGGGGTGTGGTGGAAGGAGTCTGGGCTTGAAAAGAGGGTTAAGGCAACTAGTGGGGCTCTTGTGGGGGTGAAATGAGACAATATACATCTGAGTTTCAAAGCGCCATTAAATCAGTAATACCGTCGTTGTATACCAAAACAGCCAAAGGCAGAACCACAATAGCGAGGGCCCACTGGCGAAGGGCCCGCCCCACTCCGCCCCGCGCGCAAGTGGAGGGTACGCCCCACTCCGCCCCGCCCACCCGCAAGGCCTATCCCTACCGCGCCAGGCTTACCCAGGTCTGCGATGCAGCATTGCAGGTTGCTCTTGACCAGCACGTTACGGCTCTTGAGGTCGCGGTGCGCTATGGCCGGTTTGCCCTGTGTGCCGAAGATTTCCACGTGCAGATGGGCCAGGCCGCAGGCCGCGGACACAGCTAGCTTCAGGGCCAGCTGGGGCTCCAGCGTCTGCCTTTGCAGAAAGTCGTAGAGCGAGCCGTGTTCGTGGTAGTGCGTGATGAGCCACAGCTGCGTGCTCGAGTTGCGGGAGGTCATGTCCGAGGCGATGAAGCCTGTGAACAGAAGGGACGGGTGGCTCAGCCAAGGGGCTGGGGATGACGGGGGTTGGACTCATCTGCAGGCCAGGAGGGTGCACTGGGCCTGGGGGCAGGACTGGGGTCGAGGGGACTAGACTGGGTCAGGATAAAGCTGGGGTTGGGATGGAGGCTGTCCTGGCTTAGGTTAGAGACAAAGTTGGAGTCAGAGGTTGGGGGCCAAGGTGGGCTGGGAGTCCTTTAGGGTTAGGTCACTGTCTGGAGGTCTGTGGACTTGAGGTCTGAGTGCAGGGGGATGAGAGCCCCAGGCCTGACCTAGAACCTCTGCTTGCCTAGGATGTTGTCGTGTCTGAGCAGCACCGTGTTGTAGATCTCTGTCTCCCGGAACCAGGACTGCTCATCCCTGGAGGAGAAGATCTTGACAGCCACACTCTCACCGTGCCACAGGCCCCGCCACACCTCGCCATAGCGGCCCTTTCCTGTGCCAATGGCCGGAGAGCAGGGAGAGAGTCACACACTGGGCACACAGAGCCCATGGGCACAGAAACCCCTGGAAAAGCCCCCATCTTCGTGCTGTGCTGACCCCACCTGCACAACCTCTGACGCTTATATTTAACTTAATTCAGACCCAAACCCAGCTGGCCCTCCACTTCTATCTGCCTCCTGTTCCACCTCGGCTCCCTGCAGAAGGACCTAGTCTGGGCCCATCTCCAACCCATTCCCTGCAGAGCAGAATTCCCATTCTGACCCATTCTGACTCTGCTTGTGCAAGAATTCCCCCCACCCCTCCAGGATCATGGGAGCCCTTGGTCTCCAACCCTGAGCTCGCCCACTGCTCACCTACACACTCCACCAGGGCGACCTGCCGTGCCACTGTCCTCTGCACCAGGAAGGGGAGCCCTGAGCCACTGCCTGTGGTGCAGTCACTGTCCAACAGGTCCTGGGGGTGCCGAGGGGCCACTGAGAGGGTGTTTCCACCTACTCCAGTCCCCACCCCCATCCTCAACCTGGGTCCTGCTGCTGTGTCGCTGCATGCACCTCCCTCACCAGCTCCCTGCCCACTCTGATCTCTGCCCCTCACTCACCCAGCTGCTGTCCACTCTGAGTGTCTGGGATCGTGCCTTTCCCGGCTACCCTCTATGATTCTGTGGCTCCTGTCTATCTCACCTCTACCCTGTGTACCAGATACCCCAGGCCCATACCCTGAGCATGCTGTCCCCCTGCTCGGATGCCTTCAGGATGATGCTGGACTCGCCCAGCTCACTGTGCAGGCCCCGATGCTTCTCCTGCCTCCGCCGGACATGCCACAGGCCTAGGGCACCCAAGGCCACCAGGGCCAGCAAGGCCAGCACAGGGCCCAGAACCAGAGGTAGCTGGCCATCTACTCGAGGCTGCTCCGGAGGGGTTCGGGTGGCTGGGGGAAAGGGACACTGAGGCCCAGCTCCCAGCAAAGCCAGCTTCCCCCACTTTGCCCCTCTGCCAGTCATTTTCCGGAGGCCTGCCTCCCCCACCCTCCTGGCGAGAGCATGAGAGGAAAGCAGGGCAAGGAGGGCAAGGCCCAAGAAGCTGGGGTGGGATTGCTGGGGCAGCTGGACATACCCTTCAGCGCCAGGGACACATTGTAGTTGCAGAGGGGGCTGTAGCAGCAGTAGTGGTTGACGAACTCAGTAGGGCGCCCCCTGCAGAGCTCTTGGTGCAGGTTCCCACAGCCCCGATGTACCTGGGGGTGCCTGCCCTCCTCCTGCACCAGCACTACTGTGCACCAGGCTCCCTGGCAGGTAGGCCCCCTGCAATGTGGGTTCTCACACGTGCAGGTCACCAGCGGCCCCCGAGAGGGCCTCACAGGGTCACCTGGGAGACATGCTAGCAGCTCATCCATGCTGGGCCCAACTCCCCCAGGCTGAGCCCAACACCCACATCTGTCCCACTGCCCACTCCTTTCTGACCTCTCAAACAAACCCCTCAGTTCTCTTAGTTCCATCCTCAGACTATCCTTCCCCCCCAAGCCCACGCTCAGCTGAGAATTTGAGAACCAGGCTTCTACCTCCTCCCTGATCTTAGGACCTTCCCCTCCCCGTTCCCAGGCCCCAGCCCTAGCTCTCCCCTCCGACATCCTTACTCCACCCCTAGATATAGGTCCCCACCATGAAGACTGACAGAGCATCAGCCTTCAGGTTTGGCTAAAGAGGACAGCAAAGGAGGGGTAGGGTTGCTGGAACCTAGTCTATCCGAGCCTCACTCTCCCCCACCCTCTGGCCAAGCTCCTAAGTCCCCCTTCTCCTTAGCTTCTCAAATTCAGCCCCAGCGTGAGCTGAGCTGAGCTGAGCCCAGATAGCCCTTTCTCCATCCAGGCCCCTGTTCCCTAACTGCTCCCCCTGTACTCACTGTGGGTCAGGCCCAAGGCCATCAGCAGCATCAGAAGACCCCTCCTGGGGGTGCCCAAGGCCATGGTCTCTGGAGAGAGGAGCTGGAGAGGAGCACAGTCAGAGCTGTGAAACGTGATCCCCCTCAGCGTTTTCAGCCACTGACCCTGGGTCCCTCCCACCTAAGAGGAAATCACTGAGAGGTTTTTTTTTGGGGGGGGCAGGGAGGCCTCCTCCCTGTTCTCTGCCTCTGTCTTTGGGGCGGGGCCTGCAGGGGAAGTCCTGGTTCACTTCCCCATGGAAACCATCCTGTTAGGGGTAAAGAGTAGGGAGCCATGTTTAAGTACTCTGGAGCTTGGGAAAGCCCTGCTCTGCACCCCTGTTGCTGAGCCCAGGCTGGAGGCAGGCCAGAGGGCACGGGGCTGGGGTGAAAGGGGCACCTCTTCAGCAGCCCCCCGCCCCCTGCCGCCACATGATCTGTCCTCTGCCTCTGGCCCAGCCTCTCTCCCCTGCCCACCCCTTTCCCAGTGCCCCCCCACCCCCACCCCAAGCCCTGGCTGCCTCAAACATAAACAGGCTCTTGTCTTCACTTCCTGCCATTCAGGGTCCCGCCAAGCCGGGAACAGGAATCAAGATTGTTTAGATTGGGGTCTGGATAGAACAGGCAGGAGTCACGCAAAGCAGGGAGTAAGGCAGGCTGGAGCCGCAATAGGGTCTCAGGAGCCGCCTGGGTCTGACACCTCTATGACAGAATTCTAGGAGGACACTGAATCAGAAAGTCCCACTCCCTATTTTAGAGAAGAAGGGATTAAAGCTCAGGCAGGGGAGAGAATTGTCCAAGGTCACGTGGCACTCAGTGGCAGTACCCGGAGTACAAGCCAGATGTCAGACTCCCTGTCCAGTGCTCCTTCCACTCTGTCTCCCAGTGCGGGCCTCTGAGCCTTCAGGGTCATGATGACCATACAAACTGTGGTCAGGACCTGCTCCTGCCAGGTGTAAGATGCCCTCTTTGGGCCATTCCTAGCCCCCTTCTCTCCCCTTGCTGTCCTGGGAAAGGGTAGGGTCAGGGCCGATGATGTGGGAGGGGAAGTGAAACACACTTAGACACTGAACATTTGACCTTCCATGGCTGCTGGGGTTGAACTTTTCCAGAAGTTTGGTGGGGAGGGGACTAGTGCTAAGGGGAGTAATTCTGGTCAACAATAGTCTCCAACCCAGGTCTCAAATCAACTAGTGCTTGAGAAGCCACCCCGCTCTTCATTTCTCAAAGGTGAGAACAGAAGGCGTAGGCCTAGGCTGCAGCAAGAGGGACTGAGTCGGACAGCAGTGAGGACTTTCTGAATGGTACAGAGTGTGCAGATGCATGTCTGGGGACTGGGTCCCTAGGTGGGGCAGCCAACCTGAGGGAGGGAGGGGAAGTGCCCTCTGGCATGATGTGGTGAGGCTAGCAGGGACAGGGACCCGGCCACACAGGCTGCGGAAGGCACATAGTCTAAAATGGTGCCCGATGAAGCCACATGATGCTGAGGATCTGGAGGCAGGATGGCCCGGGAGCAGGGCTGCCTGGGCCTCTCCGGCTGGTAGAAGCTCTGGCCTTCCTGCCTGGGCTTCCTCTGCCCCAGAGGCCTGGGGCTCGGGGAGGAAACAGAGCCCTGGGCTGCTGCAGCTGTGTCCCCAGTCTCTGCCTGACCTCCTGCCTCCTGGCAGGCAGTGAGGACTCTTGCAAGCACTCTACAGTGGGGCTGATGGCTAGGGCTGGAGCGCCGGGCAAGCTGAATCTACCCAGTGAGGTACCGGCAGAAAGCCATCCCTGACAGCCTTTGGTTGCTGAGTAAGCGGGAGAGGAGCATGGGTATGAGGGCATAAGGTGGGAAGGAAAAAGTGGATAACAAAAAAGATAAAATCTGGCATCCTTCTAGGATCTTCTACCCATGCTTCCACGTCTTTGACTACACCCAGACCACCCTCTCACAGACTTTAATAGCACTTCAGAATCAGGTGAAGTGCTTATTTAGAGATACAACTTCCTAGGGGCCTGGGTAGCATATGCAGTTTCCAATCATCTGCTAACCTAAAGGGTGGAGGTTCAAACTCACCCAGCGGCTCCACAGAAGAAAGGCCTGGCAACCTGCTTCCATAAAGATTACAGCCAAGAAAACCCTATGGAGCAGTTCTCTTCTGTAACACACAGGGTCACCATGAGTTGGGGGCTGATTCAACAGCAGCTAACAACAGAAATGCACCTTCTTTAGTTTCACCCCCACTCCAGATTCTGATTCAGTCCATCTGAGACCAGCAAGGAATATGCATTTTTTAAAAGCTCCCCTGATCAGTAATTCTGATCAAATTGTGTGGGAACCACAGTTTTAGAAATATGTCCTGCACTAAACTAAGTCTGGTTCCCAGGCTTTCGTTTCTCGGCACAAGGCCCTGCTGAGGAGGTGAGAGTGCCTCCCAGGGAGAGGGGCCCCTCGCTGCCACTCACATGGGCCTCCCACAGCCTGTGTCCACTGTTAATGTCTCAGTGGATGCTAACAAATTGCCCCACTGCTGCTGCCATCAGCTAGGGGAGAAGGGACGGCCAAGGCTAAACACTTAAGTCAGAGATACCAGAGATTTGGTGATGTTATGGAGTGACGTGGGCATGAGGACTTTGTGCTATAGACATCGACCTCAAGCCTCCCCTGCACAGGAACAGTGCAGGAAAGGGCCTGGCAGCATTTGGAGAGCCCACCTCTTGCTTGTCTAATCCTGGGAATGTGATGGAGTAAAATTATGACTGTCCAGTTTTCAACTGGGCTCAGTATAAGATTAAGTACAGGAGGGTGCTGAGTCCTGACCAGTCCAAACCCTGAGCTGACCCTGCATGGTTCATCCTGGAATCTGACTCTATCACAAACAGACTCCTGGGCACTGGAGGTGTCCTTTGACTTCTAGGCAAAACTTCATGAACGATCTGCTGACAGAAGCATCACTGCTGTTGGGCAGAAATCACAAATGTGAAACTAATTTCAAACAGCAACTAACCACCATGAAATACTTAATAATCATAGCTAACTTTCTCTGAGTACTAATGATGGCCTAGGTACCGAATGTTAATGGGGGAAGTAAAAATAGCATGGTAGCAGCGTCTTCTGACCTCCTCATCAAACTTCACAAGGGGGAAGGAGAATCATTATCAGCATAAACAGCCCAAAGCTGATTGCTATGAGGTTAAGGTCAGACAGACCTCCACCCTCCAACCTTTTTACCAATTCGGACACCAGCCAACCCTCCCATGGCACTGTACTTCTCTGCTGGGTTCAATAAGTCATTGCAATGGCCACACAGAAGTCACAGACTATACTTATAGTTATGGGGTTTATGAGGGAAGTAACAGAGTACTACTTGGGATCAGGAACGACTCAGAAGTAACAGGAACAACTCAAGATACAGTTCTTGATCAGGACAGCTTCTTCTCACCCTCTGCTGCTGGGCCCTGCTGGAGGCCTTCTTAGGCAAGTGTTACAACTCTTGGCTCGGTTGGAGCTGTCTCAGTGAATCCTCATAACAACCCAATGGGGAAACTGAGGCTGGGGGATGTTGAGTTTCTTGCCCGTAGTCACCAAATGTGCCTTGATAAATGTAAATTGCTAATATTAAATCATTCCTTGTTCACTGTTATTCCTTCAATTGTCTGGTATTAAGCAAGTCTCTTAAAGGAGGAAAAAAGAGTGTGTGGGTCTTGGCAGATGGTTACAAATTGCCACTGCTGCTGTCACCAGTGTGTGCCCTCATGTGGATTTATGTAGATGCAAAGACAGTGTTGCTGGTCAGAAATCATCTATTTGCTGTAGGATTACTAGTCAAAGTCTGAGCCTCAGGTAGGGAGAGTCAGAGTAGGGGTGTACCTGGAAGGGGGTTATTGTTATTTTCACCCCAGCACACCTGAGGGATTGCTAAAACCGGCTCCTATCAGTTGCAGGGGCTCGGCAGAGCAGGGACCGTCACCGGGCTGGAGAAGCCCTGCATTAAATCTGGCCATTCTGCCTAGCTCTGGAGTTCAGTAGGTCTCCTCGAATAGCAGAGGACTAGACCGCACTTTTCATATTAAGTTGCCTTCACAACACACAAAGCACTTTCATCTCCATCATTTCATTAGCTTCTCACAGCAAGGTGACGTAGCAGAATAAGCCTGAATTCTTTCTCCCAAGGCACCTCTGGATGGACTCAAGCCTCCAACCTTCAGGTTAGCGGTTGAGTGCATTAACTGTCTGCACCACCTAGGGACTTCAACCACAACTAACAGATCCAAATGTTCCGGGTCTTTGCTGCAAATTCAAGGTCAGATTGGCTGGCGCCTCCAAATGTCTTTTATATAACATTAAATATGCTATCTTATTGAAAAAAGAAAAGAAAAAGCCTGGATTTTAGGTCTCTGGCAGAACGTGGAAGGAGCCCGGTACAGCACCGAGGCCAGAGTGTGGGCTCTGAACCATGTAAACCAGGTTTGAATCCTGCCTATACCACTTAGAGTTCCGTGATTTGGGCAACTTACTTAGACTTTCTAAAGCTTAGATTTCCCCATATGTAAAACGATGGGTATATTGTACGTATACTTATTCAGCAGAGCATTAAGTGGTATATAGTAAGCACTTAATAAATGTTACAAAAAGCCCAACCCTGCCCCTTGCACCATTCATGGTGCTTTGGACAAGTTATTCCAGTCTGAGTCTGTTTCTTCTTCTGTACATGGGCATAATAACCCTTCTTCTGCTAGGCTGTTGCCAGGATTATATGAAAAATCCTGGAAATTCTCTGGAAGTGTCTACATAGCAAGTATTCAATAAATGGTAGTTATTTTCAACAACCCGATGAGATAGGAGAACGGGTGAGATGAGAGGACAGGCACGAGGACAGGCAGTGAAGGATCAGAGAAGACGGGCCCTGACTGAGCCGGAACTGCCTGTAAGTAGAGGGTGAGAGCTGCTATCCACTACGCCCCTATCCTATTAGAAGAAAAGGGGGTAGGCAGCCATCCCTGGCGTGTGCTGAAAAGCACTGGCCTCCAAGGCAGGCTGAAAACCTGGGTCCCTGACTGAAGGGAGACAGGGTTCCGCTTTGGCCTGGGTCCTGATGCAGGGTTGGGGGTGAGGCTTGTGGGATGGAATTACATTGTGACAGTCTTTAATTAAGGGCTACAGGGGCTGGTCTGGAAAAGGTGAGTTTCAAGAAAGAGGCTCAACAGCTGGAAGTGGACGCTCATTCTCTGACCGACCCAACTGCCTGAAGGGACACAGTGCAGAGCTGGGGAGACTATCAGCTTCAGATCAGGCCAAGTCTGGATTTTACGGAGCTAAAGGCTGGGGTGATGGGAATCTGGATTATACATATTTAAAGTTCTCAGAGGAGTCCCTGGGTGGTGCAAATGGATAACGCCCTCAGCTGTTAACCCAAACGTTGGAGGTTCAAGTCCACCCAGAGGCATTTCAGAAGAAAGTCCTCGTGATCTGCTTCTGAAAGCCAGCCATTGAAAACCCTGTGGAGGTACATCCTCAACAACAAAAAACAAAGTAAAATTATTCAAAAAAGAAAGAAAGGAAGGAAAAAAAAACCCTATGGAGCACATTTACACTCTGACACACATGGGGTCCCCACGAGTCTGAATCTATTCAATGGCAACTTTTTTTTTTTTTTTTTTTTTTTGGTTTTTAAGGTTCTCAGAAGTGGGACCGGAATCCTGGAGTTGCGATCACAAAGGTAATAAACGCATTAATTATTTAGAGTAGCTTACAAGAATAGCACATCCCTTACCCCCTGAGCCCTTCTTTAGGAGTGAAGCAGGGCAGGAAAACTTCTGCCCATTTTATGGATGAGGAAAGAAGAACAGAGAAGTTAAGTGACTGGCCTCGGTTCATCCCTCAGGAGCCGGACTGCGAAGTCAGGTTATCTGATTCCCAGTCCAGGTTCCGTCCAGCACCCTCCTAGTCTTAGCTGGGTAGTGGGCAGATGTGCTGGGAGAGCTAGGGAGTGGCTTGCGTTCCTGGTGAGCTGGGACCTACCCTATGGCGACCTCTCAGAAGGGGGTCTTTGGGATCCACCTAATGGAAGGGCCCATTCGGGGAGGGGGTCAGGCACCCCCACCCGGCCCCGCCCTGAGGACCTATACTCACCTCTGGGCCTGCGCCGCAGCCGGCGGGGCTAGACGTGCCAGCGGGCAAAGGCCGCTTTTCTCCTAGGCGGCCGGGATCGCGGTCGCACGAAGAGCGCTGGACGGCTGGCCAGAGTCCGGGCGCGGCCCAGGACCGGGCTGGGGCCGGGGAGGGGTTCGCTCGGCGCGGCCGGCGCGGCGGCCTCCCGGGACTGGGAAGGGGGCCGGAGCAAAAATGTTTCTTATTCCAGCGTCTTCCTGCCTGGCCCGGCTCCACCACTCCCTCCTAATAAACCGTTTCCTATTGCCTAGCTCGCTGACGGCCGCCTGCTCGCCCTTCTTCGGGATTGCAGGGCCGACCCCTCCCCCGCGCCGCCCCTGGGACCCCTAGGGCAGCCGCCACAGCTCCAGGATCGCGGCCTGCGCCCCCCTCCCAGTGCCTCCCACATCCGCCTCCCCGAGGGGGCGGCCCTTGGACCGGGGCCGCGGGGATCCCGTGGGGTCCGGGCCCGGAGCCGTGGGGGCCTGAGCAGAGACAGGAGGCGTCTGGTGGCCCGGGTAGGGGATGGAGGCGCCCCTCCAGCTCAGAGCCGGGGGATGAGGGAGCGGCCTCAAGTCTGGGCGTCGGGAAGGGGGCACCTAGACAAGGACACGCGGGGTGGGGGTGGGGGAGAGTTGCCTGTCCTTCCCCGGGCCCTCTGCCGAGGAGGCTCAGAACAGACTTTGGGGCTGGCGGAGTCCAGATGAATTTTCCCTGCGCCCTCTCCCCGTACAAGGACTCCCTACTCGGTCAAATCATTCAGCAGCTTCCCTGGGGCCCCTTCATCTCCTCCTGTCTCCTCCCTTCATCCGCAGCCTCTACTCGCTTGGCACAGGGGTAAAAGTCCCTGATAGGACGGCTCTGGTTCAGTGGTGTGGACGGTCTGAGCCTCTCCGGGCGACAGCCCTGGGGCAGGGATGCAAGGGCGGCCAGAATGTAGGGAGGCGCTGAGAGGCGCCTTGGGCGGCCCCCTTTGAGACAGCTCCCCATTCCACTAAATGGAGGTGGAGACCGGAGCTTTTCTCAGACACTGCTGAGACAGGCGCCAGGGAGGAAAGCAGAATGGCTTCTTCCCCAGGGAGAAACAAACTCTTCCTCTGAGGCCCCTGCACAGGTTCAGAGTTCTGACGTTATTGTCTTGCTCTCCTCCGACCACTGTAAGCACCCTGGAGTCTAGTCTCTTGGTTATCCCTAAAGACTCTGAAGTAAGACTGCCTACTTGGGAATCCAGGCTAGTTGCCTAACTTCAGGCAAGTGACACCTCTTGGTGCCTCAGTCCCCCACCTGCTAAATGGGCTTAACAAACAGTGCCAGCTTCATAGGGCTGTTGTGAGAATGAAGGGAAACAAGGCTTATCTCAGTACACAGCAAAAATGCTGGCTGACTGTGCCTAACGTTGGGTAAACAACAGCAGCAACAAAATACTTTTGGTGGATTGGATTCTGACTCATGGCCGACCGACGTGTTACCGAGTAGAACTGAGTTCCATAGGGTTTTCTTGGCTGTAATGTTTACGAAAGCAGATCATCAGGCCTTTCTTCCATGGTGCCACTGGGTGAGTTCAAACTGGCAGTCTTTAAGTTAGTAACCAGGCGCAAACCCTTTGCACTGCCCAAGGACCTTTGACACGAGGTTGTTGTTGCTGTTGTTAGTTGCCATCCAGTCCATTCTGATTCATGGCAACTCCATGTGTGCAGAGTACAACTGCTCCACAGGGTTTTCAAGGCTGTGACCTTTTGGAAGCACATCTCCAAGTCTCTGGGTGGTTCGAAATGCCAACCTTTAGGCTGGTAGTGAGTGCTTAACTGCCATCCCAACCTCAATAAAAGTGTTTGTTAGTTAACTTAATGAATGAAAAGGCTGGAGGGGGGGGGGCCTCATAGCCAAGTGAAAAGACATGAGTATTGGGAGTTGGAGCAGACCTCTAAGGTGTCTTGCTCTCATCCGTAAGTTGGGCCAGGGACCCTCGCCCTTTGGCAGGAATAGAGGCTGGGCGCGATGGCCAAAAGCTCAGACTAGGCATCAATTGTTGACTGACCTCTCTTCCTCTCCCCACCCCCAGCCCTGCAGCTGCTTCACAACTTGTTGTGAGTGTTGTGAATTCCCAGAACTCCGGCACACCCAAATTTCAGTGTCAGGACAGAGCTGTGTCCTGTGGCCAATAGGAAGTACTATGGGATTACGGTATCTGCTCTTTCAGATTATAACAGCCACTTGGGCACTCGATTAGCTGGAGAACTGGGAGTCTGGCGGCAAGTCCATCTTTCACACCCACTCTCCCCCCTGCCCTGCCATGACTTCTGATAAACCTTTCCCTCCCCCAGCTTATGAATCTCTGTCCTTGGAAGTAGGAGTGGGGGCTTCCCCAAAGGAAGCATTCAGTCTGGGACACACACTAAGGACAGAGACATGGAGATGGACCAGAGAGTGGCTGATGAGAGTCCCTGGGGGTGGGAGACTGTTTATTTAGGACTCAGATAAAGTTGAGTAAGGTCTGGGAGCAAGAAGGGAGGGCCGGATGGGAAAGGACTAACACTCATCAACGCTGTTGTCTCTCCCACCTTCCCAGAGCGCTGAGCCTTCTGAACCCCTGACTGATGCTCTTTGGGGTTTATCTGAGCCACATGCCTTCCAAAGTACACAGAGAACCTGGGGAAGGCATCAGAGGAGGGACACAGGGTTGGAGAAAGTACTGGGGACTCAGCCCAATGAGGAAAGGGAAAAAGAATTACAGACTGTGTCCAAGTCTACAAGAATTAATTACTCAGAGGCACCAGCTGTTCCCCATATTCAGTGAGGACAGAACAAGAGCAAACAGGCCCAAAGGACCAAGATTTAGATTTAGATACGTAGAAGGATTTCCCAGCAGTACGGGAAACAGAGGCCCAGAGATCCTGGGAAGGGCGTGTGGGGTAAAACCTAAAGGACATTCTCATCTATGGAGGCAGGTGACCTGCAGTCCAGCATGAAGAGAGGAATGGAGATCTTGGCCTCTCAGGACCAGCGAGATAGTAGTACTGAGTACGAGCATTGCTCTTGACACCACGGCAGGGCTGGCTTCATGGGCATACCATACGAACTATGCAGTTTAATGCTCTGCTGCTGCCATCTTGAAATGTACAATAATCTGTGAACAAAGGACTCAGCATTTTTATTTTGCACCGGGCGCCACAAATTATGCAGCTGGTTCTAGCACCAAGGAGATAAGGGGAAAAAGCAAGGGAGGAAAACTAGCTTAGCTTTGCTCCACTTAAATCACAGAGTAGGAGATTGAGATTAGACAATCTAGGGACTTTTCAAACATGACAGATAGGACAGGGTACTCTAGGAGGAAAAACTGTGGGTCTCCTTTAGGGGAGAAGTGGCACAGATACCTGTAAATGCCATTTATTCAATTATCCAACACACAGGAGGAATTTTCAGTTTTGGGGGCTGGATGGAGGTGGGGTTTTGCCTGGAGGAAGAGGAAGAGGAAATAATCTCTCTAGGTCTCCTCCAGCTCAAGGCAGAAGACTGTGGGGGGCCGGGGGGGGTGGATCGTGGGGTCTAGGTTCCAAGCCTGGATCACCTCTCTGGGCTTCCGTTTCCTCCTCTGTACACTGAGGGGTTTAGAGCAGATAATTCCAAGGTCCTTCCCAGCCTTGTATGATCTTCTTTAGCTCTAAGGTTCAGGAAACTCTCTGGTTCCTAGCCTGCCACTGCAACTTAAGCAACAAAGGCGGTTTGGCTGGTGCCATGCTTTGGGGAGGGGGAGGGCATGGGGGTAGTCAGGGTTCTGCCCAGCACTCAGGAAGAGACTGGCAGACAGAGGCCAGATTCCCAGACTTTAAGCTGCCAAGTCATCTTCCTCTTCCTCTCCAGCTCCTCCAGCATCTTCCTTAGGTGGGTTGGTCCACTCCTTCTCCACTGCCAAGCCCTCAGGATGATTCATCTAAGGATGGAATCTCTTGAGGAAGGGATGGCATGTCAGGACAGAAGTCTCATGATTAGATGGCGTCCACATGATGCCACAGCGGGTGAGCTGGCACGGAAATGGGCTCTGTGGAGAAACTACTCCACAGTTGTCTCCTCCCTGCCAGCCCTGCAGCCTCTGGGTTGCCCCTCCCAGAGGCTCTAACTCTCACCTACCAAACCCTGGGCTTGCCACTGGAGGTAGAGGAAAGTTAGTGGAAAGACCCCAAGCTTGGAGTTAGAATACCTCTGTGCTAGCTTCCATTTCCATACCTGTAAGGAACAAGTTGCCATGAAGTTGCAACTCATGGCAACCACATGTGTGTCAGAGTAGAACTGTGCTCCACAGGGTTTTCAATGGCTGATTTTTCAGAAGTAGATTGCCAGCCCTTTCTTCTGAGGTGCCTCGGGGTGGACACAAACATCCAATCTTTCAGGTAGCAGGCGAGCATGTTCATAATTCCTTCTCTACCACATTCTCAGACTAAAAGCAAAATATATGTGAAAATCCTTTATGAGCTGTAAAACCTACACAGATACTTGGTTTGTTTTGAGGGAGGGAGCCAGAGCTGTGGGGTAGGAGGCAGAGCACTGAAACAGGGGTCAGCAGACCTGAGGTTTGTCTGTGTGACCGTGGGCCTCAATTTCTTTACCTGTTCAAAGACGAGTAATAAATATTGCCTGTTCTACTAAGAGCTGTATGTCTTAGTTATCTAGTGCTGCTATACCACTGGAATACCACAAGTGGATAGCTTTAAGAAACAGAAATGTATTTTCTCACAGTTTAGGAGGCTAAAAGTCTGAATTCAGAGCGCTGGCTCAAGGGGAAGCCTTTCTCTCTCTGTTGGCTCTGGAGGAAAGTCCTTCTCACTTCAGCTTTTGCTTCCTCGGTCCTTGCAGATCTCCATGTGTCTTGGCATCTATTTTACCCCATCCCTCTCTCTGCTTGCTTGTTTAATCTCTCTTTTTGTATCTCAAAAGAGATTGACTCAAATTACACTCTACACTAATCCTTCCTCATTAACATAACAAAGACAACCCAGTCCCAAATGGGATTATAACCACAGTCATAGAGGTTAGGGTTTACTACATGTATTTTGAGGGGACATAATTCAATCCGTAACACTATCTGAGGGGTTACTATAAAGGTGAAATGTATGGCTACTGGAGAAAACTTTGAAGTATGAGGCAGCCATTTCAAAAAAAATTAAAGAAATCGTGAATAAGCATGGGGTGAAACAAATACAGTAGTCCCCCCTTATTCACGGGAGATATGTTCCAAGACTCCCGTGGATGCCTGAAACCGAGAATAGTGGTGGAACCCTATGTACTATGTTTTGACCTATACATACATACTTATGATAAAGTTTAATTTATAAATTAGGCACAGTAAGAGATTAATAACAATAACTAATAATAAAATAGAACAATTATAACAAAATAGTGTAATAAAAGTTATGTGAATGTGGTCCCGGGGCGGGGTGTCGGGGGACGGAGCCGGAAGGCGCGAGATTTCATCACGCTACTCATTTAACATTTTCGGACTGCAGTTGACCTCGGGTAACTGAAACCTTGGAAAGCGAAGAGTTTAGAGCGAGAAGCAACTGTACCTACCCCCGGACCCTCTTGCTGAGGGCAACCCCCTTCTCAAAGTTTGTTTTTAGTTCTTCTGCTATTTACTTCAATAACTCGGAATAATATATTTACACTGCTATCTCTAGATTGAAAAGCTTCAGGCATTATTTAGGAGTGCCAGGATTTAGATCATTCAGATTCTCTCCCTCCTAATTATTGATCATCATATTATTTTGTAATTTTAAATAATATACTCAAACCTTTTGTTCCTGTTCTATCTGCATTCACTAATTAAGGGTAGTGGAACCCTGACCCTTCCCTAGAGCTGCAATTTGTATGCAATAAAGGATCCCCCCATCTAGTGGATTCCGACTCACAGCCACCCTATACAGGGTAGGACAGCCCTATAGGGTTTCCAAAGCTGTAATCTTTACGGAAGCAGACTGCCACATCTGTCTCAGTCATCTAGTGCTCTAACAGAGATACCACGAGTGGATGGATTTAGCAAAGAGAAATTTATTCTCTCACAGTCCAGTAGGTTACAAGTCCAAATTCACGGCATCAGCTCCAGGGGAATGCTTTCTCCGTTGGCTCTGGAGGAAGGTCTGTGCCATCAATCTTCCTTTGGTCTGCTCAGGAACCTCAGGTCCAAAGGACACGCTCTGCTCCTGGCACTGCTTTCTTGGTGGTATGAGGTTCCCCTGTGTCTCTGCTCACTTCTCTCTTTTATATCTCAAAAGAGATTGCATTAAGACACTAATCTTGGCAACCTCATCAGTATAACCTCATCACAGTGATAGAATTTACAACACATGAGATCACATATAATCTCATCATAGTGGTAGAGTTTACAACACATAAGGAAATCACATCAGATAACACAATCATACAATACTAGGAACCATGACCTAGCCAAGTTGCTACACATTTTTGGGGGGACACAATTCAATCCATGACATCCCACCCTTTGGCCCACGAAAATCACATCCTTGCAACATGCAAAACATATTCATCTCATCATATCACAGCAAAAGTCTTAACTCCAAGTCCAAAATCCAAAAATCCCTCTTCATCTGTGAAATCTAGAATACAAGTTATCTGCTTCCAAAGGCACAGTGGCAGAACAGCCCAAGCTAGACATTTCCATTACAAATGGGAGAAACTGGAGAAGAAGAAGGGATAACAGGCACCAAGCAAGTCAGGAGAACACATTACATTAGCCCTCAAGGCTTTGAAAATAATCTTCTGTTCTCTGAGACAACTTACACAATAGCCCTGCCCTCCAGACTCTAGGTATTGGCCACAGTCTCCGGATTCTGAGTGGAGGCCCCTCAGCCCTGGGCTTCAGCTCCGCCTTCCAGGCCCACTGGGATGGCAACTCTGCTCCCTCGGCTTTAGGTGTACCATTCTCCTAGTCCTTTGGAGTTACAACTCCACCCTTAGAAACACCAGAGGCCATGGCTCCACCCTTTGAAACCCTTGAGGTCATCACCATACCTTTTGAGACTGAGGCAGCTTGTCTTCTTGTGTTCCTTGCCTCTTCAGCTTCTGCTTTCTGTGGCCTCCCTCACTCCCGCATCTGCCCTGCTGGGGCAAGTGTTCCAAAGCTCGGTAGCTCCACCGATAAGTGCCCGAAGGCACCCCACTCCGCCAGGAAGCCTCCGGCGCACAGGCAGTCAGCTATCTCGCTCCGTGGGTCGGCTCCAGCACCCTCTCAGGCTGGTCTCCTGGTTCTGCTGCTGCTGGTCCTCTGCCGCTGCCACACCTCTATCCATTCACAGTTTCAAAACCGCTTCCACATTATAGGTATCTGTTAGAGCAGCACTCTGCTCCCGGTACCAAATTCTGTCTCAGTCATCTAGTGCTCTAACTGAGATGCCACGAGTGGATGGATTTAGCAAAGAGAAGTTTATTCTCTCACAGTCTAGTGAGCTACAAGTCCAAATTCAGGGCATCAGCTCCAGGGGAATGCTTTCTCTGTTGGCTCTGGAGGAAGGTCCATGTCATCAGTCTTCCTTTTGTCTGGGAGCTTCTCTGTGCAGGAACCTCAGGTCCAAAGGACACGCTCTGCTCCCATTACTGCTTTCTTGGTGGTATGAGGTTCCCCCGTGTCTCTGCTCACTTCTCTCTTTTATATCTCAAAAGAGATTGCATTAAGACACTAATCTTGGCAATCTCATCAGTATAACCTCATCACAGTGATAGAATTTACAACACATGAGATCACACATAATCTCATCATAGTGGTAGAGTTTACAACACATAAGGAAATCACATCAGATAACACAATCATACAATACTGGGAATCATGACCCAGCCAAGTTGCTACACACATTTCTTGGGGGACACAATTCAATCCATGACAACATCTTTCTCCGGTGGAGCGGCTCATGGTTTCAACCACCAACCTTACGGTTAGCAGCCAAGTGCTTTAATCACAGCACCAGCACTGTTCCCTTGGTACCAAAAAAAAAAAAAAAAAAGGAGACCAAACCCGATACAGTCCGGTCGATTGTGACTTAGCAACACTATAGGACAGGGCAGAACTTCTCCATAGGGTTTCCAAGGAGCAACCAGTGGGTTTGAACTGTTGACCTTTTGGTTAGCAGCAGAACACTTAACTACTAGGCCACTAGGGCTCTGCAAGAAGTATCATACAACTAAGGTAGGTAACAATGTTGTTGTTTGCGGTGGTTCGGTTGAAATTCATGACAGTTAAGATGGCTTGGGGGCCTTGTTGAGCGTTTTGGATTGGACAGAAATTCCTAGAGGCAGTAAGACTTTCTCCCACTCTAAAGTGAAATAGGGCCTGAGTTTGCTTGGGCTAGGAGGGGCAGAGTTGGCTGGGAAGTGGGTAAGGGCCTGGCAGGCTCTTGGATGGTACTAAGGGGACACTTGCTGGCCCAGGGAGAGAGTCTGAGGGATTAAGGTGACCATCCCCACTGGGAAGGGCTTGATATTTGAACAAGGAGGTGTTGCTCAGTATTTGAGAGTAGGTATTGCCCTGGCTGGGAAAGCAAGTGTTTGAAAGAGGGGGCTGAATGGCTGGGGGAGGCCAGAGGCCAGCGGAATTTCCTTCAGCTCCAGCCACTGGGGTGGGTGGGACCGGATTGCTCACACTAGACACAGGAATCTGCCTTTGTTTCCAGCTGGAGGGGAAATGCCACAAATCCTGCCCCTTTCCCACCCCTCCGGCATCCGTGCCCAGGCTCTGCCCTTCCCAGCACCACAGGGCCTGTAACTGATGGCCCTCAGGCCAGCTCTTGCATCTGGGACTGCCCTCATCTGCAGTCCCTGCCCCTTATTCTTTCAGTGCAGATCACTGGCACAGATGTAGGAAATGGGGGCCGAGGGCTATCCAAGCTGATCGGGAGTAAATAGCCATGAAGCAGAAATTGGGTGATGAGAGTGATGGATGCAAAGTGTTGACGGGCAAAAGGGATGGGAGGAGGTGCTGCTGGCTAGGAACCTGGGGGCCTGGGGCGGGGGGTGGCTGTCCTTATCTTTTCTTTTGTTAGTGAGTCTGTACTTCTGTGTACCTGTGTGGCAGGTGTGTTTATGTGTGTTTGAATCTCGGTGTGTGACATCTCTGTGTGCAGCTGGAAGTTTGCGTGTCCTGTGCCTGTGAGGCTGAAGGTCCCCGTTGGACCCTGGGTGACTGTGTGTCTGCACGTGATATGGCTTATGTGTGACTGTGTGGTCGAGGTTTCAGAGTCCCTCTGACCATCTGGATCAGCATCTGCAGAACTCAGGAGTTTGGGGAAGGGGGCTGAGGGAGGCCCAGGTCCTGTCCTCAAGTTGTCCCTTTAACCTGGTTTCTTCCTTAACTGCGAAAAGCCATGGTCCCTCTGAAGGAAAGGAGAGAAGTGAGCAGGTCTAAACTTTGCCATGAACCCGGCCAGGTGGGATTCTTAGTGCAGCCAGGTGAGACCTGACAGAAAAAAAGTCCTGAGAGGTGAGGGGGAAGCATGAAACAGGGGTGCTGTTGGCCTGGTGGTTGGTGCAGTGGACCAACCATTTGGAAAGTTTGCCTGCTGGAGAGGAGGAGGGGAATCCTGTCCAGGCTCCTCACAGACCAATGAGTCCCCACCTGTCCTTGTGATCTCCCCACATACATGTACTCCCTTGCCTCCTCCTGACTCAGCAGGGGCTTCCTGGGGTGATTCTGAGTCAAAGCAACCCTCTAGTGACCCTGGGGCATGCCCTGGAATAAGCCGGGGTGCTGTACCACCTGAAGCAGCCCTGAGAGGGGAAGGGAGATGATAAAGGCCCCTCTGAGCATCCCAGAACTTGGTGGAGCCTGAACTCAGTTATTTCCTACATACATTTATTGATGTTTATATGGGCCAGAAGCCCTGGTGGAAAAGTGATTAAGAGCTATGGCTGCTAACCAAAAGGTCAGCAGTTCGAATCCACCAGGCACTCCTTGGAAACCCTATGGGGCAGTTCTACTCTGTCCTATAGAGTCTCTAAGAGTTGGAATCAACTCAATGGAAATGGTTTTTTTTTTTTTCTGGTATATGTGCCAGGTGCCAAGCCAGGGGCTTGGGATATAGACACGGTCTCTGCCTACACGGAGTTAGGGGAGGATTCCTCAGGAGTCCTTTCTGGTAACTTAATGAGCCTGGATGACATTCCACTGTGCATCAGGACAGCCAACCATGTGGTCTCATCTGCAGAAGCCCCAGTCTAACAGGGTGGGGGGTAGACGCACACACGGGGACCAGGTTGGTGGTCATCCTTGCTGTGGTGATGGGGGCAGGCTGGGAGTGTGTCTGGGGTGAGGGATGAAGAGCTGTGCGGGAGCTGATCTGGGGTAGGCATGTGTTTTCATCTCAGGGGCCACAAGAATAATATCCCAGAATCACAGAGGAGAACACGGGGTCTCAAGGACACATCTACTGACCAAGCTGCACCCTTGGTCATTTGTTCGTCTACTGCTGCTCAGGCACAACAGACTGCTGTTTACTGGGTGCTGAGCATGGGCCAGGCAGGCCTCACAGCCACCCTGAGAAGTAGCTATTATATATTATCACCACTTGATGTTACAAATGAAGAGGCTGAGGCTGGGAGAGGTCCCTGATCACCTAGAAAAGGGGTGGGGCCAGGTTTTAAACCTAGGTCTGTTGGACTCTAAAGTGAGGTAGCAGGGCGGCTTTGCAGGGTGCTTTGTTATGGGCTGCGTTCTGCACAACCAAGGGCCTTGCCGTGGGTTTCTCGGCCTCTGCTGACAGTAACCTTGGTTTGGAAGCCTCAGGAGCTTCTGAGCTGGGTGCAGGGAAGCTGGGATGTCAGTGGGGAGGCTGACCGTGGCAGGCACAGACAGAGTAGCAGGGCCCTAGGGAGGCCTTTCTTCCCTCCAACTAGCCTGAATGGCCTTCGGGAGGAGGAGGGAAGTCTACAGTCAGGAGCTGTTAGAGGATTAGGGAGAAATTGCTTGACCTGGGAGGAGGAATTGCTGGAGATGACACTCGCTGCTCCTGGAGATGACCAGGCAAGGAGGCGGGTCTTCTCCAAGGTGGAGAGGCTCCCCCTGCTGGAAATATTCTCCAACCAGAGGCCGGGGAGTTAATTGCCCATTCATCCTCCCTAGCCCAGATCCACCCCAGCCTGGACAGGGGCATGGGGAAAAGAACCACAGAGGGCTACTTCTTTGGCCTTGAAGATGCCATGGTCACTCTTGGATCCTTGTAGAACTCAAACAGGTTGGAGGTGGAAGAGAGAGGCTCAGAGAACCAGGGAGACCCCAGCTGGGGGCAGAGGCACACGCCACAGCGGAAAGAACACAGGCTTTGGTCTCACGGACCTGGGCTCCAAACTCCACTTTGCCACTTACCTGCTGGTGACCTTGTGCAAACCACTTAACCTTCGTAGCCTTAGTTTCCTCAGCTGTAAAACTGGAATATTGTGGGGATTAAAGAAGCTAATAATGAGGCCAGGCACAGTGCTAAGGGCTGCATTATCTTACTTAATTCCCACAACCTGACCCGAAACCCGTTGCCTTCGCGTTGATTCGGATTCATAGTAACCTTCTAGGACGGAGTGGAACTGCCCCCTAGGGTTTCCAAGGAGTGGCTGGTGGATTTGAACTGCTGACCTTTTGGTTAGCAGCCAAGCTCTTAACCACTGTGCCACGAGGGCTCCAATTCTCCAAACAGCCCTATGAAAAACATGCTGTTATTACCTCTCCTCTACACATGAGAAATTCAAGGCTCAGAAAGGTTAATTAACTTGCCCAAGGTCGTCACAGGTCAACTCCCAGGCCCAAACAGGTAGCCACCATGCTGTACTGAGCCTATAGACGAAGTTTCTTTCCCTATTTGCGGGACCTAATGCCAGGCTGGTTTCATGTGTTTTGATTTCCTCAGTGGGTAGGGAGGAAAGAACTCTAGCTCCATCCCTGAGGCTCTGAAGCAGCTCAGTCAAACTAGTTCTCCAGGGCCCCTCAGTAATACCTCACCTCTTGACAGCACTTTATAGTTTACAGAGCCATTTCACCCATATTATCTAATGGATCCTCCCACTAACTCTGTTTTTCCCATTCAACAGATGAGAAAACTGAGGCAAGAGAAACTTAAGTGCCTTATTCAGGATCATTCAGGTAGGAAATGGCAAAGTTGGCCTTGACCCTGTTTCACTCTACCACAGTTGCCTTCAGAGTCCTCAGAGATAAATTACACACTATTTAACCCTATTAGTCATTTTCGCCTCACAGTGTGTGTGTGTGTTCTCCTATTCAAAGAGCAGATTTATTCTTTAAAAAATAGATATATTTGAATAAAAAATTAAATCACCTATGCAGAAGAATTCCAAATAATTTATGTAGATACTCCACCCTTAAGGAGGTGAAGCATAACTTCCCACTCCTTAAATGCAGGCTTTGTATACTGACTTCTTTGCAATGAATACAGTATTAAAAGGGGGAGAAAAAGCGTAACTTTACAGTGGAGAAGTCTGACCAACACTACCTCAGTCAGATCAAAGTCAGCCTCAAAAATCAAACCATGTTGATAGTAGGTGTTCTTGATATGACGTGAGGGAAACGGCATTTTACCTCTGTAGTCTTCCTCCCCAGAACCCATAACCCCAGCGTCAACATGAGAAAAACATCAGATAAATCCCAGCTGGGGACATTCTACAAATATCTGACCCATCCTCCTTAACACTGTCAAGGTCATCAAAAACAAGGAAAGTCTGAGAAACTGTCACAGCCAAGAGGAGCCTAAAGAGACTTGAGAACTAACCGTAATGTGTATCCTGGATGGGCTCCTGGGACAGAAAAAGAAGGTAGGATAAAAACTAAAGAAATCTGAATTAAAAAAAAAATTTTTTTTCCTTAGTTAATAGTAATGTATTAAAATTGGTTCATTAGTTGCAACAGATGTATTATACTAATCTAAGATGTTTTTAGTGGGGAAACTGGGTATGGGGTATATGAGAACTCTGTACTATCTTCACAAGTTTTCTGTAAATATAGAATTGTTCTAAAAAATAAAATTTATTTTTTTTAAAGTCAAAAGGTTCAAAAAGATACTCAGTAAAAAGTCTCCATCTCACCGTTGTAAGTCAGCCGCTCGGTCCTCTTCCTCAGACAAAACTGCTGTTTCTTTCCAGGGATATTCCATTGAAGCCATATGCTTAGTGTTAAGAGCCTGGACTTCACAACTGAATGGCTGCATCTCTATTTTGATCTCTGCCGCTTGCTAGCTGTGTGACCCGGGGCAATTCCTCAACCTCTCTGTGCCTCATGTCCTCAGAGATAAAATCCTCATACAATTATTAGGAGGGTTAAATGTTCTTAATATATACAGTAAGCATCTTATAAGTGGTTGCTATTATTATTATGATTATGTGTTAAGAAAAAAATCTCCAAAACTTGTAAATAAGGCAAAAATAGTTATCACTGGCTAATAATCCTGCCCACGGGTCATCTAGGGGACGGTAGAATACTATTGATTGATTAGGGCCCAGACTCCATAAAGTTAAGACATGAATTTGTGTAAGACTGATAAATTGCAAATTATTTTTGTCTGGTAGAAAAAGAAACAATTATGATTTTATCGCTGGGTAGGAATTAACTTTTTTGCATCTAATTTTGCAATCTTATTCTAGCATTCCTTTCTCCACTGTGTGTAAACAACAATTTTCCATTTCTTCCTCTGATCCCTGTTGCTGGTTCCTTCATTAAGTAGTTAAATAAATCTAGGCACTCACTCTATATTTGTATTCGTCACGTTTTATCTTTTTGAAAATTATACTTTGACAAATAGTAGCATGCCACACACACTGTTCCACCCTTTGGTTATTTTCACTTAATACGTCTTAAAGACAGTTTCATATCAGAACATAAAGAGCCTCCTTAATCAATCCAACCAGGCCCCTCTTGATGGACACTTAGGTTGTTTCACCCCTTTACTATTGTAAGCAATGCTGCAACGAATAACCAGGTTTGTCTAGGCAGGGGTGGTTGGGAAGGCGGAAGGATGCTCTAGAAAGGACAGGAGCCTAAGGGAAGGGGCCTGAGAACCTGCTCCCAGACCGGCCTAGCCCATCTTCCCCAGGCTCTGTGAACACCTAGCCTCCTCCTGCTGCCTCCTCCTCTCCGTCCTGAGCTCCTGGTAGCGCCAGACAGGGAGGGCCAGCCTGCAATGCCCTGCAGGTTTGGGTTCCTGCTTGCGCTGGCTGAAGGTCCAGGGCGCCTTGGAGAGGAGGATCCTGGGGGCTTGGGGCCTAGGGCTGCTACTATCCCTGGGCCACAGCCACTGAGGGCACAGGCTCAATATGCCCTGAGGGCTCTGGTAGGGGACGAGGACCTGGGGACTAGGGACTACTGGGGAGGGCTGGGGGGACAGGGGAGGGGGCGGGGCAGTGCCCAGCAGCTCTGGCACGGACACACTTCGGGTGCCCAGTGCAGGTGGGCAGTCAGGGCACAGGGTGTGGCAGGCAGTGGTGAGGAAGGGACTGGCCAGGCTGGTTGTGATGGTTACAAGGTGGTCCAGGACACCCCCTTCCTGAGGAGACTGAGGGAAGGGGAGACTCAAGGTGGCCTGCAGTCGCTCTAGCAGAGACGGGGAAGTCTGGGCCTGGGCCACTAGTCCGGCCAAGGCTGGCCACTCAGGCTGGTAATGCTGGCTGAGCTGCTTGACTCGGGGCCTCCCCAGGAGCTGCCGGATCCTCTGCACTGTGCTGAAGCTGTCGGTCAGCACCGCCAGCTCCAGGGCTGTCTTGCCCCGAGCGGGGTCCACAGCTGTCAGGTCAGCACCTGGGAGGGGGCACAGGAGTGGCACAGGGTGGGACAGGGATTGGTGATGTGTGGACAGATTCTTCAGCAGCAGGACTTAGTTGGGTTAGATTCACAACCATAGAGTCCCACTCCGTTGAAGCTGGAATCCAGGAGGCCAGTACAGCAACCTCTTATTTAAGGGGTGAAGAAACTGAAGCCCATAGAGGGAAAAAGACTTCAGAGAGATCCTTTGCGGGGGATTCTAAACAGGGAGCAGAGAAGGTGCCTCCTGAATCCAAAGAAATGACCTGAGGGGTGGTGTGAGGGTTGCCTGCGACTTGGGGGAGGCCCCGTTTGCGCCCCCTGGGGCAGGTGGAGGGTTTCCGCGGGTTCCCTTTCCTGGTTCTCTTCATCACCATACCCCTCTAATCCTGAGGAGAGGGGGTGAGCACTCTGAGCCAAAGGAGAGGGGGCGGAGCTCCTCTCTTCTCACCCAGACCCAGTCTGGTGGGGTGGGGAAGGGAAAAGCTGGAGGCAGGGGTCCCCCAGAATGAACAGCAGAGGGTGGCCCCACCTTAGGGAATAATGAGGGCCTACAACTCCATGGATAGTGTGTACCTCGTCCCAGAACTCCACGAGGTCACACGCCTCAATTACACATCACTGTGTTCCCTGGAGCCCTGACTTGTCAGAGCTAGAAGTCACCCCCGAGAATGCCAACGTCCTTATGACATTGGTAAGGCCCAGTGAAGAAGCTATCTGCCCAGGGTTACTGTTAGTGGCAGGACGAGGATTAGGACCCAAGAGTCTGGATCCAGATACCAACCCTTTTTGTTTTAGGTTTCCCAGCTGGTCAAGGTTATCCTCCCAAGCTTTCCTTTCTGGGACTGCCATTTGCTGGACTTTGTTGATTGTGGAAAGCCCAAAGCACACTCCCCAGCTCCAGGAAGTCTGCCTAGATTGTCACCTGATCCTCCATCTCCTCCTCTTGCCTCTCCGCAACTATGACAGTTGACCTAGTATCCAGGGGAGGGACTGGAGGTCACACATCCCAGTCCAGGCCCCACGCACCTGCCATGAGGAGGGCAGCCACGCACTCGGTGCGGTCCCGCATGGCAGCCTTCATCAGAGCCGTGAGCCCTCGCTGGTCCCGGCGCTCCAGGTCCAGGCCCGCATAGTAGTTGAGCAGGAGACTCACCAGGGGCACATGGCCTGCAGGGCACCAAGGGTGGGTCATGACTCCCCTGGAAAAGGGGTGGTGAAGCCCCAAACTCACCTTCCACCAACCACGGCAGAGCCCGGGGTCAAAGAGCGTCATGCAAAGGGCACGAGACTGTGGCCCTGGCTGGGTAGGGTGGCGGGGGTCAGCAGCCTCATACCTGCTTGGACAGCCAGCATGAGGGCCGTGTCCCCTTCTTTGTCCTGCTGATTCACATCGAGGAAAGGGCAGTGGCTGAGCAGGGCCACAACGCTCCTGAAGCCACGGTAGCAGGCGACCATGAGGCCTGTCTGGGGGAGGGGGAAGCTCAGCCCCTGGGCTTGCTCCTAAGATCTCCCTGGGGCCCCCTGTGCTCTCAAGCCCACATCCATTCCAGCCCCTGTGAAGACCCACCCTCACCCACTCCCTTCCCCAGAGCGCCCAGCAATAGGTGTTGACCCTGGAACTCTCCCAGGGAGTCAGATCAGGATGGTGTAACGGGACACAGAGCTGCCCCCAGCCGTCCTGGGAAACACTGGGGATATCTCACCCTCCCATTGCCGTCCACCTGGGTGGGCTCCTCTGGGGAGACCCCACCATCCAGCAAGGCTTGGAGCTGGGCAGGGTCATTACGGGCACAGGCCCAGTACAGGGCCCCCAGCCTGCAGCCTGGGGCAGGGGTTTCATTGCTGATGCAGGATAATGCCTCAGACACTGCCAGCCCTCCCTCCTGCAAGGGCTGATCTTCCTCTTCCAGCCTGGGAACAAGAAGGCTTGTGTCTCCTCCTCAAGCTGCTGACATCTGTAATACAGAATAAAGGGAAGAGTGTCTCCCTGGGGCCCAGGGAGAAGTTCTGACAGCTGCCAATAGCCCAGCCCTTCCACAGGAGCCCTGGTGGTGCACTGGTTAAGCGCTGCTAAACGAAAAGTCGGCATTTCAAACCCACCAGCTGCTCTGCGGGAGAAAGATGTGGCAGTCTGCTCCTGTGAAGATTTACAGCCTTGAAAATCCAATGGGGCAGTTCTACTCTGCCCATAGGGTCAGTATGAGTCAGAATTGACTCCACTGCAATGGGTTTGAGTTTTTTTGGTTTCGGGCCCAGGGATAGCCTTTTCCTGGTGGGGTGTCTCTCCCCATCCACCACGAGAGAGGACAAGCTGTGGGCAGGGGAGGCAGAGGGGCAGGAGACTTAAGAGGGCAGGGTCAGTCCACTCCATAAATCAGGAGCCCCAGGAGATTCAAAAAGAGTTCGTTGTCTTCTCTTCCCCAGTGGACCTTACCTGGGGCCTGGAGGGTCCCTATGAGGCACTCCTTGCTGGGCCACAGCCTGGTCCCCGAGCACCCCCCAGGCCCCTTGGAGCACACTCACCTGGTGTCTGGAGTGGCCTGAGTGGACTACCCCTCCCAGGAGGAACGCAGGTACCAGATGGTGGACTTAGGAGAGAGCTGCCTCAGACACCTCTGAGCTGAGCTGGATCAAGCCAGGATAGAAAGGGATTGCGGGGCCAGGTGGGGGTGGTGCCCTCCTCTCTGGAGCTGACCAAGACCTGCCAAGATCCTGCCCAGAGTGGGTCGTGTCAGGACAGCTCCTCCCTCCCGGGTGGCTTGGAAAAGATTTTCCTCTCCCCTGATGTGCTCACGGCCAGCCTTCTTGAGAGACTAGCGGCACGCAGAAACAGGCCCTTAGAAGACGGAAGGGTTATAGATAGGGTCTCTGCACCCAGTGCCAAAAGCCTGGAGTCTTCTCCCTTTTTGGTGGAGCAGGGCTTGGTGAGGGTGTGTGTGGTGGTGGAGAGAGGGTTCGAGAGAGCAGATACCTCACTGAATAGAACTGAGACTCTCAGGACTGTGGGTGAGGGATTTCCTTTTTTTTTTGTTTGTTTTTTACATTCTGGGAAATTAAAACATAAAGAATTGCCAAATTAGGTGTACAGATATTATATATATTAAATTTAATGGAATTTTTGGCCTCAGATGTAGAGAATGAACCAATCATACCACCCCTTCCCCTGTTAATATGACTCCCACCATCAGACTATACAAGACCTCTGTCTTGTTTTATTTTTCTTTCTTTATTCTCTTTCATCCCTGATCCCCACACCCCATTCTCCTTTTCTCTTCCTTTACCAGCTGGCACCTATATGTCCTCAAAAATGTACAATTTCGTTGAGAAATGTAGTGTTGATTTGTGTATGTGTTTTTAGCTTGTTAGCCACTGTCAAGTAGCCCCTGACTCAGGGCAACCCCATAGACAACCAGTCTTAGTCAGAAACTTGTTAATCATCATAACAACATACAAGCCTCCACAGATGAGTGGTGGCTGTGCATGAGGTGCATCAGCTGGGAATCAAACTCAGGTCTCCCACATGGAAGACAGGAATTCTACCACTGAACCACCACTGCTTACATCTTATGAATTGTGCTCTAGAGCTTATTCTATTTGCTTTTTCACTCAACACTGTGTCGCTTCACGTACATTCTATCAGTTAGGAGTGCATAAGCGAACGCTGACCCTCATGGTGTGGTGGTTACTATGGACTGGCTGCTCAACCTCAATCCCAAACTGCAGAAGCTGGAAAGCTAAAACTACATTTCCCAGATTCCCTTCAGCTGGGAATCTGTAATTTAGGTTCAGCCAAACATGTTCTTATGTAAGACATAAATCTGAACAAAGTTAACTCTCATGGAACACCTGTTTTGCTGTCACAGATCATGACAAAAGCAGTGGGGCTCTGTGGTGCGCAGCTGTCTGATTCATCAGCTTCCCGTAGTAGTGACTGTTGTTTTCTCAATCACAAGCAGAGGTCATGTGATTCTCAAAGCTGGGAGTCGTTCCTGGACCTAGAGCCTATTTCTCCATCTCTTTCTGTTTAAACTAGTCAGAATTTGTTTCTGTTGTCTGCAATTGAACCCTAACTGATTTTAGGGGCTTATTTTTCACATAAGTTAAGAAGGTGGTGTTGGTTCAACAACTTGATGCCAGGGCCTTCTCGGCAAGGCTCTTGACTTTTCCTCATGGTTACAAGATGGCTGCTGTACCTCCAACCATCACATCCATTTTCCAGGAAGAAGGGAGAAGAAAGAGATAAAAAGGTGTGCCCTGCATTTTTGGTCAAGAAATGAAAGATTTTCTTAGGAGTCCAACTCATCAGACTTCTGTTTTCATTTCATTGGCCAGAAATGTGTTACATGGTCACACCTAGCTGAAATGTGACTAGAGAGAAGGAGAGTTGTGGATAGGGATTGTGTCCGTTAGTCACCTATGTCTGGCCGATAGTCTCGTGCATTTCTTCTAACTGCTGCATAGAATTCCATAGTGCATCCACCACATTTTACTTATCCATTCTCCCAGGGATGGTCACCTAGGTGTTGCTCCCAACTTCCTTTCCCTACATCCTTATACATATCTGCTTGGACCTGAGAGGGCAACTCCGAGATTACTGGGTCAAAAGGCACATACATGCTTAGTGATTAGGAGCTGTCAGATCGCTCTCTATTTTGCACTGTACCCAGCCGCTGTGGATAAGAGTTTCCCTACATCCTTGCCAACACTTGTGATTATTCAGCCTTCTAATTTTTGCCAATCTGGTGGTACTATCAAGTGATATCATTATTTCACAGTGGATTTTTCCAATGACCAACAAGGTGAGCATTCTTCCAAGTATCTGATAGTCATTCTTGTTCCCCCTTCTGTGAACTGCCTGTTTGTAGCCTCTGCCCAATGTCCTAATGGATTTTCCTCTTTTTCTTATTGATTTTTCAGCAATTCTTTCTAATATTCTAGATAATAAACCTATTGTCAGTTTTAGATGTGACAGCTATACTGTTGTCATGGATTGAATTATGTCCCCCCAAAAATGTATCAATTTGGCTGGGCCGTGATTCAAAATATTGTGTGGTTGTCCTCCATTTTGTGATTGTAATTTTAGGTTAAAGAGGACTAGGGTGGGATTGTATAATACCCTTACTAAGATCCCTGATCCAATGTAAAGGGAGTTTCCCTAGGGTGCACCACCTTTTATCTTACAAGAGATGAAAGGGAAAGCAAGCAGAGAGTTGGGAACCTCATACCACCAAGAAAGCAGGGCCGGGAGCAGAGCGCGTCCTTTGGACCTGCAGTTCCTGCGCTGAGATGCTTCCAGACCAAGGGAAGACGGATGCATCACAAGGACCTTCCTCCAGAGCCCACCATGGACCTCACAGAGAGAGAAAGACTTCTCCTGGAGCTGATGCCCTGAATTTGGACTTGTAGCCTACTTGACTGTGAGAAAATAAATTTCTCTTTGTTAAAGCCATCCACTTGTGGTATTTCTTTTACAGCAGCACTAGATGACCTACCTATTAACTTTATCTATGATAATCTTTATTGAAAGAAATCTTGAATCTTAAAGTGGTTAAATTCATCAAAATTTCTCCTTATAATTCGTACTTTTGTATCTTATTTAAGAAGATTTTCCCACTCCAAGGTCATAAAGATCTTAATTTCTTTTATTAATTTTTCATTTTTATTTTTAATATTTAGTCTTTAATCCATCTGGACTTAACATTTATATGTGGTGTGAGGAAGGGGTCTAACCTTACCTTTGTCTATTTAGTGAGCCAAGTTTCTAAACAATTCTTTCTCCTCTGATTTGTGATGTCATGTTTTTCATATGTAGACTTTGAGCTCTCTTTTTATGTTCCATCATTTTATTAAATGGTTCCTATGCTGAAGCAACAATGATTTTATTATTCTAGCTTTGTAGTTTGTCCGACTACCTGATAGGGTGGGTTCTCCATATTTAATCTTCTTTTTCAAAATTGATTTTTATTCTTTTATATAAAATTGCAAATAAGTTTATTGAATTCTTTCAAATATTTTGCTGGCATTTTGATTGTAATGGCATTGAATTTATAGATTAATCTGGAGAAAACTAACTGCCTTACAACATTAAATCTCCTCAGTGCAGGCTTGGGGCCCTAGCTTTTTAGGGACATCTTTTATTAGATTCCTCTCCGTCATCCTGTCAAAGATAAAGCCTATAGAAGTTGAAGCTCAAGTTTGCCAGGTTCAACGAATGTCCTCAGATAAAAGCAGCTTCCTTGTTCTGTTTCCCTGTCTAAATTCCTGCCTTCTCTTAGATTTTAACCTAATAAATTCTTGCTAGCTGCCAGTTATTCTACGCTTTTTAAAATAATTTGCATTTACATTTTAACCAGCATTTTTACTCAGACAGATCAGTCCAGAATCCAGCCAGTCATATACTGGAAAAAGAATTTCCTCTAATCTTAATTAATTAAAAAACAACCCAGTAGCAATATGGGCAAAAAACACAGGCAATTAATTCATAGAAGAAATACAAATGGCCAACAAATACATGAAAAGATACTTAACCTCATAAGTAAGCAAGAAAAAGCAAATTAAAACAATGATGAAATATTACCTTTGGCCTATCAGTTTAGCAAAAATTAAACATTAATAATATTAAGTGCTTGCACTGTTGGGGGAATGTAAACTAGTGAAGTATTTTTGGAAAGTATTTTGATCTATCAAAATAACAAATGCACACACACATTGACCCAGAAATTCTGCTTTTAGAATCTTCCCCAAAACAGTACTTGCGTATGTGAGCAAAGACCTACTGTACATTATCTTGCAGCATTGTTCGTAATAGCAAAAAAGTAAAAAATTAGAAGCAATTTTTTTTTATCATCAATAGGGGAAGGGCTAGTGAAAGTATGGCATGTACAAATTATGCCTCTATTAAAAAAGAATGGACTGTCCCGAAAATATCTCCAAGACATGTTATCAAGTGGAGAAAAAAAAGCCTTACATAATACATACGTACCGTCTGTGTGTGCACATGTGTGAGTGAGCTTGGCTACCGACATGTATGTAAATACATAGAAAGGACTGGAACAATAGTTCTCTGCACTGGCTGCACATTGTAATCACTTAGGGACTTTTTAAAAAGAATGATGCCTGGAAACTACCCCCAGAGATTCTGAGGTAATTGGTCTGGGCCACGACCTGTGCAATGGGATTTTTTAAATCTCCCCATGTGATTCTAATGTGCAGTCAAGGTTGAGAGCCATTAAAACGTTGACAGTGGTCAACTTAGGGAAGGAGAATGGGAGTGGAGTAAAAGCAGACTTTCGTATTTTGCTTTTCAAACTTGTATAATGTTTGAATTTTCAACCAAGATAACTATTACTTGGTAACAAATGAAAAAAAGAGAAAAGACTCAGAAAGCTTTCCTTGACTGCTTCCTCCTCTTCCTCCTCAACCTCTCCTGCACAGTTGTCAGTGCTATCTCTGAACATCATTCATTCATTCCTTTAATAACTATTAGTTGAAATCTACTCTGTGTCAGGCACATATTTCGGTTCTCGCACTGGTCGCACCGGTTATCATTAATCTTGTTCTTGACTGTTTCCAGCCTATTATGGATGAATAATATCCTCCCAAAATATGTGTTGGAAGCTTAACTCTATTCCTGTGGATGCAATCCTGTGTGGAAATAGGGGTTTCTTTGTTCTGGTAGAGGCTATACCAATGTAGAGTATGTCCTAAACCTAATCACTTCTGAGTTGTAAAAAGAACAGATCAGACATAGGCAGGGACACATACTGGGGGAGACAGAAGCCATGTGAAGATCACCGAGCACCAAGGACACCCAGGGTGACCGACAAGGAAGGAATTGACACTGCTGAGACACTGATTTGAACTTTTAGACTCCAAAACTGGGAGAAAAGAAATTTCTGTTCTTTAAAGCCTCCCACTTGGGGTATTTGTGTTACAGCAGCACTAGGTAACTAAGACACCTCCCCTTGGTCATCTCTGTGTCTCCTGCATCTAGCACAAGGTCTGCCACCCAGTAAATGTGAGTTCCCTGCCAGGCTCTCCTCTGGCCTAAAGAACCCACAGCACCATTCAGGAATGGCTGTTGAGAGATAGGAAGACTTTTACCTGTGCTGAGAGACCCCAAGGACACCTAGCCAGCTGAAAGGGGATTTCACATTTCCCTCTGAAATTCTCTTTCCCCAAGCCTAGAGAAACCACCTCTGGACCGGTATACATGATCCTCCCCGCCCCGCCCCTGCCTCCGTAAGGCTCCTTTTCCTGCAAGACCACTCAGCCAGCAGGTGGCAGCCCTGGGCAGGAAATGGGAGTGCATTCCTGTGCCACAGAGTTGAGGCCTATAGCCCAGGGTTCTGGGGTCAGACACAGGGGCAAGGGCTTGCTTGGCAAGGCAGATGCACAGGAGTAGGGTGGCAGATTTCATTTTTGGAAAGCACGAAGAGCAAGGGAGTTATTTCTGTAGATCCTAGAATCAGCTTTAGTCAACCTGGCTGGGTACTGAAAGGTTTGTGAAGTTTCTTTTACCTTTCACCAGCAGCGATGCCCAGTGCCAGGTGCTTTGTCCAAGCTTCCTTCCTCAGAAGCCTCTATGCTGGTGCCTTTCCACCCCCTACTCAGTTCCCCAGGCCAGGGCTTGACCCTCTCTGTGTATTTCTTTGCTCATGGAGATGGCAGTGGTAGTGGGGGTTGGAGGTTGTTTGTTCATGTGTAAGATAATGGATACTGATACAGGTACATTTAAGTCAGGGCCTTCCAGAGACTCAGTGTGGGGGCCTCAAGGCTTAACAGTGAAGGAATTTTACAGGTTAGCCATCCTCCTTTTGATCTCTTAGCTGCTGAGGTCTGACAGGAGCTCACAAGGCTGCACCTTTGCTTGACACACCAATTTCTCCTCAGCCTTGTGCTCTTCAGCGTCTTCTGCTGATTCTCCTCTGTTTTCATCATTTTTCCAACATTTGATCTTTCTCATCTCACTGTGTGGATCTTCCCACCTCTCTATCCTTTTACCTCTCTAAGACCTACTTGATGACATGTATTGTCTGGAGTACCAGCTGATTCTCTATCTCTCTCTCTGACTGTCATGCCATATCTCCAGCTATCTAATCCTCTAGGCTGGGGTTTTGCCAGAGTCATGATTTGTGGAACTCAGTCAGAAGAGAAGGGGGAGGTTTGAGGAAAGCAGAGTGCTGTGGCACCTCCCCAGAGAAGGAGCTCCGCAAGCTTGAGTCTGGCTTGGAGCATGAGGCCTGGGTCATCTTTAGGAAACCAAGTGTATTGTCATCTCATCCTTTCCCTTTTTCCCAGGATCTCTGTCCAGCAGAAGCCCCCTTACTCTCCCACCCTATAGGCCTGGTGGCAGATACAGCTGGGACCCAACCCAACTTAAGGACTTAGACTCTTGGGATGGGACTCAGCTGGGTGGGGTGGATAATGGAGGAGGTGGCTTCTGACCCTGGCTCCAGCCCCTTCTGGGGGTTCCATGTGACCTGCCATAGGTCATGGCCCCTGCTACCCAACCATCATCTACATCACAAAACCCACAGCTCGTAACTCAATGCTGGCAGGGGAAGTCTGGGATTGATTTAGGGCCTTCTCTGACCAATTCACCCTCACTGGACTATGGCCTCTGGGGTAAGGGCGGGGATGAGGGTCATGGGTGAAGTTCAGGCAGGGGAGGAGTCCTGATCACTGCATCATACCTGTTGCTGATCTTCCTTCGGCACTCCTGGGGAGTTTGCGGGGGAGGGTACAGGAACTGGAGTTCAAGATTCTCACCGACCAACCAACCCATTCTCTCTACTCAGCTCAAGGCCATGCTGAGGGAACCATGTCCATGGCCTCGTGGGCATTCAGGGACAGCTTCCGCAGGATCCAGGGCAATCAGGTGAGAGCTGAGTAAGCCCCTCCACCTGTTGCCACCAATCCCCAGTTACAGTGAGCTTTAGAGTCAGGTCTCCCCAGCCTGGGGTTCCACAGTCCACAGCCCTGACATTTGTTGTTGCTGTTGCTGGGTGCCGTAGAGTCGATTCCCTCATAGTGACCCCATGTGACAGAGTAGAACTGCCCCATAGGGTTGTCTAGGCTGTAATCTTTTTTTTTTCTAGGCTGTAATCTTTATGGGACCAGATTGCCAGGTGTTTCTCCCAAAGAGCTGCTGGGTGAGTTTGAACGACGAATCTTCCAGTTAGCAGCGGAGGCTTAACTGCCCTTACATTTAGCCTGGTCCATTTTTGTTAGTGTCCATCCCTCTACCATTCCTTCCCAGAGACATCACTGAAGAATGCCTCTGCTTAGAGTGTTTCAAACTTTTTTCACCACCACCCACAGGAAATATATTACATCTGGATCCATGACACGTGAACATACATATAACTAAAGCAAAGTTTTGCAAAACTTTGTGATGGACTGTGATGTTTTCTATGCTATTCTGTGTTGTTGTTGTTATTGTTTTTTAAGATTTTAAAATGATTTTGCAAACAACTAATGGGTTGACACAGTTTACAAGTAACTTCTTATGTTTTAAACCTTATGGTGTTTGAAACATCTTCACAAATTTTAAAGCCCATTTTACAAACAGAGGGGCATTAGTGGTTCAGTGGCAGAATTCTGGCCTTCTATGCGGGAGGCTCAGGTTTGATTCCCAGCCAGTGCACCTCATGCCCAACTACCACCTGTCTGTCCATGGAGGCTTGTGCGTTGCTATGATGCTGAACAGGTTTCAGTGGCACTTCAAGACTAAGACAGGTTAAGAAGAAAGGCCTGGCGATCTACTTCCAAAAATCAACCAATCAAAACCCTCTGGATCACCATGTCCAATCCCTGCACCCCTGCCCCCGACCCCATTATGGGGATGGTATAGGACTGGGCAGGCTTTCATTCTCTCACACGTGGAGTTGCCATGAGTTGGAAGTTGACTCAACAGTAGCTAACAACAACATTTTACAAACACAAAAACCCACACTATCTTCATAAAAGCCCAGTGAGAAAGGTAAGGCAGGGTTTTCACTGACCCATTTTATAAACATGGAAACAGAGACTCTGAGAGGTTAATTCACCTGCCTAAGATCACCCAGCTGGTGAGTGGCAGATCTGGGATTCCAAGCCAGGTCTTTTGTGTGCCTGTTTCCTGTCCCCTGCAGCTTCTCTTTTTCCCTCTCCTTCCCAACCCTCCAAATTGAGTTCATTGTCTTTTTCCATTTTGAAGGCCATCCCCTTCGAAGGGGAAGATGGAGGGACAGAGCAGCTGAGGAATTCTGTTTTCCCTGTCATCTGTTAACACTGCACCATCTGCCAATTCTATCCCCAGCCTCCTACCCTCTGCCTCAGAGGAGAGGACAGAGTGGGGGAGGAGGCCATTTTCCTGGACCTCCAGGACGCCTCCCACCAAGGAACTCAGAAAACCCACAGAAAGCTCAGTTTTCTGCTCAGAACCAACAGCATAAGACGAGAATTAGAAGCAGGTGCACGGGAGATGAGATGATGAGATGGAAGGAAAGAATTTCTGACCATCAAGGGATAAAATAATAGGACCCACCCCTCCCCCACTCTCAGGGTCTTGTCTTTACGCCCCCCACCTCCACCTCTGTGAGGCTTTTTTGGGGGGGGGGGGGCGGGTGGCAGACATGCATTGATCCCAACAGCAGGAGCCCTGCAAGCCGCTTGGGTTGAGGGCGATATAAGTCCGATGTACGTCCATCTTACAGGGAGCCTAGGCAGATTTATGAGGCTCGGGTGTGGCTGGCTGTTATTCAGCCTCTGACTTTTTAATTCCCAGCCTCCCCACCCACTCTGCCCCCTCCCCAAGAAGGCCTTTGTGCAGGACAATGAAGAACCTATAAATTCTGGGGGACAGGAGTGTGGGGGAGGAGAGCACAGATCACTTCAGCTCCCCCCACTCAGTGGCCCTGCATAGCAAGAGGAGGCCTCCATGGACCTGCTGCATCTCATCCCATGCACACTGGAGCTGAGAGAGAGAGGTGGGCCATGCCTTACCCTGTCTTTTACAGAAGAGGAAACTGAGGCTCAGAGGCAGAGGGTGTTCTCTAGTCCCCGCTTCACGTACTCATCCTCAGCTCACTCATGTATTTATTCCCCTTCTCTCCTCCCGTGGTCATGCCCTTACTCTGGCATTCACTCAACAAACACCTAAGGAGTTATGAACCCTGTGCCAGGCCAGGTGCAGAGGAGGCAGTGATTGGTGAGACCCAGGCCTGCCCTGGGGGATGCACAGAATGGGCTGTGATTAAAGAAGGCCAAAGTGAAGCTTGAACCCCAGCTGTCTGGGCTGGACACCTGCAATCTTTCTCTGATCCTTTCCTTCAGCAAGCCCTTTGTAGCTCCTGAAGCACTTTCATGGGCATTTTTAAATTTAATCCTGACCATGACCCTGTGAATTAGGTATTACAACACCCACCCCCCACTTTGCTGATGTGGCCTTGAGAGGGTAAGTAGTTTGATCAAGATCATCCCTCTGGTGGGTGGCAGAGCGGAACCCGGAACCAGGCCGTTTCCTCTGCACCACAGCTGCAGCCCTGAGCACTGTGGGGACCCAGGGTATGGCCATGGGCTGTGGCGTGAGCTTCCTTTTCTACCTCCTTGCCCAACTAGCCCTGTGGCCCCCCTCACTCCTTCCATGCTGACCCTTTCCTGGTGTTTTACTCTCCACCTTCCTGCCAAAACCAAAACCAAACCAGTTGTTGAGTCGATTCTGATTCATTGTGACCCCTATGTGTGTCAGAGTAGAACTGTGCTCCACAGGGTTTCCAATGGGTGATTTTTCAGAAGTAGATCACCAGGACTTTCTTCCCAGGCACCTCTGGGCAGACCAGAACCTCCAACTTTTCAGTTAGCAGCTGAGCATGTTAAGCATTTGTACCACCCAAAGACTTATGTTTACTTACCCCACCCATATATCTGCTGCATGGTAATAATGAATGAATCTAATGCTTAGGATGCATGTGTGTGTTTGCTGAATGACCATGCATTCTTGTACGTGTCCTGGTGTGGATCTGTGTACTGAAGATAATATTAGTAACTACTTCACAGAGGAGGTATAAGAATTTAATTAAGCCATGTAGAGTGCTTAGAATCATGCCTGATACATAGTAAAACCTCAGTAAGTGTTGGCTGCTATGATTCTTATTGTAAGTCACAGGCCTGCCTATGTATATGTGGCATCTGGGTGAACACAGGTGGATACAGGTGTGTGCAGATGAACCCTCCAAGGGAGAAGCCACCTTGGAGGCAACCAGATCGCCCAGCCTTCAGTTCTTTCTCCAGGGATTCCTTCCTTCCTTAAATGTATCAAGTATGTATACAGTATTCCTATGTTTGTGCCAGGCATTGTGTTAGTGAAGAAGAACAAGAAAGGCAAAGTCCCAGCACTCATGAAGTTGACATTCTCGTAAGTGAATGAATAATTACAGAATGTGGTAAGTCCTGTGGAAGAACTATATAAGACAAAGTGACAAAGTGGTTGGGCAGCTAGGTGTGAGGCTGCTTTAGTATTGTGATCAGAGATGATGAGGAGGTGACATTCCTAAGGAGAGGGACAAGGTGGTCCAGGCAAAGGAACCAGCAAGGCCAAGGACAGAGGTGGGGAAAAGCTTGTCAAGTTCAAGTAACAGAAAAGCAGCCAGTGTGAGCAGGGCCTGGGAAGAAGGGAGAATAGTAGGCAGAGGGAAGGGTAAGAAGTTGGGGCTTTCTTCCAAGAGAGGTTAAGCAGGGATTGACACGCTCCATTCTTTTTCTGACTTTAATTTTTACAGGTACCACTGGCTGCTGTGTGGAGCACTGACTGATGGAGAGCCAGGAGAGCAGACAGTAAGTAGCCTTTGCAGTTGTGCAAAGAGGTAATAGGTGCTTGGGCAGTGTGTGTGTGTGTTTGGGGGGGGTGGGTACAGAGGCTGATTCAAGATACATCTTAGATGCAGAAACCACATGATTTGCTAATGGACTGGACACCAAGGGTGAGCTGAAGAGGAATTCAGGAAGACAGAAAAGGCCAAACTGGTCCACTTGTCTCCTCTAGCCATTGCTGGGCCTGCCCCTCCACATAGATGCCAACACTAGGCATTTGCTCTCCCCCTCTCTAGTCAACAGCCCTGCAACAGGGGCAGTGGACTGCTCATTCGGATCCTTTGTGAGAATCAGAAAAGGTGCCCTTTGCCTTCCTCCCGAACGAGGCAGCACCTACCAAGGGCCAGGCTTGGATTTCAGACCCATTTGTCCCCTCTGTTTAGGGCACAGCACGCACAACGTACATCTTTCCGCTCCCCAGCCTGGGCCACTGTGCCAGCCTGAAAATCTCTGCAGCTCTGAGAAGCCTCAGGCGCGGGGCTTGTTGGGGCACCGGCCAGAAACAGACTCTGGGGGCAGGGGCGAGGCCTCCAGGGCGAGGAAGGCTGGCATTTCCTAAGGGAATGTCCCAGCTCCTTTATCGCGGGAAGGAAGTGTCCCAAAGTGGCATTCCTACCTTTTACCCCAAAAGCGCGGCGCCCTCGCGCCGCCGGAGCCGCCCCTCCCGAACTTGCGCCCCAGTTCCCGCCGGCTCCGGACCCGGAAGGCCGCTGCCCCTCCCGCCCACGAGAGCTAACGAAGTTGATCTTCCGGCCTCGGGCTACGGGCGGGGGAGGGCCCAAGCCGTAATTGCTGCCATCTGCTCCCAGCTCCCCAGCCCCTCAGTCCCCCCGCCGGCGGGGAGGGTCCGAGGCGCGCAAGGAAGCCACAGCCCCCGCGCTCGGAACGCCCCCCTCACGCCCATCCCCGCCAACCTAGAGGGGCGGGGCTCTAGGGTGACCCGCGAGCCTGCAGTGGGGCGTGTGCTGGGTGAGCCAAGCTCTACCCTACCAGCCTTTCTTTGGGGTGAGGTCCCCAACTGGAGTCACAGAGCATTACAAGGCACAGAATCCCAATATTCTGGGTCTGCTCGTCGTGGAGCCAGGCTTTCTGAAGGATCCTGGGGGCTGTCCCTCCCCAACTCACACACATTGGCGTACACACTGATCCGTGGTTAACACTTGCTTTAGGTTATTGACACATTGATCTCTGAACAGCACTGATGTGTCTGGTATGTGTGGGAGGGGAGGGGGCAGAGCCTAGGCCCCAGCTGGGACTTGGCTCTTCAGTCAGAAAGACCCGGGTTGAAAACCCCGCCCAGCTACTACTCACAGGCTGGGGGGCCTAGAGCAAGTTACTTCAAGGCTGAAAGCCTGTTTCTTGGCTGTAAATGGGGATACCATGATACCTGCTTCTTGGGTGTGTCCTGAGGATGTGATTCCACAGGGCCTGTGAAGTGGTCACCAGCAGGTGGGTTGATAGTCCCAGGGAGAGCAGGGGCATCAGGGGGAGTGATGACAGGGGTTGGGCTGGCCCCGTGGAAGGTTCTGTGACAGAGCAGGGAACCAGCCTGTCAGGGACTCTGCTGGGGAAGAGGGAGGGTGGGCTAGAGACAGGAGGGGAGGGTTGACAGGTCATTAGAGCAGTCTTGCTGGTTCAAGGCCGTCTCCTGGAGTCTCTGCAACATCAGCTGATTGACAGCTGAAGACAAGTCTGATTGTGTGGAAATGTTATGGCCCTGGGAGGATTCACAAACATTTACTGAGCACTCCCAAGACCCACTCCCCCACCCCGCCCCCCACACTGGTACAGGAAGCCACCCCACACCCCACACCCCACACCCCAATGCTCACACATTGGTTTGCATCATCTTCACCTCTACCCCCCAGGGATCTAAACATTCCTCCAGGTGCAGAAGCCCAGGTGATCCTGAGCGAGGTTAGGCTCCCAGACAAACTGAGTCCCTTCCCCTGCCTCCCCATGTCAAGGTCCCCTGGTGACACAGATGTCCTTCCTGCCCAGGACCCAGGACCTGGCCTAACAGGGCTGAGTGCCTGCTGCGTCCCCCTCCTGCAGCCCCTCCTGCAGCTTGGACGACTCCAACAAACCTGTGTTTGCCCCAGAGGCCAGCTCTGGCAGGGCTGAGCTACAACCCTGACCACCGCCAGCCTGCTGACCTGAGTCCTCGACACAGGTGAGGCTTGGAGATGCCAAGGGAAAGGAGGCTGTCAGTACAAGGAGGGGATGCAGTGTGAAAAGTTCTGGAATCATAGGGACCATTGGAGAACCTGAAGGTTACTGCCTTCTGGAGGGGTCAGGAGGATGCCACTGAGGCAGTGGTTTCTGGGCTGGGGTTTTAAAGGATAAACGTAAGTTCATCAGGGACAGAAGGGGAAAAGTGGTGTTCCAGGCAGAAGGAAAAGCATGTGCAAAGACTTGGCAGTGTGAAAGTACATGATGTGTCTGGGGAAGAGTGAGAAGTTTGATGTGACTGGAACAAGAGTGTTAAAGGGAAGAGGTGACAGGGATAAGAAGGAAACAGGCATGTGTAGGGCGGGGTGGGGGGTGGTGGTGAAGTGGCACATACACCAGGCCAAGGAGTTTAGACCTGAGCTTGCTGTAGCAAATTGAAGTGTCTGCACAGGGAGGGGCAGACAGAAACACAAATAGCCAGAAGGAGTGATGCTGGCAGATGTAAGATAAAAAGGTCAGTGCCAACCCAGTAATAAAAAGGCCAATTAATTCACCTGGGCTTCAGACCTGGGAGACAATAGGGACTGATGGGGACTCTGGCATATGCAGGAGCCGCAGGGGTCCCTTCTGAAGGCCACAGTTGTAACTCCACTCCAGTCAGTTGTTGCCATACAGGAGCACAGGCTTAGTGTTGCCAGACATCTTCAAGAAAAACCAGAGACGTAGATTTTTATGTGTTGTCTCTTGGTTTTTAAATAATTGACAATTTTTTTTTTTCAACTTTAAAATACTGTGGGTGCCCAAAACACACACAAACACATGCATGGCCCATAGGCCACCAGTCTGTGACTGTGCAGAGGTACTGGAAAGCTACTGAAAGTTTTGTAAGGAGGGGAATGATCTGAATAACAGGTCTGGTTTTAGGACACCCACTCAGGGGCAGTGTGGAGGAAGGGCCTGGTGGCAGAAGGCCAGTGGGGGAAGTTGCAATCATCTAGGCCGGGGTGCTAAAGCCTGAACAAAGGCAGCTAGCTGACCTGGAGAGCAGGGAGACTCTCCAGACACAGGGTGGGAGTCTACAGGGGTTAGCCCTCCCTGGGGGTTTGAAGGTTTAAGTCTTCTTTCCCTTTGTCCCCTTTAAGGGACTGCAAACATCATCTAGTGGGTGGTGAGGCCTGTTTGGAGTGAGATGCCCCTGAAAATCCCCAAGGTTGGGAGCTGGCAGGCTACCCCACAGGGCTGAGTAAGGCATTCCAACTAGCCCAAAGAGGGAGGGGGTTGTGCTGGGGGAGGGGCTCAGGAATCTGGCCTGGCCTTCAGGAAGACCCCAGCCAGCCCTAATGGGAACCACACGTGGGGTGAGCTGGAATCCCGGATTGCCTGTGACGTTTGGCTTTGGAATCAGACACTGGGGTCACTCCTGACCCGCTAAAGTCTGAGGCCTCCCAACCCCAGCTCCCTTTCTAATCGCTGCCAGACACGTTGTGTCCTGCACCCAGCCATGCCCTGCCTGGTTCTGGAGAGGGGTCGCTCGGCCCTTCAGTTTCCTGCTGGAGAGGGCCTAAGCCCTGGCTTCCTAGATAGTAGAACGAGAAGCCCCTTCAGAGTCCCTCAAAGCAGTGCTCCCTGAACTCCAATACCCCTCCTGAAGTCCTGAGCTGCTTCTGACCTTGTAGAAACGGGTACCCTCAGTCCCCATCCTTCCTCTCCAGCATCCGTGGGGTACTCTGTGGCTTTGTGCTCCAGAAGCAGGGGTGCCCACCACCCACTCCACTGACCCAGCTAACAGTGTCATCTTCTATGGTTCCTAGTGTGGGTCAGGTCACCCTCCCCTGGGCACCAAGGAAGGCAGATTCAGAGAAAGAAAAAGGCAGGGGCCCTGACCTCAGGGAGCTTGCAGGTGGTAGCAAAATGGGACTCACCCCCAGGACCACCAGGACGGGCTCTGAGCCTTGGAGTTGAGGTGTGAGCCTGAGGCTGGATTCCATGGTCAAACACTGAATGCCCCGTGTGTGCCTGGCAGAGTACAAGGCCTGACCATCCAGAGAGGCCCCTGGAAAAATCTAACGAGATGGAGCCAAATAGTGGGGAAAGAAAGGCCATCATAGGGGGATGGTGCAAGGAAGTCCAGGCTCTCTGGGATGGGTTTATGCAGTAGAGGGACTCACAGGCTGGACCTTAAAAGATGAGCAGAATTTGGGAGGACTTAGAGAAATGAGGAGCAGGGGGCTCCTGAGGGAAGAAGGGAACTAGCATTACTGGGCACATCCATATACCCATTTATCCCTCACGACAACCTGTTGTTAGTTGCCATCGAGTGAATTCTGACTTTAGGTGACCCCATATGTGCAGAGTAGAACTGTTCCATGGGGTTTTCAAGGCTGTGAGTTTTGGAAGCAGATTGACAGGCCTTCCTACCCAGGTGCCTCTGGGTAGGTTCAAACCAACAACCTTTTGTGTTGAGTGCTTACTTGTGTGCACCATGTGGGAAACAACCTAGGAGGTAGGTAATTATCCCCATGTTAGAGAGGAGGAAAGGGAGTCGCAGAGAGTTCTAGGGGCTTGCTAAAGATCTCACGCAGGTAAATGGCAAAGCTAAGAGTCTAACAGGATCAGCTTGTGCTCTTTCCAAGCAGGGAATTGGCGGGAGGGGAGAAAGATTTTGGCAGGTGGACAGTGAATAGATTTTTTATTTGGCTTCATGGAGGAGAGGGGAGCAGGGCAACTAGGAAGGGAACAAGGATATGGTTCTGGCAGTCCTCAGGCTCTGGAGGGAAGGAGGGTAGAGGACAGCCTGGTGAGGGTCCTTCAATGGGAGGGGGCTGAGGAAAGCAGCTGGAGATAAGGGGTGTGAGACTGGATCATTGGTCAGAGGCCTCCTGACATCCAGGTGCCCCTCCAGGGCCCTCAGGACATGGCAACTTTAGCCTCCCCCATGACCGGCAGGGTTAATTTCTTGCCCAGACCTCAGACACTGGGAGTGGAGCAGTCCAAGGGGCAGGGAAGAGCCCTGTAAGCAGTGCTCCTGAGGAGTCACTGTAAAAGCAGGGGGAGGGCAAGGGGGTCTCTCCTAGCATATTCCCTGCTTTTTCCTCCCCCCAGCTCAGACACTTCTTGCCTCAGGGACTGAGGCTGTTTGCAAAGCATCTCAAGACATTATGGAAGAGCTAGAAAAAAACCCAGTCCTTATCTGAAAGGCTCACCACAGCCTTTGGGCCATGGCTGGCATCCTACCTGCCAAACCTTCTTCATAGTATTCCTACTGTGGTGCATATTGGGGGGACTGTATACTTCCTGCTTAAGTCCCTGACACTCCCAATGCTCCCCTCAAAGCCCTCAGGCCCAGCCCCTCCCCTTCTACCTTCCTTGAGAATTTCCAGGCAGCCTGTTTGGCATCAGGCCAGGGGCCCAGGAGCTCAGACAGGCTGCATTCCAGGGGGAAGGGGAGAGGGGAGGAGGACTGTACAGTCTGCCCCCTTACAGCACAAACCCCATGCTGTCCAGCCTGATGCTCTCTCTAGCCATGCTGAGAATGGATAGTGGCAAGCGCAGCAGAGCCAGGGACCCAGGAGTCTCTCCTGGCTTCTGCCAAGGATGAAGCCATTTTCGCCCTGGAGCTGTTCTACGCCTGTGGGGACCTATGACTCCGGTTTTGAGAGAGGCCCACAGTGAGCACTGGGTAAGGGGTCCGAGGGGGAAGTGACCAGACCAGAAGTGGAAGGGACTCGCAGGGAGCCAGGGCTTCACTCCTTCTGCAGGGTAGCTCAAGCTCCCACAAGTCTCCAGAGAGGGCTCAAGGACTTGCAGAAAGAAATCAGTACAGCAGAATGGAAATCAGGCAGCTGTTGTAGGAAATGGGCGATTGCTAGGGAGAGGCGGGGCTTCTGGAATTGCAGATTCAGTTAGTCCCTCCAACCCACTCCGTTCCCATCCCCCAGCTCGGTTTCGGGAAGCTCTCCCAATGAATATTTAATAGCCTAGCGCTAGGCCTGATTGAATTTTAATGTGGGCGACCCGAGCCCGGAGCCGAAGTCCAAGCAATTAGTCAGGAGCCATTACCACTGACGGAGCTGATTTATGGGCGGGACCATGCCCCCGGCGCGGGGAGCCGAGGCTACCCAGAGGCCCAAGATTGGGCGGATAAAGTCTTCCGTGTCAGCCAATCCCTACGGCTGCCTCGGCCTGCTTTGCATCTAATTTGCATAGCACTCCCAGTGTGCAAATCTGGGCGGTATCCTGTGGACAGATCCCAGGGTAGGTGGAGGAGCACGAATGGCTGGGAGCTAGACCCCGGCTTGGCCCTCCTCCCGGGGCCTGACTAGACTTTATGGCTACACCTGCGACACTTTTCTCCGTTTCTCATGTGGGATTCCATCAGACACCCCAGTTCTGGGAGTTGGCTTTGGATGGGAGGGGGAAATTCCAAAGGAAGAGGAGAGGACTCATCAGACTAGAGCGGACTTGGAAAAGCTGCTTAAAGCTTTTGGGGCGGAGCTGGGGTCGGTGGGTGGGGGGGTGTCCCAGGACCTAGCAAAAGGCTCTGCAATTAGTGCAGCCAGGAGCCTTACTGAGCCATTCCTGTGTGCCGGGCACTGTTCTAACAACTTTCGTGCATTTTCTCTTAATTAATCCTCACTAACAGCCTGAGAGCAGGTCGTTGGGTTGCTGCTGTTGTTAGCTGCAGTCGAGTTGGCTCAGACGAATGGCAACCTTCTGTACAGCAGAAGGAAATGTTGTCCGGTCCTGTGTCATCTTCACGATCATTGGTCTGAGTCCGCTGTTGTGGCTATTGTGTCAATCATCTCACTGACAGTTTCCCTAGTTTTCGTTTGCATTGGCTCCTTACTTCACCAAACACGATGTCCTTTTCTAGCGATTGATTTTTTACTTTGACTACTGGAGCTGACATTTTCCGGATGAGGAACCTGAGGCTTAGCAAATTGAGACTACTGGCCCAGGGCTGCAGTGCCAGGAGAGGTGGTGGCGGGGGAGGGGTGGTTGGCTGCCTGTCTTTCCCTCCTTCCTGTCTCCCTGTCTCCCTCAGAGAGGGCTTCTACACTGATAGGGGTGGGGGTTGCAGGTTTTCAGGGTGTTGGATTATGCCTTGGAGAGCTAGAGATGAAGCCAAGGAGCCCTTTGAGGAGATGGCCCCCGCCCCTCCCCGCCCTTCATCCCCTTGAGCTGTGTGAATGAGCTGGGACTCAGTCTGGAGTGCTCTTTTGAACTCTGCCCGACCCCTTAAATGACAGGTCAAGGATTTAGCTGGCCTGTCTGCTGCCACTCTGGCAGGGTGGCCTCCTCAGCAGCTCCCACCCCTTCCCCAGCCCTCATCCGCCCAGGGTGTAGTGGAGAATGGCGTCCTTCCCTTACTAGGCAAGCATCCCCATGGGGCCAGGCCTTAACTAAGCCGGAATGTGGAAAGCCCATGTTCTTTATTGGAGGGAAGGGCAATAGAGGGAGGGACAGAGCTCTGGGCTGGGAGGCCAGCTCCTGCAGGGAGGCTGTGGAGAGGTTGGCAGGGAATACGGATGGGACACATTAGTCAAGGAAGGCTTCCTGGAAGAGGGAGGGCAGAACAGAGACTGGAAGGAAGGGAGGGACGAGGTCAAAGAAAAAGGAGAGGAAATCCTCTGCAGGAGAACATCCTGTCTGAGGCAAGAGAGGGTGAAGCGTAAGCTGGAAAAGCACCATACATGTCACCGATGATGATTACAGGAGCAGCAGTAGCTCAGCATGAGGCTGCCTGCCTGAGCAGATGAGGCAGGGAGAGAAGGGATGATGAAAATCATTATCACTATTTATAATGAGCACCTACTATGTGCCAGGCACCATGCTAGGTGCCTTAAATATATTGTTCATCTAATCTTTACAGCAACCCAATAAGTATTCTTAGAATCTGCCGTTTACAGATGAGGAAACTGAAGCTCTGGAGAGGTCATAACTTGCCCAAGATCACGTAGCTAGTGGGTGGCAGAGACTTTGCTTCTTGGTCCATCACTCTGTACTGCTCATAAGCCCCTTGAACTTGACTTATGCTCTTTTTCTTAACCCTCAAAGTTTGCTCCTCCTCCTGTTTCTTATCTCCCTTTACCAGGATTGACTAGTGATAAAAACAGATACTGCTAGTAATCTTTGCCAAAAGCCTGAGAATAATCCCAACCATACTATCACCCAAGTCTGAGTCCTTGGTGCCATCAATCATTTACAGTCCCATGATCTCCTTCTTAAAGGTTTTTAAATGCTACCTCCCACTCTCCCAACACTCCTCCCCCACCTCTGCTTGCTTCAGGCCCTGGTCAGCCTCATCAGGGCCGGGTAAGGTAGAAGCCTTATTGAGCCCTTGTTATGTGCCAGGCACTGTGTTAAGAGCTTTCATGCATTTTCTCTTAATTAATCCTCACCAGAAGCCTAAGAGTAGATCTTTTGATTGCTACAGTCGACAAATTACAGGTGAGGGTGGGAAAGTTCAAGGAATGGTAAGAATCCCGTAGCTGTACTGGGCTTGCCATGATGGTGGCAGGGAGCAGACCGCACCAGATCAGGTCTGTCTGGATGGAGGGTGAGCTGGGATATTCAGAGCTTCAAAGTCTGTTTCCCTGCTCAGCTGTTCCTCACAGTTCACAGTTTCCAGGCTGGATTTGTGCCTCTCCTCCTTTTTGACAAGAGGGATTGTATTTGTTGGGTGCTTTGGGCTTCAAGTTATAGGAGACCAAACTTAAAAATGGCTTAAACAGTAAGGACACTTATTTATTAGTCGCAAAACAAGATGTCCTGAGATGGAGTGGTTGGTCAATCCAATGGCTAAACAATTTTAACAAGGACTAGGCTCCTTCCTTTTATCCCTCCCTCCCTCCTTCCTTCTTTTTTTTAACCTTATCAACATATAATTTACATGCAGTAGAATGCACAGGTTTTAAAAGTACAGTTTGATAAACTTTAACAAACGTATCTACCTGGTAGTCTCCATTCCAGTCAAGATGTAGAACATTTCCATCATACCAGAAGTTCCCTCATGTCTATTTGCAGTCAATCTCTCTCTCAACCTCTGCCACAGGTAACCATGGATCTGATTTCTACCTCTGTAGATCAGTTTTGCCTATTCTAGACCTTCATTTGAATGGAATCATATGCATTTACTCATTTGTGTCTGGCTTTTTTGCTTCAGACAATACTTTTGAGATTCATCTATTTTGTTGAGTTTACTCGTAGTTCGTTGTTTTTATTACCGAGGGGGATTTCATTCTATAAATATCCCACCGTATTTTTTTATCTTTTCTCTGCCATCCTTATTATGTTGGTTTTTGTCCTTGTATCCTGACTCCTCTCAAGGTCACAAGATGGATGCTGCAGTTCCAGATAACATACGCAGACAACAGCATTCAGAGGCCAAGAAAAGCTGTTTCTCCTTGAGTTTCTGAGAAATCTTTCCAGAAGTCTTCCTGAAGAACATCTCCTCATGTCTCATAGGCCAGAATCATGTCACATTATCTATTCCTAAACCAAACACTGGCAAAGGGAATGGAATTCTTACAGGTGCCTCAGACTAATCACGATTTACCCTTTGGGCTAGGGAGTGTCTCAGCCTCTTCTGGAGAACATGGCTGCCTGGTCCGTAAGCAAAACTGAGATTCCATTAGCAAGAAAGGAAGGCAATGGTTGTTGGTAAGTAGCCAGTAGTGTCTGGTTTGTCTGCTTCTTCCTCATTAACAGAACTCAAATTTTGTTCGGGGATCCACCCTCTTGAGAAAGGTAAACCCATGTCCAATCCAGGAGTAAATCCTGATGCATCTATGCCAATCCTGGTAATCCTGAACCTCTGATCAGGGATTGCTTTAAGCATGAGGACTGTGGAAGCACTACCTGTGGTGGCTATTCGTTCTCCTCTCTTCTTCCTTAGTAAAAGTGTCAAATTTTATTTAGATCGACACAGGGATCAACTAAAAACGGTTTCTAGCTTCTCTTGCAGCTAGGTGTAGCCATGTTACCAAGTTATGGCCAATAAAATGCAGACAGAAATGTTCCATGGAACATTTGAGAAGGTTGCTTAAGGGAGCTGACTCTGCTGGGGACCAATCTTTTGCACTTAGCTTTTGGTCTTTCTGGTCTACAACATGATCTGATGACTGGAACTCCAGCAGCCATTCTGGAATGTGAGGTGAATTTGAGAAACGTGAGTTAGGTGGTACCTGGGTCCCTGTGATGGTTAAGGTTGTGTGTCAACTTTGCTGGGCCATGATTCTTAGTGGTTTGGCAATTATGATGTAGTTTGGCAGTTATGTAGTGATATAATCACCTCCATGGTGAGATCTGATATAATGTAATCACTTCCATGATTAGATCTGCTATGAGCAGCCAGTCAGTTGAAAGGGATTTTTCTTGGGGGGTGTGGCCTGCATCCAGTATATATGGACTTTCTGGCAAACCTACCTGGCTTTTGCTCACTCTGGATCCTGCATCCAGCTCATCATCATCTGACCTCCAGTTCTTGGGACTTGAACTAGCAGCTGACCTGCTGATCTTGGATTGGTCAACCTCCACAGCCCATGAGCCAGCAGCCTGCAGATCTTGGGTTTGTCAGCCCCTGCAGCTGTGTGAGTCAGGAGAAGTCTCCAGTCTGATGCCTGACCCACAGACTTGGGACTTCCAACCTCTACAACCACATGAGCCATTTCCTTCAGATAACTCTCTCTCTGTATATATATATATACATACATACATACATATGTATTATTAGGTATATACATACATATATATATGTATTATATTATTGCTGATGTCAGATGGATCCTGGCTAAAAGCAGAGAATTCCAGAAAGATGTTTACCTGTGTTTTATTGACTATGCAAAGGCATTCAACTGTGTGGATCATAACAAATTATGGATAACATCGTGAAGGATGGGAATTCCAAAACACTTCATTGTGCTCATGAGGAACCTGTACATAGATCAAGAGGCAGTTGTTCAAACAAAACAAGGGGTTACTGCATGGTTTAAAGTCAGGAAAGGTGTGCGTCAGGGTTGTATCCTTTCACCATACTTATTCAGTCTGTATGTGGAACAAATAATCCGAGAAGCTGGACTATATGAAGAAAATGGGGCATCAGGATTGGAGGAAGACTCATTAATAACCTGTGATATGCAGATGATACAACCTTGCTTGCTGAAAGTGAAGAGGACTTGAAGCACTGACTGAAGAAGATCAAAGAACACAGCCTTCAGTATGAATTACACCTCAACATAAAGAAAATAAAAATCCTCACAACTGGACCAGTACGCAACATCTTTTCAGTGCTGTTAGTTTGTTTTACGTATTTCGGAGCCCTGTCGTTGGGTGTGTAAATATTTATTATAGTTATGTCCTCCTGATGTATTGACCCTTTAATCATTATATAGTGTCCTTTCTTATCCTTTGTGGTGAATTTTACTTTAAAGTCTATTTTGTCAGAGATTAATATTGCCACCATTGCTCTTTTTTGAGTGTTGCTTGCTTGATATATTTTTTTCCATCCTTTGAGTTTTAGTTCATTTGTGTCTTTAAGTCTAAGTCATGTATCTTGTAGGCAGCATATAGACGGATCATGTTTTTTTAATCCAATTTGCCACTCTCTGTCTCTTTATTGGTGTATTTAGTTCATTTACATTCAGTGTAATTATTGATAGGTATGAGTTTAGTGCTGTCATTTTGATGTCTTTTTTTGTGTGTTGTTCACAGTTTCTTTGTTCCACTCAATTTTCTGTGCTGAGTTGTTTTTCTTTATGTATTTTCTTTTCATTGTTGTTGAATTTGTGTTTGCTGAGTCTTTATATTTTTCTAGTTTTTTATTTTGACTTGCAGGATTGTTAGTTTCCTTTGTGGTTACCTTAATATTTACCCCTATTTTTCTAAGTTTATACCAGTCTTTTATTTCTTTATATCGCCTTGACTTCCTCTCCATATGAAAAATCTATGTCTGCATTTTTTAAGTCCCTCTTTTTTGTTTTAATGTTGTCATCTTTTACATATTGAATCTATTTCCCTATTTTCAGTGTTTTAGCTTTGATATATTTTTGTGACTTCCCGATCTGGGTTGATATCTGGTTGGTCTGTCCTGTGTTCTAGTCTTGGGTTGTTAGTCTGATGTTACTGATTTTCTAACTGGAGGACTCCCTTTAGTATTTCTCGTAATTTTGGTTTGGTTTTTGCAAATTCCCTTAACTTCAGTTTATCCGGAAATGCCCTAATTTCGCCATCATATTTGAGAAACAGTTTTGCTGGATATATAATTCTTGGCTGGCAGTTTTTTTCCTTCAAGGCTTCATATATGTCATCCAATTGCCTTCTTGCCTGCATGGTTTCTGCTGAGTAGTCCGGGCTTATTCTTATTGACTCTCCTTTGTAGATGACTTTTCATTTATCCCTAGCCACTCTTAAAATTCTCTATTTTTGGTTTTGGCAAGTTTGATTATAATATGTCTTGGTGGCTTTCTTTTGCGATCTACCTTATGTGGGGTTCAATGAGCATCTTGGATAGATATCTTGTCATCTTTCATGATATCAGGGAAGTTTTCTGCCAACAAATCTTCAACAGTTCTCTCTGTATTTTCTGTTATCCGCCCCCGTTCTGGTACTCCTATCACTCGTAGGTTATTCGTCTTGATAGAGTCCCACATAATTCTTAGGGTTTCTTCATTTTTTTAAATCCTTTTATCTGATTTTTCTTCAAATAAGTTGTTGTCAAGTGCTTTATCTTCAATCTCACTAATTCTGACTTCCATTGCCTCAGTTCTGCTCCTATGACTTTCTATTGAGTTGTCTAATTCTGAAATTTTATTGTTAATCTTCTGGATTTCTGACTGCTGTCCCTCTATGGATTCTTGCAGCCTCTTAAATTTCTCATTATGCTCTTCTCTTATCTTTTTAATTTCCTCTATCACGTGTTCTGCATTTTGCTTAATTTCCTTTGTAATTTCTTTAAGAGTTCTGTATATTAATCTTTTGTATTCTGCCTCTGGTAAGTCAAAGAAATTTTCCTCCTCTGGAAAATTTGCAGATTCTTTATTTTGGGAGCTTGCTGAAGCCATCATGGATTTCCTGTTTATGTGATTTGATATTGACTGTTGTCTCTGAGCCATCATTAAGTTATTGTATTTATTTATTTTATGTTTGCTTACTGTGTCCTAGCTTCTTGTTTTGTTTTGGTATGCCCAAATAGGCTGCTCATATGAGCTTATTTGATTATTGGCACCTTTGAAGCTCTAACGTCCTGTCACCAGGTGGTTAGATCTGTTACTAGGTATGTGAGCTTAGGAGTCTGCCCACTCCTCCTGTATGCATTCAGCTCAGGTGCCCAGGTAGGTAGCCACCAAGTGTGTGGTGCAGGCTCTCACCTACAGTCCTAGACAGGCATGAGTGATTGGTGTAGGCACAGGTATCTGGCTGCAGCAGGGGGACACACTCTGAGCAAGGCAGGGGGCTGACGGCTGCCCCCGAGTGTCCAGGAGGAAGGCATGTCCCTGTTCCTTAGAGTGTGTAGGTAGGTGGGTTTTGCAGCTGGACTATGAGCACCCAATACTGTTGGCTGTAAGGACTGGGGGGCACCTGTTATTCATGGGCCCCTATCGCAGGTGGCTAGGTGGTGTAGGTGGAGCCACCAGTCCTCAGGCCCCTGATGTGGGTAGGTGAAGACCCTGCTTAATGGGCAGAGCAGTGTCAAATGTCACAAATGTGCCACTTCACAGCTGAAACAGTTCAAGTTAGACTTCAGGTATATACCCTGATATACTGCGGTAATGAGGGTCTACATTGTTGAAATGGGCCCACACAAGTATATGCAGGGGGAAAGGCACTCAAAGTCTGTGGATCCCTTATGACTGTGCCCAGGCAAAGGAGCTGTGCCTAACCTGGGTTCCTGGCTTAGGGGAGCTGGCCGTTTATTTTTTCCCGTTCGTTAATTTGTTCACTCTCCAAGGACGAGAGAATGGCTCAGTGCGTGTGACAGATCCTACTTCCAGCCCAGCAATTGCTGAAGCCAGGCTGGGACCGAGTGTAGAGCAGGGAGTGGGGAGGTAAAAGGGAGGGAGAGAGGCTTTTCCCTAAGGGGGGTGTTTTTGATCTGCACAGTAGGCTGTACGCAAGTACTTATCTTTTGCCAATCGAGGGCTGCTTCTCACTGGTTCTGGGTGACCAAGTAGGCTCTCCGGTGCTGGGTCTTTCTAGGTGCGGGAAACGCGCCCCCTGAGCACCACTGCTTGCTTGCCTCACCGCTCACCCATGAGCTAGCTGCTCAGGCCTGAAGGGCTCAGGCTATCACCGGGTCAGGTCTGGCAACTCCTTGCTGCTTCTGAACCGTATCTCCCTCGCCTTGCCACTCAGTCCAGTTCCTCAACTTCCCCTTAGATGTTCAGGGCTCCTAGATTGCCATATATAATTGATTCACTTGTTTTTTCAGGTCTTTGTTGTAAGAGGGTCCACCGGAACCGTCTGACTACTCCGCCATCTCAGCCCCGCCTCCACATTTTTTTCACATTTTAACATTTCTGAAATCAGTATACATCTTATAGTCAACAGCATCCTAATCTGTCATCCAGACAGCGGTTGTGATTTAGCTGCCTTTCCTGCACATGTGTAAACTTGGTAGCTTTCCTGGTGGCATGACAGGACAACTATAACCCCGTGATGTTGCAGTCCACAAACCATGTAGGGATTATTTGAGTCCTGGCTGGTACCTAGACACTTTTATTGACTGTCTGGCAAGATCATCTGCTAGCATCAAAACTTCCGGAATGGATGTCAGCGGCTTAGAAGGAAATCCTGGCAATATTAGTGGATGTGGTAGGCAGCCTCCAATATGGTCCCCAATAATCCCCACCTCCTGCTATTCACACCCTTGTATAGTCCCCTTCCACCTTGTTTGTGGGACCAATAGCATATAGCAAAAGTCATGACACATCACTTCCAATATTAGGTTATAAAAAGACCGAGACTTCTGTCTTGAGTGTTCACTGGGGCTCTCTCTTGGACTACTTGCTGTTGGGGAGGCCAGCTGCTGTGTCATGGAGACACTCAGGCAGCCTAATAAGAGACCCATGAGATGAGGAACTGAGATAAAACCCAGCCAACAGCTATTTAGGAACTGAGGTCTGCCAATAATCATGTGAGGGAGCTTGGAAGTGGATTCTTCAGCCCCAGATGACTGCAGCCAGGCCCAGCCCACAGCTTGATTGCAACCTCAGGAGAGACCTGGAGCGAGAACCACCCAGCTAAGCCACTCCCAGATTTCTGACCCATAGAAACCCTAAGATTAGAAATGTTTGTTGCTTTAAGTTGCTAAGATTTGGGGTAATCTTTAAGATAGCAATAGATAATTCAGTAAAGCACTCTTAAGAAATGCTGTATCATCAACACTTGTGATGGCCCAGATGATGGTTCTGTATGGAAAAATACAGACGTGGACAGCACACAGTTGAAAGGGATTCCAAAGGATCAGACTCTGAACATGAAAAAGTTTTAAGAAAACCTTAAGCAATGTATTTCACTCATATTTTCCTTGTTAAGTATGTAGAAGAGTAATTTTTGTTAAAAGTATATTTCTGTATAAATCTAAACACGCTTTTTCAATAAGGATAAAATAAAAATTCTAAGTGATAGGAAATCCTCATGTCAGTTAAATGAGCAATGTTTTTATCTTTCTAATGGTACATAGGAAACCGTGGTAGTGTAGTGGTTAAGAGCTACGGCTGCTAACCAAAAGGTCGGTGGTTTGAATCTACCAGGCACACCTTGGGGCACAGGTGACACCCTATGGGGCAGTTCTGCCCTGTCCTTTAGGGTCAGAATTGACTTGATGGCAATGGGTTTTTTTTGTTTTTTTTGTTTTTTTGTTAATGGTACACAGAGTAACAGTGCTTCTTAACAACAGTGGCATCTTGGATTGGATGAAATACAGTCATGCATTTTCCTTATTGTACAAGCCATTGTGAGGGGAGTTTTCTGGTACTTGCAGCAGAGGATATTCAGGGGAGTATAGGAGAAGGATTTATGAGGAGGAGTAAGAAGAAGAGAACAAGTGCTTGAGGGAGAACTGGAGGGGGCTGGGCAGGGGCCCAAAGATATAGGAAACCCATGCTGTTCACCATTTAAGTGTGTTAGTCCTAATCCTCCAATGAGATTATAATATGTCACCCATGGTGCCTAGCAATTGCTGGCTACCTTGGAAATACCTGCATTTCCCAAACAAAAACCAGGACAAGCAACCTGACACAGAAGTGCTCCTGTAACCCCAAAAGCCTTTACAGTTTTATGGCTTTACAGTTAATACAAGGGGACACGTTAACTTGCCGGAGGGATGTGCCCAAGAGATGGGCAAATGTTCAGGGGTCAAAATCTGGGCTGGGCATGAGAAGGGGCTGGGGCAGGAGAACTAGTTAGCCTTTTGAGCGAGGCATGGGTTAAGATTAGTGGACTTTGACGAAATCAGCCACTTGTCTTTGTGAGTTGACTTACCTTCACCCAGGAGAGCCTTGTAAAAGGGTGGGTATCATCAACCCATTTTACAGATGAGGAAGCTGGGGCCCTGGGGGTTAAGTTACCACAGGGTACTCAGGCAGTCTGACTCCAAAACCTGTGATTGTCTCAGCCACTACGTTCAGACATTTTAGATCTCCGGGAAATTCCAGAAAACCAAACCTGTTGCCGTCCAGTCAATTTCTACTCATAGCGACTCTACGGGACAGAGTAGAACTGTTCCGCAGGGTTTCCCAGGAGCAGCTAGTAGATTTGAACTTCAGATCTTTTGGTTAGCAGCGGAGCTCTTAACCACTGTGCCACCAGGGCTCCGGTGGGGAATTTAGCAACTGCTTAATCCCTGATTTTACAGTTGAGGAAGCGGGGAACTAGAGAGGGAGCAGGACTTGCCCAAGGTCCACAGGGAGGGGTGGCTGAGCGGGACTTGTTCAAGTCTCATAGTGGATTGGGCTTGGTAGGAGGGGAGAGGGGCTGTAAGCCTGGATGGCAGCTGCCGGTGCTCACCCCTCCCCCAGTGCAAAGTGCCCCTTCTTTCCATTTTGGGAACGGGCACAACTTGGTGGGGGTCAGGGGGAGGCGGCTTCGGGAAACCACCAGGCCTCCTTCATTCTCAGGATTCCCGAGGCAGCCATTATCCGCGGAGGAATGTTCCGCCAGCAGCCCGGAGGGGGCGGGGCCATGTCCGGTGCCCCAGACAAGCCGGCTTTGTGTTCTCCACGCAGGGCCCCTCCTGGCCTGCTCCAGTGAGGCCTTCGGAGCGTTTTTCAGGGCTTGCAGGGCAGGCCCTAAGAGATGAAGCCACTCGGAAAGGCGTGGGCCACGAGGGATGCACTTGGTTCCTGAAGGCCAGTCTAGGAGGGCTGCCTGGAGGAGAGGTGAGAGGACCGCCTAGAGGCCTGGGTTAGTGGCTCCTCAAAGCTAAAAATGTGCATTCCCAGCCTCCACTACGCGGAATGTATCTTAAGGAAATAATTAGACACACGCACAAAGGTGAATGTTACAAGTTTGTTCATGAAGCTTTTATTTCTAGCAGAAAATAAAATCGACAGCAAAGGGAACTTGTTAAATAATCCTGGCATGTCCACATGATGGAATATTAAGCGGTATTAAAAATGGTGTGGTATAAATGCATTAGTAGAAAAGAAAAGGTGCTCCAAATATTTGTCTACTGAAAAAAAGCAGATTACAAAGCAGTGTGGAGATCTCTCTCTCTATGTATCTGTATAATAATGTCTGGCAGACTCCAAAATGTTACCAGTGGTTATCTCTGGGTGGTACGATTGAGGGTGTTTGAATTTTTATTTTGTGTTTATCTGTATTTTTTATATTATCTATAATTTTTGTAAAACCATGTTTTACTTATGCAGCCAAACTGTGTGTGTATGTGTCTGGGAACTCCAACTGGGTTAGGGGCTGGGTGCCCCTCAGAGAAGTTTCCCCAGCATGGCTCTTGCCCTCTGAGGGTAGGCAGAGACAGCTGTTGAGGCATCAGAAAATAAGTGCCAGACAGGCAACGCCTGAGACTAATAATAATAGCAGTAACTCACTTAGCACTTTACCACGTGCCTCCACACACATTATCTTATTTGAATCCCACCATAATCCTGTGAAGTCACATCATCTCCCTTTTACAGGTGAGGCTCCAGGAGGTTAAGTGGCTCCCCCCCGGGAGCAGCAGAAAAGTGGTGGAGCTAGGATTCAATCCAAGGTCCCTGACCTTCAACCACGGCACCCCACTGCCTGCCCAATTCACATCCATCACAGCATCCTGCATTGGTCCTTCACCTGCCCCTCTTCCCCACCAAGTTCAAGTTTCTCTAGGAAGCACTGGGGTCTTGTTCAAGTCTCTATTCCCAGAATTTAGTACACGCTCTTGAATGAATGAATGAGTGCAAACTGGAGCCTTGCTGGAGCGGGTCTTGATAGATTTACAAACATGCCTGCCTGCATCTTTTATACTTGCTGTATTCTCTGTATTTATTTCCCTTTTGCTCTTTAATATTTAGCAAAGCCTGTTAGAAAATGGCTGACAGCAAGAGCTGCTACAGGAGCGGGTCTGTCTGGGTCTGAACCAAAGTGTCAGAGGGGCAAGAACATGTCCCCGCCCCTTTACACACGCACACCAGTAACTGAAGGCAGCTACCCTCAAGGCAAGGGGAGCAGAGGAGAGGCCCTTGGTCAGCTGTCCAAGGAGGGAGGGTTTCTATGCAGGACCAATGCTTGGAAAGGATGGGGTTCCACACACTGAGCCATGCTGCACACACCCTTCCTTCTCACACCTTCACAGACCTCAGTCTCAGACCCAGAGAGGTGGAAGTTCAAGGGTGGGCTGTGGATAGAGATTGGGCCAATCAGGGAAGGCATCCTGGAGGAGAGACCTGGAAGGCAAGTTTAGGAGGGAGAGGAGGCCAGGGCAGAGGGGAAAGAAGTGAGGAACATGCCCCGGCAGTTTGGGCCTTAGATGATTTAAATACAACCACATGTGCTGGCAATCACCTGTTAGGCCCAGCCCCATGAGGGAAGGGTGGGGGTGGGGAGACCTCTGGGCCACTTGGATTTCCAGTTCCTCCTTCTGCCCTGGGTCTGTAAGCTTTAGGTAGGGAAGAAGCTCAGTGGAGTTCCAGAGGGGCTGGCATGTTAGAGGGTGGCCATTGCAGGTCTGAGTGGAGTCCTCTGCCTCTGGGCTGTAGGATGCAGGCTCAACCCTTGGAACCTAGAAAAAAGGATTAGGAGAGCTCTGGTATAGGAGCTGCCAGCTGTGTTGGGGTTGGGGGACAGCTTGGGAAGGCTTTACAGAGGAGGGCACACCTGAGCCGGGTTCTGAAGGATGAATAGGAGCTCACCAGGCAGAGTAGGGGAAATATTTCAGGCAGCAAGACTTTGAGGTATGAATGGGTGTGGGTGTTTAGTGAGTAGTTCTGTGGGGCTGGATTATAAGGTACATGGGGTACTGGCCCAAAGGTTGTACTGTGAGATGTGGGGAGCTTCTGCTCACAGACCAAATGGAAGGGCCAGTTGTGGGGTGAGGTTTTTGGAAGTGGGGATCAGGGTCCTCAAGTGTTGGGCCCCAGGGGCTGAGGTGGGGGCTGAGAGCCTTGAGCCCAAGCTCTTCCTCTCAAGTCTTGTGTGGTCTGGCACTGGGCTGTGTCTGCCCAGGGGAAGGGGCAACTCTTTCTGATTTCCACAGAGGTTCTTAGAGGCTCCTAGGCTGAATGTGGGGTGGGGGTTGGACTCAGACACAGCCTGTGACTCAGTGGGAAATGTACTAACAGGCCTAACACTTGAGGAGCCTGAGACCCTACTTCCAAAAACCTTCCCCCACACCTGGTGCTTTCCATTTGGTCTGTGAGCAGAAGTTCCCCCACCTCACAGTACAACCTTTGGGTCAGTACCCCATGTACCTTATAATCCAGGCCCACAGAACTTCGCACTAAACACCCACACCCTTTTTTCTTTTTTTAATACCTAAGAGTGTGTCTGTGTGTGTAGGGGGATGTTGAACAGGATTGGGGAGGCACTGGGAATTGGGCCTGGAAGGCCAAACAGCGAGAAAGAAAAGCACTAGGGCTTCCATTTGTCGGGGGAGCAGCCTAAGCCTAGGACAAGTGAGGGGGTAGCAGCCAGCTGGGTGTGGCATCCTTTGGGTAAGCCTCCCTTTGGGTATCCCCTAACCGGGACACATTTCCTCCCTTTCCTGCTTCATAATGACTCCTGAGTGGCAGATCCAAAGAGCAGTCTCCCCGCCCTTTCCTCTTCCTCTCTTCCATTTCTTCCTCCGTTCCTCTCCCCCACCCCCACCTCATCCTTCCCCAAGGGCCCTTTTCTTTCCTTCCTCCTCACCCTACCTGCTTCTCCCTCCTTCACTCACTGGCTTCCATTTCCTCCCTCTAACTCTCCTCCTCCCTTCAAACCCTTAAAGTGGATTCTCTCTAGACCAGCTGGGTAATGCTCTCAGAAAGGCCCAGTTGTAATTCTCTGGTCCAGTAAGGTCACACACTTGCTCACACCCCTTCCCATATACACTTACACCCATACACAGACACCAGCAAGCTTGCAGGGGTACTCAGCTACACACCAAGTACACAGCTGACCTCCCTGAGCATGGAGCAGGGGCTGAGATTCTCCACCTTGGATGTGATACAAGCAGAAGGGCTTGGAAAGAATGGAGGCCCCTCTGCAGAAAACAAGCATGACCGCCATCATTGCCACTATTATTATCCCATCCATTGCCAGGCACTTGACCTGCTCGAGGATGGTCACAACGACCAGCCTGACCTCAGCTGGGGTCTCTCAGGGCACAGACCCCTTGGCTAGGGACAGCCAGGAGAGGCGTCAGCAGGGAGTCCTCAGAGATCAGACCCCAGTGCCCTGCCCAGGAGGGCAGGAGGGAGAGACATGATGAAGGGCCATTTGCCAGGACTGAGTATTCGTCAGCCTAGGAGGCTGGATGATGTATTAACATGACTTTAATGAGCTTGGGGAGGAGGAGTCACACTTCATTGCCTGAGCACTGGTGCAGGATGGGGGCTGAGGGGTGAAGTGACCAGCCTCATCCCACCCTCTAACTAAACCCCTTAACGTGACCCATGGCAATTTGCCCATCTTCAAGACGCTCCTCCAAGATGCTGAACCTTACGTCCAGCAAATGCCTTCTCCAGATGCTCACCCATCCTAGTATCTCACATCCCTAGAGTCTTACTGGGAAGGCCTTCCTTAGGTCTGACCTTGGCTTTCCTACCAGAACTGCAAGATTCTTTTCTCCTGGGCTCCTGGGGGATGAATTCAATTCCTTCCTTCAACCTGGGCCCCTCAGTCCAACCCTGCACCCATCATCCTCTCCTACCCTGGAGCCTGGTGGAGTGTGCCCCCCACCTCCATACCCAGAGGCAATGCTCTAGCAATACCAGGCTTGGCTTCTTGGTACCAGTCCTGCTGGTTGAGGTCCCTTACCTCATGTGGATATTGGCGTCTCCCTTAACTCCTGCCTCTGGCCTTTAGGGAGCCTGAGAGGTAGGGTGTAAAGAGTACAGTAGATTCATGATCCACCCCAAGCAGGTCACTTCTCCTCTCTGGGCCTCAGTAAGGAAATATTCAAGGAGTTCCTCCCAACTCTGTTTCCTGGGATTGTCCCTCTAAGATGGTAGCTGTGGCTCCCTTTCATCCTGCTTTTCTGGTTCTGAAGCCAGAGGCTGCCCTAGCTTTCTGAACCTTAACACATCCCTCCCCTGTCCCGGGGTGTGGTCTTGTGAGTGTAGGGTGGAGAGGAAGAGAGAATTCTGGGATGTGGAGAAGATCCAGACCCTGACCTTGGTGAGCTGCAGAACCTGCTTAGATGCTGGTCTTGCTTACATATGTGGATTGAGGAAGAAATGAGAACAGTTGCAGGCTACTTCTTTCCCTTTTCCTGAGTGGCAGCCCTTCCCCGTGGGTGCCACTGGGTCAGTCAGACTCTAGAGCCTCCAGAGGAGTCCTCATAGAAGGGGAGCATTTAGACTTTTGCAAAACACAGAGGACAGAGCCCTACTCTGCTTGCTGGGGGTAGAGGGTGCATCTTGTCTTGCTGGTACATAGAGAGGCTGAACAATTACCCAAAAGGAAAAGATACCTCAGAAGAGAGGACCCTTAACCACTGCCCTTGGGTGGAAACATGGATGGGTTTGGGACCCTCTGTGTGGTGGTGCAGTGGTTAAGAGCTCGGCTGCCAGCCAAAAGGTCAGCGGTTTGAAACCATCAGCCACTCCTTAGAAACCCTATGGCAGTTCTACTCTCTGTCCTGTAGGGTCGCTATGAGTTGGAATTGACTCGATGGCAACCAGTTGGTTGGATGGTTGGTGTGTTCAACATGTCTGCCAGGAAACTTATCTGGACCCGCCCAGCCTAAGGGTAGCCCCTCCATCTACAGCCTCCTGGGGCACAGCTGGTTCCCTGTGGGCTGCTTGTCAGGCCTTTATCATTGCTGAAGCATTGTGCCTGGGTGTCTTCCCTTGGACTTCTGGCTTCACAAGGGCAGGGCAGAACCCTTTGAGCTCTCTCAGGGATCCCCAGCACCTAGCCCAGCGCTTAGCACAGAGTAGATGCTCAATACAGACGTACCGGTTGAAATGAATGCATCAATCAATGGCTTTGGACACTTCTGAACAGGACAGTGTCTGGGATTCATCCTCCATCTTCATCTCCATTCACCCTACAAGGCCTAGTATGAATGTTGCCTTCTTGGGGAAGCTCTCCAGTGAAGGTTGCCATTTATAGGTCACACCCCACCCTACCCGATCCTGGGCTCGGCTCTGCCTATTGCAGCCGATGTGGCGTTAGTGCTGAGCTGTGGCCTTGCCTCTCTGTGCATCCCACCCCTCTGCATCCTGGGCTGGCAGCACAGACTGGTACTCAGTAGGTGCCCAGTTCACCTTGGGGTAGGGGGATGAGGGAGATGAGTAAGCATAAGTCAACAAGGCTTTGGCCAAAGCAGTTCCAGAATTCCAGGAGAGTAGGTCTTGGGAGGCTAGCGGACTGCGGGCCGGCCCGGCAGCCTTCCCCTTTGCCCTTCGACCCAGGAAGCTGCTCACACCCAATGGACACGCTCGGTGGGCCCAGCTGCTCCCCCGCAACAGCGGGCAGCTCCCCCACCCCTACCCGCCTGCCCGGCCTCCACCTCCACCCCAACTTCCCGCTCTGATGGCCAGGGAGAGGTGGGGGTCGGGCGGGCCTGAGAGTGGCGCAAGGACACTCCCCACACCAAAGGTCATTTGCTCTTTTTTTCTCCCCCCCTCTGTGGCTAATTTATTTTAGAGCTAGGGGAGGGCGAGGGGCGGGGCGAGGCCGGGAGGGTTGAGGGGAGGGGCCGGGCGAGCCCCGAGGAGGTGGGGGCGGGGCGGGGGCGAGGTGGAGGAAGGAGGGGAAGGAGCCCGGGGCGGAGAGGGCCAGGGAAGGGGCGGGAGTTGGGAGAAGGGAGGGGCACAAGGGGAGGGGAGGAGCAGTGAGAGGGGAGGGGAGCAAGGTCTTGCGAGGCAGGGCGCTGGGGGCGGGCGAGGGGAGGCGGGGGTGGGGGTCCTGCCAGCCGGGGGAGCCGGGGCGGCCCCTTGTCCGGCCACCCCCACTGCCCAGTCCCGCTCCCGGCCGCAGCGGCCACAGCAGCCGCAGCAGCAGCGGCTCCAGGATGGTGAGCGCTGCTGCCCCCCAGCCCCGGCCTGTCGCCCCCGGCCCGCGCCCCCGCCTCGGCCCCGGGGCCGGACGCCCCCCCGGGCCGCGCACACTCACCTAGGACCCGGCCGGGATGCCGAGGTACCGGGCCGCGGGCCAGGGCGGGGGCAGGCTCGGGAGCGCGCGGGCGGGCCGGGGTCAGGGGGTGGTGACCGTTCGGTCCGGGTGTCCGGAGCTTTGTCCGAGCTCGCGGGGCCGTAAGAGGGCCGGAGAAGGCGGGGGCTGTGGGTCGTGGGGTTCAACTAGGCAGGGGTCGGAGGGCAAGGCCGGCGAGGGACCGGAGCGGGTGCGTGGGAGCCGAGGGTCACTTCTCGGGGGGAGGGGGCGGGAAGAGAAGGGGATCGCCGCTCGGCCGCTGACCGGCCCCTGCTTCGCCGCTGCCGTTGGTGCTGAGGCTGCAGAAGTAGCGAGCAGCGGCTCTGGGGGAGCCTGCCAGATTGGGGTTGGGGAATCAGGATTTGCCGGTTCGGGTCCCCGAAGGAGCCTGTGTCGGGAGCCAGAGGGCCGGCCCGCAGGCCCCTCCCACTCCGTCAGGTCTTTGTCCAGGGGCCCCTGTGAGTGTGGGAGGGGGGTGGGGACTGGGTTCTCGGCCCGGAGATTCCCCGGCATCTTGACGGGGCAGTGACAGGAGACTGAGGCCACTTCGGGCCCGTCTGTCCCTAATGCTTATCCGCCACATTTCTTCTGGCCCGGGAGTGCTCTCACTTCAGAGTCGAGGTGTTACAGACAGCTGCACTTACCTTCACCCATGCGCTACAGGCTATAAGGGAGACCCCTGAGCTCCCAGCTCTTTACCGAGAGCCCCCTAAACCTCTCCACTCCAAGAACCCTTTCTTGGTTTACATAGAGATTCCCCATGCTAGGAATCCCTCTTTAGAGGGTCCTTCGCAGGGTGTTTGGCACACAGTAGGTGCTCGGCAAATGTTGGCCCCCTTCCGCGGCCCCTCCAGCCTCCGTGCCCCTCCTGGGAGGGAGGAGGCCTGGGAAGGGTCTGCGCAGGGGAGAGTGTGAGCGGCCTGGAGCCTGCGCCCAGCGGCAGCCGGGAGCGCAGGGGTGGGTGGACGGGTGGGTGGGCTGTTAAAGGGACGGTCACTAAATCAGGATTAGGCCGTGGGGCTGTCAGGCTGCCTGGCCCTGTCTCCATGGATACCTAATTTGGAGGAGAATAGAGGACGGAAGAATGTTTGTGTTGTCGTCCGCACAGGGCTGCGGCGGTCAAGCGGGCTCCTATTCTCGGCCAGGCAACGAGGAATGAGGATCCGGTTCCAAACCCACTCTGGGCATCCGGAGGGGGCCTTTCTCGGCTCCCGGGCCCCGGAGTCGCCTGGACTTGGAGTGGGCCGGGAGATGCCGCGGTCCAGAGAACTCTGAACCTGCAGAGGGACCCCCAGGCCCTCCCAGAGTCCAATCCCTAATCCTTGCGCATCCCTCCTGGAAAGGGACTGGTTGGGGTTCTTCAGAGTCCCGTCCCCGAACTTCCTGGTCCGGTAGCAAACACCGTTCTCTGCTGGACCTTATCAGAGCTGAGCGGCTCTGTGCTGCGGTGGGGCCGGGACCCGGCGGCCGCGCAGCGCAGGGATAACAGTGATTGCTGCGGGGCAGGGGGGCGGGGCGGGACTTCCTGGAGTGGGCGGGGCTTGCCGGGATGGCTGTGCTGGACCGGTGACAGGTCTCATAAATCCCCCTTCGTACTTGTAACACAATTTCATTTATTTCCACTCGATTCCACCGATGTCTGCAGCAGCCATGCTTGTGAGGAGTGACTCTCGTGCCCTTGCTGGGGGAAAGCTCTCTTGGGCCAAAGGGAATTTAGCTGTGTAGGGCGGTGGAGTTGCTTCTGGTGAGGTCCAGATAACCCCCATTCCCTAGGGGAACCAGGAGGAGAACTGGGGGCCAGAGAGACACAAGGATGACTTTGGTCTCCGAGGCCCTGAGCGACCCTCTGACAGTGGAGTGGCGGTGGGCTGGGCTCATGATCCAGCAATTCCGGACAATTCCCTACACGATCCAGAGGAGGGCAGAGAAGAGGGACCCAGGCCGGAGTGTGGTGTTCCCAGAGCCTTTTCCTGCCTTCCTCCTGGTCATCCATGGCCACGGCTTTTTATGGAGCAAGAATCCCCTCTCCTCCCCTGCCTGGGCTGCAGCTTTATTGCTGAGATCTCAGACTACACAATTTCACGCCTCTCTGCCTTTACTCCTGCTGTTCCCTCAGCCAAATGCCTTCGCCATTGTCCTTGCCACAACTTCCTCATTCTTCAAAGTCCAACTCGGACCTTGCCACACTTCCTCCATGCAGCCTCCCCAGAGTCCCCAGCTCTTGGCATTCGCCCCTCCCTCAGGGTTCTCCTTGCCCTGCACCTGTATCTCTCTCCAGCCTTTGTAGTTGAGCCCACACTAGGCTTGGCCTCTTGGAGGACAGAGGCAAAGCATATACTTCCCTGCACCCACCCCCACTGGGCCTGGCACAGGGCCTGGCACTTCTTGGGTGCTCTGGAGATATTTGTTGGTGGATTTTGTAAGGGCTCTTAGCCAGGCAGCCTACAAAGCATGGAATCTGGCCACTTTCAGGCAAATAACTGTACACTCCTGGGTGGGTAGAGATCCTTGGGCAGGCTTTTTCTCCCCTTCCTTTCCCTCTCCTCGTCACTGACCCTCCCCCAGCCCCCACCCCCAAGTTCAGGGAGGACTTTGCCCCTTCCTTTCCCCACAGACCAGCATTCTTTCCCTGCCATTATCATCCTGTTAAACAGAGGGGCCAGTCAGGATCCATATGGATCACATTAACAATTGCTTATTATCTGGGCCAAGCCTCCCTCTACTCCCCACCCCCAGCTTCTGCTACTGCAGTTGTTGGACCCTTAGGAGCCAACCCTTCCCCCTACCCAGTGCCTGTCTGCATCAGTGTGGGTTGGTCAGCCAGAGAGGGCATGGACAGGCTAGTCTCCCTTACCCTCCGTGTGCCTTCTAGCCGGACTTTGCCTCTTCTTGATTTGGCTGGCAGTTAATGACCCCTTTACCCTATGTAATGAAAACTTGGTTCCCCCCAGGAGCATGGCTCAGTGAGTGTCCAGGACTGCATGAGGGAGAGGTGGACCCGAGGCCCCAGTGCACATGTGGTAACAATAAGAGCCCCTGTCTTCCAGTGGACAGAGGCTGTGGGCAGGGGCAAGCCACACAGGGCAGACCATGGGCTGCACTGGAATGTTCTGTGATCTCAGCCCTGAGCTGGCTGTGCTCCCTGTGGGAGCTGGTGGGCTAGTGAGGGAGATCAGGGCAGGAGAGGCTCTACAAGACGGTGGGAAATTGAGTCCCAAGCCTTGGGCAAGAAGCAAGAAATCAGTGAGAGTTTCCTGTGGCTACCGCAAAGTTGGCCTGGAAGGATGAGGTTTGGAGTATATGTTTAAATGCGTATAACCTGAGAATAGTAGGGATGTTAGGGACCTTGAAGATTACCCAGTCTAGAGATCCGTAACTTCTTTTGATTTATAGACCCCTTGGAGGGAGGGAAGTTGTCCCCAGAAAAATGCACTTTCATCAATCTACACCAGACTTGGCATTCTGTTTTAGAGGGTTCCTGGACCCCTTGAAGCCCATCGGGACCCCACATCAAGAAGCCCTCAGCCTAGTCCAGCCTTCTCTGATGTGCTAAGTCAGAGTCGGACCTGAAGCCTGGGTCTCCTGGTCTCCACACTTAGTGTTGTCTCCACGGCCTTATTACTGGCAGGCGGATAGCAGGAACTAAGGGACCAGGGATAGTGGACTGAGGTGCTGGGCCAGTCCTCAAGTGGGAAGAGATCACACTCTTGGGTGAGGGTCTGCACTGGTCATTTCATTTCTGAGTTTGGGTTCTGGAGAGATAATGTCCAGTGATCTTTTTGTTTTAAGGTCTACTTATCCCCAGAACAAGGAGGAGTGACAAGAAAGCCTAGCTTTTCTCTGAACATTTTTGAGTCTCAAAAAATCATAGTTAACATTTACATAGCGTTTATTAAGAATTCTATATTTCATCTGTTAAATGGGGCCAAGAAGGGTGCACCCACCTCATAAGCATCACTGTGAGGATTCAACGAGGCAGGCGTTGAGAGCTGGGAGACCTGAGTTCTAATCTTGAGCGACTCTGCCGGTCTGTGAGGGGAAGGTCAGAAATTCAGGTGAAAATGCTTGGGGCTGTAACTGCTGTTGATGCTGACATTTCTCTGGTTTGTCCAGCCAAAGGCAAGGGATTGCAGTGGCAACAATTCTTTTCCTTTAGCACTGAGGTTTGGACAGGGTCATTCTGTGAAATTCATCTTGGGGCCTGGGGAGGGGAAGTTCTCAGTGAATCGGAGAGTTGAGCAATGCCATAGGCAAGCCTCCACTGGGCTTTGCCCCCGCCCCCCATTTTACACTGCCCTGCCATGGCTTCCACCCTGAGTTGCAGCCAACTTGTCACTAATCAAGTGTAACCCTGAGCAAGTGACTTAATCTGCTTGAGTCTCAGTTTTCTCATCTACAAAATGGGAATGAGAACACTCACTGATGGTTTCAAATAGACTGTCCCTTTGTCTCTGAAGTCATGCCTATCTCTGGTGACCTGCTCAGTGGCTGAGAAGCCAGGGTCACCAGAGAACCACCTCCCAGCGTAGGAGTGTGAGAGGACATGTGTGTGAAAGTTCTGGCCCATGGCAGGGTTGTCTTTGAAGCCCATCCAAAGTAGAGCCAAGGCAGAGAGGGGGACTCAGGAGGTAGCTGAGAAGAGAGCTTGGCCAGCTTGGCTCCCTGCAGGAATCTAGGAGGTGGAAACATTACCTCCCTCTATCTCCCCTCACTGCCTGGGCCGACTCAGGCCACCTGGTCCCCAGCCCAGTGCTGGGATTAATCAGGGATGGATGGGACGATGTGATAAAGAGGGTGCATTTTACTCTTAAAAGCTTGCATGGAGCACCTACTGTGTCCCAGCACTGTGTAAGGCCCTGGGTTTACCTCAGCCGGGCTCCAGATTTGGGATTCCTCCACACGCACTCACTGGGCATCTATGTACCAGGCCCTGAGCTGGGGCTTTCACCCCTGCGATTTCCCTTAACAGCCGTCGGCTTCCCACATGGCCAGGGAGGATCGGAGGATGTCCCTAGCCCTGATGCTGTTTGCTTTGCTGCAGGCACCCAGCAGGCAGCATGGCCACACTCACAGCATCCTTGGCAGGGCCCTGGTCAGGCTCTGGCTGTTTCATCCAGGCAGCCATTCATCCAGCAGCCGTTATTCTGATGTGGTCCCGCCTCTAAGGAGCTTACTAGACTGGGACCAGCGAAGAGGCAAAGGGACAAGCTATACTTTTCAGGGTCACTCTACCTGTATTCCCTGGGCAGAGGGGAGCCACTGAGGCCCTGTCAGCTGGGGAGTGGCACACTGTGGACAGTGGATAGGATGGGTTGGAGATGAGGACTGTAAGGGACAAAACCAGTTATTTGACCGCAGGGCCTTGTAACAGTGAAATCCTCAGGAGACTGAGCTTTACTGAGAGAGGCTGTGTCAGTGGGAATTAGCAACTAGGACAAGGGCCACTGCTTAGGGGAGAATCCACTCAATGGTGAATGGGCATTGGGGGCTGGAGTAAAGGGGCATTGAGGACCTGGGGACCCAGCTTCCTGCTCAGGGGCCCTTTGTCCCTACCTCCAGGCCTGCTGACTGTTGGGTTTGTTTCCTAAACCTCTGAAACCTCTGGGCCCTATCCCTTCACTAGCTATGTCCTGGGACCACCAGGCCCCCTCTTCTTCAGAGCCAGGGAGGTACCAGGCAGAGAATCCCCTAACACAGGCAGCCCCTGCTAAGAGTAAGCTCCTAGAGCTTCTCAGGCGGCAGGAGGTGGGCTGCCTGGGGCCCGCCTGTTGGGGAAGCCCATGAGATCCTAGGGACAGGCTCGCATGTAGGAAATAGCACCAACGGGACTCAGTTTAGGGATTCCTCTGGATAGAATTGGTGGAACACTGAAGAGGAGTTTGGTATATCCTCTCGTTGCTCTCAAGGAACTTGCTGATGGAAACAGTGTTTTGATTTTCCCACCCTTGTCCTTGCTGCGTTTCAGTTCAAATCTCCAGGTAATCTAAACCTCTACCCGCTTGAGCCCTTTACAGAGGAAGGTGCTTGAGTTGGGAGAGTTGGGGAGGAAAAGTCAGTGACTGGCCCATTTGGTCCTTGGATGCGCAAGAATCTGGGGGTATTTATTCTTCTTTCCAGGCCAGTGGGGAAAGAAAGGTGGTGGGATTCAGATTATGCCTGAGATGGGCATCCCCCCCATTCACACTGTCCTGCTCCCTCCCTGCCCAGACTGCCTGTCTCTGGCTTCTGTTGGGACAGACAAGCTCTTCCACCCAGCTCCTCAGAGAGGTGGCATGTCCGTGTCATTAGGGATGGAACCGTTGGGGCTCTCACTCCTCCAGGAAGGGCCTTCTTTTTCAGATGGGCTGTGTCCTGTCTGGGATGACCCTTCTTAGATCGCCATTCTTACACAGCCCTGTTCAGGCTGGAGTGTTGTTGTGGTCTCAGCCCCATGTTGGGAAAGATGAGGCTGTCTCAATGGGGCGGGGCAGACAGCTGGAAGATGGAGCCGGGGGCAGGTCAGGAATTCAGTTTGGTGCTTGTTGAGTTTGCAGTGTTCATCAGACATCCAAGCGGGGGCGACTCAAAAGACTGCAAGGCCCCTTCTGGCACACTGTAGAGAGGAGAGGAAGAACCCTTCAACCTGCCTGGGGGTGCTCCTCCCAGTAGACAGCTTTTGATGCTGAATGTGTCTACTGATGGGGAGCTCATTACTTTGGAGAAAACCCACTTATTCTCAGACAGAGCTGAGTTCTAAGGAGGGTGGTGGGGAAAAGAGGCGTGGCTGCCCATAGCTGCACAGTGTGCCACCTGACAGTTGTTCAAGTGTCTGGAGATGCGTGGTCCTCAGGAGTCTTTGTTCTCCAGATTAAATGCTCCCTGTTTCTGTAGGCATGGTCTCCAGGCAGCTCCCTGTCCTGCCACTCATCCCCCTCTTAGGTAATGCAGGGACCCTAACCAGGGCCATGAGTGTAGACTGAAGCCAGATTCCCCGGCCTGGGGGCACTCTGTCTTAGCTTGGCGACTTAGGCAGGTTAACTGTGCCTCAGTTTACTCATCTGTAACATGAGAATAACAGTAGTACCTATTACCTAGGATTGTTGTGAGGACTAAGTGAACTAATGTATAAAGTACTGAGGGTAGTGCTTGGTACATTTGAGGTATTAGGAATTCCATCCTGGAGCAGATAGACATAAGGGATTGCTGTGGTTGCTCAGTCTTCCTAGCACCCTCCCCTCAATTTCTTTTTCTTTCTTTGTTCCTTTGGCCCTGTGGGTGTGGGGGGCCACCCCCTTGGGGACAGCCCTGCCCACTCACGCCCAGGTAGACCGGCTGGGCTGCATAGCTGGAGTTTCTCAGCTCGGCACCCCCAGGGCTGGAAAGGTGGTAGGAGGGGGCCACTGCAGCCACTGGGGGAAGCCTAGTGGGCTCCCTGGGCCTGTTTCCTTGCTTTCTGTCAGGCCCGGCCCTGCAGGGACGTGTCTCTCAGCCCAGTCTCATGCACAGGAGGGGGGCATATTTGGGACCAGGGGACATGGGATCACTAAGACCTTAAAGCTTAAGCCTTTTGGAGGTCACATGCCACCCAAACTGACTCATTCAACCTTGGGATACTAAACCGGTCTGGGGGAGGACGGTGTCCGCCCAAGACGAGACTATAGGCTCTTGAGCTGAGACTTGTGGTCTGTGGCCCCTGAGGAATTTGTATGGAATTCTATTCCAATGTTATTAATTTCCTTTTAGTCTCATGTATTTTATTTTATACATTTTAAAGTATTTTGAGAACAGGGCCACAGGTTCATCAGACTGCCCATGGCCCAAAACTGGTGAAGAGCCCAGATAGTATCCTCCAACCCACACCAAGGCAGGGCCATGTCCCGAGACAAGAGAAACGCCAGATGCCAACCTACGGGGAGACAGGCACTTGCAGGGTCTTACCCAGCTCCAGATAATATTGGTACTGGGCCTGGGCAGTAAGGACAGCCACCTTCACTTGGTGCCTGCTTGACACAAGTCAGCTCATTGAGTCTCCAAGCAGCCCTGTGAATGGCTGTTGTTGTTGTTGTTGGGTGCCCTCGAGTTGGTTCCTACTTGTAGAAACCCCATGTGACAGAGTAGAACTGCCCCATAGGGTTTTCTTGGCTGTAATCTTTTTATTTTGTTTTATTGTTGCATTGTTATGTGACTCTAATTGCTCTCCCTATACTGTGACAGCACACTTCTCCTTTCCACCCTGGATTTCCCGTGTTCATTCAACCAGCTCCTGACCCTCTCTGCCTTCTCATCTCACCTCCAGACAGGAGCTGCCCATTTAGTCTCCTGTATCTACTTGAGCTAAGAAGCACACTCTTCACAAGTATCATTGTATGTCCCATAGTCCAGTCTAATCCTTGTCTGAAGAGTTGGCCTTGGGAATGGTTTTAGTTCTGTGTTGACAGAGAGTCTGGGGGCCATGCTTTCTGGGCTTCTTCCAGTCTCAGTCAGACCATTAAGTCTGGTCTTTCTACTAGAATTTGAGTTCTGCAGCCCACTTTTCTCCTGCTCCATCAGGGACTCTTTGTTGTTTTCCCTATCAGGGCGGTCATTGGTGGTAGCCAGACGCTATCTAGTTCTTCTGGTCTCAGGCTGATGCAGTCTCTGGTTTATGTGGCCCTTTCTGTCTCTTGGGCTAATACTTTCCTTGTGACTTTGGTGTTCTTCATTCTCCTTTACTCCAGGTGTGTTGGGACCAGTGGATGCATCTTAGATGGCTGCTCGGTACCTTTTAAGACCCCAGACGCCACTCACCAAAGTAGGATGCAGAACATTTTCTTAATAAACTTTGTTATCCAGTTGACCTAGATGTCCCCTGAAAGCATGGTCCCCAGACCCCCGCCCCTGCTACTCTGTCCCTTGAAGTGTTTGGTTGTATTTGGGAAACTTCTTAGCTTTGGTTTAGTCCAGTTGTGCTGACTTCCCCTGTAGTGTGTGCTGTCCTTCCCTTCACCTAAGATAATTCTTGTCTACTATCTAGTTAGTGAATAACCTTTCCTTCCCTCCCACCCTTGTAACCATCAAAGAATGTTTTCTTCTGTGTTTAAACATTTTCTTGAGTTCTTATAATAGTGGTCTTATACAATGTTTGTCCTTTTGTGACTGACCAAATTCCCTCAGCATAATGCCTTCCAGATTCCTCTGTGTTATAAAATGTTTCATGGATTCATCGTTGTTCTTTATCGTTAAAAAGTATTCCGATGTGAATATACCGTAATTTGTTTATCCATTTGTTGGTTGATGGGCACCTAGGTTATTTCCATCTTTTTGCTATCATGAACAGTGCTGCAATGAACATGGGTGTGCATATATCTATTCGTGTGACAGCTCTTATTTCTCTAGGATATATTCCAAGGAGTGGGATTGCTGGATCGTATGGTACTTCTATTTCTAGCTTTTTAAGGAAGCGCCAAATCAATTTCCAAAGTGGTTGTACCATTTTACATTCCCACTAACAGTGTATAAGTGTTCCAGTCTCTCCACAACCTCTCCAGCATTTATTATTTTGTGTTTTTTGGATTAATTCTAGCCTTGTTGAGATGAGATGGTATCTCCTTATAGTTTTGATTTGCATTTCTCTAATGGCTAATGATCGTGAGCATTTCTTCATGTGTCTGTTACTGGCTGCAATCTTTATGGAAGCAGATTGTTATGTCTTTCCCCTGTGGAGTCGCTGGGTGGGTTTGAACCACTGACCTTTGGTTAGCAGCCGAGCCCTTAATTGTTAGTATCTCCATAATGCAGGTGAGAGATTGAGAGCCTCAAGATGGTAGTTGACTGTAGCATGGAGGCAGAATGTCAGTTGCAAATCATTGTACCTCATGAAAAAGTAAATAATCTTTTTAAAAAAGTAATTACCAAAAAAAAGTAATTACTGCGGGAAAGAAGTACAGAGCAGCTTTACTCCAGAGGCCTTGCTCTTTCTAGCATCATTGAATCAGGGAAGGTTTTCGGAGGGAGGGGACTTTGGGAGGGAAAAGGACAGGCTGGAAAGGGAGTAGAATGAGATTGCTGGGCTGGAGAAATGCTTGTGCAAAGGTTCACAGGCAGAGGAGGTCTGAGCAGGAAAAGGAATGGGGAGGTCAGTGGGACAGGTGATATTGACTCCAAAGATGACTTTCGAGTGGTAGCACAGAGGTGCGAGGACTTGCTCTGGGAGCATTGAAGAAGGATCCAGCAACAGCCTCACTGTCAAAGTAACACAATAGCTGGGAGCCCTTCAGCTGCAGAACTTGGAGCAGATAGTCTAGGTAGAGGGACCAGACTGAGCAAAGGCCTGAAAGTGGGAGCATGTGTGGCCCAGAGAATGGACTGATGTGGCCGGAGGAGCTACAAGGGGCTGGAAGGAGGGACAAACCTACTTTTGGTGCCAGGCTAAGGGGTTTGGCATCCACTCTGTGGTCAGTGAGGGGTGATTCTGTGTTGTAGGTAGGAGGACCACCCTGGTGGCCATGCAGAGTAAGGATTAGGAGGGCAGAGAGCAGAGGCAGTGAGTTCTGATGTGGAGTCTCGGAGGGGGACATGAAAGTTGTCGGTGGTTTTTGAGAGTGTTGACGGGACTCAGGGACCAATTGGATAGCCGTAGCAGCCAGAGGCAGAGACATAGGGACCACAACATTTTCAACCTGGGTGAACATGAACAGGTGGACTCTGAAGAGAGAAGGCAGAGATGTTTTCTCTGTACTTGTTGAGTCTAACATCTTGGTGGACCCCCAGGAGATCCTACTAATTCTCACCTAAAGATTCCTAAATCTCTCAGTAAGATTCCCAGGGATGATGAAAAATGTGACTTGGGATGAAGTTGGGCCTGGGCCATTGTAGCCTCTCATTAGGGACCTGGATCAGGGGCATGTGACCTTGCCTAAGCAGTTTTCTAAGAGCAGAAGTGGGGGGCATGCCAGGGTCCTGGGCTCCTCCCTCTATTGTCAAAGGCAGAACTAATGAGAGATGCCCCAGGACATAGGTCAGAGGGCCCTGAGGGGTGGGGTGAGGCCAGGAGGTCCTGGGACTCAGTCTGCATTTTCTGTGGTGATGAGCTCAGTCCCCACAGAGCCGTTTGCTGACCCATTGAATGGCCAGTCAGAGCCAATCAGGGAAATCTTTCCTGTAGGGTGGCCCTCTCCACTATGGGGCCCAGAGGGCAGCACAGAAGTTACAGCTTCTCCCCTTGGAGTCCCTTGAGCCCATTGGACCCTTCTAGCCCCAGAGAGCATCCCTACTTCTTAGGAGCTGAGTCATAGCCTGCACTGGTGTCCTGCTCCAGCCCCCTGCCTCCCTCTAGTCAATCTTGAAAGTACAACCACTCCCTCCTTGCCCTCATGCCAGCCTGTGAGGGAGGTGTTGTGTTCCCCCATTTCACATCGGAGGAAACACAGAAAGGTTGAGACACTTGTCCTACATTGCAGAGGCTGACTGAGTCTAGTGCTCACTCCCTGTACTGTCTGAGCCACAGAAGGGAGGTGGGGCCCAGGTAGACTCCTGGGCTTGCTGGAGTGGGCTCAGAGACCCCTGGCCCTGGGTCAGCCTTTCAGGCTGGCCCTCAGACACCAAAGTCACTAATGGGTCCAGGCGAGGAAAGGGGAGAAGGGAAGAAGTGTGTCTGCTGTAGAATGGGGTTTCTCGGTGATCCTCACCTGTTTTGGGGACTGAAGAAGACAATGGAGATCAAGCCCCCAGCCTGCCCAGTACGAAATGGCCTCTGGGAGGATAACAGCCCCTTGCCTGCCCTTCAGAGTGCTCTGGGAAGCATGGAGATAAAGTTACCTCTACCTCTCTTTCTGCCCTTTCTTCAGGGCCCTCTCTCCAGGGTTCAGGAGTCACAGTCCACCCCTAACCTGCCCCAGTTTAGCTCATGGGTAGTGAGAAGGGGGGTGTGGAAGCTGCCCACAGACCCTCACCCCTCCACTGGGTCCTCTCAAGGTCCCGGGCTTTGTTAGTTGCAGTTGCGCTGCCCTTGAACAACCCCAGGTCCCAAAGACTCACTTTACCTGTCCTCTATGAAAACTTCCTTCTGCTCAGGCAGCTCATCTCAAGCGGACATTAAGAGACAAAGCCAATCAGCCTTGCAAATCCTCACTGAGGTGGAGTGGCTGGTAGCCCTGGAGCCTCCCGGAGGTACTATTCCTTTAAAAGATAATGCTTGCTAAACAGAAAGGTTTTCTGTTGCTGAAATTTCAGGCGGTTAAGCAATTGGCTACTAACTGAAAGGTTGGCAGTTGGAACCCACGCAGAGGAGCCTCAGAAGAAAGGCCTGGCGGTTTGTTTCCCAAAGGTCACAGCCATGAAAACCCTATGAAGTGCAGTTCTACTCTGCAATAAATACATGGGATTGCCATGAGTTGGGATCAATTTGATGGCAACCTTTTTTTTTTTTTTTTAAATGGTACTGTTGTTAGTTGCTGTTGAGTTGATTCTGACTCATGGCGACTCCATGTGTTACAGAGTAGAACTGCTCCATCGGGTTATCTTGGCTGTAATCTTCACAGAAGCAGAGCACCAGGCCTTTCTTTCCTCAGTACCACTGAGTGGGTTTGAACCGCCAAACTTTAGGTTAGCAGTTGAGCAGAAACCATTTGCATCACCTAGGGACCTGGTTTTAAATGAAGTAAGCAAAATTTAGGTAGGGTATAGATGAATTTTGTTTTCTCTGTGAGAGGGTGTGCAAGAGAAGGGGATCCTGAAGTTGGGAATAGGGTAGTTGTCCCTACCTGGTTTCTGCAGGGAGATGGGTTGGGGATAGAGGGAAAACCCACTCTTTGTCCCTGGATATTGCCTAGCCTCAGGGGTGAGGTGAGGGTGGGGAAGGAAAGGTCTCAGAGCATGCCCCCCCCCCCCACCGCTCCCCCCAGGCAGCTATCACACCAGGAGGACGGTGAAGAGAAAACTTGGAGGGGCAGTTGGAGAGAAGGGGGTGGGGAGGAGAGTAGGGCTTCAGAGCTGGAAAAGTGATTAGCAGCTCTGATGAGGTTGAAGTCAGGCCTGGCAGCCCCAGAGCAGCACATGAGAGAAACAGAGCTGTTATTCACAGAGGGCAGACAAAGATGGCCACCAGGCTGAGGCACCCCTGCTTAAAGACAGCCAGATCACAGGGGTACAGGCAGGTCCCCAAGCCCTGGGGACAGATGCCACCTATGGGGACTAGAGGTAGGATTGAGCCTACAGGCAAAAAAAAGTTGGGAGCCTGGCGGGTCCCCTTCCTGTGACCAGCTCCTGTCTCCCCAGGACCTTCTGCGAGAGAGGGGCAAGCCCTGAAGGCACCCCCAACCTCCTGGGGTAGTAGATGGGCTGTTTGATCAGTGAGTGTGTAAATCGGAATTTTATGGATCGCTTATTCACTGCTGGAGCTGGGGCCCCCAAATTCCTCTGTGCCCCAGAATGCTTAATCTAACCCTGAGCTCCCCTCTGGGAGGTGGAGGGGAGGACAGCTCCCCCAGGCCTCCACCCCTCCTGCTGTGTCTCTTCCCAAGGCCCCAGGCTTTGTCAGTTGCTGGTTGAGCGGTTCAAATGTGCTAATACACTCCCTGGGGGCCGCCAGGCAGTGGGACTTACCCTTCTGTGCTGTGATTGGCCAGTAAGACCATTGCTGGGGGGGGTGGGGTGTTGTGGCAGCAGCTGGGAGGAGGAGGTGTGTGTGTGCACGCGTGCATATGAGAGCATGTGTGCCTGTTTTAGGGGAGGGCTAGGGGGTGTCCACCCTGCTCAGACCACTGGACAGAGACAAAGGATCATCATCTAGGCCTGGAACGTGGATTAGGCCCAGAACAAGCCACGTCCCTACCTGGTCAAGCCAGTTAGGGAGACCTCTTGTCCGTCTTTACATCCCCTTGTTATATCTTGACATGGTAGGGTTTTATTCTGTCAGTGTTGAATGGCTGGATGGATGAGTGACCACATGAGTGACTGCGTTTTCAACTGGGGCTGTGTCTGCTGGAAAAGTCCACCACCTACCACCTACAGATTCCTAAACCTCCCCCTAAGGTTCTTAAGTATCCCCCCTCCCCTCACTGAGATTCACTTTAGCCCAGGCCTGGCCAGACATCAAGGCAGGACAAGAGGAATTGGCCAGGCCTCAGGGGACACAGCTGTGACCCCCGGACTCTGTTGCCACTTGAGAGTGCTTTCACTGTTGTCACGTTTCTCCCTCCCTGCCGGGCCCCCATCTGTCCTTGAGACTTGATGAGGATGAGGATGGTAGGAAGGGGGGAGGGGTGTTGAGCAGCTGATGGGGGAGGGAAACACAGCCCCAAGGGCCAGATGACAAACTGCCCTGTCCTACCTTTCTCTCTTCCTCTTCAGTCTGCCCCTCCTCTCCTGCCCTGAGCTTGAGTTCAGCAGGCAGGACAGGCTGGGCTGGTGGGGAGGTGGTTGGCCCAGCTACCCTGCTCTCCATCCCAGAGGAACCTGCAAACCAGCCTAGACATAAAGCTGGCTCTAAATCCCAAGGAGGGTCTACCTGGAGACCCTAAGCAATGGGAAAACAAGAAAACCAGTTGCCATCGAATTGATTCCGATTCATAGTGACCCCATGTGTGTCATAGTAGAACTGTGCGCCATAGGGCTTTCAATGGCAGAGTTTTCGGAAGTAGATCGCCAGGTCTTTCTTCTGAGGTTCCTCTGGGTGGACTCAGATTTGAACTTCCAACCTTCCGGTTAGTAGCCCAGTGCCAACCATTTGCACCAACCAGGGACTCCAGAACTCCATTTAAATTCAAGATAAAGCTGTGGAGGCTCCAGTCGCAGTAGGTTAGACATCAGAAGAACTCTGGCTACAGAACTGAGCCCTAGTAGGGACTAGAGTAGCGATGTCTGACAGAACTTTCTGTGGTGATGGAAATGTTCTGCATCTGCACTGTCCAATACAGTGACCACAACATCACATGACTTCTGGGCACTTGGAATGAGGCTAGTGCTATTGAGGAACTGAATTTTTAATTTTTAATTAGTTTAAAGTTAAAGGGCCACATATGGCTAGTGGCTACCCTACTGGACAGAGCAGGATTAGAGTTTGTGTTCAGGTTGAAAACAGGCTCTTGGGTGCAAATTCCAGCTTTGCCACTTCCTGGCTATGTGACGTTGGGCAGGGCTCTTCCTACCACACTGTGCAGAAAATCGTATCACCCAAAACAGATCGTCTGCAGTTAGGGAAGCATCTGTTCTTCTGGGTGGCTGAGCTGCCCTGGAGAAGTCCTGGTCCATGAGGGAGACAAACACCCAGGGACAGACCAACAGCCCAGGGTGGGAAAGGAGTGCTGTGTGGAGCTTTAGACTTTGAGGCATCTTAGGAACTTCCTTGGGAGTGTCAGTCCAGGAAGGCTTCCTAGAAGGGGCGGGGGGGGGGGGGGGTTGGGGCAAGGTTGGGCTGGAGCTGAGCAGTGAGCCAGGGGATGGGTGGAAGGCTGTGCCTGAGAGCCTAGCCCTAGAGACCTGCTTATATGGAGCCTGGCACGAGACACCTTGGCCAAGGCTGGGGTTGGGAGAAGAAGACAGAATGGGCTGAGTCCCAGCTTCTCTCTTAGCAGCTATATGACTGTGGGTGAGTCACTTCCCCTCTCTGAGCCTCCACTGCTTCTTCTGTAAAATGGGGGAGAGTAATGCTTATCTCCCAGGGAGGTTGTGAGGATGAAACCGAATGGTGGCTAGGAAAGTTCTTTGTAAACACTAGAAGGCTGGGAGAAAGGAAAAGCTTTATTCCTCAAGGGTGCTGGCCTCTTAAGGCGACAACAGATGGTCACAGCTTGGCTGTGGCCCTGACCGCGGACACAGGCAAGGATTTCTGCACTCTTCCCTCCCCCGAGCGAGCGTGTGCGCACACACAGCCCAGATTGCCCCCACCCCCCCAACTTGGCCAGCCTCACTTTGGCTGACCTCCTGCTGTTTGGCATTTGACATATGAGGAGGCCAGGGCCAGAGCACTTCCCCCCACCACACACCCCACCCCAGAGAGGAGCCAGACTGGCGGGGAGGCCTCACTACCTCGAGGAAGCAGGATCCCAAGGGCCCTGATCTCTTTACCATGTGTCCTGCAGCGTTTGATGGGAATTCCTCGTGCCTTTTGCTCTCTCCTGCAGAGGCCTGACTAGGGGAGGGCAGAAGGAGGGAGGTTAAAGAAAAGGAGGCCAGGTGGAGTCCCTGGGGCTAGGATGGGTGTCCTTCAGCTTCAGCCAGATCAGGGCCGGGCAGTTTCCTCTGGTGTTCACAGACACAAGCTCCCCTTCCAGGTACCCCTCTCCTATTAATTCCTGAGGTAATTCCCTGGCTTTACCTCAAATTTAGTCACCCTGAATTTTTCCATTATTTGGACAAAGAAGCAGTTTCAAGTCTCTTTGCTCATCCATCCATCCACTCTATTAAGTGCTTTTTGCCAGGCACTGTCTTAGGTGTTTGGGATATAACAGGGAACAAAACCAAGCCCCTGTCCTCATGGAACTTACATTCTAGTGGGCACACAATCAACAGCAAGTAGGTCAGATTATGATGAGTGCTGCAGAGAACATCTGGTGGAGGGGACAGAGTCTGATGAAGGTGGGAGCCAAGCAGAGATCTGGGGAAAGAGTGTTCCAAGCACAGCACAGCAAGGGCAAGACCCCACCCCCTGTCCCCACCCCCTCTCCCTCCCCCTAGGTGGGAAAGTGCTTGGTGTAGAAGGAGCAACAAGGAGGCCAGTGTGACTAGGGGAGAAGTGAGGGGGAGAGTGGCAGGAGATGAGGCAGAGAGGTGATAGGAAGCAGATCTTGTAGGACCTGGTAGGCCACTGCAAGCACTTTGGCTTTTATTTGAGTGAGTTGGGAGTCACTGGAAGCTTCTGGGTGGAATGACATGATCAAGGGTCATTCGGGCTTTCGTTCTGAGATTAGATGGGGATGGAGAGGGGTGGGTAGAAACTGGGAGGTCACACTGGAGGATACTAGGCTACTGCAGTCATCTAGGTGAGAGATGTCACTGCAGGTGGTGAGAAGTGGTTGCATTTTGGATATATTTTGAGCTAGGACCCATCTGATTTGCTGGCCCGAGTATGAAAGAGAGAAGTTAAAGATGACTCCAGGGTTTCTGGTCTGAGCAACTAGAAAGGATGAAGCTGCCGTGTTCTGAGCCAAGGAAGACTGAGGGAGTGGTAGGCTGAAAGTGGGATGGACAAATCAGAAGTTTGATTTGGGGACATGTTAATTATGCCTATTAAATATTTAAGTGGCGATGTCAGGAAGCAGGTTGAATACACCAGTGTGGAGTACAGGGAAATCCAGGCTGGAGAAACACATTTGAGGATCTTCAGTATACAGATAGGAGCCCTGGTGGTTAAGCACTTGGCTGGTAACCTAAAGGTTGGCATTTCGAACCCACCCAGCGGTTCATCAGGAGAAAGGCCTGACTATCTGCTTCTGTAAAGATTACAGCCAAGAAAATTCTATGGGGCAGTTCTACTCTGTCATATGGGTCACTGTGAGTTGGAATCGACTTGATGGCACCCAACAACAATAATGTACAGATGGTTAAAGCTATGAGACTGGATGAGCTCATCCAAGGACTTAATGTGGAACGGGAAGAGAAGGACTCTAAGAACTGGTTCCTGGGCCATCCAAGACTCAGAGGAGAGGTGGATGAGGGAAGGGCAGCAAGGGAGGTTGAAAAGAAGTAGGTGGGGAGCCAGGAGAAGAGGGGTCCTGGAAACCACCTGAGGAAGGTGTTCCCAGAAGCAGACAGTGATCAGTTGAGTCCCTAAAGTGGGGACTGATCATCAGACTTAACAATGTGGTCAAGAGGCACAGGTGGGTGGAGTGGTGGATGTGAAAACCTGGTTGGAATGGGTTTAAGAGAGAATGGAAGGGGAGGAATCAGTAGTTTAAGGCAACTATTTTTTTTTTTTTTTTATTATTGCAAAAAGCAAGAGGAGAGAAATAGGATGTAGCTGGGGGGGGATCAAGAGAGTTTTTTGGCTTTTTTTTTTTTTGTTTAAGATGGGAGAAGTAACAGCATGTTTGTGGGCTGATGAGAATGCTCCAGTAGAGAGGAGGAAATTAATCATGCAGGAGAGGAGAGAAATGACAGAACGATGTCCTTGAGTGTTGCAAGGGGATGGGACTGGTGCACAAGAGGAAGCGTACAGACAGCTCACCCTTGGTTCTTGCTGCCAGAAGGACTTCCTCAGCTCACCAAGAAGGCAAGTGGCCCATTAGAGCTGGAGGGAGGGTGCATGGAGGAAGCCGAACTTGGCATGGGTCTTGAAGGTTGGGAAAGAGTGAGTTGGCAGAGGAAGGGCATTCCAGGTGAGTGGAACTGCATGAGCAAAGGCCAGCAGGGCTGAATGAGCAGGGCTGATTCTTCTAGATTCTTTTTTTGGGGTGGGCAGGGTGGGAGGAGGAAGGTCTTTTAGGCCCTGTGAATGGGGAGGAAAGCTGATTTACATTGCATTGTTGGGCCAGTTTTTCTTCCCCTTGAGGGATCAGAGAGGCTTGTGATGTTCACAGGCAGTAAATTGAGAGGACAAGTAACTTGCCCCAAGACACACAGAGAATCATCCCAACAATAATGACCACACCTGCCCTGCTGACCATTTCACTCATCAGAGCTAATGGTGGCAGCCTCCATCCTCATCTTCCCTTCTCCATCCTCTATCCCCTCCCTCTCCAGCACCAAGTTCTCTGCCATTTCTGCAGCCAAGGAGTGAGTTTAGGGACAGGGAGGAAGAACATTTAGATCTCATGGGCAGGTCTCCACCCCCCTCAGTATACATCCAGGCCTTACCACAACTTATGAAAGTGGGAAAAGCACTGGCCCTCATGGAGGAGTTCCCCTTTCTGGTCCCAGCTCTGCCTCCAGAGAGCTGTGTGACCTTGGGCAAGCTATGTAACCTCTCTGGGACCCAGTTTTATCATTTGTAAATAATACTTGCTTTGGTGGTGTGTTGTGGGTGTGAATGAGATAGCGCACATGAAAGCACCCAGCACTGCCTGCTCAGCTCTGGTCCTTCCTTCTTTTCTCACTGTACCTCTGGGCTGGGACCTCAGTGAAACTGAGCCACAGGCCAATTCACATACCTCAATGCTTTCCATCTCTGGAGACCCATTTTAAGTGCTGACCTGATTGTTTTTCTTCTTTACAGCCTTGACCATTTTTACCTTATCTTCTCTACTAGATAAAGTCTGTGAGGATGGGTTGTGGTTTGATCCATTCTTGCATCTCTAACCGCTGACACAGTGTCTGGCACATTGACGGTATCATTAGAGTGTTTGCTGGATGGATGGCTGGAAACCAGATGGTGCATTTGCAGAAAGCGGGGTGCAGCCCTTGCTATGTGTTTTGTAGCCACCTCTCTGGCATCCTTTGGTTCATCCCCTAAGCATTTACTGAGCTCTACGGAAACCCTGTGGCGTAGTGGTTAAGAGTTCGGCTGCTAACCAAAAGGTTAACAGTTCGAATCCACCAGCCACTCCTTGGAAACCCTGTGGGGCAGTTGTTCTCTGTCCTGTAGGGTCACTCTGAGTTGGAATCAACTCGACGGCAATGGGTTTTTTCTTTTCTTTTTTTTGTTACCCATGCTAGGGGCAGTGGTGGGTCAGTGGTAGAATTCTTGCCTTTCACAATTCCTGGCCAATGCATGTCATGAGCAGCTACCAGCCATCTGTCAGTGGAAGCTTGTGTGTTGCTGTGATGCTGAATAGGTTTCAGCAGAGCTTCCAGGCTAAAACCTAAGAAAAAAGGCCTGCTGATCTACTTCCAAAAATCAGCCAATGAAAACCCTGTGGATCACAACAGTCCAGTCTGCAACTGATCATAGGTGTGGCTCAGGACTGGCAGCATTTGGTTCCATTGTGCCTGGGGTCGCCAAGAGTCAGATGGCAGCTAATAACACCTCATGCTAGGTCCCATGCCAGGCACCAGTGAGTCCCCCAGGAAGGGTTCTGGGGGCCCAGCTGTTCTGGAGGATGCTCTCTGGCTTAGGACTGGTGGGAGAGTTTCCTGTGTGGTGGGTGCAATGCCTGTGGCAGGTGACCAGTCCTCCGGAGTCCTTTTGTCACTCCTTCCTCTCTTCTTGAAGTAACTGGGGGTTGGCATGAGGGGGCAGGGCTTGAAGGAGGGGGCAGAGTCCTGTTCAAGCTCTGCCAGGCATCCAGCGACACCCTGGGGCACCAGTTGTAAGCAGTAGACAAAAAGCTTGGGACAAAAGGCCTGTGGGAGCCTTGGTGAATAGATTAATGAGATTTCCATACGGAGGCCCGACAATGGGATTCTCCCTTTTGTCCCAGGCAGAGATAAAGGAGCTGGGAGGAGACTTGCCCAGGAGGGCAGCATCAGCTCCTTCTCCACACAGGCATGGAGCCGCCATACAGCTGCCCCTCCTTTCCTACCCCGCCCCCAAGCTATGTTTGGTCCAGCCTCCCACCTCCTCCTCGAGTAATAGAATCCAGAATCACAGTATTTCTTTTTTTTTTTCAATTGTGCTTTAAGTGAAAGTTTACAATTCAAGTCAGTTTCTCATACAAAAATTTATACACACATTGCTATATGACCCTAGTTGCTCTCCCTATACTGTGACAGCACACTCCTCCTTTCCATCCCGGATTTCCCGTGTCCATTCAACCAGCTCCTGACCCCCTGTGCCTTCTCATCTCACCTCTGGACAAGAGCTGCCCATTTAGTCTCATGTATCTACTTGAGCTAAGCAGCACACTCTTTCCGAGTATCATTTTATGTCCCATAGTCCAGTCTAATCTTTGTCTGAAGAGTTGGACTTCGGAATGGTTTTAGCTCTGGGCCAACAGAGAGTCCAAGGGCCATGTCTTTCGGGGTCCTTCCAGTCTCAAACCATTAACTCTAGTCTTTTTACTAGAATTTGAGTTCTGTACCCCCCTTTTCTCCTGCTCCATCAGGGACTCTCTGTTGTGTTCCCTGTCATGGCGGTCATTGGTGGTAGCCGGGCACCATCTAGTTCTTCCGGTCTCAGGCTGATGAAGTCTCTGGTATATGTGGCCCTTTCTGTCTTTTGGGCTAATATTTCCCTTGTATCTTTGCTGTTCTTCATTCTCTTTTACTCTAAGTGTGTTGGGACCAAGGGATACATCTTAGATGGCTGCTCGGTAGCTTTTAAGACCCCAGATGCCACTCCCCAAAGTGGGATGCAGAACATTTTCTTAATAAACTTTGTTATGCCAGTTGACCTAGATGTCCCCTGAAAGCATGGTCCCCAGACCCCCACCCCTGCTACTCTGTCCCTCAAAGTGTTTGGTTGTATTCAGGAAACTTCTTAAGCTTTGGTTTAGTCCAGTTGTGCTGACTTCCCCTGTAGTGTGCAGAATCAGTATTTCTGAAGGACCCTGGAGATGTCACAAGGGACCACTGGGGAGCTGAGGTGGGGGGGGGTGCTTATGTTGTGTGGTTAGGGTCCCTTCTAACCCAACCCTGTGTAAAATTTGTTTTAAAGGGCTCCTAGTGAAAAAGAGAAAAATGTGAAGTCCACCCATCTAAACCAATTATCTCAATTGACAAATGAAGACAGTGAAGCTTAGAGAGGTTGAGGGTTTTGCTCATGGTCACACAGTGAGTCTGAACGCTCAGCTCAGGGTGTGTGCTGCCCTGCGGATGGCAGGGTAGGGGTGGGATGGCATGGCCCGTGGCATATGACAGGCACCCAGGAGACATGTGGGCAGCAGGACCATGGATGAAACTAGTACCTGAGTGTTTTGACCAGTTGTGATACCTGAAACATTTCTCCTCTGATCCATCCTGGAAGACTTCCTAACAATGAGGGAAGGGGTTTTAAGGAAGTACATACTTACCTTTCCATCCAGGAGTTCTTTCTATAACTATTTATTGATCGCCTATGCCTTTGAGGGACTGCGCTCTGTGGGGTAGAGTCAAATGGGAGTCCAGCTTCCTTATGTGTACAGTGGCTCTTGAACTTCAAGGGTCTGCAGAGAAAGCTGCTTCAGGAGCAGGACCTTGCTCCCCAAACTGGTTACAGAAAGACGGTGTTTCCTCCAGAGTCCAGCCACCACCAGGGAAGATAAAAAAATCAAATAAGGAACTGTCTACTCGGCCTAGGGGTGTGTTATGGTTATCAGATGTCAAGTTTACAGGGAAAGAGACAGCTCCACTTGTGCTGTTTTACAGGTGAGAGGACTTAAATTCTCCTGCCTGGGAGAAGTGGGCTGATTGGGATACCCCCAGGGGTAGGTGCTTCCAGTTGCAAGTTTGAAGGATAAATATACAGCACCTGGGGCATAGTCACATTCCCAGGCAAATATGGAATTATGCTTCCATAAAACCAAAAAAAAACCAAACCCATTGCCATGGAGTCAATTCCTACTCACAGCAACCCTATATGACAGAGTAGAACTGCCCCATAAGGTTTCCAAGGAGCAGCTGGTGGATGCGAACTGCCGACCTTTTGGTTAGCAGCCTGAGCTCTTAATCATGTGCTGCCAGGGCTCCATGCTTCCATAGGTCCATGGAAATAAGTGTTGGTGTACCTGGCCTTGGGTGCTTCTCTGGTTGCTAAGAACAAAGGGCTGGAGCAGGGAGGCAGTGCTGTCGAGTGGTTAAGGGCATGGGCTCTGTAGTCAGACTGCTGGGGTTTGAATCCTGGATCCTTTATGTAACAGCTGTGCAACCTTGGGAGTGTATTAACCTCCCTATACCTCACTGGAGCCCTGGTGGTGCAGTGGTTAAGAGCTCAGCTACTAACCAAAAGGTCAGCAGTTCAAATCCACCATCTGCTCCTTGGAAACCCTATGGGGCAGTTCTACTCTGTCCTGTAGGGTCGCTATGAGTCAGAACAGACTTGAAGGCAATGGGTTATACCTCAGTCTCCTCATCTGTAAAATGGGGATGATGATAATTGATCTCATCAGGCTGGTTCTGCCACCAGTGCTTGGTTGCGGTGCTGGGGAAATTACATGGTCATATTGGAGCTGGAAGGAACCTCCCTCACAGAACATTCACCAAGTTGTCCCAGCCCCAAGGAGAAGTGACTTGTTTAGGGCCACTCAGTAAGGCTGAGGCTCTTAATTATAACATTTATCCTACTTTGTACCCCACGCTTGGACTGCGTACTTTACATACATTATCTCTTGATTCTCACAGCCAGTCTGCATGGCACGTATTATGCTCTCTAACAGACAGAGAAGTTGAGGTTCAGTGAGGTCAGGCAGCCTGCCCAGGGTCACACAGTAAGTGTGAGTCTGGATTCAAACCAAGGTCTCCCTGACTTAAAAGCCCACATTTGTCCTCAAGTCCCTGGGGCCCTTCCTCACCTCCAGCCCAGCTGATGTAGGGGACTGGAGTGGGGCCTATGAACCTGGGAGGGAGGCAGGGGGAGAAGGCCTTGCTGTGGTCCCTCTCCTGGAGACCCATGTAGAAGGCCCGTGCAGAAGGCTGAGTGGCAGGAACACGTGGGCTGGGCCACAGGGAGGCCTCTTAACTAGGTGTCTTTGTGCTAGAACCAGGGGCTGTAAGCCAGAATGTGCAACGATGTTGTAACTGGCATGTGACCCCTTTCCTACGAGTGGGGGAGGGGCAGGGCTGGCCTGGGTCTGTCAGGAAGCACCCAGCTGAAACTGCCCCTCAAGCATGTGTGTGTGGAGGGCATATGTACATATGCACGTGTGCCTCAGCTGTACATTTTCCTGGTGGTGCGTATATACATGGGGTGTACTTGGCTTTACACGAACCAGCATTCTCAGCCTGAGTAAGGCGACCTCACCTCCTTCTGCCCCTGGTCCTTGGGCAGTTAGTTGAGTAATGACTAGACCTTTCTTCTTTCCCTTGGAAGGGGTTAGAGTGAGTCTTGAGATTCACTGCTAGGAGTTAAGTCTAGCAGAAATTGCTGACCTAGTCCCTCACTTCCTGGTTAGACCACTAGAGGACCTGCAGTAGATGCCATATTGCCAAATGTGGCCAATGATCCTGGAGAAGGGGAAGAGAGCTGGGAGGGCAGATAGTGGGGGACCCAGGGTTAACGGAGGTCTTTTTGCAGATGGGAGAGATGTGGAGCTCTGCTGGCATAGTAGTTAAGAGCTTGGCTGCTAACCAAAAGGTTGGCAGTTCAAATCCACCAGCCACTCCTTGGAAACTCTATGGGGCAGTTCTACCCTGTCCTATAGGGTCGCTATGAGGTGGAATCAACTTGACGGCAATGGGTTTTTTTTTTGGGGATGATGGGGGAAGCAGAACATGGTAGAAAGAAGGGATAACTAACTAATGAGACAAGGGCTGAAGTGAAAGGACTCTCAGGCCTCCTGACCTGAAAGATGGATGTAGATGTAGATGAAGGCGAAAACCGAAGGCAGGAGGTGAGCGAGATTTGCTCAATTGCCTCTTAATTTTTTTTTTTCTGGCTGAATTGGGAAGAAAATTGCCTGGAATGGAAGGGCCAGCATCTGAGGGGATTGGGGGTAGAGATCAAGTGGCCTGGACGAACCGCCATGGCCAAGGTCCTTTCGGGGTAGGGAATAGGCAGAACAGCCTGGAGAGGAGCTGAGTCCTGGAGTTGAAGGAGAAGTATAGTGGATATGACGCCAGGAGGACAGAGGTTGTGATTAGAGGGTGGGTTCCTGAAGGCCACAATTTCTGAGGTGGAAGGGCCCCCGATGATGACCAGGGCCTGACCAGGCCAGGGTGGGGGACTTGAGTGAAGATTGCTGGAGGCCAGGGCAGGAGCTGAATGAGAGGGAGCCTGGGCCCAGAATCCTTAGTGAGTGAGGGGTTGGGGGGAGGGAGGGCACCATGTACCACGTTGGGATGCTGGGGCAAGGAGGAGTAAGGCCTACCAGGAAATGTGTGTAGACAAGTCCCGATTCAGGGTCTTCTTTACTGTGTCTGTGTCTGTGTTCTTCCCCAGCATGTCCAGTTTAATAATATGCTCAGGGTCAATGCTGTCACTAACGTCGTCTCTTCTTTCCACATTAATTAAGGAACCACAGCACAGATAACGATAAAAAAAAAAAATTGGTTTGGGGTCCATGAAATAACACAATACTTGCATTTGTGTAATTCTGATGTATCTCATATGACCCCACAGCCAAGTGGAGAACCATTTATGATTTCTGATATCCCAGGAAATTAACCCCTTTGACACCAGGATGCCTCTGTTCGTTGAGAATTCTTCTCATCAGGAGCTGGAAAGCAGCACATCTGCTCCCCGCAGACCTCACACTCAGCTCTGTTAGTCTCCGCTCTTCCCTCTGCCACTGCTAGCCAGTATCACCTCTCAGATGGAGGTGAGCAACCCCAGGCAGACTCGCCTACCTTCCTTTTTAAACATATGCCTTCCCTAGGGCAGTGGAGATTTTTTTTTCCTACAGAAACTGACCTCTCCAGTTGACATAAGGCCACAGCCATTGGAGGTAGTGAGAATCAGCAGAGGTGGTGGGTGCTGTCAAGAAACTGTTGAAAGTAAGGCCAGCTGTGGAGCACTCGAGAAACGACTTATTTTCAGTTTCATCTTCTATCACTCCCCCACATACACCCACTTACAAGATTCTGGTGACCCAGTATTTCTTGTTGCTCTCTTCAGGCCTGCAGCGTATGGTTGCAAGCCCTACTTCTAAGGGGGACACTATTCACAATATAGAAAACCAAACGCCTTGGAGTGATGGACACTGTAGAGTCGTATCTTTATTATGACAAGGTTCTATAAGGTGACAGTAAAATGCCTTGAGGGAGGGGATGGGGCATATGAGCTAGCACAGCTCTGGCTTTCTGTGCTCTGCACATTTGAAGGTGGTGTTTCTGTTATCTGGGGTGCCCTGCTCCCTCTAGCCTGTCTGATCAACTTAGTCCCTCACCCTTCATGATCCAGTAAAGACACCACCTCCTTAGTAAGGCCTTCTCAATGCACCTCTGTTCTCACCATTCACACACGATACTACCTGTCCTCCCCACCTGGCTGAACCATCATATTCACCTTTCAACCTGCCCCCACATCTAGCACCAAAACCAAACCAAACCCATTGCCAATGAGTTGATTCTGACTCATAGCAACCCTACAGGACAGAGTAGAACTACCCCATGGGGTTTCCAAGGCTGTGAAACTTTACTGAAGCAGACTGCCACATTTTTCTCCCGCGGAGCAGCTGGTGGGTTCAAACCACTGAACTTTTGGGTTAGTAGCTGAACAGTTAACCACTGCACCACCAGGCCTCCTTACACCTAGCACAGCACTTAGTATTTGCTCAATAAAAATTCGTTGAAGAATACTGAACCTGTGAGGTCAAGTGACTTGTCTTAGCAAAATCTTGTGTTTGAGAAGTACTGGCACAAACCGTCTCTAGGTATGCTGTGGGCCCATTTAGCCTTTCAAGATTTTATCCTGGGATCACGTCAGCCTGGTGGAGCCATGTGCTGGGATAGTGCTGTTTCCCAGGCCCTGAATCCCTTTTGGAGCCCTGGTGTGGCGCAGTGGTTAAGAGCTTGGCTGCTAACTAAAAGGTCAGCAGTTAGAACGCACCATCCGCTCCTTGGAAACTCTACGGGGCAGTTCTACTCTGTCCTGGAGGTTCACTATGAGTCAGAATTGACTCAACGGCAATGGGTTTGGTTTTGGTTTGAATCCCTTTTACCAGAGTGTGTTTGGCTTATGTCCTGACTGGTGCTGAGGGACAGTATAATAGCTGTGAAACATTTCTGCTGTGTTTACTACATTGATGTTCAGGGTAGTTTTATTATATGAGATCAAAAAAATTCTATGATATCTATGTCAGGAAAATATTTGCTTCTTTTGAGTAATGGTGATGTTTTTACTTTGCAAAGTGAAGTCTCCCTCTTTATTTGGCTACCGGTAAGCTCAGAGACGAATTTGTGACCCATTTTCTATGATGTGCATTGCTATGTACTAACTGTATTCTCTGAGACATGATTTGTCTATTCTAAACAATCTTTTTGTATTGCGTATATTTAAAAAAAATTTTGTTGCTGAAAATACACACAGCAAAACATAAACCAATTCAACCATTTCCCTATGTACAATTCAGTGACACTGATTACACTGAGTTGGGCAACCATTCTCACCCTCCTTTTCTGAGTTGTTCCTCCCCCATTAACATAAACTCACTGCCTGTTTTAGGAGTATTGTGGTGAGACACATTTTGGGAAGGAGGCAGGTGGCAGCACCTGCCCTGGGCACACAACCAGTAAGTACAGAGCTGGATCTGGAATCCAGGTGTTCTGATGGCCTCAGGCAGAGGTGAAAAGAAACCAGGCAGAGGTGAAAAGAAACCAAGTGGAAAGGACGTTAATGCTTCTGGGTCAGTCTCTGGGGCTTCCTAGGAACAATGAGGCACTGCCACAGACTCTGGCATTTCTGACCTTAGGCCCAAAGGGGGCCCTGGAAATCTCAGGGGAAGCTGAGGTGAACAGACCAGTGAGAAAATCAAACTGCTGGCCCACTAGGCCAGGGATCCTGGGCTGGCCACACACCTTTACATAACTCTATGTGTGAGCAACAAATGTTGCTGAATGAGGCCCCCTCTGGGGTTGGCGGATCCCTACCGCTAGAGCTGCCCATGTGGACAGCTTGGGGTTGTCTTGCCCATTGCCTGACTTTTCACTTCATTAGGTCTTAGAATAAGAACCATGTGTCCTACAGAAGGCATGACTGCTGTGGTCAGGGCAGAATAATAATCTTTGCCTACAAGGTGGCGTTAGGGCTTTCTAAACATACGAAAGGAAGTTTCCAGGTCCCTCTTGGCTCCAAGGAAAATAGTTTCAGATAGCTTTAATCCAGGGACATGTAGGGCAAGTATTGGGTATTTGGTGCTTGGAGGAAGGATGTCCTAGGAAAGTGGATAGTAGATGCTGGAAAACCAGCCTGTTCCAAGCTGCAGTCTAAGTGGGTTGGCCAGTGGCTAGCGGTCGGTGGGTTCTTAGAAGGTCTGTAAGACCTCACCAGCCGCTTTTTCGCTCTCTCGGCTACAGCTCTGTCGAAGATGCACTGGACACCGGAACACGCCCAGCCCCTTAACCAGTGGCCAGAGCAGCACCTAGACGTCTCCTCCACCACCCCGTCACCGGCCCACAAGTTGGAGTTGCCCCCTGGAGGTCGCCAGCGCTGCCATTATGCTTGGGCACACGATGACATCTCCGCCCTCACCGCCTCCAACCTTCTCAAGCGCTACGCGGAGAAGTACTCAGGGGTCCTGGACTCGCCCTACGAGCGCCCCACCCTGGGCGGCTATGGCGACACCGCCTTCCTCAACGGCGCCAAGGGAGACCCCGAGCCCTGGCCAGGGCCCGAGCCGCCCTACCCCTTGGCCTCACTCCACGACGGCCTCCCGGGAACCAAGTCGGGGAGTGGGGGCGCTTCCGGAGGCCTGGGAGGCTCCCCAGTTTTAGCCGGGAACCTGCCTGAAACCCTCTATGCCGGCAATGCGTGCGGGGGCCCGTCGGCGGCGCCAGACTACGCTGCAGGCTACGGAGGTGGGTACCTGGCGCCCGGCTACTGCGCGCAGACGGGCGCTACGCTGCCCCCGCCGCCCCCGGCCGCGTTACTGCAGCCACCGCCTCCGCCGGGGTATGGTCCCTCGGGGCCTCTGTACAACTATCCCACAGGGGGCTACGCCGCGCAGCCCGGCTACGGTGGCCTTCCGCCGCCGCCGGCCCCGCCGCCTACCCCCTACCTGACCTCGGGCCTGGCGGCGCCCACGCCCCTGCCCACGCCGGCCCCGTCCCGGCCGGCGCCCACCTCCTACAGCTTCCAGGCGGCCGCTCCGGGCGCGGAGGCCGGGGTCTCGCTGAAGCGAAAGGCCGCCGACGAGGTTGGAGAGAGCCGCTACCGCAAGTACATCTACGAGCCCGCCAAAGCCCCCGCGGCCGACGGCGCCTCCTACCCCACCGCGGACAACGGCGAGTGTCGGGGCAACGGGTTCCGAGCGAAGCCAACTGGAGTCGCGGAGGAGGGGTCGGGCAAGTACGGTGGCGGCGTCCCCCTCAAAGTACTGGGCTCCCCTGTGTACGGCTCACAGCTCGAGCCTTTTGAAAAGTTCCCGGAGCGGGTCCCGGCGCCGACTCCCCGTGGGGGCTTCGCGGTGCTGTCGGGAGAGGCTCTCAAAAGCGTGGACCCGGGAGCCCTGGAGCTAGTGACAAGCAAGATGATGGACTGCGGCCCCCCTGTGCAGTGGGCAGATGTGGCAGGCCAGGGCGCGCTCAAGGCGGCGCTGGAAGAGGAGCTGGTATGGCCCCTGCTGAGGCCACCCGCCTACCCGGGCAGCCCACGCCCGCCGCGGACCGTGCTGCTCTTCGGGCCGCGGGGCTCCGGCAAGGCACTGCTGGGCCGCTGCCTCGCGACGCAGCTGGGCGCCACGGTGCTGCGCCTGCGCGGCTCGGCGCTGGGGGCTTCGGGCGCCACGGAGGGCGTGCGCCTCCTCCAGGCCGCCTTCGCGGCTGCGCGGAGCCGCCCGCCAGCAGTGCTCCTTATTAGCGAGCTGGACGCGCTGCTTGCATCCCGGGACGATGGCGGCGCCGCCGCCGGCGCGCTGCAGGCGCCGCTTCTGGCCTGCCTGGACGGTAGCTGTGGTGCGGGGGCTGACGGCCTGCTGGTGGTGGGCACCACGTCGCGGCCGGCGGCCCTGGATGAGGCGACCCGCAGGCGCTTCGCTCTCCGCTTCTACGTGGCGCTGCCCGATGGTCCGGCCCGCGGGCAGATCCTGCAGCGGGCGTTGGCCCAGCAGGGCTGCGCGCTGAGTGAGCGTGAGCTCGCGGCCCTGGTGCAGGGCACCCAGGGCTTCTCAGGGGGCGACCTGGGGCAGCTGTGCCAGCAGGCAGCAGCCGGGGCGGGCCTCCCGGGTCTGCAGCGTCCCCTCTCCTACAAGGACTTGGAGGCAGCATTAGCCAAGGTGGGCCCTAGGATCTCCCCCAAGGAGCTGGACTCGTTCGTGGAGTGGGACAAAATGTATGGCTCCGGACACTGATGGCGCACCGGGGAGGGCGCGGGAGCCACCGCCCTTCCCACCCGGTTTCCTCTCTTTTGGAAGGGTATCTTTAAACAGACCGGGGCTGAAAGGGTGCTGGAGTGATGAATGTGGGGTGGGGAGGGGCGGGGTCTGCCGGTGGATTTTTTTCGTGGGAAGGAAAATGCTTCTGCTAGGCAGATAGATGCCATATGCGCCGTGTACTCAGGTTTTTCCTATTTATTGTGGACGGGAAGCTCCCCCTACGGACGGGACAGATCCAGGAGGGCTGGTACCCGGGGCCTAAGGAACTCCTGCTCTCTCGCCACAATCCTTTCGTCTCCTCGCTATCTGAATGATTCCCGTCCCCCGCCCCCCTGCTTCTTTCTCTGCGTTTGCCTAGTTTTCTTCCTCCATCATTTTGTCCCTGAATACACCACCCCCATGCTCGCCTTATTTCTCTTTTGCTCCTCTTTCCCTCCCCCATCTCTCCATCTATCATCCTCTGTGCTTCTGTCTCCACCGGGTTCTCTCCAGTTGCCTGTGTCTCTTGCTCCCAGCGCTTTAACGCCTCTGACTGCCTGCGGTCCCTTTCGTATTCAGACTGCAGTGTCCCTTCACAGGAGATCTGGAGGTCCAGGGGTGGTGGAGGAGGGGGTAGGGAGTTCCCTCCACCCCTTATCCCTCACCCAGCTGAAACTTTGGGTCTTGGAGGGGCGATCAAGCAAAAATGAAAAAATGGGAAAAAAACAAACAAACAAACAAAAAAAACCACCCAAAGAAGGGTTTTTTTGTTTGCTTTTGATGGGAAATCCCAGAAATGTAGCTTGTTTAATATTTTAGGCCTTTTATTTTTATAAGATATGTAGAATTTGCTGTTTTTATTTTGACAACTCAGGAAGAAACTGACCTCAGAAAGAATGTTAGATTTTGGCTGCTCTCCTGTGTTCCTCCCCACCTTTCCCCCAGGGGAGCACATTCTCCGAGAAGACTCAGAAAGTGAGACTGTGGGGAATGGGAGAGGAAGACCCAGGGGCTGCACTCAAACCCCTGCCATCCCTGGGACAGAAGTGGAATGTATTTCTAGGGCTTCCTCCCCAGGTCCAAGGTTTTAGGCAGGGGTGTCGGGAAGTGGATGTTGGATTTGAGAAAGGAGGTAAGTCTTATTCCCTTCCTGCTGCTCTCCACTCTGGGCCCCCACCCCTCAGCCCGGTATTTTCCTGTGAAGCATTATCCAGAGTTGGGGATGCTCTTGCCCACTTCCTGCCCTAGACCCAGAAAGTAGGGAAATGGAGGGCCCTGCCCAGACTGGGAGGGCCCAAGTGGGAGGGTGACCCAGGCAGAATCCCCAGAGAGGTATCTTATCCAGCCCCTAACTTGGTAGAGGTCCCTTACAACTTACGTTGAGAAGATTCCTTTGGGAGGGAAGACAGTCTGGTCACAAGTCTGGTTGGGCACAAAATGAACCACAGACCCCAGCCTTCTTTGTCTGCTGTTTGCTGGGAGAGGCTCTGAGATGAGCTGAGCAGCCCCATAGGAGAAGGTACTCTGGGAAGGTGGGCCTCCTCCATTCCCTTAGAGCCCTAGATCTGGAGCTTCACAGGCTGGGAGAGGGTGAAGGAGATGGGCAGGCTGTTTTCCCTGACATCAGGGCTTATTCTCAGGCCCACCCAAAGTTTCCACCAGAAGCCCAGGCTTGGAGGCCCTTCCCTCAGAGAACCATACTCCTCTCCTTCCCACCAACTTTTCCCTTGAGGGGGCTTCAGCAGTTTGGCGCCACCCTTCAGGGAGCCCATTTCACAACTTGAGCTTTGGTCCAAAGCGGGAGACGGCCCCATATCCCCACCTCCTTTTCTTCTACCCCAGCCTTGCTTCCTGTTCCCTGCCTGCCCCTGCGGCTCCCACAGAGTCTCTGTGTCACCTCCCACTCCTGGCTGTGAGAGTGTCCATGGGGGACATTTCAGGTGCCAAGGTGCTGAGGGCCTGTGCTGTGCTGGCCTAGGAATGCTCGCAGGAAAGCTGCTCTACTTTTTTCCTTTTTCACCCTTGGTCTTTTTCTGACCCTCCTCTCCTTGGAGCCAGCCAATTGCAGGCCTCTGGTGCCTCCAAAACAGTGGGCTGCAGGGTCTTGGCTGTGAATGACCCTCGGAGGGAGCAGGGAGTGAGGAGGTTCTCTCAGGTGTGTGTATGTGTATGGGGTGGGGTAGGGGGAAAGTGTCAAGGAAGTGGGCTGGGATCCCAGCCTTCTGTTCAAGAGGCAGGCAGCTCGGGGGTTAGGGAAGAACTCACTGAGACCCTACAGCCTCCTGTACTGGGCTCTTCCTGTTTCCCAGGCTTGGGGAACTTTGCACAAGGAGACAGCCCCCAGTCTACTGGCATCTACCTCATGGACACTGGGGCGGGGAGGGGAAGGGCAGGTCCAGCTCTGGCAATGTTGGGGGTCGGGGCATACCAAAGAATCCAGGGGCAGGGTGTAGGGGAGGGGCGGACTCGGCAAGTTGGCCCTTTCCTTCCTCTACCCAGATTGGGGTTGGGGTCCCCTCCTCCAGCTGTAACCATTTCTACCTCATTTTGCTGCGTGTTGTACATGGACGTATTTATCTCCTGTCTGATGATGCTCTGCGGTTGTGGTCTGTCTACCTCAGAAGAGACTGTATTTTAAAAGAAAGTATTACACAGTATTAAAGTGATGACGTGGTTTCCAGAGAATTTCTTGGGGTTAGTGGATGTGGGGAGCTCTCGAGGGGATGCTTGGGCATCCAGGTCTGCTGGGGCTCAGGGTGTGGTTTTGTGGGTGTTTCTGTTCCTTCAGAAAAAAGTTATTGCGGGGCTCCAGTTATTCACCCTGCCACAGTGAGTGCCTACCAGGTGCCGGGCCCTGAGTCTACAGGGTGAAAAGCCACACTAGGGCTCTGGAAAGCCCCTGGAAAGGGAGGGCCCTCCTGCAGTTCTGAGCTCTCGAAGGGTCAGAACTGGGGTGGACTCGTTGTATCCCCAGAGCCCTGCAGTGGGAGGGGCAAAGAAGGGCTCGTATGTTTACTGAATGAGTAAATGAATGAACCGAAGAATGACTGGAGGAAAGGGCGCTGAAGAGGAGGAGGTTCATCCAGAACCTGGACAGCAGCTCCTGTTGAATAGAGCTTGGGTTGTGCTTGTATCTCCTTTGATGGAGGGAAAGTGGGCAGAGGACAGGGTGTGGAGACAGCTGAGTTCCACTCTTTAAGGTCACATGGAATCCTTTGTCCACCACCATCCCCAAACTATCCATGGCAGCACATCATAAACTGAGACTGTGAGAAAACAGGGAAAGGAACCTTTTGCTGAAAAAGCACTGTGGAGATGCCCGCGAGAGAGGTTAGGACCCACAGCTTCCTGAGGCCCTAAGCAAAATTGCTGAAAAGGGACAAGAGCTCAGGGGGAGCAGTGCACCCAGGCTTCCTGCTGAGGGTGCACCACAGACTTTCAGGAGGCAGAACAAGGACATGGAAAGATCCTGCAAAGAGATAGCTTCTCCAAGAGAAACAATTGTGGGTGTGCCTGGATATGGGGGCTCCATGGCATTGCCCCAGTGTTCAGCAACCCCTACCCTGTAGGCCCTTGGAGGGCCAGACTCCCCATCCTATTCCTCTGGTTTGCCTGAAGATCTGCTTCTGAAAGGTCACAGCCTTGAAAACCCTATGGAGCACAGTTCTAGTCTGCACTTGTGGGGTCACCATGAGTCAGAATCGACGACAGCAACCAGCAACAACTCTGCAGACATAGCGTGGCACTGAGGGTACAGAAATGGGTAAGGGGGGGACCATGTCAAATTCATCTTTATAGTCCCACATTTTGCACAGTATCTGATACATAGAAGATAGAATAATTTCCAGGTAAGTGCCCTGATGGTGGATACACAGGCTATTTTAAGAATGCCCAGAAAAGACCCCAACTTGCTTTGATGGTGGTGGTGGGGTGTCAGAAAACGTTCAACAAAGCTATGGAGGCTGGAAACTGCACTGGATGTGTGGGGCCCTGTCACAGCAGTGATTTGTTACAAGAGAGCAAGTGAGGGCAGGAGTGGGGAGAAGAGGCTGGAGGAGTCAGCTGGGACTGGACCACAGAGGGGCCTTCCATACCCTGTTAAGAGCTGGGGCTCAACTGTGAAGCCTGGGGAGAGGGTCATGAAAGAAAGGGGGTGGCTGTGGACGAGGTCTGAATTGGAAGTCAAGAATTCACACATGGATTCAACAAATCTTTATTGAACACCTATTATGCACAAGTTGCCATAGGGATGATAGATGGCCTTTGCAGTCTAATGGGGGAGAAAGTTAAAAAGGCAGAGCTGCAGTGTGCTATCGGAACTGATAGGAGGGGTACCTAATGGAGACAGGGGCAAGGTGTGTGCGGGCTCATGGAGGCCTTCCCAGAGACCTCCAGCTGAGACTTCACAGCAGGAGTGACCCAGGCAGAGCAGAGTGCAGGCCAAGGTCCAAAGGAGAGAGCCGGACGCAAGCTTGCTTAGGGGAAATGAAAGTAGTTTAGGTAAGTGGGGCCCCAGTCTGTGGCAGGGGATTGGAGGAGGTGATTACCTTGTCCCATCCAAAGAGGATGCAGGTTTGGATTAGGCGTGGGAAGAAGGGAAATGATGCAGTCTATAGATACTTTGTAGGTGACAATTTAGGAATTGACTGGATATTGGAGATAGTGGAGAGCAAGGAGTCTAGGGCTTCTGGTGGGGTGGGGGTGGGGGGTTGGGGTGAATTAGGAGAGATCAGTGTGGAGTCTGAGGTACTAGTGGGACAGCAGGCAGGTGTTTAAATACAGTGGCCCAGAATCCTAGCCTCCTTGGAGAGGTTAAGAGTCCCATCCAGTCTCTGGGTATTGGGAAATCTGCTTTCTCCAGTTCTTGGGTCTTGGGACACCCACCTCTCAAAATTCTCACATGCTGGAAACCACTTCGGTGTTTCTTATTGTTGGGAGGCCCCTCTCCCCCAGTCCCTGAGTGTTAAAATCTCTCCCTCCCTGTATTCTGGGAATCCCATCCTGTGTCTCAATCCCTGAATGTTGGAAACCTTCGCCCCACAATCCTCAGGTGTTAGGAACCCCCTCCCCCATTCAGGCCCTGGGTGTTCAGAGCCCCTCCCCCTACAGTCCGTGGGCCCCCAGTCACCGCTGGTGATGGCATCGCGGGCTCCGGCTATGGCCCTGGTCCTGGCGTTGTGGGGCTGGGCGCCAGGTCCTGCGGAGGCCAAGGACGCCATGGGCCCTCACGCAGCCGTCCGCCTGGCGGAGTTGCTGACCCCGGAGGAGTGCGGCCATTTCCGGTCACTTCTGGAGGCTCCGGAGCCTGACGTCGAGGCGCAGCTGGCCAGACTGTCTGAGGACCGGCTGGCGCAGGCCCAGCCGCTGGAGCCCACGGAGCCATCGGAGTCGCAGGGTCGGCTCCGGCGGCGGCGGCAGGTGGAGGAGGACTCGGCAGGCCGGCCGGCCGAGCCCGAGGAGGTTTCCGACGGCTGCCGGGAGGCGCTGGCGGCCTGGCTGGCTGCCGAGGCCCCGTCCCTGTCTTGGGACCGTGTGGCCCGAGCCCTGCGGCGCAGCGGCCGCCCGGACGTGGCTCGGGAGCTGGGCAAAAACCTCCACCAGCAGGCGGCGCTGCAGCTGCGCAAGTTCGGGCAGCCCTACCTGCCGCCGTCAGGCGCCAATGCCCCAGCTGCCGCTCCCCGGCCCCCAGCCCCACGCTCCCGCCGCGCCTCAGTCGCCGAGCTCAACTGGGACAAGCTGGAGCTGATCGTGGAGCGACTGCCGCAGCCCCCGTACAAGCGGAGCCCCACCGGCTGGGCCGGGCCGCTGGTGCTCGGCCTCCTCACCGGCTTCGTGGGGGCGTTGGGCACCGGGGCGCTGCTCATTCTGCTCACGCTGTGGATCACAGGCGGCGACGGCGACGGGGCGCGGCCTGGCTGCCCCAGCCTGCCTGCCACTCCCGAGGCGCACGGCCTTTGGGAAACAAAGCCGCTTCTGGACTAAGAGCACCTGGGGCCTGGGCCCACTCGCCTGGGCTGCAGATGCGCCAGAGCCTCCCGTGCCTCAGTGCCCCTAGCTTTAAGACGCGAGCACATCCTGATGGAGTGCTGCCTTTGACGTAACATAAAAGTTAGGAAATAAGCAAAGGAGGGAGCAATCGGTTTGTTCATTCGTTCGGTGGAAATGGCCAGTGTAGCCAGTAGGGCTGGCAGTGGACGAGGAGGAGCTCTGGTGCCAGTCCAAGGGGGTGGGAGGTAGGCCCTCCCAATTCTTGTCAGCTTTAGTTCCTTATCTTGCAATTATTCTTCTATTTAGAGCTACCATTTATTATGCCCTCATTTTCTGCCTGGCCCTATGCTGAGCAGTTACATACACATAAAGAAACTCTGGCCCCAACTAGTTAGTGGCATAGTCAGGTTTTTAAATCGAGGGCCGCCTGACCTGAAAGTTTGAGCTACAGAAGGAATGGTCTGTGAGTAGTAAGGGAGCTTGGGAAACATGATGGGAGACCAGAACAAGATTTGCAGCTCCCCCATTCAGTTTACTCTGAAGCCCTGTTCTAGAGTGGGGATGGGGGCAGCACAACAAGGGTGCACCCACTTCCAGGGGCTGCCTCCAAGGTGCCCTCCCCACTCAGGCAAGGCCTCCTGCAGGTCTACTGGGAGCCCCAAACCTTTTCCACCACCTCTGAGTGGCTGGGCCTGGGTGAGCCCTCACAAAGTCTCTGCTCAAACTGTCCCCTAGGGGAAGGCAGGAGGAATCATGGGGTCCTGGCTAGGTGAGAGTGCTCCACTCCCTGTCCATGCTAGGTTGAGGGGCTCTGGTGTACAGCAATGACAGAATGACGGGCCAGTCCAAGAGGAGAGTTGAAAACAAGATTGACGTAACGCTTTATTGCAAATTCTAAAGTAAAAAGATGTACAGTACAAAGTAAAATTGTAATTTCAGACTATAAACTTCCAACCCACTTACACATTCTCATTTCTCAAGCATTTCCGCCATTTCCGCATGAACGGAACAGGGAACAAGTCGAGGGGGTGAGGGAAGGAGACAACAGCAAGGAAAAATAAAGTGTCTAGAATAATCACAATCCCCAGAAGCAAGTGAAAGGAAAGATGTTTCCTCGACCTGCTGTCCTGGTGATGTGAAGCGGGGGTGGCTGGAGCAGTGCAGTTTAAAATGGCTCTCAGAATAGCAGCATTTATGGTACCATTTCATCTTAAGTTCAAATAATACTTTGCCCTTCCCTAGCAGCCTTTGCCTCTGTATCTCAAAACACTTTACAAAACATTTAATTAAAGCCTCACAACACCCCTGTGAGGTAGGTCAGTATTATTATCCCCATTTTACAGATGGGGAAACTGAGGCACAGAGAGGTTAAGTGACTTGCCCAAGGCCACACAGCGAGCCAGCGGTCGAGCTGGGGATGGAACACTGGAGTCCTGTCCCTTCTCTAGAACCGCTGGACCACGCTCCCCTTTACCTATACACATTCTTCACACGCACACACACCACACGTGCACATCCACCCACCCCACCCCACTGAGCCTCTATGTACAGCAAACAGCAGTGGGGGGCAGGGGCAGGGGTGCCTCAGGAGTGTTTTTAATGGAGGAAATCCTAGTAACCTTGGAAAGGAAATCCAAGAAAAGCACAGAGCAGAACTACAACGCAGGCTCTGGTGCAAACCTTGGGCCCCTCCAAACTCAGACTTCCTCTTCTCTCCTGATGTCCCCCCTCTGGCTGGCTAGTTGCAGCCGATTCTTTAGGGGGTAGGGGTACCTGAAAATGAACGAAGCTTTTTGCAAAACTTTGGGCAACATTTGAGAAAAGAAAGGGGCATCATTACAGGAGATGCCCAGGACTCAAGTCACAAAGTCATAACCCATGGCATTCTCACCTCCATAGCAGGCCTGGAGGCTGGGGGCTGAGGGGAGGAGGATGGGGACTGACCTACCAGCCATCTCTCTCCAGAGTGGAGCTACTGGAGTGGACTAGAGTGGGCACTTCAAGATCCTCCTGAGAGAGTGTTCCTGGACCAGGAGACATGGCCTAGAGAGCGATGTCCCCGAAGGGGGTCAGGGAGAAAGGGAAGCAGAGGGGTGCCTCCTTCCCTTGCAAGAATGTAAGGAGACCAGCCCATGTCTGCTGGTCTGTTGCGTGGGGGCAATGGAGGGCAAGGTCCAGCTTTAGCTAGCAGAATGGAGGCTGTTGAGCATCGTGCACGCCCTAGCTTTGGGGCATTGGGGTAGTTTTTTTCTTAACGTTAACTAGTGGAGAAAGGAGAAGACAAGCCGGTCCAGCTGGGCTGGGGGGAAGAGGTCTTAGAAGCCTCTGAGCACTGGCCCAGCAGGGGGAAGGAATGCCATATGCAGTGGGTGAGTGGGGATCTGGGGCAATTAGGACCTCGCTTTTCTCGCCAATCTCTATTTCCCTGCCAGAGTCCCTCTGACTTCTCTCCCATTGCCTCCTTTCCTCAAATGTGCTAAGGTCCCAATACCCAGACCCCACCCAAAACTCAAGAATTGGGATAATCAAGCAACAAACGCACACCAAGACAGGCTTCCCTTGTACAGTAAAAAGGGTAATTTTTATTTTGTTTCCTTTTGGCTTATAGTAGTGATGTACTTTTTAATCACGTCTCATTTAGAGCAGTGCTGGCCTCCATGCATTCACTAATACACTAATCTTCACTATTGGTCTTCTACAGGTTTACATGGGTTGCGGCGAAAAAGAACAGAACTCTGGGCACTGTCACTCCAGGGGCTTTGACTGGGAGTTTCTGTATATTTCTCCCCAGTCAACTGCTGATATCAAAAGTGGCTCACTTAGGAAGGAGAAAGGAGGGCACGTTGACTCGGGGAGTTTTTCCTGCTCTCACCCTCTGCTTTAGATTACGGAGTCTTCCTCATCTAAGCAACAAGGAGGTTAAGGAAAGAAGAGGGAATAAGTGTTTTTCACACACAGACCAGCAACCATGTCAGCTGCTGCTCAGTGGCTTTGGCTCTGCGTTTTTTAAATTAACAGCATCACACGTCTTTTTGCTTTTTGTCCTTTTTTAAAGGTGGATTGTGGAGTATAAATACTGCACCAAGGACCTGGCTACAAAAAATAAATGTTTATATTATATTTATATATCTATATATATATATGTGCAGTGATACTGCGGCGGCTGCTGCTTTTTGATTGGCTTCGTTAATATTTGGCAAAGCGTTGCCACTCACCCACTCAGTGAAGACGTACGAAAACGTCATCATTGATTCTTTCAGTTCAATGCCTGTTAACTGCGGGTGTAAACTGCTGGTGATGGTGTCATTTACTATCAAAGAAGTGTGGAAGAGGGTGGGTGAGTGAGTGAATGAGTGAGCGGGTGGGGGGATAGTGGGTGAAGGAATAGAAGGTGGGAAAAGTTAAAAAAAAAAAAAAAGTGAAACTTCAAACACAGTGGAGGTGGCTTCTTCCCTATGAAGCTGGCTGATGGTGTCAGATACCAAGGCCCATGTATTACTGAGGAGATAGCCTGCTGGGCTGGGATCGGGATCTGGGGTAGGAAAAAGGTCAGATCTCAGAAAAATCTCCATTAAGATGCTCTAGTAGCTTTATGACATCACTAGCGTGAGCGCTTGGTGTACCAAGCGGAATCGTATAGTTCTGTTGCCCGTCTCAAGACCTAAGAACAATTATGAAGTTTAGCCAAATCTTGCATAGAAGTGGTTAGAATTTATTGCACATTGGAACAAAAATATATATTTTTTTGTTGTTTTGGAAAAGACCATTAGCAATAAAAAATTTTTTGTCTGTCTGTCTGGTTTTGGGGATGTACATTGGCTGACAGCATCTAAGTTCTAAGAAAGAAAAGTATAAAAAATAAAAGTAAACATGACAATGGCATAAGCCAGAAGCCATTTCCTATCTAATAAGTTGATAATTTGTATTTACAAAAAGGCATGCCAATAAAATAAAATTATATATTACAGTATTTATAATTCTCTTAAAAAGAATAACCACACGTGTCAGCTTCTGTTTTGTGCTGTTTACAATGTAGCCTGTACATGTGACTATACATTTATCCTAGCAGTTAGCAGGGTCACCAAAAGAAATGCTTTCCCAATCAGGTATTGGGTATGGTACAAAAATTCTACGGATGGTGCCGCAGAAGCAGGCTTGAGAGAGCTGGACAGAGTTTGTAATGGTCCAGCAAGATAGAAAGCTCTGCTTACTGACTTGCAGTGGTCTGTTCTACGCAAAACTAGTCAGGTGGACTGTGAAATTACATCCAAAGTGCTTCTACTGCAAGGCAGATTGGTGTGTCTGATTACGGGTTGCTGTTTTCTCCCCCCTCTCCATTTTACGATTCCGGAATAATTTGATTTGGCTCACATGCTGAGATCTCGCCTCACACTTTGTATAGACTTCCTGACACGTTCAACTGCAGCATCTTGGCTTTGAAATCTAGTCAGCTGATGAGAAACCCCTGGACTAAAAACTGTCTTCTCTAAAGCAGGAGATGGAATGGAACATATGATGCTCCCCTAAAAGCCACCCTCCAATGACAACGGGCAGGTCGCTAAGCAGGTAGCAAAACCGGCTGAAAGGGAATTTGCTGGGGGAAAAGCTGGAACATCCTGAAGAATTTATATCAGATCAATTTCTCATGAAAACCAGTGACATAAAGAAACCAAGTGGGCTTGGTTCAGAGGCGGCTCTATTTCTACCTTAGGTCCCACCAGTGACTATTCAGAATAAATAGTCTAATAATAGATGAAAGAAACCACAGCCATAGCCCCAGTGCTGCTGCCCTCACCCACCGTGGGTAAGAGAAGCCCTGCTTGGTGGACAAATGTGATGGAGGCAAGAGGAATCATGCAGCGTGTGAGCTTGTGAAAACCCCTCTGGCGAAGGGAGAGGCCAGTTAGGAAGATCTGAACACCTCTCCGTATTGACCCAAGCCCAGAGAAAGCCACAAGGCAGAAAGGACATGATGCTAAATGAAGTGAGCACCCCTTAACCCCCAACGAAAGTTTAAGTTCCCCAAATTACCCCCTAGAGATAACATGCTACTTCGAATAGCACTTTTATCTCTACCCCAAATAAGTGTCAGTTCTCCAGTATGAAGGCTAAACAATCATCATAAATATTGCACGATACAAATGAACTTTTCGTTCTGTTTTTAGCCCTAGGATTTGGTTTTACAGTGACATTATTAATACAAGCCATTTGGGATCGAAGTCTCCCCATGTACGGAACACAAAGCAGCATTAAATAGTTCATCTTTCAAAATGTGCAACAATGGCTGTATGTTATAGATGTCTTTTAAACATATACATACAACGGATCCATCTGCTTGTTGTTTTGGGTTTTTTGTTTTTTTTTTTTTGGTGGTGGTGGTGGTGGTTGTCAATTGGTTGGTTATGTTTCCCTACCCAGAAGGTGTGTGAAAGACTTTTAAGAATTCATAAAGAATTGCAGCAGGTATGGAAATTTTTACCATTTTCTCCAAATACAGTGAACGGTGCAGGGCTGGGTCCTGTCCAAACGCTGACCCAGTGCAGGGGACAGGATTAGTAGTATCCTGTGGTGTATGGTTCTCATGCACGACTTCTGATCACGGCATGCCATCATGCAAATCATTTCTACGCATTGAACGAGCACAATGTTTGGAATTGGCCTGAGCAAGTCCTCCTCAGCCTGAAGAAACCTGATTGTTTTCCCCCACCCATCTCCAAACCACGTGAAGCCCATGTGGAGAAGACGTGGTTTATATCAAAGAAACTGACAATTAAATGACATGGGCTAAATGTGAGTGTGTGTGTGTGTTTTCTTTTTGCTGCTTAGCTTAACTAATGTAGGAATGCAAATTTAGTTTGCATGAACAAACAAACTTTTAAAGTGATGCTTTCTGCTTCTGAGAATCAACAAAATGAAAAAATAAAATCCATTTGGCTGCAACGGAAATATGGTGGTGCCGGCAGCCTCTCCTCTGTTTTTGAATCCTGTTAGGTTTGTCCTAAGTTGCATTGACTGATGTGGAACATGCAGTAACCACCTGCCCAAGCATTAGAAAATCTGTGAGTCCAGGGAGCAGGGTCCTTTGCCCTCGGCAGGTCACTGCTCAAGATGCAACCGTGTTACAAGGTAAGCAGACTACGTTTGGTATAGATCTTCGGGTTCAAGTGTCTCCACAGCCGTTCTGCATTGATAATATTCAGGAAGTTTGTAAACAATCTTTCACTTGCAAGTTTTAAATCTGTACCATATTTAATTTCTGCTTTCCTCTAACACTTGGATTCTCTCTCTTTTTGTCTTTTGGCTCTTTCCCTTCTTCCTTCCTCTGCCCGCTGCTGTTTCTCCTTCTCAGGTTTAGTTACACTGTCATAAGATGGGAGGGAAGCTGTAGAAGGGGTGCTCTCTTTTTTCTCCCGGTGTGTGTCTCCATTCTCTAGCTTATTGGACGTGGTCTTTTTGCAAATGAAGCCCCGCCTGGCTAAATGTCCCCTGTAGGCGCGCTGCAGGACCACTGCAGACACTTCCTCCTGCTTGCGCCGCAGTGTGGTTGTGATTGGCTCGTAAGACACTTTGGAAGGATTGGATGCCACGAACCGCTCCTCCATCTGCTGCCGAAGGATGTCCAACTCCCCGCTATCTCCCAGGACCCGCTTGGTGAAGGCAAAAAGGATGTCCAAGCAGTGGATGCGATCCCCACTCACCATTGGCAGATCCATGGCAATGAGCTCAATGGTGTTGGGCTTGGGCACACGGAGAGGGTGCTCCAAGGCATCTGCAAAGTCTGCCAGCTTACAGTACTCAATGAACTGGGTGGCATCAGGGTCAAACTTCTCCCAGATCTCATAAAAGGTCTCAAAGTCGTCCTCACTCAGAGGGTCTGCACTTTCCTCTGTAGCTACACTGAAGTTCTCCAAGATGATGGCAATGTACATGTTCACAACAATCAGGAAGGAGATGATGATGTAGCTTACAAAGAAGAAGATGCCCACAGAGGGGTTCCCGCAGTCTCCCTTAAAGCCACTCCCTGGGTGCTCCTTATCCAGACTGCAGTCAGGGGGGCGGTTTAGGATGGGCAGCAGCAGGCCATCCCAACCAGCCGAGGTGGTGATCTGGAACAGGCAGATCATGCTGTTGCCAAATGTTTCAAAGTTGAACATATCATCAATGCCAGCCTCATGCTTCACATACGCAAAATTGGACATCCCAAAGATGGAGAAGATGAACATGACCAGAAAAAGCAGAAGGCCGATGTTGAACAGGGCAGGCAAGGACATCATTAAGGCAAAGAGCAAGGTGCGAATCCCTTTGGCTCCTTTGATCAGACGCAAGATGCGCCCAATACGGGCCAATCGGATGACTCGGAATAGGGTTGGGGAAACAAAGTATCTCTCAATTAAATCAGCCAGGAACATTCCTAGAAGAGGAACAGAAGAAGACATGTTACTGAGATTAGAGATTTCCTTTCTCTTTACTTATTTCACCTGGCACCATGGAACTCTGAAGTTGAAAGGGCTTTATAGAATGAGTGCCTTACTATTCAATGTGAACTCCCATGATATAGAAAAGGACTTGTTTCAAACACATAGAAAAGCAGAGAAATTAATAAAAGAGACACCTATGTACCTAACGTCGATTTAATAGATGCTAACATTTTACCAAATTTGCTTCCCCTCTTCATTCCCAGAAGCAACCACAATCCTGAAGACGATATATATCATTCTAGTGTATCTTTATAGTTTTACTATGTATGAATTCATAAATAATATATAATACCTTACTGTGTTTAAGGAATTATACTGTATTTATCTTTTTACAACTTACTTCTGAGACTTAACATTATGTTTGTGAGATTAACGTAATTTTAGATTGTTCCATTTTCTGAACAGGTTCTCATTTATCTGTTTTCATACTCAAGGACAATTAGTTTGTTTTTTAGATCTGGGCACGTACACCTTTCCTAGGTGTTACTGAATTGCTCTCCAAGATGCTATCAAATTTCCATGTCCACAAACAATGAATGAGAGGTCCTGGTTTCACTCCATGACTTCACTATGATTCAGCCTTGATATCTTAATTACTCTGCTAAGGCTACCGATTTTCAAAGCATCTTCTTACTAGCTCTGAAAAATCACCTTTGGTTTCTCATCACCCTATCAGACTAGCCTAGAAAACTAAAGGGACCTCTCAGGAGTGACTTTCCATTCAGAGCTTCTAGATTCTGTGCTTAAAGTCATAAATCAGAAAACAGTATAGAAGATAAAAATGGCAAGGCATTATTAGTAGGATATAAAAGTAGAGGGCTAAAATGTACAAACCAGAGGGACTTGTTATATTTACATTAAGCCAGGGATCCACCTTCAACTAGACCACTTGTCTTTACAAGTACAGAGCAACAAGGGGAGCCCAATGAGTGGCCATGGAAGGAAGATGAGAAAGAGAGTCTGGGAAACGAAAGCTGGAAATGAGGCTGGGAAATGAAAACTGAAGGGAAGGTGCTGACGTGTTCTCTTCATTCAGTGTCTGCTGCTGTTGAGGATCCAATGAGATATAACACAAGCTCCAACGGACACATGAGGGATTTAATTTAAATAAGGAAGCATCTTCCAAGCATAAAATGCCAAAAAATTGGGGCAGTTAACTGAAGAAGGCCATAGGATCCCCTTATTTGAAGGTTTTAAGGTAGGAAGGAACCCTAGCTTTCAGGTAGTAATAAGATACAGCATTGTCAGAGAACGGGCCAGATAACCTTTGGGAACCAGGTTCCCATGGGTGTTTGAGTTTGCAAGAAAATTTCTACTCTGGCCAGGCCTCAAGACGATTTCTCAGCTATCTTCTTTTTTACTTTTCAATTAAGTCATAACCATATGAAGTCAGATAATATGCATCCCATATATGGTTTACTGGGATCCTGTTGGCTCGACACCCTCCAACTTCTTCAGGGATGGCTTTTGGTATCAAGGACAGATACATTAGCCCGACCTCATTCCTTTCCCTGAGTGAAGGGATTATTAAACTCTTCTTTCTACTGAGTTTTCTCTTTTCCCTTCTATGCAGAATTTTGGGACTTTTAGTTGGACTTTCACAATGATGGCTTTGGGGTCGACAGGAAAAGGTGATTGCTTAGAGTTATATCTCATCTAACCTTTAATGGGTGGGAGGGTAAAGGGGCCCTTGAATTTCTGTACTGTCCACCAAAGTGAGTTGAGATAGAAAAGCCAGCAAGATTCGGAACAAAATCCAGGTCAGAAATGAAGAACAGGCATTTCAATGGAGTGTCTTTCTCCCTTATCATATCTCTCAGGAGCCTAAGTACGGTGACATGTAGCAGATGCAAGGCAGTTCCAACCAAGGCAAGAGAGAATCCTCAATAAACAAGTTTTAAAAATTCAGGGAGGTTGCTGAAGAGAAAAACGGATATAAGGAAACATAATAAATCCTATATACATTTAAATCCCTGGTTATTCAATTCATCATATTCAGTTTTCCCACAATGTACAAATTCAGGCCATGATCCCAGAACTGACTGGGATTACTGACTGACCTCCCAACCACTCTGCTATCCAGAAACATGGCCTGATTTCTCTAAGGGTGGGATGATACAAATACCCAGCATATGTGGGACTGGTGGCCATATACCAGGTATACAGCTCTCTGCTGAAAAACATCCTATATATTCCCATGTTGCTGTTGTCTTATGCTGGCTAGTCAATTCTGACTCAGGGCAACCCTGTGTGTTACAAAGTAGAACTGCTCCATAGGGTTTTCTTGGCTGTAATCTTTATGGAAGCAGATCACCAGGACTTTTCTTTTGTGGTGCCGCTGTGTGGATTCAAACCGCCAACCTTTCAGTTACCAGCTGGGCATAAACTGTTTGTGCCAGCCAGGGATCTCAGATTCCCATAGCATGCACTCAGTATATAACTCTACACAGGACTGACCATGCTACTGGAATTGCTAATGTACTTGTTTGCCTCCCTCTCTAAAATCCCTGAAAGTCTCCAAGAGCAAGGATTGTATTTTATTCTTCTTTATTCTCCTGGCATCTACCACAGTGCTTGGCACATGGTAGATATCCCCTAATATCTACTGGATGAATGAATGAAGGGATGCAGGAATTCAAGTAATATCAGAAACATGTATGTTAAGGTACAGAGATAGAGCAAGATGTAGGATTAGCTTTGCTGGGGCCGAGATGGGTAGGTCAAGAAACGGTCAAAGATGGACAAGGAAGACTTCAGAGACAAGATGATGCCTGAGCAAGGTTTTGAAAGATGAATGTGTATTTGTCCCCATAGAAAAGGGGAGAGAGATAGGGGAGACAGCAATCCAGCCAGTGGGAACACCATTTAAGGGGTCCTCTAGGTGGTTCCAGGGCTAGTTTTACCCTAGCCACCCCTTAATTTAAAAAGATAATTTCTATACTTTTGTCTCTGATCAAATTAATGATATTTAATAAAAATCTTAATCATGAAAAGTAACACCATTCTTCCCTTTTTTATACCACTCAAACAGGTGTGCAGGAAAGTTCAAGAACAGTGAACAACAGCAGCATTGTCCAAAGTGTGTTCTGTGGGAAGTTAATTGTGTGACTTTGAGGCTGGGTGGCTGGGCTGGAACTCCAGCTCGCTTGCTTACCAGCCACATATCCCTGTAACCTCTCTGTGCCTCAGTTCCTCATGATACTCTGAGGGTTGTTATGAGGATTATATGAATAAAAACATGTAAAGCTCTTAGGATAGTGACTGGCATATATTATGTTCAATGTAAATGTGAGGATATTATTATTACTTGAAAAAACAGTATTGTGGTCTATCTAAGTTATCCAGTGCTGCTATAACAGAAATATCACAAGTGGGTGGTTTTAACAAACAGAAGTTTATTTTCTCACAGTTTAGGAAGCTAGATGTCTGAATTCAGAGCACTGGCTCTAGGGGAAGACTTAATCGGCTCTAGGGGAAGGTCCTTGTCTCTTCAGCTGCTGCTTCCTGTTTCCTTGGAGATCTCTGTGTGTCTTGGCATCTATCTTACTCCATCTCTCCTCTGCTCACTTGTTTAATCTCTTTTATACCATAGTCCCCCCTTATCCACAGGGGATATGTTCCAAAGACCCCCAGTGGATGTCTGAAACCTCGGACAGTACCAAACCCTAGATATACTGTGTTTTCTCCTACACATACATACCTATGGTAAAGTTTAATTTATAAATTAGACACAGTAAGAGAGTAATAATGATAAATAATAATAAAATAGAACAATTATTAAGTAAAATAAGGGTTTCTTGAACACAAGCACTGCAATACTGTGTCAGCTGATCTGATAACCGAGACAGTTAAGTGACTGACAGGCTGGTAGTGTATACAGCGTGGATATGCTGGACTAAGGGATGATTTACCTCTTGGGCAGGACACAGTGGGACGGTATGAGATTCATCAGGCTACTCAGAATGGCGTGCAATTTAAAACTTATGAATTGTTTATTTCTGGAATTTTCCATTTAATATTTTCAGACTGCGTTTGACCACAGGTAACTCAAACCATGGAAAGCAGAAGCGCAGATAAGGAGAGACTACGGTATCTCGAAAGAGATTGATTTAAGATACACCCAAACTAATCCTGTCCATTAACATTACAAAGACATCCCATTCCCAAATGGGACTGTAACCACAGGCATAGAGGCTAGGATTTACAACATGTATTTTTGGGGGACACAATTAAATCCATAACATTCCACTCTTTGGCCCTCCAAAATTCATATCCTTGCCACACGCAAAACACATTCACCCCATCACATCATCCCAAAAGTCTTATATCAACTCCATCTTAATCATCTAAATCATCTATGAGTGAGATTTTAGGCATATTCCATCCTGAGGCAAAATTCCTCTTCATCTGTGAAACTGAAATCTAGAATACAAGTTATCTGCTTCCAAAGTACGATGGTAGGACAGGCACAAGGTAGACATTTCCATTACAAATGGGAGAAATTTGAGGGAAAGAAGGGATAACAGGTCCCAAGCAAGTCCAAAACCCAGCACAACTATTTACATTAGCTCTCAAGCTTGAAAATAATCTCTGTTCTCTGAAACCATCTGAGCAATGGCCCTGCCCTCTATACTCTGGATTCTGGGTGGAGGTCCCTTGGCCCTGAGCTTCAGCTATGCCTTCTAGGCCCACTGAGACAGCAACTCTGCTCCCTTGGTTTTGGGTGGCCCCATTCTCCTAGTCTGAGTGATGACTCCACTCTCTTAGCCCCAGCCAGGCTCTGTTCTTCTGCCCCCGGGCATGGCAGACTCACCCCTTCAGCTTTGGGCAGCAGCCCCAACCCCCCGGCACACCTTAACAGCAGCCCTACAGTCCAGAACAGAGTTGGTTCGGACTCTTTGTTGATCTGACTCTTTGAAACCTAGGAGGCTGTGGCCCCACCCTTTGAAACTGAGAAGGCCCTGCTCCCTGTGTTCCTTCCAACAGTTTGGCTGATCTCCAAGCTGCTCCAGGGATGGTGCTTTTCTTTTCTTGGAGGACAACAGACGTAGCTCCTTTGGCTTGTTTCCTGCATCTAGAATTCCAAGAGACAGACAGCATTCTTTCCTTTTGTTCCTTCTCTGTGCCCTTCAGTCTAAGCTGATGGGTTTTCTGCTGTGGTAGTTGGTTACATCCATCAGTTACACACTTAATCTCTTTAACAAAAGATTGTGTAGCCACATCCTTGGTGAACATTCTAGGACATGTGTCCTTAGTTTGTACAACAGGATTTTCCAAATCTTTAAGTTCTGTTTTCATTTTGCACAGTTCATTTTTAAGTCCATCTCTTTCCTCTGGTATTTTACTATAATCGGCAAGGAGAAACCACATGGCCCCTTTAAAGATCTTGCTTAGAAATCGCATCAGCTAAATATCCAAGTTCATCACTTACAGGTTCTACTTTCCACCAAGCATTTGAACATAATTCAGACAAGTTCTTTGCCACTGCAGAAAAAGCATCGCCCTTCCTCCACTGTCCAATCACATGTTCATTATTTCCTTTTAAAGCCTCACCAGAAGCACATCTAACGTCCACATTTCTAGCAACAATCTGTTGCTGGCACCATATGTATTCTCTAAGACGACAAAGACTTTCTCTATAGCTCTCCTTACTTCCCTCTGAGCCTTCACCAGAATTGCCTTTGATGTCCATAATTCTACCAACAGTCCCTTTAAGGCAATCTAGGCTTTTACTATTAGGCACCTTAAAACTCTTCCAGCCCCTACCCCTTACACAATTCCAAAACCACCGCCACATTGTGGGTATCTTTTAGAGCAGCACCCCACTCCCAGTACCAAATTCGGTGTTAGTTATCTAGTGCTGCTATAACAGAAATACCACAAATAGGTGGCTTTAACAAACAGAAGTTTATTTTTTTACAGTTTAGGAGGCTAGAAGTCCAAATTCAAAGCACAGGCTCTAGGGGAAGGCTTTCTCTCTCTGTTGGCTCTGGAGGAAGGTTCTTGTCTCTTCAGCTTCTGCTTCCTGGTTCCTTGGAGATCTCCATGTGTCTTGGCATCTATCTTACCACATCTCTCCTCTGCTCGCTTGTTTAATTTCTTTTACATCTCAAAAGAGATTGACTCAAATACACCCTACACTAATCCTGCCTCATTAACATAACAAAGACAAACCAAAACCAAACTCATTGTCACTGATTTGATTCCAACTCATGGCGACCTTATAGGACAGAGTAAAACTGCCCATAGGGTTTCCAAGCCTGTAAATCTTTACGGAAGCAGACTGCCATTTCTTTCTCCTGTAGAGCGGCTGCTGGGTTTGAACTGCCAACCTTTTGGTGAGCAGCCCAGCACTTAACCACTGTGCCACCAGGACTCCCTTAACAAAGACAACTAATTCCCAAATGGGATTATAACCACAGGCACAGAGGTTAGGATTTACAACACATAGTTTTGGGGGATATAATTCAATCCATAACATGACGAAATGGTATGTTACGAAGGATTCCTTACTGCAGGACTTCTAACAGGCTTCAACAAGCTAATGTGCACTGTGATACTTGAAAGGGCAGTACAATGTACTGTGTTTCTCAAAGTAATCTGGTCACTGGATTCTTTTCTTAGCGAGAAACTTGTGGGATTAGTGTTTGATGTATCAACACACTTTAGGAAATACTTCTCTGGAGGACAGAACTATAGGGTAGTGCAGGCCAAGGGGAGGAGCCAGCTGCCTTGTGGTCTACAGTCACCACCTTGCTAAATGCAGGCTGGCTACTGGAGCTCTTGGTAAGGTTCCCACAGGTCTCCGGCACTCTTCCTTTGCTACATAAGTTGGTCAAACCTACCTGGAACCAAGACAGAGTTTCACCATTCGAGATGCCTCTCAGGAAAGCAAGGACAAGTTTTGGTAGGACAATCAATAGGGCAGCATTTCCTTCTGCCTGCCTGCCTGCCATCTAGGACATCACTCCCTTACATGCCTTTAGGTTGAAGCAAAATGCCACACCAAAAAAACAAAACCTGTTGCCGTTAAGTTGATTCCAACTCATACTGACCCCACAGGACACAGTAGAACTGGCCCACTGGGTTTTCAAGGAGCGATTGGTGGATTCAAACTGCCGAACTTTTGGTTAGCAGCTGTAGCTCTTAACCACTGTGCCACTAGGGCTCCAAAATGCCACACAGTTACCGTTAAAAACATAAACTTTGGGATCAGATAGACTTCAACATGAGTTCTGCCACCTCCTAGTTGAGTGAACTTGGACATCTATACATTGAAGCTAATAAAATAGCATACTTTCTGGACTATCATAGGATTAAATGAGATAATACAGATGAAAAAGCTCTCAAACTGTACCTGGCACACAGTAAAATGAGTGACGTTATTATCATCATCATTATAACCACCACCATCACCACCAAATTTTCCTAGATTAATTCACTCATATCCAATTTAACAATCTCTTGCCACTCCCTTTTCCATTTTATACTTACTTCTCCTATAGCCATATTTTTAAATAACAAGTTTCTTTTATCTTCCCTGTTAAACTTTAAAATCCTTACCCACCCTCCACACACCAACCCCACCACAGAATTTACAATTCAAAACTACTACAAATGTTCACTAGAAACCTGTTGGCCATGTAAGCTGCTAGGCAGGCCCAGGTGATGATTTAGGGGCACACATGGGCTTAAGCCGGGAGGGTAACCTGCTTGCACTTCGGACCTTGTGTAATTCACTGTTCTCCCAGGAATCTTGTCCTCAAGACCTGTCAGGTCCCTTTGCCTCTGCCCCCCTGCCCCACTCACCCACAATGGAGAGGATGACTACCACGAAGTCGAAGATGTTCCAGCCAATAGTGAAGTAGTAGTGCCTCAAGGCAAACATTTTGAGCACACACTCACAGGTGAAGAAGATGACGAAGACAAAGTTAATCCAGTAGAGAATGTCCTCCATCTGCTTGCTCTGAGTATCTGTCTCCACCATCATCGTTACCATGTTAAGGCAGATGAGCATCATGATAACAATGTCAAAGGCTTGTTGAGTGACAATATCAAAGATGATACCTTGGATTTTGTTCTGGGGAGGGAAGGAAGGAAAGATAAAACAGGATTCATGAAAGGCTTTTGAAGCAGACCTGTGGGGGTTTCTATCCTGTTAATCAAAGTACTCTCTGCTTTCTTTTATGTAAAAATGGCCAGCTCTATCTGGCTGCTCTACCAGGAGCATGAATAGAGACCAGTGCCAATATTACTTCATAAAAAGTTTTCTAAAATTGCCACTCTTCTCTTTTGCATCCATGACATTGCACACTTCTGGATTTCCTCCTACCTCTTCAGCTGCTTCTTTTGCGTCTCGTTGGCCAGCCATTTCTTTCCTCATTTGATCTCTTCTTTCTCTGTCCTTTCTCCCTAGGAGAGCTCATTTACTCTGCTTACATAACGTCTATGTACTTATGCTTCTCAATTTTTTCCTTTTCCAGCCCATACCTTTCCTCTGAACTCCTGTGTTGTATACCCAATTGCCTACCTGACATCTCTCCTTGATGACTCATAAGCATCTGAAACTTAACATTTCAAAGCAGACCCAAGTTCCTTCCCCCATCCCCATTCCAACTTGCTTCTCTCTCAGCTTTCCTCATCTCAGTTATTCATCCAGTCCCTCAAACCAGAAATCTGCGAGTCATTCTTGTCTCTTCCTCTCCCTCATCCCCCATCTAATCCATTGCAGGCCCTGCTCATTCTCCATCCTAAAATATAATTTGAATTCATCTACTGGTTCACTCCATTTCTACTGTCTCTACTCTAGCCTAAGCCGCCATCATCTTTTACCTGGACTTCCATAATAATCTCCTAACTGGTCTACTTCCTCTCCTTCCCTCATCTAATGCAATATCCACACAATAGCACGTGTAATTATTTAATAACATAAATGGATCACACCATTCTCCTACTTAGCCATTCAACAGCTTCTTGTTGGGCTTGCAATAAAATCTGTATTTGTTAACCTGGCTTAAAAATGCCTTTCACTCTGCTCATTTCATGGCTCCTCCTCTAGTTGATCAATACCTACCCATACCAACTCTCCCTCCTTAAGAGCCTTGTTTGCTTTTCCAGGAATCTCTTACCCCAGCTCCTTGGTTCCTTCTCATCCACTCAAATGGACACTCTTTAGAGAGGCTTTTTCTGACTATTTCTACTATTGAAGTAGATTTCCCCACACATACTCCATTATTCTCTGTTAGGACCCTGAGGTTAACTTTTTTCACAACATTTCACATTTTATAATAGCTGTTTGCTTACTTATTATCTATCTCCCCCACTATACTGTAAACTCAACAACAGCAGTGTTTACATTTTGCTCATCACTCTCTGCCTAGTACCTGGTACACAGTGTAGGAAATGTATACATATTTGCTGAATAAACAAATAAATAAACAAATGGATGGTAGCAAAGATTCCATATGGCCCACAAGGTTACACTGGTCTTTCCACACTTTTTTAAAAATGCTGCCCCCTTCTCCTAATCAGTCTTCACTAATGTTTCTTACCACACTAAGCTTTTATATTTTAGTGTGGAAGAAAATACACTTAGGTTCCTATATGCAAAGCACTGAACAGAACTTTGTGTTGATTCGCTTACATTCCTTAGTCTCATAACTGCCACAAAATGGAAACTCTAACATCACGGAAACATAAAGCACATTCCTTTTCTTTAAGATTCCCCCTGCTTGTTTTTTTTTTAAAAGTACCTAAAGGCTTATTTTCAGGATTACTTTAACTTTGTGGTTTTCAAACTGTTTCAAAGCCCTAGGGATTCCTTTCTCTCAGAAGTTGGTGAGGCAGGTATGCCAAAAGTAGAGTGTGAGAGTTAGGAGGGAGAATGCTCACAGACTCTCATTCTTGATTCAAGCAAAGTAGCTCTACTTTTATTTTACAAATTGGATTGCAAGATAAGCTTCTCTTTTAAGGGTTGTGTAGGGTTTTTTTTTTCAAAGTTGCTTTTAATGAAAGTTGCAAAAGAAGGAAATATGGGCCTGGCTTTTGACCCCATCCAGCCAGATACAGCCATTTAGGAGCACAGAAGCTTTTTTTCCTGAAAAAAGGGATCAACCATCAACAGAATGGCCAGAATCTCAGCCCTCAAACCTGTTTTACAAAAGGCTCAGTTCAAGAGGAAATCTGGGTGTTGGACTCTGCTAGTTTCCCCCTCTTCTGCTCCTATAAATAGCCAGAAGCATTCGTCTAGTTTCCAGGCACATCCTGCAAAGACATACTCCTTGGGTAAAGGGCTGAGAAGACCAAATCCTCTCACACAAGTAGGAAAGAGATCAGCTTGCATTTTCCTTTAATTTTTAGCTGTCTGTTGAAACATCTCTCTACCAGGACCAGAGCTAATCTGAGTTACATGCCAGTTCTCTGCTGCTCCACAAGGAAGGCTCATAGGAAAGGTCAAGGGCTAATGTAAAAGTCAACCCATGCCTTAATTCCTGTTCTTCTGCCATCTTACTCAGCTTGTTTGGATGGTGTGGTTGGAAGAGGGTTAGAGGACACTAGAGAACCAATCACTTGGCCTTTTTCCTTCCTTTTCAGCAACCTAGCGGCACTTTTTTCCATCGGGGTTCTTGCTGTGCCCTCAGCCTACACAACGTACTTACCAGAGGGCGGGGAATGGGCTTCTGCGGTTTCTTTGAGCCCAGCTTTTTCATGGCATTGTAGTACTTCTTCTGTTCTTCAGTCATGAAGATGTCCTGACCTCCAAAGTAAAGGAGAGAAAAAGAGAATAGGCAATTACAACTGGCTCTCTCATGTGATGGGTTTGGACCTAAGGATCAACTCTGAGAACCAAGGGAGATCTACTCCTTTTTCTTCTCAGAGGTCAGTTTAACCAATAGTTGTCCCAGGTGAGCTAGACCTGGGACAACTATTCTAATTCAAGGAGATCCCTGCCTTTGTCTTCAGCTTGGGATTTCTGAGATCTGCCAGTTCCTAGGTAGGAAGGAAATGGACTACCCAACTACAGAACCCTCAGGGAAGGGTAAGGAGTCCTGGTGGTGCAGTGGTTAAGCACTCAGCTGCTAACCAGAAGGTTGGTGGTTTGAGCCCACCAACTGCTCCACGGAAGAAAGATGCGGCAGTCTGCTTTCGTAAAGATTTATAGTCTTGGAAACCCTATGGGGCAGTTCTACTCTGTCCTATAGGGCCACTAGGAGTCGGAATTGACTCAATGGCAACAGGTTTGGTTTTGGTCAGGGAAGGGTAAACTTAAGCAATGACTGTGAAGATAGTCCCATAAATTTTTTCTCGGTTTGGTTTTCCTGATAAAATTCTAGAAACACCATTTTAAAATAAAAAATTAAGTCCTGGCCAATGGTCCATTTATTTCAGATGATATTAAAAATTGAGAAATTCTGGTACAATAAAACAATTTGGAAGGTTTCTTAGAGTCTGTTGAGACAGACTTAAAAATGAATGATGAGAGTAATCGTCTCAATTTGCCTTAGAGAAAGTGTTAATCATCTGGGGAAATTAGGAAAGTGAGTTTTTAAAAAATGAGCTCTTAAATCCCAATCTGCTAGTGATGCCTAGGGATTAACAGGGATAAAAATTTAGATAATTTCTGCTACTCACTACAGCTATCTATCTTCTGCTTCTTTCCTTTTTACCCCATCACTAGAGACACTCTCTGACCATAACTCTCTCTCTTGGGAGGCCAAATCCAGTAACAGGCCTCAGAAACAAAAGATAACTAGTAAATGTGATAATCCACGTGCCATAAAATCCAACCCCTAACAGAAAGAGTTGGCTGGGGCTAATATACAGTGGGGTTAATGCCACAGTGAGGTGACATTATGGATTTTAGAGAAAGAGAGAGGCATTCTCTCTTTAGAGATAGGGACAGAAGTGCCTTTCATTTGGGTTGACCTCCAACCACTGGCAAGGAGGGGAGGAGACCTATCTTTTTCTTTTGTTGATTGAAGTTATCAATGATGACACCAATGAACAGGTTCAGGGTGAAAAAGGAGCCGAAGATGATGAAGATGACAAAGTAGATGTACATGTAGATGTTGTCTTCATACTTAGGCTGCTCATCAGGCTGTCAAAGGGCAGGACAGAAAGGAAGAGAGTCAGCTCCTATCTTGGGGATCATGTGGGTGAGTCTAACATACCAAGGCCATCAGTCATGACTCTGACCACTCAAGCTGCTCAACAAGCTAGGTGGGGGAGCCCTAGATTCTCTCTGCCTGTCTTTTCTACACCGGCAGTTCCTACCCTGAGAAGGTACTATTCCTGCAACTACTTATGTGCAAAATATGCAGATCATGAGGTAAGGGGGAGAAGAGGGCTGTCTGCTGGGAATCACGCTGTTATTTCAAAGAAGGACTGAAGAGTAGATGGCTCCATTGGGGCCAGGAAAAATCAACAGTCTGATCATCTAGAGCCAGTGTAAGAAAGTGATGACTTACTGATAGGCAAATGATCTAAAATCAATAAAGTAAACGATAAAGTTCCAAATAGAAACTATAACTTCTCCATTCCTTCCTCCCTCCCTTTGTTCACAAAATTCACCACGGCCCTTGCTTTTGGACCGACTAAGAAGAGTGTGGTCTCACCATCACATCCTTACCTTTCGGGAATCTACAGCAGCATACATGATGTCCATCCAGCCTTTGAAGGTTGCCTGGCAAACAGAGTCCATCATTAGGCTGTGCCTGTTAGGGGTGGGATCTAGGCAGGGTCCCCAAAGGCCAGGCTTAGGTTCAGTGAAAACACAGGGCAGGGAGCTTGGGTGCGGCCTCACTCGGACATCAAATTTTCTGTTCGTTAATACAGATCCCAACGGGACTTTAAGTCCCTGATAATAAACTCAAAGTTTTGCAAAGAAACATGTTGACAACTAGGTAATTTGATCGATACGTTTACAAAAGGCCTCGGAAATGGGTCTAATAAGATTGCCTAAAGTTAGGGAAACTCATATTTATGCGTGACACGAATCCACTGAGGGTGCTTAGAACTTAGCCCTCCATTGAGGGGCCATTAAAAAAAAAGGTGTTATATAAGAAATGGGGTTCTGAAAAATTCATAGCTGCATTTTTTTAAAAAAAACAGGATCAGAACTTTTCCCTACTAATATACATATGTTTAGTCTATGGTAGTGGCAACACTGACTTCATTCTTGACAGGACTTTCCCAATTCTACTCTTTCAGTCTAGAATATATAGCTTGATTTTGAAAACAAATATGGGTAGCCAATTTAATATTCTCCATGTTTTATTGAAATTTTATTTACTAAACCAGACTCTAAGCTTTTTTAGGGCATGGGTGGTTCTTTATTCATCCAATGGCCCTAGCAATGCCAAGCACAGTGCCTTGAATATGGTGGGGACTCTGTGAGTACAATGTTTGACTGGCTGGATAATGTGCATTGGTCTCCTGGAGCTGTTCCAATTCAGACTCAATTTATGGGTCTAATTTCTTGAACTGGGTTGGAACAACAAAAGACCTTTGGGGTGACCTAAACCACTGATCGCTCCATTAACTTTCCCTTCTACTACTAGCTAATAGTAAATGCACAAGGTTAGGTTGAGAGCTTCACCTCTAATACTGCATTTAATCCTTTCAACAACTTTTTATACAGGCACATAATAACCAAACAAAAAAACCAAACCTGTTGCATTCGAGTTGACTCTGACTCATAGTGACCCTACAGGACATAGCAGAACTGGCCCTAGAGTTTCCAAGGAGTGGCTGGTGGATTTGAACTGCTGACCTTTGGGTTAGCAGCTGAACGCTTAGCCACTGCGACATAATAACAGTTGTCATTGGTTGAGCACTGTTAACATGCTATGCTCTGGCGAGTGGAAATGGTGCATTTGGCTAGCTGAAAGGCTGCAGGTTCGAGTCCACCTAGAGGTCCATGGGAGAAAAGCCTGGTGATCTACTTCTGAAAAATCAGCCACTGAAAACCCTGTGGAGCACAGTTCTACTCTGGCACACATGGAGTCGCCATGAGTTGGAATCGACTTAATGGCAACTGGTTCTGGTTATGTGCTAGGCACTGTGCTAAGAACTTCTTTTTTTCAGTTTCCAAATGGTTATTTTATCAGATTGTTTGAACATTAAATTTATCTTTGTTTGCAATCCAAAATAGTTACCTGAAGTTTGCTGTTTTGTGTGTGTGTGTTTACTTTTATTGTATATTTGTTCTCTAAACTCTTTGGCACAATTTTCTGGGGGCGTTCAGACTGCCACAATACAAGTCAGGACAGAACTTTCCTTTTGTGCTGCCAATTCTGAGCATTTATAACTTTTGGTTTGTCTGGGTTGTGGCTTTTTTTTTGTTTTTGAAGCCTGTATTCTTTATTTGTAACAATTGTATTTTTATTTTTTCTATATCCTCTAACTCCAGAGTTTTCTTTTTCTCCCCCCTCCTCCTACTTCTACATTCACAGTTGAACCATATTATTAGGAAAGGCACCCGGATGGATGTGCTAAGAACTTTTAATAAAATATCATGGATTCTCTCAACAAAAGTACAAGGTTAGGTATTATTATCCACATTTAATAGATGAAGAAACAAAGACTCAGAGGAGGTAAGTAATTTGTCCAAAGTTAAACAGCTAATCAATACTGAAGCCTGGCTCAAACCTATGTCTGTTTAATTCCAAAAGTCTATGAGCTTGCATTGCATCATACTCTCTGGTATGATATATGATGTAAAGAAAAACTAGGCATGATGGAATGAAATCAGGCAAAAGAGAATTAGTTACCTACATAATTAAAATAAATCCTTTCTTACTGTGATACATTAAAACCTTCCTCTGGGGTTAAATTGACATGAGTGGCAACATCATAGTACTGTTATTTTTTTTAAAAGTTAACTTTAGTATAGCTATTATGTAGGATTGTTCTGCTCTCATCGAAACTGTCATTAATTTTTTTTTTCTCTATGTACTTATTTTCTTATTTCTCTTTAACCAAACACTTTGACCTAGGGAGAGAAGGTGATCTCTCTGTAACTTTATTACGCTGTAGGGATTGTAATTTGTTGCTGAGCAAAACTCTGATTCTGAACACAATGAAAGACTCCCTGCTCTTTTAAGAATTATCTGTATGGGATCAAAGTGACAACAGTGATTTGGAAGATTGGATAGGAACCTTAGGGGGAAGTGAGGTTATGTTAACAGGGTAGGAACAACTTAGAAAACGAGGGTGAGAATGGTTGCACAACTTGAAGAATGTAATCAATGTCACTCGCTTTGAGTGAAATCTTGTAGAAGTCAGCAAGTACTCAGGAAGGATGTTTTCCTGGAACTGGTTTGGGAAATGACACTGCTGTCTTGGGTCTACTAAGAATAGCCCTGATTCCAGGAGCAAGGTTGTGAAAGAACCAAATGGGATTTTGTTAGTTGTCTGAATTTCACAGGGCTGAAAAATAATACTTACCACTTGAAGAAGGGCCAGATATCCTGCCCCAACGTTGTCAAAGTTGATCTTCACGTTCTTCCATCTGATTTCTGTATTGTTCCCCTCCATGAGCTTTTCACACTCAGTTTTATTGTTGACATCTTCAATTTCAAATCGGATTTCAGAAGTCTCATTAAAGCAGTAGTGGTACTTTCCCGCAAACAGGTTAACTCCCATGATGCTGAAAATCAGCCAGAAGATGAGACACACCAGCAGCACATTCATGATGGAGGGAATGGCGCCCACCAAGGCATTCACCACCACCTGCATTGGAAGGGGGAGGTTGCTGAGTGTTGGCAGGAAGGGGGGCAAGCACACTCTTTTGATTTCCAGGTGGGGAATGACACTGTGTGGCTTGCTCTGACTATGGAACATTATGTTCCCTTTGGAATTGGAGTAACTGGACAGATCCATAGGTAGGGTCCAAATTTCTAAGTCTATGAATTATATTTTGGGGGTGATTTTTAAGAAATCAAGTGTTTTTATTTCAAGTAATGCGAATTTGCCTGCTCAAGCTGACCTAGGTCTGCCATCTAGGAAGCAACCTGGGGCAGAAAAAATATTTCTTAGCCCAGTCTCCCTCTTCCCCAACTCATAAAATATGGTCCCATGGGAAAATCTGAATAATTTCAAGCTCACTAGTTGTCTTTCAACAGACATTCCCCCTCTGCAAAACCAGGTGTAATTGTTCAGAATCACAGAGAACTACCCTTTGCGGTTAGCAGTTAATCAGTCAACGGTACAGAAAGTCAGATTTATGACTATGCAAGGCCAGTTATCTTACTTCAGGCGGTAGCTGAGCATGCATATTTTGCAGGCTCAAGAAAAAATAAAAGCTATATTCCCTCTACCAAACAGTATTAAAATAAAAATCTGAACAGATGTGCTTTTCACTTAGGTTCATTATTCTTCTTCTGCCTTTTATTTTTTTCCTGGCTTCGTATGCTTCTAAGAGTTGCCCCCTGCTGGTCTGCCATTTTGAGGGCTGGCTAATGCTGATGTCTCTTTGCTCAATCTTCGACTTGACTTGATTCTTCACAATATGTTAGAAACAGTAATAAGTTTTTTGGAGAGTTTTGGGTGGCTAAGATCACTGCTCTTGGAACCCCAAAACTGGCATATTGTTAAAAATCACTGACTACAGTAAGCTCAGGAATGAAAAAGCAAACCAAAAAACCTCTTAGGAATCAGTTTCTGGGTTGTTTTAGCTTTGATTTTGCTTCACACTACAGGTGAGAGAAGCTGGACAACACTTCCACTGTTGTAGCAGTTTTCACTAGAGGAGTTCAAAGTGCTTACAAAAATAATACGTCAGATAGTAGGGCAGAAAACAAAGCTGGTAGTCAGCATTCTCATTTCTGCCCTGATTTGCACTTGCTGCGGTCTTAAGCAGGACTGCTAAGGCCCAGAAAGGTTACCCTAAAATGGGAGGAATGTTTCTTCCTTTTCCTAGTATGCTAGGAGAATTAATGGAATTAAAATAAAGACTCCGGATATAAACGAAGCCTACCTTCTCCTAATATTTTCTTAGAAGGAAGTGACAATGATCACCGTGTCCCTGTACCAGTTTTTCAGTGCAGGTAAGAGACATGTGACTGGCTGCCAACTAGCACACCACCCAAACGGTCATGCTGTAGAAAGAATGCCAGTGGGTAGTTATGGGCTCTACTTTGGACCCTATTAGGTTTAGGTTTTCCTTATCTTCTGCTTTTGCCTCATATTGCAATGTCACTCATCAGAACATGTGGCTGAGACAAGCTATCTGATCTGCCCTATTAATAAAAAGGCAGTGATATTCTGCTAAGGACTCACTCTTCCTTTTAGATTAAAATATTGATTTTGTGTTTCTCCAATTCATACATGGAAGGCTTTAGATTGAGAGGCAGTTATTTCTTAATTCTTAGACCAAGAAATCTCTTCTAGATCTAATAGCTCTGTCATTAGTATAACATGGTTATATTTCAACTCTTAATTACTTTGAGCAAGGAAAGCCAGAATATCTGAAATCTGGAAAATCCTGTTATTTTGGATAAAGAGATTAATGTTGATTTATCTGTTAATTACCAAATTTTCCAGGTGACCAGATTTGAATTTTACCTCCTTATTCTACAATTGCTCAACTCTTTGGTGGGAACACCAGAAAGCAATGAAATGTGCAAAAGAAAAGGCAAAAGGAGGATGGTCCACAAATGGAATAATCATTCCCCAAGCAATAAGAGATAAAGATTCAAAGGCTCAAGTCTACGTGACAGCATCTTGTGGCAGAGCTTAGGTGGGAGATCATGACCTTCTAGCAGACAATCACAACTGTGCCATAGACAGTGGGCCCAGAAAGACTGAAACCTAGAAATGGTCCTTTTTATCTCAGTTTAGAGCCTACCTTCTCCAGGAAGTCTTCTGACTATACAGAGGATGATCTTTGACTTCTATACAAACCTAGTCTAACCTGTCTTATGTTGTGTTTGTGTTACAGTTAAATATGGGGTAATATTTACAGCAGGGAAGAATAATTAGCTAATTGACAAGATGATGTCTTTGCATTCTTGTACTGATCAATGGAATCAATACATAAAAGTATTTATTAAGCCTTGCTCTGATATGACATAAAAATCCTACAAAATCCAGTGTACTTGTAAGATGCAAATATACTATCATTTATAAATCATAATTAAGGGAAAACTTCTTACCTTAATTAGTTTTATAAATAAAACAGTTAAAAGAGTTGATGAAATTTACTAATAATTCTCCCTTGCTGTGAACACTGGCTGATAAGCTGTAATATATTAAACAGAAATTATTTAACCAAATTCTATACAGTTGTCTTTGTGCTATTCTCAGCAACCAAAGGGCAAGAAACCATGCCTTATTTTGAACTCTCACACTACAGATATATTATAAATGATAATTCAAGTTTCCCTAGGTAGCTGCTTAATAAATTGGGTCTCCTCTTCTGCTCTCTAATAACTCTCTAGTTATTCCACTTAATTATCATGAAACTCATTACTGTTAAAAACTAGACACTGATAATATTACTCAAAGCTAGGTTCTTTCAATTTATACAAAGGTACTTTTTTCAATGGAAGTTTTTACTTAGCAATTGATACAAATCTAATTGATGAGAAAATTCCAATGGATACTAATCTTTTTTACCATTTTTGTCTTCTCATAATGCCTCGTACATTACTGTTGCTCACTAAATACTATAAAATCTGTCAATTAGTTTTTAATATCTGGCAGAGGGAACATGGCTTTAATGGACATTGTGTACTGACAATCAACAAAAATGCATGCATGTTTCATAGCATTACTATGATAGATCCTCAGAAATTTAATAGCACAGCAAAATTTTTAAATGGTTACTATGGAGGAGAGAAAAGCAAAGAACTACATTAAGTACTCCTTTGCCAATAGCATGAGTATTTCAATGTTCTGGTCTTTGGTTTGAGGAAGGAGAGAGGGAGACTGGAGTCAGTGTTCCAGGACAGGCTAAGGTCATGTATTCTGTCTCAAGCGAAGGGCTGAGCCTATATTGGAGCAGCACAGTGACAGTTGAGCCGATCTGCATTGATGGTATTCAGTTCATGAAGATTTCTTATTTTAAGATTTCTCTCAAGTGTTAGCATACAGAGGAATCCAAACCAAAGAATGAAAAACATACATTCTCCCCTTCAAGAAAAATAACACTTAAATAAAATGTATCTACCTAATTCTGTTTATTATTGGGAAACTTACTATAAACTTGGCCAAATTCCGTATTTCCTTCGTGCAGTTATTCTTCCAGAGAAGGGCTGGGAAACTGCAGGATAGAATGAATCCCTGAATCCTCTCCACCCACCCAACCAGTTATGATCACTACTGTTGGCTGACTGGAGTCAAGAGAAGAGGTCTCACATTTATACCAAAGCTACTCTTCACTGAACATTTATTGTTCTAAATTCCAGCTTTGGGGTCAATCATGTTCTTGTCTCTATCATCTTATATTTTCTAATGCTTTTCAAATAAAACTTTCTACTTTGCTTCATTGATCTATTCTAGACCTTTGGACTCCTAAACTACATGAAAGTTGACAAGTAAAAGAGAGTCCAGGGAAGGTAGGGAAAGAAGGAGAAGCTAAAGTGAAGAGGTGTGGACACCAAAAGGGCTTCTGTATCTAAATTATTCAAATAATTTCCTCATGAGCATATTGGCATCAGCTGGTCATGGGGACAGAATTGACAGTAATGAGCATCTACATGGAGGAAGTCAATAACAAGTGTCCATTGGGTGTTTTTTCTTGGGCTTTCTTCAGGCCCTACCAGTCTCATTTCAGGAGATCCAGGATCACTGTTATGGGATGGTGGAAGATCAAAGACTATTGAGCTCAGACACAATGTTGCAAGTATTGTCTTGAATCTTGTCCTCAGTTTTTCAATCACCAAAATGGATTATCAATTCCATCACAAAATTAGTATCATCTATTTAAAAATTTAACTAACCCCTGAAAAATGTGGGAAAGTGGGTGCAATAGGGAAAGGCATTTTAATCCTATTTTCAATGACACCAGTCTATTGCAACAGACTCTGCAATAGACTCCCTCTCTTCCTAAATTTAGCCTGAACTTAACAATGGCCTTATTGCACATGTTCTGAACTCTCCCATCCATGGGAGAAAGACTTAGAATCCAAAGTTGTTATTTTATTATTAAAATAAAATTATGCTGCTGTGGAACTGAACTTCCTGCAGATGGTCTCGGGTGGGCTGCATAAAACTTACATTTGGTAAACCAAACTGTGACTGTGCTACAGAAGAAATGTGAGTTTGTTGCAAAAAATATTTGTCCAAATAGACTAAAATAATAAAATAAAACTCCCAAGTCCCAACGAAATTTTCATTTTTTGGTACACTTGTGGGTGGCTTCATGGAATAGTGGCCAAGGATCACAGATGAGGAATTAATGAAGCAGCATGTCCTGGTATCCAGTTTCTCCAATTAGTCTTGCTTCAAGTAGACTATTGCAACAGTTTAATTTTTATTCTTACATTCTGGTATTTGCACGTTTAAAAACATATCCTCTGGTTTGCTCTCCTGCACGTATTCAACATCTGAATTAAAATGAGTTTTCTTGGTCTCGTTAAGTATAACAGACCTCTCTGACTACCAGAGGACAACTATTACAACCAAAAGCCAGTTGTCCACTTGATTTTAGGAAATTGATTTGTGTATGTGTGTGTGTCACACACACACACACACACACTTATTTAAACCAAGAGACAGGAAAAAGGCACTGACAGAGGGAGCTTTATTTCTAAGTTATAAGGGTGACAGCACCCTGTATTGTCTGGATTTGGGTGAAGTATCACCAAGGCAGGAATAGGTGTTGAGAAATTTCAGAACTAGCTGATAGTCAGTCATCTCGCATTGTACCTGATTGTCTTTTGACAGTGTTAGGATAGGGGACCATATAGCATGGGCAGAGGGGTTGGGGGTGAGGAGGAAAGCTTTGCTATCAGACAGAGGCTGCCAGTCCTTATGGGACTGGGCTGAGAACAACAAGGTGCAATAAGAGGAATCAGAATAGAAAGAAAAGCATTTCTTCTCCCAGGGTCATGCCAAATTCTGCTCCATCCCCAATTCCAGGCCTGCCATTGTGTCTTCATGGCCCTTCTCAGACACTTTCTCAGCGACTACAAGGCCACCATCCCCACCCAGCTGATGCACCTACACGGCACTCTCCCTGCCTGCAGCCTATGCTTTTCAGTGGGTCTGTGGGTTACAATTCCCCTTCTTTGCACCTGGTGATTCTCCCTATTATATCAACAGCCCAGAAAGCTGCCTCAAGTGCTACAAGTAAGCCAGGCCAAATGAGAATAGCCAATGTTAACATGTTGTGCGATGGCACATTGTTGGGAGTGGGGCCAGTATTAGTGTGATGAGGCAGCTTAATGCAACTCCCCTTCGCACGGGGCAGGTGCGAGGGAGAAAGAGTGGAGGACTGAATCAGCGGCTGCATCACAGAGTTCATGTTTGAATGATTTTTCCACCATGTGATCAGTTCTAGCATGCTTAAACAGTTTCCACTGGCATGCAGAAGGATCAGCTGCTCTTAGTATCTTACCCTCATCCCTTCAAATCGTGATAAGGCTCTTAAGGGTCTCAAAGCTCTTAGGGTCCTAAGGGACTTTATGGCACCTAGTTCCGAGTAGCCCAGGGCATTAGCTATAAGGCTGACTAAAGAGACCTACACAGAAACAAAAGAGAAAAACAAAAAAGGAAATAAAAACAAAACAAAACAAAAAAGAAAAACAAAAACAGAGGTTCCAGAGTGTTAGAATAAAGCCCCTAGCACTGATTAAACAGATTGGGCCCCTCCCCCACCCCAGGTAGAGGAAGTGGGTAACACCAGCTGCCTACTTCAACTTGACTCAAACGACCTGGAAGGAAAGGTGGTTGAGAGGCAGAAGAAAAAACACAAAGGGAAGAGAAAATTGAGAAAAGGCGGTAGAACATACATACACGTTGGAAAAGGGAAGAGGCTTAAAGGGAGAGGGAGAAAGTGAGGAAGTTCCATTGGAAGGAGAAGAGCCTGAACAGATGACAAGAACCTTACCCTCGCCCTTTACAGTCTCTGCAGGTCCCAGAAGTTCCCATTAAATTAAGCCAGACAAACTTAATGGTACCTATGGAAAAGAATACAGATAAATACACACACTCTACACAAGCTGCCCCCTCTTCAGCTCATTCACCATTGGATTTCCAACAAGGACAAGTTCCCTTATTCCTGGTTGACAAAAAACCAACTGTTTGAGGATCTGATGAGTTACTACATCAACAAATGAAACATATTAAATGAATACCACAGCTGTCTTTGCAGTTCCCAAGAAGAAAAGAACCAAATGAGGAAACTCCTTGCCAGAATTTTGGCTCCATGAGAACTCACTTAAGTAATTCTTCTATCTCTTGCTTTAAACTAAAATAATCCTTGCATATTTTAACTATAACCATGAACCCTTCATGGCCATGAGAACTTGGGTGTGTCTAGACAGGCAAATCCAAACGTCTCCTTCTAACTACCATTCTTTCCCTCCAGAACAGCCCCAAATGAGTTGGCCTCAGGTTTGTGACTTCCAGGACAATCTTCTGTAATCACTCTCATCATCAGAATAACAGCTGGAAGGCATCTTGGAATATTTTTTTCCTTCATTTCATAGATGAGGAAACTGAGACGCATACGTAAGAATTTAAGTGTCACCTCGGCAGTCTGGAGTCAGGATTAAAGACCCACACTGTCTGACTCTCAGGCTAGTCAGTGCTCTTTCTTCTATGGGCAGATTACCTTCCCATTTGGCAGGTTACATGATAATATCCCAATAGGATTATCAGTGTCCGAACAATCAAGAATTGAATATACTGCCAAACTAGGGTGAAGTCTGCAGGTCTCCAGGCCTAGACTCATGGTCAAATGCTTTCTTGCTCTTTCACAGGCAAACTTAACCTTGTTCTACCAAAGCCCTCAGGGCAGTTATCAAAATGATCCCTTAACACTGGATGCTAACTACACCTCGGGCTGCCTAGGCTTGACCTGAGAGATATGAAGCTCTTCAGAGAACACCAGACCTGAAAGTAACTTTAGTTGATCAAATCCTAGACTGTTTGGGCTCTGGGTTTCTTAGAGCAGTCTTTCTCTTATATTGCATCACAAATCCTGGGGTAGGCTGAGAAGTTCCCATCAACAGTTCTTAAAGTCTCGCTACTGGGAAGTGGTAGCTGCAGATATGCTCAGCCTAAACTCCCTATATATATATATATTGCTATTTTATTATTTTTTACTGTAACTTAGATGAAGGTTTACAGAATAGTTTCTCATTAAACAGTTAGTACATGTATTGTTTTATGACAATGGTTAACAACTCCATGACATGTCAGAACTCTCCCTTCTCAAACTTGGGTACCCTATTACCAGCTTTCCTGTCCCCTCCTGCCTTCTAGTCCTTGTCCCTGGACTGTTGTGCCCTATTAATCTTTTTTTTTTTTTTTTTTTTTTTACGGGACTGTGTAATCTTTGGCTGAAGGGTGAACCTTGGGAGTGACTTCATTACTGAGCTAAAAGGGTGTCCTGGGGCCATACTCTTGGGGTTTCTCCAGTCTGTCAGGCCATAAGTCTGGTCTTTTTTTGATCTACATTTTTCTCCAGCTCTGTCAGGGACCCTCTGTTGTGATCCCGGTCAGAGCAGTCAGTGGGGGTAGCAGGGCACAATCTAGTTGTACTGGACTCAGTCTGGTGGAGACTGTGGTAGTTGTGGCCCATTAGTCCTTTGGACTAATATTTCCCTGTGTCTTGTTTTCTTCATTCTCCATTGCTCCCGAAGGGGTGAGACCAGTGGAGTATCTCAGATGGCTGCTCACAGGCTTTTAAGACTCCAGATGCTACTCATTAGGTAGAATGTAGAACATTTTCTTTATAAACTGTGTTATGCCAATTGAGCTAGATGTTCCCTGAGACCATGGTCCCCACAGCCCCTCTGCCCATCAATGGTCCCTCAGGGAGTTTGGATGTGTCTATGGGGCTTCCATGACTGTTCCTTGTACAAGTTGTGCTGAATTCCCCAGTATTGTGTACTGTCTTACCCTTCACCAAGTTAAGTTACCCTTTACCATTTATCTATTGCCTATTTAGTTTTTTACCCCCCTCCACTCCTCCCATCCATCGTAACCAGTAAAGATTGTTTCTGTTTGTGTGTAAACTTTTTTCATGAGTTTTTACATTAGTGGTCTCATACAGTATTTGTCCATTTGTGACTGACTTATTTCACTCAGCATAATGTCCTCCAGTTTCATCCATGTTATGAGATGGTTCACAGATTCATTGTTGTTCTTTATCATTGCATAATACTCCACTGTGTGTATGTACCGTAGTTTGTTTACCCATTCATCTGTTGATGGGCATCTAGGTTGTTTCCATCTTTTTGCTATTGTGAACAACGCTGCAATGTACACGGGGGTGCATATGTCTATTTGTGTGACGACTCTTATTTCTCTAGGATATATTCCTAGAAGTGCGATTGCTGGATCATATGGCATTTCTATTTCTAGCTTTCTAAGGAAGCACCGTATCATTTTCTAAAACAGTTGCATCATTTTGTATTCCCACTAGCAGTCCATCAGAGTTCCGATCTCCTCGCAGCCTCTTCAACATTTGTTATTTCCAGTTTTTTTGACTTGTGCCAATAATGCCAGGGTGAGATGGTATCTCATTGTGGTTTTAATTTGCAATTCTCTAATGGCTAGTGATTGTAAGCACTTCCTCATGTGTCTGTTGGCCACTTGAATGTCTTCTTTGGTGAAGTGTCTGTTCATTTCCTTTGCCCATTTTTAATTGGATTATTTGTCTTTTTGTTGTAGAGGTGTTGGATTTTCTTGTAGATTTCAGAGATTAGAACTTTGTCTGACTTGTAATGTCCAAAAAATTTTCCCAGTCTGTAGGTTCTCTTTTTACTCTTTTGGTGAAGTCTTTTGATGAGCCTAAGTGTTTAATTGTTAGAAGATCCCAGTTATCTAGCTTATCTTCTGGAGTTTGTGTGTTGTTGGTTATGGTTTGTATTCTGTTAATGACATGTATTAGGGCCTCTAGCATTGATCCTGTTTTTAGATCTATGAACTTTATAGTTTTTGCTTTTATATTTAGGTATTTGATTCATTTTAATTAGTTTTTGTACATGGTGTGAGGTATGGGTCCAGTTTCATTTTTTTGCAGATGGACATCCAGTTCTGCCAGAATCATTTGTTAAAAAGACTGTTCCCCATTTGATGGACTTTGGGCCTTTGTTGAAGATAGGTGACCGCAGGTGTATGGATTTACATCTGGGTTCTCAATTCTGTTCCATTGGTCAACGTATCTGTCATTGTACCAGTACCAGACTCTTTTGACTACTGTAGCTGTATAGTAGGTTTTGAGATCAGGTAGTGTGAGTCCTCCTACTCTATTCTTCTTCTTCAATAGTGCTTTACTTATCCAGGGCTTCTTCCCTTTCCATATAATGGTTAGTTTTTCCATGTCTTTAAAGAATGTTTTTGGTATTTGGATCGGGATTGCACTGTAAGTTTCTTTGAAGAGAATTGTCATTTTTACAACGTTAAGCCTACCTATCCATGAGCACGGTATGTTTTTTCATTTATGTTGATACCTTTGGGTTTCTTGCAGTACTGTTTTGTAGTTTTCTTTGTATAAGTCTTTTACATACCTGGTTAGATTTATTCCTAAGTATTTTATTTTTTTAGGGGCTATTACAAATGATATGGTTTTCCTGATTTCCTTTTCATCGTTCTCTTTATTGGTGTACAGGAATCTAACTGATTTTTTTATGTTTATCTTGTATTCTGCTACTCTGCTGAATCTATTAGTTGCAGTAGTTTACTCGTGGAGTCTTTAGGGTTTTCTATGTATAGTATCATATCATCCGCAAACAGGGACAGTTTAACTTCTTCATTACCAATTTGGATGCCCTTTCTTTTCTTGCCTTATTGCTCTAGCTAGGACTTCCAGCACAATGTTAAATAGGAATGGAGATAAAGGGCATCCTTGTCTTGTTCCTCTTCTCAATGCGAATGTTTTCAGCCTCTCTCCATTAAGAATGATGTTAGTCATTGGTTTTGCATAGATGCCCTTTATTATGTTGAGAAATTTCCCTTCTGTACCTATTTTATTGAGAGTTTTTAGCAGGAATGGGTGTTGGACTTTGTTGAATGCCTTTTCTGTGTCAATTGAGATGATCACGTGATTCTTTTATTTCCATTTATTTATGTGGTGGATTACATTGACTGGTATTCTAATGTTGAACCATCCTTGCATACCTGGTATGAATCCTGCTTGGATGTGGTGCATTTTTTTGATATGATGCTGAATTCTATTGGCTAGAATTCTGTTGAGAATTTTTGCATCTATATTCATGAGAGATATTGGTCTGTAATTTTCTTTTTTTGTGGTGTCTTTGCCTGGTTTTGGTATCAGGGTTATGCTGGCTTCACAGAATGAATTTGGAAGTATCACTTCCTTTTCTATGTTCTGAAATAGTTTGAGTAGCACCGGTATAAGCTCTTCTTTGAATGTTTGGTAGAATTCTCCAGTGAAATCATCTGGGCCAGGGCTTTTTTTTTTGTTGGGAGTTTTTTTTTAAATTACCTTTTCAATCTCTTGTTATGGGTATGTTCAGATTGTCAACATCACTTTGTGGTAGTTCGGGTAGGTAGTGTTTTTCTAGAACTTTATCTATTTCCTCTAGGTTTACAAATTTGTTGGAGTATAGTTTTTCATAATACTCTGTTATGATCCTTTTATTTCAGTTGGGTCTGTTGTAATGTCCCCCATTTCATTTCTTATTTGGGTTATTTGCATGCTATCCTGCTTTTCTTTTGTCAGTCTGGTCAGTAGTTTGTCAATTTTGTTGATCCTTTCAAAGAACCAACTTTTGGTTTTGTTGATTCTTTCTGTTGTTTTTCTATTCTCTATTTCATTTATTTCTGCTCTGATCTTTATTAGTTCCTTTCTTCTGGTGGCTGTGGGCTTTTTTTTTTGGTGTTCTCTATTTGTTTGAGTTGTGCAGTTAATGTTTTGATTTTGTCCCTTTCTTCTTTTTTGATGTGTGCATCTATTGCTATAAATTGTCCTCTGAGGACTGCCTTTGCTGTGTCCCAAAGGTTTTGGTACGATGTGTTTTCATTCTTGTTTGAGTCTAGGAATTCTGTGATTCCATCTCTGATTTCTTCTGTTACCCAGTGGTTTGTAAGCAGGGTGTTATTCAGTTTCCATGTAATTGATTTCTTTTCCTTGCTCTTCCTGTTGTTAAGTTCTACCTTGATGGCATTGTGGTCAGAGAAGATACTTAGTATTATCTCAATGTTTTGGATCTTGCTGAGCATTGCTCTGTGGCCTAAGATGTGGTCTATTCTTGAAAACGTTCCATGTGCATTGGAAAAGAATGTGTACTTTGCAGCTGTTGGGTGGAGAGTTCTATATGTCTATGAGGTCAAGTTGGCTGATTGTGCCCTTTAGGTTTTCTGTATCTTTGTTGAGTTTCTTTCTAGATGTTCTATTCTTTACTGAGTGGTGTGTTGAAGTCTCCTACTATTATTGTGGAACTGTCAGTTTCATTTTTCAGTGCTGTTAGTCTGTTTTATGTATTTTGGAGCCCTGTCACTGGGTGCATAGATGTTTATTATGGTTATGTCCTCATGACGGATCATCCCCTTAATCATGATATAAAGTGTTCTTCTTTGTCTTTTATGGTGGATTTTGTTTTAAAGACTATTTCATCTGAGATTAGTGTTGCCACTCCTGCTCTTTTTTGGTAGCTTTTTGCTTATGTTTTTCCATCCTTTGATTTTTAATAAATTTACGTCTTTGTTTCTAAAGTGTGTCTCTTGCAGACAGCATATTGATGGATTCTATTTTTTATCCATTCTGTCACTCTCTCTTCATGGGTGCACTTAGGCCATTTACATTCAGTGTAATTATTGATAGGTGTGAGTTTATTGCTGTCATTTTGTAGTGCTTTTTTTTTGTGGTGCTGACGTTTTCTCTGTTCTTTTTACTCCCCCGTGCTGAATTCCTTTTGTTGGTAGATTTTTTTTTTCATTTCATTTTTGTAGGTTTTGTTTTTACTGAGACTTTGTTTTTCTTTATTTTGATGAGTAGGTTTGTTAACTTTCTTTGTGGTTACCTTGAAATTTACCCTTATCTTCCTAGGTTTGAACCAGTCTATTATTACTTGGTATCGCCTTACCTGCTCTTCATTAGAAGGTTCTATACCTACACTGTTTATTCCCTCTTTTATTATTCTGATGTTGTTGTCATTTACAGATTAACCCCTCTGGTTCCCTTTTGTAATTCTTTTGGTTTTGGATAGTCCTTGAGAGTTCATTTCCTAGGTTGGTATTTGGCTGGTATGATCCTGTGTCCCAGATTCAGCCTGTGGTCTGACGTTGTTTGTTCTCAGATCGAAGAACTCCCTTTAATAATTCTTGTAAGTTTAATTTGGTTTTTACATAGTCCTTTAATTTCTGTTTATCTGGAAATGTCCTAGTTTCACCATCATATTTGAAAGAGAGTTTTGAAGCATATATCATTCTTGGCTGGCAATTTTTTTCTTTCAAGGTTTTATATATGTCATCCCATTGCCTTCTTGCCTGCATGGTTTCTGCCAAACAATCCGAGCTTAGTCTTATTGTTTCTCCTCTGTATGTGACTTTTTGTTTTTCTTGAGCTGCTCTCAGGTTTTTTTCCTTTGGTTTCAGGGAGTGTGATTATGATATACCTTGGTGATTTTCTTTTGGTGTCTATCCTATATGGGGTTCAGTGAGCTTCTTGGATGGTCAGCTTTTCACCTTTCATGATATTGGGGAAGTTTTCTGTCAGCAATTCTTCAATGATCCTCTCTGTGTTTTCTGTTTTCTCCCATTCTGGAACTCTGATCACTTGAAAATTTTTGCTTTTGATTGATCTCATATAATTCTCAGAGTTTCTTCATTTTTCATTCTTTTTTCTGATTTTTCCTCAAACAGAGTTCTATCCAAGTGTTTGTCGTAAATTTCACTGATCCTGTCTTCCATCATTTCACATCTGCTCCTCAGCCCTTCTACGACACCATCCATTTCTGAAATCTTGTTGTTTATCTTTTGGATTTCTAATTGTTGTTTTTGTATGATTTCTAGTTGTGAATTTATTCTGGCATTTTGTTCCTGTATTATTTTCCTAAATTATTCCATTTTTTGTCTGTATTTTCCATGAATTTGTCTATTTTTTTCCTCATTTTTATCTGCTTTTTGCTTCAAATCTTAGATAGCTCCAATATTAGAGACTTGAATTCTCTATCAGGTAGTTCTAGTGCCTTTTCTTCTCCTGGAAAGTCATCTGGTGTTTTATTTTGGACACCTACTAGAACCAGCTTGTCCTTTTTTTTTATGTTTTGATATTGTCTGCTGTCTTCAGGACATTCAGTAGTTATTTCCCTCATTTATTGATTGTAGATTTGTTTGTTTTGTCCTGCTTTTTTATTTGGTTATGTCTGAGCAGGCAGGCTCTGTGTTCCTTGTTGTTTGCTCATCTGTGGGCAGGATACTTTTTACCTCCTTCTCCAATGGGCAGGATCAGTCACTCAGGTATGGTACAGCAGGACAGGTCTAGGTGAAGGGGAGTTGCTGGGATGGGTTGTTTGCGGCATGTACTAGGGCTGATAGGTTGGGGCAGGAATCAGTGCAGGGTGGGTTCCAGTAGGCCATGCCTGTGCTGCTTCGGGGTGTGACGTTCAGTGCACGGTGCAGGTAGGCAGGAAGGGGGGGGGATTGTGATGTGTGGAGCTAAGACAGGTATGGAAAACAGGAGAGAGAGGAACAGGAGCCAAAAACATACAAACAAAAAAGAATGCTAAGGAGGGTTCCTGTTGGAGTAGAAAGATGAGAGACTGAGAAATGGAGAAAAAGAAAAAAAAAAAAAAGAAAGAAAAAGGGTAAAAGAAAAAAATGAGTAAATAAAAATTAGAGGAAAAAAAAGCAAAGCAAAGCCCACAGGGATCCCACCAATGCGGCTGCGAGGCTGGGGAGGTTGCTCACAAGCCGTGATGTACAGCCTGGCTAGAAGGGGTACAGGTGTCACACAGCGCCAGGTATTCAGAAGACAGGAAGAGAAGGTACGTATAGAGAGATGAGTACTGAGAAATGAAGAAAGAAAAAAGGGAAAAAGAGAGAAAACAAAACAAAAGAAAAACAAACAAAACAAAACCAGAAAGAAAAAAGAAAAAAGAAATGCCCCCACGGATCCCACTGTGTGGCTGCACAGATTGAGTGAACAGTTTTCAAACTTCGCAGTACTGCCTGGCTAGAAGGGGCTCCCAAGCCAGAAAAGAAAAAGAAAAACAAAACAAAACAGAACAAATGAAAACAAAGAAATAAAAAAAAGCCCCAGGGATCCCACCAGCATGGCGGCATAGGCTGGGAAGCAGTGCCACAGTCAAACGGAGTTTCACAGCCTTTCAGGAAGAAGGAAAGATGGCACACAGAGCCAGGCATTTGAGAGAAAGGAAGGGGAGGTGGTCAGAGGTATGGAAGAAACCAAAAGTAGCAGAAAAAAGCAACATCAGCAACCAACAAATGGCACCCAGGGAACTGGCTAGTGTGGATGGGTGGAATCCAAGTGGCACAGGGGTGATGTTGGTGCTTCCCGGCCAACAGACTGTGGCTGCAGGAAGCAGAGGAGGCGGAGTGGGAGTGAAGAAGGGTGAGGGGTGGGAAAGCATATATCGCTGGTTACTGGTTGTTCTGTCTCCTGCTGGGAGCTCTGTGAAGCTGCTTTCCCGTATTCCCTGTTCGCTGATCTCTGACAGGAGTCCAAGATGGTGGATCCGTGGTGTGTTAGCTGATAGGGAACCTCTGCATGTATCTCTCCTTGCTCTCTGTTCTCTGTCAGTTTCTTATTCCATTTGGTACTTGGCTGAGATCTTTATCTCTTCATTTGATGCTTACGGTTTCAGGACTGACGTTTGTCTCTGCTTGACTTAGTTTTTCGGATCCTTGCTGTGGAGGGACCGTGTGAGGCTTCTGTCTATAGCGCCATGTTGCCTGGAAGTAAACTCCCGATGTTTTAAGGCAAAATTGGGGGTGGGGGGAAAAGAAGGAAAGAAACCACCTACAGCTCAGTTTCATGTGCTGCTCTTCTTATCTCTTTCATAGTGCTTTCGTTCTCCAAGCCTGTATTTCTGAAATGGACAGAACTTTTTTTTTTTTAAATGAAGGCATTAATAATTAAGCGGCAGGACTGGTAAGGTCACTGAACTGGTGAGGGTCAGGGATGAGCAGGCTGAAGCAATTCAATTTTAAAAAGGGGTGTGAACCTTTGTCTATGCACGTACTCATAATTCATAAGAGTAGTATCTTCTCTGGAATGTCCAAAGCAAATCTGGAAGTAGATGCAGCCCTATTAGGCTACCTGTGCACTCTGAAGGGTAAATTATCCAGAGTTCAATCTCAGCCTGAAACAAGTGCCTCAGAAACCTCATCTAGATAACAGTAGCATCACCCAATCATCTTTCTCTCCATCTATCATTACCAGTAAGCATCTATATGGAGGTATCTTTTGCCTGCTATGGCCAAATGTAGGCAACTCTTAACCCTAAATATTCTAAAATTGCCAGACTTTTAGTGAGACCTTAATAGGTACATCTGAAAATAAGCTATCCTGTCCCAAACAAGTACCTGGGTTCAAAAGACCCCTGAGTCAGTTTCATCCTGTGAAACTATGCCAGGTAAAGACTGTGAACACATTAAGCCTAACAGCCCTCGAGTGTCTATAGACCCCATACAAAGCAAGGAGACCCAGCTCCTCAGGGTGGGTGGTATATCAGGTAACAAATAGGCCTAAAATGGGGAGAAGGGTGGAGATTTGGAGGCTGTTGCTGTGTTGCTGTGTGCTAGTTGGCTCTAAGCATTGCTGAGTGGTAATCTGCTGCTCAACTGATCAATCTGGCCAAATGCTCCCAAGGCACCACCCATAAGGATCCTATCTGGGTTATATGTTAGCAGGTCAGGGCGCTCTTATAATCCTCTGAGTCTGCTGGATACTCAGAATATTGCTTAAAGTATGCTTTATGGAAAGAATCAAACCTAAAACAAAACAAAAAGAGCTGCATGAGAAGGAAAAATTCAGGGTATCTACGGCTGTAGGCATGGTAAAAAGGGAAAGACACTGGGTAACTTTTTCAAAATGATGTGGAAAATTTCAAAGAGAATGTTTCCATTAGTCTGAATTCAGGATGAGGTGAGTGGTATCTGAAAGTTCCCATCCCTGGAACTGATATGTTGGCTTACCCCAAGATATGATAGGGTAAATTTCCTTGAGGAAAATATGACAAAGTTCTTTTACAGGCCCAAATCTTCAATGCAGCCAAGGACTTGAACAAAATAAAATGTGGCCCCTGGTTGGGAACTCATATGGCTTATAAATAAAGAGAATTAATCTTGGAAGTTGTCTGGATTATCCCTATGATTCTAAGAAGTGCCATCAGCAGCTACTAAGCGGCAACAAGTAAGAATAAAAATTCATTAGGGAAACAAATATGGTGATGAATAACAGAGTCAGATACCAAGTTACCAGGGGATGAAATGGGAGGGAGAGAATATTATGGAGATGGAGTGCTAAATTAAGACCTAACAGTCTTATCTGCTGGATGTTCTAAAATACCAAAGAAACTGGAACTTTTACCCAAATAGACAGCAAGGACTCTGATAGTTCCAGCTGTTCAGGTGGAAGTCCAAGCCTTATTTTGCATATACAACTCAAAAGTGGCAACCAGTGGCAACCACTGCGATGGACACCCACAGAAGCTGAGGCTGTCACCACTTAGTACACTCTGCTTTCATGCTGTGGCTACTTGTGTATATGCCTCATCTTTTCAACCCTTAGAGAGATGTGCCCATGTCTTATACTCTCTGTATTCCCCACAACACCTGGCTTTCTATTGTGGATGCTCAGTAAACATTAGATAAGTGAAGAGTAAATGAGCTGTAAGGTTTGAGACAAGAAGTCAACAGAGGGAGGTTTAGTCCCAGAATGCTAGATTACCACCAGCCTAGGATCAGGCCAGAGTTGCCTTCCAAATTGGTGTAAGCTCCCTAAGGGCCAGGACCATGTCTGCCTGTCACTCTGTAACTCTCTGTGGCTTCTGGGACAATTCTACACAGAGAAGTACATTCAATTTATATTGTCTACTAACAACTGGTAGAAGACAGAGGCATTCTCAGGAGCCACAGTTAGGCCCCACAGTAATGTAATAACTGAGCGACTCCCAAAGGCTAGAGGGATTTATGGATTATTGTCAGTTTGCTACATGCTGTATTAAGCTTCTTTTTATCCCCCTGCCACCCAGTATAAGAGATGACAAAAAATGTTTGCTAAACAGTGATGTGTAGGATGTTAATGCTTTTAGCAACTATTTTGGTACTGGAGGAATGTGGGATATTTGATCAACACCCTTGAATTCTGGGGCTGCTCACCCCAGAGAGAAGAGGAAGAGAATGGTTCAGTTTAGGGTAGATGGCAGAGGAAAAGGTCATGGTGGGGAAGACTTGTTCCAAGTCAGTTTCCCTAGCTGGGCATTTGGGAGCGTGGCAATGGAGGTGTCTAAGTTCTCTGAAGGTCAGAAGATGGCAGCGGTGGGGGGTCTTCTAGGACTCCATTGGTGTGCCATATGACTCTAAATGGTCCCAAGGAGTTAGACTGAAATGAAGACTATGCACTTCCCCTGTTCTCTAGAAAGAGAGCTGGCCCAGTCTCACTTTAGTTCTCTGGGCCTTATCCCAAGCCCATTCCTTAAGTTTTAGAGGTCAAGCTTTGCATCTCTGGGAGGTAGAGGTCCTTCCATCAAGGTATCAACAATTGCTGAAGGGAGTACTGAAACCTCTTGCTAGGGTTTCATGGGGGCACCCTCTGAGGGGCACCCTCTGAGGCCATACCTTTGGTTCACATTAAGGGCCTTCTTGCCCCATTTAGACATCTTCCCAAAGACCTGCTTTCTGAAATATGGGAAGATAGTGATAGCTCTTGGAAGGAGTCATTAACCATGGAAGTTGCAGACACTGTATTGGGAAAGGAATGCATTTACAGAGCAGAAGTCATTACTTGTGCAGAGCACTGGGCTCTTGTTACCTAAAACAGATATTTCCATTCTGCTCTACCTAGATACCAGAGGCACTCTATAGTTAGTTCACAATACAGTCGATAAACCTACATCCCAAATGTACCAATTCAGCTTCCAAACACTCCACTTCCTTGGCACTTCTCAGCACTCAGTAGGAAGGGAATTCTCCATAGGCCCTGGTCCTGCAATTCCCATACACCCTTTCTTTAAAATGCTGATTTGGCTGGAAGAAAAAAGCTGTAGTTATTACACAGAGTAAGAGACCAGTCATCACTGTTAGTAAAGCAAACAAGGAACAAGTACTGGTAGGGTAAGAAACAGTTACAGATGATGCCGCTTCCAACCTGAAAAATAATACAAGGGGTAAGGGCCAACAAGTCTCAGAGACGGTCTTGGAACCTGGAAGAAAGGACTGTCTCAAGTTTGATCATCACTGTGGAAGACTGTAATATGTGGGTAGAGGGGGACTTTTACAATATTACTTTCTTAAAGTGACAAGGGTCAGGGCTTTTAAACTTTATTTTGGTATGAAAAGCCCTCCCACTCTCCCCAGTTAACTGACTTGCTCAGCTGAGCCTGGTACCAGGATTTGAGTTAGACAGAAGTGTCCATGGGAATGTTCAGCAAAAGAGTCCACACAGACCCAACACCACCTCTCTCACTCCTGTTCCCAGCAGCAGGAAGAGGACATCTGGCTGGTTTTAGGCAAGAACCTTCCTGCTCCCAGCCTTATAACAAGGGGCTTTGAGACCAATGATTCCATTTCCCATTCCTAATTTCTGAATCTTCTAAGCCAAACCCATCAGAGTAGAGTTGGTTGGTCTCTTGAGCAAATGCAGGGACTTCAGCGTTCCCCATCCCCAAATTAAGAGCTGAGTGCTCTGAAAGGAGCTTTACCCAAACCTACATCTACATTTTATCCTATAACCTGGGTCTCAGGCTACTCTAGCCATTAGAGGAAGAAAGATCCCTGTTTCTGTTTTCCTGCTAAAAGGGTGGGAAGTAGAAAGCAGGACACGTACAGCCACAATGAGGAAGTCCAGCCAGCACCAGGCATTGGTGAAGAACTTGACGAAGCCATAGGCTGTCCACTTAAGTAACATCTCCAGGATGAAGATATAGGTGAAGACTTTGTCAGCATATTCCAGTATGGTACGAATGGTCTTTCTCTGCTCAATGTAGATGTCCTCGAAGGCCTGAAAGAAAAGCAGCAGCTGCCTGTAGTGCCTAAAACCAAGCAAGCAATACTGGAAACACTGCCATTTTTGGGCAGCTTCTACTACATGGGACTGGCCTATCATCAGTTTCCTGTCTCTTTCACTTTACTCTCTTGCTACATACTTTTTTTTTTTTTTAACAGTTTTATTGTGATATGATTCATGTATCATACAATTCACCTAGCTGAAGTCAGTGGTTTTTAGTATATTCAGATATTTTAGTAAGTATTTAGTGCATCTGTCACCACAGTCAACTTTAGAACATTTTCACTATTCCAGAAATGGAACAGCTGTCACTCCCCAGTCCCCCTATCTCCCCTAGCCTTAGGCAAGTACTAATCTACTTTCTGTCTCTAGAGATTTGCCTATTTTGGACATTTCATATAAATGGAATCATACAATATGTGGTCCTTTGTGACTGGCTTCTTTCACTCAGCGTAAGGTTTTCAAAGTTCATCCATGTTGTAGCATGAATCAGTACTTCATTTCTTTTTATGGTTGAACAGCCATTGTATGGATACACTGAACCATATTTTGTTTAACCTTCATCAGTTGGTAGACACTTGTGTTGTTCCTACTTTTGTGAATAATGTTGCTATAAAGATTTGTGTACAAGTTGGTGGATATACGTTTTTATTTCTCTTGAATATACACCCAGGAGTGGAATTGCTAGACCATATGGTAACGCTATGTTTAACCATTTTGGGGAATAGCCAAATTGTTTTCCAAAGTGGCTGTATCATTTTACATTCCCATAACAATACGTAAAGGTTCCAATTTCTCCACATCCTCACCAAAACTATAAATGTTCTTCATATGGCAAAACATTTCCTCCTCTCAGCCCCTTGACCCCCAGAGGGTCACAGGAGCGGGAGATGCTCAGATGAGGAAATTCTTAGCACTACTTTCTTTCTCTGGTATTCCCGAATGAGTTAATTCCCTGAAAGGAAGGGATAGGCATTCCTAGTTGCAGAGTGGTGGACTGCACAGGTGTGATGCTTCGAGGGGCAAATTCTTAAGGCTTGAGAAAAAAATGTGGAGGGGAAAGGAAGTCCCCTGTCAAGCAATGGGAGGTGCCCTCTCTGGACAGTTCCATAGGGAAGGATAGAATTCGGCTGCCTGCAGTAGGGGCAGAGGTCATGGGTGCCACAGACCTTCTCAGGGTCTTGGTACAAATATATCCCCTCTGCTCAATTAAAAAAGCAGTAGCTTTCACATCAGGTTTCCCCTAACTCCATTCTTATAAATCTAGTCTGTAACCCACGATATGTGAGATGTCCAAGACTGATCTTCATGTCACTGGGGGCTCTAATGCCCTCCCTTCTGAAGTCTCATAACTACATTCTAGTCTTTTCTTGAATGTGTTAACTGTGTCTTCACAGCTGTTCTTAAATTTCATGCCTATTATTATACAGGGTCTTCATGCACTGAGCCAACTACCTCCTGTTTATTTATTATGACAAACAAAAACTGTCTAAGGTGAACAGTAAAGGACATTCAAAACTTCAGTTTCACTGCTGCTTTTATTCTTCTTGTTAGAGATGGGAAAGAGCAGACTCAAAGGATGGGCATGTTTTCTGTTATTTTAGGGTTTTGTTCGTTAGCTTTGAAGAATAATTTTGGCACCAATAATAAAGTACCTTTCCTCAATCACTCGCCTTAGTCTGATCTTCGCTTTTCTCAAGGGCAGAAATCATGCTTTCCACCTTGGGCACCTCCACAGCGCCTCAGGAAGTGCTGAGTGAATGCTTGTTGATGCAATAAATGACCCAGGGGCCAGGAGGACAGTCTGGCTCCCTTTTGCTCAGATCAATGGCTACCAAGCCACTTCTTGTGCCTCCTACTTTAATCCTGACATCTTCCTGCAAAAACCTTTCCCTGACTTCCCACAATCCTCTCAGGAAAACCATCCTGTGTCCTTGGGCTCTTCTTTACTACACATTAGTGCTTTCCTTGGCTTCTCCTAGTCTCCTACCTCACAAGCCAGTGAAACTTCTCAAGCCACTGCTGGGATCTTTAACACTGAATTTTGGTTTTCCTCCTTGGTATTTTTTTTTTCTTCTAGATTAAACTTTGATCCCACATCTAAGTGAATGTGGAATCTTCCTCTAAAGACATTTCAGAATTCTGCATCCTTCACCTTTCCCTTAATTAAAAGAGAAAAATGTATAGTGTCTCTAGTCCCCTCTGCCCTCAAATCTAGTCAACTAGCAAACAGTTCCCTCACATCAGACTCTGTCCAGGTCTCCTTGGTTATAACCCAGCTAAAAAACAAAAGCAAATGCCAAGATAATTAGTCTTGGCAGGGGAGCAGACTGTGTGCCTAATGCCTTGTATGCCTCTCTGACTAATTATAAGCACCTACAACAATGTGAATATAAGTACCTTTGTACTAGAGATCTAGCATTTCTAATCTCTAAAGATTTGCTAATGGTATGGGTTCTCCAAATCTAGTAGGGTGTGAAGGGAGAGTGGGGGAACACACCACTTCCCTCCCACCTTGGGCAACTGAAAAGTAAAGAATAAGAGATTTTTGGTGTTAAGTGAAAGGAGGAAGTTCATTTTAAGGAGCTGCTTAGAATGGGCAAACCATGTAGTGAAGACACTTGGTAATCTGTGTGCTCATCCTGATGAAAAGGTGGTCTTAGGCTTTACAGGGATCTTGCTGAGCATAAAGAAGATCAGGGTGTGGACAAGTGTGAACTCTAATCCCGAAGACTCAAAACACCAGCCCAAAGCTCTTTTAACAGACCATTATCCATGGGACCACAACCAATCTGTGTTTTCAGAGAAATTGGGCTTGGGCCCCACCCAGTCTTTCATACTAGTTTCTATAAACCCTTTCCCAGCCAATCCCTATTCATACTCTCCACTAGGCCTCACCAGGGCACCACTGCTGAGCAGGATCATGAAGATGATGAAGGTCTCAAACCAATTGTGCTCCACGATGAGGAAGCAGGTTTTCCGTAGGATCCACCATGACTTGCCTAGCCCTTCCTCAATGTTGACCTGGCAGCACTTGAACCGCTGGACACAACCTGGCACCAGTGAGAGAGGAGGTCAGACCGTGGCGAGGGTGCCCCACCCAGACCTGCCCTTTCCTCCATCTCCCAGGCTCCACCAGGTACTGCCCCACCACAGAGCTGGGAGTACAGTGGTTGAATCAGAATATCTGATTCAGAAATGCAGAGACTGGCAGGGTTGAGGCTAGGCTGCAAAGCTAACAGGGCAAGGCCCTCTGGAGTTGGGAAGATCTCCTACGAAGAAGCAGTGAGGTGGGGAGAAAGGGAGAGTCAGGAGGCAGGCATAGCTATGATAGACTAGGTCTTTCTTAAATAGAAGTCTCTGGGCTGATGCCAAGAGAAAATGGACAAGGAAAACTTTGAGAACAGAAACTTCTAACAGGTCAGAATCAAACAGGGGAAACAATAAAAACTTCCCTCAGAATGGTGGGGCGGGGAACAAAGTTCTTGAAGCTGGCCACTGAGCCCCGCTTTCTGTCATCCAGCCATTAACCCTGACAGACATCTGTCTGTAAGCACTGCAAGTGCCACATGCACATCCCCTCTCTTTGCCCTCTTTCACCTTCTGTGAAGCAGGCGTCTGGATCCAAGTATTCTTCAGGCTGTTCCACAGGGACTTCCTCTACTTCTGGTTTGATATCGATGGTGCTTCCCTCAGAGGAGCTAGTATCATCCAGTTTCTAGATACACAAGGAAAAGGGACAGAAAGTAACTGCAGTAGCATATCTACTCCAAAATGATAACCCCACCTCTAACAGGGATGATGTACCAGTTATAGTTCTTCTTACAACTCACCATTATCCAATTCATGGTGGGCAAATAATTATCACAGGGCCCTCAAAATTTCTCTTAGGAGGAGAGTATAACATTAAAACCCACTCACAGACGACACTGACCCACCCTCAACTAAATGTGGTTATAGGTTGGTCTCAGGGATATAGCTTAGACAGATTAATGGGAGGGAAATACTTGAGGGTTTACTCCAGCCCTGACTTAAAGGATCCAAAAAGAGATGGCAAATGAATCCAATTAAATAAAATTCAACCCACCCTGGGAATCTAAGTCATCTAGGAAAGGTCACCTAGAATAATATTAGGGTAGTGGAGTGGGTTCTCAAAGTGAACTGGCTATTCCAGAATTTCTCTACCAAGCCCACTGCCAAGCCAACTGCTAGGGCTGATACAGCCTCATTTGCTCTCACATGATCAAGGCTGGTTTCGAGGTTAGGACCTTACATCTTTGCTGCCTTCAGGATCTGACTCGCTGCTAACATCCTCTGTGTTGAGGTTCTCAAAATCAGACTCGCCAACAGCAATGGGCACCCGCACAGTCAGGTTGGGGTTGTTGATGAAGGACATGTGGTCCTCGTCAATGATGTACTTCTCCACACTGCTGCCAATGCCGCTGGTTGTGCCGTTGCCATTCTTCTGGAAGTCGCCATTCCGGTGGATGTCTGCGCCAGTGTGGTTGGCAATGCAGTTGGCTTTCTTTTCATATAGCTCATCCAGAGGCTTCACTTCATCAGCCTCGCGCTGCTTGAAGTGGGCCTGCATGAAGGCACGCACTTTCAGCTTGATCCAAGCCACACCCTTCTTGATTCGGATAACTGAGATCTGGAGGTTGTTCATTTCCCCATCATCGTCCGTGGCTGCCAGATTGTCTGCACTGAAGGAGCTCAGGAGCAAGGCCAGAAACAGGTTCAGCACCTGTACCAGTGGGATTAGGGAAAAGGAGAATGTTAAATGGCAATAGGAAAAAGTTATTCACAAAATTAGGGGTTGCAAACTGGCAGGCTACAGACTTTATGCTACTGTTTTGAGTTTCTGTTGTGTTTTCTTTGCCCTACATAGTGTTTTAAATGCCCATGTCACTAGGTGGGCATTATGTTTTGTTTAGTTGTAATACAAGAGTTTAACACCTCTTTTCATGGTTCTTTTATAGTTTTACATACATACATACACACATATCCAAAAATACATTACTTCTTTTATAATCAGAAAAACCAAAGACTGTATCCATTTTATAAGAAAATTCTCCAAAAATAAAAGCAAAAATGTGGATATGGATTGTTGGGGAGGGTCAAAGAGTGCACAGATGTCATGTGTTCATGAGCAGATGTCTTAGAGGTCCATGTTAGAAAAAAGTTAGGCTTGGAAAGCCATACTGTCATACAACAAATCAAGAAGGTGAACAAAATTGTATTTTATATTGTCTTATTTTAAGAATGAATTTTATTTGCATTAGCAAATGCTATATATATTTTTACAGCAATTAAAAAAAGAATACATTTTCTTTGTTTTCCACACATTTATAAAAATAGCTTTAGCAAGACAGTGATGGTGACTTTTGTGCTGTTATATAGCCAAGTGTCATCACATACAAGCTTTATTTATCTATTTATTTTATTTTAATTTCCTTTTTTCACTACATTGGACATTAAGATTAATTTTTATTAGGACTTACTTTTGGAAAGTGGGAGAGGTGCTCACTTCTTGATTTACACTTGGCCCTTACTTTGTCACACTTCTGAAGAAGAGTAAGGCATACATCTTAGGTAGAGATATTCATATGTACAGAGTAGGAGGGATGGAAAGAATAAATGAAATATATGCATTTGGATTACCTGGGCTATTTCTACAAGTAAAAAGGAATATCATTGGTAAAATGGGGGTGAGTTGGAGAGGCTTTGAAAACTAGGTTGAGGAATTTGAATTTTATTTAATTGGATGCACTGCTGGTTCCTGAGCAAAGGAAATGAAAGATCTGAGAAAGTCATTCCTACTAGCTACATATCGCAGGGGAGACTAGAAATTAAGAGGCTGTTACATGCATGAGTTGCTAATGGTCTGGATTAGGCTACAGTGATCTCAAACTTTAGCATGCGTAAGAACCTACTGGAGGGAGTGCTTGTTAAAAATGCCTGTTTCCTTGGCCTCACCTGAAGAGATTTCTGATTCAGTAGCTCTGGTGCAGGGCCTGGGACTTGGCCTTTTTTAATGAGTGAGACTCAGGTGATTGTGATGCAGGAGGTTTTCAGACAACACTTTTAGAAACACTGGATGTGTTACAGAAATGGAAAGGAAGGAGAAAATTTTACAAATACTATGAAGAAAGACAAATTCAACAAGATGTATTTAAGACACATGAGGTATTTTCCAGGAGTGGAGAGAAAAGAGATGAAAAAGACTTCAAAGTCACAGGTTTCTAGAGACTAGACGAGCAGATGGACTAAGCAGAAGTGACACTGGGAAGGTGCCCTCAGGGGGCAGAAATTATAAAGCTGATTTTTGTCACGTACTTCAGGTATCTGTAGACAGTCATGGGAAGATGCCTGAGAAAAGGTGACTGGAGAAAGGGTGGCAAGGTCAGGGGTGATCACACTGTATACCAGAAGGCAACAGATGCATTCACTGAAGGAGTGAAAGGACTAGACGGACGAGGACTGAGGGAAAGGTGGTTGGAAATGGAGAAGGGGAGGGATTAAAGAAACAGCATAGGTGAAATGAATGAATAGGGTGGCCATGGCTGGTTCAGAGGCTGGTGAGTAGGAACCCTCTACTGGCCAGCTTCTCTATGGTAGAAAAGGGAAGAGAACTAACGTGGACCAGCTTTAGAGGAATCATCTGAGTTTGCCTTCTTTCAGCCGTCCTTGCTCCCCACCTGTAATTAGGATTTGGAGGTCTGATCTGTAAGATCAGTGCTTCCCAAACTTTAGTGTACGTATGAATCTCCTGGGGATTTTGTTACAAACGCAGATTCTGATTCAGTAGATCTGGGGTGGGGACTGGGATTCTGCATTTCTAACACACTCCAAGGTGATCTTACTGCTGCAGGAACTCAGATCACACTTTGAGAAATAAGGTGTTAAAATTTCTGTTGGTAATTGTTCTATATACAGAGGCAGAAGACAGCAGGTTGTGAGATCAAAGTAAAGCAAGAAAGTGATTTTCCCTCTATACAAACTAAATAATACTCTAAGATGGTTTATATCGGTGGTTCTCAATTGGAGGGGGGGCAATTTCACCTGCCAGGGGATGTTTGGCAATGTCTGGAGACATTTTTCATTGTCACAACTGGGGTGGGGTGCTACTGACATCTAGCGGGTAGAGCCCAGGGATGCTGCTAAACATCCTACAAGGCACAGGACAGCCCCCCACGACAAAGAATTATCTGGCCCAAAATGTCAATAGGGGCAAGGCTGAGAAATCCTGCTTTAGATGAAGGAAACTTTTTACAGTAGAAAGAGCATATGCTTTGGAATCAGGCAGATCTAGGTTCAAGTATAAGCTCATATTTACCAGATGCATGACCTTGGAAAGTCACTAATTTTGCTGAGTTTTAGTTCCTTAACTATAAAAAAGGGTTGGCAAGTTGTGGGGCTTATGACACAGTAAGCACTCTACAAACATCAATCTCTTCTCCTTCATTTGTACCTTAGGGTTCCTGGGCCAAAAAAGCATAAAAACCAACACAGCCATGTAAAGGTAGTAGAAGGACAGAGCAGATTGGACTTCTGGGTCAAGGGTAGGATGTTCAGGGCAAAAAACCAAAAAGATCTACAAATGAATACTAACCACCAAGTTGCCAATAACCATGACCATCATAAAGACAATGAGGCACATGGCCTGGCCTGCCACCTCCATGCAGTCCCACATGGTCTCAATCCACTCCCCGCACAACACTCGAAAGACAATGAGGAAGGAATGAAAAAAGTCATGCATGTGCCAGCGAGGGAGTTCACAGTCTTGGTTGATCTTGCAGACACACTCTTTGTAGTTCTTTCCAAAGAGCTGCATCCCCACCACGGCAAAGATGAAGACAATAATGGCCAACACCAGGGTCAGGTTGCCCAGAGCACCCACTGAATTTCCAATAATCTTGATCAGCATGTTCAGGGTGGGCCAGGATTTGGCCAGTTTGAAGACTCGGAGCTAAGGAAGAAAGAACCCAAACAAAAACCAAATGACACTCAATCCATTTTCTCACCAAATGGCTAAAACACAAACAAATAAAATTAATAAGATCAATTTAAATTTATTGAGCACCCTTGGGAAATTACCAGGACTTTCTAATAGCATCTTCAACTAAATGGGAGAGAAACTGGCACAGATAATGAAAAACTGATTAATTTCATATGTGAAAAACTAAGAAGTAGGACCAAGAATACTGCCCTAGTCCCCTATATTAGTCTCTGAGCCAATCTGCTTTTTAAAAACTCACATATGAACATATCTCTTTCCTAGTGATCGTCCCTTGACTTCTCAAGGGACATATCAAGCAAACATGTGACTTGTGGGGAACTGAAAGACCAGTATGGTAAGGACAGTGAAAAAAATAATTTGTCTCCTTAAAAAAGCAAGTATTTAAAAGTTCTAAATAATCTCCTTTTTTGCTTGCCAATGAATAATGGCTGATAATGAAACTTTGTGATGTGCTTGGAATAACTTGGAGGAAAGGCGCAAGTTCCAAACAGGGACAGTTGCATATATATCAAACATCGTATGGAAAGGGACTATACTGATATTAATTCAAAGGACAGAACTTTTGGTGCCTATTATTCATGAAATTTCTATATTCTGTAATGAATGATTACACTGGCTAACAATCTGAGAATTATAATGTGTAAAGCCAAGGTAGCTTGGCCAGTGGACTGATAGTAACAATGAGATCATCATCAGATGTCATAAGTTAACAAATAACTAACACATATTATAATACTGTAAGAACTTTGGTAGAAGGCAACAGCACTGATTTGAACATGTTTTTTTTCCCTACTGAATACTTGAGTCTTATCTGAGAGTTCAAGTTTTACCAGTGGCTCCATGTGTATATCTGGGCCATTCATATTTTTTTCAGCTAGCAACCCTTCCTCTTATCTTCTAGTTAATAAGAAATACTCTCAAAAAATCCACTGTGAGTTGGATCCTGACTAAAAAGTAGTAAGCAGAGTTTCCAGAAGCTTGGAAGATGTTATCTGTGGCTCCAACTGAGTGAGATCTCTGTTTTTAAGTTTAATTCTATTCAAATTCTCTTTCTTAGATCTGCTGAATATCCCAATGGGAAAAAAAAAATCTTAAATCCTTTCAGTTGTAAGTATTCAGATGTTTTCCCAACAGAGAGAAAAACCTAAGCCAGTTCTGATGCCTGAGAAGCAGTACGAGCTTTGTCTTAGTGGGATACCCCCAAAGTAACTCAGTTTCTTAAGGGACTTAATCAGGGCATCACTTAGGCCTATGTTTGTGAGTAGCTATTTTCAGGATATCATTAACTATTTTTTCGGAGAGTAATTTTTAATAATTTGAACATTAACATCTTTAAATATATTAGTACAAATTCTTTTTAGGAGTCTTGTATCTAATCATACGGAAAACAAAGTAAATATTTAACAACTAATTTCAATATCATTTTTAAAAACATTATTTATTCACATTTTCTGGAAGGGGCCACTATGATAGAAGAAATGAGAAAAGTCATCTTTGAACAAGAAATTTTTGTCACTTCAAGAGGATGTTCAGATAAAGATTTACGTTCACCTAACAAACTCAAATTAGAGTTCAGAATAGACCTCAGGAGTCCTTCCTCTTCATCTATCTTTTATATTAGCCATTATTTTCCAAAGAACGTTCAAAAACTGATTTCTGTCTGTTGACTGATTTTAAAAACTAACTTCTAAAAAAAAAAAAGCAAAACCTAACTTCTAGATTACGTATTTAGCAGGAAAGTTTTCAAGATTTTAGTAGCTAAGCCAAATAGTCAACTGGAATTAGGAGTAGAATACAGCTAAGGATTTTTTTGTTTTTTACATTATCAAGTTAACTCATGCAAAACTCTTTCTAGTAGCTGCAAGATAGAAAATGTAAAAAGAAATTGGAGAAATATGGAATACCAATCGGAAAGATCGCAGCACTGAAAGCCCCTCCACGTCTGCTAGACCCAGTTCCATTAAACTGAGGGAGACGATAAATCCGTCAAAAATGTTCCAACCTTCTTGGAAATAATAATAGGGATCCATGGCTATGAGCTTCAAGAACATTTCTGCTGTGAAAATTCCAGTGAAAACCTAAAGGGGAGGCAGGAGATAAGAAAAAGAAATAATATAAAGAGAAGGCTTTTATTATTATCTTCAAATTGACATGTCCAAGAAGCCTCAAGAGCCAGCCTTGGTTAATTCTTTATCCGAGGACATCACTATCCAGATGTCCCACAACCATACCACATGATGAAGGAAAATCTTATTTTCCACTTGAAGGAAGCTCTAAGCATCAATGTTTCCATTTTTGTTACCAAAACTACTCAATTCACATTGTTCAAGAATGCAGTTAAAAAGATGTTCTAAGCAATGGCAATACTGCCCAAGGTGACTCCTCTGAAGGGGGTCAGTGGCTGCTTTGACATGTGTATGTTTCAGAAGTTTGCTTAAGAAAAATTCACTTGTTATAATTATAGTTAAAAAATACAGTATTGTTCTTGATTTGACATTATGTGTCTTATCAAACCCAGATATACGCTATAGGGTTTCTTCTTTTAAATCATAAAAGTAATACAACATTGCCAAAAGTATAATATAGGAAATATATCCTCCCTAGGAAAAAAAATCCACAATCTCACCACCTTGCACACAACTACAATTTCTATGTATTCCCTTTCTACACTTTCCCAAATGCACATGTATTTAGAAAAATTGTGAAATCATCAAGTACATAATATCATGACTTCTCCATATGGTTACACAGTCTTCCCAATTCCCAATTTTAATGCTTGTATAAAATTCAATTGGGTGACTATATCCTTGAAGAATTTTCTTATTGTTGGAGACTTTGGTGCTTCCTTTGGGTTTTTCAATATGACAATCAGTGATATAATAAAATATTTTTAGACTTGCAGATTGTTGAATGCACGAATGACATCTTCTCTCTGTTATCTGTCTTCCACTTTTCTGACTGACCGAGCACCTTTTGTTTCCCAATGCCTTCGGTATCCTGTAGAACTTGGTAACAATGTGCCGTAAGAAAGTAAAACTCATGTATTCCAGCACTGACAACAAAACCAATACCCTCTTGCTAGGCTAACCACGTAACATCATACGCTTACTGAATATTGTTATGCTTTTAGAGAAGAGGACTTTATATGCAATGACTTTAAAACTGTCTTAATAAATAATGACTTGATGGGAATACATCAAAATGGATATAGCAGGCTAGAAGTGTTTGGTGTTCATATACTTTTATGTGGTTTCCTGTTTTTCTAAGTTGAAGATGTAGTGTTGTAAAATTGAAAAAAAAAAAAAATTCCCTAAAGTGATCCAGTTAAGCAAAATCAAAGTACATAGGGCAAGCCAAGTATCTACAGATGGAACATCCCTCTGAGTGAGCTTAGGGAAAGCAGGGGCAGCTACTCAATTCCTGATGTACATTTCACCCTCAACCTAAACCCATCAAAAGTTTCTCTACATAGAGAGGTTAGCCTGCTTAATTTGGTAGAGACTGAATTTGTTATCCCATTGGTTCCTGGTGAATACACGGGAAGTGCTCAATAAATAAGCACTGGCTGACTAACCATGGGATATTTATAACGTGGGGACTCTGGTTCCTAAGAGAAAATCAACAATGACAGTTATGCAGTGATGTCTGTCAATGGGATAAACAGCCACCAGATGCCTGGTAGGAAATGCCTATGAGAGTGTTCATCTACCATGTTGTTTCAACACATGATGTACTACCATCAGTGGGTTGCAGGTCACAACAAATTTGTAACTGTCAGTTGTGTGAAGGAATTATTTTTTAAAAAATTGAGAAGAGTAGATTTAAAGTTATCTGTATGATACCACTCTTATTACGCTTCTTGAGCAGGAGAAAAAGAATTATAAGCAGTGTTATCAGCAATTGTGCGTAAGTGTCATTCTCACGAATGCCATTAAACATCCACGTAAGAATTTATTTTCTATAAGATCTAATAAATGGGAACACCTCCTGTGTTCATGGATTGGAAGACATAATATTGTTAAGATGTCAATACTACCCAAATCCCAACAGGCTTTTTTGCAGAAATGGAAAAGCCAATGTTTAAATTTATATGGAACTGCAAGGGGCCCTGAATAGCCAAAATCATCTTGAAAAAGAAGAACGAAAAAAGAACTCACATTTCCCGATTTCAAAACATACTATAAAGCTACAGTAATCAAAACAGTGTGGTATTGGGATAAGGATAGACATATAGACAAATGGAATAGAATCGAGAGTCCAGAAATAAACCCACACAGCTATGACCAACTGATTTTTGACAAGGGTGCCAAGTCCATTCAATGGAGAAAGAACAGTCTCTTCAAAAACTGGTGCTGCGACAACTAGATCTCCACATGCAAAAGAATGAAATTAGTCCCATACCTCATATCATATATGAAAATTAACTCAAAATGGATCAATGGCCTAAATAGAAGAATTAGAATCATAAAACTCTTAGAAGAAAACAAAGGGGTGAAGCTTCAAGATCTTGTTTTTGACAATGGATTAGGTATGATACCAAAAGCACGAGCAACAAAGAAAAAATAGATAAATTGGACTTGATCAAAATTTTAAAGACCTACAGAATGGGAGAAAATATCTGGTAACCATGTATCTGACAGGGGTTTAATATCCTGAATATATAAGAACTACAACTCAAAAACAAAAGGACACAACCCAGTTAAAAAATGGGCAAAGGACTTGAATAGACATTTCTCCAAAGAACATATATAAATAGCTAAAAAGCATATGCAAAGATGCTCAATGTCATTAGTCATTAGAACAGTCCAAATGAAAACCACAATGAGATATAACCTCACACTCATTAGGATGGCTATTATCAGAAAAACAGAAAATAACAAGTGTTGGCGAGGATGTGAAAAAATTAGAATCCTTGTGCACTGCTGGTAGGAATGTAAAATGGTGTAGCTGCTGTGGAAAAGGTTTGGCAGTTCTGCAAAAAGTTAAATATAGAATTACAGTGAAACCTGTGAGAGCCGGAACTCGACAGGACTGTTTTGTTTTTCCATGTCTGGCAAATTTTCCACCTTTGGCAGGGTGCGATCTTACCACTTTTCTATCACTTGTTTTATTGACTCAGGGTGACCCCATGTGTTACAGGGTAGAACTCTTCCACAGTGTTCTCTTGGCTGTAATCTTTACAGAAGTAGGCCTTTTATGAGGCTTTTCTTTTGGGGAGCTGCTGCGTGGGCTTACACCGCCGACCTTTCAGGCTAGCAGTTGATTACAAACTGCTTGCGCCACCCAGGCTCCTCTGCATGTCTTATGGACAGAATTTAATTCACTGACCTGGCTGTGGAAAAAGTCTCCCAGCTCAACTGTAAAGCAAAGTTATACTCTATATTTTCTAAGCTGATCAATCTCACTTTCTTCCATACTTTTATTCTCAGGTTCAGCCAAAGGCTCTATACAAATTTCCAAACCTGTGAAAATTCTCCTACTGAATTATACCCATACAGTGCCTACACTTTGTAAATACTTTTAACCATTCAAATAACTTCAGTATAAGTTCTCATTTTATCCTCCCAACCGCCTATGACATGGTATTATCCTCATTTTATAGATGCAAAACATTTCTGGACAGAAATCAATGGCTTATTTAAGGTTAGGCTATATCTAATAGGAACCATAACCCAAATCTTCTGACTTTTAGATCTGTGTTCTTTTTGCCAAACTTCGCACTTGTGTTGACTGGCAGTGAAGTATATCTTTGAGTTTCTGAGAAGGTCCAGAAAATACTCATGTTGTAAGTTTCCCTGAAGTCCAGAACATATTCAACTGCCTAATTTGGCATCTCCACTCAGTGAATAGGCATCTCACACTTAACATGTCCAAAACGGAGCTCTTGATCTTAAACTCTAAATCTGCTCCTTCCTCAGCTATCCCCATTTTCCTCTCAGTTACTAAATTCTCAGACCTAGGTATCATTCTTCATTTCTTTCCCTTCATCCCCACATCCAATCCAATAGCCAGTCCAAAGTATCCTAAACTGCTTACTACTCTCCACCTTCAATGCTAATTGTACTTTGCCCTTGAAAATGCTTGCCTCCAGAGTGCTTCCTCAGTTTAGAGCTTGGTCCTAGGTTCGTTTGCCTCATGGAGTCCCGCAGTGTTAGCTACCTACCTTCTCTTCTCTCTTTCCTCACTGATGGTTCTGAGCAAAGTGTTCTGAATGCTCACAGTTCTAATTCTGGTGTGACCCTAAATCTCTGCAGATTTTTAAGAAAGGGAAAAATAACATTATTTGCTGGCCTGGTCTTAGGACAGTTTTGCTGGTGTAGGTGAAAAGGCCTCTCAAAATTCCTTGGAATCAAGGTCTGATTCTGTAAAAAGCAAGGAAATAGAAAGACTTTGAGAAAAACAAAACACTGCAGGGAAAGCAACAATAGCAAAAACAACACCAATAACTATCAAGCTGTATTTCTCATTACTTAACCTGTGGCTAATAAAATAAAGCTGAGATCTGTATGATATTGTCGATTGGCTCAAAATTCCATCTGATGGGCCACACACCTGTGTCAGCCCAGGCACAGCGTGCCCATGCACAGGGGACTTTTCAGAGCCCATCAGTAGAATCCCTGGACAGACACCTGTGGGAATGTCCTGTTTCAAGACTACAAGTATGCATCTGGCTGCACACAGGGTTTACACTACAGCAGCGAGCCTGGAGTGTGTTGCTAATCCCAAACATGGAGACTGGAAAGACTACATAATCATCTCGGATGTACACCAGGGAACACAACAGGCAACAAGGCCTAAACAGATAAAGGATCCTTTTTGCCATGTGTGTTCTCAGAATCAGAAATAAAAATGGTGTGTGTGTGTGTGTGTGTGTGTGTGTGTGTGTGTGTGTGTGTGTGTGTGTGTGTGTGAGAGAGAGAGAGAGACAGACAGAAAAAAAAAAATACTGGGCAAATATCTTGCTCAAATTAAATGGTAAAAAGCTAGAGTTGAACATGCCTATGGTGTAACTCCTAAGGTCTAATGAGGCCCTGATGACCTAGAGGATTTTTTCCAACTAATTCTTTACTATTTACCAAAATTCAACCAACTCCTGATTTTTGCACTAAGGAAGTAAAACAGATAATCCTGAAATCACAACTATCTGACTTCAAGCATATATTGTGTAATCTGTTTTTTAAAACTGCATACTTATCTTCTAAATAACATAATAAATTAAATATACGACTTAAACTAACATTAAAATAAATTTGGCACAGACTAATGGATGGCAGACTCTGGATGACAGCCCAGAAGTTGGACTAGAGGGGAAACAGCCTAGAATTTAAAATTTCCCATAAATAGTCCTCATGTGGCTAATGATCTGACAGTACAGGCAAATTTATAGTTACATTAATGCACTAAAACAGCCCCTCTATTTTGTGGTGGTTGTTACTGAAGGTGAAAGGGGAAGTGATTTGCTGGAGCAATGCAGGCTTCAGTGTGAGAAACAGAATGAGAAAAAAAATCCAGAAGTCCTTGGCTCAGGTTGCTGAAACCAACCCACTGTACCATGCCTCTCATTCTGTCACCATGGTTGGTTTTCTGCCAATAGCTCCTAAATGACGTCTTCAAAGTTCTGCAGAAAGAGGAAACAGCCAAGGGATCACAACAGTGAGCAGAAGCGGCTGGTGCTGTGGCATATGTGGAAGCATTTGTCTTCCAATTAACTAGTACTTTCTTTTCAACTAAACTCTAGCTTTCAGTACCAGAAAAAGATGTCCTACAGGCAAAGTGTGTTCAAATCATAAAATCAGGAGATGGTGCTCCATCTTACCAGATTTCCGACAGCCAAGACATTTTCAAATTGTGGCGTCATAGGATGGTGCTCCATTGCCATAAACAGTGTATTCAGGACAATGCAGATGGTGATGGCTAAGTCCACAAAAGGGTCCATAACTATCAAGTTCACAATCTCTTTCAGTTTTATCCAGTAGGGATGACACTCCCAGATGAGGAAAGTGTTAGCAAATTTATACCAGCATGGCGGGCATTTTCTCTGAGACTCTTCCAGCTCTGTAGTAAGTAAAGAACAAAGATGGTCCCTCAATCATACTGAGAAAAGAAAGGGAATATACTAATAATTCTTACTTGGGTTGTTATCACGGCTATTACTATGAAACTAAAGGTTGCTGAGTGTTGACATTCCTGAGTGTTTCCTTCAGTTCTGCTTCTCTTTAGGGTAGAGAGGAAGTATGATTAGTACAAGGTCCCTTCCCTGTTAATAATGATCTAGTGATTAACAAAACTCAATCCATCAGTTTTGGGAGTATAGCATAGTGGTTAGGAGCTTGGGCTCTGGAGTCTGACTTCCTGGTGCCGCTGGCTTCAACACTTAGACTTTGTGTGATCTCAAGCAAGGTACATGACTTCTCTATGTAGCCTCATCTATAAAATGGGGTACCTACTTTATAGGTTACAAAGCGATTTTAAGAGTTAAATGAGTTGATGCATAGAAAGCAGTCAGCACACTGCCTGGCACAAGGCAAGTGCCCAATAAATGGTAGGCATTATATTATTATCAGAGAAGCAGTCAAAAGCATGGACTCTGAAGCCAGACATAGCTAGGCTCAAATACCAGCTCAGATACTTGCTAACTGTAGGACCTTGTGCAAGTTACTTCAATTTGTTGTGAGAATTAAATGAGCTAACATATATATAAAGTGCCTTGGAACACCCTCGCATACTGTAAGTGCTATCAAAGTATTTATTATTATTAGTAGTAGCAGCAGAATCAGCACTGTCAACCAAGCCACGGGTGGAATACATCTATTATGTTCTCAAAGAAGTACAAGTCACTATCCCCACCTTCAATGAGTTTACGATTTAGCTAGGAATGTAAGTCATATTCCTTTCCTCTTTTCTCCCTCTCTTCCTCTTTCTCTTTTCTCTCTCTCCTCTGTCTTCCCTTCTCCTTCTCTCTCTCCCTTTTGCCTTTTCCTTCTATCTCTTTTTCTCCTTCTTTCTTCCTTCCCTCCTTTTCTCTCTCCTTCGTCTTCTTTTCTCTATCTGCTTGTCTCTTTGAGCAGCAGAACCTATTTTTTTTTTTTCCCCAAGTAAGATCTAATGTGACACCAACCCCTCCCAATATGTAAAACAGATAAATCAAGAGTTGCTCTAGTTGAAGCAGGAATAAGGGCTTGGGCCCTAGACCAATCAACTTCTTCCTTCCCCGAGGTACTTCCCCAGAACCTTGGACTCTGAAAACCACAGACTGAAAATCACTAGATTAGATGATCTCTAAAGATTGTTTACAAAGCAGATTAAAAAGCATGATAAGACACTGAAGGCAGGGAGCCATGCAGTTGGCAGTTACAACAATGCAGGCATAAGGCCCTAGCTAAGTACTCCTGGAATTAAGTATGAAATGTAATAGCGAGGATTACAAAATTCCAAGGACCTCGAACTAAGAGGGTGCTTTTTTAGCGGTATAACTTTGAAAACCCATCAGAATGATAATCCTTAGAAGCAAGGTACTGGTTCTACAGGGTTAGGTATAACAGCATCCCTCCCCCATCCAAGTTTGCTGACAAAATCAAAGTATGTAGGGAATAAAAAAAAGTTTCCCAATATTTTACCAAGAACAAGATGGCTGCCTCAAATTAGTCTACTTTCTCTTACTCCAACCAGCTGGATGGTGCCCATGGTGATGGCTTTATTTTAGACGAGGTGGTTTTGGTTACGGTTTCTGACTGGCTCCCTGGTTGCTAAGAAAATGGTTGCCTTGGTTTTTCAGATTTAGGGGCCATAGAAAGCGCCATGTGGGAGTCTGCGTGGGAAAGGAAGTCTGTGAAGAAAATTTGCTTTGGCTTCTGCCTCATAGAACTCCCTCCCTTCCCAAGGTAAATTTAGTTTTCTTCCCCAAAAAAGAAAATGAAAAGGTTCTCTTATTTCCATAAATTCTTACAGTACATATTTGGAAATCTGGTTCCGTTCCTTTTTTATCTCCTCCCTTCTCCAAATGTCTGTGGCTTGTTGGCACGTGGAGGTTGAAGCAGTGACTGTTCACATTTCTGACAGTTGACAGAATTGTCATGTTTTACAATGATCTAGGCTCCAAGTCTTTGCCAGACTAGAAAGAGGGGTTCCCCTACCCTACAGGGCACCAAGAAGATTCCTACAGGGATAGTAGAGACTTCATATCCACATGTACTGAAAAGGGAAGATCCTCAGGATAAACTCCTCTGTTCTCCTAAAAATAAGATTTGGAGCTTTAGGAGCTAGAAAAGATCTATTAGGTGAATAAGGAGGTTTATAATGTGGCTCACAACAATGCAGACTGTTACTGGCCCCACATGCCTGGAATGGCTAGTTATTTGGTTGGGGGGAATGGGTTAATGTATGGAAGTGAGATGTCCAAAGGTCTGTGGGCTTCCTTTACTTTGCTCCTAGACATTTTCAGAGAGGTTACTCAATGTCTCACATCAGAGGTACTGGGAGTTGTTTTCAGAGATGGCCTCATAATTTCACCAAGATGGTGGCTTTGGTAGACCATAAGGTTTTTGAAGGCAGGGGCTTCTCTCAATTCAACAACCTTTAAGCACCTACAAAGTACTAGGCACTGGGAATGCACTGATGAAAAATAGTGACACCCTTCACTGAGTTTACAGCTTTGTGGGAAAGGCAGATAATAGACAAGCTAATTGTACAGACACTTGACATTCGCTGATTGAATAAAATGGAGCCCTGGTGGTGCAGTGGTTAAGAGCGTGGCTGCTAACCAAAAGGTTGGCAGTTCGAATCCACCAGCCACTCCTTGGAAACTCTAGGGGGCAGTTCTACTCTGTCCTATAGGCTCTCTGTGAGTTGGGATTGACTTGACAGCAATGAGTCTGGGTGAATAAAAGAATGGATAAATAAAGAGTGGTAGCAACAGCTATGGCCAGGTACCTTTATAAGGGAGTTTTTGTTTTGTTTTCTACTGTAGTAAAGCATCTGCCATTTCAGCCTTTTCCATGTATATAATTTAGTGAGATTAATTACATTAACCATGTTGTGCAACCATCACCACTATTATCTGTTTCCAAATTTTTTCATTACCCGTAACAGAAACTCAGTACCTTATATGGGAGTTTTTGAAACCGCTTTATCTGAGAATCAGTAATGCTAACTAAGTACCATCACTTCTTCCTCATTCTTCATCAACTCTTTCCCCTTCTCCAATGGTTTTACTGCTTTGAGAAATGAGGGTATACTACTCTTTGCCTGCACCCCACCCCCAGCCTCTGTTAAACCTCCAAAGTTTATGGCTCTGCTAACTGTGAGTTCTACTGAGTTTACTGGATCCTGGTGAGCATGTTTGCAACAGGATAGGGGTAAGACAGAGCAGGCAAGATTTTATAATTATTTTCAGGATTCTAGAATTCTCCAGTGTGGTTTCTAAACCATTAGGTAGGTAGAAGCCTGCTTCTTTGGTTTGAAATAATAATTATTTTAATCTTTGGGCTAAAATAATATCAGAGTTTCCTAACTGAAAATCTGAGAAACAGAAACGATTACTCACCCGATGCTGGCTTTTAACGCGGTAGCAAACATTAACTATAGAAGGAACAATGATTAAATAGGAATAGATCTTTCTTAATGTCCTTTAATTCCCTCTCACATTATTTAGCTCCAGCCATTCATCACTCTCTGCTTATAGCAGTTTTGTCCCATCAGCTTTAACAAAGGGAGCCAAACAGGAGGAGAGGGGATAGGATGAATACCTGTGCAGGAAGCAGGAGGAAATCTACAGGGTATGTGAACATTAGGGCTTAGAAAAGGGGAAAGAGAACTGGAATGGCTTCCCACTCACAAACACAACTATAGCTCACTCTCTCTCCCCAGAGCTGCCTTACATCTTTTTTTTTTAAATAGGGTGGAGGGTAAAGTATGAGTAGAACAGGACAGAAAGAGAAAGAAGAGGATGTGGAGAAGAGGAAGAAAAGGGAATTTAAAAAAAGATAAAATCAATGCTCAGTAGAAGGATGGGAAGTGCTAAGGCCTCCACATAGAAACCTGTACCACCAACACCTCCCACCTCCAAGCATGGGAAAGTACAGTTTGACAAATATTTTTTGATCATCTACTTTTGCCAGACCTCGTGCTAGGTCATTGCAGGTAACTGATAAACAATTGTTGCATTGCATTGATCATTCTCCTGTTCTGATCTCTCTGCCAATAATAAAACGTGCCTGCTAGAAATTGTTAGTTTTTTTAAAATAATTTAATTTTTTGCTGTTGTTGTTGAGAATACACACAGCAAAACATACACCAATTCAACAGTGTCTACATGTATGATTCAGTGACATTGATTACATTCTTTGAGTTGTACAACCTTTGTCATCCTCCTTTTTTGAGTTGTTCCTCTCCCATTAACATAAACTCACTGCCCCTAAGGTTCCTATCTAATCTTTTGAGTTGCTGTTGTCAATTTGATCCCATACAGATGGATCTTAATAGAGCATAATGCTCAAGACAGACATTCTTTACTAGTTAAGCTAAACTATTGTTTGGTTTTAAAAAGACTTCAGGGGATATTTTTGGCTTATGGTTTAAAGATTATCTCAGGGCAATAACTTCAGGAAGCTCACCCAGCCTCCATGGCTCCAGAAAGTCTGGATTCCACAAGAATCTGAAATTCTGTTCCGAGTTTTCCCCCTTTTAATCAGGACTTTTTTTTTTTAAATAATATTTTATTGTGTTTTTGGTGAAAGTTTACACATCGAATTAGGTTCTCATTTAACAATTACCTCACAAATTGTTCAGAGACATTGGTTACATTTTTCACAATGTGTTAACATTCTCATTATTTCCCTTTTAGGTGTTTCGCTTCTAGTAATCTGGTTTTCTTGTCCTCTTACCCTTTCATCTTTGCTTTAGAATAACTGTTGACTATTTGGTTGATCAGGATTTTTGTACGCACTTTCTACGTTTGTTTGCCAGCCACACCCTCCCCCTTAAGTGCGCTATGGTAATCTTTTTACAGCAACATGTAAAAAAAAAAAAAAACTGGCATAGTGGCACTTATGTAAATAGCTCATGGGGAGGGTGTGGTTGACAAACAAATGTAGAAGGCATGTGTTATTTGCGTAAAAACACGGCATTAGTTTTTCTTTCTCAACTGCCATAGATACTAAAAGAAATTCTGTCTCGGTCTCCAAGTGAATAATAAAATTAGTCAAAGTTCTTAAGCCAGTGTTTCTTAGCTTGGATTTCTACAGTCTGCTTGTTGTTTGCTTGTAATCTTCAAAGCATAAGCTACAAAGCTTAAAGATGTTCTATAAAACTATGACTTCAATGGGAATTTAAGAAAACAAGAGTAAATAAAGGTTGTTTAGGCAGCTGAATGCAGGTAGTTTAATGTTGTTTTTACTTGATACATTCTCAAGATTAATCTAGTTATGGCCTAAGCCCTTGCACAAATGTGGAGATGTAACCACCCTAGGGGAATTCCTTTCTAGAAAGTCTCTCTCCACTGTAACCCCCTCCCACACAACACACACACACACACACACACACACACACACACACACACACACACACACACACACACACACACACACACACACACACACACACACACACACACACACACACACACACACACACACACACACACACACACACACACACACACACACACACACACACACACAGAATAGAAGCAGTGTTGGGGCTTACATGATTCAAAAAAACAACTTGTGCCAAGGACACCAGGATAATTTTGAGTCTATCTCAGAGACTCTAGTTACGGTTGGGTTAGCGTGGGTGTCGGGATTCTGAAGAACAGCAGTCTAAGGCCTCAAGAATAGTCTGGCTCTACAGTGGGACAACTCAGCTAAATTAACATGAATCAAATAGGGAAGATTCATGCAGAATAAATCAGAATCTTGTGAGAGAAAACCTAGTCATTTAATCTACCTAAACAGAAAGAAAGAAGAGCCTGGAATATAGACTATGAGTGGATAGGAAGCTTCTGCTACTACTTGCTAGGAGGGCTGTGGTATAATGGAAACTCCTCAGCATGCAGGCCATGTCATGGAGGAACCACCTAATGCAGAGAACTCAGGCACTGACAGCAGCATTACCGCAGACATGCTATAATTCAACAGTGGCTGTTCTTTCCCTGTGGCACAAAACACCCCAAGTATGAGAGGTTTTAGCATCCCTGTTCACACATCAAATATATTTATGGATATGTGGGGGTGTTTGAAGAGAGGTAGAATTAGGTGTAATCAAAATGCACAGTATATTCTTCCTTAAGGGAAAATCAAAAGAGCTGTAAGTACACCTACTCCTCAGTTAACGACTATCTCGTTATCCGACATTTCTCATTTATGACAATAGTAAAAAATCTATTACTCAACTATTTTGCACATTAACAAGATGGCATGCATGGCAGCAATGGCTGTGGAGCATCCTCTCCCTCAAGTGGGGGTCTCCAGGTGGCCTCCAGGAAGCTGGGCCATGCTGCCCCCCTCCCTCCTGTGGACGGGCACCAAGTCCAGCTGCTGTGAGCAGCCAGCCTCCTCCATGGCTACGACCTCTGGGCAGACACACAGGCAATACTGAGCCAGTGGGTACCTGTCTGGCTTCCCAGCTCCTATGCTGCCTGAGGCCTTGCCGCTGTAAATTGCTATGGGGTGGGAAGGGAGGAAAGAAAGAGGCATAGAGAGGGTGTTTGGAAGAAATGCATGCAAGTTTAATGACATCCTAAAGTGAGCCAAACTGGGCCTGAAGCCTCTGCCTTGGTGGGGCCAGGCGTGCGACTAGGCTCCCAGTGCCCTGGAAGGAAGACCCAAGCCCTGGTGACTTGCCAGGACAAGAAGGCAGAGCAGGCTCCTGGAGCGCCAATACGGGGCTTGCAGGGGTGGGAGTGGAGCCCTGGAGGCAGCTCCATGAGGGAAGCTTTGACCCAGCACAGGAGGAAGGTGAAGTGGTTAAGCCCTGGGCCCTTCAGTCACATAGCCCGGCTTTATCCGGCTTTGTCTCCTCCAAGCCTCCTTCTATGCAGAGGAATAATCCATAACTGGACTTGTCACAGTGATGAGTACAGCAGTAAATCTTAGCTGTTAATTCTATGATATTTTCTAAGGAAACAAAACTGGACAAATTGATGGTCTGCAAATAGAAAAAAAAAGAACCCTCCATTTTCATATAATGCTGATTTTTGCATAACAACCTGGTCTTTGGAACCCAACCACGTCAATAAGTGAGGAGTGGGTGTAGTTAAAAAGAAAGAAGTGGGTATGTGTTGGGGTAGAGGGCAAGAGGGAGATTCCACTCTTCTGTATCTTTGCAGTTCTTTAGTCTATGTTCCTTTATGCCTCACAACACTCCACTGGCTCCTCAGGATGTTGATTACAGAGTTCTTGAGATCACTCTAGCTCACTCTTATGTCAAATCTTACCTATCTGTGTATAATGCTGGCAGCAGCTTTGAAGTCCTTATCTGATCTTCTGCATGTAGATTCTGGATCAGAATTTGGGATGCTGGTTTCTGTAACCATTTGGCTCTATTCCTAAAGCTCAGGGACAATTTTTGCAAAACTCTAACCAAAGGGCATTATATTTACCATGCACACTACATATTTATATCTCAGTAGCTTGAAATGACATCACAGGACACATACCTTCTACTAGTGTATTTGTAACAACACTCATGATACTGTTGATTCTGTCCTTTCGTCCATAGGAGGCCAGCTGCTCCATGGAAACTAAGAGAGATCCAGGTCCTTTCTTCTTAATTTCCACCTCAGTTGTAGCCTGAAAAAAATAGCAAATAGGGAGAGTAAAGTCTTATAAACCTAATGCTGGGCCTTATTGGCTAAACATTCCAGAGTGCCAGCAAGAACAAATGCTCTTTATTACATTTTTAACTTTTATCCTACGATCCTTCCTATTCACTTCAAGAAACAGAATAAAGCAAGTCAGCCATGGATCATCCTTAGTTCTGTAGGTGACAGGACTGAGTCATTTAATACTAATTTGTACAAATCCACAATCCCAAGAGTCTCTCTGGGAACTAAATACCTCATGTGGTCAACTCTGAGCCTACGGTAGAAAGACTAGATCCCCTAAGGGCATCTAACAGAAGTGGACCCTGAGTTTACCTGTCCTGGTCTCATATTCACAGTATTTGGCTAGAACTGCACCACATGATAAAATAAGTCAAATTCACCTCTACTTGAAATTTCATTAAAGGCCACATCCCTGACTACACTGACTACTGCAGATGCTGTAAAAGCACTACCATTTTACCAAACTGTCCTTTCCAAATGCCAAACCTGGGCCTAACTGAACTTTAGCCAAGTCAAAGTTCTATCCCAAATCCACATTTAACCTATAAAACTTCTTTTAAAAAAAGGCAAGATACACATATATGATGTAACATATTTCAATTAAAATAGCAAAACTTTATTATACTCTCTTACAGTGGCTTGGAAAAGAAACACATGATGTTCTAAAAATTGCTATCAAAATAAAACTGTATCACCTGCAATGTTCAAATTTCCAACCACACAAAAATGCCAGAAAACATCATCAGACTGTTATACAAAATACATGTTACATACTTCATCCTGGGCAACTGGTATGCTGGCTCATAGCAAAGGATTTCATAATGTCCCTTGCTTGTGTTCTTTGTGCCAATCTGAATATTCTACATCATATCAGGCTTAACTGGGTACCTTAAAACCTAGCTTTCTAGTAACTATGTCATCCACTGTAACCACATCATCCATGTAAATTTGGCTGCCCCTTTTCTGGTGAAGGTCAGAGGACAGAACCATGAGGTTCTGAGGAGGTCATCACTCCTCAGGGGACCAGGAAGTGATATACTTTTATGAGGCTAGAGAAGCAAATGTCTGTCTGATCAGTACCAGAATGATCCTAGCTGGTTGATTTCGACTTATACCGACCCTATAGGACACAGCAGAACTGCCCCATAGGGTTTCCGAGGCTATAACCTTTATAAGAGCAGACTGACAAATCTTTCTCCCATGGAGTGGCTGGTAGGTTCAAACCGCTGACCTTTCAATTAGCAGCCGAGCTCTTAATCACTGTGCCACCAGGGCTCCTTTTATACATATATCTGAAGAACCACACCAAAAAGCCCTTCTGTCCCTTATACACATCTACATTTTAAGAACTGTAGAGAAGAAAGTTCCTGGCAGGTTACAACATTTATTTTATCAAAGTGTTTCATCAAACTGCTTCACTGACTGAGACATTTGGTTCACCTTGGGATTTTGCTTTGTTTTGTTTGTTTGGCAGAGCTAAAGAAATGGAAAGGAAAACGACCAACTAACTTCCTTGGAAATTCCTGGCTGCAGTATTATATGAACATCTGTATATGGCTTGTTAGCCATTAACTCAGGTTATGATAAAATACATTTATTTGAGAAGCCACTTTCTGCTGCCATTCTCAGCCTGATAAAAGCAAAAACCAAACCCGTTGCCGTCGAGTCGATTCCGACTCATAGCGATGCTATAGGACAGAGTATCATGACATTTAATACAACAGTTTAAGCTACTACATTTTTAGATGATCATCATCTAAAAATCAACATAGAAAGCCCCATACAATAGACACTCTTATTTCTGGCACTGTATTGATTCCATATTTTTACTGAGCTGTCCTTCTGCAAACCTACAGCACATGATAGATAATTTTCATAATGCTGAGCTCCAATGTACTGGTAGGATCTGATGGACAAGTTTACTCATCAAGGATGAAATTGCATTTAATACAGCTTTGGTGCTAAGTGTAACTTTCTGTTTTCTTGCTTGCTGGACATAATAATATATAAAATTTTCAGCCTTTAATAACATCAACCTTAAAAAAACAAAATTAATGAAAATGCAGTCTAAAAGAATTGGTCAAATTTTTAAACTATTATTTGGTGATCCCTATTTGAAAGATAATATTTTTTAGGTTGGATTTTTAAAAATCCACACAAATTAAAGAAAAATTCATCCCCAAACTTAATATTAAGACAGAACAATTACTACATCTTTCTATGTAAATTAACTTATAGCAGGAATATGTGAACATAACTTCTAAAATATTAAAATTTGTTCTATAATGCCCTTATTATAAAATACATCTTTATTTTCAAAACAAGAAATAAATGAAAGATACTAAGAAATGAAGTTTTCAAAGCTTATACTTAGGGAAGGAGCCCTGGTAGCACAGTGGTTAAGTGTTCAGCTGCTAACCAAAAGGTCAGAGGTTCGAACCCACCAGCCCACTCCGTAGGAGAAAGATGTGGCAGTCTGCTTCCATAAAGATTTACAGCCTCGGAAACCCTATAGGGCAGTTCTACTCTGTCCTATAGGGTTGTTATGAGTCACAATCGACTTGACGGCAATGGGATACTTAAGGAAATTTAGAGCATAAAAAAAGAAATTAATTTGAACATAGTATGTTATCTTTGTTTTTATGTAGGCAAGAAACATTTAGCACAGATCCAAATAACTGGGTCTATCAAAAAGTCTGGTAGCAAGATATCTTAAGAAAATCGCCACATATTTAGAAATAAAGCAACATACTTCCAAAAATCTATGGATCAAAGAGGAAATCACATGGGAAATGAGAAAATATTTTAACTAAGTAATAATGAAAACACAATATACCAAGATTTACAGGACACAGGTAAAGTAATGATTAGAGGGAAATTTAAAGCGTTAAATGTTTATATTAAAAAAAGATGTAAAATTAATGCTCTAAGATTCTACTTTAAAAAGCTAGAAAAAGAGCAAATAAAACTTTAGATAAGTAGATGAAGGAGTCCCCAGGTGGTGCAAACAGTTAACGCACTCAGCTGCTAACTGAAAGGTTGGAGGTTTGAGTCCGCCTCAAAAGCAAGTCCTGGAAATCTACTTCTGAAAAACCAACCATTGAAAACCCTATGGAGCATAGTTCTACTCTGACACACATGGGTCTGCTATGAGTTGGAACTAATTCCACAGCAACTAGTTAAGTAGATGAAAAATAATAAAAATAAGAGTGGAAATCAATGAAATAGTAAATGGACAAAAAATAGAGAAAATTTAAAAAGTCAAATGTTAGTTCTTTGAAAAGATTAATAAAATTGATATTTCCTAGCAAGACTAATCAAGAAAAAAAGGTGAGGAAACACAAATTATCATTATCAAGAATGAAAAAGGGTATATCACTACAGATCCTACAGACATTATTAGGATAATACGGATATATCATGAACAACTTCATGCCATTTCATCCTGAATAAAATGGAAAAACTTATCAAAACACAACTTATCAAAACTGACACAAGAAGAAACGGAAAATTTAAATATCCCATGATGAACTAAATTATAATAAAAAGCCTTACCACAAAAAACAAAACAAACAAAAAACTAGGCCCAGGTGGCTCGTACAAGCTAATTCTATCAAACATTTAAGGAAGAAATATACCAGTCTTACATAAGCTCTTTCAGAAAACAGAGGATAAAGGAACACTTCTCAACTTGTTTTATAAAGCTAACAAACCTGATACTTGATACTCTGATAGCAAACACGTCAAAAATGTTAAGAAAATTACAGACCGATATCCTCATGAACAGAGATACAAAAATCCTCAACAAAATATAAGCAAAAAGAGTCCAGCAATATATACAAAGGATAGTACATCATGATCAAGCAGGATTTACTCTAGGAAAGCAAGGTCAGTTTAATATCAGAAAAAAAGTCAATGACATTCGTCACAGTAACAGAATAAAAGAGAAAAGCCATATGATCATCTCACAGATGCAGAAAAAGAACACTTAACAAAACTCAACACTTATTCATAATAAAAATTCTCAGCAAACAGGGATAGAATGTAACATCTTCAATCTGAGAAAGGATATCAATGGAAAAACTATAGCCAACATCATACTTCTGGGTAAAACATCAAATGCTTTTCCTCTAAGACCAAAACAAGGCAAGAATGTCTGTTCTCATTACTTCTACTCAATTTTGTATCTGGAGTTCTAGCTAGTGCAATAAAGCAAGAAAAGGAAATAAAAGGCATAAAGACTGCAGATACTGTTATTCACTGATAATATTGTATATGCAGAAAATTATGGAATTAAAAAAAAAAACCTAATAGAACTAATATGTTAATTTATTGAACTGCAGAATACAAGGTCAACATAAAAAAATCAACTATATTTCTACATTCTAGCAACATACTTGGAAAATAAAAATTTTAAAATTATAGCTTTTATAACAGTTATAAAAAATATCAAATACCAAAGAATAAATCTAATGAAAGATGTGCAAGATCCCCACTACAAACTATACAACTTTGATGAGAGAAATTTTAAAAGACCTAAACAAATGAAGAAATATGCCACATTTACACAGATTGTAATAGTATAATTAAGATGACCATTCTCCCCAGATTGATCTATGGATTCAATGCATTTCCTATCAAAATTCTAGGCTTTTTAAAAGAAACTGACAAGATGATTCTAAAATTTATAAGGATATGCAAAGAATCTAGAATAGGAAAATAAGTTTTAAAGAGATTTTTTGTTCAGAGTGCTTACACTACCTCATTTCAAGACTTATTACAAAGTTACAATAATGTAACAAGACAAATGTAGTATTCATTCAAATACAGAATGAATCCATAAACAGATCCATATATAGGCATCAACTGATTTTTGACCAAGACGCCAAGTCAATTCAATAGTAAAAGGAAAGTCTTTTTTAACAAATGGTGCTAAAAAACTGGATATCCATCAGGTCAACCCTGTCTCATGTCATACACAAAAATAAATTCTAGGTGAATCAGAGATCTGAATGTAAAACCTAGAACCATAAAAGCTCACAGAAGCAAAATATCATCACAACCTTGGAGTATGCAAAAATTTCTTGGACAAGATACAAAAACAATACCATAAAAGAAAAAAAAATGATACATTAGACTTCATCAAAATTAAATTATGTATCAAATACAGGGCTTGTATTTAGAACATATAAAAACTTTCACAAATCATTAATAAAAAGACGAACAACTCAGTTAAAATATAGGCAAAAGATTTGAACAGACAACTCATAAAAGAAGATCTATGAGAAGCTAACACGCACATGAAAAGATGCTCATCATCATTAGTTATTAGAGACATGCAAATTAAAAATCACAATAATATTTTACATCCACTAAAATGCTAAAATCAAAGACTAACAACACCAAATGCTGGCTAGGATGTGGAGCAATGGGAACCAATACATTGCTGGTGGGTGTATAAAAATGGTATACCATTTTGCAGAATTGTTTGGCAGTTTCTTATAAAGTTAAACATACATTTACCATTTGACCAAGAAATTCTACTCCAAGGTATTTATCTAAGATAAACGAAAACATTTATCCACAAAAAGAGCTGTACGAGAATGCTCATAGCGAGCTTATTTGTAATAGTCACAAACTGGAAAAAACCCAAATGTCCGTTAACAGGAGAATGGATAAACAAACTGTGCTATACTTATACAATGAAATACCACTCAGCAATAAAAGGAATTAACTACTGATATACAAAACAACATGAATGTATCTCAAAAACATCTTCTTGAGTAAAACAAGCCAGATTAAAAAAATATACATATTACATAATTACACATGTATTTAAAAAAAAGATCTATGGTGTAGAAGTCAGAATTGGTTGCCTGGAGGGTGAAGATTGATTAAAAGTAGATATGTGTACTTTCTGGGACAGTCTTGTGGAAAAGTGTTTTATAGACAATCTTCAACTGGTCAGAAAGCTCTTTCCTCACCTTTTTTTACTCACAATTTTGGTAACACTTGGATGAGGGTTACCCAATGTACTATTGGAATACTGATTATGAATCCAGTGTGTGAAAAATACGTATGAAGTAAAAAGTTATCTGTACTCATCAGATCAGACTGACTAATGGAGAGACAGAGAACAAACACATTCACCTTTATAAACTGCCTAAGATGATATAAACTAAAACCTCCTAAGAAGGACACACTTAGAAGTGCTAAGCACAAGTCAGGGGCTAAAATAATGCCCAAAGAAAAATATATTTGCACTAAGAAAATCTAATCTGTCAAAACCAGAGTACACAGAATACCATGATGGGTGGGCAGTACCTGGCAGCCCTTCCTCCCTAGGGGAGGGGTTTGAAAGAGGGACCGAAAGTCCAGGCTTTTGCTATCTTTCGTTTTTTTCTTTTTTGAGGGCAATTAAAAAAATTGAAGTACAACTTATATAACATAAAATCACCATTTTAAAGTGTTCATTTCAGTGGTTTTTGTATATTCACAATGTTGTACAACCATCACCACTATCTAATTCCAGGACATTCCTGTCACTCCAAAGGGAAACCCTGTACCTGTTAGCAGTCACTCCCACTTTTCCTCCTCCCCACAATACCTGGAAGTCACTAATCTACTTTCTATCTCTATGGATTTGCCTACTGTGGACATTTCATATGAATGAAATCATATATGGTCTTTTGTGTCTGGTTTCTTTCATTTAGCACAAATGTTTTCAAGGTTTAGCCATGTTGTAACATGTATCAGTATTCCATTCCTTTTTATGGCCAAATAATATTCCATTGCATGGATATATCAGAAGCCTTGGTGGCACAGTGCTTAAGTGCTTGGGTGCTAACCAAAAGGTCAGCAGTTCGAATCCACCAGCTGTTCCACAGGAGAAAGCTATGGCAGTCTGCTTCCATAAAGATTACAGCCTTGGAAACCCTAGCCCTATGGGGCAGTTCTACTCTGACCTATAGGGTCACACTATGAGTTGGAATTGACTCGATGGCAACAGGTATTTGGATATACCACATTTTGTTTATCCATTCATCAGATGATGGACATTTGGGTTGTTTCCAATTTTGGCTTGAATAGTGCATTTATGAACATTTTTCAGTTCTCTTGGGTTATAGGAGCGGCCCAGGAGTGGGACTACTCAGTCATGTGGTAAGTCTATGTTTAATTTTTTTTTGAGGAACTGCCAAACTGTATTCCAAAGCGTCTGCACAATTTTACATTCCTACTAGCAATGTTGGCTATTGTTTCTTATGTCAGATCATACTCAACTGAAGGGATGAAAACCTGGATCAGGCTCTCTCCCACAAAAAGCAGCTTCGTAGTCTGATTCCACTTAAAATTCTGCTAGGGATTCTGTGAGGCGTACGTTCGCTCTAGGCTCAGCTGTCCAATTCTTATCACCTGGAGGTAGGGAGAAGACTTCTTCCTTCAATCGTGCCAAGATTCAAGGGCCGGAGGGAAGAGCATATATCCATTCTCTCCTCCCCTCTCCTACTATTTCAGGTCATTTTTCGGGGAGTTAGTGGAGGTGTATGGTTTTTATTTTGTTTCATTTTGTTGGGGGCTATGGAAAAGAGACTAAACAACTCGTTGAAGTCAGGAATCTCTGCTTTTTTGTGCTCAGCCTATAAGGAGCTTCAGGGCAAAACCGTCAGTAACAGAGGAAGCAATTTGAGAAACTTAATTAAGTTCTTTGAAAATTAAAGCCAGTAATAGTTTGTTCCATTTCTCTTAGCCCAAATGCAAAGTTAGCCATTGACTTCCAACCTCCTAAATAACAGCTGTCCTTCTCAAAGAGATATCCTAAGAACATGTGTATATTCTGCCTACATTTCTGCCCAAATGTCTGACCAAGGAAGCTCAACTTGTTATTGACCTAAAATTGCTTCTAAATGGAAATTCATAACTAGGTATTTATTGGCCTGTCATCTTTCTAGAAAATTAGAAAATTTTAGAAATGGCCATTGATCAATCTCTGGCTCAATCCTTTCTCAATTTTTTATAGTGCTCTACTTTAAAATAATTGTTCTTCAATTTCTCTTTCTCAAACAAAAGACCTTTAGAATCTTAGAAGCAATCTCCCACTCTCTACGTAGAGCAATTCAGTAGAAATCCCACTCTCTGCTTCTTAGGGCTAAACAGGCCAAAAGAATAGGAAAAAGGAATGACAACTGGCTTTCTGAACAGCAAGAATGGGCCAAACAATATGCCCTACACTTTACACATGTTGTTTAATTTTCACAATGGCCCTACAACACAGGCCCTTTTATCTTTTTTACAGGTAAAGAAATGGCCTCGAGGATGTTCATTTCCCAGAGCCACATAACAAGCAAGTAAGGCAAAGAACTTGAGTTTTGGCAATAGTATAATACAATGGTTAACTGTTAAGGCTCTAGAGTTAGACTGCCTGGGTTCAAATCCGAACTCTGCTGCTTACTGTACAGTCTTGGACAAGTTACTTTATTCTTCTAAGCCTTGGTTTTCTCATCAGTAAAATGCAGATAATAGTAGTATCTACCTCATGGCAGAGGGGCGCTGTAAGCATTAAATGAGATACTGCTTGTATGTTTGCAAGCTAAGTCAATATGATTTCTGAGTTATGTGTGATCTGGGATTGCCAGTCACACCTACCTGCTCTCGTTATTAGTGAAAAGCAATGATTCTAACCTACTTTCTTAGCTCAGAGATGAAGACACGGGGAAAAAAAAACCCTTATCCGCTGCTTCAGCAAAGAGCAAAAGTCAAATTTCCCAAACTATAAAAAAATCATCGCCATTCAATCACAGCTGAATAATTAATGAAGATGTGAAACAGTTTTTAATAAGACCCTAATGAGGTGATATCTGGATGTCTTTTTTCTTATGGAATATTAAATTTCTTAATTTAAGCCTGAAGTAAAAACACAGATATGGCATATCTTATGTGTTAATACTGCGTGATATCAGCTTGGAGACCATCGGTGGTTCCTACACCACTCCAGGAAGCATGAGTATTTATAACTGAAAGCATTCTAATGGCACAGATGAAGACATTACACCAGTTTACATTCCCACCAGCAATGCTGGCTATTGTTTCTTGTGTCAAATCAAATCAAACTGAAGGGATGAAAACCTGGATCAGATTCTCTCCCATGTAAACCAGCTTGGCTACAGGCACATCTGAAAGGTTTGACAGTAAGAAATCATTGAAACCTGGCCCAAAGAGGAATTAATTGGTCATCTGGTTGGTGCTGCATATAAAATTATGAATATATTGCATTATTCTTCTAAGGGAGCCCTGGTGGCGCAATGGTTAAGAGCTTAGGCTGCTAACCAAAAAGGTTGGCAGTTCAAATCCACTAGCCGCTCCCTGGAAACCCTATGGGGCAGTACTATTCTGTCCTACAGGATTGCTATGAGTTGGAATCGACTTGACGGCAACAGGTTTGTTTGTTTTGTTTCGTTTTTGTATTCTTCTAAGATAAGCCCGCCACCTGTTGGTTTGTCGTACTGTGGTGGCTCGTGTGTTGCTATGATGCTGGAAGCTACGCCACCAGTACTTCAAATAACAGCAGGGTTACCCATGGTGGATAAGTTTCAGTGGCGCTCCCAGACTAAGAGACTAGGAAGAAAGGCCTGGTGATCTACTTCCAAAAATTTAGCCAATGAAAACCCTATGGATCACAACAGAATATTGTCTGATTTAGTGTTGGAAAATGAGCCTCCTAGGTTAGAAGGCACTAAAAATACACAGTGTCTGTAACAATGGACTTGGGCATACCAACCATTACGAAGATGGTGCAGGACTGGGCAATATTTTGTTCGGTTGCACCATGAGTCTGAGTCGACTCACCGGTAACTAACAACAATAATTTAATATAAATTACTGTTTCTCCCCTTTCCCAAAGAAGGTTATATTTAAGCTGTCAGAAAGTTCTCTTTAGCATCAGAAAGATCTTGGTTCAAGTTCCATCTCCACAAGTCATTAAACATCTCTCTGAATCTCATCTGTTACTAGAATAAAACTACCTACCACATAGGGAGGTTTTAAAAAGTAAACAAGATCATGTATATAAAGCGCTTAGGATAGTGTAGTTAGCATTCAATGTACGATAGCTATTATTATAAGAGGCGCCCTGGTGGCACAGTTAAGAGCTTGGCTGGTAAACAACAGGTTAGCGGTTTGAATCCGCCAGCCACTCCTTGGAAACCCTATGGGACAGTTCTACTCTGTCTTATAGGGTCGTTATGAGTCAGAATTGACTCGGTGGCAATGGGTTTGGTTTTGGCTTATTATTATAAGAATTCCTGGTGGTGCAACAGTTAAGCGCTCAGCTGCTAACTGAAATTTTAGTAGTTTGAACTCACCCAGGGGCTCCGTGGGAGAAAGACCTGGCGATCTGCTCCCATAAAGATTACAGCCTAGGAAACCCTATGGGGCAGTTCTATTCTGTCACATGGGGTCACTATGAGCCAGAATCGACTGGACGGCAATGGGTTGGGTTTGGTTTGGTTTAGGATAACTCAGACATTTTTATACACCATTAACAAGGATGCGCTTATTTATAGCTTCTAATAAAACAGTTTTTCCTAGTTATGGAGCCCTTGGGAATGATATAGTCTTGTTTACCCCATCTTCCTGCCACTTTGGGATCTCACCTCCTGGCCTTGGAAATCCTCAAGTCTGCCACCATCATCACTTGGGACCACTGCAGAGACCACTCCTAGGTGGTGAGTGTGCCAAAACCCAAACCAAACCCACTACCAGCAAGTCAATTCTGACTCATAACGACCCTGCAAGGCAGACTAGAACTGCCCCATAGGGTTTCCAAAGCCGTAAATCTTTACAGAAGTAGACTGCCACATCTTTCTCCTGCAGAGTGGCTGGTGAGTTCAAACTGCTGACCTATCGGTTAGCAGCTGAGCACTTAACCACTGTACCACCAGCGCTCCTTGGTGGGCATGAAGGCCCCCCAAAAAAACCCAAAGGCAGAGCCCCGTAGGCCACAGTGTAAGGTGGTGCATAAAGCCTTACATTCCACAGTCATCTGCTCTACTGCATCTCAAATTTTCCTCCCACTCAGTACAACAGAAGCTGCTAAAAACTAAACAAACAAGCAAACAAAACCACCACCACAACAAAAAAACACAAAACCTACTCATCTGCCTTAAGCTGTAGTTCAAGCTTCTTCCTGGACACCTTTCCTTCAGAGAAAAAGCAAGATGTACTGTAATATTTTTAAAAACTGCCATGACACCAAAATTCAATTTGGTTCTTACCATTTCAGCTACCCCAAATATACTGTCCATGCTTTCCTAGCCCTCCTTCTCCCTTGATATCGTCTCGTTTTTGCTTCTTAGATCAGAGAATACAACTACCTATCTAACTCTAGAGCCTCAAAATTTACTCTTAGGCACGTATTTAGTGAAAATCAAATAAAAATTAAAGATAATAATCTATAGCATTTATTTTGGCCAAGCGTCTGATTTGGGGGGAACTTTAGGGTCATTGTTTATTATTGTTGCTTATCTTAAATTAACAGTTTTCTTCCAGAAGGATAATGACCATCTGACTATGTGGAGAAGACATCAAAATTAAGTCAGAGACAGAAGATTTGGGTCTCTGGCTCTACCACTGATGAGATGAGTCACTTCAGGAAAAACATGACCCTGAAACCAGAGCTAGATGGTGCCCAGCTACCACTGCTGACAGTTCCAGCTAGGATCACAACAGAGTCCTGGACAGAGTGGGAGAAAAACTGTAGAACAAAAATCAAATTCACTAAAAAGATCAGATTTACTGGTCTGACAGAGACTGGAGGAACCCCTGAGACTATGGTCCTAAGACATCCTTCTGAACTGGAACTGAAGCCATCCCCCAAGACCATCTTTCAGCCAAACCACAGAAAGGCCCATAAAAAAAAAAAATCCAAGAGAAATGTGCTTCTTATAACAATCAATTAAATGAAATCAAAAGGGCAACATTTGCCCAAAAGCAAAGATGAGAAGGCAGGAAGGGAAAGAAAACCAGGACGAAAGGAAATGGGGAATCTAGTATGGAAATGGGGAGAGTGCTGACATACTGTGGGGAATGAAATCAATGTCATGGAACACTTTATGTACAAACTATCTAATGGGAGATGAATTTGCTCTGTAAACTTTCAACTAATGCACAATAAAAATTTAAATTAAAAAAAAGAAAAACAAAACAAATTCTCTGAGCCCGCTTTCCCATCTAAGAAACAGTAATAATCATTTCCACTTTGTCAGCCTTGCAAAGGATATGAATATAAAACTAATTTTTAACTTGTAAAAAGCTGTACAAATGTGAGGGAGAAAGTATTTCGCTTTTTAATAAAAGAACAGGGAGAGAAAACACAACCTCCTTGAATTTTTATCTGTACAGTCAACAACTGCTCTAAAATGCTAAAAACTGAGCATTCTGAATAATTTCATCCACGATTGTCCAGTGTTCCTCCACACATGCATCATGCTAATTAAAAGACTGGTTATCTTCATGCTGTGACAGAGAAAACTGAAGTGTTAGAAAAAAACAGACTGACATGCTATCTCAAGGAGCTTATACCAGCTAAAGAGGGGCTGAGGGAAGTCAAGGAATCAGAGGTAGGAAGGATTAGGATCACTGAGGTTATATGAACTTAAAACCAAAAAAAGGTATAAACAGCTTAGAATTTAAAGAAATGTTAAGAGATGGCTTTTCCAAAGAGGGAAATCATTATTCAATCCCCAAGACAAGTGATTTTGTGAAGCTATTATATGCAGCTCCTCCAGAGCCTGACATTTGATTACATTTAAAATTCATCTTTTGCTTCCCTTTTCCTTCCTCCCCCATACACCATGTGTTCTTGCCCCAGCCTCCTGCTTTTCCCTCCTCTGATTTACTTCCATTTCACTCCTCTATAAAAGCCTAGGTCCAGTCTTACACTGGCTTCCTTCACCTATCCTGGCCTGGCTCTCCTAGGTACACACCTCCCACCCCCAACATCTTGGACACATTCCTCTTTGGAAAAACCACATCTCCTTGCAGAGAAGGCTTAGAAAATTATTCAAAATGATATTCCTTCATCTTAATAGAAAGATAAAAGCTTTAAATTCCAAGCTGCTTCCCTAGGAGGGAAGAGAAGCAATGGTAGTTCCAAACCCACTGAGACTTGGTCACTGGTGGTGGCAGTATGCCATTCTCATTCCATCCGGAAAGGATTCGCTGGCCAGAGGCATTCAGTCAGTCAAAGCAGATGGGAGGAGGGAGACAGAAGGGCAGAAAGGGAGAGTTGTAATGATAAAAAGAAAAAAAGATATAAGACAGAGGAAGGAGTTGATGGGAAGTGGAATAGTAAGAAACAAAGAAGGAAGATGGGGGAAACTGAAGCAAGGAATAAAAAAAAGGAAAACAGGGAGAGAAAGAGGAAGAACAGAAAAGGGAAACAGAAATAAACCAGGAGGGAGAAAACCAACACTGGGGCTTAAAAATAAGAGTCAGGGCAGAGTGTGGGAGAGAGAGACCGGGTGGAATGGGCAGAGCAGGGAAAGAAGAACTGGAGCAGGAGAGACTGCCATGCCTAGCCTCGATCTATTTGTTTACTTCCTTACACTGTCATCAGTAGCTGCCTTATCTATTTTCACCTCTGGCAGAAGACGCCCGCCGATGTGGGACCCGGGGCCACCGATGAGGGACACCACGCCGTTGCAGTCCACCGTGCTGTTGCGCTTCACGCTGCGCCGGAGGCTGGGGAAGATGCGCGAGGAGCGGCTGCCCTGGCTGTAGCCGCTATAGCCGCTGTAGCTGCTGCGGCGCTCGCGGGCCCGGATGGGGATGAAGAGCGAGTCCCGGCGGCCCTCGCTCTCCTCCACTGTGCTATGCTCATCGTCCGCAAACTCGTTCTCCGAGCCCGGGTCTCGGAACCGCCCGGGCCCCCTGAAACTGAAGATGCTGCTTTTGCTGTTGTGGCGGGAGAGGAACGGGGAGCCGGGAATGCTGAGCAGTGACTGTAGGACACAAAGAGAGAGAAAAAGAGGTAGGAGATGCAGAGTGGACCCCTTACAGGCAAGGCAAAGGCAGTTAGGCTTCCCCAACCAGACCCCCTCCCTGCATTCCTGTTATCAGAAGAGAAGTGTTTCCATAAAGTACTTCCAGATGTCGAATTTCTACTACTGTTCATCACCCATTTATTACTTACTTGTCCTTGCCCTATTAACCTTAAGGTACACCTGTCTCTGACCAGTTTAAGATTAAAAATTCTACTCACTGTTCATTCATGCACTGGTAAGAAGCTTTTATCTTATGCTAGCTAGTCTATGTGGCTGATCCATATGAAAACACATCAGTGTATCTATTTCTTACTACTATGGGCTCACATGGAATTTTTTTTTTTAAATGTACAAAGGATTTATTAAAGAAGTGCTCCCGCTCCCAAGAGAAAGCTCTGAGGGAGTGGGGCAAGGGCAGGGGCAGGACAGGGAAAGGAAGGAAGCCAAGCAAGGGTGCAATTTCAGGCAAAGTCCCAGCCTCAGCCGGATCTTGAGTGGAGCTCTGGAGCGTGATTTACACTTCCAAGTTTGTCCTCACTGGAGGTAGGGAGTTGGAGTCAATCACCTACACCAGTAATTCAGTGGCGGTTGGCACCGCAGGGCCACAGAAAACTCCCAAGCACTGCCATTTTCCTGTTCAAACAGGCGAACCAGTAGTTCAAGGTGAGCCCCCTAAAGATTGCAGGAGGCAGTCAGTAGAAAGCAAAGCTCGCTGAGGTGGGGTGAGGGCACAACCAACCAGTAAAAGGGGTCCAAGGGCATCAGGGCAGAGCAACATCAATCTTATGCTTAATCTATATTCCCTGTAACTTGAAGATATTTAGGACATTTAACTCATTCAAGTTAGACTATATGCCACACTTGGCGAAAAAGAGACAGGAAGCATTTAAATAGTTCTGGCATCACGTGCCATTCTCTCAATGAGTATATGCCCTGGAGGTCAAGTAACTACTCTAACAGTGGTCCTCAAACATTTTTGCTCACGTACTCTGAAAATTTTTTTTGAAAAATTATGTTCTTTGCCTCCACCCCATCTTTTTTTTCCCATACAAAAATTTATGCATACATTGTTATATGACCCTAATTGCTCTCCCCATACAGTACACTCCTCCTTTACACTCCTGATTTTCCATGTCCATTCAACCAGCAGCTAGCCCTCTCTGCCTTCCCATCTCACCTCCAGACAGAAGCTACCCATTTTGTCGCTTGTACCTACTTGAGCTAAGAGGCACACTCCTCACGAGTATCACTTTATGTCCCAAAGTCCAGTCCAATCCCTGTCTGAAGAGTTGGCCTTGGAAATTGTTTTAGTTCTGGGCTGATAGAGAATCCAGGGGCCATGCTTTCCAGGGTTCCTCCAGTCTCAGTCAGACCATTAAGTCTGGTCTTCTTACTAGAATTTGAGTTCTGCACCCCACCTTTCTCCTGCTCCATCTGGGACTCTCTGTTGTGTTCCCTGTCAGGGCAATCATTGGTGGTAGCTGGGTACCATCTAGTTCTTCTGGTCTCAGGCTGATGAAGCCTCTGGTTTATGCGGCCCTTTCTGTCTCTTGGGCTAATACTTTCCTTGTGTCTTTGGTGTTCTTCATTTTCCTTTACTCCAGGTGGTTGGGACCAACTGATGCATCTTAGATGGCCACCTGCAAGCTTTTAAGACCCCAGACGCCACTCACTGAAGCAGGATGCACAACATTTTCTTAATAAGCTTTGTTATGCCAAATGACCTAGATGTCCCCTGAAAGCATGGTCCCCAGACTCCTACCCCTGCTACTCTGTCCCTCAAAGTGTTTGCCTGTATTCAGGAAACTTCTTAGCTTTGGTTTAGTCCAGTTGTGTTGATTTCCTCTGTAGTGTGTGCTGTCCTTCCCTTCACCTAACATAATTCTACTCTACTATCTAGTTAGTGAATAACCCTCACCCTCCCTCCCCATCCTCATAACCATCAAAGAATGTTTTCTTCTCTGCTTAAACCTTTTCTTGAGTTCTTATAATAGTGGTCTTATACAATATTTGTCCTTCCGTGACTGACTAAATTCACTCAGCATAATGACCTCCAGCTTCCTCCATGTTATAAGATGTTTCAGGGCTTCATCGTTGTTCTTTATTGTTGCGTAGTATTACATTGTATGGATATACCATAATTTGTTTATCCATTCATCTGCTGATGGGCACCTAGGTTGTTTCCATCTTTTTGCTATCGTGAACAGTGCTGCAATGAACATGGGTGTGCATATACCTATTCGTGTGATGGCTCTTATTTCTCTAGGATATATTCCAAGGAGTGGGACAGCTGGAACGTATGGTGCTTCTATTTCTAGCTTTTTAAGGAAGCGCCAAATCGATTTCCAAAGTGGTTGTACCATTTTACATTCCCATCAACAGTGTATAAGTGTTCCAGTCTCTCCACAACCTCTCCAGCATTTATTATTTTGTGTTTTTGGATTAATGCTAGTCTTGTTGGGGTGAGATGATATCTCATTGTAGTTTTGATCTGCATTTCTCTAATGGCTAATGATCGTGAGCATTTCTTCATGTTTCTGTTAGCCACCTGAATAGCTTCTTGTGAAGTGCCTGTTCATATCCTTTGCCCATTTTTTAATTGGGTTATTTGTCTTTTTGTTGTTGAGGTTTTGCAGTATCTTGCAGATTTTAGAGACTAGACGCTGATCAGATGTGTCGTAGCCAAATTTTTTTTCCCTGTCTGTAGGTTGTCTTTTCATTCTTTTGGTGAAGTAATTTGGATGCCCTATATTTCTTTTTCTAGCCTAACTGCTCTGGCTAGGACCTCCAGTACAATGTTGAATAAGAGTGGTGATTTAGGGCATCCTTGTCTGGTTCCCATTCTCTAGGGGAATGCTTTCAAAGTCTCTCTGTTTAGTATGATGCTGGCTGTTGGCTCTGCATAATTGCTCTTAAGAATATCGAGGAATTTCCCTTCTAGTCCTATTTTGTTGAGAGTTTTTATCATGAATGGGTGCTGGACTTTGTCAAATGCCTTTTCTGCACCAACTGATAAGATCATGTGGTTCTTGTCTTTTATGTGATGGACTACACTGATTGTTTTTCTAATGTTGAACCATCCCTGCATACATGGTATAAATCCCACTGGATCATGGTGAATTATTTTATTGATATGTTGCTGAATTCTACTGCCTAGAATTTTGTTGACGATTTTTGTGTCAATGTTCATGAGGGATATTGGTCTGTAATTTTTTTTTTTTGGTGGTGTCTTTACCTGATTTTGGTATCAGGGTTATGCTGGCTTCATAGAATGAGTTTGGGAGTATTCCACCCTTTTCTATGCTCTGAAATACCTTTAGTAGTAGTGGTGTTAACTCTTCTCTAAAATTTTGGTAGAATTCTCCAGTGAAGCCATCCGGGCCAGGGCTTATTTTTGTTGGGAGTTTTTTAATTGCCTTTTCAATCTCTTTTGTTATGGGTTTATTTAGTTGTTCTACCTCTATTTGTGTTAGTTTAGGTAGGTAGTGAGTTTCTAGAAATTTGTCCATTTCCTCTAGGTTTTCAAATTTGTTACAGTACAATTTTTCATAGTATTCTGTTATGATTCTTTTCATTTCAGTTGAGTCTGTTGTGATATCACCCATCTCATTTCTTATATGGGTTATCTGCTTCCTCACCTGTTTTTCTTCTGTCAGTTTGGCCAATGGTTTATCAATTTTGTTGATCTCTTCAAAGAACCAGCTTTTGGTCTTGTTAACTCTTTCAATTGTTTTTCTGTTCTCTATTTCATTTAGTTCTGCTCTAATTCTTATTATTTCCTTTCTTCTGGTGCCCGAGGGCTTCTTTTGCTGCTCTCTTTCTACTTGTTCCGGTTGTAGGATTAATGTTTTGATTATGGTCCTTTCTTCTTATTGGATGTGTGCATTTATTGCTATAAACTGACCTCTGAGCACTGCTTTTGCTGTGTCTCAAAGGTTCTGGTAGGATGTGTTTTCATTCTCATTTGATTCTATGAATTTCTTTATTCCATCCTTAATTTCTTCTGTAACCCAGTAGTTTCTGAGCAAGGTATTGTTCAGTTTCCATATGTTTGATTTTTTTCCCTTGCTTTTTCTGTTGCTGATTTCTACTTTTATGGCTTTATGGTCAGAAAAGATGCTTTGAAATATTTCAATGGTTTAGATTTTGTTAAGGCTTGCTTTATGGTCTGACATGTGGTCTATTCTGGAGAATGTTCCATGCGTATTGGAAAAGAAAGTATACTTGACTGCTGTTGGGTGGAGTGTTTGGTATATGTCTATGAGATCAAGTTGATTGACTGTACTATTTAGCTCTTCCGTGTGTTTGCTAAGCTTCTTTCTGGATGTTCTGCCCTTCACCGAAAATGGTGTGTTGAAGTCTCCTACTACTATTGTGGAGCTGTCTATCTCTGTTTTCAGTGCTGTTAGAGTTTGCTGTATGTATTTTGGAACGCTGTCACTGGGTGCGTAAATATTTATTATAGTTATGTCCTCCTGGTGTACTGACCCTTTAATCATTATATAGTGTCCTTCCTTATCCTTTGTGGTGGATTTTACTTTAAAGTATATTTTGTCAGAGATTAATATTGCCACTCCTGCTCTTTTTTGAGTGTTGTTTGCTTGATATATATTTTTTCCATCCTTTGAGTTTTAGTTTGTTTGTCTTCAAGTCTAAGGTGTGTCTCTTGTGGGCAGAATATAGACAAATCGTGTTTTTTTATCCAATCTGCCAATCTCTGTCTCTTTATTGGTGCATTTAGCCCATTTACATTCAGTGTAATTACTGATAGGTATGAGTTTAGTGCTATCATTTTGATGTCTTTTTTTGTGTGTTGTTCACAGTTTCTTTGTTCCACTTAATTTTCTGTGCTGAGTCGTGTTTATGTATTTTCCTTTCATCTTTTTCATTGTTGTTGATAGTGTGTTTGCTGAGTTTTTATACTTTTCTGTTTTTTTATTTTGACTTGTAGGATTGTTAGTTTCCTTTGTGGTTACCTTAATATTTACCCCTATTTTTCTAAGTTTATACCAGTCTTTTATTTCTTTATATCGCCTTGACTTCCTCTCCAAATGAAAAATCTATGTCTACATCTTTTAAGTCCCGCTTTTTTGTTGTAATGTTGTCATCTTTTACATATTGACATCTGCTTCCCTATTTTCAGTGTTTTAGGTTTGATTTACTTCTGTGTCTTCCCTATTTGGGTTGATATCTGGTTGCTCTGTCCTGTGTTCTAGTCTTGGGTTATTATCTGATGTTACTGATTTTCTAACTGGTGGACTCCATTTAGTATTTCTTGTAATTTTGGTTTGGTTTTTGCAAATTCCCTAAACTTCTGTTTATCTGGAAATGCCCTCATTTTGCCATCATATTTGAGAGACAGTTTTGCTGGATGTATAATTCTTGGCTGGCAGTTTTTTTCCTTTAAGGCTTTATATATGTCATCCTATTGCCTTCTTGCCTGCATGGTTTCTGCTGAGTAGTCCAAGCTTATTCTTATTGACTGTCCTTTGAAGATGACTTTTCGTTTATCCTTAGCCGCTCTTAAAATTCTCTCTTTATCTTTGATTTTGGTAAGTTTGATTATAATATGTCTTGGTGACTTTCTTTTGGGATCTACCTTATGTGGGGTTCAATGAGCATCTTGGATAGATATCTTGTCATCTTTCATGATATCAGGGAGATTTTCTGCCAAAAAATCTTCAACAATTCTCCCTGTATTTTCTGTTATCCTCCCATTTTGGTACTCCAATCACTCGTAGGTTATTCCTCTTGATAGAGTCCCACATAATTCTTAGAGTTTCTTCATTTTTTAAAAATCCTTTTATCTGATGTTTCCTCAAATAAGTTGGTGTCAAGTGCTTTGTCTTCAATCTCACTTTATCTTCTCACTTCCATTGCCTCAATTCTGCTCCTATGACTTTCTATTGAGTTGTCTACTTCTGAAGTTTTATTGTTAATCTTCTGGATTTGTGATTGCTGTCTCTCTATGGATTCTTGCAGCCTGTTAAATTTGTCATTATGCTCTTCTCTAATCTTTTTAATTTCCTCTATTGCGTGTTCTGTGTTTTGCTTAATTTCCTTCTTAATTTCTTGAAGAGTTCTGTATATTAATCTTTTGTATTCTGCCGCCAGTAATTCCAAGAAATTTTCCTCCTCTGAAAAATTTCTAGATTCTTTATTTTGGGACTGTGCTGAAGCCATCATGGTTTGCCTCTTTATGTGATTTGATATTGACTGTTGTCTCTGAGCCATCAGTAAGTTATTATATTTTTTTATTTTATATTTGCTTACTGTGTCCTAGCTTCTTATTTTGTTTTGATTTGCCCAAATAGGCTGCTCGTATGAGCTAGTTTGAATATTGCCACCTTTGAAGCTCTAATGTCTGGTCACCAGGTGGTTAGATCTGTTACTAGGTATGTGAGCTCAGGAGTCCGCTCACTCCCCCTGTATGGATTCAGCTCAGGTGCCCAAGTAGATAGCCACCAACTGTGTGTTGTAGGCTCTCACTTACAGTCCTAGACAGGCATGGATGACTGGTGTAGGCACAGGCATCTGGCTGCAGCAGGGGGACACACTCTGAGCAAGGCAGGGGGCTGACGTCCACCCCCAAGTGTCCAGGAGGAAGGCATGTCCCTATTCCCTAGAGCGTGTAGGTGGGTAGGTTTTGCAGCCGGACTATAAGCACCTAATACTGTTGGCTGTGAGGACTTGGAGGCACCTCTTATTCATGGGCCCCTATCACAGGTGGCTAGGTGGTGTGGGTGGAGCCACCAGTCCTCAGGCCCCTGATGTGGGTAGGTAGAGACCGTGCTTAATGGGCAGAGCAGTGTCAAATGTCAAGAACCTCACTTCATAGCTGAAACAGCTCAAGTTAGACTTCCGGTATATACCCTGTCGTACTGTGGTAATGAGGGCCTATACTGTTGAGATGCGCCCACACAAGTCTATGCAGGGTGAAAGGCACTCGAAGTCCATGGATCCCTTATGCCTGTGCCTAGGCAAAGGAGCTGTGCCTACCCTGGGTTCCTGGCTTAGGGGTGCTGGCAGTTTATTTTTTCCTCTGTTTGTTAATATGTTCACTCCCCAAGGCAGGGAGAATGGCTCTGGGAGTGTGACCGATCCTACTTCCAGCCCAGGGGACTCGGCAGTTGCTGAAGCTGGTCCGGGACCCAATGCAGAGCAGGGAGCAGGGAGATAAATGGAAGAGAGGTTTCTCATTAATGGGTGTGTTTTTGATCCGCGTGGTAGACCGTATGCAATTACTTATGTTTCGCCGATCCGGGGCTGCTCCTCACTGGTTCTGGTAGCCATGTAGACTCTCTGGCGCTGGGTCTCTCCTGGTGCAGAAAACACGCCTCCTAAGCACCGCCGCTTGCCTGCCTCACTGCTCACCCCCCGAGCTGAACAGGCCTGAAGGGCTCAGTCTCTCACCAGGTCATGTCTGGCAACTCCTTGCTGCTTCCAAAATGTGTCTCCCTCGCCTTGCCACTCAGTCCAGTTCCTCAACTCTGCCTTTGATGTTCAGGGCTCCCAGATTGCCATATATAATTGATTCACTTGTTTTTTCAGGTCTTTGTTGTAAGAGGGTCCACCGGAAGCATCTGACTACTCTGTCATCTTGGCCCCACCTCCTCACCCCATCTTAAAGTCAACAAAAAGTTTCTTTTCCATCAAAAGTTTAAATAGTTGTAAATTATGTAAATCCCTAGAATACTGTAAATATTAACATTTTAAGTAAAATTCTTCTTCTTTACCACTTAGAAATATTTCATTTCTTTTACTCCTTCAACTCATATTTTCATTCTATATTCCCTAGAGAATTTTATGCTAACATATATTTTTATGCTTTAATATATTTTATTGATCACCCTTCAACACTTTTGTAACAAAAAATTATAAATAATATGTTCTTAAAATTAAAAAAAATTTCTTGTACCAAATTTAAAAAATTCTCCTAAATTGAGGTTTTCTTACAATTCTCAATACATTTGATCAAAACTACACAAATATATATTTTTATAATTATAAGAAAATTTTATCAAACCACATCTCTTAATAAGATGGATGAGATTTTTTTCAAATGGTATTTAAATATATGTAGATATTAATTATTATTGGAATGAAACAGGGCTCAACATCAATCCCCTCCTTTTAATAACAGATTTTTTAATTGCTGAGAAACCTTTTTCACATAAATAAGTATAATAGAATGGAGGAATTTTAATGACAATGTCATGTAATTCTTTGAATACCTTATAAGTTATATGCCAAAAATCACATTGTAAGTGATCAGCAAATTTTATTTTAAGCAAAATTTATTTTAATGATTAAATGGCTGACAACTCAATTAAGTCATCTTTCAGTTTTGTCTAAAGTAAATAACTGAAAACCACCCAACCTGCCAAAAGCTTTGTTACCTAGTTGTTACCTGTCTAGACTTCTGGGGAGGATACCAAAAGGGCTTTATGCGACTAATCAATAACTATTAATTATACGGGTTACTCTCTTATACCTTGTTTAACCCAACAGGAAAAGTTGGAATAATCAAAATATCACTAAGTTCTATATGCCATTGCCAGTGATTATTTTTTAGTAAGATGATCTTATCTTATCACATACTTTAAATATATTTTTACCCAAATCTTAAAGCCACCAATTTAGCTCATTAAAGAAAATGCCTACCATATCACCTTACTGGCAAAGCAAGGCCTCACTGTCAAAGCAAATCAGGCTTATTTAGCCAAATCAGACTTATTTCCACTGGTAAAATTTTGACTTCATTTTTTATTTTTAATAAATGCATTAATGTACAATTTAATAAAAACATTAAATTATTAACTATTGAATTATAATTATTAAGTATTACAGTGACAACCATCTCTTGAACTTAAGACATCCCAACACTCCCAATTATAACTCTTTGTTTTACTCTTAACAGAGATAGGTAAATTCAGAAAGACTTACCATGGACTGAAGTTTCCTTGTTAAACAAAATTTTATATATACTAATCTTTTCAACTGTCCCTTTGTTTGCACCCCCAGGATTTTTATATCTTAGGGCAATGCACCACAGTAAGATTTAGGATAAGTAAGAGGTATGTCTTCCTTCCGTAAAAGTGTGAGAAGGTTGGTTGTGAAAAGGGAAGTAGGAAAGGAGAACTGGTGTGATTCTGGACCAGAGGGCTAATCTCAGTCACAGGTATATATGCCAGTTAGAGATCTGGAAACTGGGTCCCTTAAAACTAACTGTGCTTGGTAAGTCTTCAAATGCCCCAAAGTGATGCAACCCCAGTTTAATGACCACTGCTCCAAGAGAAAGAAACTTGACAAACTACTGATCTTAGACAATCTTCCTTGCTGAGATACTTTATTTGCTCAATAATGATTCTGAAGAAACTTTCAACATGATTTTTAACTACATGAGATTTTTGTCTTAGAGTTTAGGCCTTAACCTTCTTGCAAAATGATTCTACTCTGGAAGTTCTTTATGGGCTAGGATTATACTAATACAGTGCATACTTTATAAGTTTATAAGTAATTAAGTGCTAAATAAACCTTTTTCTAATAACACTTTTGAAGATAAAGAAAGGCTGTGGGCTCCTCTTTAAGATTTTCGCCTATTATCTGTCAGCCACCTAGAACTTCATTTCTGGTTCTAGACTCAAAATACTTTCAGTTCTTACCTCTTCCCATAATGTACAAAGTCCTGGTCCCCAGATCAGTACATTTTCCTTGGATATTTCTAGTTCCATCTTACTCTATTCTCTCACCTGTTTCTTTCTCTTGTTATGTAGTCTCTTCCTGCCTTGGCTCTATGCAACCCACAAGTCTCTGAGACAATAAATAAACTTGATCACTGGGGGCCACATTAAGAAAACCACAATCATGTATCATTTTACATAAATGTCATTGTCAAATATATAAATTACCACATGCAACACACAGGCCTCTAGAAATGAGGGTACAGGTATGAAACATCTCCTATCCCTTTTTTGTTTTGTTCTACTCTTATCCCTGCACCAGAGAGGAGGAGCTGACTTGGTTATATTCCAGAATGTTGACTGGGGCTCATTTATGAGTGGATGATGTTACTGTGTGTTAAAACGGCACATACACGGCGAGTTCTTACACTTCCGTCTTCCATGTTATTGGACTGTTAAAGGGATCAGGGCCTCCCCCAGCTCGCTGCTCATTATTCCTCTTATCTATATGTTTGGGTACCTCACTGACTCATTCTTTTGAACCAGTTCTACTAAAGAATAGGATTCATAGACCAGTGTTAGTACTTACCTGTTTGTTACTGGTTTGCAATGAGATAAGTACGATAACAGAGAGAAGCATTTAGAAACTTTTATAGCAATTTGACATTGCCATAACATCCAAGAATGTGATAATTCTAGAAATTAATTTTTATTGTATTTGACAATAGTATTAGTTCATGAAGAATTGGGAAAAACAGAAATTTGTCTTTTACCACAGGTAGTTTGAAAAACACTGCTCTAAACAATGTGGCTAGCCAGATGATGGTAAGAGCCCAAGACTGGGTTTAGGGGAAATGGAGGCCTCCTTAAGCTTCTAGCCAGATATACAGTTTAGTTTAACATAGAACACTGAGGTTCAGGCAGAAGCCCTACTGTTAATAAAGTGTACCTTGGGTACATATCTCCGTTTTGGAAAAAAGGTGTCACTTTTTATTCCCAACAGAGCAGTAGCTCTTCTTAAAGTATGGTCTGGGGACCCTGTGGGTCCCAGAGACCCTTTTAGGGGCTCATGACGTCAAAACTATTTTTATCAGAATATTAAGATGTTATTTGCCTTTATCTCTCATTTTCTCAAAAGTATGCAGTGAACACTGTGAGCTTGACAGCTTCCCAATATGTAAAGACTTCTGATGAGATCTGAGATTGGTGGTGGTAATAATGAATGTGATATTATGTGTCAGTATTTGGAAGATTTGTGGAATTCAGCGAACCAATATTTAAAAAATGATCAATGCATGATGCTACAAACCATTCATGGGTAAAAGATCTATGCTGTAAAATAGAGCAATGGATTTTAATGTAATAGAGTATGAAGTTATTAACATAGTTTCAGACTCCACATTGCAACTAACCTTTAAGAAACTATCAATGCAAGTTTTGGAATAGTATCAAAAAAGAATATCCACAATTATCTGAAAAGATTATTGAAGTATTCCTCCCTTTTCCAAATATGTATCTGTATGAAACTGGATTTTCCTAAAATACTTCAACCGAAAAAAAAATCGCAACAGATTGAATGCAGAAGCAGATATATTCCAGCTGTCTTCTATTAAGCTATACATTAAAGAGATTTGCAAAAATGTGAAACACCACCACTTTTGTCACTAATTTTTTTGTTTTGGAAAACAGTTGATTTTTATAAAAAATACGTAATTTGTATTAAACATGTAATGGGTTTATCATTATTTTAAAATGAATTAGTAAATAAACATTTTTAAAGTTTTCAATTATAATTTCTAATATGATAAATTGAAAGCACATTAAAAAAAAAAAAGCTCTTTGGAGTCCTCAATAATTTTTAAGGATATAAAGGGGTCTTGAGACCAAAGAGTTTAAGGACTGCTACAATAGAATAATTATAATACTTCACAAAAATGGACTCAACCTAATACTTATAAACTATCCCGTGCCCTAAGAATACAGCAGTAGTTTTATAGATAAATGGGTAGGAAATGGGTTGGGTAGGAGATGTTCAGGGAATCTCACAAGATCTGTAAGTAAAGGAAACTGACACATGCCTGAACTATATGAAGTGAAAGTTGAAGCCACATTCCTTATTAAACCAACAGAAGAGATGGCTATGTATGTATGTAGGTGAGTGGGGAGATGGGTGGTTACAGAATACAGTGTTTAGGAGCACAAGCTCTGAGTCAGGTGGACCTGGATTCAAATCTTGGCTCTAATACCTGCTAGCTATATAACCTTGAATAAATTATTTAATCTCTCTAGGCCTTAGTTTTCTAAATCATCCTTCCAGATAAATTCACAGAAATTGCAGGCCATTCCTGGGACAAAGAATATTACTACCATGGGGCTTCTAAGCAAGTCTTCGCAGTCAGCTATAGCCTCTAGGAATGTACAATTTTTGGGGGATGGGGAAATTAGAGGAAGCGAACACTTTAATGCAAAGCAGGACATCTCAGAAGCCCATTTTTATTCTTTGAGCTTGGGAACAATCAGTGTAACTCTGTGCTAAAGCCTATTGATTAATCAGGGACTATTCAACAGCAAGGGTTAACAGCACTAAGGTACTTGTTAACTAACACAGTGACAGCTCTCGAGACCTTTACAACAAAGCTGCAATCATATTTTCCCCCAAAGAGGCTGAACTAAAAGAAAGGTGAGGTGAAAGGGAGAGATAGTCCCAGGCCATAAAGAAGTCCCAGGAGGGGTTAAATCAGATTTCTAAAACTCCTCCATTCATTTGTCCAACAAATATCTGAATTTTAGCCGCTTGCCAAGAAGCAGGCCCTGACTTATCTAAGAGAGGAGACAATGTGAACCAAATATAATACCAGATGGAGTAAAAAGCAGCAAATAAAGAGGTACATATAAAACATAATAGAAAGATGAAATGATAATTTCCAACTGAGTGTGAAATGGGGTGGGGCGGGGGAGTCAGGAAAGGTTTCTTGAGAGAAAGATATGAAGAGTAAGTATAATGTGGATATTCAGAGATGGAAAAATAGGGTATTTTAGAGAGAGTGTTTCCGGAGCAAACCACAGAGAGTGGAAAACAAAGACCATGTATGAGAAACATCTAGTAGTTCATTCTGGTTTAAGTATAGGGTGCTTGAGGGGGGCAAGGTGAAGGAAAATATTGAAAAGCTAGGTTGTGTCCACATTGGGGGAGGAAGGGAGTGCTCTGAATTCCATGCTAAAGAGTTGGAACTTACTGGCTTCAGCACTGTGCTCTTTTAAGGAATTAGCTACATGGTATAAAATTGACAACAGCAACTCGAAAGGTAAGACAGGAAGTTTGGGGAGCAATGAGTTTATGTCAGTGGGGGAGAACACTTTGGAAAAGGAGGGTAAGAATGGTTGCACAACTTCAAGAATGTAATTAATGTCACTGAACTGTACATGTAGAAAACTGTTGAATCGGTATAGGTTTTGCTGTGTGTATTTTCAACAATTATTTAATAAATAGAATGAATCTGGTTAGGGGAATTCCCTCTCCCATTCTTCTTAATAACTATTCTAAACCTTCAATATTTTCTTTAAATCTTCTTCTCAACCTCTCATTCCCTTCAGTAAGATTTTTAATTTCCTACATTACTGAAAGAGTACAGACTGTCAGGGGTCAACTTCCTCAGCTTTCTATTCTCTCTCTACAAACTTATCCATGCCCACCCTCACCTATTTTCTTGAGGTTTCAGAGAAGAAGATGCACCTTCCTGTTAGATACTATACCTATTCTCACATCTTCCAAGATTATTCTCTATTTCTATTCTACTCAATTTTCTGCCTCTACCCCTCTTCTTCTGGCTTCTTCCCCCACAGATTATAAAAATGCTTATTTTTGCCCATTCTCTTTAAAAAAGTTTGAATGTGAAGTCTACACTCATTGTCTCCACATCCCACTCAATATGGCATCCTTTCTTACCCTGCTCTGAAACATTTCTCTTTAAAGTCATCAATGACTTTTATATTGTGAAATCCAATGTATATTTCTAATTCTGATTTCACCAAGCATCTCTGCTAAATTTTAATACACTGATCACTGCCTTTCCCTCTCCAACCCTTCCACTCTCTTGCTTCACTGAACTCTCTTGGTTGTCTTAGCACCTCTATGACTGTTAACTTGTTTTCTTTCATGAGCTCCATCTCCTCCGCCCATGACCACCAATGGGTATGATCTTGGCCTACTCTTCGTTCTTCTGACACATTCTTGAGTGACCTTGTGATGGTTAAGGTTGTATATTAACTTGGCTGGGCCATGATTCTCAGTGGTTTGGAAGTTATGATGTAGTTTGGCAGATACATAATGATATAATCAAATCCATGATGAGATCTGCTATGAGCAACCATTCAGTTGAAAGGGAGTTTCCTTTGGGGTGTGGCCTGCCTCCAGTATATAAATGGATGTTCCAGCAAAGCTCTTGCTCTGGATCCTGCATCCAGTGCATCATCTTCTGCCCTCTGGTTCTAGGGACATGAGCTAGCAGCTTACCTGACGGTCTTGGGATTAGTCAGCCCCCGTAGGCTGTGAGCCAGAGGGCTGCCATCTGATCTGCTGATCTTGGGTTTGTCAGCCCTTGCAGCTACGTGAGTTAGGAGAAGCCTCTGGCCTGAAGTCTGACCAACGGACTTGGGGCTTGCCAGGCTCTACAACCATGTAGCCATTTCCTTGAGATAAATCTCTCTCTCTCTCTCTCTCTCTATATATATACATATATATATATGCTTCACTGGTTTTGCTTGCCTAGAGAACCCAGCCTAAGACAGGTCTCATTAAGTCTCATGGTTTCAACCACCCCCTTTCATCTCCTGACCTCTTCCCTGAACCATGATTTGACTATTCCTGTGTCTAAAAGACCTCTCTACTTGCTTATCCAACAAATAATTCAAACTCAGGATGTCCAAACTGGAACATACTTTCCTTCCAAGCCTGGAATGGTCCTTTCTTCTCTCTGCCTTACTGCTCCCGCACTAACACACACATATACTGCCTGACTAATTCCTGTTCATACTTTAAGCCTTAATTCAGAAATCTACCTTCTTCATAAAAGATCTGCTAAACCTCCAGGCTGGGATAGACCTATGCTCTCCAAAACACTCCCAGCATATCTCTATTATGGAATAATACTTTTGATGCTATTATATTAACAATTTTATTATGTATCTGGCTGCACTGCTATATTTTAAGCACTCTAGGGCAGGAACAGTGTTTTAATGACCTTTTAACCTCTAGGATCTAGCACAATCCTTAGCATATGGTAGGCACTCCATAAACATTTGCTAAATGAATATTGAGAGCTATGTTTTAGGTAGTGATCTTCTAGCAATATAGAAAATATAAAGGAGGAGAAAGACCAGAGGAAACGACACTGCTTTGGGCAACTGAAATAGAAAAAAATAATATAGAAGTCTGAACTAGGATAGGATTAATTGGAATAGAAAGAAGGGGGTGGACGTGAGAGATTTTGTTGTGGTAAGATGAACAGGACTGGCAGAAGATGGGACTGGCAGGTGAGAGACACAGGGAAGAGACACAATGAGTCATCTCTGGGAAACAAGAAAAGACACTGGATATACTGCCATAAACAGTAACTGTAATCTGTTCTACAACTAGGTCTACAAACCCTTTAGCATGTCTTTAAAATGGGGAATTAAATGGTCTAAGAATTGGATTTTGGTGGCGTTTTTTGAAACATGAAAATTCTTATTATTAGATGATACAGTAATAAAATGCTCAGTAAGTCCTCACCCTTCTCTTTCTCTTAGTTTCCCAATTTATCAAAGTTGAGTAAGACTGAGGCTTTCAATCCACTACAGGCTAATTTATCAGCATGACACTGTATAGCTAGAATAATTCCAGAACTTGTCATGCTGAAATGAGGTAACCTAAAAAGTTTCATGGCTCCCCCCACCCCCATTACATGCAATTGTTAAAAAGAGGTGTTTGAGCTAAATTCTGATTTTCAGATGCTTAGAAAAGTTCTTCGTGGTGTTCTAGAACATGGTGATCACTGGTGTGACATAGACTTTACTGCCAAATGCCGGTGATGCTACCTCCTAAAGGAGAACAGTACAGAGCATAGAGAGGTAGGGCTGAGAATGCAGGGGTGGGTCTGGACAATGTAAGGCCAAAGGGTAATTTGAGGATCAAGTGGGATTAGGAAAACCCGAAATTCTTAAGCTTATTTGACCCAATGCAAGGAGCTTACCTGATTCATGATGGAAAATTTTCTCCCTATTCTGTTGTCTGGTAGCCGAAAGCCTTTTCTCCTCATACCATCTTCTGACTCTGATTTAAATACCTTCTCAGGATCCCCTTTCTCCTCTCCTTCAGAAAGTTCCTTTTGCTTCCTCTTCTTTCTCCTGTTACGTCTTTCCTTGGCACTCTTTGAACTGAGTTTAGATATTTCAGATGAGCTCCGAGGAGAGCCTGCCCCTTCTTCACCTTCTTCCTCTATAGCATCTTCTGAGACAGTTCCTGCTGAAGTGGCCATTGCAGCAGCCTAGAAAAGGAATCACAGCAGCAGACCAGATCAGAAGCAATTAACTTTGAGCCACCCAAAGTCAGTCAATTAGTGTAGACCATTTTCTTTCCCACAGACAGGTAGTGTGACCTGGGTTGGGGGTGGGGAGTGGGCAGGAGGACTATGGCCAGCACCTGGCTGCCTCCATTTTCTAGTTGCATTATGATCCTGGCACACAGTCCTGAGTGATCAGAGCAGAACCCAAGCAGTAGGAACTTTGGGTTTTATTCTCTTGAGTATCTCAGACAAGAACTTGGCTGCCTTCTTGTTACCAAAGGATCCCCCTAGGCATCTCTGAGAATGAATGCTAAGAAACCATATTATACATTATGGGGTCCAACAATTTAAAAAATATATGTGCATTTGGATAAGAATTAGAAAGTAAATTGTCAGGGTGGTGGGATTACAAGTTTGTTTTTCAAATTTTACTTTAATATTTTATCTGTATCTTTTCAATTAGAAATAATACTTTTTATGATCACAGAATCTCTAAAGAGGATCCTAATGTTTTCCTCACCAAAAGGTTATGATTATATGAAGTACTATATAAATTTCTCTGGCTACCTCTTTTCTTCCCAGCCATTATAACAGCTGAATACTGAACAGTTGGGAAAGTCAACAAAGGATTATATTACCAAATAATTTGGTCATTAAGAGAAATGGAATAATTAGACCAACCATCTGCAGTTGTTACTTGCATTATCTTAATCAAATCAATGACCTCTATTTGACGATGTGCCTAGAAAAGGTCACTTGGATTGGCAATCAGACGGGGCCTTAGTCATAGCTCTCTCGCAAGAAGGCCTTTCAAAAAACTGATCACTAACCTGTGCTTCTTCCTGTTGCTTCTTAAGTTGCTCCAACATTGCTTTGAACTCAGCCTCTTTCTGCTCTGCCTCTTCCAGTGTTGCCTGATTCTGTTCTTCATAAGCCATGGCCACCACAGCCAAGATCAGGTTCACCAGATAGAATGAACCCACAAAGATGACCAAGACAAAGAAGATCATATACGTTTTCCCAGCTGCTCGTAAGGTCTGTAAAAACAAAGACCATTTTCTGAGTCACGTGCATCAAATGAGCCAGGCTGAAAACAACTCATGGGCTAGTGGGCTAGTGCTCTTCTGTAGGGGCACTATTAGCATTCTGCACAGGACAGTCCTTCATTACGTGGTATTCCTTCATACTGAAGAACATTTAGCATCCCCAAGGGCTGAATGGCCTTCCCTACCTCCACCTCACACCAAATGTCAGTAGACTCTCCCGTTCATTGTGTCCTCTCCTACTTCCACATATTCCCTATATACTCCTGTCACATCTTTTTTTTAAGAAAAAATGCTCTGGGCTAAGAAGTATATTTGACTTCTTCAGTTGATTCTAAAACAAGTATAAAGAAAAGAATAAGAAGTGGACAAAGGACTTGAATTGACATTTTATCAAAGAAGAAATACAAATGGCCAACAAGCACATGAAAAGATGCTCAATGTCATTAGTCATTGGGTAAATGCAAATCAAAACCACAGTGAAATATCATTTCATACCCATTAAAATGGCTATGATTAAAAAAATGGAAACTAACAGGCACTGGTGAGGATATGCAGAAATTAGAAGCCTCATCCATTGATGGTGGGATTGTAAAATGGTACAGCCACTATGGGGAACAGTTTGGTGGTTCCTCAAAAAGTTAAACACAGAATTGCCATATGATCTAACAATTAATTGAAAGCATGAACGCAAACAGATACCTGTACACCAACGTTCATTGCAGCACTATTCACAACAGCCAAAAGGTGGAAATAGGCTAAATATTCATCAACAAATGAATAGATAAACAAAATGTGGTACATACATGCAATGGAATATTATCAGCCATAAAGAGAAATGAAGTCCTGATATATGCCACCGCATGGATGAATCTTGAAAAAATCAGGCTGAGTGAAGTAAGTCAGCCACAAAAGGGCAAATACTGTATGCTCTCACTAATATAAAATATCTAGAAGAGGCAAATGTATAGAGACCTAAGTTTATTAGTGGTTACCACGGGCACATGGAAGAGGGCAAGGGAAAGTCACTGCTTAGGGGGCACTGAGCTTCTGTTAAGGGTGATGGAAAAAAGTAGAAAACAGACAATGGTAATGGTTGAATAATATAATAAACAATTAATGTACTAAATTGTACATGTAAAAATGTTGAAATGGGAAATGTTTTGTTACATATATATTTGCTATAATACAAAAGAAAAGAGAAGAATATAAGACATTATATCATTCATCTACTAGTCTCCAATAAAGAGCATTAACAGACAAATTCCATCTTTCTATCAGGTCCAAGTCACAAGAAGTTCCCATCTTAAGTGATACACTTCCTCACCCTTTTGCAATGGGATTGGTTTAAAGAGAGATGATATAAAGAATAGGGGAGGAAATGTCATTCTAAAGTCCTGTATAACCATCTCTCACACAGAATGTCCCCAACTCCACATATACTCATGCAAACACTATCACAGAAGAAAAAGAAGTATTGCTCACCAACTGATACAAGTTTTCCCAATAGTCCTGGGTCATAAGGCGAAATAGTGCCAAGAAGGCCCAGCTAAAAGTGTCAAAGCTTGTGTAACCATAGTTGGGGTTCCTTCCTGCTTTCATACACTGGTATCCCTCTGGGCATTGCCTGAAGAGAGAAAGGGAAGTTCAGGGCTTTTCAACATAATTCCACCCAGTTATCAGCTATACGTCATCTCCATGATTTTGGAGACACTAAATAACCATCTACAGAGCCAGGCCAACACACTGGAAGAAAGAAAGAGAGGAAAGAAATAAAGTCGCCAGGCTAATTTTTCAAAAAATGATGTCCTGGGGGACAGTCTAAGATGAGAGTTATCTTAGATGCTCCTTAATAATCCAGATTCCTGTCCTCTACCCAAGACCCAGGAATTAAAAGCTCTGGATATGGAGTCCATGAATCTGAATTTGTTTTATTTTCTTTTATTGTGCTTTAGGTGAAAGTTTACAGCTCAAGTTAATTTCTCATTAAAAAGTTTATACACATATTGTTTTATGACACTGGTTGCAATTCTCACAATGTGAGAACGTGGATTTTTAAGAGACATGCCAGGTGATTCTAATGCATGCCAAAGTTTGAGAACCACTGTCCTAGATTCATATCAATGTGCAATTCAACGAAGTTCAGTTTAGCTACTATCTCAAACGACAAATGGCTAGGAGTTCCTCCTAACTGTGTCTGTTCTCTTAACACTCATTATGACAACTTAAGTCATACATGCAATGGAATAATATGACTTGATATTTATTTCAATGCAATTTCTAGTAGCTACTGCAATAAAGAAATTAAGTGGACTTCTAGTTTTCTTGGCCATCTTAAAATGCCAATTCTTAAAAGACCCATTATACTCTGAATAATGACACCACTACCCTACATTTAAATAGCATTCTATTTACAAAGTGCTCTCATGTATGTTACCTAATTGGATTCTTAAACCAACTCTGTGAGGAAGAAAGAACATGACTTAATAAATCCGTTTATGCATAAAGAAATCGAGGTGCAGATAAGTTAAATGGCTTGCCAAAGGCCTCAGAGTCAGAAGTAGCAGAATCAGGACTCGAACGTTATGTTGCTACTCTTTTCCCTCCTCTATGTTATCAAGCCTAGCATATTTTGCGTCCTCCTATGAGTTGGACTTGACTCCATGGCAATGGGTTTTTGGGTGCTAAGCTGTCACCAAGATAGTGTTCTTACTCTACATTACATTAATTGTCTTAAGATAGAATGAGGGGACTGTATGTGAGGCAGGCAAGATAGCTGGTGTTATGCATTCTATCCTTAGCCTTTTACGTCTTTGTAAAGGCTACTAGTGAAATGTCAAATCTGAGTGGAAAAATCTGAAACAAAAAGAATATCTGAGTCAACAAATAGGTAAGACCCGATTAGGGTCTGCTACATGAGCACAAAGAAAAGGAAAAGTGGAAACCTTACTCATTTTTTTAAAGGGAGGAGAACAAAATTAAGTGAGCTACTTACCCAGCATCAGAACTGTTTCCACAGAGTAAAGGTTCCAGCATGCCAGGAACCGTGTAAAAATTGGCTAGAAAAGTTTGAATAAAGCAGATTTAAGTGAATGAGAGAATAAGGTTACACTGTTCCTAACCAGCCCCAGCAGAAACAGTTATTGATTTTAGCTCATATAAATCTTTTCTGACAGCAGTGAAACCTGATAAGAATTCTTTCTCATTAATGATTTTCCTATAGATACTTAAAATTTAAAAGTGCTACCCTAATCCCTTGATGCAATGCTCTTTTCACAGACACCTGACTTCCACTCATACTTCAAGTTGACGGCTCTGGTACTTAAATCAAAGGGGTCTGAAAGTGAGTTTTCTGAGTTCTTCCCTCCTTTATACAACTTCATCCTTCTAACCTTATAGCTTCTCTTTATCAGAGATACTCTAGAAATCCTAGTAGTCATTAGTTACCAAGTCCTATTTTAAATTAGAAGGTACATTTCCTTTTCCTGCATGTGTCCCTTAAATCCCCTTTGCAATCTCACGGCTATTTAACTGTCCCTATCTCCTCAGGAGTGGCTGACAGTGATTTTACTAACTTTTAAAGTTATTTTACAGAAGTACTACTACAACAAATTTTCCTTTATGTGAGACCCAAGTGCTCTGGTTCCTCAAATGAAGTGATTAAAACTCCTCAACTATGATAGGATCAAATGGTGCCTTAGGGATTACCCGAACCCTAGACAAGGTCTTGGTAGTATTAACAAAGTTTGGTGTCACTAGGTATATTCTGGACTAAACGTTTAAATATCGTAGGCAACTCGATATTTTTAAGGAAAAAAGGATTTTATCAAGCTCCTAAGCCTGAATTTCAAGGCAAAAGCTTAGGGGGTACATGCAAAGAAGCAATAAAGCTTCCTTTTTGGTATAAAGGGGGAGAAAAGAGAGAAGGCTGTTGCTTGAGAGCTTCTGAATACAATCCTACCGAAAGGAAAGAGAATAACTTTGCAGGGCTACTTCCAGTAGCACTGCATTCCTTTCTAGCCCCAACTACTTTTTTAAGCGCAGTGGTAGCTTTTGACCATGTAAACTGGACTTTTCTTTTTCCTCTTGTAGAGAAAGGGGAACCTACTTTTATTGTTGATATACTCTTCCCAATCAAAGCCTTTGGTGCCATTTTCAAGATAGCTCTCGTTGAAGTTTATGGGCCACACAACACACTTGTTTCGCAGGTTTCCCATGAATAGCTGCAGTCCGATCAAGGCAAAAACACTCAGGCAGAACACTGTCAGAATCATCACATCTGACAGCTTCTTCACAGACTGAATTAGGGCACCCACAATCGTCTTCAAGCCTAAGGAGACAGAACCCCCAGAATCAGAGTCACCTCCTACTCCTCCCCACCTCCCCCAGCCTCCCTCTTAGCTACTGGCATCTACTCCTCCCCACAGTATCACCTTGAAATATGGCCACTTTATCTTTTACACCATGAGGAGAATAACAATGGGCCAGCAATAGTATCAATTTTCCAGTAGTATTAATTTTAAGTCAGCAATTTTTATTTTTTATTATTTAAGTCAGTAACTTTTAAAAAGCAAAAGAAAGCTCCTTATACCAACACGTGGCTCCTTTTCTCCTGGATATATTTTCCTGTCTCTAACTGCATGTTGGCTCCCCAAATGAGTCAAGTTCTTGTCTCAGGGCCGTCATACATGCTGTTCTGTCTGCTTGGAATGCTCTCTTGCTTTCCTTCCTACTACCTACCTAACTCCTATTTCATTTTTCAGGTCTTAGCTTAAAGATAAATTCCTCCAGAAAGCCTTCCCTGACTTACTGCCCCCATTATTATTAATATCTTAATAGCACCCTATCTTTTACTTTGTAACATTTATCTTGGTTCTAATTAATTGTTTATGTCTGTCTTGTTCACGGCTGCATCTACAGTCCTTAGCCCACAGCAGGCACTTAGTAAACATTTGATGAATAAACAAATAAAAAAAAAATCAGGGACCAAAGAAGCTTCCAGGTTGGAAAGGGAACTATTGGGAAGTTTACAAGCCAATAATAGTGAGAAAGTACAACAAAATTTTCCTGAGAGCTCTGGAAATGCCAACATATTGAAAGGTCAATGACTGTTGATCTGGTATTTATGGTTTGTCTTTCCATTTAAAAATGCATCTTTTCTGTGTCACATATATGCCCTGTTCTCTATAAATGGCTTTTCTGTTCTTCTAGATTTAAAAAACAAATACAAACAAGCAAAAAAACTTGTAAACCATTTGAATTTCAGGTTTAAATGCCAGCCGCTGGCTCAAATTTGAAGCTGCTGAAAGACTTCTTATTTGCACAGGTAGAGATCAATGACAGGAGACAGAGCAAAATGTGGTTGTAAGTTCACGATGTTTGGGTCAAAACTGAGTCCACAGGTGGCTCTCCCGGCTATGCCCAGACATCAGGCTATCCAAGGGGCATGGCCAGCCAGCATCAAGCACTCCTGGTGTGCCAGTGCACCAGGACTGGGAGGATGGGCAGGAGGCAGACAATGAGCCTTGACACACAGGCCTCAGGAGGGACTGCAACCCTGATCCACTTATGAAGGCCTAGATATGAGACAAAAATCAAGGGAAACCCTAATCCTGACCTTGAAAGTATGACACTGGGTAGATCACTATCGCTGTTGTTAAGTGCCGTCGAGTGAGTTCCAACTCATAGCAACCCTGTGTACAACAGAACAAAACACTGCCCAGTCCTGCAACATTCTCACAATTGTTGTTATGCTTGAGCCCATTGTTCCACCCACTGTGTTAATCCACCTCGAGGGTCTTCCTCTTTTTTGATGACCCTCTACCTTACCAAGCATGATGTCCTTCTCCAGGGACTGGTCCCTCCTGATAATATGTCCAAAGTATATGAGATGAAGTCTTGTCACCCTAGCTTTCAAGAAGCATTCTGGCTGTACTTCTTCCAAGACAGATTTGTTCATTCTTCCGGTAGTTCACGGCATATTCAATATTCTTTGCCAACACCATAATTCAAATGCATTAATTCTTCTTTGGTCTTCCTTATTCACTGTCTAGCTTTCACATGCATATGAAGTGATTGAAAATACCATGGTTTGGGTCAGGAGCAACTTAGTCCTCTAAGTGACATCTTTGCTTTTCAACACTTTAAAGAGGTTACCAGATCACTACTAAGCCTAATCAAGTTATATCACTTACTATGTGACCTAAGCAAGATACTTAACCTCTGGGAATCTGTTTTTGTCATCTTTAAAATGGGAGTAAGTATAGCTGAATATCACAGGGTTGTTGTGAGGATTAAGCATGATTGTATAAAGCACTTAACGCAGTACCTAGTACACAGTAAATGACTTAAATGTTAACCACTATTGCCTGAACCTCAGTTTACTCATCTGTGAAAAGGGATTTATAATACTGACCTTATCGGGTTGTTGTGAGGTTTAAATAAGATGATGAATAAAGCACCTAGTATAGCACCTGGCTCAAGCTGGCTGAATACTTGTTAGCTATTACTATTATACATATGTTGCCTTCCTCAAAAGGGATATGATTGGAATAATGTCACTACACATGGCTGACTTCGTATGACAGTGATCTAATGGTAGCATGGATATGACTCTTCTTTTGCTGTAATCTGCAAGTCATCAACTAGAATTTTCCAGCGATGTCAGTCTGAATCCAATAGTAGTAATGGATGCTATGGCTAGAAAAGGACCTGGCACATAGCAGACACTTAATACATTTTTACCCAAAGAGTAAATAAAAGAGAACTTTTGTCCCCTCTCACATAGATATCCTGAAGGAGATCTAAGGGGAATTAAAGAAAAAAGAGCCAAGAGTTAGACTGTAGAGAAGCAAAAGGAAGTGTGCAGAGGACTATGCTTTCTTACACAGTGGGCCTTCCATGGAGACTGTGGCCACCAAAGGGATTAGGAAAAGCTGGCCTAGGTCTAGGGAACAAGGCATTGCTAATATGATTCCTTTCTCTTCACAGGGCTATGCTGAAAGAACACCAGACAGGGAATCAAAAAGCAGGAATACTGGTCCTGGCTCAGTCACTATTTATGATCCACCTTGTTTCAGAACAGATTTAAGGTCACCTCTCAGCCATTTTTTCATCTATAAAATATGGGTAAACACAGCACTACGTTGTAGTGGGCAGTGGAAGAAAAGCTAAAGAATCTTCTCCAAAAATCTTTTAAAATAGGGAAGAGATGTTTATTTGTTTGAGATCAATTAGCTGAAATTTCATACTATCTTTTATTCCTACAGCCCTGGGAAATTGTATCATAACCACAGGTAAGAAGGTGTTGGTGGTTAAACAGAAGACAGTCACTAAGAAGTAAAAATTGTTCCAACGTATGGAACTTATTTCCATGAATTGTTAAGGAATAGAAAAGTTCTCACTGTATTTGGCTGAGTCGGGGCAAGTCTGTATTAGGTCAATAATTCAATTCTAGGCTCCTAAAATCATGTAGTTTCTTCTGTGGGGGAAAAAAAAGAAAGAATACTTGAACGGGTCACTGAAGAATGGCTGTAAAGTTTCTTTCTTCTTTATGAAGGGCTTACACAACCACTTCTCCTGAACAGTTCAGATAATCCACTCTTTGAACACGAGATGATCTTTCAAGGCCCTTTCTATTTCTATTTTCACTGAATTGAGAAATGAGCTGTAAGCTCTCATTTGTATTAGTAACAAGACTATAATACTACAAAAGAGTCAAACTAATGGGCTTGTGCTAAAAATAAATAAATAAAAGCATACAACTTCAGCATAAGCCTAACCTGAATTTTCTTGGGCTGGGAACTCTGTATAGTTCTAAGCCTCTATAACAAGAAATTTCATGCCATGAGCTTAATTGTTCCCTCCTCCATAATGGTAGGCTCACGGCAGCCACGTTTTTATGAGGTGATCCTCTCCCAGTAAGGTTAAAGATGTCAGGGTTGAAATCTGACCTAAATCCAGATCCTTTCCTCCAGGAATTTGGAATGGGTCAAAGTACAATAGCCTTTCATGTGGTGGCAATGATAATATATAGATTTGGGAGCTAATCAGTAGCCAAATTCTATCATTATATTAGGATGTAGGATGTATCTAAGAAGTAAAGGCAGTTAGTTTGCTGAGAGAGAAAAAAAGGAAGCAGACACACAGAGAGGAAAAAGCGCGATGGAGACAAAGATCTTTCCTGGAGTTTTCTGCCTCTGAATTCTGGTTTCTAGTCACTTCCAGAGGCCCAGAGGCATTTTAGCCCTTGGATTCCTTGACTTACTCTTGTATCCTTTTATTTGCAACCAAAAAGTCTTAACTAATATACCAACCATACATCGAACTCATCACTTTGCTGGGGATGGATGTGAATGCTCACAATCATCTGGTTTAACATCTCTTCTCCATAAAGCAAATGCCATTGCTGAAGAAGTCTATAAACATGAGTCCAGAAAGCTGAAAAAATATTCCTCAAGTGTTTTGCTTAAGTCTGGGGTTGAATTTGTCTCTCTAATGAGAATTCTTTTAGCTTTCAATAAGTTTAAAGTAGAAACTTAAGCTTGAGATAGTACTTAGCTGCTTACTCTTCACAGGGGCTCAGAGAAACAAATATCACATAACCGAGCAAGAATAGGAGCCCTGGTGGTACAGCAGTTAAGTGCTCAGCTGCTAACCAAAAGATCAGCAGTTTGAATCCACCAGCCACTCCTTGGAAACCCTATGGGGCAGTTCTACTCTGTCCTGTAGGGTTGCTATGAGTCAGAATCGAATAGACAGCAATGGGGTTTTTAAGCAAGAATAATCACCTAAATAAGATTAACTACGGTCATCTTAGGGGCCCTGGTGGCACAGTGGTTATGTGTTCAGCTGCTAACCAAAAGGTCAGCAGTTCGAATCCACCAGCCACTCCTTGGAAGCTCTATGGGGCTGTTCTACAAGGTTGCTATGAGTTGGAATCCACTCAACGGCAAAGGAATTTTTAAGGGATGGTCATCTAAAAAGTTTACTCTCCAAGATTCTTATCCAGATTACTAGCAGAAAATTAGAGGAAAGCACAGGAAGAAGAAAGATGATGTGGCCTAATGTGTGCAGATGAAGGAAGGCACACATTTACACAGCAATATTAAATGTAAATAGTTGCTGGATTATACACAAGTCTCAGCCAAGACTCCTCTTTCTTCCATTACAGTCGATAATTGCAAAATGACGGTATTTGCAGACATCAATGCCAATTTATGGAGATGACACTATCAGTGCATTTCCTAAACACAAGCTCCACGGTCTTGCCAGCAATGTACTAATGAAATGCTGCCAAGCAAAACCGCTCCCTGCTACCACCAGCACAGGTCAAGAAAGGCAAGAAGTTGCTGGTAGAATTCCTGACCTGATGCATGCAAGAATGGAGAATGCCACTGCTCTGGCCGTGAAGAGAAGCTGTCTTGCTTCTTCTATTGGCTCACAACACCACATGCTAGAACAAGCACGATACTGACTGACAACCGATTATCTACAAATGACTCCTACACAACAGAGTGTGCAACAGAAGCCACGTGGGGGCAAATTGGACAGCGAGAACTCTTGGAAAAGGCTAACATTAACTAGCACTGGGATGTGTCTCAGCAGAAGCAGTTAATATATTCACTGCAGATCAAGAAAAGACAGCTGGATCCAATGTACAGAAAGGTCAGCTACGAGAGAGGAAGTTGGACATTTAAGGAATTTCGAGAAGCAGGTGAAGCTATTGTCACAGAATTCTATTCCCTTCTGCTCTGTTCAAGGCCACCTCTGGTCCTCCCATCACTTTTCATAATGCCTACCAATCCCTGGCACAAACAAACAAAGCCTGATCATGTGCTAAGTCCAGAGAAATCAGTCATGTATACTGGGATCCAATCTTCTGCCATAGTTACAGTCACATTATAAATAAAATAAATTTATATTCCCTAGTTTGTAGTGCAGGTTGGGAAATCTAAGTGGTTTGAATTACATGAGCCAATTCTCCTACAAAATTAATACTGGAATAGGCCTCAGTAGGAATAACAAGCAACTCTCAAATCAGGGAAAAGAACATTTTCCCAACTCCCAAAGGATGGCTTGGGTCCAGACAAGTCCTAGGGTTGCAGTAGAGCCAGATCAACTTTCCTGCTGCAGACTCAATCCTCACAATGATAGTTCTTGAAGATTCTTTGAGTAATTTGGGAGAGCCTTGGAGACTCAATTTATTCACTCCAGGCTAGACTCACATCGCAATGTCTGACCAAAACTAACCTAGTTCTCACAGGTGGCTCAGTGTGGTCTGTAAGTCTCAGGGTTTTCCCACCTAGGACCATTGTCTTAAACTTTAGTTATCTTTCCTGAGAAGCAATGTGGAAAAAGAAGAAATACAAAAGCAACTGGATTAGTAACTAGAATATTTTAAAAGAAATCAGCAGTCTGAATATAGTCTTAAAACACTTTCTATCTCCCTTCACTATGCTTTCTTCCTGAAACTGGGGTGGGAAGAAGAGGGCCCATCATTTTCCTGCTTCCTACCCGATACCACAGCAATGTACTGTGAGAAAATAATGAAGAGAAAAATAATCAAGAAATTATAACTCTACAGAGAGCAAAATGGTATTAAATAAGTGCTGATGAGCAGAGAATAAGCAGTGCTTTTGTGGAGTCATGTAAGTGATGATGGAAATGAAAAGGAAATGGAAGCTAGGCCCTCCCAACCTGTTTTATTTACACTACTAAGTGTTGCTATCTAAGAAAAACCTGAGAAACCTCCTTTGAAGATTTTCACTCTATCTTTGGGCATGTTAGTCCTGTGGCACATGGTTGCAGTATGCAGAAGATGAAATTGTGACAGAGTAACTCAAAAGTGCATTTCTGTGTGCAGGCTCCAGGTAAATACAAAGCAGAAACAAAGTTAAAAGGCATATAAACTTCTGAGCAGAATATTTCAATGTCAAGTTGAACCTAGCAAGTTCCAGACGAAAGAAGATTTAGAAAGGGTCTCCTTCCATAACTGATCCTTTTAGCACAAAGTTTAGGTGCAGTCCTCTCAAGTTAATCCCTCTGAAACAAATGGGAACCATGAGTGGTATGTGTCCAAGTCTCGAATTAGCAATTAAAACGTGGATTTGGTCTTTCCTAAGCCAAAAAATAAAATGCTCAAGTAAAGCGTTTCTTATGCAAAAGACTGGAAGTGACCGATGCACTTTACTCTTTAGTCTTCTGGGAGCCTGAGCAGTCCTGACACATTCAGAGCATCTAGCAAGATGCTAAGAAGGACCAGCATAGGTCCAGGTAAGTTGTGTGTGGGGGGGCGTGTTTTAGGAAGGGGGAACCCTCATAAAGTTAGTTGAGCTTTGGAGAGCTTTGTGAGAGTCTGCAGGCCCCATGTTGATTCCACGGTTGCTTTTTTCCCGCTGTTTTTGGCAGCTTTGGCAAAAGCCTACTATCACACTGGGAACAGGAGAAGGCAAAAGGAGCAACAATTCCACTGAAGTGATCCCTGAGAAAACTTGGTATGCAAAATCAAGAGGGAACTATGGCCCAGCTCTACATTATTGGAGCCAAAATGACTTAGACTCCCAATCAAGAGACGGTCCCAGGTCCACTGATTCACACACTGGTGCTCCTGCCAGGAAAGAGACCTGGGTAATAGTCTGGTGGGAACAAGACAACAACCCTCTGTGGGAGAAAGTATGACAGACAAGTACAGACTTTACACAGGATGAGAGGAGCTTCTCTACCAGGGAGACACCATTTACTAAACAGCAAGTACTCTGAATTCTCCTACTAACGCTAAAAGGTCACATACGGAGTGAATGGGCTTTGGAGAAAAAGTCACACTTTAATTCAAGTATCAATTATGCCACTTACTGATGTGAGCTGATCTATTATTGGCTTTTAGCCAAAAAAACCAAATCCACTGCTGCTGAGTTGATTTCAACTCATGGCAACTCTATGTGTTACAGGGTAGAACTGCTCCATGAGGTTTTCTTGGCTGTAATCTTTACAGAAGCAGACTGCCAGGCCTGTCTTCCACAGTGCCACTGACTGGATTAACTGCCAACCTTTACGTTAGTATCAAACCGTTTTGTGCCACCCAGACCTATTAGCAACCCTTAAATTTACTTTCCATCGCAGTTAACTTCTGAAAGCTAGCTCAATTGGGGGTGCTTCCAGAAACAGAAATCCAGGAAATATGCATCTATTTCAAACTCTGAAGTTGATGTCTAAATCTTGATTCAGACTCTTTCCTTGGTCTTAGGTTTCTTTTTCTTATAGTAGCTGCTACTACTACAACCATTTATAGAGTACCACTATGGGCCAAGCACTGTTAGACTATATATAAAAAACAACAACAACAAAAAAAACCTATTGCCGTCAAGTCGATTCCAACTCATAGTGACCCTGTAGGACAGAGTAGAACTGCCCCATAGGGTTTTTAAGGCATGGCTCATGGATTTGAACTGTTGATCCTTTGGTTAGCAGCTGTAACTCTTAACCACTGGGCCACAAGGGCTCCATACATATATACAGTACCAGGGTATTAAGATAAATAAAATGGTATCAGTCACAAGTTATACTGGAGAAATGTTGTGGTCAAAAGTTAGCCATATAGCAGAGGTAGAAGCTATGAGCTAGACCAGAGATAGCATCTGCTGCCCTAGTTAGACAACAGAATGCAGCTTTCCAATTTAATGCTGGGAGGAGAAGTTTTGAGATCACAAGAACACAAGGAGACAGATGCCTTGCAGAGTACACTGGGGGAAGTGAGCAGAAAACTTGGGATCATATTTAAAAGGGGCCAGAGGAGGAGAGACAGACCAAAGGAAAAATGGAAGTGAAGATCTGGCACTCTAGATGCCTTGAAAAATAAGGCAGGTCTTGCCTAAGCATTAGACCACCACCAGTGAGCTGCATGAGGCGCCAGGAGAATGAACTGGGCTTTCTGTCAAATGAATTTAAAATGGCCAGGAACTAAACCTTGATATGTCAGGGTTGTCATTTTTTTGCCAAGAAGGATATACTCCATCTGATATCCAGTCCCTAGTTGATAAGGAGTAAGCTAGCATTGCTAAAAATAAACAAATTTATCTTTAGTATACTCCAGGCACTAATTTACTGGCCCACTCCATGGCCCAAATGTGTAAATGGGAAAACTGAGGTATACCTTTCCTGTGGTTCTCGGTAAACCACACTCCAAGTCTGTTCTCTCCAGGATTCTACCTTTGTGCTTCCCTCTCTCCTGTATCTGATATTTAGATAATGTTGAAAAGGAAAAAGAGAAATATTTCCGAGTCAGCCACAAGGGGAAAAGCCACCAGATGCCAGGAATAGGATGTCTCTGTTCTTCATGTTCCCATTTCTACAAAACTGCTATAGAAAGGTTGGTCTCTAGGGAGTCTTCCTTGAAAATTCCTGAATGGGACTGAAATCCAACCACTAACAGCACAGTCTTGGCCTCTGCCAAATTATTGCCAGTATATTTTAGGCTTGGAAGACTAACTAAAACATCTTTCATTCTAGATTTCAAGATTGGTCTTTAGAAACATAGTATTACCTAGTTGCAAGGGTTTAAATTAAATTAAGGGATCTTAATCATGGATGGACTTCACGGGCTTCTGTAAACTTTCATTCAATTCTCAAAGAGATCCATAACCTTCAAAAGGTTAAGACTAGCTCCACTAGGCCCAAAAGTGGGGGTGGGGAAAAAAAGGCAGAAATTTTAAAGAGATGGTCAACTACCTCTCAATCCACTCACTGATTCCTTTTCCTTTTTCAAGTTTTGGTACTTTTTATTTGCCCATACCTTTTGATGTTTCACTATACATTAAATTGAGTCTTATCTTACCTTTGATTTTTTAACAGCACCTGCATAAGTTTTCACTGAGATTTAGGTTTGACAGTGATGCCTGAGTATATATACAGCAGGTGTATACTGCTTCTTATTCTAGTGAAACAGCAGAACGTGATAGACAGTGATTATTAAAGTTCACTAACTCCAAGGCTCTTGAATTTATCTGTAATACTGGGCTAGTTAATTGGGTCAGTCTCTTCTGTGACTGAATAATTCCACAAACACAGTAACAGTAAAAGCACAATTCTCTGAATGACATCCCATCAGCAAACCATGCGATAGGAAGCCTAGAAATCACAAGCAATGGAGGGATGGCGTGTGTTAAAATTACTGTAATTCCATGAGGCAAGGAAGCAAATGACTTCTATTCAAAGAGACAGCTAGCTCTGTGACAATTTTTTCAGATATTGTAAGGTCCAAGTGATCTTAAGCACGTGCTTTTTTAAAAGCATGGATGGAATGAGTGCTGCATGCCTGGCGAGCACCGTCAGAGAATGCTGCCTAAGGACCAAACGGCCGTTTCAGAGACCCTCTCCCAGAAAAAACATGCGGGATGCAAGGCCATATCAACAGTGCTGATGCTGGCTTAGAATGTGGTGGATAAAATGAATGGAGGGGAAAGAGGAGATGAGGCAAAGTCAGTCTTGTGTTTAAATTTTCTCACCTGGAATTACAGAGATAGTTTTCAAAGCTCGGAGAACCCTGAATGTTCTCAGCGCTGAGACATTGCCCAGGTCCACAAACTCTGTCACATATCTGTAGTAAGGGAGGTCACACACAGACACAAATGACAACCACAGACACAAACACAAACACCAAAGGAAAAAACAAAACCACAACAAAACAAAAAGTACAATACGTCACATCAGGGCCCTAACCCAACACCTGACACCAACCCCGGGCCATCTTACCTGGGATTACCGAAATAGTTTTCAAAGCCCTCAGTACCCTGAAAGTGCGTAGAGCTGAAACATTGCCTAGGTTTACAAACTCTGTTATATACCTGCAGAATCAAACCAAAGTTAACTTGTAATGGTACCACTGGGCGAGGGTTTGGGAATGGGGGAAAGAAAGGGTCTTACATACAAGCTATGATTTCATTTTTTTCCTAGAAAAAGAAAAGTTTCAAAATATAAATATTTAAAGAACACCTTTTTCTTTTTTTTCTGGACAAGGAGAACTTGAGAGTATGTTTGAAAGAAGTTATGCAACCAGGAGTTCCCTGGGGTTTATCTCTTAATCAGCATAGTGATAATGCTGATCTCCATCAGAGTGGCTTTATTCTCAGCCCATTTATTTATTTAGTAAAAAAGAAGGCCAGGAGGTGTCTAAGGGTTATATGCCCAAGTTTTGTGAATGATTTCTTAGAAAAGGAAAAGAAACTTTTGAAGCAGGAGCCCCACAAAAATAAATCTACATTAAAGTAGTTCCCTTGTTGAAAATGGCGAAAATGCCTAAATGTTTGTATATCCAAATAACTTGTTCAAGAATTGTATGCATATCTTTGCAGTCACTCCCACAGGTGAAGTTTTAGCCTATGACATACAAAAGATAGGCTCAGGAAAATCCAGACCATGGCATCAGAGCAAATATCACGTTAAATGCCCATTTCATCACCAGCTCTGTGCCTAGCAAGGACACTGACATTTTAAATGAACACCAATGTGTATTCATCATACTTGGACAACAGAAACTGCCTTAAAAGAAAGTCAACACTCCAGTTTCAAATATTCAGTGTGTATTATTCATTCACATTTTACTAGTTGGAACACATCTTTCTACCAGATGCCTGGACACATATATACACAAACGTACCCTCTCTCTTACACATCTGTGTGCACACACACAGACACACACCAAACCTATACACCACCCCTAGCCCCTGCCAAACCACAAAATTCTTTCCCAATCTGGAAAGAAAAATAAGAAAGCCTCCCATAAGCTGTTTTATCATCAACTGTTTCTCAGAGAGATACATTTTCATTGCTGAAACAACACAATTTACTGAGAGCAGCAAGCATACCAATATGGAGTTATACTGGTCTCTAGCAATAGTTGTAAGTTCTGGCCAGTAATTCTTTAGTTTGGATACAGTGGCTAATGTTTTGACTCTAGAATATGTTCTGAAGTCTGTAACACCTGGCCAGTCTCATTAAATTACATGTGACACAACATATCCATGAAATTCATTTTTCAGCTTAAGATTTGCATCTAAGAAATTCCAAGTCTCCACAGAGGCCCCTTAGTGATGGGCATGCAAATCTCAATTAGTGTTATAACCAAAAAACAAACTCTTCACTGTCGAGTCAATTCTGACTCATAGTGACCCTATAGGACAGAGTAGAACTGCCCCATAGGGTTTCCAAGGAGCAGCTGGTGGATTCAAACTGCCGACCTTTTGGTTAGCAGCCAAGCTCTTAAACACTGCGCCACCAGGGCTCCAGTTAAGGTTATAAGGGGGCAGAAAATATGAGGGCGTGTCGATAGGAAATCACCTCCTACTTTCTCTCCCAGCTGTAAACCCTCTGCTTACCTTCTCCCACAGAAACACACTGTCATTGCCTGTACCACAAGGGGCCGTCACCAGCGAGAACCATAGGCATAAGCCCATTGGGCCTTACATGGTTCTCTGTTAATTCCTCATACAAACTCACACTTACAAACACTGTCATACAAACAGCCCCAGAAACACAACCACACACATAACCACACCCAGAACACCAATAAAATAAGCAGAGAACTTACGCCATCATGATGACACTGAAATCTAACCAGTTCCATGGATCCCGTAAAAAGGTAAAGCCATCTATGCAGAAACCTCTTGCAATGATTTTCACTAGTGATTCAAATGTATAAATCCCTGTGAACGTGTACCTGTCAAAGGAATGGATAGCTTGAGGTAACTACTGAACAGACAGAAACTTTAAATGAACCTTTTAAGATAATACTTGCCTGAAGTGTGGCTTCTACTAACAGAGACAAAAAGGAAAGGACACAGGCCAATGCAACAGAAAGTGAGGAGGAGAAAGGAATGATCCGAATGAAACTTACTGAAATGCACAAACCAAGGACTTTGGAATGTTGTACAGGCTTCTGAAGGATACAGCAAGGGTGTAACTCCATAGTGCCATGCACGCTCATTTTGAATGAGGTGTAGGCCCCAGAACTATATTTAACCTTCAAAAACCCAAACCCATTGCTGTGGAGTAGATTCCAACTCATAGCGATCCTATAGGACTAAGTATAGCTGCCCCATAGAGTTTCCAAAGGAGCAGCTGGTGGATTCGAACTGCTGACCTTTTGGTCAGCAGCCAAGCTCTTAACCACTGCATCACTGGGGCTCCAAAGAAGGGACACCTAACGTTGGAGAAGAACACAGTATCACCAGAAACTGAGGATACAAGATGGTGATGGGGTAGCAAGTCAAAGGCACCAGCTAGCACAGGGAAGGACAGCAGTGAAAGGTAGTTAAGTTCCAGAGCATCTTTCTGGAGTTGACTTCCAAGACTACTCAATACATTCCACCTATATTCTCACCCCTCTCTGTAAAGTAAAGAGTGGGCAATAACTGAATTTTTTCCTTGATGGATAAAATGTGGCAAATGAAGATCCAGAGACTAAAAATTTAAAACAGACAAATAAATAAATGAGCTACTTACTCCACATTCTTCGACCAGTCAGGAGGGTTACTAAAAGTCATGAATACACAGTTGGTCAAAATAGTGCACATAATGATCATGCTAAATACTGTAGAGAAGAGTCAAGGGAAAAATAGACAAAATTTGGCCTTCTCCCCGACCCACCAAAAGCAGACACATTTCCCATTGGGTATCATGAGGTGTAAATCAATATCCTGAAAGGAGGCAAAGCACAAGAGGACAATAAGGCAAGGTGACAATGAGAACTATGGTCACTACTATCAGTGCAGAACTCTGCTGCATGTATCCATGCTTGACCACAGAACTGTGGATGGATGGAGCAGGAGAGCCATTCTTCCTCTTTCAAAAGGGCTGTCACTGTTCCACTCCTTTTGGATAAACCATTTCCCCCTTACCACTTTTCATCCTGACTGTAGGATAAGCCTTTAAATACCTTTGCACATACTAGCCAGAAATCTATCAGTCCACTAGACTCTCTCTATATTGTTCACTACTCATTTAATGTAAGTTAATTATCTTACATAACTAGTTATTTGAAAATTTACATGTCATTAATAGTCCACTTTCCCCCCAATCCTTCTGAAGGCTGAATTACCCTTGGGGTCACCTCAACAGCCAGTATGTGTTGAATTGGTCTAGTTTAGGAAACCTGTTGTGGCATGTCAGGTAGGGATTTCAAGGACATCTGATCTCCATACCCCTAAGAATTAGGTGATGAGGCAGATCTGATTATCCTAAAAGTACCCAGGAATGGTTATGGATAGCAAACCATTTTATTACCATTTCACTTCCATGCAGTATCTTTCTCAGCCCTTTCTGTTCCCATCTAATGAAAAAATTAAATGGTTTTAAGTCAGCGTGAGTTACTCAGACTCAAAGTGTCACTTTAACAAGCTTGGGAGCCATATCTCATTTATTGCGAACTCATTCTCTCTTACTAATGGCATTCACCATCTTTACTCCACTAGTGGAGTGGAGTTCTAAAATGAGAAAATATCTTTTACAGCTGGATTTTTCTCTACTGCAGCTGGATTTTTCTTCTGGGAATAATAACATGCTATTTGGAACCAGAAGAAAAAAAAAAAAAAAAAACACTCCATCTTTTCATCCAACAGAAAGGAAAGAAATCCATGGTGAATTATTTATTTCCTTATAAACCATCAGATTTCAGAATCATGTTGCTTGTAAACCACAGATTTCAGAATGAGGCTGTTAAATTCTTAAGAGTTAATAAAAATGTGGTAAAAACTTAGTAAATCAATTTACCAAGTTGCAACTGGTGGTTTTCTCATCCTACTTGGGGCATATGATACCCTTTGAAGCATGGGACTAGATACCGTCAAATTAAACACCAACCATGAAAGTTTAAAGTTACTATGTAAAGTTGCTAAAACTATCACATAATTTTTCATCTGTTATATGCTCTCCTATATTAATAAGATGGAAGAAGTCAGGCCACAAGAATTAATTTACATTTTCTGTTTAAGGGGAGTAAATACCAGAAAAAATTCTTATCCATCTAAACATTTGTACCAAGGAAGCCATTCAATCTGAGAAAGTATCTCAGCACTCGAGAAATCAAAAAAATTCAAGGTAGGTCTCTAATTCATGCATTCAACTACTTGTAACTCAAGAAATGGTTTTCAAAAATTCTAATACTGGATCTTAATGCATTAAAACTCTGAATAATCTGGCATTGGATGAAATTACTAAAATCTGAGCACTTAAAAAATAAGACTTCAATAAATGGCCACCATCTTAATTTGTCCCTTTTACTGATACCAACACAACTCCAAGACGCCGACGATATCATCCTAAGAAACAGAATTTTCTGAAGTTCAGCTTGAAATCTGGCAGCACTTCACTCTGACTCGTGGGACAGACAACTACATGGTTGGTAAAAAAAACTTATACAATTAAGTTGTCAAAATTTAAGCAATGCATACAAGCAACCATGCAATTGCTGTGCTCATTCCACATTTGTAGGAAAGGATATGAATGTATCAAAATTTTAATAGCTATTCTTCTTATCAGGTTAAAAGGACTTAAAATGTACAAGGCAGGCGTGGCACTAAATCTGAAGAGGGTCTTCCCTCTGTTTAATACTACAAAGGTCTGTGGAAAAAGAAAAAGAGAGAAATTATTAAAGCATGGATATTAATCACCACATGAAACAACATTTTTCTAAGCAAGAAATAAATTAACTCAAATGTACTTATAATATTTACTTCCCAATTTGGTTTCTAAGGCAAGAAACCTTAAGACAATATATTTTCATCTCCCTCACACCCCTCTCCACGCCCTAGATTATATTACAAAGAGCTGGCACTATCTTAGCAATTTTACATACATATATGTGATCCAACAGAATGCAAAAATTATCGAACAATATCATTAATATCACACACAAGTAAAATTTTTGCTGATGATCATTCAAAAGTGGTTGTAGCAGTACATCGACAGGGAACTGCCAGAAATTCAGGCCAGATTCAGAAGAGGATGGGGAACCAGGGATATAATTGCTGATGTCAGATGGATCCTGGCTGAAAGCAGAGAATACCAGAAAGATGTTTACCTGTGTTTTACTGACTATGCAAAGACATTCGATTGTGTGGATCATAACAAGTTATGGATGACTTTGTAAAGAATGGGAGTTCCAGAGCATTTAATTGTGCTCATGAGGAACCTGTATATACACCAAGAAGCAGTCATTTGAACAGAACAAGTGGATACTGTTTGGTTTAAAATTAAGGAAGGTGTGCATCAGGGTTATATCCTTTCACCAAATTTATTCGATCTGTATGCTGAGCAAATAATCTGAGAAGCTGCTGTATCAAGAAGAACAGTGCATCAGGATTGGAGGAAGACTCACTAACAACCTGCGTTACGCAGATGACACAACCTTGCTTGCTGAAAGCAAAGAGAACTTGAGGCACTTACTGATGAAGATCAAAGACGACAGCCTTCAGTATGGATTAAATCTCAACATAAAGAAAACAAAAATCCTCACAACTGGACCAATAAGCAACATCATGATAAACGGAGAAAACACTGACATTGTCAAGGATTTCATTTTACCTGGATCCACAATCAATGCCCATGGAAGCAACAGTCAAGAAATCAAACCATGTATTGCATTAGGCAAATCTGCTGCAAAAGACCTCTTTAAAGTGTTAAAAAGCAAACATGTCACTTTGAGGACTAAGGTGCACCTGACCTAAGCTATGGTATTTTCAATTGCCTGGTGGTGTAGTGGTCAAGTTCTATAGCTGCTAACTAAAAGGTCGGCAGTTCAAATCCACCAGGCACTCACTGGAAACTCCATGGGACAGTTCTATTCTGTCCTATAGGGTAGCTATGGGTCGGAACGGATTCGACAGCAATGGGTTTGGTTTTTTTGGTTCATATGCATGCGAAAGCTGGACAATGAGTAATGAAGACCGAAAAATTGATGCCTTTGAATTATGGTGTTGGCAAAGAATACTGAATATACCATGGACTGCCAGAAGAATGAACAAATCTGTCTTGGAAGAAGTATAGCCAGAATCCTCCTTAGAAGCGAGGATAGTGAGACTTCGTCATCTTTGGACATGTTATCAGGAGGGACCAGTCCCTGGAGAAGGACATCATGCTTGGTAAAGCAGAAGGTCAGAAAAAAAGAGGAAGACCCTCAATGAGATGGACTGACATATGGCTGCAACAATGGGCTCAAGCATAGCAACGATTGTGAGGATGTCGCAGGACTTGGCAGTGTTTTGTTCTATTGTACAAACGGTCACTATGAGTCAGAACCAACTTGATGGCCCCTAACAACAAAATCTTAGTGGTTTTACAGGATAAACTTGCTTCTTTCAGAACAAGCCATTTGAATTATACCTAAACTATCTATGTCAGCTCTGGACAAGATACTGAAGTTCCTTAATTTAGGATTCACTCACTCAACACATGTTTACTGAGCGCCCACTATATGTCAGATATGTTTTAGGTGCTTAGGAAATATCAGTGAACAAGAGAGTCAAAGATTCCTACCCTGGAGAGCTTAGACTCTAATCGGGAAGACAGATAATAAATAAACAAAAACCATAAGTAAGCAAATACATAGAACTGACATATAGAAGGTGATAAGTGCTATGGAAAAAGGAAAAAGATCAGGGGATGGGGATCAACAGTGTCAGGTCGGGGGATGGGTATATGGAGATGAGTCAGTTTTAAAGAAGATGGTCAGGTTAAGCCTTATTTAGAAGAGAGATCTGAGCAGACTTGAAGGAAATGAGAATTATTCATTCAACCAATATTTAGTAACTACCTTCCAAGACTGCTTTATCTGCTGTTTTAAAAGTCATCATTATTAGTCTTGCCAAAAAGCAATCATGTTTTCCAGCATGAGTCTTCCTGTACAGCCACACTAATTCATGTCTCCAAAACAGGTTCTAGTAATTTATAACTTTGGCCTTTGCTCATATTGCTCATCCCACCCAGAATGCCTTTTCTTGTTTCATGAATTCAATTCAATCAAGGTATCTTTGAGGATCTATTTTGTGCCAAGTATTGTGTAAAGACAGGAGCCCTAGTGGCACAGTAGTTAAAGCACATAGCTAGCTGCTAACCGAAAGGTCAGTGTTTCAAACCTGATAGCTGCTCCTCAGAAGAAAGACGTGGCAGTCTGCTTCCGTAAAGATTAATAGCCTTGGAAACCCTATGGGGGCAGTTCTACGATGTCCTATAGGGTTGCTGTGAGTGGAAATCTACTTAACGGCAGTGGGTTTGGTTTTTTTATTGTGAAGCTCCAGGGACACAACATCGGCTAAAACTGCACTTTTATATACATGTATGTGAACTAGTAATTATGATGCAGGGTGATGAATACAAAGTTCAAGAATAAAAATATATATAACATGAGAGGCTGCAGAAGACAGATTTTTTTCTCTTGAATGAGGGCATGAAAGGGAGGAGAGTGAACTGGGAGGTATGCACAAAAGAAAGGGGAAACAGCAGGCAGTAAAGCCAGAGAGAGAGGCAAGAGCCTGCTAAATTGTGAGTTCCTTGGGAGACAAGGGCAATGGCAAATACATAGCCCCAGCATCTCACTGTGTGGGCAAAAGAGGAAATGGCCTATAGTCCCACTAGTCATTTTAAGTAGGCTTTTTTTTTTTTTAAATAATAAAACCAACAGATGCTCATTAAAAAGAAAAAAAAAAAGAACAGAGACTTTAAATTCCATCCCATTACTCAAAGAAAACCTTTCCTGCCAGTTTCATGGATATCCTTCCAGAATTTATCTGTCTAAATACAAGCATACAGATACAGCCTTTAAAACACACACACACACACACTCATACTCAAAAGGGATTATAAAATAAACACTCTTCTGAACCTCGCATTGAAAACATGAACCCCCACAAGGAAAAGCCCAGTACCAGATGGCTTAACTGATGAATTCTATCAAATGTTTAAAGAAGAATTAACATCAATCCTTCACAAATTCTTCCAAAAAATAGAAGAGGGATGACTTCCCAACTCATTCTATGAGGCCAGTATTACCCTAATACCGAAACCAAAGACATCTCACACACACATACACACACACACACACACATATATATACACACAAACTATAGACCAATATCTCTTATGAAAATACTAGATAACTGAATCTAGTGGCATATGAAAGGGATTATACACTATAACCAGGTGGGATTTACCCCAGGAATGTAAAGGTTGGTTCAACATTTTAAAAAATCAACAGTGTAATACACTGTATTAATAAAGAGTCAAAACCACATTATTTCATCTCAATAGACACAGACAAAGCAAATTCAATACCCTTTCATGATTAAAAACATTTAACAAACTAGGAGTAGAAGGGGACATCCTCAACTTCATAAAGATAATCTATGAGAACCCTACACCTAACATCATATTTAATGGTGAAAGATTGAAAGCTTTCCCCCTAAGATGAGGCAAAAGACAAGATGCCCATTCTCATCACTTCTAATCAACACTGTACTGGAGGTTTTAGCCAGGGCAGTTAGGCAATAAATGAAATATCAGGCATCCAGATTGGGAAGGAATAAGTAAAACTGTTTGTAGATGACATAATCTTGTATGTAGAAAATCCTAATGACTACATACACACACATACAACTATTAGAGTGAATAAACAAGCTCAGCAAGGTTGCAAGATATAAGATTAATACAAAACTAAGTTGTATTTCTATTTACTAGCAATGAACAATTAAATTAAGAAAACAATTCCATTTAAAATAGGATTAAACAGAGTAAAATACTTAGGAATGAATTTAACAAAAGAAGTGTAAGACTAGTACACTTAAAACTACATTGTTGAAAGAAATGAAAGAACACCTAAAGACATACCATGTTCATGGATTGGAAGACTTAATATTGTTGAGATAGCAAGACTCCCCCAAACTGATCCTACAGATTCAATACAATTTCTACCAAAATTTCTACTACCATTTTGCCAAACTGACAAGCTGACCCTAAAATTCATATGGAAATGCAAGGGACCCAGAACAGTCAAAACAATCTTGAAAAAGAGAACAATTTTGGAGGACACACATTTCCTGATTTTGAAACTCACTATAAAGCTACAGTAATCAAGACTGTGTGGTACTATCATAAGGACAGACTTATGAATCAATGGAACAGACCTGAAAGAGTCCAGAAGTAAATTCATGTATCTATGGTCAATTGATTTTTGACGAGAGTGTCAAGCCAATCCGAAAGGGACAGAATAGTCTCATCAACAACGGTACTGGGACAACTGGGTCTCCATGTGCCAGAGAATGAAGCTGAATCCCCTACTCACACTATATATAAAAACAAACTCAAAATGGATCCAAGTGGGAATTCTGGGAAGATGGCATCATAAGCAGGCCTAAGATCCTGACTCTCCCCACATGAACTCCAAGAGAAGCAACTAGAAGTCTGTACTTAGTCTTGTGAGAACTCTGAAATGGTGAGCAAAGGACTGCAGCAAGGAGTAGCAAACTAAATCAAGACACGGACAAATCTCATATAGTAGGAAAAGCACTCTTCCACTGTCCCTGCCTGTCCCCTCCTTACATGGCAGACAGAAAGCTGCAGTAGATATGCAGTTGCACCCCAAACCAATGTATGGCTTTCCTGTACACTGGGAAGGGCCCTGATCTCCAGCTCTGAAATAAATAGGACAGATCTTGCTAGTGGACTGTTCACAGTGTATATTATTTTATAAAATTTTTTTATTGTACTTTAGATGAAGGTTTACAGAGCAAACTAGTTTTTCATTAAGCAATTAATACACAAATTGTTTTGTGACATTGGTTGCCAACCCCACGACATGTCAACACTCTCCCCTTCTTGACCTTGGGTTCCCCATTACCAGCTTTCCTATCCCCTCCTGCCTTCTCGTCCTTGCCCCTGGGCTGGTGTGCCCATTTAGTCTCGTTTTGTTCTACAGGCCTGTCTAATCTTTGGCTGAAGGGTGAACCTCAGGAGTGGCTTCGCCACTGAGCTATAAGGGTGTCCAGGAGCCACTCTTGGGGTTTCTCCAGTCTCTGTCAGACCAGTAAGTCTGGTCTTTTTTTTTGTTAGTTAGAATTTTGTTCTACATTTTTCTCCAGCTCTATCCAGGACCCTCTATTGTGATCCCTGTAAGAGCAGTTAATGGTGGTAGCCAGGGCACCGTCCACTTGTGCTGGACTCAGTCTGGGGGAAGCTGTGGTAGCTGAGGTCCATTAGTCCTTTGGACTAATCTTTCTTTCCCTTATGTCTTTCGTTTTCTTCATTCTCCCTTGCTCCATACAGGGTGAGACTAGTGGAGTATCTTAGATGGCCACTCACAAGCTTTTAAGACCTCAGACACTACTCACCAAAGTAGAATGTAGAACATTTTTTTAATAAACCATGTTATGCCAGTTGAGCTAGATGTTCCCCAAGACCATGGTCCCCACAGCTCTCAGCCCAGTAATTTGGTCCCTCATGGAGTTTGGATGTGTCTATGGAGCTTCCATGACCTTACCTTGGACAAGCTGTGCTGGTTTCCCCAGTATTGTGTACTGTCTTACCCTTCACCAAAGTTACCATTTATCTATTGTCTATTTAATGTTTTTCCCTTTCACCCCTGTCCTCCCTCATAACCATTAAAGATTGTTTCTTTTTGTGTGTAAACCTTTTCATGAGTTTTTATAGTAGTGGTCTTATACAGGAGCCCTGATGGCACAGTGGTTAAGAGCTATGGCTGCTAACCAAAAGGCTGACAGTTTGAATCCACCAGCTGCTCCCTGGAAACCCTACAGGGCAGTTATACTCTATTCTACACGATCACTTTGAGTTGGAATCGACTGGACGGCAACGGCTTTGGTTTTTTGGTCTCATACAATATTTGTCCTTTTGTGATTGACTTATTTCACTCAGCATAATGTCCTCCATTTCATTCATGTTATGAGATGCTTCGCAGATTCATCATTGTTCTTTACCATCGCATAACACTCCATTGTGTGTATGTACCATAATTTGTTTATCCACTCATCTGTTGGTGGGTATCTAGGTTGTTTCCATCTTTTTGCCATTGTGAACAATGCTGCAGTGAACATGGGTGTGCATATGTCTATTCGTGTGACGGCTCTTATTTCTCTAAGATATATTCCTAGGAGTGGGATTACTGGATCATATGGTATTTCTATTTCTAGCTTTCTAAGGAAGTGCCATAACATTTTCCAAAATGATTGTACCATTTTACATTCCCATCAGCAGTGGATAAGAGTTCCAATCTCTCCACAGCCTCTCCAACGTCTGTTATTTTCTGTTTTTTTTTTTGATTCATGCCAGTAATGTCAGAGTGAGATGGTATCTCACTGTGGTTTTAATTTGCATTTCCCTAATGGCTAGTGATCTTGAGCACTTCCTCATGTATCTGTTAGCCACTTGAATGTCTTCTTTGGTGAAGTGTCTGTTCATATCCTTTGCCCATTTTTTAATTGAACTGCCTTTTTGTTGTAGAGGTGTTAGATTTTCCTATAGATTTTAGAGAGTAGACCTTTGTTGGATTTGTCAGAGCAAAAAAATTTTTCCCAGTCTGTAGTTGTCACAGATTGAATTGTGTCCCCCCAAAATATCTGTTGACTTGGCTAGGTCATGATTCCTAGTATTGTATAACTGTCTACCTTTTGTCATCTGATATGATTTCCCTATGTGTTGTATATTCTATCACTACAATGTAATAAGATGGATTAGTGGCAGTTATTATATTGATGAGGTCTACAAGATTAGATAGTGTCTGAAGCCAATCTCTTTTGAGATATAAAAGAGAGAAGCAAGCAGAGAGACAAGGGGACCTCATATCACCAAGAAAGCAGCTCCAGGAGAAGACTGCGTCCTTTGGACCTGAGGTTCCTGCGCTGAGGTGCTCCCAGACCAAGGGAAGACTGATGACAAGGACCTTCCTCCAGAGCCGACAAAGAAAGAAAGCCTTCCCCTGGAGCTAGCACCCTGAATTTGGACTTCTAGCCTACTGGACTGTGAGAGAATAAACTCCTGTTTGTTGAAACCATCCACTTGTGGTATTTCTGTTATAGAAGCACTAGATGACTAAGACAGTAGGTTCTCTTTTTACTCTTTTGGTGAAGTCTTTTGATGAGCCTAAGTGCTTAATTTTTAAAAGATACCAGTTATCTAGCTTATCTTCTGGTGTTTGTATATTGTCAGTTATGATTTGTAATACTGTTAATGCTGTGTATTAGGGCCTCTAGAGTTGACCCTATTTTTTCTTCTATAATCTTTATAGTTTTTGGTTTTATATTTAGGTCTTTGATCCACTTTGAATTAGTTTTTGTGTATGGTGTGAGGTATGGGTCCTGTTTTCATTTTTTTGCAAATGGACATCCAGTTTTGCCAGAACCTTTTTTTTTTTTATTGTTGTAGTTTAAGTGAAAGTTTACATTTCAAGTTAGTCTCTTATACAAAAATTTATACATACATTGTTATGTGACCTTAACTGCTCTCCCTATACTGTGACAGCACACTCCTCCATTCCACCCGATTTCCCATGTCCATTCAACCAGCTCCTAACCCTCTCTGCCTTCTCATCTCACCTCTGGACAGAAGCTGCCCATTTAGTCTCATGTATCTACTTGACCTAAGAAGCACACTCTTCACAAGTATCATTTTATGCCCCACAGTCCAGTCCAATCTTTGTCTGAAGAATTGGCCTCAGAAATTGTTTTAGTTCTGGGCTGATAGGGAATCCAGGGGCCATGCTTTCCGGGGTTCCTGCAGTCTCAGTCAGACCATTAAGTCTGGTCTTTTTACTAGAATTTGAGTTCTGCACCCCACCCTTCTCCTGCTCCATCAGGGACTCTCTGTTGTGTTCCTTGTCAGGGCAGTCATTGGTGGTGGCCGGGCACCATCTAGTTCTTCTGGTCTCAGGCTGATGAAGTCTCTGGTTTATGTGCCGGCACCATTTGTTAAAAAGACTACCTCTTCCCCCATCTGATGGACTTTGGGACTTTGTTGAAGATCAGGTGACCGTAGGTGGATGGATTTACATCTGGGTTCTCAATTCTGTTCCATTGGTCAGTATGTCTGTCTTTGTACCAGTCTCAGTACCAGGCTGTTTTGGCTACCAGAGCTGTACAGGAGGTTCTGAGGTCAGGTAGTGCAAGTCCTCCTAATTTATTCTTCTTCTTTAATAGTACTTTACTTATCTGGGATCAGGGTATATATTCTGACCAGTCTGGAGGTGGCCCAAAGACTGAAACCTCAGTTTGGCCAGAATCAGAGCCCTCACAGAGTAAGAGAGAAAGCAGTAACCAAGGATTGAGGGCTATACCCACCTGAGGGTAGATTAATCAGAGTGTGTTTTCTCATCAGTTTGGGAACTGCTAAAAGACTGAAATTTTGGTCTGGTGTGAACCAGAAGTATTACAAGGAGGGAGAGGGAGCAGTAAGCAGTCTGAAGCCTATGCCTGACTATGAGTTGCTTGCAGAAATTAGCACTACTGAAAGTACCATATATACAAGAGAATTGAGAAAGTTAACATCTTGTAAAATTCTAACATCTTGGCTTCAACAAATGGTCACAAGGCATACAAAGAAAATGAAAATGATGGGCCATTCACATGAACAAGATGAAGGGAGAGAAACTGTATTTATGGAAGTCCAAATAATGAACAGACTGGAAGAATGTAACACAAAAATATTAAACAAGCTCAAATAACTAAAGGAAAACACAAAGAACTAAAGGAAATCAGGAATACAATGCATGAACAAAACAAGAATATATATAAAGAGATAGGCACTATAATGAGAAATCAAACAGAATCAAACTTAGTAACTGGAAAAAGAAAACACTCATTGAAAAGATTTAACAACAGATTTGGGATGGCAGAAGAAAAAAAATCAGCGGTCCAGAGGATAAGGTAATAAAAATTATGGAGTCTGAGGAGCAACTAGAGAAGGCTCAAGACTGCTGAGCACAGTCTAATGGAAACGTGTAACATCATCAAATGAACTAACATACATATCATGAGAATTCCAGAAGGAGACAAGAAAGAGAAAAAGGGACACAAAGAATATTTAAAGAAATAATGGCAGGAAACTTTTAAAACCTAACAAAGGACATGAATCTACAAATCTAAGAAGCCCAACAAACACTAAGTAGGATAAACCTAAAAAGATTCACATAAAGACACGTCATGAATTGTGTCCCCCCAGAATATCTGTCAACTTGGCCAGGTCAATGATTCCCAGTACTGCATGATTGTGTAATCCTATGTGATTTACTTACGTGTTGTAAATTCAGTCACTATGATCTAATAAGATAGATTAGCAGCAGTTATACTGATGAGGTATACAAGACTGGATAGTGTCTTAAGCCAATCTGGTTTGAGATATAAAAGAGAGAGAAGCGAGCAGAGACGCATGAGAACCTCATACCACCAAGAAAGCAGTGCCGGGAACACAGTGTGTCCTTCAGACCTGAGGTTCCTGTGCGGAGAAGCTCCCAGACCAAGAGAAGACTGATGCATTACAAGGACCTTCCTCCAGAGCTGACAGAGAGAGAAACCCTTCCCCTGGAGCAGATGGCTTGAATTTAGACTTGTAGCCTACAAGACTGTGAGAGAATAAATTTCTCTTTGTTAAAGCCATCCACATGTGGTATTTCTGTTACAGCAGCACTAGATGACTAAGATAACACATTATAACCAAGATCTCAAAAACTAAAGATAAAGAAAGAATTCAGAAAGCAGCAAAAGAGAAGTGAATACACATATACAATAAGACTGGGTGCCGATTTCACTTTAGAAACCTTGGAGGCAATGGAATGACATATTTAAAGTGCTGAAAGAAAGTAACTGTCACCAAGAATACTGTATCTGGCACAACTCTTCTTCACTGGAAGACAGGCCTGGCAATCTGCTTCCAAAAAGTCACAGCCTTGAAAACCCTACGGAGCAGTTCTACTCTGCACACGTGGGGTCACCATGAGTTGGAATTGATTCAAAGGCAACTAACAACAAAAACTGTCCTTCAAAAATGAGGGTGAAATCAAGACATTCCCAGATAAACAAAAGCTGAGAGAGTTCAAAACCATTGGATCTGCCCTACAAGAAATGCTAATGGGAGGGAGTCCTTCAGATGGGACAAAAAGGACACTTGACAGTAACTCAAAGCCTTACACAGAAAAAAGGATTATCATTAAAGGTAATTTCACGGGCAAGTAAAAGGACAAATTTTAAGATATTTTTGCTTGGCAATTTTAGTTGTTATGTTCTTCATGCTTTATAATGACAAATGCATAAAAATAAGTATAAATTTATGTTATAGGGCACATGATGTATAAACATGTAACAGATGATAAAAACAACAAACTGGGGAAGGGAAGGAACAGTATAGGTATAGCTTTTGTAATTACTGAAGTTAAGTTGTTATCAATTTAAACCAAGTTGTTTTAAATATAAGTTCTATGTAATCTTAATGGTAACCACAAAGAAAATTTCTAAAAAAATATACACAAAAGGAAAAGATAAGGGAATCAAAATGGTTCACTGCAAAAAAAATCAGCAAAACACAAAAGCTGGTAGTATTGGAGGAAATGAGGGACAAAGAAAGTATAAGACACACACACAAATAACAAACTGACAAAGTACATCTGTTATGGGCTGAATTGTGTCTCCCCAAACTATATGTTGGAATCCTAACTTCTATACCTGTGGATGTAATCCTGTTTGGGAAAAGCGGGTTCTTTGTTATATTAATGAGACCACATCTGTGTTGGGTATGTCTTATACCTAATCACTTCTGAGTACTGGATCACTTCTGAGTTATAAGGAGCAGCACAGACACAGAGACAAGCAAGCACAAATCAGGGGAAGGCAGATGTCACGTGAGGGTCCCCAAGGAACTGAGGAATGCTGGGGCTAGAGAAGCTGAAAGAGAAAACGATCCTCCCCCTAGAGCCAACAGCCAGAGCCTTACCCTAGAGCTGGTGCCTGAATTTGGACTTCTAGCCTCTGTAACTGTGAGAAAATAAATTTCTGTTTTTTAAAGCCCGCCACTTGTGGCATTTCTGTTACAGCAGCACTAGGTAACTAAAACAACGTCCTTCCTTATTGGTAATTACTGTGAATGTAAATGGACAAAATGCTCCAATCGAAAGGCAAAGAGTGGCAGAATGGATTTTAAAAAAAGCTTGATTCAACTATATTCTGTCTAAAAGAGACACATCTTAGGCCCAAGGACACAAATAGGTTGAAAGTAAAGGATGGAAAAAATATTCCATGCAAATTGTAACCAAAGAGAGCCGGGTGGTAAATTTAACATTAGACAAAAAAGACTGTAAATCAAAATCTCTTATAAGAGACAAAGAAGGATATTATATAATGATGAAAGGGTCAATTCATCAAGAAAATGTAACAATTATAAATATATATGCACCTAACATCAGTGCTCCAAAATATATAAAGCAAACACTGACAGAACTGAAGGGAGAAATAGGCAGTTCTATAATAACAGTTGGAGATTTCAATACACCACTTTCAATAATGGACAAAACATTTAGAAAGAAGATCAATAAGGATACAGAGGATCTGTATGACACTATAAACAAATTAGACTTAAAAGACATATACAGAACACTCCACCCAACAACAGCACAATATAAGTTTTTTTCCAGTGCACATGAATCATTCTTCAGGACAGACCATATGTTAAGCTACAAAGCCAGTCTCAGTGAAGTTTAAAGGACTGAAATCATATAAAGTATCTTCTCCAACCACAATGGAGTGAAATTAGAAATACATAACAGAAGGAAAACTGGAAAATACACAAATATGTGGAAATTAAACAACACACTATTAAACAACCGTAGTCCCTCAGTGGTGTTAACACTTTAAAGAGGTCTTTTGCAGCAGATATGCCCAGTGCAATATGTAATTTGATTTCTTGACTGCTGCTTCCATGAGCGTTGATTGTTGATCCAAGTAGGATGTAATCCTTGACAATTTCTATTTCTTCCCATTTATTATGATGTTTACTGGTTCAGTTGTGAGGATTTTTGTTTCATGTTCAGGTGTAGTCCATATGGAAGGCTGTAGTCTTTAACCTTCATCAGTAAGTGCTTCAAGTCGTCTTCACTTTCAGCAAGCAAAGTTGTCTCATCTGCATATCACAGGTTGTTAGTGAGTCTTCCTCCAATCCTGATGCCGGGTTCTTCTTCGTACAGTCCAGCTTCTCAGATTATTTGATCCGCATTCATATCGAATAAGGTGAAAGGATACAAACCTGCTGCAGACCTTTTCTGATTTTAAACTATGCAGTACCTCCTTGTTCTGTTTGAATGATTGCCTTCTGATTCATGTACAGGTTCCACATGAAGACAATCAAGTGTTCTGGAATATCTATTCTTCATAATGTTATCCATAATTCGTTATGACCCACACAGTCAAATGCCTTCACACAGTCGATGAAACACATATTTTCTCGTATTCTCTGCTTTTGACCAAGATCCACCTGATAGCAGCAATGATATCCCTCATTCCATGTCTTCTGAATCAGGCTTGAACTTCTGGCAATTCCCTGTCAATGTGCAGCTGCAGTCGTTTTTGAATTATCTTCAGCAAAATTTTGATAGCATGTGATATTAATGATATTGTTCAATAATTTCTACATTCTGTTAGATTACTTACCTTTGGAATGAACATGAATATGGATCTCTTCCAGCTGGTTGGCTAGGTAGCTGTTATACAAATTTCTTGACATTGATGAGTGAGAGTTTTGAGTGTTGCATCTGTTCACTGAAGCATCTCAATTTGGTATTCTGTCAATTCCTGGACCCTTGTTTTTTGCCAGTGCCGTCAGTACAGCTTGAACTTCTTCCCTCAATACCAGTGGTTCTTGATGATATGCTACCTCCTGAAATGGTTAATGTCAACCAATTCTTTTTGGGACAGTGACTCTGTGTATTCCTTCCATCTTCTTTTGATGCTTCCTACACCATTAAATGTTTTGCCCATAGAATCCTTCACTATTGCAAGTTGAGGCTTGAATTTTCTCTTCAGTTCTTTTAGCTTGAGGAATGCTATGTTCTTCTTTTTTGGTTTTCTAACTCCAGGTCTTTGCACATTTCATTATAACATTTTACCTTGTCTTTTCAAGCTGCCCTTTGAAATCTTCTGTTCAGTTCTTTTACTTAAGTCCCATTAGGGAAATGCAAATCAAAACCACAATGATACCACTTCACAGTTATTAGGATGGCTATACCAAAAACCAAACCAAACCAGAAAATAACAAGTGCTGACAAGGACGTAGAGAAATTGGAACCCTCATCCATTGCTAGTGGCAATGTAAAATGGTGCAGTTACTCTGGAAAAAAGTTAAACATGGAGTTACCTTATGTACCTAGCATTTGACTGTAACTCTACTCCTAGGTGTAATGTATTTTTTACACAAATAACATGTGCCTTCTACGTTTGTTTGCCGACGCTGCCTCCTTCCACAAGGTATTTTTTTAAATGCTGCTATGCCAAGTTTTTTTTACATGTTGCTGTAAAAAAAAAAAAAAAAGGCATAGCGCCACTTATGAAAATACCTTGCAGAGGGAGGGAGTAGTTGGCAAATAAATGTAGAAGGTACGCGTTATTTGCATAAAAATACACTATATCCAATAGAATTAAAGACATATGTTCATACAAAAACCATACACAAATATTCATATTAGTATTATTCATAATAGCAAAAAAGTGGAAACAACAAAAATGTCCATCAACTGATGAATGGATAAATAAAATGTAGTACATCTAATCAATGGAATATTATTTGGCCATAAGAAGGACAAAGGAATAGTAAATATTATGGTATGTGAATTATATCCCTATAAAAAATAAAAACCACCACAAAAAGAACCATTTAAGACATATTAAAAGCTATAAAGAATGATACCACAAGCATCTATGTACCCATCAGTTAGCCTAAGAAATAATGCCTTATCAATAGTGCCCCTTTCTGTAACCTTCTCCAAACACATTCCCTTCTTCCCACAGAGGTAAGCATTCTTTTGAAATTGATACTGAAGTCCCACTTCTTTTTAATGTATTTCCAACTACTCTGAGCTCTCCCTTCTCTGTACTCCTATTGTATTAGGAATTTGTGCTTTTCCACTTAGCACCTGCCAGTTTGCTTTCTTGTATTACTCTACAAGCCTCCCCTCCACACCCCAACTGAGTTTTAACCTCTTTGAGGTTAAGAACCAATTTTATACTTCTTCTGACAGTGCCAATATAATGTTGAGCCCATGAGCTCCCAAAAAATAGAGTATTTTTTTTTATGTTCCTTTTCTCTCATTTGCTATTCTTTCCTAATCTGCCAGAGTCATGCCATTTTCTTCCCTGTAGAAAAGTAGTGCTGGTATTGAGCCACATTTCCAGAAATGCTCACTACCCAGTTCCTAGTGGTTTGATATGGAGCTGCTATAATTGTCTTCCCATAGAATAATGCATTGGCTCCAGTGGGGTACACTGCAGGGAAAGCCTAATCCTAAAAGCAAGGGAAAGCAGTAGACCTGGGGTTAGTCTGAACCAGGCCAAGGACAGTGCTATGGCTGTTCCACAGCTTGGCCTCCCAAAGAAAACAGTCAAGGACTTTCCTAAACCCCCCCCTCTGAAGTACTTGTATCCTTCTGTGTTTCTATGGCAACTCTCTATATGAAAACACCAGGCCTTTTAAATAACCTCCTCATTCCTCATAATATTCCTGTGAAATATCGTTGGAAGAGGAATTACTACCTTCTATGCATTTTACAAAAGCTCAGGAGAGGGACACCACCTATCAAAGGTCATGCAGCAAAGAGGCAGTATATTATGCCAAGACTAGAGGCTCTTCACAGCTTCTACTGTGCCAGATTGGGAAGCAATTTAGTGGCAATATGGCAGAGAATGAAGCCGGTGTGGGGGATGAATGCTCTGGTGAATGAAGAATTTGAGCGCCTGAGGTACACTACATAAAGCGCCTAAGCAACAATGAAAGAAGCACTGGCCCATGTCCCAGGACCTAAAAACCACCTGGCCAGGCCTTTACAAAATCATTTACCTGCCTTAAAAGAAGACAGACAACAGGATTTTTTTTAAAAGTAATGTACTCTGCACCTTTCCTTTCTCTTATCTTTTAGTTTGGTTATCATGGAAATATGGGTCTAAAGGTACCTGTGAGGATATTTCCCAACACAGAATCAGTGCCTGCACAGTGCCTGGTATATAACAGGTGCTCAATAATGCCTGTTAATTGGTTAATGAACAAATGCTTATATTGTGTAAAGTGAAGGCAAAGAAGAAGACAAAAACAAAAGGAAGGAATTAGGAACTTAAAATGGTTACACCTTGGCTGAAGAAAAACTAGTAGTAGGTGCTAGGATTCAGAATTAGTATTGTGGTGAGTTGGCAAGTAGGAGCCGATCATACTGAGAGAAATCAGGTATGCTTAGAGAATTTTAAAAAATACGGTTTTGGAAGTATAAAGGTTTTATTAAGGGCATTTTATGCGTGAAGTAGAAATTTCATAATTAATTTGGGCTCTGAAGGCTGCACATAGAATAAAAACAGTTTATCATCACCTGTTTCTGAATATTTACATCCTGTATCTTCATCAAGTATAAAGGCAGATCATTTTTCTGTTCAAAGAGAAATAAACATCCAGTCCATACTAACCCTCCTGAAATGAAGGTGAATTCTCCATATTTTAAGTGTGTGGTTGTTGTTAGGTGCCATTGAGTCAGTTCTGACTCATAGTGACCCTATAGGACACAGCAGAACTGCCCCGTAGAGTTTCCAAGGAGCAGCTGGTGGATTTGAACTGCTGACCTTTTGGTTAGCAGCCAGGCTCTTAACCCCTGCGCCACCAGGGCTCCATACTTTAAGTAGCAAGTTACAATAAAACATATTTTATTGTTAAAATAATTAGATTTACATATATTTAATTTATATGCAGTTTTTCATAAATGCATCTTTTGCATAAAAAAGCAAGATGCTCTTTTCACCAACACAAGTAGTCAAAGCTTATATCCCTAGGAAACTCTTCTTCCACACTGGTGCTTACAGCATTTATGTGAGAAACAGGATAGTATATACCAGGGGCCAGCAAATGTTTTTTGTAAAGGGTCAGATAGTAAACATTGTAGGCTTTATGGGCTATACAGTCTCTGTTGCAACTACTCAACTCTGCCACTGTAATGAAAAAGGAGCCATAGACAGTAAGTAAGCAAATAAGTATGGCTGTGTTCCAATAAAACTTTTTTTTATGAACATGGAAATAATTTCATATAATTTCTATGTCTATGGAAAAGTCCACTAAATTTCATATAATTTTCTTATGCCAAAAAATACTATTACTCTTCAGATTTTTTTCAACCGTTTGAAAATATAAACGCCATTCTTAGCTTGTAGGCCATATAAAAACAGATGGAGACCTTATCTGGACATGGACATTGGGATTCCCAAGTCCCACCTCCCAGAGGTTCTGAATGAGTTTGGAGAGGAGGCCAGGAATCTGTGATCACTCAGTTTTGGGAACAACCAGACCTCTCAGATCATGGTCTAAACACCCAGGTTCTTCCTCTTCATCTGCCTCTGCCTCGCTGTACAGCCTGGGTGAGCCGATGCAGCTCTCTGGATCTCATTTTCCCGGTCTCTAAAATGAGACAGGCACACTTGGGTCCTTTCCAGCTCTGACATCTATGATTTTATGATTTAGAAAATACACAGCATCCAAGATTAAGTGCAACGAAGCAGCAAACCATACTTTTGAGGAGAAAGCTTATTGTTATTTACTACTTCATATTACATCTTGGTAGAACTCTCCTAAATTAGTTATTTTTCTCCTTTAAGTTAAACTCATGTCAAGTCTAGGGTGAACAATATACTAGTTGTTGTCTAGGGTCAACAACTATACTTATGTCAGCAGGGGGCAGCATGGAGCAGCCCCATGGCAGAATTGTAGTGCAGCAAACGCTGCTTCTCCCTGCACCATCTCCCCTGCTTTTGTCCTCTGTTCTAGGCAGAAGAGTGAATATAGGAGACAGAATGAATACAGATGATTGGTGATGGGTTGACTTTTTAAAAATATAAGTGAATTTTTAAGCTACTTGCATGGCTGATTAAACCTCTGCAATCACTGCTAAACTGCTGGTGGGAATCCAGAAAAGGAGATGCATCCCTTGCCCAGAGCTGTGCTTTAGCACCAGACCTTTCAAAGCCTAGATGGGACAGGAAGAACAGCAAGCTTTGTATTCGTGTGAGAATACTTCTTAAGCAACAATCATTTGGTGCCCGTGAAGTCCAATAATATTTTACCTAATCTGTCTTAAATTAGATCTTTGAGAAGTAAATGAGTTAAAAGGGAGACTGAAATTGGATTGTGGTTTGATGCCCGAGGGGAGATATCAGTTTATAACAACAGACACTGAATGTGTTTGAGCACAAGGCCCATTAAGGCAGTGGAATGGCTCTTAACGAGTTATGGCATGAAGTATTAATAAATGTGTCATGCCAGCATAAAATGAGCCTTCTGAAAAACACGCTTTTCATTTCTAATTAGCAGTGTGGGGCTTGGAGCACACAATGGAGGAGCATTGCCACGGCTAACTCAAGGTAAGGTGGCTTCCCTTCAGGGCCTACAATTAGAAAAAGGGGCATTGTGCAAGGCCAGGTACAAGTACATTCATACACATACCAAACAAAATCCTAGCACACTGCAAACGCAATTCAATAAACATATACATTATACAGTACTGCAGTACAGCTAGCTAACTTAGCGTTTCCCTACCCCTACCCCAGGCTTGGAATACTTCTTTTTAATTATACAAAAAGTGTAAGTTAAAACAATAAGGAGTGCACAAATATGAAAGGATGTTATGCAGAAGAGTCCTCAGTGTGGGGTTGGGGTAGATCACAGAACAGAAAGCTTCTTAGAGAAGTGTTTACTATTCGGCTCCTGGTTTGCTGTGGGACACGTGGCATGATCTCCACTTCCAAGTCCTCCTCCCTCCCGAGAGGTCTCAATTAGGGCAAAGGTAACCGCAGGCATCTGATGACCTTCTGGCTATAATGAACACCTAAGGGCTCAGAGATTTAGCTAATCTAAAAGAGGGCAGCAGGGAACAGAGCGCCACTGAGTCCATCTGGCTATACCTGTTATTTGCACTGACTTTTGACTGTCTCGTAGAGTCTGGACCCTAGATCTTGACCTCTAGAACTGACTGACCTTCTTGTTTTTAGCTGAATTTCCTCACCTTAAATTCTTGCCTGCCTAAACCTAACATATACACCTTAATCTCCCAGACCTATGTACCTCTTCTGAACTAGACAGCTAGTTACAGTAGTTGTTAGCTCTGTCCTAACTTATAAATTCTTAATTCTGCTACCTTCTACGAGGAGCAAATCCTGTCTGTTGGTTCCAGAGTATGCACGTCCAGAGAAGTACTCTTCTACTCAATAATAAATATGAACATAGCCAACATAAAGAACAGTTAAAGTAGCGATGACAGCAGTAGCCAGTTGTCCGCTAATGAACAGCACTCTGCAATCATTTTTGAGAAACTATCTATACAGCCAATACAGCAGGCAACAAATAACTGTTCTTTCAAAATTTCCCTGTTTTAGTAAAAGGAAATACAATGCAGAATCTAAACAGATTCTACTTTAGGCTAGGAAAGGGCTCCCCTGTAAGTCTGCCGCTCAACTAGGGATATCCAGAGAAATAAATGACCTGTACTGTCAAAATCAGTACACAATAGTGAAAGAGCCCTGATGCCCTTCTTAGTTCTCATCTGCTTAATGGATCCAAGATAGGTCAGATAACCCCAATGTGTCACAGGAAAGACTCCAGCAAAGGCACAGCTGGTGAGTATATCCAGAGTATTTGTGGCCTGGTAGCCAGATGCTCTTAAAGATACTAAACTAGGACATGAGGACACGGGCAGAATTTTCCTAAGCTTGTACTTCTGTTTGATGTGTATGAATATTTAAGAGCCCTCATCTTCTAAGTCTTTATTCCAGTATGCTGAGAATTGAGCAAGACAGACATCTAAATTTTGTATTCTGTATTCCTTTTAGTCATTAATAATTTTAACTGAGTCTGTTTGAAGAAATATTTAACACTAAGCATTTACTATGTGGCAGACACCTTACTAAGATGCTTCATACAATAATTGTCTCACAGTGATCACTCTATGAAGTAGGTACCCTCATTTTATAGATGATCGAACTGAGACAGAGAAGTTAAGTAACTTGCCCAACACCACACAGCTAGTAAGTGATGGAACCTGGACTTGAATTGAGGCAGTCTAATTCCAAAGCCTATACTCTTTCAATTACCATGCTACTTACTGCAATTAAAAGAAGCTTCAAAATTATTAATAAAATTCAGTTCCTTATTTTACAGACAAAGAAATCAAGCACAAAGTGCTCTGCCTAAGCTCACAGTGCTAGCGAGTGGGAGGAAGAGAATTACCAGGATCCAGAAAACCTGGCTTCCAGTCCTGAGCTCGTCGTCACACCAGGTCATCTGGTCCAATTCCAAGATCAATGAGTGAATCTCTTTTACTTGATCCCTTTAACTCTGGCAAAAAGAAAAGGCCCTAGGTATGCCTCAGAGATCACAGAAGCTGTTTATGGTCTTTTTCCCAAGCTGTGCTTAACGAGGATAATGCTAGCACCACATCTGTTTGTGGCTTTGCAGTTTTCCAGGTGCTTCTGCATACACCTCCTCATTTGGGTTAACCTTGTAACCCTATGCTCTCCAACCCATATTAGCAGCAGCTGCCACCCTTCCTGCCCATATCCTGGTCACAGGAAGCCACGCTTGGCAGAACGACGGCACTGTGCAGCTGCTTCATCGCTGAGCCAGCAGGATGCTGTTCCCCAGGGCAGGGCAGTGCTGGGCCTCCTGCATGGCCACTTCTTCCTCACTGTCCTTCAATACAATTTGCCTTTGACCCCCTCCTTCTTTACCCTCTCACCACCCACAGACTGCGGCTGCCCTAGCACACAGCAAAATGCAGGTTTATTATGCAAAGCACATTAACCCCTCTCTTTACTGGATTCATATTCTAGAATCTGTTCTCACTCTCCTCTCTCTTACAAAGCAGTGGAGTAGAGTGGTTTAGAGACTTTTCAAGACTTTAGAGAGACTTGAGTTCAAGACCTGGCTCTGTTGCTTATTTGCTATCATGATCTTAGGCAACTTACTTAAGGGTGCTAAGACTCAGTTTCCTTATTGATAAAATAGGGATAATGACTCATGTTACTGGGTGCTGTCAAGTGGACTATGACTCATAGCAACCCCATGTGATAGAGAAGAACTGCTCCATAGGATTTTCTTGGCTGTAATTTTTTAAAAAATATTTTATTGAGTTTTTGGTGAAAGTTTATACAGCAAATTAGCTTCCTATTTAACAATTTCTATATATATTGTTCAGTTACATTATTCACAATGTGTCAGCATTCTCATTTCCGTTCTGGTTGTTCCGCTTTCATTAATCCAGCTTCCGTGCCCACTCTGCCCCGACCATCTCATCTTTGATTTAGGGTAAATGTTGACCACTTGTTCTCATATACATCTTTTTTTTTCTTTTTAGTTATACTTTAGATGAAGATTTACAGAACAAATAGTTTCTCATTAAACAGTTAATACACATACTTTTTTATGACAATGGTTAACAACCCCATGACATGTCAACACTGCCCTTTCTCAAGCTTGGGTTCCCTATTACTAGCTTTCCTGTTTCCTTCTGCCTTCTAGTCCTTGTTCCTGGACTGCTGTGCCCCATTAGTCTCATTTTGTTTTTTATGGGGCTGTCTAATCTTTGGCTGAATGGTAAACCTTGGGAATGACTTCATTACTGAGCTAAAAGGGTGTCTGGGGGCCATATTCTGGGGGTTTCTCCAGTCTCTGTCAGGCAAGTAAGTCTGGTCTTTTTTTGTGAGTTACAACTTTGTTCTACATTTTTCTCCAGCTCTGCCCAGGACCCTCTGTTGTGATCCCTGTCAGAGCAGTTAGTGGTGGTAGGCAGGAACCATCTGGTTATACTGGACTCAGTCTGGTGGAGGCTGTGGTATTTGTGATCCGTTAGCCCTTTGGACAAATCTTTCCCTTGTATCTTGTTTTCTTCATTCTCCCTTGCTCCTGAAGGGGTGAGACCAGTGGAGCATCTGAGATGGCTGATCACAGGCATTTAAGACTCCAGACGCTACTCACCAAGGCAGAATGTAAAACATTTTCTTTACAAACTGTGTTATGCCAACTGAGCTAGATGCTCCCCGAGGCCATGATCTCCACAGCCCTCCACCCAGCAATTCGGTCCTTCAGGGAGTTTGGATGTGTCCTAGCTTCCATGACCTTTCCTTGTACAAGCTGTGCTGGCTTCCCCAGTATTGTGTACTGTCTTACCCTTCACCAAAGTTACCACTTAACTATCATCTATTTAGTATTCCCCTCCTCCACCCCTCCCATCCCCTGTAACCAACAAAGGCTGTTTCTTCTCGTGTGTAAACTTTTTCGTGAGTTTTTACAGTAGTGGTCTCATACAATATTTGTACTTTTGTGATTGACTTACTTCACTCAGCATAATGTCCTCCAGTTTCACCCATGTTATGAGATGCTTCACAGATTCATCATTGTTCTTTATCGTTGCATAATACTCCATTGTGTGTATGTATCATAGTTTATCCATTCATCTGTTGATGGGCATCTAGGTTGTTTCCATCTTTTTGCTATTGTGAACAAATGCCTATTCGTGTGATGGCTCTTATTTCTCTAGGATATATTCCTAGGAGTGGGATCGCTGGATTGTATGGTATTTCTACTTTTAGCTTTGTAAGGAAGTGCAATGTCATCTTCCAAAGTGACTGTATCATTTTGCATTCCCATTAGCAGTGCATGAGAGTTCTGATCTCCCTGCAGCCTCTCCAACATTTGTTATTCCCAGTTTTTATGATTCGTGCCAGTAATGCCGGGGTGAGATGGTATCTCATTGTGGTTTTAATTTGCATTTCTCTAGTGGCTAGTGATCGGGAACATTTCCTCAGGTGTCTGTTAGCTGCTTGAATGTCTTCTTTGGTGAAGTGTCTGTTCATATCCTTTGCCCATTTTTTAATTGGATTATTTGTCTTTTTATTGTAGAGGTGTTGGATTTTCTTGAAGATTTTAGAGATTAGACCTTTGTCTAACTTGTAATGTCCAAAATTTTTTTCCCAGTCAGTAGGTTCTCTTTTTACTCTTTTGGTGAAGACTTTTCATCAGCATAAGTGTTTAATTTTTATAAGACCCCGGTTATCTAGCTTATCTTTTGGAGTTCGGGTGTTGTTGGTTATGGTTTGTATCCTGTTAATGCCGTGTATTAGGGCCTCTAGTGTTGACCCTATTTTTTCTTCTATGAACTTCATAGTTTTTTGCTTTATATTTAGGTCTTTGATCCATTTAGAATTAGTTTTTCTATATGGTGTGAGGTATGGGTCTGGTTTCATATTTTTGCAGATGGACATCCAGTTTTGCCAGCACCATTTGTTAAAAAGACTGTTCCCCAACTGATGGACTTTGGGCCCTTGTCGAAGATCAGGTGACCGTAGGTGGATGGGTATACATCTGGGTTCTCAATTCTGTTCCATTGGTCAGTGTATCTGTCATTGTACCAATACCAGGCTGTTTTGACTACCACAGCTGTATGGTAGGTTCTGAGGTTAAGTCGTGCGAGTCCTCCTACTTTATTCTTCTTCTTCAGTAGTCCTTTACTTCTCTGGGGCTTCTTATCTTTCCATATAAAATTAATGATTAGTTTTTCCATCTCTTTAAAGAATGTTGGTATTTGGATCGAGATTGCATTGTATTTGTAAATTGATTTGGGTAGAATTGTCATTTTTACAATGTTGAGCCTACCCATCCATGAGCATGGTATGTTTTTCCATTTATGTAGACCCCTTTGGATTTTTTGCAGTAGTGTTTTGTAGTTTTCCTTCTATAGGTCTTTTACATCCCTGGTTAGATTTATTCCTAAGTATTTTATTTTTTTTAGGGGCTATTGTAAATGGTATTGTTTTCTTCATTTCCTTTTCATCATTCTTTTCATTGGTGTATAGGAATCCAACTAATTTTTGTATGTTTATCTTGTATCCTGCTACCCTGCTGAATCTATTAGTTCCAGTAGTTTTCTCATGGAGTCTCTAGGGTTTTCTATGTATAGTATCATATCATCTGCAAACAGGGACCGTTTAACTTCTTCATTACCAATTTGGATGCCCTTTATTTCTTTTTTCTTGCCTTATTGCTCTAGCTAGGACTTTCAGCACAATGTTAAATAGGAGTGGTGATAAAGGGCATTCTTGTCTTGTTCCTGTTCTCAAAGGGAATGTTTTCAGCCTCTCTTCATTAAGAATGATGCCGGCCACTTGTTTTGCATAGATGCCCTTTATTATGTTGAGAAATTTCTCTTCTACACCTATTTTATTGAGAGTTTTTATCAGGAATGGGTGTTGGGGACTTTGTCAAATGCCTTTTTTTGCACCAATTCAGATGATCATGTGATTCTTTTCTTTCATTTATATGGTGGATTACACTGATTGATTTTCTAATGTTGAACCATCCTTGAATACCTGGTATGAATCCTACTTGGTCATGGTGTATTATTTTTTTGATATGATGCTGAATTCTATTGGCTAGAATTTTGTTCAGAATTTTTGCATCTATATTCATAAGAGATATTGGTCTGTAATTTTATTTTTTTGTGGCTCTTCACCTGGTTTTGGTATCAAGGTTATGCTGGCTTCATAGAATGAATTTGGAAGTATCGCTTCCTTTTCTATGTTCTGAAATAGTTTGAGTAGTACTGGTATAAGCTCTTCTGTAAATGTTTTGTAGAATTCTCCAGTGAAGCCATCTGGGCCAGGGCTTTTTTTTTTGTTGGGACTTTTTTTTTTTTTTAAATTACCTTTTCAATCCCTTCTCTTGTTATGGGTCTGTTCAGATATTTAACATCACTTCGTGGTAGTTTGGGTAGGTAGTGTGTTTCTAGAAACTGATCCATTTCCTCTAGGTTTTCAGATTTGCTTGAGTATAGTTTTTCATAATACTCTGTTATGATCCTTTTTATTTCAGTTGGGTCTGTTGTAATGTCCCCCATTTCATATCTTATTTGGGTTATTTGCATCCTCTCCTGTTTTTCTTTTGTCAGTCTGGCCAGTCAATTTTGTTGATCCTTTCAAAGAACCAACTTTTGGTTTTGTTGATTCTTTCTGTTGCTTCTCTATTTTCTGTTTCATCTATTTCTGCTCTGATCTTTATTATTTCCTTTTTCTGGTGGCTGTGGGTTTTTTTTTTTTTTTTTTTTTTTGCTGCTCTTTTTCTATTTGTTCAAGTTGTGTAGTTAATGTTTTGATTTTGTCCCTTTCTTCTTTTTTGATGTGTGCATCTACTGCTATAAATTGTCCTCTGAGGATTGCCTTTGCTGTGTCCCAAAGGTCTTCGTATGATGTATTTTCATTCTCATTTGATTCTAGGAATATTTTAATTCTGTCTCTGATTTCTTCTATTACCCAGTGATGTGTAAGCAGAGTGGTATTCAGTTTTCATGTAGCTGATATTTTTCCCTTGCTCTTCCTGTTGTTAATTTCTACCTTGATGGCGTTGTGGTCAGAGAAGATACTTTGTGTTATCTCAATGTTTTGGATCTTGCCGAAGGTTGCTCTGTGGCGTAAGATGTGGTCTTATTCTGGAGAATGTTCCATGTGCACTGGAAAAGAATGTGTAGCTTGAAGCTGTTGGGTGGAGTGTTCTATATATGTCTATGATGTCAAGTTGGCTGATTGTGTCCTTTAGGTCTTCTGTATCTTTGCTGAGTTTCTTTCTACATGTTCCGTCCTTTACCAAGAGTGGTGTGTTGAAGTCTCCTACTATAACTGTGGAACTGTCAATTTCTTTCTTCAGTGCTGTTAGAGTTTGTTTGATGTATTTTGGAGCCCTGTCATTGGGTACATAGATGTTTATCACGGTTATGCCTTCATGATGGATCATCCCTTTAATCATCATATAGACTGTCCTTCTTTGTCTTTTATGGTGGATTTTATTTTAAAGTCTATTTTATCTGAGATAGTATTGCCACTCCTGCTCTTTTTTGGCAGCTGTTTGCTTGATATATTTTTTTTCCATCCTTTGAGTTTTAATAAATTTACATCTTTGTTTCTACGGTGTGTCTCTCGTAGACAGCATATTGATGGATTCTGTGTTTTTTTTTTTAAAATCCATTCTGTCACTCTTCATCTCTTTATGGGTGCATTTAGGCCATTTACATTCAATGTAATTATTGATAACTGTGAGTTTATTGCTGTCATTTTGTAGTCCTTTTTTTTTTTGTGGTGCTGACGTTTTCTTTGTTCCTTTTACTCTCCTGTGCTGAATTCCTTTTGTTTGTGGACTTTTTTTCCATTTTGTTTTTGTAGGTTTTGTTTTTACTGAGACTTTACGTTTTTCTTCGTTTTGATGAGTAGGTTTGTTAACTTTCTTTGTAGTTACCTTGAAATTTACCCTTATCTTCCTAGGTTTGAGCCAGTCTATTATTACTTGGTATCACCTTGCCTTCCTCTCCATTAGAAGGTTCTATACCTACACGGTTTCTTCCCTCTTTTATTATTCTGATGTTGTTGTCATATGCAGATTAACCTCTCTGGTTCCCTTCTGTAATTCTTTTGGTTTTGGATAGTCCTTGATAGTTCATTTCCTAGGTTGGTATCTGGCTGGTACGATCCTGCATCCCAGATTCAGCCTGTGGTCTGATGTTGTTTGTTCTCAGATCGAAGGATTCCCTTTAATAATTCTTGTAATTCTGGTTTGGTTGTTACATAGTCCCTTAATTTCTGTTTATCTGGAAATATCCTAATTTCACCATCATATCTGAACAAGAGTTTTGCAGGATATATTATTCTTGCCTGGTAATTTTTTTCCTTCAAGGTTGTATATATGTCATGCCACTGCCTTCCTGCCTGCATGGTTTGTGCTGAATAATCCAACCTAGCCTTGTTTCTCCTCTGTATGTCACTTTTTGATCTCTTGAGCTGCTCTCAGGATTCTTCGTTTGTCTTTGGTTTTAAGGAGTGTGATTATGATATGACTTGGTGATTTTTTTGCGGGGTCTATCCTACATGACGTTCGTTGAGCTTCTTAGATGGTCAGCTTTTCATCTTTCATGGAATTGGGGAAGTTTTCTGCCAGCAGTTCTTCAATGATCCTCTCTGTGTCTTCTGTTTTCTCCACCTGTTCTGGAACTCCGATCACTGGCAAATTTTTGCTTTTGATTATAACCCACATAATTCTCAGGGTTTCTTCATTCTTCTTCATTCTTTTTTCTGATTTTCCTCAAACAGCGTTGTATCCAAGTGTTTGTTTTCAATTTCACTGATCCTGTCTTCCATCGTTTCAAATCTGCTCCTCAGCCCTTCTATGACACTGTCCATTTCTGAAAGCTTGTTATTTATCTTTTGGATTTCTAATTGCTGTTTTTGTATGATTTCTAGTTGTGAATTTATTTTGGCATTTTGTTCCTGTATTATTTTCCTGAATTCTTCCATTTTTTTTGGTCTGTATTTTCCATGAATTTGTCTTCCTCTTCCATGAATTTGTCTATTTTTTCCTCATTTTTGTATGCTTTCTGCTTCAACTCTTGGATAGCTCTGCATATGAGAGATTTGAATACCTGACCAGGTAGTTCTAGTGCCTTTTCTTCTACTTGAAAGTCATCTGTTGTTTTATTTTGGACACCTATTGGAACCATCCTGTCCTGTTTTTTTATATGTTTTGATACTGTAATGTCTTTGGGACATTCAGTAGTTGTTTTCCTCATTTACTGATTGTAGATTTGTTTGTTTCGTCCTGCTTTTTTGTTGTATTCGGTTATATCTGAGCAGGCGGTCTCTGCATTCTTTGCTGTTTGCTCGTCTGTGAGCATGATACTTTTCACCTCGTTTTCCAATGGGCAGGATCAGTCGCTCAGGTATACTACAGCAGGGCAGGTCCAGATGAAGGGGAGTTGCTGGGATGGACTGTTTGTGGCATGTACTAGGACCAACAGGGTTGGCAGGGAATCAATGCCGGGCAGGTTCCAGTAGGCTGTGCCTGTGCTGCTTGGGGGTGTGTTGTTCAGTGCATGGTGCAGGTAGGCAGGAAGGAGGGGGGAGATTGTGATGTGTGGAGCTAAGATGGGTATGGGAAAGAGGAGAGGAGAGAGGAACAGGAGCCAAGAACATATAACAGAGTGTTGAGAGAGCTTGCCGTTGGAATGGAGGAGATAAAAGACTTAGCTTAGAAATGGAGGAAAACAAAAAGAAAAAAAGGGGTAAAAGAAAAAAATGAATAAATAAAAATTAGAAGGAAAAAAGAGAAGAAAAGCCCCCAGGGATCCCATCGGTGCAGCTGCAAGGACTGGGAAAGCTGCTCCCAGAATGTGAAGTACAGCCTGACTAGAAGGGGTAGAGGTGTCACATAGCACCAGGTATTCAGGAGACAGGAAGAGAAGGTAAGTATAGAGAGATGAGAAAGTGAGAGTTGAAGAAAGGGAAAAAGAGAGAAAAGAAAACAAAAGAAACTAAAACAAACAAACAAAAAGAAATGTCCCCAGGGATCCCACTGCGTGGCTGCATAAACTAAGAGAGTAGCTCCCAATCTATGCAGTACTGCCTGGCTAGCAGGGGCTCCCAAGCCCAGAAAAGGAAAACAAATAACTCAAAACAGAACAAATCAAAAGAAACAAACAAAAGCCCCGGGGATCCCACCAGAGTGGTGGCACAGGCTGGGAAGCAGTTCCACAGTCAAGCGGTATTTCACAGCCTTTCAGGAAGAAGCAAAGATGGCACACAGAGCCAGGTAGTCAAGAGAAAGAAAGGGGAGGTGGTGAGAGGCATGGAAGAAACCAAAAGAAGCGGAAAAAAGCAACACCTGCAACCAACAAATGGCACTCAGGGAGCCTGCCTGTGTGGGCGGGTGGAATCCAAGTGGCACAAGGATGAAGCCGGTGCTTCCCGGCCAAGAGACTGTGGCTGCAGGAAGCAGAGGAGGCCAAGTGGGGGTAAAGAAGGCTGCAGGGTGGGAAAGCGTATACTGCTGGTTACCAGTTGTTCTGTCTCCTGCTGGGAGCTCAGTGAAGCAGCTTTCCCGTATTCCCTGTTCGCTCATCTCTGACAGGTGTCAAATATGGCAGATCGCTGCTGCATTAGCTGATAGGGGACTTCTGCATGTATCTCTCCTCGCTCTCAGTTCTCTGTCAGCTTCTTATTCCACTTGGTGCTTGGCTGCGTTCTTTCTCTCTTCATTTGATGCTTAGGGTTTCAGGATTGACGTTTGTCTCTGTTTGACTTTGTTTTTCAGATCTTTGCTGTGGAAGGACAGTGTGGTGCTTCTGTCTTTAGTGCCACATTGCCCGGAAGTCTAGATGATTTTTTTTTAAAGAAGCAGTGTACTCACAGGTGATACTGTTTATTTTTGAGCCAATCTGCTATTTAGCTGAAAGGTGACCTCTGGGATTAGCTTCAGTTCAAAGTTTAAATGGTATCTCAGGGTAATAGTCTTCGGAGCTCCTCTACGTCTCTACTGGTCCAGTAAGCCTGGTCTTTTTTTTTGGTAATTAGAGTTTTGTTCTACAATTTTCTCCCATTCAATCTGGGACCATGTATTTTGTCCCTGGTCCGAACAGATGGTAGTGGTAGCTGAGCACCATCTACTTCTTCTGATCTCTGGATAGATGAGGCCATCGGCTGTGATCTTTATGGAAGCAGATCACCAGGTCTTTGTCATATGGAGCTGCTGTGTGGGTTTGAACCACCAACCTTTAGGTTAGTAGTCAAGTGCTTAACTGTTGCGGCATCAGGGCTCCTTTAACGATTGATAGTACTTATTTTATGATTGTTGTGAGGATTAAATGAAAGTTCACAAAAAGTCCTAACACAATGCCTGGCACACAGTAAGCACTCAACAAATGTTGCTGTAATTATGCTGCTGCTGCTGTTATAACACAGGCCACTCCTTCTGCTCTTTGGCTCCAACTATGGGGTGGTCATGAGGAGACTCTAAGGGCTAACGTTCACGTTAATTAGCATTCAGCACTTGGCACAAGCCTGTAGGACGCCTGTGCATAAGCTGGACAGAGATTCCAGAGTAGCACCTGCAAGGATGCGCTGGCTCAAAATGAATTCTGGAAGTGGGAGAAAATCATAACTGCTTAGTATGCACACACTGGGACCCAGCCTGCCTCTCTAGCTTCATCTCCTGTCTTATAACCACACCTCATGCTCCAGTCACAATTCAATTCACTGTTTTAAACAATCCAACATCTTCCATGTCTCTCTGCCTTTGTACTGACTGTTCTTCCTGCCTGGACTACACTTTCTCCTCTTCTTCAACAGGTGAATTTTTTTTTTTTTTTTTTTTTTACTATACTTTAATACTTTAAGGTCCAGCTCAATATCACCTCCTCTCTGAAGACAGTCTCGTCAACTATCTTAGAATTATCTTTCCCTCCTATGAAGCCTCACAGCACTTTGTACTTACTTCCATTGGAGCAGTTAACACAGTATACTCTCATTTTTGTTTACATATCAGTGTCTCTCACTGGACTCTGAGCTCCATGAAGGCAGGGGCTATATCTTCCATCAGGGGTGACTTTCTCAGCTTAGCAAGCCGAGTAAACAAAAGAATGCCCATCTGGCACAAGGTAGACATTTCATACATGTTTGTTGAATATATGAGTGAATCTCTTAGACATAAGGAAATGATACAGCTAAAATCAACTAACCTACAACTATACCTGACTTCTGCTAGATACCCAACTGAAACTATATGGTCACCTTTCCACCACTTAGCTTATCCACCCATAAAAATTCATTAACTTTAGTTTGAAAAGTCTTCTCACTTTTTCTATGTTTCACATAGCACACCAAAGAGATGGTACAAAACAAACTAAAATATAGTATGCTAACTTTATACTGGGGCAGTGCAAAGTGACAGAATATTATCTAAAAATGATAGTAGAAAACAAAAACAAAATATCATTCTGCAATATACTCTATAAAGATATCAGGGTGTGGTAGAAAAACCATGAGTGTTAAATTCACACATTCCTAGAACTGAAACCTGGCTCTACCACATAGTAGCTGAGAGACGTGAGCAAGTAAATTAATGTTGCTGAGCCACAATTTTTTCTTACTTATAAAAATGTACATTTTCAACTGAGCTCTCCCTAAAATTGGAGATCTCAGGGACTGTGGAAAAGTGGGGATAATGATATCTAGAATTTTGTTGGTGCCACCAACTAAGACAGCAAATAAAAAAAGATAAGCAGGTTATAAGGGAGAAAATTAGTTTAGTTTCAAACATATTGAGTTTGAATTTCCTGTGGGAAATCCAAATAAAAATGCCTAGTAAGATGTTGAATATTTAAGGTGCATTCTAGGCTGGAGATACAGGTTTGGGAGACCTGGTACTGAGACAATAGAAGAGATTATCCAGAGAGAGTGTGCCAAATGAGAGGAGCATGGGCCACATACTGAACTGGGGAGGTATCAACATTTAAGGGAAAAGTGGAGGAAGAATAACCAATGAAAGGGAAAGAGAATGAATAGTCAGAGATATAAGGAGGATTAGGCCAAGGAAGTAAAGAGCTGCAAGAGTCAGGTAGTAATCAACAGTATCACATACAGCAGAGAAGCTCAGTGAGTTAAGAACTGAAATAAACGTCTGTAAGATTTGACAATCTGATATCATGGAGTATTTTATCTTGAGAGTGTCAGTAGGAATGCCAGTAGAGAAGCGAGGATACAGAGTCAGGCTGCAAGGATGGAGAAGTGAGTGGAGATGTACAGGTGACGAGGGGTTAGGGCTACTCTTTGAAAACTGCAATGGCATGTGAAGAGAGATCAGACAAGCTGGATTATGAAGTCAACTGAATGTTCACTAGCATGGGAGAGGATTGAGCATGTTTATAGTCTGAGAAGAAGGAACCAATATGAGAGGGAAAGATTGAAAATATAGGAGAGGATAACTGAGAAATTGAAGTTCCAGAGAAGGTAGGAAAGGATGGGGTCAAAGATACAGGGAGAGTGACTGACCTTTAAAAATTAGACAAGCCACCTCATCCTGGAGGAATCTTTTATTCAAACTTGATGCTACAGGCCCAACTTTGCAGCCTCAATAAAGTATCAGGAATAGGGGTACATCCTCAGAACTTTATCAAAATTATACTGCTAGAGTCAGAGTTGGCAGAAACTGTCATATAATGGGCAATCCTAATCTTAAATTGTGTCAAACAGCATTATATGTAAAGAACCATGTACAACTCTTACATAAATTTAGAAACAATTAGTAAGAGAAGCATAGTCTTTATAATGATGACACAGTCTTACTCTCCTTGACTTAAAAAGCCCTTTTAAGAAAGGGTGTAAAAAATTGGTTAATTTTTGTCAGAAGATGATCAATATCATTGTATTTTTGAGACATTCTCCAACATTTAAACAGTCATTATCAAATAACTCCATTTGACAGGTCAATTTTCATTAGAATAAGATTTCATAACCCACATTCTGGAGAAACCAACAGAGACTAGTTCCAACCTGTGGGATTTTATGGCTGAGGTGGTTAGCTATAACACACATCGTAGAATTCAGGTCAAAGTTATCTCTTCCATACTACATGGCTCAAAACTTTGGAATCATGACTTAGTATTTGTACAAAGACTTAAGACCTGAAGCTCTTTTCTGGAGAAAATGCTGGATTTATCTGCAATACCATTGTGGCTCACACTGATGAGGAAATGTATTAGATTCCTGCCTATGTAAAAATCAAAGACTGGCAAAATTTCTCAAAAGAATGGCAACATAGATTTTTAAACAACGCAGAATATCTGCCTTATTGGTCCTTTTAAACATTATAATCTAGTAAAGACCTGTTTAAGACATTGAATATTTGGGAGAACATGTAACCTTTGATTTTTCTGGATTCTTGAAGTTTAGTCTCTGTACCAGAGCCCGGGTGGTGCAAGCGGTTTTTGATCGGCTGCTAACCTAAAGGCTGGCGGTTCAATCCCACCCAGTGGCTCTGTGAAAGAAAGGCCTGGTGAACTGCTTCCATAAAGATCACAGTCAAGAAAACGCTATGGAGCAGTTCTACTCTGTAACACATGGGGTCATCACGAGTCAGAATCAACTCGATAGCAACGGGTGTTGGGTTTTTTAGTCTCTGTATCAGATTAGCGCACCACAACCTCTAAAGTGGCTGGACCATATCATCTTCTCTTAAGTACAGGACAATACTGGGGCAGCCACGAAAATCCATCACTCAGAACAGCTGCTGCAGGGAGCATAATGGCCTTAGCTGCTGAACCCCCAAGTCCTCCAACCCTCACCTTGTTAGCTTAGAGTCCAAGGTCCTGTGGGCTGCTCCTTGTCAGTGACTAAACACAGCAGGAGTATAAAGCAGGCCCATTCTAACAAGAGTTGAGATGTCTCCAATGGGTGACTTTGGCTTGAGGACTCTCCATCAGTCTACCTGAACCTTTCTTGGAACTGAGTTGCAGTCTAAGGCTCTTCCTACCCCAGACTCCTTCCTTTCTACCTTCTTCCACAAGTATCAGACCAGTACCACAGTCTGAAGGTTCACTCAGCCTTCTCCAGTACATTTCTTCCACATTTAGTAGTCTTGGAGCCTATTTCTTGGTGGACTAAACTACTGAAATACTAAATTGACAAATGGACTTTTTTAAGCCCTCAAGGAGAGTCTTCCTTTGACAAATTCTCTTAAATAACTGTTTTAATATTTGTTTTTATTTTAATATTCTGTAACTGCAGAGTTAATGAATGAATGGGAGGCAAGTCCACCAATAACCAGGATGGCTCTAGGAGGTTCATGTTAAGAAAAATTACCAGCCCTTAAAGGCTACCAGTGCCAGTTACCTCTCCATTCCACCCAGTTATTTGGGAATCAACTTGTATTAGGCTACAGAAATAAGCTAGTGATCATACCAAGTCAAAATGGAGTCATAAGATGGCTAAGTGAGCACAAGCTAAACTGATGCACTCTGTAAAGTGAAACAGTGGATGCCAGTCAAACAAACAAGGAGAAAAAGAAAGGACTTGCCGGCAAAGCCAGAACTTGTGATTTGGAGTGGCTTCATACATGCCACGCCACCCAGCCTCAAGTGGGCTCTCACTGCTGCTCAGCAGTCCTCTTGTTCATCTCCTGCTGACTGGTAAACATGGCAGAATTTAGCAATAGAAGGGAAAAGGAGGTAGTTCAGGGTAGGCGAACATCCTCCAGAAGTCATTTCTAAACTTTTTCACTTTCCAAAGGCTACTGGCCCCTTCCCTTTCTGCTTCACTCAGTGGATGACATCATATGCTACTTTATTAACACCATCTACCCTGAACTACCTCCTTTTCCCTTCTATGCTAAACCCTGCCATGTTTACCAGTCTTCTCTTTCCTTTCAGTTTCAAAGGAAGGCACAATTTTCTATCTTTTCAAGGCAACTCCTCTCCATACACACTCTTCACTCCACCACTTACTACTTCTTGTAAGACCTCATTCCACCAACTATTTCTTTTTTTCCTTGAATCTTCACATTCTCCCCTACCTCCAACTGGCTCTTGCCCTTCTAACTAAAAAACATGCTCTGGTCTCCTCACCCTAAAACTAAAAACTAAGTATTTCCCCAACCTATCGCATTTTTTTTCCCCCTTTACCACCAACGTATTTGAGATGTATATTCTGTACTGACTACATCCATTTCCTCACAACATTCTTCCCTAATCCTTTACCATCTAGCCGATACACAGGCACATACCCACCACCCCTCTGTCCTTTTCTCTCTTAAAATCCATCTCAAGGAGTGTCAGAGGCTTTTTCCTCAAGCCTCACTTCTTGGCTTCTCTCCAAAGTCTGACAAGTGACTAGCCCTTCTTAATATTCTCTTCTTTGGGTTTTGAAACATGAAACTATTGTTTCTTTTATTCCTTAGACTTCCTCCTTCATTTTTCTCCTCCCATTACTAATTGTGGGTATTTTCCCAAAATCTGTCCTGGACGCTTTTATTTCTCATCCTTGGTGACTCTGTCCACTCCATGACTTCATCTAGTATCTCTAGGCGAATGCCTCCAAATCAGACCTCTCCTAAGCACCACACCTCTATTTCCAATTGCCTCTCTGCTTGTTGCTGTTAGGTGTCCCCAACTCAATTCCGACTCATAGCAACCCGATGTGACAGAGCAGAACTGTCCCATAGGGTTTCCTAGGGTTTCCTTTACAGAAACAGATTGCCAGGTCTCTGTCCCACAGAGCCCCTTGGTGGGTTCAAACTGTCAACCTTTTGGTTAATAGCTGAGCGCTTAACTGTTTGCACCACCAGGCCTCTCTGCTGGACATTTCTAAATAGATGCCCTTTTGAATCTCAAATCCAGTATTTCCAAACTCAGGCTCATCATTTTCCTTTTATAATTTGCTTGTCTTCCTTCTTTGTTTTTACCATCCAAGTTGGAAACCTTTGGTATCAATCACTTACTCTTCCCCCACATTTTTGCATAGCTGGCTCATTATTAAGACCTCAGTTCAAACAGCATATCCACAGAGAAGTCTGTTCTGACCATTCCAAAACACACCCATCCCACCCCAGGTCACTCTCTACCCATTAATGACTCCATTTTTCATCAATGTGCTTATCATTATCTATATTTAATTTCTTTACTTGTTTACTATTTGTATCCCCAACAAAAAGTAAGTTCCCATTAAGGCAAAATGGCGCTCTAGGCAGAAGCACCACGCCGTCCCTCCACAGCAAAGATCTGAAAAACTAAGCCAAACAAAGAATACAACAATCCTGAAACCCTAAAACATCAAATGAAGAGATAAAGAACTCAGCCAAGCACCAAATGGAGTGAGAAAACTGACAGAGAATGGAGAGCGAGGAGAGATTCGTGCAGAGGTCCCCTACCAGCTAATGCAGCGCGCCACCATCTTGGACTCCTATCGGAGACCAGCAAACAGGGGTACAAGGAAGCAGCCTCACGGAGCGTCCAGCGGGAGACAAAACAATCGGTAATTTGCAGTGTGCGCTTTCCCACACCACACCCCTCTTCGCCCCGGCTCAGCCTCCTCTGCTTCCCACGGCCACGGTCTCTTGACTGGGAAGCACCAGCTGCTTGGATTACACACACCCAAGCGGGCGGCTCTCTGGGTGCCATTTGTTGGCTGCTGGTGTTGCTTTTTTCCGCTTCTTTTGATTTCTTCCTTGCCTCTCACCATCTCCCCCTCCTTTCGCTCAAGTGCCTCGCTCCGTGAGCCATCTTTGCTTCTTCCTGAGGGGCTGCAGAGCACCGGCAATTTGTGATATACGCTTTCCCACTCTCTACACTTCTTCACCCATACTCGGCCCCCTCCGATTCCCGCGGACACAGTCTGTTGTCCAGAAACACCAGCCCACACTAGCTGGCTCTCTGAGTGCCATTTGTTGGCTGCTAGTGTTGCTTTGTTTTTTCTGCTTCTTTTGATTTCTCACTTGCCTCTCGCCACCTCCCCCTCCCTTCGTTCAAGTACCTGGCTCCGTGCGTCATCTTTGCTTCTTCCCGAGGGGCTGCGGAGCTCCATTCGAGTGTGGAGCTGCTTCCTGGTTTGGGCTGCCACACTGGTGGGATCCCGGGGCTTTTGTTTGTTCGTTCATTTTGAATTGTTTGTTTGTTTTCTTTTCCTTTTCTTGAGTTTGGAGCCCTTTCTGGCCAGGCTGAGCTGCGTGGCAGAGAGACTCCCCTTCGGCTTCCACAGACGTGCAGAGGGATACCCGAGGGCATTTCTTTTTACGTTGGTTTTTTTTTTTCCCTGTTTCTTTGGGGGCCTTTCTTGTTTTTGTTTTTAATTTGTTTTGTTTTCTTTTTCTCTTTTTCCCTTTTTGTCTTTCTCCATTGCTCAGTTTCTTGTCTCTCTATATCTTCCTTCTCTTTCTGATTCTTGAATACCAGGCGTTGTATACCTTTACGCCTTCTAGCCAGGCTGTACTGCAACACCTGAGAGCGACTTCCCTAGACCTCACAGCTGCATCGGTGGGATCCCTGGGAACTTTGCGGCTCTTTAACCTTTCTGATTTGTGTTTATTCATTCTTTTCTTTTCTTCCTCTTCCCCTTTCTGTTTTTCTCCATTTCATAGTTTCTCATCTCTCCATTCCAACGGCAAGCTCCCTTAGCATTCTTTTTTGTTTGTTTGTATGTTTTTGGCTGCTGTTCCTCTCTCCTCTCTCCCAAATCCATCTTAGCTCCACACATAACAATCTCCCCGCTGCATCCTGCCAACCTGCACCATGCGCTTGACATCACACCACCAAGCAGCACCAGCATGGCCTACTGGAACCTGACCTGCACTGATTATCGACCCGCTCTGGTGGCTGTAGTAAGTGCCACAAACAACCCGTCCCAGTAAATCCTCTTCAGCTAGACCTCCCCTGCTGTACCATACCTGAGTGACTGACCCTGCCAGTTGGAGAAGGAGGCGAAAAGTATTGCGCGCACAGACGAGCAAACAACAAAGAACACACAGTCCGCCTGCTCAGACGTAGTCAAATTTTTTTTTTTAAAAAAGGGACGAAACAAACAAATCTACAATCAATAAATGAGAAAAATAACTACTGAATGCCCCGAAAACAGCAGACAATATCAAAACATTTACAAAAACAGGACAGGATGATTCCAGTAGGCGTCCAAAATAAAACACCAGATGAATCTCCTATGGAAGAAAATGCACTAGAACAACCTGATAGGGAATTCGAATCTCTAATACTCAGAATTCTCCAAGAACTGAGGCAAAAGGCTGACAAACATGAAGAAAAAATAGACAAATCACGGAAAATACAGACAAAAAATTGGAAGAATTCAGGAAGATGATGCAGCAACACAATGCCAAAATAAATTCACAACTAGAAATTATACAAAGACAACAATTAGAAATCCAAAATATAAACAACAAGATTTCAGAAATGGATGGTGTTATAGAAGGGCTGAGAAGCAGATTTGAAACGGTGGAAGACAGGGTCAGTGGAATTGAAGACAAACACTTGGATACACTGAGGAAAACTCAGAAAAAAGAACAAAGAAAAATGAAGAGACCCTGAGAGTTATGTGGGACACAATTAAAAAAGCAAAAATCTACGCGTGATTGCAATTCCAGAACAGGGGGAGAAAACAGAAAACATAGAGAGGATCATTGAGGAACTGCTGACAGAAAATTTCCCCAATATCATGAAAGATGAAAAGCTGGCCATCCAAGAAGTTCAACGAACCCCATATAGAAGAGACCCCAAAAGAAAATCACCAAGGTATATCATATTTACACTCACCAAAACCAAACACAAACAAAGAATCCTGAGAGCAGCTCATGAAAAACAAGAAGTCACATACAGAGGAGAAACAATAAGACTAAGCTCAGATTATTCGGCAGAAACCATGCAGGCAAGAAGGCAATGGGATGACATACATAAAATCTTGAAAGAAAAAAAAACGTCAGCCAAGAATAATATATCCTGCAAAACTCTCGTTCAGATTTGATGCTGAAATTAGGTCATTTCCAGATAAACAGAAATTAAGGGAATATGTAAAAGTCAAACCAAACTTACAAGAAATTATTAAAGGGAGTTCTTCGATCTGAGGACAAACAGCTTCAGCTGACAGGCAGAACTTAGGATGCAGGATCATACAAGGCAGGTACCAATCTAGGAAATGAACTCTCGAGGACTATCCAAAACCAAAAGAAATACAACAGGGAATCAGAGCAGTTAATCGATAAATGACACAATATCAAAACAATAAAAGAGGGAATAAACGGCATAGGTATAGAACCTTCTAATGGAGAGGAATGCAAGGCGATACCAAGTAATGGTAGACTGCTTCAAACTTAGAAAGATAAGGGTAAAACGGTAACCACAAAGAAAGTTAACAAACCAACTCATAAAAATAAAGACGAAAAACATAAAGTCTCGGCAAAACCAAAATCTACAAAAACAAAAGAAATGAAAAAAAAAAATCCACAAACAAAAGTAACTCAGCACAAGAGAGTAAGAAGAACAAAGAAAACTTCAGCACCACAAAAAAAGCACTACAAAATGACATCAACAAACTCACATCTACCAATAATTACACTGAATGAAATGGACTCAATGCATCCATAAAGAGACGGAGAGTGGCAGAATGGATAAGAAAACAGGATCCATCAATATGCTGTCTACAAGAGACACACCTTAGAAACAAAGATGTGAATTTATTAAAAGTCAAAGGTTGGAAAAAAATATATCAAGCTAACAACTACCAAAAAAGAGCAGGAGTGGCAATTCTAATCTCAGATAAAATAGACTTTAAAACAAAATCTACCATAAAAGACAAGAAGGACACTATATAATGATTAAGGGGACGATCCATCATGAAGACATAACCATAATAAACATCTACGCACCCAATGACAGGGCTCCAAAATACATAAAACAAACTCTAACACCACTGAAAAGAGAAACTGACAGTTCCACAATAATAGTAGGAGACTTCAACACACCACTCTCAGTAAAGGACAGAACAACTAAGAAGAAACTCAGCAAAGATACAGAAGACCTAAAGGGCACAATCAGCCAACTTGACCTCATAGACATATATAGAACACTCCATCCAACCGCTACAAAGCACACATTCTTTTCCAATGCACATGGAACATTCTCCAGAATAGACCACATCTTAGGCCACAGAGCAATCCTGAACAAGATCCAAAACGTTGAGATAATTCAAAGTATTTTCTCTGACCACAATGCCATCAAGGTAGAAATTAACAATAGAAAGAGCAAGGAAAAAAAATCAACTACATGGAAACTGAATACTACCCTGCTTACACATCATTGGGTAATAGAAGAAATCAGAGATGCAATCAAAAAATTCCTAGAATCAAATGAGAATGAAAACACATCATACCAAAACCTTTGGGACACAGCAAAGGCAGTCCTCAGAGGACAATTTATAGCAATAGATGTACATATCAAAAAAGAAGAAAGGGACAAAATCAAAACATTAACTACAGAACTCAAACAAATAGAAAGAGAACAGCAAAAAAAGCCCACAACCACCGGAAGAAAGGAAATAGTAAAGATCAGAGCAGAAATAAATGAAATAGAGAACAGAAAAACAATAGAATCAACAAAACCAAAAGTTGTTTCTCTGAAAGAATCAAGAAAATCGACAAACCACTGGCCAGAATCACAAAAGAAAAACAGGAGAGGCACCAATAACCCAAATAATAAATGAAATGGGGGACATTACAACAGACCCAACTGAAATAAAAAGGATTATAACAGAATATTATGAAAAACTATACTCCAACAAATTTGAAAACCTAGAGGAAATGGATAAATTTCTAGAAACACACGGCCTACCCAAACTACAACAAAGTGAGGTTGAAAATCTGAACAGACCCATAACAAGAGAAGAGATTGAAAAGGTAATAAAAAAACTCCCAACCAAAAAAAGCCCTGGCCCAGATGGCTTCACTGGAGAATTCTACAAAACATTTACAGAAGAGCTTGTACCAGTACTACTCAAGCTATTTCAGAGCATAGAAGAGGAAGCAACACTTCCAAATTCATTCTATGAAGCCAGCATAACCTTGATACCAAAACCAGGCAAAGACGTCACAAAGAAAGAAAGTTACACACCAATATCTCTCATGAATATAGATGCAAAAATTCTGAACAAAATTCTAGCCAATAGAATTCAGCATCTTATCAAAAAAAGTAATACACCACGACCAAGAAGGATTCACACCAGGTATGCAAGGATGGTTCAACATTAGAAAATCAATCAACATAAACCACCACATAAATAAAAGGAAAGAAAAGAATCACATGATCATCTCAATTGACTCAGAAAAGGCATCTGACAAAGTCCAACACCCATTCCTGATAAAAACTCTCAATAAAATAGGTATAGAAGGGAAATTTCTCAACATAATAAAGGGCATCTATACAAAACCAACAGCCAACATCATTCTTAATGGAGAGAGGCTGACAACATTCCCCTTGAAAACAGGAACAAGACAAGGATGCCCTTTATCACCACTCCTGTTTAACATTGTGCTGGAAGTTCTAGCTAGAGCAATAAGGCAAGAAAAAGAAATAAAGGGCATCCAAATTGGTAATGAAGAAGTTAAACTGTCCCTGTTTGCAGATGATATGGTACTATACATAGAAAACCCTAAAGACTCCACGAGAAATCTACTGGAACTAATAGAAAGATTCAGCAGAGTAGCAGCATACAAGATAAACATTCAAAAATCAGTTGGATTCCTATACACCAGTAAGGAGAACGATGAAAAGGAAACCAGGAAAACAATACCATTTTCAATAGCCTCTAAAAAGATAAAATACTTAGGAATAAGTCTGAACAGGTATGTAAAAGACCTGTACGCAGAAAACTACAAAACACTACTGCATGAAACCCAAAAAGACCTACATAAATGGAAAAACATACCATGCTCATGGATAGGCGGACTCAACATTGTGAAAATGACAATTCTACCCAGAGCAATTTATAAATACAATGCAATCCCGATCCAAATACCAACAACATTCTTCAAAGAGATGGAAAAACTAATCATTAACTTTATACAGAAAGGGAAGAAGCCCCAAATAAGTAAAGCAGTACTGAAGAAGAAGAATAAAGTTGGAGGACTCACACTACCTGACTTGAGAACCTACTATACAGCTACAGTAGTCAAAACAGCCTGGTACTGGTACAACGACAGATACATTAACCAATGGAACAGAATTGAGAACCCAGATGTAAATCCATCCACCTACGGTCACCTGATCTTCGACAAGGGCCCAAAGTCCATCAAATGGGGAAAAGACAGTCTTTTTAACAAATGGTGCCAGCAAAACTGGATATCCACTTGCAAAAAAATGAAACAGGATGCATACCTCACACCATATACAAAAACTACTTCAAAATGGATCAAAGACCTGAATATAAAGCCTAAAACTATAAAGTTCATAGAAGAAAAAATAGGACCAATGCTACAGGCCTTAATACACGGCATTAACAGGATACAAACCATAACCATCAACACACAAACCCCAGAAGATAAGCTAGATAACTGGGATCTTCTAAAAATCAAACACCTATGCTCTTCAAAAGACTTCACCAAAAGAGTCAAAAGAGAACCTACAGACTGGGAAAAAATTTTTGGACAGTACAAGTCAGACAAAGGTCTAATCTCCATAATCTACAAGAAAATCCAACACCTCTACAACAAAAAGACAAATAATCCTATTAAAAAATGGGCAAAGGAAATGAACAGACACTTCACCAAAGAAGACATTCAAATGGCCAACAGACACATGAGGAAATGCTCGCGATCACTAGCCATTAGAGAAATGCAAATTAAAACCACAATGAGATACCATCTCACCCCGGCACTACTGGCACGAATCAAAAACACTGGAAATAACAAATGTTGGAGCGGCTGCGGGGAGATCCGAACTCTTATGCACTGCTGGTGGGAATGCAAAATGATACAACCATTTTGGAAAATGATATGGCGCTTCCTCGGAAAGCTAGAAATAGACATACCATTCGATCCAGCAATTCCACTCCTAGGAATATATCCTAGAGAAATAAGAGTCGTCACTCGAATAGACATATGCACACCTATGTTCATGGCAGCATTGTTCACAATAGCAAAACAATGGAAACAACCTAGATGCCCATCAGCAGATCAATGGATAAACAAACTATGGTACATACACACAATGGAGTACTATGCAACGAGAAAGAACAACGATGAATCTGTGAAGCATCTCATAACATGGAGGAAACTGGAGGTCATTATGCTGAGTGAAATAAGTCAATCACAAAAGGACAAATATTGTATGAGACCTCTATTGTAAAAACCCATGAAAAAGTTCACACACAAAATGTAACAATATTTGTTGGTTACCAGGGATGGGAGGGGTTGGGGGGGAGAATACCAAACAGGCAATAGATAAGTGGTATCTTGGGTGAAGGGTGAGACAGTACACAATACAGGGGAAACTAGCACAACCTGTACAAGGAAAGGTCATGGAAGCCCCATAGACACATCCAAACTCCCTGAGGGACTGAGTTGCTGGGCGGATGGCTGTGGGGACTATGGTCTCAGGGAACATCTAGCTCAATTGGCATGACACAGCTTATAAAGACAATGCTCTACATTCTACCTTGGTGAGTAGTGTCTGGGGTCTTAAAAGCCTGTGAGCGGCCATCTAAGATACTCCACTGGTCTCATCCCTTCAGGAGCAAGGGAGAATGAAGAGAACAGGATACAATGAAAAGATTAGTCCAAAGGACTAACTGTCCACAGCTACCAAGGCCTCCACCGGACTGAGTCCAGTACAGCTACATGGTGCCCGGCTACCACCACTGACTGCTCTGACCGGGATCACAACAGAGGGTTCTGGACAGAGCTGGAGAAGGATGTAGAGCATAATTCTAACTCACAAAAAAAAAGACCAGATTTACTGGCTTAAAGGAAACTGGAGAAACCTCGAGAGTATCGGCCCCAGACACCCTTTTAGCTCAGTGGTGAAGTTACCTCCGAGGTTCACTGTTCAGCCTGGGAGTGGACAGCCCTGTGAAACCAAATGAGACTAATGAGCTACAGGAGTCCAGTGACAAGGGCCAGAAGGCAGAAGGGGACAAGGAAGCTGGTGATAGGGAACTCAAGATTGAGTAAGGATACTGTTGATGTGTTGTGAGATTGTTAACCATTGTCATAGGGCAACATTTGTAGTAAGTGTTAAATGAGAAACTATTTTGTTCTGTAAGCCTTCATCTTAAGTGAGAATAACAGCACAACTGGAAGAGCGTAGTCAATGTCACTGAACTGTGCATGCAGAAATTTTTGAAACAGTGTATTTTTGGCTATGTGCTTTTTCACCAAAAAAAAAAAAGGGTTGAGAATTTAGAGGCTTAATATGTTGTGGGGTTGTTAACCAATGTCATAAAACAACATGTGTACTACTGTTTCATGAGAAACTATTTGTTCTGTAAGCCTTCACCTGAAGTACAATAAAATAAAATAAAAAACAAAACAAAACAAAAAAACAGAAGTAAGTTCCCAGAGTGTAGAGAACTTGTCTGTTTTGTTCTCAGACGTATGGAACAGAGCCTGGACCTACAGAAAATGTTCAATAATTATTTATCAAATTAACCAAATGAATGACTGAATGCTCAACTCTTTCCTTACTGCCCTCCCAACAATCACAAAATCCTATCAATTCTATCTCTACAATAATTCTTAAATTCATCCATTCCCCTCAATTTCCACTTCCACCACTACAATTCAGACCCTCATTCCTTCGTGGCTGGTCTCTCTGTCCGAGTTCTCTTTTGCCTCTGGGCCATCCAACATGTCACTGCCACATTCACTTCCCTAAAGCAGTTTTGATCATATACTCTTACCCCATTCAAAAACGTTCAGTACTTGTCTACTGCTTATCAAGTAAAGACCAATCTTCTTAGTCTAACATTCTAAACCCTCTATGATTGGGCTCCAGCTCTCCCTTTTCAGATGCATTTCCCACTGCTCCTCATTCCTTTCTCCACATTCCTATCAAATTATATTAACTCAGGTGCCCCTAAAATCTCCTCATGCTTCTGTGCTGAGCCTTTGTTCATATTGTTCTCTCTGCCTAGAATGCTGTCGTCCACCCCTCTTTCCCAAAATCCAAGGCCTAATTCAAATACTACTCTTACCCTGAAGCTGTCCTAAGGCCTATCAAAAATACTATCAAAAATAGTATCACACTTTAAGTTACCACATTATAAAATTCTTAAGGGTAAAGAATAGATTTTATTAACCTTTGTTCCCCCCAAGAGAACACAGTACCTCATATATAGAAAGTAATCAAGAAGTATCTGTTGAATAAATTGATTATATTTTATATGAGGCAACCCAACTGGTATATATTCCACATCAGCTTTTCTCGTTCCCTTTATAGTCAGTTAATACAGGGAGGGCAACCCAACTCATACAGCGCAAAAAAAAAAAAAAAAAAAAAACAAAAAACCCAACAACACTTAATAAAGGTGAACATGACAGAAGCACTTAGAATATACAGAAAATAACATCCTTAGTCTAATACACACTTGAGAGCAATAAATAAAAAAAGAGACTGAAGTAGTAGGTAGAGGCTGTTACCTATCGACCTATAAATTCCCTTCTAAGATTCTCCAAGTCTACAAGAGAAGTGATAAGACTGAGGGCACGTGACAATAGTTACCTAGCCTTATGAAAATGTCTCTAAAACGTTATGAAATCTATTTCCTGGTCTATCTCCTCAGTCCTTAAAGGACCAATTATTTGGGAAAGGAAGAGACATACTGGTAATCAGTCTATTTTCCTCCTAGAGTTCAATTAATTTTGATAGATTAGAAAATTTTTCACTAGGAAAAAAAAAAAAAGGTCACCTTTCATGTCAATAAACCTGAAACCAAAACCAGTGCCATCGAATCAACTCCAACTCATAGCGACCCTTTAGGACAGAGTAGACCTGCTCCATGAGGTCTCCAAGGAGCAGCTGGTGGATTTGAACAGCCATCCTTTTTGTTAGCAGCTGAGCTCTTAAGTACAAAGTGTTTCACAGGCATCATCTCTTAAGAATAATTCATTCAAAAAATACTGATTGAGTTCTTACTACAGGGTAGACACTGCTCTAGCTGATGAAGACACAGGAAGACAGACAATAGTCAAATATGTGTCAGGTGTTGTTAAGTGTTATAAAGAAAAATAAAGCAGGCTTGGGGCAATAGGCTGTTTTATTTTACACAGGGTAGCCAAGAAATGATCCCCACAATAATTCTGTAAGATAGGTGAGCTTCATTTTCTAGACAGGGAAATTGAGACCCTAAATAGTTAAGTGACATGCACAAGATTACCTAGAATTAGATGAGGATATAATCAGAAACAAGATTTCCCAACTCTTCATCAACTGCTAAGGCTATAAAAGAATCTGATTTGGGAATATTTAATTAAATTCCTTTTTGTCTAGATAATGATACTTAGAGTGGAAAAGAACCCCATAGATGCTCATCATTAATTCATTGCCCTGAGAATGGCCCACCTCCCAATGGCTCACAGACATTTGCCTCAAGTTGATTTGGTGAATAAACTAACACACCATTTTGTTTTCCGACATTGTTGCAAAATGTTTTCGGTTTTTTTAAACAACAAAATACACCAAAGTTTAAAAATATGTAGTGTATGTTTAAAACAGAAAGCAGCATCTAGGCTTATTTTGCAAAAGGAACACCTCGTTAGAAACACGTCAAATCACACTTAATGAAATAAACCCTCCTTTAACAGCCTGTATCTGCCCTACATACCTGTGGAAAATGTATGAAAATAGATCCGGCAAGGATTTTCTGCCAGGAGCTCATGGGGATGAATGTGTGTGTATGTATGTATGTGTAACACACAGAGTCCTTCATTTGAGGAAGCTGACAGAATTCTAGTGAAGTAAAGAGAAGAGTGTAAACGTTGTTGGGAACAAGGGTGCCCTGCCATACCTAACCTGAGTTAAACTTAAATCTACTTCTTATCAGAGGCAGGTCTGAGAGTCTGAATGTACTGTAGAAATTCAGAAGGAGGAGGAATCAGTTCTGGTGTAAGAGAATCAAATTAGGCTATAAGGAAGAAGAGTCCTCTGGGCTGGGCCTGGGAGAATGAGTAGAATGTTAAAAGGTGAAAGTAAAAGACCGAGTATATTTCAACAGAAGGGGATAGAGAACAGAAAGCAGGGGACACTGAAGAAACAGAAAGTTGTCTGCCACAGCTAGAACACAACAGTTGATAGGCAAAAGTGAGAAGTGCAATTGGAAAGACAAATATGTGTCCAGCTCTATTTTGCGCATATTCTAGATAAGAAAATCAAAGTCCATAGAATTTAAGTGATTTGGTCAAGGGCAAGGGCAAACGAGAGGCAAAGCTGGAACTAAAACCAAGGTTTTTATATTCCCAGTTAGATGCTCTTTCTACTATGCCATTCTGCCAGCAGGTCACGGATGGATTGTGGTGGTGCGGTGCAGTGAAGTACTTAATATGGCCCTTCTAGCTATAGTTTTTGTGACTCCTACACAATGATTGGGTGGGACCATGCAAATAAGGTGCATGGCACTCTGTGGGGGTGGGACCACGAAAATAAGGTGTATGGAACCCTAACGAAGGGATTGATCAGTTTTGCCATCCTGCTAGGCTTAAAATGAGCTATCCCAGAGGTGGGCAGAGGGCACCTCACTACCACCAAGAGACAGGAGTGAAGCGTGTCCTTTGGTCCTGGGGTTTCTGCACTGAGAACCTCCTAGATCCAGGAGACAGAGAGAGAGAGATAGAAAGAGAGAGAGAGAGAGAGCTAGCTATAACACCAGAGACGGCGAAACAGCAAGAAGCAGTGGCAGAGAAACAGTGGCAGCAAAACCAGCAGACCAGAAGATGGAACAGTGGGCTTCCTGGCCCACAGAGCAAGGCCATTACAGTGGGTGTGCCGACCCACAGAGCGAGAAAGCTGAGTGCCTTTGGGCAGGAGGCTTCTTGGCGAAGTGGGGTGCCTCTGGGCACTTGTTGGAGGAGCTAGGCTTGCCGACCCGTGGAGCTAGAGAGCTAAGTGCCTTTAGGACGAGGCTTACTGGTAGAGTGGGGTGCCCCCAGGCACTTACTGGCAGAGCTAAAGAGCTTTGTAACATTTGCCAGAGCAGGGCAGAGGCCAGGTGGCCCGAGAGGCCCGAGGGGCTGAGGGATGAGATGCCAAGGGCCAGGAAGAGGCCTGCCCATTTGCATGGCCCAGAAGCTGTCCTGACCGAACTGTATCCTGAGTCTGATCCTGAATTGTAACCTGTTACTTCCCTAATAAACCCCGTAACTGTGAGTATAGTCTGTGAGTTCTGCGTGGCCATTATAAAGAGTTATTGAAGCCAGCAGAAAAGTAGAGTGCCGTGGGAGGGACGGCTAGTGTCAGAATCAGTAAAAAGGTTTGAGAGAGGAGGTATTTCTGACCTCACCCTCACAGGAATCAGCCTTGGGCTGTTGATCTTGATTCCTCTTCCACCTTGTGAAGTTAGAAAAGGTCAGACGCTTCTGCCATGCCAGTTGGTGCCATTTTTTTACAAGTGGGTAGGAGATAATCTTCCTTTCAAAAGTAACACTGTGTGGAGAGGTTAAGTAAACTCTCTCTTAAGATTACATGTCCAGTTAAACAGTTGTAGAAACATACTGGTATAAACTGAGAGTTAGAAGCCATGGTTCTAGTTCTGGTTCTACCACTAATTGTGCTGCTGGTGTTTCACAAAGCACTAAACCTCATTTGTAAAATTTACAAATGAGGAGCCTGGACTAGATGATATCTAAGGACACCAAATTATAATATTTTATGATTCTAAGTAGACACCCACTTTGCAGGAAAAGGTATACATGAAAAGTTGAAGGAAAACTGAATTTGGGGAAGCCATATATGTATTTCTAATGCAATAGGAATGTGTCCTGCATCAATCAATGCTGTAATTTAAATGTTTGTTTATAGGACTAACAAGGTTTACCCACTAAGCAAAAAGCGCTCACGTATCAACGAGCAGTTCTAAGAAAAATGGGAAAAGGAAGTAGGAGTCAGTTCTGAAGGCCTTCATTTCAACTTAATCTATAGGCTTTTTTGCTACCTCACCTAAGACCATTACCAGGAATACACATGGCCATTTAAAATTCAACATAGTACTATTAAGTATTGGAGAGTATTTTTTGCAGTGAAGATAGACACTTTGAGCACTAGAGAAAAAGCTCATGATTTGGCTCACTAAAAAAGTGGGGAGAAGGGAAAAATGAATTGAGAATTCACATTGATGAAACTTAAGAAGCAGAGAAAATAAGTAACAAAAGTAAGAAGACTTCCACAGGTGTAAGAAAACTAAGAACAAAGGCATTCTGGACAGTTCAAGTTCTTTAAAATGCATATTTGTTTTTGCTTGTATATACAAAAAGAATCTCTGGAAGATAATACTAACAGTGTTTGGTTACCTGTGCAGTGAGATAAGAAGTGGGCAGGTGAGGGGCACGGGTAAAAGGAAGATTACTTTTTACTGCATACCTTTGAATTTTTAACCATGTAATTGTATTACCTATTTTAAAAATTAAAAGATTTAAGTGTTCATTAAATTCAATTATTTGCTGCAAACAGTTGAGAAACAAAGTCAAAAAAGGAGACTTTGGAACAAAGTACCAAGAAGCAAAGAAAATTTAAAGTTGCAGCACTGGGAGATGTAAGGCAATTCAAAGAGAGGAGGATCCAGGATGTTTGCTGGGACCAGCGGGAAAAAGTGCGAAATGCAACACAGACAACAATTGTTGGGGACCTCAAGAAGCTTATGATAGCTCCAACCAGCACTAGCAGGAACAAGAGTATCTTGGAAACACAATACACAACTTTTAGGACATCGGGTCCCTGGAGAGTATGAAATCCACAATGGGATGAAACCAGAACTTTACTAATAGAGAATTAGTTCTCTCTCACTCCTAAAATAAAGAGGGAAGGAAATGAGAAACAAGTTTCTACAAGAGTAACAAAGATGATTATCAGTTAGAAAATAAGACTTATGGGGGAAGAAAAGGAATCAGGAACCTGTGTCATTTAGTAAAGAAAAGAGATTCTATTTTGCCAAAGAAAAATAGCCATTGAAAATCAAACCAAAAGAATTGTCCTCTTAAAGTCATTTCTACTCTTAGATTTTTTGATTTGTGGGTTAATTCCCAGTGTGCTTCCTTATAGGAGGGGCCTTGCTAATTTAGTTTAGTAAAGGGCTACTCAGTAATGAAACCGAATCAAATCCATTGCTATTGAGTTGATTCCAACTCATAGTGACACTACAGGACAGAGTAGAACTGCCCCGTAAGGTTTCCCGGGAGTGGCTGGTAGATCAAATTGCCAATCTTTTGATTATCAGCCAAACACTTAACCACTGCACCACCAGATCTCCTACTTGGTAATAAGTATTAGTAATGCCAGTAAAGATTTGCACGTAAACTTTAGCAAGCATATTATTTTTAATCAACTGAAACACCCCTCATTTAAAAGTACACTTAATACTTCTGAAGTGCTAACAATATTTTTTATTGGCATGGGTGGTGGTTTGTTTTATGAACTTTTCTGCATGGTATTATATTTCATAATTTAAAAAAAAAATTACAACAAAAAACAGTTACCTTTTCCAGGAAGAATTTACCCTTGTGTTGAAGCCACAGGCTGAAGTCAGACCTCCTGTCCTGAAAAGCTGGTCTCCTGATGAGCTCCATCAGTAATGATTTGGCCCACCCAAGGAATGATACTAAGACCCACAGAGACCCACCCTCTCTGGCAAGTCCTCACATCCATACCAAAAAAAAAAAAAAACCAAAAAAACCCATGCCGTTGAGTCAATTCCAACTCATAGCGACCCTACAAGACAGAGCAGAACTCTGTCTATATGATTTCCAAGCAGGGGCTGGTGGATTCAAACTGGCAACTTTTTTGGTCAGCAGCCGAGCTCTTAACCACTGTGCCACCAGGGTTCCCACATTCACACCAGGCCACTGAATGGGTACTGGGAATGAAAAGAGGCTGTCCATAGGCCAGGAACCAGCAGCCAACAGCATACAAAGGAAAACTGGGTTCTGACAACTAATATCTCTGTATATTTCATATACTGTCAGGTTTTAGAAAATGAAATTCAATTTGCATTTGAGTTGGAAAAATAAATAGTAGAGATAAAAACAAAGAGGTTTTAGCCACCTAAAAAGCCAGTGCCCAAAGGGCTTTATGAATCCGTTTATTGCTATAACAGTACTATCTGGAAAAGTTATACTAATTGCCTGAAACGATCTAAATAGGCACAGCTTAAACCCTGCCATCTGCCATTTCTTTTGACATCTATAAGATCATGGATACAAGAGCAGGGGAGAGAAGAGAAATGCATCTAAAAATATTTCAGAAATTTACAATGAATGAAATAATTTTCTAAAAACAGCCCAGTATTCCATGTTCTCTTATTCACTAACCCAAAAAGTTAAACCTCACCTCCTCCCTCACTCACCCACCCTGACACAGCAAAGGTCCAGTTAAAAATTTTAGACTTCAGAAATGAAAAGGAAATCAATGACAGTTAATTATAACTATTTAGCTCCAGAATTTTATATTTGAAAAAGTTCTTAGAAATCCTGTCCAACTGCTCAGTTTCTAGATGAGAAAATTCAGACCCAGAGAGATGCAGTGACTTGCTAAAAGTCATGAAATAGTTTTGAGAGTTTCTCCCCCTTCATTTATTAATTTCTTTTTCCACAAATGGTTTGCAATAGCTTGAACAACACATATAATAGAAAAGAAAAATATAAATAGTAAACATGGTGAATGATGGTAGAATCAGGATTCTTTAGTTCTAGTCCACCGTTCTTTATGTCATGACATGTTTGGTTCCCTAAACTTCCTTGAATTTCCAGAGGCAGATACAGGCTACTGGTTCCACTTTGACTATTATGCAGTTGCTCTGAGCTGCAACAGAAGTACCTGGGTAGAGGATCATTTTGTGTAGAGAACATCTTCACTGCTTTTGCTGTCCTGAACTAAAAATGCCTCTGCAACTACAGCTAAATCAGGAGATCTATTGGCTTAGTCTACTTCTGTCCCATTATGAAGCCAAAGAAGCTGAAACTTTTTTCAAAATTGAAAGACTGAAAGGCAATTTAGTCAAGGGGGCTTAATATTTGTAAATATATAAATACACAAAGCCAGTTCCACCTCCTGGAAGAGCATTATCAATCTCATTCTTTAAATGGCATCTGTCAAATGAGGAAAGCCCCTAAAATGGTGTCTGATGTCAGTCTTTAATAATATTATCTGGCTAGTTATTAGCTTTGCTTCTCCATTTGTTGCATTGTTATCAAAAGATAATCATAAAAAAGAAACCCAAGAGTTTGGTCAAATCTTTCTTAGAGAAGTTTGAAATCCTCAGCCAAATGGAAATTGGTGTTTCTCTCATCCATGCTCTCTACTTGCAGAAAAAACAGAACTGACTCTAACGTAATAGTCAGTGCTGGTTCAGCTCAGACAACTGTGTAACAAGGCCAAAGACATAGAGTCTATCCTCACTGGCCCAGTTTGGTTTACTTTATTCTATTTCTGTCCCCAGTGGCTATGTTCTAATATCACAGAGGGGATTGGATAAGAGTGCAAATCCATCATCTCGTCTATATTAACAGGCTCTGATGATGTTGCAATAGTAACATCATCTTTATATTGAAAGAACTAAGCGTCTGTGTGTGAGACAGATTTTACAGGGCTAGTATCTTTTCATGCATGATGTCCTTCTCCAGGGACTGGTCCCTTCTGACAACATGTCCAAAGGACTTCATGCTTGGTAAAGTAGAGGGTCAACAAAAAAGAGGAAGATCTTCATCGAGATGGACTGACACAGTGGCTGCAACAATGGGCTTAAACACAGCAACAATTGTGAGGATGACACAGGACCGGGCGGTGCTTCATTCTGTTGTACACAGGACTGCTGTGAGTCAGAACCGACTCGACGACACCTAACAACCACTACCACCATCTTTTACTATGCCATCTTTCTTGGACTCTATTAAACACTCTTGTTTCATTTTCTGATCTGGCCTGAAGCCAAAAACAGAAGTCTTATTAACAGAGTTGAGATGTGCCAAGACCCACAAATGACCCTTTGCAGCAATTAAACTGAAAAATAATCCCCATAAACCAGAGCTGAAACAAAAGGCTAATGATTTATCCAAACTTTGGCAAAGAGACAGTACTTTCTCATTTCCCCTAAGCCTGTTAGGAGAGGGGTGTCTGAAGCTGCTCCTCCTCCTCCAACTCACTTTCTGCGTCAAATAGTATGGGTCAAAGTCCTCCAGGGGAACCGCAACCAGGCCTTGTGGGATGTCCCCGTAGATGAAAGGTAAACTCTTCCCTGCTTCCAGGTCACTGTTTGGCTTGGGCTTGCTGTCCTCATCATCTTCCCGATGGCTGCCATCGGCCTTTGGGGGTTTCTTGAGCTTGCTCTCAGCAATGCGCCTCTCAATGTTTGCCAGCGACTCAGGGGTGAAAGGCTTGAAACTATCAGGGCCTGGTGGTGCAAGCAGCTGTGCTGCCATCTTCTCATCCTGCAGCAGCTTCGTTAGTTATGCTGCGTCCAGGACAGGCCAGCTCTGGAAGAAACAGCAACACAGACAGCATTAATCAATCACTGCTCTAAAAAGAGGCCAGACCAAAACACCGCACTCTCAACCTTTCTTCACAACCTTCACAACAAAGGATGTCTAGTTTCTTCCATAAAGTGGTTACTTTTCTCTTCAGAAAATTTGTGGCACAAATGGACTAGGTGATGTTCCTAACCACCCCTTAGGGGAATGATCAGTGAGTGAGATCAAAAGATGGGAGTCTCCTGAATTACTAGTATTTATTATTTACTTAGATGCAACTCACTGTTAGGAACCAAATACAACAACAAAGATGTATTCCATACCCTCAAGGAACTTGCATTCTAAACTATCCAGAGGCCTATGTTAGCTTTGGAGTCCTTATATGCTCAAGTCACCTTCCTCTCCTGGAACTCTACTCCCATAGAAACACTCTTCCTTCCAAGGGTGAAACAAAGGTAAATCGTCATACTCTCAAATTTCAGTTTCTAAAAACAAAATAAACCCTTCAAAACTTTGGAGGCACGAAATACAGATAAAATAGCTCCCATCTGCTTTGGCTCTTCTGTTTCAAGTTATTTTTCAATTCACTAAATTACATAAAATCTATCAAGTATAAAAGCCCAGAAGCATCTCCTTCAACGATCAAGCTCTTGCCAGGCACAGATGCAAGGCACTTTTTTCCTGTGGAGAGGGCAGACGCTGCTCTAAGTATCTCCCACTTAGCAACGAGAAAAAGCAAATGGGAGCGGAATCTCAGAGAACTCCCTCTGATGCAACAGCACTGCAGCACTACAGGCTGAAAGACAGCAGAGACGCCCGTGTGCGCCTCAAATTGGGAAGGGCAGGGAAGTGAGAATTGGATTACAAACACAAATTCTCTTCTAGAAAGAAAAATTCAAACAACACCATACTAGAGTCAACAGTTTCTAAGCATGGTATTAGAAAAGTCCATTTCCACTGATGTTTATACAGAGACCTGGGGTATTTTAAATACACACTTTGAAATGGAGGAATCCCTGATGTCAAAAGCAACAGTGTCTGGTTACTGTCGTAAAAGGACCCAAGAAAGTGTGTCTCACTATGAAAGCTTTAAGGGCTTTCCTGGCAGGCAGTTCAGCTAGAGCCAGCGGTGCTACTTTTCTCCTTCAGTTTTGTGTTTTGTTGTAATTTTTCCCCTTCTGAGGGAAGAGAGAAAATTATTTTGTGAAATTTAATTTCAGTGGGAAACATGATTAGTTTGTAGAATTAACACCCTACTGCATTCAGTATAAGTGAGCACCATAAAGGCAATCTAGGATTTTTTTCTTTTTAAGAAAGACTGAAGATTGTTCTTTCCTCTCCTACTTAGCCCTCAGGGTTCACTTCCAGGCTCACATCCACAAAACTTGAGGTTCCTCAAGAAAACAGTAGTAGAGTTAACTCTAAATAACTTGGGAGTGAAATACCCAAGAGCTCCTGTCATAAATCCATCTGATGAGATCCCAGATTTCTCTAGTGATAGTGATCCCTTAGTGTTGCAAAGGCAGTGTGTGGTGTCTGCATGCAGCCTGGTTAGCTCATTCACCTACAGCGTGAGGCTAATAAGGCCAGAACCACAAGTTTGCTCCACACAGACCTGTTAGCTTCAATAAGGCCAGAACCACAAGTTTGCTCCACACAGACCTGTTAGCTTCATACTACACAAAAAAGCATGGCTCCACAGACAGTGACGTCAGGGAAATCATTCTCACGCATGAAGCATGAAGCATGAAGCATAAAATTTTAGAGATGCAAGAGATTTTACTCAGTTCATTTCATTTTACAGATGAGGAAATTTGGGGTTCTAAGACATTGGACAACTTGCCCAAAGTCACAGAATCACAACCAAAGAGCTCTCTGACTCCTTGGCTCATACTTCTTTTATTTTAAACGAAGGGAAAAGCTTTACTGATACTAAGCCTTTCTTCACAATGTTTTCCCCAACCTAGAATTCCTTTTTCCTCATTCCTTTCCTACTATCTATGCCTAAATTGCCCCCAATAAATTCCAACTCCTCCACAAAGCCTTCCCATCAACTCCAGCCTTTTTTAATTTTAACTCCTATAGCTCATCATGATCTTGGCTAACACTCATCACATACTCACTATTTTCAGGCATTGTTCTAAGCATTAACTGCATTAATCATTTAATCTTCAGAACAACATATGAGGCAGATAACATTATTTTACAGATAAAGAAACAGAGGCACAGAGAACTAATACAGCTTGCGCAAAGTTACACAGCTGGAAAGTGACAAAGTCAGGATTCGAAACACCCTATATCATTTGTTTTGGCACTTAATCATTGCCAAATTACACTATATGTGAATATCTTACCTCCCTACTTAGAGATAACTTCCCAGAGGGCATGGATGATGTCTAAAACTTCTTTAGTATTCCTTTCACACAGAACAGATTATGCCTGGAACCCATAATTAGTCTGAATACCTGGGACCCTTTGGTCCCCACATCCATACTCATTACCAATGCTAGGTCACACTCTGTCCCTGCTTGGAGGATAAAGAATACTACAAGAATAAGTCACAGAAGATGCTGACAAAGTCTTGTGCTCTAACTGCATGCACCTGGACTCTTCACAGTTAAACTAGTCAAAGGCTAAGTCCTCCACCTTTGCTTTCAGATCTTGTTTCCTCCTGCCTCTCCAAGACCATAACCCCTCAATTTTTCCTGTTCCATTGCATGCCCAATCTTTTCCTACTTCTAAACCTTCTCCCTTTACATCTCATACTGACACTATTCCTTTGGTTTAGGTGATACTATACTATCCTTGTTCTAACCACAACTCCAATCTCCTCTTCCCCTATTACCTCTTTCTTCTGTAAGGGATGGCCTTCTTCAATTTCTCTGTTACACTCTTAGGGATCTCATCTACTCAAAATAATCTCTACGTGGGTGATTTGCAAATTTCTACTGCCAGCTCTGATTGCTCTTCCGAGTCCCACAATTGTCTCAAGGGGATGTGCCACATTAAAGCATTTAAAAGCACTCATCTTATTGCTGAAACTGATTCCTATTCATGGCTTTCTTTTTTTTGTTATTGGGACCATCATTTCTCCAGCCATCCAGGGTGGAATCTCAGTCACCTTTGCTGTCCTTATCCAACCAAGTTACTGGCCTTACCAAACTTCTTTCAGAGTTTCTATTTTCAACAGCATCGCCCTACTTCAGGTCTATTGCAATAACTTCTCAACTGGTCTACCAGTCCTCAGTCCATCCGGCATATCTCCAAAGATCTATTTCCCTAAAAATCTGCTTTCATCATGTCATTCTCCTCTCTCAAACCTGCCAGAGTTAAAAGACAGATTCCAAATTTCTGCTATTTTACTGCCATTCAAGACCTTTTACAACCTTACACTTTTCAAACATTCTCTTCTACTGCTTCCCTGAAAAAGCACCTGGTCTGGTGACTGTTTTTTCTTTTTGGTATAATGTATATATAATACAGTTCACAAATCATAAGTGCACATACATATTACTTTGTACATATGTAAACATCTGTGTAATCACCACCCAACTCAAGATATAGATTTATTTCCAGCACTCCAGACAGCTCTCTTGAGCTTTCTCCTAACGAATTAAACCCGTACCTCCACCAAAAGGCTATGACAGCATCTATTATCACAGATTAGTTTTGCCTGTTCTTGCACTTCATATAAACAGAATATGCTCTTTGGGGTCTGACTTCTTTCACTCAACATGATGTCAATGAAATTCATCTTTGTTGTGTATGTAGCAGTTCGTTCTTTTTACTGCTGTGTAGTATTCTATTGTATGAATATAGCACAATTTATTTATCCTATCTACTTTGACAGGCATTTAGGTTGTTTACAGTTTTAGGCTACTAAGAATAAAAGCTGATATGAGCATTCTTGTACATGTCTTTTGGTGGACATATGCATTCATTTCTTTTTGGTATGCAGCTAGAAGTAGAATGCCGGGTCAGAAGAAGGCATATGTGATACTGCCAAGTGGTTTTCCAATGTGCTTGTGCCAGTTTACACTCTTACCAGAAAAGTAAGAGTGTTCCGGTTGCAGCATATCCTCATCAGCATTTGGAAATGTCAGTCTTAATTTTATCTGCTTTAGTGGGTATATAGTGGTATCTCATTGCAGTTTTAATTTGTATTTCTCTGATGATACGGAGCACCTTTTCATATGGTTATTGGCCTTTTAGATATCCTCCTTTGTGAAGTGCCTGTTTAAGTCTTTTGCCCATTTTTTCTATTGAGTTATCTGCATTTTTCTTATTGATTCCAGGAAGTTCTTTGTATATTCTCCACACAAGTCATTTCTGAGATATACTTCAAGTATCTTTCCCTTTTTTACTTTCTTAACACTGTCTTTTGATAAACAGTCCTTAATTTTACTGAAATCCAGTCTATCAATCTTTTCTTTCCTGTTAGCGATTTTTTGTTCTGTGTAAAAAATCTTTGCTTACTCCATGGTCATGAAACTATCCTCCTACACTTTTTTCTAGAAGCTTTATTGTTTTACCTTTATCAGGTAGATTTGCAAACCATTTGGAACTGATTTTTGTATATGGTGTGAGGCAGAAGCCAAGGTTCATTTTCTTCTATATGGGTATCCAAGTGACTCAACAGAAAAATGTCTTTCTACTGACTCCTAAATATACTTTCATTTCTGTATTTTAAACCTCCTATACCTGTATCTGGAGCCCTGGTCCCACAGTGGTTAAGAGCTACAGCTGCTAACCAAAAGGTAAGCAGTTTGAATCCACCAGCTGCTCCTTGGAAACCCTATGGGGCAGTTCTACTTTGTCCTATAGGATTGCTATGAGTCAGAATTGGCTCGACAGCAGCAGGTTCGGTTTTGGGGTTTGGATACCTGTACCTGGAATCCTGGTGGCGTAGTGGTTAAGAGCTACAGATGTTAACCAAAAGGTCAGCAGATTGCAACCAACAGCTGCTCCTTGGAAACCCTATGCCACAGTTCTACTCTGTCCTTTAGGGTCACTACAAGTTGGAATCGATTCAACAGCAGTGGGTTTGATTTTTTTTTTTTTATGCCTATACCTGCTCCCTGAAGTCTTTCTTTCCTTCTTATCTAAATTCTATTTACTCATTAAATCCATCTTAAGCCCCTCCTCTTTCTGAAGAAATTGTCTTACACAAAGTAAAAATAAACTTTTTAGATTTAAAAGGAACTTACAGATCATCTAGTCCAACTTTCTTCACTTTACAGATGAGGAAACTAAAGTTTAGAGAGGCTGAGTTATCTAACTGCAACTTAGTGACAGATGCAGAGCTACAACACAGGTTTCCTGGCTACAATATAATGCTCTTTCCACTATACCTCACAGTCTCTTATGCCAATGAGCCTTGTCGATTATCACAATACTATTTCTGTTCATCTTCTTGCAGTGCTACAGATGAGACACCGGTACAGATGATGAGGGAACAGTAAAAGTGACTTTTAACCTTGAGAGTTCAGAAACAGAGACTGAACTCGACTCAAAGTTAGCAGCAACAGGGGGCCAGGGCTCTCTTCTTTAGGTTGTCCAGGAAGATTAAGACCTTAAAATGCCAGATGTGGCCTGGACATACACAAATAAAGAGGAATCCAAATTAAGGGAAATGGGGTAGAAGAGAGAAAGAAATCTGACATTGGGGTGAGGTTTTAACGGATGAAAGGAAGAAACCATCTAGGAGGAGTTGTTAAGGAAACACTGTAGAGAAGCGTATTCAAGAAAAAATGTTCAGGGGAGGAAGATTAAATAAAAAGTCACAAGTAGCATTAAAAACTTGTCTCAGAGAGAAGTAAATTGGGAATACCTGTTTAAAATTTAAAGGAGCCCTGGTGACACAGTGGTTAAGCACTTGGCTGCTAATAAAAAGGTTGGCAGTTCGAACCTACTAGCTACTCCACAGGAGAAAGATGTGGCAGTCTGCTTCCATAAAGACTACAGCCTTGGAAACCCTATGGGGCAGTTGTACTCAGTCCTACAGGGTCACTATGAGTCTGAATTGACTTGATGGCAATGGGTAGACCAATAAATAAACTATAAAAGTTCACACAAAGAGATGTATAACGATATTCTATGATTTCATGTATGTGAAATGTCTGAAACAGGTAAATCCACAGAGACGAAATGCAGACTGGTGGTTGCCAGGGATTGGGGGCAAGGGATAATGGGAGGCAACTGAGTAATGGACATAGAGTTTCCCTTTGAGGTGATGAAAATATTTTGGAACTTGATAGAGGTGGTGGTTGCACAACATTGTCAATGTACTAAATGCCACTGAATTGTTCAATTTAAACTGGTTAATTTTATGTTACGTGAATCTCACTTCAATGAAGAGAGAGATGTATAATGAGATTTCTGCAAATGACACCAGAAATGCTAATCTGCTTAGATCCCAATTTGATGTGTCCTAACCTTGTATATATCACTACCCTTACTAGACTTGCCTTATATTTTCTTCCTCTTTTTAAAAATGCCCTAAGATCAATAGATTATAAAACACAAACATTTATAAGGCAATTAAGAAATTTAGTACTGACTGAATATTTGATGATATTAAGGAATTATTATCAATTTTTAGATGTGATACTGACACATGGTTACTTTTTTTTAAGACATTAATTTTTAAAAATACAAATTGAAACATTTTTGATAAAATTATAATATCTGGATTTTGCTCCAAAAGGAGACAGAAAAGCTGGTAATGGGGAACCCACGGTTGAGAAGGGGAGAGAGTTGCATGTTGTGGGGTTGGCGACCGATGTCACAAAACAATATGTGTATTAATTGTTTAATGAGAAACTAGTTTGCTCTGTAAACTTTCATCCAAAGTACAATAAAAAAAGATTTTAAAAAAATCCATTGGATGGAGGAGAGGAAAGTAGAAGTATGAATAAAACAAGACTGGTCATGAACTGATAATTATTGAAGCTGAGTGTTGAAGACATGGGAGTTCACTGTACTATTCTTTCTACTTTTAAATATGGTTGACATTTTCCATAATAAATTTTCCACAATAAAAAGTTTCCTAATGCCTTCAAGAAGCCTTCATGGGGAAAAAAAAACAAAAGCAAAACCTTTTATGATTAACCTCAATAAATTATTCACTCCCCTATTTGTCTCAACTGATATTACATTATTAACACCCTTTGACTGTCTTGTGTGCGTTGGGGGGGGGGGGGGACGGGGTGAGGAGGGGGTTGTTTGTGTTTCTCATAAGGTCCTTGAAAGCAGAAAGCTTTCTAGTTATATCTCCCAGGTCTTCCTCCTACCCTACCCAACTCCAAGGCCTTACGCTCTAGTAATACTAGACCAATCACCAATCACCATTCTCTGAACTTGTTACGGCCTCTTTTGTATCTTCTTTTAACTTTTGTCGCAATCTCAAAAAACTCCTACTTTTCCTTCAAACTCAGCCTAAATGTCATCTTGATAGTAAAGGTATTTTGGCAATCCCCACTGTAGAATTAATGTTTTCTTCTCTGTGCTCCCATACCATGTTAGGCATATTTCTGCCATGGCTCTCACAGCACACAGTAACTTCATTATGTTTATATATCTGCTTCTTTCACTAGACATTCAGCATCTTCAGGGGAGGAACCATCACTAACTTATCTCAGTATTTCTTCAACTTTGAACCAAAAAAACCAATCACACAGTAGGCCCCCAAATATGCGTTAAATTTAATTAACCTTCAAATGTCAGACATCAAAGTGTTTTTTCACTGTAACTAACCATAAAATGTTGAGAAGAGCTGATGTCAGCATTCATTCAAAAACATTTACTACACCCCTACTACATGCCTCACACTGTACTCTGGATATACAATGGTGATCAAGATAGCTCCAGTCTTCAGAGACCTTACACTCTTCTGGGGCTGGTAGGTAAGTAAATAGGCAGAGTATAGTATGATAGATCCTCCAATAAAGTAAAATAAGCTTTTACAGAAACATACAAGCAGGGCAACTAACCTAGTTTGGAGAAATCAGGGAAGACTTCCTGGAGAAATCAAACTCTTAGCTAAAGCCTGAATGATAGTTAATAACCATTCAGAGGGCTGGTTGGATGGGGATGGCAGGAAAATGGATATGAAGACACAGCATATACAAGAGACCACAGGCGGCAGATCAAGCCACTTGGGTACTGCAAGCAGTTCCATGTAAGTGGACTTCAGGAAATTAGTTAACAGGTAAGCAGGTGTTACACCAGGAAGGTGAAGTCCTATTATCATGGGAAGGAGTTTTGATTTTATCCTGTAGACAATAAGGAGATTGTGAAGACTTTTAAATAGGAAACGACTTGATCAAAGTTACATTTTAAAAAGATTATTCCAGCTACAGTGTAAAGAATGGGTCAGGGTGGGATGAGATGGAAGAGAGGCAAGATTAGAGGAAGGCCAGGTAGAAGACTGTAGTAGTAATCTAGTTGAGAGATTAAGAATGGCTTAAACCAGATGGCCACACAGGGATGGCGCGCTAACAAACAGTTTTACTGACTAAGTGAAGGTGAGAGGTAAGACAGAAGGAAAATCAAGCAAGATGTCCAGACTGTCGTGGGCAAATGGATGAAAGGAAGTGACATTCACTGAGACAGGGAATAGAATAAGAGGTGGTGGACAGCTCTAGGGTTAAGATGACTTCAGTTTTGAACGTGTTGAGTTTGAGGTTCTTTGATACATCTAAAGGGAGACTTCTAACAGGCAATGGGAGATGCAGTTCTGAATCTCCCAGGAAAGACTTAATAACAAAAACCAAAAGAAGAGAAGAAACGTGGTGTAGAACTATAGCTAGACTCTTGAGGACTGCAAGCCAGCTGATACACAGCTCATGGGGAATTAGCCAGGGGAGCAGCTCTGCACTGGGAGGAAGGTGGGTGGCTCTCATCATAGGAGAAGAGAGAAATGCAGCCAGATGGATAGAGTTTACACTGTCCCCACTCTCTGGGCCCCTCCTTCTTCCACTGACAACTAAATGCGAGGCTGCCAATTTCCTACTTTGTCACAGATTTCATTTTGGAAAATCATGTAACAGTTCTAGAAATTGAAATAAAAACAATTTTGTCAAACCTTAATTTTAATCATTTTAAACATGAAAAATTGCAGTTTTAAGCCTCTCTTGATCACATCAGAATCTGGCTCTCCCTCCCACCAGATCTTATGGCCCATCCTCACCCTGGTAAATGTCAGCATCAATGGTAACTGATGGCCACCCTGTGCATTTCTTCAGTCTCGCTGGCTTTCCACCTAGCTAGGCTACATTTTGTTCTGTTATACGTAAGATCACCATGAGTCAGAGTCAACTCAACGGCAAGGAACAATGACAGGGTACCTCTGAAGTTCATTCTCGCTAAGCTCTACTCCCATCATATTTTCCCAAAGCTGAGCTATTTGTCTCTGATTTTCAATAACTGGTCTTTTCCCAACCATTTAAGGGATAGTCACTCTTTGTTGACTTACATATATGTCTTCCCACAGCAACCTCTAAATGATCTGTTTATACGATACTTTATTTTAGAGACCTAAAATATGGTTATAAATGTAAGATTAACCACATCCACGAAAAGTAACTTTATCAGGAGATACTTGCGAAGTATGCAGACTTTGAGTACTTGAATATCTTGATCTAAAAATTCTAAGAAAGAGTCTTAGGTAAGAATTTATCCTATTTAAATGAAGTCAAAATCAATGATTTTAAACGGATCCAAAAGTCTGTCTAAGCAAGCACCATCATCCCAAAATGAAGTTACGCTTCTACCTTTTCTGTATTTCCATAAAACTACTTGATTCCCAATACATGGCCCAATCAATATGTCATTAGACTTCCATCTCCCTGGCTCTACAGACACTACAAGTCATATTTGTTCTCTATTTACCACTCACCCTCCATTTGCAATTTTTTCCTTCAAATTTATTTTCCGTGTTTCTTTTATTTCTTCCACAAGGCAAAGTAACCTTTTCCCCTTTATATTCCATACATTAAACTCTTTGTAGACTATGGTTGTTGCCCCCACATCTATTCTCCTTTTCTTCATGAGTCTTGATTCAAGTTACAACACAATTTTTCTTGCCCATTGCTTTGTAATTGAAAAGGGCTTCATGTTTGTAATCACTGGTTCTCTACTCCCTTTTGCCCCAATTTCAAGATGCATATTAGATTTCACCCTCAATTACCTATGCATCCCTTTCACAGTAAAACTGAGACTCTCCTCTCCATCCGTTTAGTCCCTCTCCCTCCCTTCCCATGCTATGGTCTTAAGAGAGAACAGAGGTTGTCTTATTTCTCGCTAGACTGTTTCCATGTTTTCCAGAGAATCAAACTACGGCATACTAGCCTATCTTTAATATCTAGAAAAGAAATGTCAATTAACAGGTCAATTAATGACTACTCCTAGGAAGATCAAAACATTTAAGAAACTGCTTTATCAAAAGTGTCTAAAGACAAGTTTCTAGGTACTACTCTAGAGCCAGGTTGAGAAATTCTCACTTTGAACTTTCTCCCATAAGCATTTATTGGGCATGGTGAGAAAAGGAGAAATCCTTCATATGAAGGAATATGTTAGGGGTTGGAGGAGGAGGAAGTAGCTGTACATACCAAAAACTTATAAAATTCCTAATTATAACTGAAGCAAAAGAAATTGATACATCTAGCATTTTATAACCTGCGATATGCAGATGACACAACCTTGCTTGCTGAAAAGTGAAGAGGACTTGAAGCAGTTACTGAAGAAACTCAGACTATAGCCTTCAGTATGGATTACACCTCAACATAAAGAAAATAAAAATCCTCACTAGACCAATAAGCAACACTGCGATAAACAGAGAAAATTTGGAAGCTGTCAAGGGTTTCATTTTACTTGGATCCACAAATCAATGCCCATGGAAGCAGCAGTCAAGAAATCCAACGTCGTACTGCATTGGGCAAATCTGCTGGAAAAGACCTCTTTAAACCGCTGAAAAGCAAAGATATCACCTTGAGGACTAAGACATGCCTCACCCAAGCCATGATATTTTCCATCGCCTTATGTGCATCTGAAAGTGGGACAATGAATAAGGAAGACTTAAGAAGGACTGACATTTTTGAATTATGGTGTTTGCAAAGAATAATGAATATATCATGGACTGCCAGAAGAACGAACAATTTGTCTTGGAAGAAGTTCAGCCAGAGTGCTCCTTGGAAGTGAGGATGGCGACTTTGTCTCATATACTTTGGACATGTATCAGGAGGGACCAGTCCCTGGAGAAGGACATCATGCTCGGTAAGGTAGAGGGTCAGCAAAAAAGAGGAAGATCTTTGACGAGATGGACTGACACAACGGCTGCAACAATAGGCTCAAACATATCAACGACTGTGAGGATAGCACAGGACCAGGCAGTGTTTTGTTCTGTTGTACATAGGGTCGCTAGGAGTCGGAACCGATTCAACGGCACCTAGCGACGATAACAGCATTTCACATTGCTCTTTTTCTTCACAACTGGATATAGTTAATCAGCTTAAGTCCAATGAGTATATGATTTGGGTTAGAGATTCACCACGTTGGATGAAATGCCTCATAATTTCCAGCTTTGCCTCAACTGTATAAAGATTATAAGGCCTATTTAAATGACAAAGAAAGTACAGTGCTTAATACAGTGTGTAACATGTAGAAAGTCCACTGTAAATATCAGCTCTTAATACCACTTGTATCACCAGTTTAATTTTTCCCTTTCCACTTAGTCTCTACAAAACACAAGTAGTCACTGGCTTACGACATATTCTAATTACGAGGAACCACACTCACCACCGTCTTTTTTTTTCCTGTACATCTTATTGTTAGTAATATGTATTATATACAATGTTACAATGCTTAATTTGCTGATGTTATTCTCAGATGTTCACTTGCAGATGTTCAAAGATCAGATTTATGAAGATACTGATAATAAAAGGCAATAATAATGAAAACTAAAAAAAAAAAAAAGGTATTTTACTTGCGTCAGAACCGACTTATGATGGAGTCATCAGAACAGAACCCCATCATAAGTAGAGGACTACCTGTAAATAAAAATAAAAAAAAAAAAAACCTTCAAACAATTGCACATCTGCTGAACAACGACAATATTGTGGAAATAAATTGTTGGCAGGCAGGCAGTGATTAAACACTACCTAAAAATGTTCATTTGTCAGTTGATTAAAAAAAAAAACCCAAATGTGGATATACAAGGTAGTTAAGGGGTATCAATATACCATGTGTACAAAAGACAAATGAAGGCAAGTTGTCAATGCTCTATACTGACCTACAGACTATATTCGGCCACAGCCATGTTTGCCAAGTTCAACTGGGGAAGAAAGACGATTTCATGCGCAGCAAAGAGATGGTTATATCTTTTACAACTGAGGATGAAGGTATCGACAGCATTACAGGCTCATATTACTTTGGTGTTCATATACTTTTTCTCACAGTACACAGAATTCAGACTTTAAGTCACAAGATTTCACGGCTAGCCTTATCTTTACCATCTTAAAAAAATGTGACACTTCACTATAACAAGGATTATGAGGTTTCTGCTCTCCATGACTGGCAAGGCCCTAATCCCATGCTTCTATAGGTTTGACAGTTTTCAATCAAAATAATGGTTTTAGGTGGCTGACATCACCTTTGCTATACAGATTTTTTTTTAATTAAGACATTGTATCAAGATCTCTACTACATCCCTAAAAGAAACAATCCAAGACTGAGAAATAGTCTAGTTCAGATATTGTTACTGACCAGCTGTATGACCCTTCACAAATCTCTTCACCTACCCAAGCCTTGCTGTTATTTATAACATGAGGGAGAAGACAGATAAAATGATTCCTAAAGCCAGCCCTGCAATTTACCAGCTACGTGACCTTTGGGAAATTACACAACCTCATGGAGTCTCTGTTTCTTCACCTGAGTGTTAAATGAGATGATGCATGTGAAGTAGATCTCAATAAATAATGATAATACTACTTCCAAAAATAATAGTTAACACAGAGCATTTATTATTTGCTAGGCACAGTTTTAAGAGCTTTATATATAGTTCTTTTGATCCTTCCAACAACCCTCTGCGGTAGTTATTGCTATTATCCTCATATTGATGATAAGAAAAATAAGGTTAAGTAACTCACCCAAGGTAGGACAGTGGGATTCATACACAAGCTGTGTTCCAAGGCTTATGTTTTTAACCATTTTACTACACTGCTTCTCATTTTTAGCACTCTTTCCCTTCCCCTGCATTCTTTCTAAGACCCCTTCCAGCTCTATGATTCTATAAAATGAAACTAATTAGCTTTCTTGAACTCTGACAGACTAAGCAAAGTTGGCTTGTTGGAGAGGATTATGAAGGTCCTAAAGACGTGGAAGCTTTGACGTCCTGACTCAACGCCTAGCATCAAATATCATGTATTGAACAGAGGGGTGAACACACACACAGAGGCTTAAAAAAAAAAAAACAGCCCAGCACTATTCTGCTGATCCTTACCACAACCATAATCAACAACACATTCATTCAATAAGCACTTCTTGAGTAACTACTATGTGCCAGGCACTACAAAGCTTAGAATTTAGAAACTGATATCACAACACATTTTCCTAAGTCATTATCTGTCAGTCATACTGTAGATTCCTGCATTTGGATAGGTTGAAAGTTGAATTAAAAATTTAACTCTTTCTTTTTTTTTTCCAAATCAGTGAAACTCTTTTTCAAATCTTACATGAAACATCAACATATAATACAGACAAAAGCACTTCTACGGTGGTTGTAGCAGGGATTGAGACCTAAAGTCTACCACACACCTTACTCCTCTGCAGAACGTCAGGATGGCTCTCAAGCTATTATACAAAACAACACCTTCGTTGGACAACTCTTACAACAATGCATCTGGGACTGTCTACTGATAAAGTTCACTTGACGTGGACATGTGAAAATAAGTGCAAGTGGTTACTGGCCTGCCTGCCATGCTGGTGTAATACCTATGAAGATGATATTATATGCTGTCAAGCACTTTATAAGTATTATCTTTAATCCTCACAACAACCTAATTAGGCAGGTATTGGAAGTGCCATTTTACATGTGAGGAATTAGTGAGATTCAAAGAGGTTATATGAATTCCCCAAGACCACAATGGAAGCAGCCTCTCTCCAAAGCCCATATGCTTTTTCCCTGTATCATGATGCCTCTGAGAATGACTAAGATCAAGAACTTGCCTACTCCAAAGAAGCTCTACAAACAGGAGAAAGACTTTTAATGAGAACATGGGGACTGACAGCTTGCATAGAGTTTTGTTCCTCAGGCAACACACAGGTTGCTTCACTGGTCAAAAAAGATGGCACCCAAACTGGGTCAAACTGTAGGACATTAACGCAGCATATAATTCCAACTCAAAAGTTGTATGACCACCTCGCCTTTGGTGTGGTTAGAGACTACAGGCATCACAAAGATCACATCAGGCTTGCTTTTTTTTTTTTTTTTAAATAATATTTGTGTTTTAGGTGAAAGTTTACACAGCAAATGATGTTCCCATTTAACAATTTTTATACAAATTGTTCCATGACATTGGTTACAATTTCCACAATGTGTCAGTATTCTCATTATTTCCATTCTGTTTGTTCTGTTTCCATTGATCTAGCTTCTCTTCCCCTCCTTGCTGTCTCATCTTTGCTTTTGGGTAACTGTTTACCATTTGGTCTCATACAGTTAATTGTTTAAGGGAGTATACTACTCACAGATGACAGATAAGTCACAGATAAGTCAATCTATTATTTGGCTGAAAGGTGACCTCCAGAAATAGCTTCAGTTCCAAGTTCAAAGGTTATCTTAGGGCGACAGTCTCAGTTGGGGGTTCCTCCAGTCTCTATCAGTCCTGCAGGTCTGGCCTTTTTTAGGAATTTGAATTTTGTTCTACATTTTTCTCCCATTCTATCTGAGACCTTCTATTGTGTCCCTGGTCAGAACAGTCAGTAGTGATAGCCAGGCACTATCTAGTTCTTCAGGTTTCAGATTAGAAGAAGCCATAAGATCGCATGGGCTATTACTCCTGTGGACGTTTCCTCTTTGAGCATTTAATTTCTTTCATTCCCTTTTGCTTCATATGAGCAGAGACTAAGAGTTGTATCTTAGATGGCTGCTTGCAAGCTTTTCAGACCCCAGACACTACTCACCAAATTAGGATGTAAAACATTATCTTTGTTGTTGTTAGGTGCCGTCGAGCTGGTTCCGACTCATAGCGACCCTATGTACAACAGAATGAAACACTGCCTGGTCCTGCGCCATCACCATGATGGTTGTTATGCTTGAGCCTATTGTTGCAACCACTGTGTCAATCCATCTCATTGAGGGTCTTCCTCTTTTTCACTGACCCTTCACTTTACCAAGCATGATGTCTGTCTGCAGGGACTTGTCCCTCCTGATAACATGTCCAAAGAATGTGAGACGAAGTCTTGTCATCCTTACTTCTAAGGAGTATTCTGGCTGTACTTCTTCCAGGATAGATTTATTTGTTCTTTTGGTAGTCCATGGCATAATCAATATTCTTCACCAACACCGCGACTCAGAGGCGTCAGTTCTTCTCCAGTCTTCCTTATTCATTGTCCAGCTTTTGTATGCATATGAGGCGACTGAAAACACCATGGCTTGGGTCAGGCACACCTTAGTCCTCAAAGTGACATCTTTGCTATTGAAAACTTTAAAGAGGTCTCTTGCAGCAGATTTGCTCAGTACGATGCATCATTTGGTTTCTTGCCTGCTGCTTCCATGGGTGTTGATTGTGGATCCAAGTAGAATGAAATCCTTGACGACGTCAACCTTTTCTCAGTTTATCATGATGTTGCTTATTGGTCCAGCTGTGACGATTTTTGTTTTCTTTATGTTGAGGCGTAATCCATACTGAAGGCTGTGGTCTTTGATCTTCATCAGTAAGTGCTTCAAGTCCTCTTCATTCAGCAAGCAAGGTTGTGTCTTCTGCATAATGCACGTTGTTAACGAGTCTTCCTCCAATTCCGATGCCCTGTTCTTCTTCATATGGTCCAGCTTCTCATATTATTTGCTCTGCACACAGACTGAATAAGTATGGTGAAAGGATACAACCTTTCCTAACTTTAAACCATGCAAGTATCCCTTTGTTGTGTTTGAATGACTGCCTTCTGGTCTATGTACAGGTTCCTCATGGGCACAATTAAGTGCTCTGGTATTCCCATTCTTCACAGTGTTATCCATAACTTGTTATGATCTACAGTCGAATACCTTTGCATAGTCAATAAAACACAGGTTAACATCCTTCTGATATTCTCTGCTTTCAGCCAGGATCCATCTGACATCAGCAATGATATCCCTGGTTCCACATCCTCTTCTGAATCCGGCTTGAACTTCTGGCAGTTTCCTATTGATGTACTGCTGCAAGTGCTTTTGAATGATCTTTAGCAAAAATTTTCCTTGTGATATTAATGATATTGTTTGATAATTTCTGCATTCGGTGGGATCATCTTTCTTTGGAACAGGCATATATATGGATCTCTTCCAATCAGTTGGCCAGGTAGCTGTCTTCCAAATGTCTTGGCATAGACATGCGAGCACCTACAGTGCTACATCCGTTTGTTGAAATATCTCAATTGGTATTCCATCAATTTCTGGAGCCTTGCTTTTCACCAATGTCTTCTACAGTGCAGCTTGGACTTCTTCCTTCAGTACCATCAGTTCTTGATCATATGCTACCTCCTGAAATGGCTGAACATCATGTGTATTCTTCTTTCCATCTTCTTTTGAGTGACTATGTGTATTCTTCTTTCCATCTTCTTTTGATGCTTCCTGCGTTGTTCAGTATTTTGCCCATAGAATCCTCTACTATTGCAACTCGAGACCTGAATTTTTTCTTTAGTTCTTTTGGCTTGAGAAATGCTGAGTATGTTCTTCCCTTTTGGTTTTTCAACTCCAGATCTTTGCACATGTCATTTTAATGTTATGCCAATAATAAGTGGTCCCTCGAGACTATGCTTATATGGTTTTTGCTTAATCAAATGCTAAAGGAAAGCAAGGAAGAGCCAATAAATGGTTACTAGAAGATACCCTACTGACCAAATTCAGAAGCACTGCTCACACTTCTATGAGGCTGTACATGAGAAGAGATGATAGGCCACCCAAGTAGCTGTCATGGTGCTCAGAAAGAGTGACTGCAAGCAAGGGAAACACATATAATAGGGAGGCGTAAGGTACAGGTTCAACCATAAAACCCAAACCAAATTTGTTGCTGTTGAGTCAATTCCAACTCACAGCAACCCTACAGGACAGAGTGGAACTGCCCCATAGGCTTTCCAAAGCTGTAAATCTTTACAGAAGCCGACTGCCACATCTTTTTCCCGCAGAGTGGCTCGTGGATTCAAACCACTGTGCTTAACCACTGTGCCACCAGGGCTTGCTTCAATCATAGGGATAATTAAATCACCTTCCTCATAGGGCTGCTGTGAGGAGAAGATGAGAGAATATCTGTCAAAAGCTCTGCAAAGTATTACATAAATGTAAGTATAATAACACACAGTAGCCTGGCTATCAGCTGCTTGGATATCATAGCAGCAAAATAATTCAGTGTGGTTAGCCATGATTAAAAACAGGGTAGAGCTTTCCTGAACAAGACTTTAGACTTGTCAGAAATCTTAGGAGATTGAGCTGACAGAATGATAAATGCTACAAACAGCTGTTGAGGCTACAAATTAATGCAAACTCTTATTTGTATAAGGGCTTTAACATTTACAGAGCATTTTCAGATCCTTTACCTCAACTTATCCTTACTTGTAAGGTTAATGGAACAAATACTGCAACCTCCAGCTTCACAGAAAAGGTATTTGGGATTAAAGAGGTTAACTGACTTACCCTGTATCAAACAGCTTGTGACACAGGGACAAAATATTAAATGATCCTCTGTCCATTTTCTAAGGAGGGAGAACTCCTTTGATGTTGAGACTAGCTATCTTCCTTATATTGAATAGAGCAATGGATAGGAAGGAAAAGTGGAAAACTCTCTAAATAATAATACGATGTTGATAATGACGATATTGATAAAGAAGTTAGGAAGGAAAACTCTGGGAATGTGGCTGATCCTAAAGTGCGTGGCCAGGGGAGGGCTGTCAGTGGGCCTGGGAAGTGTGGGGACATAAGAAAATGAGAAAGAAAAACAGAAGGAGATGGGAGTGGTTAAAGACAAATGTTTAGGGAGTCCAGTGGTATACTGTCCAATGTATCTTGCTAATCTCTTCAAGAATCCTTCAGTAAAGATCTGTATTGCTCATTAAACTCTGTGCATTCTTGTTACTGTTGCTGTTCTATTTTTTATTTTTTTACGGTGCCTTAAGACAAAAGCAGGATGGCTTACAAAGTTCCAGTTACATCTGAGTTACACCAGTAAGTGGCAGGCTGTAGGCTGGGAATTCAGTTCTTCCACTTTCTGCTCCACTGTGAACGCGACGTAGGACATACATTGGTCTTTTCAGAAGCATGCATGAACACTGTCAGCAATGACTGTATGAAACACCATCTTCAAACATAAAGGACGGCAAATACATCTCAACACTGTTAATCACACTTTCAGAACTACTATCCAACTGAATCTCAGAACCACCCTGTGACAAGCTCAGAGAGGTTAAGTGACATAAAAATAGTAAGTAGCAGAGCCAGGACTTGAACTCAGGATTTGACTCTTTATCCAGTGTGCTTATCTGTACAGCATGATGCTTTCATTCAGAAAAAGAATGTATTACAATGAGACAAGCACAGTGGTAGTAAGATAAATATATTTTTAATCTCATCTGTAACATATTAACAAAATTTAATCTTTACTCTTCCCTAAGATGTTCAAAGTCTTCTCTCTCATCTACTCAGAGAAGATGGGACTAGCAGAAGATCCTGTGGGGAAGAATTAAAGCAGAAAATTGTTCATGATTGTTATGGTGCCTGAACTATTGTCAATCACTTCACTGATGACAAATGAATTTGACTAATCCTCTAAACTGGCACAACCTATGCAACCTCAGGGACAGTACTCTGAAACTGGTGGATACAATTGGAAACTGATATAAAATTTAGATTTGATAGCCATGTTCCTTTCTGCTCAAAAAATCTTCAGACTCTCTACTACTTGTTGAATAAAGTCTCAAATCCTTAAAGGAGCACTCAAGGCCTTTTTGAGCCTATTAATAGACATTCTCTGTTTATATCTTATGCTTCATAAAATCGTTCCTTACTCCTACTTTTCCACTCCTACACCTTTGGTTGTGCCATTCCTTTTGCCTAGAACACTATCTTACCTATCTTTGCTTGGTGTAACTGTTCCTATTCCCCCTAGTCAAAAACAATCTTTCCTTCCCCCTCAGTATTTTATACTGCTTTTGAAATACTACTTGAAATTATCATTTTATGTTCCCTACCTGATTATTAGCTCCTTAAGGGCAAAGACAATGCTTATTAATCTTTGCATTCCTCATAATGTCTTGCCTTGCACTGTGCTTTGCTGCCATATAGGAACACAGTAGGCCATCAGATAATTGTTTGTGGCATAAATGAAAGAAGGGTATCAGCTGTTGTCTTAAAATAAAAGTGATACTAGAAAAGAAATACATGCAGCAGTTTTGAGATCTTCCATATCCAAGAGAACCAAGGCTCAAATCAATTATATAAAGAATGTTTTTCTATGATAACATATTCTATGACACCCATAGTCTAAAATTTCTGCAATAAAAATTAAATGATGATTTTGGAGTATGATACTGATTTTGGAGTATGATACTTGGTGTCAACAAAATACAGCATCCTTCCTTGGGCTAAGGTTGTGATGCTTTCAGTTCAGACCACTAGGTGAAAGACGGTACCAATCCAGTCAGACCCAAGAGGCACCTACTCTGGATATGAACAGAATACATGTGGCACTTAAATTTCAGTACAGACAGATGGGTTACCAGTCAGTTACAATGCAGTGTCACAACAGGATTAAGGATAAAGTACTAGAGAGTCACATAACCCAGAATTAGGGTGTGTGTGTGTGTGTGTGTGTGTGTGTGTGTGTGTGTGTGTGTGTGTGTGTGTGTGTGTAAAGTTTCCTATAAAAGTGATATCTAAGCGAGAAAAAAAGGTTTGTTCTATGAACATGTGAAATATGTGAAGTTCTGGGGTAAGATAAACAGAAAAGATTAATAAAAAATTAAAATTAGGTTTATTTCTCTGCAGTTTGATCCAGCTTGTCTCTAATTCCCTCAGAATTTCCTCTAACTAGGAAGTGGTTAACTTTTGACCGTGCTGTCTTCCTTTGAACATCACTATTTCTAACATTATTTTATATAATACTAAACAGCGTTCTTCAGATATAAAAACCTTAGTTTTTTTCTCTAACCCAAGTTCTTAAAAAAAAAATTTTTTTTTAAAGCAAATAGAAAAATAAAGTACTCATCAAATTAAAGTATTTGAAAATTAGAGCCAGTTAAGGTAATTGTAAAATACTCTCAGATCCACACTGGAGAGAAAACTTCTTTGAGTGGCTGTCAAAACTGCTTTACTGTCTTCCTTATTTTGATATTTTGTGACCTCTTTTAAAGATAACATTTCTTGTCTCTCTTCCTGGTTATACAAATAATAAATATTTCATTGCAGAAAACCTGGGAAATATAAAAAGTAGAAATTATCTATGAGCCTAATACCTAGGGAACTACTGTTAAATCCTTCCATGTTCTTTCCTTTGCCTATTCTTTAAAAAAAAAAAAAAAAACAAAAAAAAAAACTGTGGATCATACTGTATATACATTTTGAATCCTTTTTACTATAGTTCATTTATTTTATACAGTATTTCACAGGTATACAAAAACATACAGGTAGTAACAGAACCTTATATATACAACTGAAGCCCCCTGCGTACTCTTCTTCATACAATTCCTCTTCCTTCTCCTCCTCAAAGGTAACAACTATCCTGAATAGGTGTTTCTCGTTCTCTTCCATGTTGTTATATTACTACCACATAAAGTGTTTCCATATACAATATAAAGAATTGTTTTGAAACTTTGTAGAAATGCAAAATATTGATCATATCCTGAAACTTGCATTTTCTGCTCCACATTGTTTGACATTTATTCTTACAGACACATTTTCCTCTAATTCATATATTTTTTTGTTGTTCCATAGTACGAGTTCATTGTTTGACTCTACCACAATTTATCCATTCTCGTGTTGATGAACCTTTATCTCCAACAATTGAGTGCTACTATCAACAATGCTACTATAAACATTCTTGTCCAGGTCACCTTGTACCCATGTGAGAGAGTTTTTCTTGGGCGTATACCTAGGAGTACAATTACTGGGCTCTAAAGTTGCCATCAAGTTGATTCTGACTCACAGCTACTCCATGTGTGTCAAAGTAGAACTGTGCTCCATAGGGTTTTCAATGGCTGATTTTTTGGAAGTAGATCAGCCAGGCCTTTCTTTTAAGGCACCTCTGCACAGACCAGAACCTTCAACCTTACAGTTACCAGCCAAGTGCATGAACTGTTTGCACTACCCAGGAGCTCCTTCTAAAGTATGTTGTTGTTAATAGCTATTAAAGTCGATTTTGACTCATGGAGACCCCGTGTGCAGTGTAGAACTGCTCTATAGGGTTTTCAAGAATGTGACTTTTTGGAAGCAGATCACCAGGCCTGTCTTCCAAGGTTCTTCTTGGTGGGTTCGAACCACCAACCTTCTGGCTACTAGTTGAGAGCTTAACTGTTTGTGACATTCAGGGACTTCGTTCTAAAGTGTAAGCATCTTCAGTTTCTACACTTGATTCTAAAGGAGTTCCCTTGAACTTTAAAATTTTAAGTAATAAAACTGAATAATTCTTAAATACAATTAAACAAGGATACCTTCACCAAAGTGTCCCCCTCTCTATCTTGGCTGGAGTATCATAATTAAATAAAATGCAAATGATTAAGTAAATACAGAAGGCTAAGAGACAATGAGAAGCAACTATGACCAATACAGAGAGCCTATGCACAGTGGTACAGAAACGCTGCAAGAGCCACTCCACCTGGAGTGTCTTCAGTTTAACGTTCTGTAAAGGAAGGGCTGTGGCATCTTTAACTCTTGCACAGCAGGAGAACCCTCTTCAGGCTACATTCAGTAGGACAGAAAAAGCACAAAGGTAGGAAAGACACATTTGGGGTTAATAAAGAATTCATGGCAGGAATTTTGCAAAGCATATTGGTGAAAGTAAACCTCCATAGCCAAACAGTTGATGAGGACTCTTATTTAAAATCTGAACTCTTAACAACTAGAGACTAAGAAATTAATTTTTTTTTAATGGCCATTCCAGTGCAAAACCATGTGGGAGTCATAAGCGCTCAGGAAATAACAAGGAACCTTGAAAATAACAGTAGAAGTGAAGCTAGATAGAGATGATTATCCTTGGCCCCTACCTTCCAAGTATCTGTAACTGTCATGCATGTATATGTGCATGTATATACACACACAGCTGTGGGATATACAGTAGTCTGAAAAAGGCCCCAGAGGATTCTGATCCACCACCAACTCCCCTTCCCCAGCATTCCCCCCTACAGTCTTAGAAAAACACTGCTGTAGGTTCTCCACATAGATACCAATGCCACATGTAACATAGAGCTTTACAAGTATTTCCACATACATTACCACATTTGGTTCTCAAAATAACCTAGAGAGGGCAGGTGTTGTTATTATTCTCATTTGACAGATGAGAAATTTAAAGCTCAGAGAGGTAAAGCAATTTGCTCAAGGTCACAGTAAGGGGTGGGGAGGGGAGATGTGAAAGCACTTGAGGAAACAAAGACTATGAATATAGGTCGTGGAAGGCAGACCTCCTACAGGGATGCAAAGCACTCTGCAAAATGCCTTGGGCAAAAAAGATTTGTTCAAAAGAGCTCGGGAAGGGAGCTTCAAATGTACCTATTAAGATTGCTTTCTTTAAAAAAAAAAAAAGAAAGATCTGAAGCAAATATATTATTTCCTATGCTTTTCTGCATGCTTAACATATTTCATAATAAAAATAAAATAATTCCGTGGGCTATGTTCAGAGAAGCCACCACACTGAGACACAGATGCCAAGGAAGAGAACTGTTGTGATATGAACCCAAGGAACACACTGTAGACTGAGGCCTAGGCAGAAAAGATTTGACTTCTCCAGGGGTCAGAAGAGGTTGCAGGTATAATTATGCCTAGCACTGAGGTTAGATGTCAGAATGCACTAGCAAGGGAGGGCAAGAATTATGCAAACACTAGAAATACAGAAGGAGGTACCTGACCTAGCAGGGAACGACAGAGGTCCCAAAGAAATTACAATACTTTGCACTGGCTCAAGGTGATTTCAGTAACCTGAGTCCACATACTGAGGCCTAACTAACTCTGTAAAGTGTCCTTCCGACATATTCCCCCACTTAGCAGGAAAATCGTTTCTGCTTTAAAAAAAAAAAAACCCTAATGTATCTGAGTGCGATGCCGTGAGTACTGTGGGAAAGAGGCCTTACAGGTTTTAAAAAAGAACAAAGACTAGGAATGTTGGGTTGATCTTTGGAGAAATTCCTCTTTACAGTGGAGGCTAAGGTAAGTTACTTGAGCAAGTGGTGGCAATAAAACCTGGCCATTCAGGAAGTCTTGGGTCGGGGGCCATATTTCCTTATAATCTGTCTGGGAAAAAAAGAATTTTTTTAAGCGCCTCTGTTCGTGTCTGTCTTGGTTTCACTTATTTCCCTGATCTTCCATGTTAATACAGGGGGGAGGGGAAAGAAGAATGCGTCTTGCCAAAAGTGCATAGCTCGGCCAAGAATAGAACTCTAGCATCCTGTCTCTCGGCTCACTTCTGGACTATGCTACCTCAGGAAGGAAGATTTGAAAACAGTAATTCTCTCCCACCTTGCAACCAAGCTGTGCAGAAGCACATGATCAATGAATGAAGCCGGCTAAGTGACTCAGCACCGGGCTGGCTCTCCTGTGAGTCAGGCCCAGAATCCTGAGTAGTTGGAAGCAAAGTCTCTTTAAATAAGACTTTGAAACCAAGGTCTTTACCACCTGAGATCATTTTAAAATTAGGATAAGAATGTTACCTCTAGTATCTTAAGACATGAACCAGCTTGAGTAATGATAGTGTCCATAATTTGTATGGATGTGGCTTTTTTCCTACATTGTGGTCTGCTTCAGGTACTGGTCTTAGAGTTTAGAACCACCTGAGGGAGATAAAGGCAAGAGCCCAGACAGGACAGTTGCTAAGTGTCTGGACCACTGGAATAAATCAACAATTTAGGATCACACTCGCATCTTCTCCACTTAATGTAGAAAAAGACCTCAAAATAAGGCCCCCTATTAACCCTCTGAGGGATAACAACTACACCTACAGCTTTGGGGGTATATTTGTAAGCTGCCCCAACCTAAGCCTGTCAATAGCCATCAGTTTTGACCACCTGCTCCCAGCAGGGAAGAAGCTAGCTTCTGAGCAATGACCCCTGCGTGACAGATGGCACAGCACAGACAGAAAAGGGCCAGCCAAAAATATTCCTTACCACTGAGGACGGGAGCCTGAGTGTTTAAAGGCAGGAGTCAAAGGAACAAAGCAATGAAATCCACCAAGGGTATCTCAAACTTGCCCTCAGGCTATCAATAGTATTTTGACTGACAAATGAATCAAAACCCTTGATGATGGGACCTCAGAACCCTCAGCACAGCAAGCTGCCATTAGCAAGGTTTTGGAACAAATTATCTTAGGGAAAGTGTGACAATGAGATTGAGTGAAGGACTCCCAGAGCCATTAAAGAGAACAGGAACACTTAAGACAACCTTTGAATCAACTCAAATTTCCAGAGGTTGACTAATTCCGAAATAACACAAATAGTTCAGAGAACATTGATTGTAAAATGTTAGTCCTGGAATGAACTTGATTTATTTTTTTATTGTACGTTTAGATGAAGGTTTACAGGACAAGTAGTTTCTCAATAAACAGTTAGTACACATATTGTTTTATGACATTGGTTAACAACCCCACAACATGTCAACACTCTCCCTTCTCGACCTTGGGTTCCCTATTACCAGCTTACCTGTCCCCTCCTGACTTCTAGTCCTTGTCCTGGGCTGTTGTACCCCATTTTCATTTTGTTTTATGGGTGGAATGGATTTTAACTGGCAGAGAAAAAAGTATCCATTAGTCTCTGCTTCAGTCTGATTATCTGCATTTGGAGTGAGACATAAAGAAAGCAAAAGTGCAAGAAGCTGGCACAAAAAAGGTGAGGAAAGGAAATACCACTTATCATGTGTCAGTGGCCACACAAACAGCTGCCACAATCCTATGAAAAAAGCATTATTTTCGCCATTTTAAAATGATAAAACAAGGCATGGTGAGGTTAAGGAACTTGCTCAGGTCAAACTAGCAAATGGAAGAGAAAAGATTCAAGTTTGCAGTGTCCCCCACAGCACTGCACAGGCTTTAGGAGAGAAGGGGACTAAAACAGCAACCGGGAAGAGAACTTTGATGCTCTGCTTGACCATAGCTTCACCTGGCTATAATGACTAATTCCCCTCACCCTTCTGTCTCTCCACCTCATACTAGTCATTCCAGGTGTCTTTACTCAAACTTTGGCTAATCTTCTCATCTCTTAGCCCTTTCCCAAGATTATGGCCTGTTTAGGAAATGCTCTATATATTCCAAGCTCACCAACATCACTCAACAGCTTCTGAAAACCTTCCAGCCCCAGAAAGCCTCTCTGAAGTGCAAGGATCTACCCCAATTATGTAGGTCCTCTAACTCATTCTCACTTGCTAAAAAAATCTGTGCTGCCAAATTCACTTGCAAAACATAAACATACAAACTACTAGGGTTGGGAGACACCTTAAGTTCACCTAGGCCAGTGGTTCTAAATGGGGGTGATTCTGTCACCCAGGGAACATTTGGCAACGTCTGGAGATATTTTTTAGTGCCGCAACTTTGGGGAGGGGCGATGCTGCTGGCATTTAGTGGTAGAGGCCAGGGATGCTGCTAAACTTCCTACAGTGCACAAAGCAGCCCCTCCCTACCCCCTCCCCTACCCCCGCAAAAAAGAATTATCTGGTCCAAAAGGTCAATAGTGTCAAGGCTGAGAGACTGAGATAGTCCAACCACCCACCTAATAACTTGTACACTCTTGTCAAGTTACTCACCAAGAGACAACCAGATTATCTATGATGAAGGAGAACTGTGACCTCCTGAGGCAGCCTATTTCATCTGTTAACAAATCTCTTCCTCAAATTCTGTCAGAATTTGCCTTTATGAGCTTTCACCCATTAGTCCTAAGGCTAGTTCTTGAGGTCAAACAGCAGTCAAATCCCTGTTCCACAGCGCAGTTTTTCAAAATCAGAAGACAGATACCACATCTTATTGATATACAAGATGGGCATTTATATAATTGTCTATATGTACTTTTATGTTTATCAACGTTTAAGAGACCTGGACTAAAATTATCAAGAGCAGGTAACATTGGCTACATTGTATTGCCCAGCTCACCAGTAAAAATATCACTCAGACTAGTACTTAATAATATATAATTAGGATGATGATGAATATGAGGGAGGTAGACACCTGCCAACCTGCTGTAATTCCTGCATAAGAACCCAACCAAAAACCAAACCCACTGCTATCAAGTCAATTCCAACTCATAGCGACCCTACAGGACAGGGCAGAACTGCCCCATAGAGTTTCCAAAAAGCGCCTGGTAGATTTGAACTGCCGAACTTTTGGTTAGCAGCCGTAGCACTTAAGCATTACGACACCAGGGTTTCCCTGCATAAGAAAGGTACCCTTTATTTCAGGGGAGAAGTGCCATGACTAGCCCATACAAACATAGTACTGTTGATACCAATACTCAATTCTCCCTTCCACTTGAAAAATTATCTACTAGCCACCTACAGCTGGGGGCCAGCATGTAGTCACCCCACTACCACCACAGCTGTAAGAATCCATGCACAGTATGAATCCTCCAGAAGGAAAGTAACCCAAACTTTGGCACATGTCCATAAAAGACTGCTAATTCCTGCCCTATCTGCTTAGCTGGGCTACAAAAACTGCTACAAAACCTCTCACAGTCTACATGGATTATATTATAAATGACATCAGCAGCCTAAGAGACTGGTTCTGCAGAGGCAAGGGGCTTTGTAAGCATTAAATCTCAACCCTGAAGGGCCAGTCTATACATGGACAATGACTCACTTCTGAACAAGTTTGAAGGCGGCTTGTTTGACTCTGATAAATGCATAGCCACAGTGAATAACTGCAATTTAAAAATTATTCTTAAAACCTCATCAACTCGACTTTTACTACTGCTCCACCAGTCATTCATCTTCTAATGTGCCATTCTTGCTCCTACCTCTAAGCCTACGCCTGGTATGCCCTTCTTCTTTTGTATCCCATACTAAACCCTCTAGAGTCTTTAAAGTCTATGTCGGGATCTCCCTCTGTGATCGTTAAGGTTGTGTGCCAACCTGGCTGGGCCATGATTATCAGTGGTTTGGCAGCTATGATGTAGTTTGGCAGTTGTATAATGATACAATCACTTCCATGATGAGATCTGATATAATGTATCACTCAATGATGGGATCTGCTGTGAGTAGCCAATCAACTGAAAGGGAGTTTCCTTGGTGGTCTGGCCTGCATCCAAAATATGCGGACTTTCTGGCAATGCTCACTGGCTTTTGCTCTTCTCTGGATCCTGCATTTGGCTCATCAGCATCTGACCTCCAGTTCTTGGGACTTGGACCAGCAGCCTGCCATCTTACCTGCCGATCTTGGATTTGTCAGCCTTCACAGCCATGAGCCAGCAGCCTGCCATCTGACCCGTGGATCTTGGGTTCATCAGCACCTGCAGCTACATGAGTCAGGAGAAGCCTCCAGCGTGACACCTGATGCCTGACCCACGGACTTGGGGACTTGCCAGCCTCTACAACCTCATGAGCCATTTCCTTGAGATAAATGTCTCTCTCTCTCTGTATATATATATAATATACTTCACTGGTTTTGCTTCTCTAGAGAACCCAGCCTAAGGGTTCTCTATCAAGTCTTCTTTATGAATGCCATCCTATGAAGATCTTGCCCAGAATGTACACCAACTTCTCACTCACTTGCATATTTTCTGCCTAAGAAGTAGTCTCCAAAGGTTTATTTAGGTATGCTAAACATTTAACAAGTACCAGCTGATTAACAAATATTTATTGAGTGCCTTTGCACTCGCTGCCATCGAGTTGGCTCTGATTCATGTTAACTCTCTGTATAAGAGAATGAAGGAAACGCTGCCTGGTCCTGCACCATCTTCATGATCTTTGACATGTTTAAGCCATTGTTGTGGCTATTGTGTCATCCAACTCATTGAAGACATGTATACTCTTTGGTTCCTTTTAAAGTTCCAAGACTAACTCATTTAAAACAATTACTAAATGCAAGAAAGCACGTAATTACTACGTTACAGCTATAGAATTATAAATAGTATAGAAATTCAGAAAAGAAGATCAAGGTCTTTTGGTGGAGTGAATGTCAAAAACACATACAAAAAAGAAAGATGTTCATTCATTCCCTCAATATTTTCTGAAGTTTTCACATATCAGGTAGTATAATATACATTACATTATTGTACTTCAAGTCTTATATTGTCTCATTTCATCTTTAATACAATATAAGATAGGCAGAGCAAGTTGCAATCATCAACCCAATTCTCCAGTTGAGGAAACTGAGGCCCAGAGAGTAGAAGGTATTTGTTCACAATGCACATGTTAACAACAAAACCAACACTAGACCAAGTCTTGCAACCTCTAGTCCTGGGTTTCTACCCTCTCCTCACAGATCCTAATATTCCTGCCACATCTCTTCATTCCTCCTACTCCTTCAGCCACACACATATGATGATTCTACTTCCCCCATTACTGCTTACTTACAGGCAATAGTAAAAAGACAACTAACTAAATGAATGCTTTCTAAGTTGGTTAAATATCTATTCCAGATCCTTAAAAGGAAATCTGCCAATCACATCCTTTTACTTGTATTTTTCATGAATGTGAAAACTCAAGTCCATAATCTAAGCTCCTCTAAAAGTATATCCAAAAACAACTGGGGAGTGAGGCGTAGAGGGAGCTAGGAAACACACAGTGAAATGAGAGAAACTGTTTTTGTCTTAAAGATTAATATCTATAAGGGAGAGAAACATACTCTTTTCTGTTATGAATTTGCCATCTGTTTGATTAAGCCCTGTATTTCCAGAGACAACCAAGTGCCAGGCACAGGTAGATGCTCAATAAATATTTGCTTAATGAAGAATGAATCTGTTTTTCCTGATGTATCATGAGCTCCCTGAGGGCAAAGACTGCTTTTCAAACACTTTTCTACCCGTTTCAAAACAGGCAGTCAATAACTGTCATGGATTGAACTGTGTACCCCAAAAATGTCTGTCAGCTTGGCTGGGTCATGATTCCCATCGCTGTATGATTATGTACCATTTTGTAGTCTGATGTGATTTCCTTATGTGTTGTGGACTCTGTTGCTATGGTGTGATGGGATGGATTGGTGGCAGTTGTACTGATGAGCTCTACAGGACTGGATGGTGTCTTGGGCCAGTCTCTTTTGGGATGTAGGGGAGAGAAGCCAGTAGAGACACACAGGAACCTCATACCACCAGGAAAGCAGTGCTGGGAGCAGAGCATGTCCTTTTTGGACATGAGGTTCCTGCGCTGAGATGCTCCCAGAACGAAGGAAGACTGATGCATCTCAAGGACCTTCCTCCAGAGCCGACAGAGAGAGAAAGCCTTCTCCTGGAGCTGATGCCCTGAATTTGGACTTGTAGCCCACTTGACTGTGAGAAAATAAATTTCTCTTCGTTAAAGCCATCCACTTGTGGTATTTCTGTTATAGCAGCACTAAATGACTAAGACAATAATGCATTGAATTAAATTACTCAACTGGTAGACAGGGAGAATTCTATGTAGGAAGGGTGGTTTGGTACTACCATTATCACTGCCACCAGACACAAAGAATCCAAGCCAGCCTAATCTTAATGGCTCACACTACTGCTTACAAAATCTTACCTTCCCTACTAGATGGCAAACTCCTTAAAAAATATTCTAACAATATCTTCTTTTGTATTCCCTACTTAATGCTATGTATACAGCAGTCAGAGCCCTAGTGACGCAGTGGTTAAGAGGTCAGCTGCAAGAAACCGAAAGAGATCTACATAAATGGAAAAATATACCATGCTCATGGATAGGTAGACTCAATATTGTGACAATGTCAATTCTACCCAAAGTAATCTACAAATACAATGCAATCCCAAACCAAATACCAACAGCATTCTTTAAAGAGATGGAAAAAATAATCATTAACTTTATATGGAAAGGGAAGAGGCCCTGGATAAGTAAAGCACTACTGAAGAAGAAGAATAAAGCAGGAGGACTCGTACTGCCTGACCTGAGAACCTACTATACAGCTACAGTAGTCAAAATAGCCTGGTACTGGTACAACGGTACATTAACCAATGGAACAGAATCGAGAACCCAGATGCAAATCCATCCACCTACGGTCACCTGATCTTTCACAAGGGCCTGAAGTCCATCAAATGGGGAACAGACAGTCTTTTTAACAAATGGTGCTGGCAAAACTGGATGTCCATCTGCAAAAACATGAAACAGGATCCATATCTCAGACCATACATACAAACTAATTCAAAATGTATCAAAGACCTAAAAATAAAACCCAAAACTATAAAGTTCATAGAAGAAAAAACAGGATCAACGCTAGAGGCCCTAATACACGGCATTAAAAGGACACAAACAATAACTAACAACACACAAACTCCAGAAGATAAGCTAGATAATGGATCTTCTAAAAATTAAACACTTATGCTCATCAAAAGACTTCACCAAAAGAGTAAAAAGAGAACCTACAGGCTGGGAAAATTTTTTTGACTATGACAAATCCAACAAAGGTCTAATCTCTAAAATCTACAGGAAAATCCAACACCTCTACAACAAAAAGGCAAATAATTCAGTTAAAAAATGGGCAAACGAAATGAACAGACACTTCACCAAAGAAGACATTCAAGTAGCTAACACATGAGTAAATGCTCACGATCACTGGCCATCAGGGAAATGCAAATCAAAACCACAATGAGTACAAACTCATCATGTAAAAGCCATCCCTAACTCCAAGAACAAATAAGGTCCAATCACGGTGGAGTTGCTCATATTTAAAGCTGGTTATTATCACAGCAAGGAGTCCTGGGGTGCAGTGGTTAAGCACTCTGCTGTTAACTAAAAAGTCAGTGGTTCAAACCCACTGGCCACTCCACAGGAGAAGGATGTGGCAGTCTGCTTCCGTAAAGATTACAGCCTTGGAAACCCTTTGGGGCAGTTCTACTCTGTCCTACAGAGTCGCTATGAGTTGGAATCGACTTGACAGCAACGGGTTTGGTTTTGGTTTTATTGTCACAGCAGCTCTTAAGGATCTAGCATCTCTGACACTTAGTTTCCCTTTATTAGGTCAGAGCAGAGATGATTCATTGGATTGGGCACTTTAACTTTTAACTCTGCCATGTATGAGGCAGTCTGTACAGGCAGAAGACATCATGAGGACCCTGAGGTTGGTCAAGCCGAGCTCAGGGCAGCTCACAGCTGGCTGCCCTGCATTTACTCAAGACGTGCCTAATTCACAGAAGCTCCGTTCCAGGACTCTCTCACTTGTATTTTTCTGATGATAAAAGTAAACTGTAAATTTCCTTTTCCCTTTCCTCTGTCTCTTTGCTACCAATACAAGTCACTGTTATTAAAACACACACACACACCAAAAAAAAACCCACAATGAGATACCATCTCACTCTGGCATTACTGGCACAAATCAAAAAAACAGAAAATAACAAATGTTGGAGAGGCTGTGGGGAGATTACAATTTGGTGGGGAGACAGTAAGCAAGTAAGCAAGATAATTACAGGATATGAAAACTGCTATGGTGGCACAATGGTTAAGCACTTGGCTGCTAACCAAAAGGTTAGCATTTGGAACCCCCCAGAGGCTCTGGAGGAGAAAAGACCTGGTGATCTACTCCCATAAAGATTACAGCCTAGCTGCGGGGAGATCAGAACTCTTATGCACTGCTACTGGGAATGCATAATGATACAACCATTTTGGAAATTGATATGGCGCTTCCTTAGAAAGCTAGAAATAGAAATACCATATGATCCAGCAATCCCACTCCTAGGAATATATCCTAGAGAAATAAGAGCCATCACACAAACAGACATATACACACCCATGTTCACTGCAGCACTGTTCACAATAGCAAAAAGATGGAAACTACCTAGATGCCCATCAACAGATGAATGGATAAACAAACTATGGTACATAGACACAATGGAGTATTAGGCAAAGATAAAGAACAATGATGAATCCGCAAAGCATCTCACATCATGGATGAATCTGGAGGGCATTATACTGAGTGAAATAAGTCAATCACAAAAGGACAAATATTGTATGAGACCACTACTATAAAAACTCATGAAAAGGTTTACCCAGAAAAAGAAACAATCTTTGATGGTTACAAGGGGTGGGGGTGGGGGTGGACAAGGTGGTGGGGTGGGGATGGAAAAACACTAAATAGACAATAGATTAAGTGGTAACTTTGGTGAAGGGTAAGAGAGTACACAATACTGGGTGCCTTAGTAATATAGTGCTGCTCTAACAGAAATACCACAAGTGGATGGCCTTAACAAAAAGAAATTTATTCTCTCACAGTCCAGTAGGCTACAAGTCCAAATTCAGGGCGTCAGGTCCAGGGGAAGGCTTTCTCTGTTGGCTCTAGAGGAAGGTCCTTGTCATCAGTCTTCCCTTGGTCTGGGAGCATCTCGGTGCAGAAATCTCAGGTCCAAAGGATGTGCTCTGCTCCCAGTACTGCTTTCCTGGTAGTATGAACTCCCCAACTCTCTGCTTGCTTCCCTTTCCTTTTATCTCTTGTAAGATAAAGGGTGGTGCAGACCACACCCCAGGGAAACTCTCTTTATATTGGATCAGGGAGATGACGTTAGTAAGGGTGTTACAATCCCATCCTAACCCTCTTTAACATAAAATTACAATCACAAAATGGAGGACAACCACACAATATGGGAATCATGGCCCAGCCAAATTGATACACACATTTTTTGGGGGACATAATTCAATCCATAACACTGGGGAAGCCAGCACAACTTGTCCAAGGAAAGGTCACGGATGTTCTATAGACACATCCAAACTTCCCGAGGGACCAAATTACTGGGCTGAGGGCTGTAGGGACTATGGTCTCGCGGAACATCTAGCTCAACTGGCATAACATAGTTTATAAAGAAAACGTTCTACATTTGCTTTGGTGAGTAGCGTCCGGGGTCTTAAAAGCTTGTGAGTGACCATCTAAGATACTCCACTGGTCTCACCTCGTCCAAAGCAAGGGAGAATGAAGAAAACCAAAGACACAAGGGAAAGATTAGTCCAAAGGACTAATGGACCACAAATACCACAGCCTCCACCAGACTGAGTCCAGCACAACTAGACGGTGCCTGGCTACCACCACCGACTGCTCTGACAGGGATCACAACAGACGGTCCCAGACAGAGCTGGTGAAAAACGTAGAACAAAATTCTAACTCACAGTAAAAGACCAGACTTACTGGCCTGACAGAGACTGGAGAAACCCTGAGAATATGGCCCCTGGACACCCTTTTAGCTCAGTAATGATGTCACTCCTCAGGTTCACCCTTTAGCCAAAGATTAGATAGGCCCATAAAACAAAACAAGACTAAAGGGGCCCATCAGCCCAGAGGCAAGGACTAGAAGGCAGGAGGATACAGGAAAGCTGGTAATAGGGAACCCAAAGTCAAGAAGGGGAGAGTGTTGACATGTCGTGGGGTTAGCAACCAATATCACAAAACAATATGTGTACTACTTGTTTAATGAGATGCTAGTTTATTCTGTAAACCTTAGTCTAAAGTACAATAAAAAAAAAGAAAAAAGAGCTCAGCTGTTAGCCTGAAGGTCTGCAGTTAGAATCCACCAGCTGCTCCTCGGAAACCCTATGGGGCAGTTCTACTCTGTCCTATAGTGTCGATATGAGCTGGAATCAACTCGACGGCAACCAGTTTGGTTTATACAGCAGTCACTTGATCAGCTGAATTTTACATAGACAAGTAAATAATCTGTTGACCTTTTTTAAGCCTGAATCTTATCAACTGTTTAATTATCCCCATTTCTCTCAAATATAGAAACAAAAATGGGTGATTAAAACCTAATGCTGTACAGTTTGGCAGTATCCTATAAAGTTAAATATTAAATTTACCACATGACCCAGCAATCACACTCCTAGGTATTTAACCAAGTGAACTAAAAACTTACAATTACACAAAAACCTATACACAAATGTTTACAGCTCTTTTACCTATAATTGCCCAAAACTAGAAGCAACTGAGACATTCCTCAGCAGGTAAATGGAGAAACAAACAGTAGAATATCCACAGATATTCTTATCTTAGATATTCTTATCTTATTCATAGATATTGTTATTCAATAACAAAAAGGAACAAGCTATTGTTCATGTAACAATATGGATGAATCTTAAATGCATTTTGCTAAGCAAAAGACTACATATTGTAGGATTCCATTCATGAGAAATGGAAATTTTGGAAAAAGCAAAACTGTAGAGATAAAAAACAGATCAGTGGTTGCTAGACTGGGTGGCTGACTTCAAAGGGGACAAACAAGGAAATTTTTAGGGTGATGGAAATGTTCTGTATGGTACTGAGGTAGTAGATATATGTCTCTGAACTTTAATGTATACAAACATAAAAACAAACAAAAAATCAATCAGGATGTCAGCGGATCCCAGGATAGAAGGCAGACTGTAACAAATGAATCTAACTGTATTACAAATGTATGATATAACTTCATTGAAAAGGATGGGGGTGGGAAGAAAGAGTTAAATAAGTAACCTAGAAAATCATGTTCTGACAGGAAACTATAAGGCTAAGACAAAAGGAACTGTACATAAACACTAAACTCCAGTTGGTAAATTGTTGCGCATGGGGGTATGGGCTAACAATGCTGAACCTGATTTACATGTATACTGGGACTGAATAGTTAAATAAATCCACTATCCACCATGGTGGATTGTGAGAGGCAGGTTTCTCACTGACAGGGGCATGCAGATAAGCAAGGGCGGAAGCTAGAATAAACCCTGTGGTACTGGATTAAAGTCAGAGATATCAGTGTGAACTCATGTTTTGAATAGACAGACAGATGGATAGGTGGGCAGACAGATATAATTATAAACGTGTGTACATATGGCTTAGTATGTATGTATATATACGTATGTATATATATGTATGTATGCATGTACATGTACGTACGTATTTCCTAGCTCTATCCAACTAAGATGGCTTAGTGGCCATGTGCATACCTAATTCCCAGATCTTGGTTTCTCCAATAAAAAGAATTAGGGCTCCTTAGGAAAATGGCTAATTCTAAGATGATACATCTAGACATTCTAGTTCTAGAAAGCAAGGAAGTGTTCAAGTAGCAAAAGGATGAGGGAATGTCAAAGGGACACAGAAGCCAAACTGAAAGAGCCACTAGTTGCCAAAGCTGGGACAATTTGAGCAACAAAATAACTAACATGGTACTGCATTACAACCCAAAGCATGAAATAAACATACAGACATGTGCCATGTAACATCTGTTCAGGCAACATCTGACCACATGTACGTCTGTGGTCCCATAAGGTTATAACAGAGTTCAGAAATGCCAACTGGAGAACAGGACATAGCGGATGTAACACTTAAGAAACACTTTCAAACCACACAATGTTTTCATGAGCATCACAAAGTAGTGCCTGAGCTAGTAATTATGAGCCATTTTATGTATTTAACTCAAAATTTTAATAAAATAGGCTTTATGGCAGTCTGTTCTTAAGTACGAGTTGTCTGTAAGTTGGACATTTGTAACCCAGGTGCTGCCTGTATATAACATGGTGTTCGCACAACATCCAAATCACATAATGTCCTATTTCAAAGGATGTTAATTGACACATGACTGTGTATGAGTCCACACTGATATAAACTAATGACTGAATAAATAAATACGTGGGGAGAAGGGACAAAACTTCCTTTACAGAAGAATTCCAAATAATGTAAGTAGATACTACCTCCTCCAGGAGGTAGACCTTAACCCCTATTTCTTCTCCGCCAAATGTCGGCTGGATTTAGTGACTCATTTCCAAATGCAGTATGGAAAGGCAAAAAATAATAACTACAGTGAAGAAGCCTGGCAAACACTACCTTAACCAAATGATCAAGGTTAACATTATTAGCTGTAAGTCATGTTAATATATTAACATATATATGATGTGATGAGGAGGGCATTTCACCTCTGGGTTATTATTCTTCCCCGAAACCTGCAGTCCCAACGTAATCAGGAGAAAAACATCAGAGAGTCTGAACCTTCTTCTTATTCACTACTGTGTCTGACACAGAACTAAAGAAATCTGAACTGCCCCAGTCTCTCCACATCCAGATTAAATTATTCCCAGAAGCACCACTGTGTACATGAACTGGTAATATAAAAAGCAATGTTCTAGACCACATACTCCGCATAAGCAAGCAGAACTGAGGAATAACACCTGAAACCCATCCCTACTATTAAGTTTTTTGACAGTTTATTATCTAAATGGGTCACCACTACCATGCACTTCCATAGTGCTGCATTCCTAAATGAAAATTAGCATTGTTTTTTAAGGTAATGACTTAAAATTCTAAGAATTCACTACCTTCCCATCTGGGAAAGATGTAGACTGATCATATAAACTCTGACCTCTAAATCAAAATTAATGAAACAGCATTCAAAAGGGAATTTCTAGACCCAAAGAGACAAGATAAACTTACAGATGGCAAGGGCCACTCTTGCTTAACTTGCTGTCTTAGTTATCTAGGGCTGCTATAACAGAAATATCAGACATGGGTGGCTTCAACAGACAGAAGTTTATTCTCTCACAGTCTGGTAGGCTAGAAGTCCATATTCAGGGCATCAGCTCCAGGGGAAGGCTTTCTCTCTGTCGGCTCTGGAGGAGGGTCCTTGTCATCAATCTTCCCTGGTCTTGGAGCTTCTTAGCGCAGGAACCTTGGGTCCAGAGGACGTGCTCTACTCCTCGTGCTGCTTTCTTGGTGGTATGAGGTCCCCCACCCTCTGCTTGCTTCCCTCTCATCTTTTGTAATATAAAAGGTGATGCAGGCCACAGCCCAGGGAAACTCCCTTTACATTGGATGAGGGACGTGACCTGTGTAGGGGTGTTACGTCCCACCCTAATCCTCTTTAACATAATATAATCATGATTGAAGTTATCAAGGATTTCATTTTACTTGGATCCACAATCAACACCCATGGGAGCAGCAGTCAAGAAATAAAATGACGCATTGCATTGGGCAAATCTGCTACAAAAGACCTCTTTAAAGTGTTGAAAAGCAAAGATGTCCCTGTGAAGACTAAGGTGCACCTGACCCAAGCCATGGTGTTTTCAACTGCCTCCTATGCATGTGAAAGCTGGATGGTGAATAAGGAAGACCGAAGAAGATCTGACACCTCTGAACTATAGTGCTGGAGAAGAAAACTGAATATACCATGGACTGCCAAAAGGACGAACAAATCTGTCTTGGAAGAAATACAACCAGAATGCTCCTTAGAAGCAAGGATGGCGAGACTATTAGAAGAGAGAGGAAAGAAGGAAAATGCCAATTAATCCACTTTCTTTTTTCACATAATTTTGGTAAAAAGCTTGGAAGAACCAGAGTTAGAAAAAAAACCTTAAGATTATATAAAGGCTATTATACTAACATTCCTCACCTTACTAAGGCTACTAAGACTTAAAAAATGGATTATCTGCAGTTATACAAAATAAGGTATCAGTATGCTATTAATAATTTGGCAAATCTAAATGGACATACCCTTTAGCCCAGCAATCCCACTCTCAGGAATTTATTCTACAAATATAGCCTCACATATGCAAAATACGTGTAAAAGGACATTCAATGCAGCTTTCCTGTAAAACAAAGGATTGAAATTGATGGAGTAAATGTGTTTATTGAATAAATGTACATTCATTGATGGAATAAGTGCCCATCAAAAAAGGACTTATTAAATAAATCATGGTACATCCATTTACTGGCATTCTGCACAGTGCCTCCTATAGACACTGATATGGAAAGATCCCCAGGATATATTAAGTGAGAAAAGCAAGGCACAGAACAGTGCGTATAGTATGCAACCATTTTTGTTACTACATGCACATGTATCATATTCTATGTTTGTTAATGTATAAAATGTCTCTGTAAGGATACACAAGAAACTGGTAAGTGGTTGCCTCTAGGGAATGGAACTGGGTGGCTATGGGACAGGTAACTGAGGGAGGCTTACCTCTTTGACTTTGTTCTCTTTATATCTTTCACACGTGGTACTAAGTGCAGATATTATCTATTTAAGAATTTTTAATTTAAAAATTAAAAAGGAGAATGAGAGATCATCTTGCACCAAACACTGGAGTCATTTCTTGGGGTATCTCTTACCCTCTGGACCCTGCAGCCTGTCAGCCCAGTCACCTGATCTCTCAGGGCTGATAACCTGCCTCAAAGCCACCATCTGTTTTGCCCCATCAGCCTTGGTCCCTTCTGAGCATGCGTCTAATAAACAACCAAGGTTTCTGTTTCCAGTTAAAATGCAGAAAGCCCACTCTAGTCTGTCTCTACCAATGAATTCAACTAAAATCCCTGGACACAGCTGCTCTATGCATTATCTGATGACTCTGAAAAGTAATTGACAGCAAGCAGACTGGGAAAAGAAACCAAAATTCCAAGAATCACCAAACCAGCAGAGTTTCTTATTTCTTTTCTTCTGGTATTTCCCAACCTGGACTCAAAGGCAACCCAAACCCAGAATTGTATACCTGGTGAAAACAGAAAGAGCTCCAAGTGAAGACCTCTATTTCTAGTCCACAAAACACGAAAGGCAGCCCCTAAAGGTCAAAGAGAGTGGGAGAAATCCCCTGATTTTCTGTTTGTTTTTTCTGTTCTCTCCCAGTTCTGCTGTTTTCTGACCTAACTCCCAGGCAACTGAGCAGCATTGACAGTGACAGCTGTGGCAACTGGATGGGAAAATTTTTTCTCTGACCAGAGAAATGGGGATCCCAAGAGCACAGGAGAATCCTCGTTGTTTTATCTTCTCTCTACATCCTCTTGACATTTGGTTTCCAAGGGAAATATGGCTGCAGGAAGTGCAAAGCAGAACAGAGAAAACTGAGCCCCAGCTTTCTAGCAGAGGGACAGGAAGAGTGGCCCTTTGGATGTGAAAAGTTTGGGAAACAACAGATAGAGGAAGAACTCAAAAAAGTAATCCTATAAAACAGTGTGTGAATTCTGGGGCTAATTTGCAAGGTGCACATGCACGCATCTCACCTTAAACAGCATAACCAAACATTCTGACAATAAAACTACGGGGTATACCACTACCCAGGTCTAATACTGCCCATTAGCTGGTGCATCTATGGTACAAATAGCACAGCAAAGCCTTTGAAAACTGAATGGATGTTGGAACCTATTCCACAGAAGGAAAGTAGGAACTTGCAGCCTGCACCTAGCTGGACTGACTGCCTGCTAAAACAAAATAAAGAAAGAAACATTCTCTACAGGATTTTAAAAAGATCCCAAATTTCATAACATAATTTTCAACATGTCCAGGATACAATCTAAACTTACTTGATATACAAAGAAACTTAAGCATCTCAACATCTTGCAAGGGAAAAGACAATCAAGAGACACCTACCCCAAGATACAGAATTATCAAACAAAGACTTTAAAGCAGCTATTATAACCACGTTCCAAAAAAGTAAGGGCAAATATTCATGAAAAGAATGGAGAGGTTAAAAGTCTCAACAAAGAAAAAGACTTAAAAAATTGAAATTGTAAAGCTAGAAAATAATTGAAATTTTAAAAAATCATAGGATGAGCCCAATAATGTAACAGAGATGACAGAAGAGTCAGTGAACCTGAAGATATATCAACAGAAATTATTCAGTCTGAACAAAAGAGAAAGAAAAAAGTTTGGAAAAAAAAAAAATGAACAGAGCCTTGAGGACCCATGAGGTAATATCAAGAGGCCTAACAATTGTGTCATCCAAGGCCCAGGATGACAGAAAAAAAGTATGGTACAGAAAAAAATATTTGAATAATAACTGAAAATTTTCCAAATTTGGTAAAAGATGTGAACTTACAGGTTCAAGAAAGTCAATGAATACCAAACAGGATAAACTCAAAGAAATTATTGTCCAAATACATCATAATCAAACCACTGGAAATTAAAAAGACTGTCTCTTCCCCATTTGATGGACTTTGGGCCCTTGTTGAAGATCAGGTGACCATAGCTGGATGGATTTACATCTGTCAAACCACCGGAAATTAAAACAAAGAAAAAATCTTGAAAGCACCAAGAGAAAAATGATGCATTATACATAGGGAATGACTGTGGAGTTCTCATCAGAAACTATGGGGAAGAGAAAACAGTGGAACATTTTTAAGTGCTAAAGAAAAAACAAACTGTCAACCCAGAATTCTATATCCTTCAAATGCTGGATATCATTCATACATCCTTCAAAAAATGATGGTGAAATAAATAAGCTCTCAAATGATGAAATCCAAGAGAATTCACCACCAGCAGACCTGCTCTAAAAGAAATGCTAAACGAAATTCTTCAGATGGAAGGGAAATACACCACAGGGACACTCAGAATTTCATAAAAGAAGGAAAAGAAATGGCAAATATCTAAGTAAGTGTAATAGAATATTTTTCTTCTTTTAAGTTCTTTAAAATATAAATGATAGTTGAAAGCAAAAATTATAACATTGTCTTACGGGATTTTCAACATATGACAACTATAACATAAAAAGGAGTTGGGAAAGACATCTATATAGTACTAAAGTTTCTACACTCCACTTCAAGTGGTAAAATATTAATTCTAAGTAGATAGAATACTTCAGTATGTATATTAGAATCTCTAGTGCAAGACTAAAATAACTACACAAAGGGATATAGTAAAAACAAAGCTCAGAATAGCACCCCCCAGCCCCGACCCCAGCAGTCCAGGTCAGGCTGATGGGTTCAGCTGGGTACTGGCTCCTTCCACCCCCTAGGTTCTCTGCTTCAAGGAATTCAACCTTTCATCTGCTCCTTAAGCAACAGCTTCCTTGCCCCTTCTGTATGTTGCACCTTCCCAGCTACAGCAAGCTCAACATTATCTCCCTGTCTTGTGCCTAGCACAGGGCCTGACACAGAGTGGTTTCTCTAAAACTACTGGTAGAATTTTTAAAATGCATAATTTGTCCTGGTGAACTCACAAAGACTCTTTTTTTTATTTAGGTGTCGTTGAGTCGGTTCCAACTCATAGTGACCCTATGTACAACAGAACGAAAAGCACTGCCCAATCCTGGGCCATCCTCACAATCGATGTTATGTTTGAGCCCACTGTTGCAGCCACTGTGTCAATCCATCTCACTGAGAGTCTTCCTCTTTTTCTCTGACCCTCTACTCTACCAAACACGATGTCCTTTTCCAGGGACTGGTCCCTCCTGATAACATGTCCAAAGTATGTGAGACAAAGTCTCACCATCCTCGCTTCTAATGAGCATTCTGGCTGTACTTCTTCCAAGACAGATTTGTTTGTTCTTCTGGCAGTCCATGGTATATTCGATATTCTTCACCAATACCATAATTCAAAGGCATCAATTCTTCTTTAGTCTTCCTTATTCATTGTCCAGCTTTCACATGCATATGAAGTGACTGAAAACATAATCGCTTGGGTCAGGTGCACCTTAGTCCTTAGAGTGACATCTTTGCTGTTTAACACTTTAAAGAGATCTTCTGCAGCAGATTTGCCCAATGCAATGCATAGTCTGATTTCTTGACTGCTGCTTCCATGAGTGTTGATTGTGGATCCAAGTAAAATGAAATCCTTCACAAGTTCGATATTATCTCCATTTATCATGATAAAAAGATAAATTAAAACAGAATACTAAAAAATATTCAAGTAACCCAAAAGAAAAGAGAAACGAGGAAAACAAAATAGAGGGAACATTGTATTTAATGCAAGTTTCTGGTAGGCAGCATATAGATATGTCCTTTTTATTTTATTTTTTAATCCATTCTGTAGGTTTAATTCATATTAAAAGAAGAAGGATGCTAAGAGCAATATGGCAACCTGGAATAGATCCTGGAACAGAAAGCAGGCATTAGTGGAAAAATTGGTGAAATATGAATAAAGTCTATAGTTTATTTCATAGATACTGTGCCAGTATTAATTTCTTAGTTTTGATAAATGTCTCATGGTTATTCAAGATGTTAACAGTAGGGGAAGCCGGGTGAAGGGCATATGGGAATTCTCTGTACTATCTCTGAACACTTCTATAAATCTAAAGTTATTTCAAAATAAAAAGTTTTTTAAAAAAGTAAAAAGAGTAAAATATATACCATAAAAACATGAATCAATGGAAAGCTGGAGTAGCTATATTAATATCTGACAAAGTAGATTTCAAAGCAAGGAAGATTACCACGGCTAAAGAGGGATATTATATAATGCTAGAAGGATCAATTCACTAAAAGATGTAACAACTGTAAATGTATATATATCTAACAAAAGAGCCTCAAAATATATAACACAAAACTGACAGAAATAAGGGGAGAAACAGACAAATCCACAATTAAAGCTGGAGACTTCAACATTCCTCTCTCAGTAATTAATAGAATAAGAAGACAGAAAATAATCAAGGATATAGAAAAACTTAACAACAGCATCAACCAACTGGATCTAACTGACATCTAGAGAACATCCCACCCAACAACAGCAGAATATACAGTCTTTTCAAGTGCACACAGAACATTCACCAAGATAGATCATATCCCGAGTCATAAAACAAACCGTAACAAATATAAAAGTATGGAAATCATACAAAGTGTGTTCTCTGACCATAATGAATTAAACTAGAAATAAATAGAAGAAAAGTAACTGGAAATTCTCCCAGTGTTCCAAATACTCCAAACAATACCCTTCTGAATAATCTATGGGTTGAAGAGGAAGCCTGAAGGGAAATAAATAAGATGCAGCCAATGGCATGTTTAGAGAAAATTTACAGCATTAAAAACTTGTATTAGAAAAGAAGAAAGATCTCAAATTAACAATTTAAGCTTCCACTTTAAAAAACTAGAAAAACAACAGCAAATTAATTGAAAGAAAGCAGAAGAAAAAAAAAAAGTGAGGAAAAAAATCAATTAAATTGAAAACAGAAAAACTTAGAAAAATCAATAAAATCAAAGCTAAGTCTTTGAAAAGCTCAATAAAATTTATAAACTTCTAGACAAAAAAAAAAGTGAATATACAAATTATCAACATCATGAATGAAAAAGGGGATATCTCTATGGATCCCACCGACAGTGAAAGGATAACCAAGCAATACTGTAACAAATCTATGCCCATAAATCTGACAACTTAGATGAAATGGATCAATTCCTTTAAAGTCACAAAGCACCAAAACTCAGCCAGGAAGAAATAGATAATCTGAATTGCCCCGTATCTATTAAGAAATTTAATCTGTAATTAAAAATATTTGTACAAAGAAAACCTCAGGCTCAGGTGGTTTCACTGGAGAATTCTACAACACTTAGCGAAGAAATTCTATAAAATCTCTTCCAGAAAACAGAAAAGGAAACGCTTCCTAATTTCCTCATTTATTTTATAAGGTCAGCATTATCTTGATACCAAAACTATATAGAGACAATACAGAAAAGAAAAAAAATACAGATCAATATCCTCAGGAAAACTGATGCAAAAACGCTCAACAAACTATTAGCAAAACAAATTCAGTAATATAAAATAATAACATATCACAACTTTTATGGATTGAACTGTGTCCCCAAAAAATAGATATCGTAAATCCTAACCTCTATGCCTGTGGTTATAATCCCATTTGGGAATGGGTTGTCTTTGTTATGTTAATAAGGTAGGATTAGTATAGAGTGTGTCTTGAGTCAATCTCTTACAAAATATAAAAGGAGCAAATTAAGGAAGCAGACATGGGCTAAGATAGATGCCAAGACAAATAGAACTCTCCAAGGAACCAGGAAGCAGAAGCTGAAGAGACAAGGACCTTCCTCCAGACCAACAGAGAGAGAAAGCCTCCCCCTAGAGCTGGTGCTCTGAATTCAGACTTCTAGCCTCCTCAACTGTGAGAAACTAAATCTCTATTTGTTAAAGCCATCCACTTGTGGTATTTCTGTTACAGGAGCACTAGATAACTAAGTCAACTACCAATAGGTGTTTACCCCAGGAATGCAAGGATGGTTCAATATCTGAAAATTAATATTTGAAATATTTGAAAATTCAATGTTTGAAAATCAATGTAATCTATTGTATTAACAGACTAAAGAAGAAAAATCACATGATCATATCAACTGACTCAGAAAAAGCATCTAACAAAATTCAACATCCATTCTGATCGAATGTTCAGCCAACTAGAAATAAAACTTACTCAACCAGGTAAAGGGCATCTACAAAATAAGTGAGTTTAACCGCATACAAGTTTAATATACAAAAACCCATCGTATTTCTGCATACTAGCAGAAATTAGAAACAAATTTTTAAAAATTTATAATAGTTCAACAAAATACTTAGGTATTAATCTAACAAAACATGTGCAGGATCTATACGCTAAAAACCACAAAATGCTGATGAAAAAAATAAAAAATGACCAAAATAAATACAATCATGAGCCACATAATGTCTGTTTGGGCAACGTCCAACTGCCTACATGTCCATGGTCCCATAATTTTATAACAGAGTTCAGAAATCACAATTGGAGGATGGGACGTAGCAGACATAACACTTAAGAAACGCTTTCAAATACATGTGATGTTTTCACGAGCGTCACAAAATAGTGTGTGTGTTAGTTACTACAAAGTATTGTATGCATTTAACTCAAATTTTTAATATAATAGACTTTAGAGCAATCCGTTCTTAACTGCAAGTTGTTCATAAGTCAGACATTCGTAACCCAAGGACTGCCTGTATATAATGCGGAGTTCGCACAACATCCAAATCACATAACATCCTATTTCACAGAACGTATCGTGGATGTTAAGCGACATATAACAGTAGATGTATTATGTTTACAGATCAGAACACGCAATATAGTTAAGATGTTAATTCTTCCCAGATTGATACACAGATTTAATGCAGTTCCAATCAAAATGTCTGCAGAAGTTTTACAGAAATAGACAAACTGATTGTGAAATTTATACCAAAAGGCAAAGGGACTAGAATGGCCAAAAGAATTTCATAAAAGGAAAGATAAAGTTGGAAGACTAACACTATTTAATTTAAAGCTACAATGATCAAGACAGTGTGGTATTGGTGAAGGGACAGACACATACATCAATGGAACAAAACAGAGAGTCCAGAAATGACCCACATAAATATGACCAAGTGGCTTTTGACAAAGTTAATTCAATGACGTTAATAATTTCAACAAATGGCAATGGAATAACTAGACATCTATATACAATCAAACAAACAACCTTTATCTAAATCTCAATTCATACAAAAATAAATTCAAATTGATCATAGATCTAAATGTAAAATTTTAAATTATAAAACTTTTAGAAGAAAACATACAAGAACATTGTTATAACCTTGGGTTAGAGAAAGAGTTCTTATATATATAACATCAACAATAGTCAATAAATTAAAAAATTGACAATTGGACTTCATCAAAATTAAAAATGTATCTCTAGACTGGAGAAAGTGTGGCCCCCAGACACCCTTTTAGCTCAGTAATGAAGTCCCTCCTGAGGTTCACCCTTCAGTCAAAGATTAGATAAGCCCATAAAACAAAACAAGACTAAAGGGGCACACCAGCCCAGGGGCAAGGAATAGAAGGCAGGAGGGGACAGGAAAGCTGGTAATAGGGAACCCAAGGTCGAGAAAGGAGTGCTGATACATCATGGGGTTGGTAACCAACGTCACAAAACAATATGTGTACTGTTTAATAAAAGCTAGTTTGTTCTGTAAACCTTCATCTAAAGTACAATAATTTAAAAAAAAATTTTTTTTAAAATAAAAATGTAGCTCTGCAAAAGACATTGTAAAGAAAATCTATAGATTGGGAGAAAATATGTACAAATCATTTATCTGACAAAAACTTTGTATCCAAATATATGAAGACAAAAAACACCTTCAAAACTCAATAGTAAGACAACAATCAAATTTTTTAAAAGGTGAGGGAAGTAAATGATTGAAACAGACACTTCACAAAAAATATTTGCATGCAAACAGATGCTTAACATTAGCCACTGTTGTTGCTGTTATGTGCCTTCAAGTTGCTTCTGACTCCTAGCGACCCTAAGTACAACAGAACGAAACACTGCCTGGTCCTGTGCCATCCTCACAATCGTTGCTATGGTTGAGCCCACTGTTGCAACCACTATGTCAATCCATCTCATAGAGAGTATTCTTCTTTTTCGCTGACCCTCCCTACTATACCAAGAATGATGTCCTTCTCCAGGGACTGGCCTCTCCTGACATGTTCAAGGTACGTGAGACGAAGTCTTGCCATCCTTGCTTCTAAGGAGCATTCTGGCTGTACTTCTTCCAAGACAGATTTGTTCATTCTTCTGGCAGCCCACGGTATATTCATTATTCTTCGCCAACACCATAATTCAAATGCACTAATTCTTCTTTGGTCTTTCTTATTTATTGTTCGACTTTCACATGCATATGAGGTAACTGAAAATACCATGGCTTGGGTCAGACGCATCTTAGTCCTCAAAGTGGTATCTTTGGTTTTTAACACTTTAAAGGTCTTTTGCAGCAGACTTGCTCAATGCAATATGTCATTTGATCTCATGACTACTGCCTTCCATGGGCACTGACTGTGGAACCAAGTAAAATGAAATCCTTGACAACTTCAATCTTTTCTCCGTTTATCATGATGTTGCTTATTGGTCCAGTTGTGAGGATTTTTGTTTTCTTTAGATTGAGGTGTAATCCATACTGAAGGCTGTAGTCTTTCATCTTCATCAGTAAGTGCTTCAAATCCTCTTTGCCTTCAGCAAGCAAGGTTGTGTCATCCCACGTATTGCGGGTTGTAAACAGGTCCTCCACCAATCCCGATGCTGCGTTCTTCTTCATATAGTCCAGCTTCTCATATTATTTGCTCAGCATACAAATTGAATAAGTATGGTGAAAGGATACAACCCTGAAGCACACCTTTTCTGAATTTAAACCACACAGTATCCCCTTGTTCTGTTCCAATGACTGCCTCTTAGTCTATGTACAGGTTCCTCATGAGCACTATTAAGTGTTCTGGAATTCCCATTCTTTGCAACGTTATCCATAATTCATTATGATCCACACAGTCGAATATCTTTGCACAGTCAATAAAACACAGGCAAATATCTTTCTGGTATTCTCTGCATTCAGCCAGGGTCCATCTGACATCAGCAGTGATATAACCTCGTTCCACGTCCTTTTCTGAATCAGGCTTCAATTTCTGGCAGTTCCCTGTCGATGTACTCCTGCAACTGCTTTTGAATTATCTTCAGCAAAATTTGAGTTGTGTGTGGTATTAATGATATTGTTCAATAATTTCTGCATTCAGTTGGATCACCTTTCTTTGAATTGGGCACAAATATGGATCTCTTCCAGTCAGTTGGCCAGGTAGCTGTCTTCCAAATTTCTTGGCACAGACAAGTGAGCACTTCGAGTGCTGCACCTGTTTGTTGAAACATCTCAACTGGTATTCCGTCAATTCCTGGGGCCTTGTTTTGTGCCAGTGCCTTCACTGCAGCTTGGATTTCTTCCTTCAATACCATTGGTTCTTGATCATATGCTATCCACTGAAATGGCTGAATGTCGACCAATTCTTTTTGGTACAGTGACTCTGTGCATTCTGTCTTCTTTTGATGCTTCCTACATCGTTCAATATTTTGCCCATAGAATCCTTCAATACTGCAACTCGAGGCTTGAATATTTTCTTCAGTTCTTTCAGCTTGAGAAATGCCAAGCATGTTCTTCCCTTCCAGGTCTTTGCACATGCCATTATAATACTTTACTTTGTCTTCTTGAGCTGCCCTTTGAAATTGTCTTAGTCATCTAGTGCTGCTATAACAGAAATACCACAAGTGGATGGTTTTAACAAAAAAAAAGTTTATTTCCTTACAGTAAAGTAGGCTAAAAGCCCAAATTCAGGGTGTCAGATCCGAGAGAAGTCTCTCTCTCTGTTGGCCTTCTCATCAATGTTCCCTCGGACTATGAGCTTCTCCATGCAGGGACCCTGGGTCCAAAGGACACGCTCTGCCCCTGGCAATGCTTTCGCGGTGGTTTGAGGTCCCCCATCTCTCTGCTCACTCCTCTCTTTTATATCTCAAGAGATTGCCTCAGGACACAATCCAATCTTGTAGACTGAGTCCTGCCTTACTAACACAGCTGCTGCCCATCCTCCCTAATTAACATCATAGAGGCAGGATTTACAACATATAGGAAAATCACACAATACCAGGAATTGTGGCCCAGCCAAACTGATACACACATTTTTGGGGGGACATAATTCAATCCATGACATGTTCAGTTCTTTTACTTCATCATTTCTTCCATTTGCTTTAACTACTCAACCTTCAAAAGCAACTTTCAGAGTCTCTTCTGACATCCATTTTGGTCTTATCTTTCTTTCCTGTCCTTTTAATGACCTTTTGCTTTCTTCACATATGATGTCCTTGACCTCATCCCACAACTCACCTGGTCTTCAATCATTAGTCTTCAATACATCAAATCTATTCTTGAGATGGTCTCTAAATTCAGGTAGAAATACTCAAGGTCATAGTTTGGCTCTCATGGACTTATTTTAATTTTCTTCAGCTTCAACTGGAACTTGTATATGAGCAATTGATGCTCTGTTCCACCTTCAACCCCTGGCCTTGTTCTTACTGACGATATTGAGCTTCTCCATCATCTCTTTCCACAGATGTAGTCAACTGGATTCCTGTGCATCCAAACACAAGGTCACATGTATAGCTGCTGTTCATTTTGTTGAAAAAAGGTGCAATGAATAGGTCATTGGTCTTGCAAAATTCTATCATGTGATCTCTGGTGTTGTTTCTATCTCCAAGGCCATATTTTCCAACTACTGATCCTTCATTGTTTCCAAATTCACATTCTAATCACCAGTAATTATCAATGCATGTTGACTGCATATTTGATCAATTTCAGACTGCAGAAGTTGGTAAAAATCTTCAATTTTTTCGTCTTTGGCCTTAGTGGTTGATGCGTAAATGTAAATAATAGTTGAATTAACTGGTCTTCCTTGTAGGCGTAGGGATATTATCCCATCATTGACAGCACTGTTACTTCAGGACAGATCTTGAAATGTTCTTTTAGACGATGAATGCGACACTGTTCCTCTTTAATCTATCATTCTTGGCATAGTAGACCATATGACTGTCCGATTCAAAATGGCCAACACCAGTCCATTTCAACTCACTAATGCCTAGTATAACTATTCACAAGCCTTTCATTTCATTTTTGACAACTTCCAGTTTTCCTAGATTCATACTTCATACATTCCACGTTCCGGTTATTAATGGATGTTTCCAGCTGTTTCTTCTCATTTTGAGTCGTGCCACATCAGTAAATGAAGGTCCTGAAAGCTTTACTCCATCCACGTCATTAAGGTCAACTCTATTTTGAGAAGACAGCTCTTCCCCAGTCATATTTTGAGCACGTTCCAACTGGAGGGGTTCATCTTCTGACACTGTATCAGACAGTGTTCCACTGCTATTCATACGGTTTTCACTGGCCAATTTTTCAGAACTAGATTGCAAGGCCCTCCTTCCTAGTCTGTCTTAGTCTGGAAGTTCCACTGAGACCTGTCCACCATGGGTTACCCTGCTGGTATCTGAAATACCAGTGGCATAACTTCCAGCATCACATCAACATACAAGCCACTGCAGTACAACAAACTGGCAGATGAGTGAGTGGTGGTATTAGCTATTAAAAATCCCACTGCCATCAAGTGGATTCTGACTCACACCGACCCTACAGGACAGAGCAGACTGCTCCACAGGGTTTCCAAGAAGTAGCTGGTAGATTTGAACTGCCGACCCTTTGGTTAGCCACCACAGCTCTTAACCAATGCGCCACCAGGGCTTCATCAGGGGAATGTAAATTAAAACCACAACGGGATAACACTACATACTACTAAAATGGCTAAAACAGAAATCTGACAATACCAAGTGCTGATGAAGATACAGAGCAACTCAAACTCTCATATATTCTGGTATGGTATGCAAAATGATATACCATTCTGGAAAAATAGTTTGGCAGTTTCTTATAAAGTTAAACATACACTTACCATATTAAGCAGCAATCCCACTCTTCAGGATTACCCTTCAGAAATGTAAACTTAGGTTCACACAAAAACCTGTACATTGATGTTTATAGCAGCTCTATTTGTAATTGCCAGAAACCAAATACATTCCAAAAGTGTTATGCTGAGTGAAGAAGCCAGTCTCAAAAGATTATATATGGTAGTATGGTCCCATTTATATGACATTCTGGAAAAAGTAAAACCACAGGAATAGAGAATAATGTTACCAAAGGTTAGGAAATAGGAGGAGTCTGACAACAAAGGGGCAGCACAAGGAAGTTTTTTGAGGTGATGGAACTGTTCTGTATCCTGATTGTGCTGGTGGTTATATGAATCTATGCATGTGTTAAAATTCATAGACCTATACACCAAAAAATTTCAATTTTACTGTTTACAAATTTTAAAAAATAAAACGTAACCAAAACTTTTTTTTTACTTTTTAAAGGAAAAATAAATATTTGTCATTCATGAGCTAGAATTTCAAAGGTTTTTGAAATATTAATTTCATTGTACTTATTCTTGGGACGGAAACAGCACCCTATTTAGCTACAGGAACACTGTCCAGGGGCATTGTGCATTGGCCCAAAGCTACGTCTAGAATGCAAGGGTTCTGACACCTAAATTTTGGCTGTTAAAAACAACAGATACCCTCTTGCTCAGACTTTGGAAAAGCACCCGTACTTTGAATTCTACAGATCGACTGGACTTTTATTATACCCCCGAAGTCAGCACTCAATTCCTACAAATAAGAGTACTAACTAGGTTCTGTGATTAAACAATAGAAGGAAAAACAACTGGAAAGAGCTGACAACTCAACATCTACAAACAGAAGCAGTGCCTCCAAAGGGCTGAAGGGTTCTGGAATCCTGGCTAAAAGTGATGTGGACACTTTCTTTACTTTCTGGATCTTAGTTATCTAGTGCTGCTGTAACAGAAATACCACAAGTTGATGGCTTTAAAAAGAGAAACAAATTCTCTCCCAGTCTGGGAGGCTGAAGTCCAAATTCAGTGAGCCAGCTCTAGGGGAAGGATTTTTCTCTCTGTTGGCTCTGGGGGAAGGCCCTCATTATCAATCTTCCCTTGGGTCTAGGAGCTTCGCAGTGCAGGGACCCCGGGTTCAAAGGGCATATCTGCTCCCGATGCTTCTTTCTTGGTGGTCCCACTCCTCTCCACTCGATCCTTTTATATCTCAAAAGAGATTGACTCAAGATACAACCTCATCCTGTACATTGAGTCCTGCCTTATTGACATAACTGCCCCAATCCTGTCTCATTACCATAGCAGTTAAGATTTACAACACACAGGATAATCACATCAGATCACAAAATGGTGGACAACCATACAATACTGGGAACCACAGCCTAGCCAAGTTGATACACATTTTGGGGTGACACAATTCAATTCATAACACTGGGGATGATTTTTTTTTCCTTGAGATTTTGCAACAGATTGCACTGAGTGATAAAGGCATTACTCTTAAAAAAACAAACAAAAAACCTTTCTCTGAACACTACTCTGAGCAAAGGTAGAACTCCAGAGCAGAGTCCACGTAGGGTACCTAAGTTAGTTCCTGTTACGGATTGAACTGTGTCCCCAAAAAATATGTGTTGTAAATCCTAACCTCTATGCCTGTAGTACATATAATCCCATTTGGGAATGGGTTGTCTTTGTTATGTTAATGAGACAGGATTAATGTAGGGTGTCTTGAGTCAATTTCTTTTGAGATATAAAAGAAATTAAACAAGCAAGCGAATGAACAGATATGGGGTAGGATAGTTGCCAAGATACAGAAAGCAGAAGCTGAAAAGACAAGGATCTTCCCTTCAGAGCCAAGAGAGAAAGAAAGCACGCTGAATTTGGACTTCTAGCTTTCTAAAATTCGACAAAATAAATTTCTGTTTGTTAAAGCCACCCACTGTGGTATTTCTGTTATAGCAGCACTAGATAACTAAGACAATTTTCCTGTATGGTTGCTATGCCTCACCACTGGAGACCAGCAAGGTGGCCTGCTGAGGAGTGGGAGGTAAAACTCCTACAACCTACAAGGGACAATTAAACCAAAAACTTACTAATGGTCAGGAAGGAGCATACGGCTAGGAACAAAGCACATCAACCCCCAAGGGTCAGGCTGAATATAATCTAATTAAAATAAAAAATGGAAAACATTCGGATCTAATTAATAGTAAGCCTTTGATATTCACTCATCAAAGACAAACATGGGCTTATTTTCTTTGACCTATAAAGCTTCTGAGCAATTTCTACTGCCAAGAGTCTACATTCAGATCCAAAGACAAAAGAAGTCTTACCCTCTATGGGCACTGAGGGCAAAAATTTCCTGTATGGGCGGGGGGAGGCATTGTCGGGGGAGAATACTCTGTGAGGTAAGTGATATCTCATTTGCTATGCACATATGATTATTCTACTTTGTTTCCCTATTACACTTAATCACTCCACGCGTGCATTTAGCAAAACCTTTCTTGGGTTTTACAACCATCTTCCCTCCACTTTTCTAGAGACATGGAAGAAGTATTACAGAAAGAAGAAAAGTGAAAAAATAAGAAAAATCTATAAATCTACTAAAATATTACTTGCACTAGAATATCCAGATTAATAAAACAAATTGCCATTATTCAGGTAAGTGATCTTTATGAACTTTCCTAATCCCAGGCTACTTTCAGAATACCTTCCCAAAGGGCTGTTGTCTGCAACAGTTCTTAATCACTGTTACTATGGGCGATCAAACTAAGAGGCAGGTACCACCTTACAATGTGATTGCGCAGAGAACCTCCTAATGGGATTACTGTAAGGATGCTTTGCATCCCTAAATAGAGTGCTGAATTTATTAACATCTTGTACATGAACTCTGCCTGCTCTACTGATTCCACAGCAAACCATGGGGACTTCTGCCAACTGTCTGAGTGCAAACTGTGGTAAATGTAATGGAATCTGCAAGAACTCAGTAACTTGAGTGGTGAGAAGGAAAATAGTTTTAACAAATTAAATGAGGTTTTTTTACTGCATTAAATCACATTTCTGATTCTTCTCTCTAGGTGTAGCCTGCTATTTTGCATGTATATGCTCTGATGTTTCAATTACCCTTTATTTCTTTACTCAAAGACCTTTACTAACTAGGAAAGACAGGAACAGAATCCAAATTCCCTGAGCCCAGTCTTTGCTCTAAATTACCACTGTACCGTGAAGTCATGAAACTGAAGCTGCATAAGGACCCACTGGCCACTGTCTCCTATCCCAGCCACACCAAGGAAGTTCACACAAGCCAAGTCTGGTATTTCATATCCACAGCCCAGGACTGAGTACCCTGAATAGAAAGCAATAGCACTGGCTGATAAAGCCTTTTCCTTTCTCTCTGTTTTCGCCCATTAATCAGAATCCTTTCAGTTGCAATTTAATTCAGCCCGCAATTTCAAATACCGTGGTTCTCATAAAGTATATGGAATACAAGCAAATGGCCAAAGAAAGAAATCCACTGAGCTTCAGTAAGGACAAAATAGTTATCCTTCAGGTCTATGAAAAGGTGCACACTTCTTGTATATTCATCAAACTGAAGATTAGTGGAGAATATCAAGGAGAAAAACAACAAATTGTCTATAGCTGGATAGAATGAAAGACTCCAAAATAAGAAAAGAGACAAAACAAAGGTCAAGCAATCTTTACCACTGAGAGAGTATAGAGGATAAAGAAGTTCAAAAGATTTAGCCTTTCTGTAAGGAAATAACATTAGAAGCACAAGGGGGGAAACCCCTCTGCAAATACAGGATTGGAAAAATAGGAATAAAGATAGCTTGCTACTCAAAATGCTCCGGACTAGACTGCCCATATGTATTACAGAACATACTTCTGCAGATTTTTTTAAATAGTAAATTCTCTTTCTAAACTTTAAAACAGCAAAATAATCTTTACTCTCTCTCCCTGTCCCCCATGACTTTCAAGTCATTCACCAAGTCCTACTGATTCTTCCTAAGAATTATATCTTGTATTAGAAGAATGTCACTTAAACGCACACAGCAGTGTGACACACGTATACACAATTTTATTCATTTCCTTCGTTTCCAACCTAATCACCACTACTCTACTCCAAGCCTTCATCACCACAGAGCTAAGCCAAATCAATAGCCAACCAACTGGATGCCCATTCCTTGCTCCATTCCATGCTGTTCACTGCTGCTCAGCCCTCCTAAAATACTACAGCACGGCTTTGATCACGTGTACTCCCTCAAAAATCTTCTATGTTCTCCATTATCTCTAACGATAAATGCAACTGCAAAAAGTCCTTAATGTCTGGCCAACTCTGTCTTTGCAACTTATCTATTACTGGGGGATTCAACCCCAGTCAAACTGGTTTGTTCACTGTTCCCTAAATACACTTTGTACATCCTCACCTCCTCACTTTGGCTCACACTGTTCTACACACCCGTTCTGTAAAGCCAGCTCAAATCATACTCCTTCCATCAACCGTCTCTGATCATACCAGCTTGAAGCTCTCTCTTTTCTAAAACGTCAATTCATCTGGCGATTAAACCATTTTCAATCATTATCAGGAACCATTAGGAAAAGTTGGCTTATTCAACATTTTTGTTTATGACTTATCTCACCAAATGGAAAACTCCTAGAACATAAAGTCTACCTTTTGTATACCTCTCAATGCCTGTTGTAGTACCTCACCCTCATTTGCTACTCACTAAATAATTGTCAATGGGTGTGGTCAGGATAGGTAGTTTACAGTTCCCCATAGAAAACAATGGACCAACAGCTCCCAAGGCCACATGTTCCTCTACACTTATTTTTCATAGGTAATTCTCTAATGGAAACCCTAAAAAGCAATGTAGTTAGTAGAAAAGGGCTTTGGCCCAAACTAACTTTTTACATTAAATAAGCCAAGAAAATGAATATAAATTTCACTAAGAAAAAATAAAACATAGAGGGATTATGCATACCATAAAGATAAAACCAAACCCATTGCCATCAAGTCGATTCCAACTCACAGCAATCCTAGAGGACACAGTAGAACTGCCCCATAGGGTTTCCAAGGCTGTAAATCTTTACGGAAGCAGACGGCCACATCTTTCTCCTGCAAAGCGGCTAGTGGGTTCAAATTACTGAACTTTAGGTTAGCAGCCGAATACTGTAACCACTGTGCCACCAGGGATCCTCCACAAAGAAAAGGGGGAATTAATTGATCTAAGATGATCTAGAATGTAAGTTCTAATCCCCAAACTATTTTAGCTGTCCTCCTTAAAAGACAATGGAAATATCTGAAGGGGTGGGGTGAAATATGCGTGTGTACATACATATAGGAAAGCATACAAAAAGTATGAGTAACAGTAGTTGCCTTTATGAAGTGCATACTGGGTGACTGGGAGACGGTTAAGGAAGGCTTAACTTTGAACTTTTTGATTTTTCAGTTCTGTGCCCCTGCCAATTATTCAAACAAATAAATGTATAAGGCATATTTTAAGACATAGAATGGGATACCTTCAACAGAGCCTTTTGAGAAAATGCTTTTACCTTAAAGAATTTAAAATCTGAAGGGAAAAAAAAAGGAAATCAAAGAAGCATTTAAGAATGTTACTAAAAAAAAATTTTTTTTTTTTTTTTTTTTTTTTTTTGCTATTAAGCAAGAAAACATTTTCCCAATGCAAAGGACAGATAAAGAAAGCAATCTGCAGTAAAGCTCTAGCAGAGCTAGAGATAAAATTTTTGAAAAGTACCACCACCAACCTTCCTAAGGTTCTGTGCCCTACCCAGAAGATCAGGATCCCTAGTTCAGTTGCACACAGTGATCTACCCAAAGGCATCTTTAGAGAGGGAAGAATGCCTTCTCTTAAAATATGAGCAGTTCCTAACGTTCACATCCAAATTCCCTCGTCCATTTTCACTGCCGTCATTCTTCCACATTCTCTCGCTCTCCCGCTCCGATGACTCCTCACACCCCCAACACTTTCTTCCCCATCACAATACAAACCTTTAAAAATGCCTTATTATCTGCAAGTCATCTTTTCTAGGAACAAGGCATTTTGCCCATTTTGCCTCTTTAGTCTTCACCAAAATCCCAGGAAATCCAATGGAGAATTCTGAGGTAAATGAGATTTCTGGGTATCTGACCTCTGAGAAAGTGCTACCAGTCTCATCTGCAACCTGTCTTAGTCATCTGGTGTTGCTATAACAGAAATATCACAAGTGGATGGCTTTACCAAAGAGAAGTTTATTCTCTCACAGTCCAGTAGGCTAGAAGGCCGAACTCAGGGCGCCGGCTCCAGGGAAAGGCTCTCTCTCTTTCGTCCCTGGAGGAAGGTCCTTGTCATCAGTCTTCCCTTGGTCTGGGAGCATCTCAGTGCAGGAACCTCAGGTCCAAAGGATGCACTCTGCTCCCGGCATTGCTTTCTTGGTGGTATGAGGTCTCTCTGCTTGCTTCTCTCTTTTATATCTCAAAAGAGACTGGCTTAAGACCCTATCTAATCTTGTAGACCTCATCAGTACAACTGCCACTAATCCATCTTACTACATCACAGTGATAGGATTTACAACACACAGGGAAATCACATCAGATGACAAAATGGTACACAAATATACAATACTGGGAATCATGATCTAGCCAAGCTGACAGATATTTTGGGGGGACACAATTCAATCCATGATACAACGTGCTCAATTTTTCTCAGCAATTTAATAATGCATCAATTCATTTTCATTTAAAAGCAGTTCATTCTGCATCTTGCTAAGACAAAAAAGACACTAGTGAATGTGAAGTAAAAGCCTGCTGTATTATTTTTAAATGAAGAAGAATTCCTCCAGAAATAAGATGCTAACCATATAATAAATTAAGTCTTACATGTTCACAGGGCTATTGCTGGGTAAAACAAAGGAAAAATGCTACTTCACATTGGTTTCCAATGGACACCAAGTCTTTGGAGGCTCAGCCTTCATCTGTACTATTAAAACAAGGAGAGAATAATCGTAGATGAAATATGGCTTTTTTCATTGTTAAAGTACTTGTGATCTCTCCCTTTATCAATCATTACCTAAAAATTAAAGGTAACGTTTTAATTTTGACTTTTCCTCCCTTCACAAGTTTATTGTCTGGTGGAAATGCTAAGGATCAGTTAAATACCCAAAATGTAGAGGAAAAAATAAGAAGAAGAAAACAAATGACATGGACAATTCCCAACCTAGATAATCTATCCCTGGATAAATAAGCACTCACTATACTTCTCTAATGTTCTTACTCCCCAGGAACTAAAAAGATTTTGCAGCATAAAAACCACACGAATCAGCTGAACTTGAAAGGAGTCTGTTAATATGTCTTCAGAGGGTCTTCGGTACTCTTGATTTCTAGATCCTGGGACAAGCCCAACAACCACAGATACCTCTTCCTACCACCAAAAGTGTGTAAACACGAAAGCGCGCCAAACCTCTCCCCCTCACATGTAACCATCCCACCCCAATCACCACCTTCAGGATGAATAGTGCCTCAGCTGTAAAGTAAATGAAACTCTTAGAACCTCTCAGGCTCTGTATTCCATTCTGCTCTTCTGAGGAGGACACATCTCCACACACCTGAGGAAAATCTTACCTATTATCCTCTTTCACCTTTGCTCTTCTAGCCCAAAAGCCTCCCAGAACTTTTTCAGCTCCAACTCGCATACTCGTCCCAGCACCAATCCCCAGCATACTCTCCTCTTCTCTGAGTCTTACACTAATTTTAGCATTGCATAAACAAAGAAGTCCAGGTGCTAGTGGCCACAATTCCTGTTATGACCTACGTTGGCAATGTGAGAGCATTTATGAGCAATCAAGTGTGTGTATTTATGTGCAAGAGAAATGGAGAAGATAAGCAAACATCAAGATACGATGACCTTTTAAACAGTAGCTAGGGTAGCTTAAGAAGGAAAACAAGTGTGTTACTTCACTGCCTCTATTTTCATCCATATTCTGTTTATTGACACATCCTCTGTTCATTTACCCTCATTCATCCTCTCCTTCAAAAGCACTTCTGCTCTCCTTCAGCCTATCCTAGAATCTTTTATTATGCCCACTCACTCAACTATGTTTAGCTACCTAGGATAATGATAATTTCTTAAAATAAAACCAAAATAGTTCACGTTACTTGGTCATATGAACATAAGAATATAACACTATCTAATGGAAAAGAGTTGGAAGCATCAGTCAACTAACCTGAGTACTAGTTTCCAATCTACTATTTAATAGTCCTGTGGTCCTGCACATCTCACTTAATTCTTGGACACTCAAGTTTCCTCAGCTGTAAAAAGGGAAGAATAATATTTGCCTTAGCTAATTCAAATAACCAACTGATAGAAGGATTTTTAGAAGTTTGTATAAACAAATACAGAATAATGATTAGCAGCCATGAGATCTAAACACATCTTTTCAAATAAAGTAATTCGAAGACTACAGAACAAGAAAATCTGGAATGGTGCTGAAGACAAAAGCAACTCCAAACCTGTACAGTGCCTTACCACAATTCAGAACTCCAGCTCAAGTAAGGACAACGGTGGGCCTCAGCCTTTGAGCCCATTCCACCTTCAGATCTCAGGCTGTAGCTAAAAACAGCCCAGTTGCCTGCACACTGATGAGTGCCAGAGGTCCTTTTTGGTAAAGAGTCCTATTCTAGTGTAGTTTGGGAATGAAAGAGGAGAATGTTACTTTGGTAACTGCATTTGCACTGTGCTGGTGAAGGCCAGCCTGGCAACTGTACAGTAAAACTTTCCTCCTTTTAGGCCCAGGTCCATCCAGGTCAGGGTACCTGCAGATTCTATCCTCTATGCCATACTGAAGACAAAGAAACCTTCTGCTTTTCAGACTACTGAAATTTAATGCAGTACATATATACTATATCAAATACACATATAAATACAAACTAAGCTGCTAAACCCCTATAAGGAAAGGAGCTAATTTATATCGAGCTCTATGCGTCAGAAACCATAAAACAGAGATTTCATTTAATCCCTACAAACACCCTGCAAGGTAGGTATTATTACTCCTATTTTTATAGAGAAGAACACTGAAGCTCGGACAGATTAAATAACTTGCCCAAGGTCACAAAGTTAATAAGTAGTAGAGTCAGAATTTGAACCTAGTTTTGTCTAACTGCAAAGCCCATACTCTTTGCTTCTGACTTTTTCTTGGTAATGGTGTAACTATGGCAACATTCTTGGGTCTTCACATCATCTTAATTCCTGACATAGTACTTAACTGTATGTTCTGGTTGTGTCTCTGTAACTTCACAAGGGACAGAGAAAAATTTTCCATCTTCTTTGTCTTTTCTTTTCCTGCATTTACTTTCCATTCCTGTACAAATCATGTTTTTTTTTTTGTGTTGTTGTTGTTTTTTTTTTTAGGTTAAATCACTGGGCTAGACCTAATAATCTGCTTGCCATACAACATTTCAGCAATAACTAAATCTAAAAGATGAAGGTTCTGTTTCTTTCCTTTAACACTTTAATAGCTACAGTTTTGAGCACGGTAGTATGTTTTAAGCTGGTTTTTGCCATTTTAAAAAATCATTAGTGCCTAGCATGATGCTTTACACAAGTAGGTGCTAAGTGATACTATTTGTTGATTCAGTGATTGAGAAAAGTTTTTTTTTTTTTTTAATTTCACTAGTTAAGTTGCTAAATTTAAATTTTATGAATTCAATTTATGGAGTCCAATTCTATAAATGAATTCTTTCACATTAAAGATAGACGCTTTGGAAAATTTTTTTAAAGGATTAAGGAAAAAGTAAATGGAAGCGCAACAATCCAGTGTTTAAGACCCCAAATGATTAACTAGTAGACTATGAGCTTAAGAGTTTAAAAGGCTCAGTTTAAAAATACTGTCTTTCTGAGTAACTTGTTCCAAGTGCTTCTTGTCGTCTCTATGGCAAAAAAAGACTGAATAAATACAACAAAACATGAACAACTGCTTTGCTTAGGATGATAATACTAAGGATGACTCCCTCTGTTTTTATATATATTAAAATTTTTCTGCAGTACATATGTGTTATTTTTATAATTATGGTAACTGATCTCACAGTAAACTTTGTCATTTTTAACACTTTCTACACAGTGTGGGTTTAAATCACACCTTGTTAGATGTAATCTATAGAAACTGAACATTGATGAATTCATGCATGTGCCTTCCAGAACAATTTGTTACATAATATCAGTACCTTAAAGATAATCATTTGTCTTTCCACCCCTGGAATGTTTTTCTTGCTTTAGGTGGGCATGTCTCTTTGTATTCTCTTCAAGCAGATGTGGGTTTCTTGTGTAATTTCTACAGAACATTGATTCTCACCCTTTTCCTGGTAACTATCACAAGAATGACACTTGCCCCTGGTAGAGCCCCAATTTATATGTCTTTTAACTTCACGTATGTTCCCTTTTCAAGGAGATTAAAGTGCTTCAATCACAGTGCAACCCAAATGGAATGAGCTGTCTTATGTGGTAGTGAGTTTCCTATCAATAGAAATATTCAAAGCAGAGATCTCCCATAAAAGGGATTCCTGTGCTGGATGGGTGGTTGTACAAGCTGAAATTTATAGCCCCCTTCCTAGTCTATGATTTTAAAATAAATTTTTTGACAAATCTACTTTCATGATACAATGGATCACACACTGGCCTCTGTTGTACAAGCCTCTTTCCCAGCTCACTATTCAAATCAACCCAAGGAAGATGCTCTTCTGATCCAGCTTAACTTAGTGAGCTATCTAATTATAACTACTTCTTGTGGAGAACAAATTCGCGTAATATTAACAGTTTCCTGCTATTTGAAGTTACTGAAATGTGCTGAAATAATGCAGTCAGCAAAATGTCATTGTATGACTTACTTGCAGTCTGTAAAACATTGTCTCCGTGAGGGACAGCCAAAATGAAGTTATATAGGAATAATAAAATACGATAACTAGGCCTTTAACCTCAAGTGCAAGCCCAGGTGCACATGCACACGCACACACATCCATCTGCTGGTAACAAAAACAAAGAAAAACCCAAATCAAGTCCCATAAGTAAGCACCTCACCACAGGGCTGATGGGGAACTGTCCTTTCGGCACCACAGCCAGAAACCCTAGTACAAGCCTAAACACAGGCATCCAAAGCCAGGCCACGAGAAAATTTTGCAAAGAAATTTTGCCAAGGGTCCTACACGGAACGCAACAAACAATTGTGTGGTTGTTTTTAAGTATGCTATATTCCACTTCATCAGCCTCTATTAACTTAAAATAAAATCTCCCAAATATTTTGTTAAAAATTGACAAAAACCCAAATCAGAACCAAAGACATTAAGTCAGCCTCTCAAACTAAACCTAAGAAACCAATAACTGGCCTGCATCATCAAGATTTGCTTTGCAATACCCACCACTAAGAAACATAGCATTTTTATATAAACTCTGAATCAGATGTTCAGAGAACACAGAACACGCTTGCAGCCCTCTCCAAGGAGAGCTTTAATTTCTAGGACAGAGAATGCTCGCTGCACACCAAACCATCACTACCACCTCCCTCCCAAGCAATCAAATCCTCTTTCAGGGAGAATTGAAGGCCTTATGGGTCATGAGTTCCAAAGAAAAAACGCTGCAGTATTTCAAGAACCAGGTTATAGGCAATGTGCTTTCAGCATTTTTAAGTCTTATTCTCCCGAGATTCCGGACAGGATAGTACCGGGTGGTAATGTTATCCAGCCATTTGCATTACACATCAAAAAAATTTTTTTTAATGAGAGGGGGTAGAGCCCGGTTCATATCTGCTAATGCACATGGAGAAAAGAGAAGTACAGATTGTGAGACAGTGAAAAATCCTACCACACCTGGAATCTTCCTTGGAAAGCTAAAATATCCCCCAGCCCTAACACACAGTTAACTCTCTAGAGGCTCTCCAGGTTCAAACTTGAGAAAACAGTTATAAAAAAAAAAAACTCTCTCCCTTTGCCCCCAAAGCCCTCACCCACACTTACTGCTTCATCCCCGCTTCTCTGGTGCCCACTGTGCATTAAAAACAGTTCTCCTGTGTTGTAAGGCTTCATTCATGCTAATTATTTCTCCCCCCTCTGAATTTAGCCAGATGTAATTGCAAAGTTTCTTCTATCCCCCCCACCTCCCAAAAAACAGATGACACTCCTTTTATTATGAATACTGATGCGGAATCTTGGAACCTCCGGATCGAAAATGTATTCTCTCGTGCTTCAAAAACTGCAGTGTAAGTGAGGAAGAGGGCATAGGGTGGAGAAGTTGGAAGGGATGCATGGTTTGAAGAATTATATTTATCAGGCTGAAAAACGATTCCCACTCCACCCCTCCTCAAAGCTAGGGCCCCTGAAGGGGTCCCAAAGCCCTCGCTAACCCCCCGGGAAAGTTAACTGCCAAGTCTCCACCGGTGGTTGCTGCTGGCATTGAGGGGAGGGAGCAGAGCTCTCAAGCAAAATGCAGAGGCTCTGCGGTCCCCCAAGATTCCAACAGAGAACTAGAGAGGAGGGGTCTAAGCCTGTGGAGCTGGACAAACAGTCCTGTAACCTCAACGCTAACAAGAAGCCCAGGGTGCTGCTGCTGATGGTAAGATGGGGGAGGGAAGGGAGAGAGGAGGAAGGGAACAAGCTCTGCATCGGGTGGCGTAGGGGCGGGGGTGGGGGAAAGGGGGTATTCTGAAAGTGATGTACTCCCTAATGCAGGAATCCTAGCCTGCCGAGGAAGGTCCCGGGGGGCCCCCAACACAGCCCCCGAGCATCCTGTTGGGCGGCAGACGGACGCATCCAAGGACAGGACGGGGGGATTCCTGGTTGCCCAAAGAACCCAGAAGCCCCTGGCTTCTGCAGTTGCTAACAATCTGGAGCCGAACGAAGAAGGATGCAGTATGACATGGGGGAGGAGGAAGAGCTGACGGGCTGCTGTAGGAACATCCTGACAGCGCTGCCCTTCCCGATGCAGCCCGGCTAGGGGCCCCTCTGCACTGGGGGCTGGGTTGGGGGCTGCACCACGGAAGGAGTGCCGAGGCCAGGCCCGTGCCCCCCAATGTAGTCGAAAGACTAAGAGAGCGAGGGTGTACACGGGATGGGGGTTGGTGGTCCTTAATTCTCCTAAAGAATCCCCGATAAACAGGTAGAGGGAATCAAGACTTCCAAACACCTGTCCAAAACAGGAAAGGCAGAAACACGATGGCCCTCTGAGCCCCGCCGCGCACTCTGCAGCAAAGCCCCTGACTAGAGGTGGGCGAGACCCGCTCACGGGTCCTGGGGCGAGAAGGGGAATCCGGCAGGCAAGGAGCAGCGCCGGGACAGGGGCTCTGGGGTGACTTACGGCAGCTGCGGCGAGGAAGGCAGCGGCGGCCCTAGCGCGGGGCCCGAAAGGTGCAGCCGGACTGCAGAGGCGCCGGGGCTGCGGCGGGCGGGACTGCGGTGGGCGCCATCTTGGAGCGCTCCCCGCGCCCGCCTCCCGCGCCGCCCGAGTCCTTGCATAATTAATGACTCGCGCCCGCCGCGCGACACCGCGCGCGCACCCCGCCCTCCGGCCCCCCCGCCCGCCCCGCCCCCGCGCGGACCCTCCGTGCGCGCCCCCCGCTCGCTCCCGGCCTCCGCCCGCGCGCGCCCCGCCGCCGCCCGCGCCCCCGCGGCCCACCTACCCCTGCAGGGCGCGCCCGCTCGTCCGCGACACACAGCGCTGCCGGTCCGCCCGCTCGCTGGCTCTCAGGCCGGCGTCCCCGCGCCGCCGGGACCGGATCCGGGGCGAGGGAGTAGGGCGCCAGCAGGGGGCGCCGTGATGGAGCGCCTAGCGAGCGTCCCCGGGCCCGCCTCCCCGACGCCCCCGCGGAGCCGCGCGGGAGGGGCTCCGGGGCTGAGGGCCGGCACGTGGCTGCGAGATGCCCGCCGACGGCTTGCCGGCACCTGGACGTTTAAAACGAAAACGTGTTATGTTGATTCGTATGCTCTGTGACCGTTGTAAATGCCAAGTCTTACCTTTCTCGTGAATAGCAGTCACAGAAGGAAATGCCCGGTAATATTGCAGTGCTCAGTTGTTAAGTTTCTGACTTCTGTAAGCAGACAAGGGACTCAATTTGCATGATCTTTGACCAACTGAAAGATGCAGAATTCTGTCAACAGCAGTTGGAGGCTTATGATTCAGTGGACAGGACCTGGTATGAGGATTCGTGAGTCACTGCTTCCATGCCCAGCCCTGATAGCCACTAGGTCTGGAATTGTGTAGAGGTCACCTTAATCTTTTTGAACCTCAGTTTGTGCATCCCTAAAGTAGGCACAAGCCCATGAACTACTTACTCCACACTCTTTTATGAGGATCTAGAAAAATGAATGCGAGAACTCATAGCACTTTATTGTCTCTCATCTGCATAATATTTCTTTCTATCAGAAATTCACAGTTAAGAGTGAAAGAGTGGTCAGGCTACTAACTGGATAGCCTTGGGCATGTAACACCCTAAGTGTTCTTTTACCTATAAAAGGGAACAATGACAGCACCAACCTGATAGGTTTGTTGTAAGGATAACTGTCCATCCCACGCTTACAACAGCACCTGGGACAAGGTATGCCTACCACGTGGTGAGCCCACTACATACATTTTAATAGCTTTATTGAAATATAACATGCAATAAACTGCACATGCTTAGAACGTACAATTTTGACATACGTATATGTGTATGAAGCTATCATCATGATCAAAGTGAGAAAATATTTCCATCACCTCAAAAAGTTTCCCTTGCCCCTTGGTAATCCCTTCCTGCATCACTCTCTCCCTCACACACTCCTCCAGGCAACCACTGATCTCTATTACTGTACATTCGTTTGCATTTTCCAAAACTTTGAATAAATGGAATCATACAGTATGTACTCTTTTGTATGGCTTCTTCCATTCCACATAATTACTTTGAGATTATTTGGTTGTTGTCTGTCAGTATTTCATTCCTTTTTGTTGCTGAGTAGTATTCCGTTAGAGAGGTATACCACAATTTGTTTATCCATTGTTTATCCGTTTAGCTTATTTCCAGTATATGGCTATTACAAGTAAAGCTGTTATGAACAGTTGTGTGCAAGTCTCTGTATGGACATACTTTCCTTTCTCTTGGGTTGAGATATCTACGAATAGAATGACTGGGTCTATTGTAGATGTGTTTTTAACATATTAAGTACCCAACTGCTTTCCAAAGTGGTTGTGCCGTTTTACATTCCCACTAGCAGTGAATGTGAGTTTCTGTTGCTCCACATCCCCGCCAATATATTGTATAGTCTGTTATTTTAATTTTAGCCATTCTAATAAGTCTGTGGAGTCCCTGGGTGGTGCAAATTGGTGAAGCATTTGGCTGCTAATTGAAAGGTCGGTCATTCGAGTCTACCCAGAGGCTCCTCAGAAGAAAGTCCTGGTGATCTACTACTGAAAAATCAGCTACCGAAAACCCTATGGAGAACAATTCTACTCTAACACACATGGGGTCGTTGTGCGTCAGAATCAACTCAAGGGCAACTGGCTTTTTAAAAAGTAGGTATGTAGTATTATCCCATTGTGGTTTTGAATGGCTTATTTGCCATCTGTAAATCCTCTTGGGTGAAGTGTCTGTTCAAGTCTTTTGCTAATTTTTTAAATTTGGTTGTTCGTTTTCTTATTATTGAGTTTTAAGAGTGCTTATGTATTCTGGAAACCCTGGTGGCGTAGTGGTTAAGTGCTACAACTGCTAACCAAAAGGTTGGCAGTTCAAATCCAGCAGGTGCTCCTTGGAAACTCTATGGGGCAGTTCTACTCTGTCCTATAGGGTAGTTATGAGTCGGAATCAACTCAACGGCAACAGGTTTTTTTTTTTTTGTTATGTATTCTGGATACAAGTCTTTTATCAGATATGTTATTTGCAAACGCTGTTTTCTAGTCTGGGCTTGTCTTTTTATTGCCTTAACAGTGTCTGTCAAAGATGAGAAGTTCTTCATTTTTATAAAGTCCAAATTATTATTTTTCTTGTATGGGTCAGACTTTTGGTGTCATATCTAAGACATTTTTGCCTAACCCAAGGTTACAAATATTTTCCCTATGTTTTCTTCTATAGTTTTAGGTTTTATATATTTAGGTTTATAATCCATTTTGAATTAATTTTTATGTATGGTGTGAGGTATAGTTTCAAGTTTTTGTTTTTTAACTTGTTACATCATTTACTGAGAGAGAGGTGTTGAAATCTCTGAATATGATTGTGGACTAGTCTGTTTCTGTTTCTTCTTGCAATTCTATCAATTTTTGATTCATGTATTTTGAAGCTCTATTATTAGGTACATTAATGTTTAGGATTATGTCCTCTTTATGAATGGACTCTTTTGTCATTATGGAAGACTCTCTTAATCCCTGGCAATAGGGCTTAGGGGAAAAATCTCTCAAGCTGTTTTTCCAAAGAACCAAGGCAAAAGGCCACATGAAGGAACCCATTTCACCAAAGGCATAATGTTAACTCTAGGTTTTTCCTAAATGCTCTTTATCATGTTGAAGAAGGTCTCTTCTATACCTACTTTGCTGAAAGATTTTTTGTTTGTTAGTTTTAATCAGGAGTGGGTTGAATTTTGTCAAATGCTTTTTTCCACTTGTGATTTTTCTTCTTAGTCTGTTAGTATGGTAATTTAAGTTGATTGATTTTCAACGTTAAACCAACCTTGCATTCTTAGGATAATGTATTGCTCATGATGTTGTTGTTGTTGTTAGGTGCCGTCAAGTCGGTTCTGACTCACGGCGACCCTATGTACAACAGAACGAAACAGTGCCTGGTCTTACACCATCTTCACAATTGTTGTTATGCTTTAGCCCATTGTTGCAGCCACTGTGTCAATCCATTTCATTGAGGGTCTTTCTCTTTTTCACTGACCCTCTGCTTTACCAAGCATGATGTCCTCCTCCAGGGACTGATCCTTCCTGATGACATGCCCAAAGTATGTCATGATGTAGTATCCTTTTTATATATTGTTGGATTTGATTTGCTAACATATTCTTAAGAATTATTGCATCTATGTTCATGAGGTGTGTTGGTCTCTAGTTTTCTTGTAATGCCTTGTCTGGTTCTGGTATCAGAGTACTGGTGGCCTCATAGACTAGCTTAGGAAGTATTCCTTCCTCTTCGATTTTCTGGAAGAGTTTGTGTAGAATTCATATTATTGTTTGCTAGAATTCCCCAGTGAAATCATCTGGGCCTGGGGTTTTCTTTGAGGGAAAGTTTTTAACTACAAATTTAATTTCTTTAATAGTTATAGGGCTATTTAGGTTTTTTTTTCTTCTTGAGTGAATTTTGGTGATTTGTGTCTTTTAGGGAATTTGTCCATTTCTTCCAAGTTGTTGAATTTATGGGTGTAAAGTTGTTCATAGTGTTCCCATGTTTTTCTTCTATTATCTGTAGAGGAAGCCCTGGTGGCATAGTGGTTAAGAGCTATGACTGCTAACCAAAAGGCTGGCAGTTCGAATCCACTAGGTGCTGCAGTTCTACTGTGTCCTATAGAGTAGCTATGAGTCAGAATCAACTGAACAGCAACAGGTTCGGTTTTTGTTTTCTTTTTAATCTATAGAATCTGTAGTGATGTTAACTCTCTCATTCTTGATATTGGCAATGTGTGTCTTCTCTTTTTTTTTCCTGATTTGTCTTGCTAAAGGTTTATCAATTTTATTATCTTCTAAAGAATTATTGTTCTGTATGTTTCTATAATGATCCCAAATCGTGTAAGGTATAACTCACTATTATGCTTTTAAAATACATGCATATACTCATAATATGAACTTAAAAATAGAAATATGTCTACCTTTGTGAGGCTCTCTAACATTAACCATAAATTATTAGAGACCTGTAAGTCATTAGAAAGTTATTAGAAAATTTCTGAACTTAGACACAGAAGTATGTGTAGTATGTAAAGAATGTAAACAACCTTTAAGTTCACTTTGACCCAGTATGCTGTGACACAAGAAAACATAGCATAGTTAATCTTTGTAAACTAGCCTTGAGACATAAGTCTAAACATACTCCCTAATCTCTAACCTTGAAGAGAAGATGCAACATTTGGCTAATTTCTAGCCCTGGAGAAAAGACATAACATACTAGTCTTTGATGTCACATTAACCCTTATCATCTGAAGCCAAGGTGAGCATTTCACATAAAAAGCTTGAATTCCTGCCTACATACTGAGAGAAGGCACAGGCAAAAGGATCTTTCACTAATCTCTTACTCTTTTTGAACACTGAGATCCTGCTGAGACTGCCTGCCGCAGCCGACCTTAAACCCTAGCTACTAGGGACTGCTGTTGAGTTCAAGTTGTGGTCAAGCCTTTCTCCTGAGACCTCTTGTTACAGATAAATGCCTAAAGTCTAAAAATTTGGACTCTAGCCATTGAACTAACCTTGTAATTTTAATTGTTAGTTCTGATTCTCTGGTTCTAAATGAATGTCGTGAGGTCTTACTTACGTGCCTTGCCATTACTACCTTGCAATAAACTAAATGAGTTTATACATGTCAAACCTGGATATCTCTCTATTAATTTTCCAAGATTAAATCCTACACAACAACCACTTTTTGGTTTCGTTGGTTTTCTGTATTGTATTTCATTGATTTTCACTCTGACTTTTATTATTTCTTTTCTTCTGCTTACTTTGAGTTTCATTTGTTCTTTTTTTTTTTTTTATCCTTAGTTTCTTAATGTGGAAGGTGAGGTCATTGATTTGAGACCTTTCTTCTTTTATAAAAATGGTGTTTGGTGCTGTAAATTTCTCTCTAAGTACTGCTTTAGCTGAATCCCACAAATTTTGACATGTTGGATTTTCATTTTTAATTCAATCAAAGATACTTTCTAATTTCCCTTTTGAGTTCTTCTTTGACTCTTGGGTTATTTAGAAATGTATTATTTAGTTTTCAAATGTTTGGGGATTTTCCAGATATTATTCTATTATTAATTTCTAATCTTACTGCACTGTAGTCAGAGAACATAATTTATATCAATTGAATCCTTTTACATTTTTGAGACTTGTTTTATGGCCCAGAATATGATCTATCTTGGTTAATGTTGCACTTGGGAAGAATATATTCTCTACTACTTTTGGACGGTATCTTAGTTATCTAGTGCTGCTATAAAAGAAATATCACAAGTAGATGGCTTTAACAAAGAGAAATTTATTCTCTCACAGTCTAGTAGGCTACAAGTCCAGATTCAGGGCTTCAGCTCCGGGGGAAGGCTTTCTTTGTTGGCTCTGGAGGAAGGTCCTTGTCATCAATCCTCCCCTGGACTAGGAGCTTCTCAGCACAGGAACCCCAGGTTGAAAGGATGCACTCTATTCCTGGCACTGCTTTCTTGGTGGTATGAGGTTCCCCCACTCTCTGCTTGCTTCCCTTTCCTTTTATCTCTTGTAAGATAAAAGGTGGTGCAGGCCACACCCCTGGGAAACTCTCTTTACATTGGATCAGGGATGTGACCTTAGTAAGGGTGTTACAATCCCACACTAATCCTCTTTAACCACAGGCAGAGATTATAATTTATAACACATAGGAAAATCACAAAATGGAGGATAACCACACAGTACTGGGAATCATGGCCTAACCAAGTTGACACATATTTTGGGGGGACACAATTCAATCCATGACAGATGGAGTGTTCTATAAATGTCAGGTCAAGTTCACTGATGATGATATTCAAGTATTTTATATCCTTCCTGATTTTTTTGTTTTTTAACTTGTTACATCATTTACTGAGAGAGAGGTGTTGAAATCTCTGAATATGATTGTGGACTAGTCTGTTTCTTCTTGCAGTTCTATCAATTTTTGATTCATGTATTTCGAAGCTCTATTATTAGGTACATTAATGTTTAGGATTATGTCCTCTTTATGAATGGACTCTTTTGTCATTATGGAAGACTCTCTTAATCCCTGGCAATATTTTTTGCTCTGAAATCTAATTTGTCTAATAGGGCAACCACATGATATTTCCTTCTTTTACTTTTTAATCCATTTGTATCTTTAAATTTAAAGTGGGTTCCTTTTAGGCAACATATGGTTGGGTCTTGTTTTTTTTTTTTTCCAATCTGGCAATCTTTCGATTGGGGTGATTAAAAAGAAAAATCCATTGTCATTGGGTTGATTCCAACTCATAGCGACTCTAGAGAACAAAATAGAACTAAGGAGTGGCGGGTGGATTTGAACTACCAACGTTTTGGTTAGCAGCTGAGTTCTTAACCACTACACCACCAGGGCTCTGGGGTGATTAGACCATTACATTTAATGTGATTATTGACATGGTTGGGTTTATATCTAACACTGTGCTATGTGTTTCCTATCTGTTCCATCTGTTCTTTGTTTCCTCTATTCTTTTGCCTTCTTTGATTAATTGGAATGTATTTCATTTTATCTACTTTGTTAGCTACAGCTGTTTATTATGTTATTTTACCACTATATGAATTTATGTATTTGTCTTAACTTGGGTACTAAACTAAACTGTAAGTTCTTTGACTACTTAGACTTTGTGTACTTTATACATAGTAGGTTTTCCTTATGTAGTTAATGAATAACTATTTGTTTCTTCTCATCTATATCAAAAAACATTTAGTGATTACCTACTAAGGGTGTTCCAGATAACTGAGATAGAAGTTTTCTTCAATTGGAGAAGTCTTTATACTAGATGAGGAGCCGGAGCACTGATTTCCAGGTACAGTAACTAAATCAAGATAATTGTAAAGAGAAGGAAAGGAAGAAAAATCCACAAAGATGGTTAAAATAGAATTAGTAAAGGCTTTATGTGGTATAATTTATCAGCAAAGCCAATCTGAAAATAATTTAGAAAAAGAAGTTTGAAGTCACAGAGAAAACAAAATTCAATCCCAGACACAGAGAAACGCTTTCTTCATAGTAAATAGACTGGCTTTTGTAAATAACTTTTATTTTGCATTTTCTGAAGCTCTATGGTTATTACAGGAGCCCTCGTGGCATAGTGGTTAAGAACTCAGCTGCCAACCAAAAGGTCAGCAGTTCAAATCCACCAGCTACTCCTTGGAAACCCTATGGGGCAGTTCTACCCTGTCCTGTAGGGTCTCTATGAGTTGGAACTGACTCGATGGCACCTAACAACAGCAGCAACATGGTTGTTACACTCAGGATGTGAATTCTCCTTATTAAAGCTGCTTTTCCTAAAAACCAGACCCTTTGGAGTTATCCTTAGGCATTGAGAGAGTATGAGAGGACAGAGTACTATATTATTTCTCCAGTATTTTGATGAGCATGAAATATAGACCCATGGAATTACATGGGGTTCAAGTAATAGAACCTGCTACGTTTAAGCTCCAGATAGCTAAACTTATAAACTTGTCAAAGTATGAGGATGTTTGCTGAGTCCGTGAGGACCTTTGAAGGCATGAAAAAGGTCAAGGATTTCCTTTAACAACTAAGTTCATATCAGGAAAAAAATTCAATACACTGAAAAATGAGTTTCCACTTAGAAAAATGAAAGACGAATCAGACTTACCCAGTGTTGCTCCAGAGAGCAAAACTAAGACCAGGGGAGGGAGTTCCTAGAGGATAGATGCCAGCTCAGTATGAGGAAGGTTGGTCTCACAGTTAGAGCTAGTCACAACAAAACAGGCCACTCCAGAGGAAAGCAGCCAACAGTATTTGTTCAAGGAGAAGCTGTAAGATGGCTTGTTCTGGACCTTTTTATGATGGAGGACACCTTTGAAAATCTGATGAAAACTATGGACCCTTTTTTCCCCCAGAAAATTTCACAGGTCAATACACATATACTTGTGTGTGGGCATGTGTGTACATGCACACACACACACTCGAGTGTGCACGCACACACACACACACACACTAATGCAGTTTTACATTCAATTGTGAAACTCATCCTTGAACCCCAGGTTAAGAATGCCTAATGTATACGTATGTTTAAAGTGTGAAGTGGGACTAGGCCCCTTCCAACTCTGAGAGCCTATGACCCTCTGGTTCTACCCCTATCCTCACCATTTCCTTTAGAGGTCATCTCAGGTTTCTTGGTAGAAATCCAGCAGAAGTATTTTCTTTCATTGGATATTCTGCCTCACTTCTCCTTTCTACCTTTTTACCCAATAATAATTTATGTAATCTTCTATCCCTCATTTCCAGACACTCTTGCTTCCTCTAAATTTACTGCTCTCTTCACTGGAAACAGATTTTAATCCTCTAGCTTTCTGAGATGCCAGCAGACCCCAGTCTGAAGATTTTATCTCTGAGATTACTCCTAATCTCCTCCCACACTGGCAGGCCCTGCAGATATATTGGTGATGTGGAAGATATCACTCAGTCTGGCCCTCCTTTTCACTGTAACCACTGTGAAATCCCCTATGACAATATGCCTCATGTGTTAGCCTGTGGACTTTTTTTGGTTTATCCTACTTTTGGACTACTGTAGTTTTGCAAATAATTTACAACTCAAATTAGTCAAACTGCATCTACAAGAGCGTGCCCCACGCCCTGAGGTCAGCATCTGAGACCCCACTGATGGCACTGTTATGCATCCTAGGTAGTAAGTACACTCTTCGATAGGAATAATCAAGAGGCAGTGTTCAGAGTGGTCAGTCATGTGGACTGAGGAGCCAGACGATAGGGGTTCAAATCCAAGCTTCACCATGTAGTAGCCTTGTTGTCTTGGGCAAGTAATGTAACTACTGTGCTTTGATTTCCTTATCTGTAAAATGGAGATGTTAGCTCCTATCTCATAGGGTTGTTATGAGAGAATTACATGAGTCTGTGTACATGAACACTTAGATGGTACCTAGCAACTACTAAGCACTCTGTTAAGTATTAGTTTATTAGCCGGTTGCTCAAGATAGAATCCTCCTTCTTGCCACTCACCTCACTTCTAATGGATCCTAAGTCCTGAAAGTTCTCTTTTCTAATAGTTTTGACTGTATTCCTTCCTTTCTGTTGTCATTGCTATAATTATCTCTTGCCACTGCTACAATGACTGTAGTATTATTCATGGAGAATTATTCATTCTTTCTTCCCATGCCCAGCCACAAGACCTTGCAGTGTCCAAGAATTGTTGTTATTGTTGGCTGCCATCAAGTCAGCCCCCAGCTCATGGTGACCTCTTACACAACAAGATCAGACCATTGTGATCCATAGGGTTTTCATTGGCTGATTTTTGAAAGTAGATCACCAGGCCTTTCTTCCTAGTCTGTCTTAGTCTAGAAGCTCCACTGGAACCTGTTGAGCATCATAGGAACACACAAAACTTCACTGACAGATGGATAATGGCTGTGCTTGAGGTGCAGTGGCTGTGAATTGAACCCAGTCTCCCACACAGAAGGCAAGAATTCTACCACTGAATTACCACTGCCCTCATCCTGGAGTAGACAGAACATATTTCCCTACCTCAGTGATGTTGGATTTGGCTATGTGACTTGCTTAGTTCAACAGAAAGTTTGCAGATACAAGCAAAGGCTTTACATGTGTCTACACCATTTGGCATAGTCTTTTGCACTAAGATCCACTATGAGAAGAGCGTGACCCAAATAGTCTCTGGTCCAAGCCTAATGTGGAGACACATGGAGCAGACCTACACCCAACCCGCAGCCTGGAGCCTAGAATCCGGCCTAGGCCAGCTGAGTTGCAGCCAACCGCAGATCCATGAGTGAGGAATGCTTGGAGTGATAAACGCTTACTTTTGGAGTAGTTTGGTATGCACATTATTGCAACAATAGCTGACTAATACAACCATCTTTCTAGCTAATCTCCCTGCTCCTCTCTATCCCCATTCCAACCCATTTTCATGCTGCCAAATTCATCTTTCTTAAACACAAAACTAGTCAAATAATTCACCTTCTTAAAAATATTTGATGGCTCCTTATAGTTCTTGGAATAAAATCTAAACTCCACAGTACTGCATGCAAAGCTCTTCACAGATAAGCCCCGGACTACTTTGTCATTCTCACCTCCCGCCATTTTAATTCCTTGGCCTCAGGGCTTCAGTCCTGCACAGTTTGCAAATAGGCCATGAACTGTAATACTGGTGTTCATTTGCTTTTGCTGTTGACTCTTTCTTTCTCTGGTCAACTGTTCATTTAACAAGGATCAACCTATAGGTACTATACTTTATGAAGCTTTCTCTAACCTCCTCCTGAGTCAAAATCAGTCATTTTTTTTCTTTCATCTGGATTTTATTGGTCTTTATCTTGAAAATTTTGTGTTTTAATTCCTCATTACAAGAAAATATATCACCACCTCTGACATCACTATCCTTTGGGTTTTTTTGTTTTTTGTTTTTTTTGTGTGTGTGTGTGCTTTAGGTGAAAGTTTACAGAACAAATTAGTTTCTCATTAAACAGTTAATACACAAATTGTTTTGTGATATTGGTTGCCAACCCCACGATGTGTCAACACTCTCCCCTTCTCCAACCTGGTTTCCCTGTTTCCATTTGTCCAGTTTTCCTGTCCCTTCCTGCCTTCTCATCTTTGCTTTTGGGCTGGTGTACTCATTAATCTTCTATATATTAATTAAACTACAAAGCACATTCCTCATGTGCCCTATAGACCTGTCTAATCTTTGGCTGAAGGGTGAACCTCGGGAGTGACTTCAGTTCTGAGTTAAAAGGGTGTCTGGGGGCCATACTTTTGGAGGATCTCCAGTCTCTGTCAGACCAGCAAGCCTCGTTTATTTTATTTTTTGTAAATTTGAATTTTGTTCTGCGTTTTTCTTCCACTCTGTCCGGGACCCTCTACTATGATTCCTGCCAGAGCAGTTGGTGGTGGTAACTGGGCACTATCTAGTTATTCTGGGCTCAGTCTGGTGGAGGTTATGGTGGCCCATTAATCCTTTGGACTAATCTTTCCCTAGTGTCTTCGGTGTTCTTCATTGTCCTTTGCTCCAGGCAGGATGGGACCAGTAGATGTATCTTAGATGGCCGCTCGCAGGCTTTTAAGACCCCAGATGCTACACATCAAAGTAGGATGTAGAACATTTTCTTTATAGACTATGTTATGCCAATTGAACTAGATGTCCCCCGAGACCATGGTCCCCAGCCCTCAGCCTGTTAGCTCGGTCTCTCAGTTCATTTAGATGTGTCTGTGAAGCTTCTGTGAGTTTGCTCTGGTCAAGTTGTGCTGACTTCCCCAGTATTTTGTACTGTCTTACCCTTCACCAGAGTTACCACTTATCTGCTATTTAGTTAGTGTTTTTCCCTCCCCATCCCTCCCCTCCCTCATAACCATCAAAAGTCATTTGTTTCTATATGGAAACATTTTCATGTGTTTTTGTAATACTAGTCTCATACAGTATTTGTCCTTTTGTGATTGACTTATTTCACTCAGTATAATGCCCTCCAGATTCATCCATGTTGTGAGATGTTTTGCAGATTCATCATTGTTCTTTATTGTTGCCTAGTATTTCAATGTGTGTATGTACCATAGTTTGTTTATTCATTCATCTATTGATGGGCACTTAGGTTGTTTCCATCTTTTGGCTATTGTGAATAATGCTGCAGTGAACATGGGTGTGCATATGTCTATTCGTGTGACAGCTCTTATTTCTCTGGGATATATTCCTAGGACTGGGATTACTGGATCATATGGTATTTCTATTTCTAGCTTTTTAAGTAAGTGCCATATCATTTTCCAAAATGGTTGTACCATTTTGCATTTCCACCAGCAGTGCATAAGCGTTCCAATCTCCCTGCAACAAAATCAGTCATCTAGCATACACTTTTGTTAGAAGAATAGTCCCAAAGTATCACACCTATATACATGTCTGTCTTCCCAGGCATAAGACTGTGCATTCCCAGTGCTCTATTGGGCCTGGACAAAAATTAACATGCTAGACAATACCTTGCATAAGTTGCCTCCTGCCTAATAGTTTAAGTTCGTTTCCCCTCACTCTACCCTGCACAAATATGTTATCTTCTAAACCAGTTGCTGTAGAGTTGATTTCTACTCATGGCAACCCCGTGTATGTCAGAGTAGAACTGTAACTCCATAGGGTTTTCAGTGGCTGATTTTTTGGTTGTAGATCACTAGGCAGTACTGAAATGCTTTTAGTTTCTCCAAATACCTCATGCCTGCAGTTCTCAAACTGTACACCAACGTGCCTCAGGACATTGAACTCACAGGGGCTTTGGTGGGTATTTTAACTTTCCAAGGGAAATACATCAACACTTAACTATGTCAGACACCACATAAACTACTAACTTGAGGTAGTTCACAATTACACATTAGATGATAAGCATTCTTTTCACCGACATTATCTCTGCAAAGCTGGACTTTTCGAGGGTTGCTATAATAAAAAGCAAGTACCATGTTGTCATGGATTGAATTGTGTCCCTAAAAAATAGGTGTATCAATTTGTCTAGGCCATGATTCCCAGTATTGTGTGATTGTCCACCATTTTGTCATCTGATGTGATTTTCCTATATGTTGTAAATCCTACCTCTGTGATGTTAATGAGGTGGGATAGGTGGCAGTTATGTTGAGCCAGGACTCAATCTATAAGATTGTATTGTGTCTTGAGCCAATCTCTTTTAAGATATAAAAGAGAGAAGTGAGCAGAGAGACAGGGGGAACCTCATACCACCAAGAAAGCAGCTCTGGGAGCAGAGTGTGTCCTTTGGACCCAGGGTTCATCTGTGGAGAAGCTCCTAGTCCAGGGGAAGATTGATGACAAGGACCTTCCTCCAGAGCCGACAGAGAAAGCCTTCCCCTGGAGTTGACACCCTAAATTTGGACTTCTAGCCTACTAGACTGTGAGAAATTAAATTTCTCCTTGTTAAAGCCATCCACTTGTGGTATTTCTGTTATAGCAGCACTAGATAACTAAGACACATGTCAAAATCAATGTGGAACAGGAAATTATGGTGGTGGTATCCAATTTGATTCCAACATTTGAGAAACTGTGCATATATCCCATTAGCATGTAACTGTGGTTATTTAAGAATAAAATAAAAATATTTTCTTTCAATTTATGTATATTATTTTTTCGAAACAGCTACTAAGTTGTTAAGACATAAATACTCATTGTTTGGACCCATATAGTCAATAATGGAACTGTTAGGTATTTCTTTTCACTAGGGATGTCATGAACAAGTGACCAAGACACTAAGGGTGCAGTAAACTGAGAAAGTTTGGAAATGTCTGTCTCATCCTCTTTCACTCTTCCAGACCATTGCCCACGCTGTTCCCCTGCTTGAAATACCCAGGGCTCATCTGGCAAACTCTCATATGTCCTTCAAAAACAGCAGCTTGGATTCAGCCTCCTCCAAGAAGTCTTCCTTGACTTTCTAGATTAAGGTGGCGATTCATGAGTCTGACCCAGCACTTAGAGCACAGTGAAGTTCTTGTTCTCTATTTGTCAGCGTTCTATGTATAGTAATGCTCATCAAATAATAAAAACTTTGTTCCTTTGTGAAAATATCCTCAAGGAGAAACTCTGAATCATCCTTGACTCCTCTTTTTCTCTTAAACCTCACATCTCATCTGTCCACAAATCCACAATCTAATTAATCTCTCTCACCGCACCTACCTTCCTGGTCCAAGTCACCATTATCTTCACCTGGCTGGATTCAACAGCCTCTTAACTGATCTCCATCCTGGTCCCTTTTCAGCTTTTTCTCAATGCAATATCCAGAGTGATCTTTTAAAATGTAAATCAGATCAAGTTACTCCACTCAAAACCCTCCAATAGCAGAAAAAGCCAAAATCCTTGCTGTGAATTCAAGGTTCCCCAGGCCATCAGCCCTGGGGAAGAGTGTCTAGTAAGTACTACAAAAAGTATGTGTTGGATGAATGATGAAAAGAAATGGAAATGGAAAAAATATATATAATATTGGGACTGGGTTACTCAAATAGACCAGTGGAACAGAATAGAAATCCAAGAAACAAGCCTTCACGTATATGAACCTTTGATGTATGTACGACCAGAGGTGGCATTGCAGATCAATGGGAAAATGACAAACTTATCAATAAATAGTGGTGGTATGATGGGGTAACCACATGGAAAATAATGAAATTAGACCTGTACTTGCAAGTGAAATAAAGATCTAAATGTGAAAGCCAAAACTATAAAGCCTTTGAATATAATATTGGAAAATATTCCCATTACCTCAGGGAAAGGAATGATTTCTTAAACAAGAAACAAAAAGCACAATCTCTGAAGGAAAAGATAGCTAAATTATAACCCAATAAAATTAAGAATATCTGTTTTAAAAAAGATACCATAAATAAAGTGATAAGACAAGGTATAGGGTAGGGAAATATTTGAAACACATATAACTGACATAGGTCTAGTTTTAAGACATCTACAGTAAAGAGTAAAACAACCTACTAAAAAATGGGCAGAACACTTGAACAAGTACTTCACATAAAAGGAAATCCAAATGACCAACAAACGTATAAAAGAATGTACAATCTCATTAAAACCAAACCCAACCCATTGCTGTCAAGTTGATTCCAACTCATAGCAACCCTATAGGACAGAGTAGAACTGCCCCATAGGGTTTCCAAGGAGCGGCTGGTGGATTTGAACTGCCAACCTTTTGGTTAGCATTCGAGGTCTTAACCACTGAGCCACCAGGGCTCCTCAACTTCATTAATAATCAAAAATTGAAATTAAAACCACAATGAATGCCTACCAGACTGACAAAGTTTTAAAGTCTGACAACACCAAATATAGATTATGAATAAGGGAAACAATTTTCATACACCACTGGTGGGCACATTAGGTGGTACAACCACTTTGCAAAACAGTATGGCATTATCCAGTAAAATTGAAAATATGCATATCCTATATCCTAACAAGTTCACTCCTAGGTGTATACCTTAGAGAAATGCATGTCTGTTTGCACCAGGATACATGTAACAGAATGTTCATAAAGCCACGTTTATAATAGTCAAATGTCCATCACCAGAATGGATAAGTAAAATGCAGTATATTCACAGAAAGTACTACTCTACAGCCATGAAAATAAATGAACTAGAGCTAAATGAAACAACATGGATGACTCTCAGAAGCATGATGTTCACCACAGAAGTAGGATGCAAAATACATGCAGCCAATTACTCCCTTTATATAAAGTCCAAAACATATAAACTATATTAACCTTGAAAACCTTATGCTGAGCAAAATAAGTCAGTCACAAACGGACATATACTGTATGATCTCACTTAAATAAATAAATACATTAAAAAAAAAAAAAAAAGCCAAACCCATTGCCATCGGGTTGATTCTGACTCACAGCAACCCTACAGGACAAAGTAGAACTGCCCCATAGAGTTTCCAAGGAGTGGCTGGGGGATTCAAACTGCTGACCTATTGGTTAGCAGCCAAGCTCTTTACCAATGTGCCACCAGAGCTCCAAGCAAATATATAGAAACCAAAAATTACTAGTGGTTACCAGGGATGGGAGGGAGGAGAGGAGGGGGAGTTTTTGCTTAGGGCGCATTGACATTATGTTAATGGTGGTAGAATGATTTGGAAAAGGATAGCAAGAATGGCTGCACAACTTGAAGAATATAATCAATGCCACTAAATTATACATGTAGAAATTGTTGAATTGATGTGTTTTGTTTCACCACAGTATTTTCACCGCAATAAAGAAAACATATAAACTATATTATATAATTTAGGAACCATACATAGATGTTAAATTATAAGAAAAGTAACAAAATGATTATCACAAAGGTCAGGGTAGCGACTACCTCTCTGGGGAAGGAAGGAGACTGTAGTTGGGAAGAAGCAATTGGACAGCTTCTTGAGGGCTGGCAACATTGACTTGGGTGGTGGTTATAAAGGTCTGCATTTTTCACTTTTTCTTGAAAATTTTACTGTTTTATGTACTCTCCTATGTGTGTGTTGTTGTTGTTCGGTGCCGTTAAGTCGGTTCCGACTCATAGCAACTCTGTGTACAACAGAATGAAACACTGCCCGGTCTTGCACCATCCTCACAATCGTTTCTAAGCTTTAGCCCATTGTTGCAGCCACTGTGTCAATCTATCTTGTTGACGGCCTTCCTCTTTTTCACTGACCCTCCACTTTACCAAGCATGATGTTTGTGATGGTTAAGATTGTGTGTCAACTTGGCTGTGCCATGATTCTCAGTGTTTATCTGTGATCACCCCCATGATGGGATCTGCTGTGAGTAGCCAGTGAATTGAAAGGGAGTTTCCTTGGGTGTTTGGCCTGCATCTGAATATAAGCAGACATTCTGGCTTTTGCCTTGGTAGGTCCTGAAGCCGCCTCCTGTTTGTCTGACCTCCAGTTCTTGGGACTTGAGCTAGCAGCTTACCTGCTGATTTTGGGATTCATCGATCTTCACAGCCTGTGAGCAAGAGCCCTCCTTTCCGACCTGCTGATCTTGGGTTTGCCAGCCCCTGCAGCTATGTGAATCAAGAGAAGCCTCTATCCTGATCCACAGACTTGGAACATTCCACCCTTTACAATCGTGTGAGCCGTTTCCTTGATATAAATCTCTCTCTATATATTTATACTCTTTACTGGTTTTGCTTCTGTAGAGAACCCAGCCTAAAACAATGTCCCTCTCCAGGGACTGATCCTTCCTGATAACATGTTCAAAGTATGTGAGATGAAGTCTTGCCATCCTAGCTTCTAAGGAGCATTCTGGCTGTACTTCTTCCAAGACAAATTTGTTCATTCTTTTGGCAGTCCACGGTATATTTGATACTCTTTGCCAATACCATAATTCAAAGGAGTCAATTCTTATTCTTTGTTCAGCTCTCACATGCATACGAGGCAATTGAAAACACCATGGCTTCCATCAGTCAGACCTTAATCTTTGAGGTGACATCTTTGCTTTTGAAAACTTTAAAGAGGCCTTTTGTAGCAGATTTGCCCAGTGCAACGTGTTGTTTGGTTTCTTGGCTGCCGCTTCCATGGGTGTTGATTGTGGATCCAGGTAAAATGAAATCCTTGGCAACCTCAGTCTTTTCTCAGTTTATCATGATGTTGCTTATTGGTCCAGTTGTGAGGATGATGCAACTCATAATAAAAAGAAAAATTTAAAAAGAAGAAGAAAAAATAATGAGAAAAGTTAGCAGTTGCTAGTGCTAGAGACAGAAGTGAAAAGGTCTAAGAAAATATAGTTCTTAACAAGAAAATGGAAGTTTTGGATCTCTTCAAGAGTGAGATGTCCCATATGCCTGTGGCATAGCTCTGTGCCGGGACGATTCTATCATGGGCATTAGAAAAATAAGAAAAAGCAATTTATGAAATTGTTTCAGCAAGTGCTCAAGCCATTGTGTTAAAATACGCTTATCAGGTGAGATAAATCATTAAGAGTCAGAGGAGTCACTTAAAAATTTTCAGTTATACCTTGAAGAGGAAACTGATTATTAGAGTGGTGTATTAGTGAAGGTAATGCAAACTGTAATAACAGATATACACTGTAATCACTATGGCTAAACACAATGGAATTTTATTTCTCTTGTAAAGCCCAATGGGCAGCAGAGGATAGGGGAATAAAGTGGCTTTGTTTCACACAATCACTCAGGATCACCCTGGATGTTGACATCCAGCCAGCACATAGGAGAAGAGAAAGCATTGAGGATCCCACAGGAAGTTTTTGTGGTTAGTCCCAGAAGTGGTCACACCATTTCCTCCCACATTCCATTGGCCAGAACTCAGTGTCATGGCCCACATGCAAGAGAGGCTGGGAGTGATAGTCCCACTTTCCAGCAGTACTTCTACATTTGAAAAGGGGAACATGAGACTTTGTTAAACAGCTGACCTCAACTGCCACAATGATATTCATTATTTTAGGTATTTGTGAAGGTTTCAGAATATATTTCTTTTGAAGGTCAGTGTTCCATTGTACATCAATTATAGCACTTATTATAGTACATTGTCTATACTATGAGCATCATAATGATTATGACTGGGACTTTGGTACCTAACAAGCAAAAACAGCAAAATATCATCTTAGCTTCTTGCCCACATTTTACACAAAAGGTGGCATAGTATGCAAATTGTTCGGCACCTTGCTTTTTTTCACTTAACAATAAATCTTGGAAATCTTCCCATGTCCATATATAAAGAACCTCTTTGTTCTTTGTTATAACTGCATACTAGTTCATTATATGGATGTTTCATAATTTATTTAACCAAGGACTAGACTCTTATCCCCATCGCCTCGTATAACAGCTAATACATGGTACGGGGGGCGGGGTGGGGGGGCAACTTAAACATGTTTGGTTAATAAATACCTCTGTCCTCGAAAAGATGGTAATATGATAAAGTATATAAACACAGACATGAAAAAGGCCAAGAACATGATATATTAACATTAAACAAACAGTGGTAATTTATTAAACAGGTAATTATTCAGACAGCAAGTGGGACATGATATCTAAGAGCCCAGATTCTGGAATCAGACCACTTGAGTTGGAATATCCTAGCTCTACTATTCACTAAGCGTATGACCTTGGGAAAGTTATTTACTCTTACTGTGGCTCTGTTTATCATCTTTAAATTGGAATAATTAAACAATTCTATGCATATAGAACAATTAGCATCGTTGTTGGCACATCCCCAGCACTCAATACATGTTAGATATATTATTATGAGATGGTTCTAACAAGAAAAGCCTCAAAGAGGTGAGTTTTGATGAGGAAGGAGGAAGGTCGCACAGATGGTACAAGATCTCAGTCAGGGCTTCCAACTGAACCAGTTCTTGGTTCGAGCCCTTGCTGAGAATTTGCATTTCTAAAAGTTTCCTGTTGAGAATTTGCATTTCTAACAAGTTCCCAGGAAATTATACATAAGAATCACCTGGGGATCTTGTTAAACTGTAGATTCTTGATTCAGTACATCTGGGGTGGAAATGCAGCTTCTCAGCAGGGAACTTGTTAGAAATGCAAATTCTTAGCAGGGGTTTGAACCTGAACAGTTTTGAAGCCCTGATCTCAACGGGAAGGAATGCCATGAGCTAAGATGTAGAGATGAGAGCCACAAGTACCATATGGGAGATGGCAAATAGATTTGTAGTTGGGGCACAGACTACCTCCCGAGAAGTAAAGAAAAAATGAGATTGGTGAGATGTGGATTTTGACAGCAAATTGAAGTTTGTGATTAAAACCAGTGTAAGTCAGAGGGATGATGTAGCAATATCTTGGTTTCAGGAAGACAATTTTAGCAAGCAGTATTTCAAGATGTATTGGACAAGGGAAATACCAGAGAAAGAAAAGGGAAAGAATTAACATTATGTTCTTACTTTGTGTTGACTTAGGCACTTCACAAACATTATCTTCACTCAACTCTACGATGTAGGTATTATTACCTCTGTTGTAGAAACAACCAGGCTTGAAGAGGCTACGTACATTGTCCATGAGTGGAGAAAAAAGAATTGATGAAGTTCCATATAAACCTGAAGCAGGAGCTGGTAGTTAAATTTTCAGGAATTAAAATTAAAACCAGGTCAGGAAGAAGGATAAAGGCTACCCTGAGCGAAAACCGCACTCCTGGATCTAGGAACACTTGCTGTACGCACAGTAATGTTCTACAAGGGGAAAATCAGCTTTTGAAAAGGTAAAGAGATGAGGTGAGAAAACTTGTAGGGCCAACAGTTCATGGAAACTATGTGAAAATTTTTCTTCTAGGTGATGGCGTTTCATCTAAGTTTTGGCATTCCTAGAAATTTCTCTTTGCTTGCTTATGTCAGCATGTCTTCTTACCCACTACATAGTAGTTGCTCAGTAAATATTTGTTAAATAAATGAATGCCTTGAACTCGCTATTTCTCCTGTGCAATGTAAGGGCATGACATTATCAGCTTGGGTGGCCAATGTGTTGTAATTCAGCCTGAGGAAGTGGGTGTTAAGGACTGGCAATCAAGGGGAAGGAAACAGATGGGAAAGGAAAGGAGAAAAGCCAAAAGTTGAGAAGAACAGAGTTTCTTGGGGAAATAAAGCCAGGTGAAAGCTTAGGGGTAGAACCACCCAGGAGGCCTAGGGTGACATCTGCACTTGGGTTCCCCAGCTAGTTTCAACAGATTTCTGCTGCTTATGTGGCTAGTGGCGAGTGCCTAGGCTGTAATAATACGGAAACAGTGGTTTTGTTTTCCCCCTTTCATTGTTACACTAGACATAGGGTCTATGGATAACATTCATGAGGCCTGTGAACTTGAATGGGGGGAAAAGCTTTATCTTCTCTGATTACTAACCCCAAATTAGTATTTTTTTAAAATTATGAACATAGGTAACAAACTTCACTAAAGTTAGCAGTACTTGAGACTTTGTCATCAATAGAAACCACATATTTTCATATCCCATTACAGCTGCTGCAGATATCTTGAAATAGTCACATTTATCACTACTTCAAAATTACATTATTAGGCCTGCTGCTAGGTCTTGTTATTTAATGTGTTGATATACAACTACATATATCACTGTATTTGTTATATATATCTATATATTTTGATAACTGAATTTAAAAATAATTATTTTATTTTGTAATCCGAAATTCTCATGTTATGCATTTAAAAATATTTTTTCTAAGGAGGGGTCTGTAGGCTTTACCAGAATACTAAAAGGGTCCTTGACACACAAAAGGCTAAGAGCCACTGCACTAGAAGGTTTTAAAGACTAAGCCCCTCCTTGCCCACCAGGAAAGAGTAACTAGTTTTCAGGATTCTTGGTCTAATGCGCATCAAGGCCAATTGTGAAATATTTAGAAGAGAAAAGAGGGTTTGGCAAAGAAGTATAAGGAAGTAGTTGCCTCTGAGAGAAGGAACAATTTCCTTGGGACTAAGAAGGAAGTCAGGAAGGGAGAGATGAAGAAAGAGGGTTACCAGAGGTTCCCTAGGAGCCAGAATAAATCCCAGAGAAGTTGCCTGAGGACAGAGAGAGGCCTCATTCCCCCAGAAAAGCCAGGCAGAAAGCCCAGTGAGGAGCCATGCTCAAGGACTTGCAGCAAAATGCCATCCCAAGAGCGCCACCATGGCCTCTCCCAGACAGGCCATCCCTCAGGGTCTGTTATACATTGAATTGTGTCCCCAAAAAAGATATGTGAAAGTCCTAAGCCCTGTACCTGTGAATGTGATCCTGTTTGGAAACAGGGCTTTTGAAGGTTAACATGAGATCATGCTGAAATAAGGTATGTCCAAATCCTATACAACTCCTACCCTTGTAAAAGAGAACAGATATGAAGAGATAGACACAGGGGGAAGACAGGCATCGTGTGAAATGAATCTAAAAGCTAAAGAATGCCAAGAAACACCCAGGCTACCAGAAGCTGGAGGAGACAAGGAAGGATCTTCTTCCAGAGCAGACAGAGAAAGCATGGCCCTGCCAATACCCTGATTTCTGACTCCTGGCCTCCAAAACTGTGAGACAATAAATTCTGTTCCTTAAAGCAGTCCAGATTGTGGTGTTTTGTTATGACAGGCCTAGGAAACTTAGACAGGGTCCCATGCAGACACTGCACCCTCAGCATCTTAGTGCCTCTCTTGGTTGCCCCAAGGTTCTGGCACATCCCTGGGGAGCCTTCTTCACAACACACTGGACACCCGCTGAGTCTCTGGGCATCCCAACTGGTGGGAAGGGGTGAACTAAACCTGCTGGAGGGCTCTGAGCTGGGATAGGGTCTGTGACCATCCATTATACTTGCCACCAAAGCATCTGGATTTGAACAACTCTGATTGGGCTTACGTGAGGACAGAAGCCCTGTGTATCTCTGTATCCTCCATGCATAGGGTATGACCCTAAATAACCCACTAAACCCACTGCGGTCAAATCAATTCCGACTCATAGCGAGCCTGGTGGCGTGGTAGTTAAGAGTTCAGCTGCCAACTGAAAGGCTGACAGCTGGAATTCACCAGCCTCTCCTTGGAAACCCTTTGGGGCAGTTCTACTCTGTCCTATAGGATTGCTATGAGTTGGAATGACCTGAGATAGTTGCTCAAAATTGTTTGTTGGAGTGAATCGAATTCCATAACTCTGTTAACGTCTTGCTATCTGTTACAACGGTTAAGTGCTAAGCTGCTAACCAAAAGGCTGGCAGTTCAAACCCACCTATCGACTCTGTGGGAGAAAGACCTGGCGATCTACTTCCATAAAGACTATAGTCAAGAAAATCCTATCAGTTGGGGTCACTACGACTTGGAATTGATTTGATGGCAGCTAACAACAACAACAGCAAATCTGGGAATCCAAAGACCTAAAAAAGAGTAAAAAAAAAAAAAAAAAAGAAACTTTTTGGAAACGGAAGGTGTTTGGTTCCTCTCCTGACTTCACAGAGAGGCTGCCACTTGCCCTCCTCCATCTGCCATTGTGTTTCCCTTTGGCTTGCTAACTACCTCCCGATATCAGGCAGTGAGATGGCCAACCACTGAAGAACATACTATTCTTTGGTGTTGGTTTCAGACACCCTGTTTTTCTAGGACAACTGTCACGTAAAACAGAGGTCTAGTTTCATGGTTTGGGAAGCTCATTCCCATGCTGGGCATACATTCTTAGCAGTGGCATAGCTGATGGCACAAGATAGCAGGGCTCTCTCCCTCCATGGTGGGGCCCTAAGCTGGAGGACACCTAGGGACAGAAGATCAGTAGATAAATATTTTACTATTGCAGAGGAAATAATCCCTCTGGGTGAGTGTAGTGCCTAAGCACACAATAATATAACTTCTAAAGTAAACTTAGAGGAGGCTGGATGGTGCAAGCAGTTTGTGCTCGGTTGCTAACCTAAAGATTGGCGATTCAAACCCACCCTGCAGCTCTGTGGAAGAAAGGCCTGTGATCTGCTTTCAAAAACATTACAGCCAGAGTTCTGGTCAATATGGTGCCTTAGATACATGCACTGTAATGACCCCTTGACAACAAAGACCCAAGAAACTAAGTAAAACCGACACAAAAAATGGCCTTGGATCCCAGAACATCAAATGGAGAATTCAAGAAACAGGCTGAGCACCGACTGGAAGGAGAGGCAAAATGAGGCCAGCAGGAAAACAGAGATTCATAGATCGACTGCACCCTGCCAGCCAGCACAGAGCTAGCATAGCCACTTTGGGAGAACATTGAACAACAACCCTGAGTGAGGAACACAGAAAAGCAACTGCAAAGAGAGCACAGCTGGTGGCAGAGATTCTGTGTGAACAACCCTGGAAAGAAACTGCAAGGTGGGCAAGACGTGGCCAGGGACTGGCACCTCGGGGGGGGGGGGCGGGTAGAGGGGAGCACAGAATGGTATAGCTTTGAAACGAGGGATCCACAGGGAAGTGCCTGTAGACCAAATGAAGCAGACTGAGTCACTGGAGCCTTGGAGAAGGAGAAAGTGTAGACAAGGAGTGCACATTTGCGGGGAAGTAAAGGGGAGAAACAGAGGGGTGAATGAGAGCTCCAGGCCATCTGGTGAGTGCAAGAAGGAGAGAACTAGGAATTAGTACAGAGTCTACTTGTCAGTGGAGGCACCCAGTGAAAAGCCAACCCACAGAATAACAGCTAGAGGCCCACTCCCCAGAACTGGCCCATCTGCATTAGTGTGTGCCCTGACGTGCAGGCAGATGGAGCCAAGGTGCACAAACTGGTCATGCCCACCACCCCTCCCTGAGACGCAGGGGGCCCTAGCAGATACCTGCAAGCCTGGCCATGCCCACTGCCTCTCCTTAAGGTGCTGGAGCCCTGTGTAGACATATGCAAGCCCAGTCACACCCACCACCCTTCCCTGAAGGGCAGGTGGCTTGCACTTTCACATGCAAGCCTGGCCAACCTCCCCACCCCCTAGGTAAAGGAGCTCCATGCAGCCACCCCACCTGCCCAGAGACAGGCAGTGTGAGTTCCTGTGCGACTCACCCAGTGACCGGTGACCTTTACGCCCTTGCCCCGACCACCTATCAACTGGCTGTGTGAACACACAATGCCCAACCCAGTGACCATCGAGAACACTCCCTGAACTCACACTCCAGTGACCAGCTGGACAGACACATCACCTCATCAGCAATGTCAGTCACATCCTGACAGGCGCCATCTAAACCTCTGCCAAATGACAAGCAGGAGCTCCTAGTGTCCTCATCCAACGTCTGCCCAGCTGCAACATCACACACGTTCCACACCAAAACAGTTCCTGCAGGTCTTCTACATCTGCACTGAAACCCTTTATACCCCACCACATATTGAGACGCCAATTCGTGCACATACAGTGGATCCACCCCATCCATTTGGGCAGCACTCCCTCACAGCAGATATGGAGACATCCTGCCCTGATCTCCAGTAAACACACTAAGTGCTAGCACCAACTGGGAAGGACCCCATGGTCCCACAAGGGCTGTGGAGGGACCCTGACCACCTGTGATGGTTAAGATTGTATGTCAATTTGGCTGGGCCATGATTCTCAGTGTTTTGGCAGGTGTATAATGTTGTGATCACTTCCTTGTTGAAATTTGATATGTGATCACCCCCATGATGGAATCTGCTGAGTGGTACTGGTAGAAGCGGGCCCTGTGGTGGCTCACCACCCCCTCAGCCTTCACCTCCCTGCCCTCCTCTGCCTACTTCCTTCCTGCTCACCTTGCCGGGGCTTTTGCTTGTTCTGGATCCTGCAGCTGGCTCCAGTTTGTCTGGCCTATGGTTATTGGGACTTGGGCTAGCAGCTTGCTGGCGGTCTTGCCTGCCAATCTTTAGATTCATAGATCTTTGCAGCCTGTGGCAGCACTGCTCTCCAGGCTGCCGATCTTGGGCTCACCAACCCCTGCGGCTATGTGAATTAGGAGAATTCTCTTTCCTGCCTCACACACTTTGGACTTACAGCCTCTAAGAATGACGTGAGCCATTTCCTTGATATAAATCTCTCTTTATATATATATATGCTTTACTGGTTTTGCTTCTCTAGAGAACCCAGCCTAAGACACCACCTAACACTTGTAATGCTATATCAGGGAAAAACCTGCTCTCCCACCTCCAATCAATCCGGTAAGGGAAGACATATGAACCTAGCCACAGAGGACTTGCACATGGGTGAGACCCACCATAGTAAGAGGAAATCGTGCCCAGACAACAGACACCACCAAAGTCACACATAGACCGGAACCACAAAACAACAATTAAAATAATACAAACAAAAAAAGACAATCTAAAGAGAAAGAAACAAAGCTCCAGATACATCAAAACAATGGGGGGGGGGAATACTAAATAGGCAATAGATAAGTGGTACCTTGGGTGAGAGGTGAGATAGTACACAGTACAGGGGAAACTAACACAACCTGCACAAGGAAAGGTCATGGAGGCCCTATAGACACATCCAAACCCCCCGAGGGACTGAGTTGTTGGACGGAGGGCTCTGGGGACCATGGTCTCAGGGAACATCTAGCTCAATTGGCATGACACTACTTATAAAGATAATGCTCTACATTCTACCTTGGTGAGTAGTGTCTGGGGTCTTAAAAGCCTATGAGCAGCCATCTAAGATACTCCACTGGTCTCATCCCTTCGGGAGCAAGGGAGAATGAAGAGAACAGGATACAATGAAAAGATTAGTCCAAAGGACTAACTGTCCACAGCTACCAAGGCCTTCACCGGACTGAGTCAAGTACAGCTAGATGGTGCCCGGCTACCACCACTGACTGCTCTGACCAGGATCACAACAGAGGGTTCTGGAGAAGGATGTAGAGCATAATTTTAACTCCCCCCCCCAAAAAAAGACCAGATTTACTGGCCTGAAGAATACTGGAGAAACCTCAAGAGTGTGGCCCCCAGACACCCTTTCAGCTCAGAGGTGAAGTTACCTTCGAGGTTCGATGTTAAGTCTGGGAGTGGACAGCCCAGTAAAACTAAATGGGACTAACGAGGTACAGGAGTCCGGTGACAAAGGCCAGAAGGCAGAGGGGGAGTAGGAAACTGATGATAAGGAACACAAGTTGAATAAGGACACTGTCGATGTGTTGTGAGATTGTTGACCACTGTTATAGGGCAACATTTGTAGTAACTATTAAATGGGAGGCTGTTTTGTCCTGTAAGCCTTCATCTTGGGCGAGAATGGCAGCACAATTGGAAGAGCATAGTCAATATCACTTAAATGTGTAAGTAAAAAGTTTTGAAATGGTGTTAAAAAAAAAAAAAAACCAAATGAGACTAATGAGGTACAGTAGTCCAGTGACAAGGGCCAGAAGACAGAAGGGGACAAGGAAGTCCCCTGGTGATAGGGAACACAAGGTGGAGTAAGGATATTCTTGATGCGTTGTGAGATTGTTAAGCATTGTCATAGGGCAACATGTGTAGTAACTGTTAAATGAGAAACTATTTTGTTCTGTAAGCCTTCATCTTAAGTGAGAATAACAGCACAGTTGGAAGAGCGTAGTCAATGTCACTGAACTGTGTATGTAGAAATTTTTGAAACGGTGTATCTTTGGCTATCTGTATTTTCATCAAAAAAAAAAAAGATTCAGAATTTAGAGGGTTAATATGTTGTGGGGTTGTTAACCAATGTCATAAAACAACATGTGTACTACAGTTTCATGAGAAACTATTTGTTCTGTAAGCCTTCACCTGAAGTACAATAAAATATAAAAAAAAAAAATCACAAAACGAAAATAGGTATAATCAATAAATAAATATATAAATAAATAAACTCCTTAATGCCTTGGAGACAGCAGACAATAACAAATTATATGAAGAAACAGGATAAGATAGCTCAAAGCAAAATAAAGGGGTAGAAAATATTCCTGAGGAAGAAATGGTAATAGAGCTACCTGATGAGGAATTCAGAAGACTTATATATAGGATCCTCAAAGAAATCAAGAACACAGACAAAACCCTAGAAGAATTCAGGAAAACAGTACAGAAACAAAATGACAAAATAAATAGACAATTAGAAATCATTCAAAAACAACTAGAAACCCAGAGGATTAACCCTAAAATATCAGAAATAGATAACTCAATGGAAGGACATAGAAGTAAAATTAATAAATGGAAGAAAGAATCAACAAAATAGAGGACAACCCCTTGATACTAATTTGTTTGAGGAACAATTAGAAAAAAGAATGAAGAAAGCCTAATAGTTATGTGGGACTCTATAAAGAGGGATAATTTATGCATAATAGGAATTCCAGAACTGGAGGAGGAAAAAAAAAGTACAGAGAGAATTTTTAAAGATTTATTGGCAGAAAATTTCCCTAATATCATGAAAGACAAGCAGGTTTCCATCCAAGAAGCTCCATGAACTCCATACAGGATAAACCCCAAAAGAAAGTCACCAAGAAGTATCATAATCTAACTTTCCAAAACCAAAGATAAAGAAAGAATTCTGAGAGCAGCTCATGAAAAACAAAATATTACCTACAAAGGGGCACCAATAAGACTAAGCACTGATTTCTCAGCAGAAACCATGCAAGCAAGAAGGCATGGGATGACATATATAAAACTCTGAAAGAAAAGAAATCATATATACAGCAAAATTTTGTTTCAAATTGTCTTTCAAATATGATGGTGAAACTAGGACATTCTCAGATAAACAGAAATTAAGGGAATTTGTAAAAACCAGACCAACCTTACAAGAAATAGTAAAGAGTCCTTCGGACAGATAATGAATGACATCAGACAACAACCTGAGATTAAGATACATGACACCATCACCCAGATACCAACCCAGATTAAAAAATAATCAAAAGTAAAATAAAACTGAAAACAGGGAACCAGAGATGTCAATCCATAAATGATGACAACTTAGAAACAAAAAGGGGAAATAAATGTTTTAGCTATAGAACTTCTATATGGAGAGGAAGTCAAGGCAATATAAAGATATAACATACTGCTTTAAATTTAGGAAGGTAAAGGTAAATTTCAGAGTAACCACAAAGAAAATTAATAAATCTACTCAGTAAAATAAAGAAGAAGAAAATCAAAAAAGACTCAGTAAACACAAAATCAACGATGAAGGACACAAAAAGAAAATCCATAAACAGAAAGAACTCAGTACAGAAAATTAAGCAGAACAAAGAAACCATTAACACCACACACGCACAAAAAAAAGCATAACAAAATGGCAGCAGTAAATTCATACCTACTGATGATCACATTGACTGTAAATGGTTTTAATGCACCAGTCAAGAGACAGAGAGGCAGAATGGATTAAAAAAAAATTGATCAGTATGTTGCCTACAAGAGACACACCTTAGACACAAAGAAATAAACAGGTTAAAAATTGAAGGACAGAAAAAAATATTTCAAGCAAACAGTAACCAAAAGAGAGCAGCAGTGGCAATAATAATCTCTGATAAAATAGATTTTAAATCAAAATCCATTATAAGAGACAAAGAGGGACATTATGTAATGAATGATTAAAGGCTCGCTCCACCAAGAGGACATAACCATAATAAATATTTATGCACCCAATGACAGAGCTCAAAAATACATAAAACAAACTTTAACTGAATTGAAAAGAGAAATAGACAGTTCTATAATAATAGTAGGAGACTTTAACACATCACTTTCAATGATGGACAGAAGAACTAGAAAGAAACTCAACGAAGATTCAGAAGACCTAAATAACAATCAACCAACTCAACCTCAGAGATCTACAGAACACACCACCCAAGAGCAGCACAGTACACATTCTTCTCCCATGCACTTGGATCATTCTCCAGAATAGACATATTTTAGGCCACAAAGCAAGCCTCAATAAGTTCAAAAACATCAAAATAATACAAAGCATCTTCTATGATCATAACACTATAAAACTAGAAATCAATGACAGAAAGAACAAGGGGAAAAAAAAGTAAATACATGGAAACTGAATAACACTTTACTTAAAAACTATGGGGTAATAGAAGAAGTTATAAATGAAAATAAAAAGTTATTAGAATCAAATGAGAATGAAAACACAACCTTTGGGACACAACAAAAGCAACGCTCAGGAGAGAATTTATAACAATAAGTGCACACATCAAAAAAGATGAAAGGGCTAAAATCAATAGCTTAACCCTACAACTTGAACAAATAGAAAAGGAGCAGCAGAAGTAGTCCATAGTCACCAGAAAAAAGGAAATAGTAAAGATCAGAGCAGAAATAAATGAAATAGAAAATAGAAAAACAATAGAAAGAACAAGACTAGAAATTGATTCTTTGAAAGGATCGATAAAATTGACAAACCATTGGCCAAAGTGACAAAGGAAAAAAAAGATAAGATGCAAATAACGAAAATAAGAAATGAGATGGGTGACATTACAACGGAACCAACTGAGATAAAAAGGATCAGAACAGAATATTATGAAAAATTGTACTCCAACAAATTTGAAAACCTAGAAGAAAAGAACAAATTTCTAGAAACACACTACCTCCCTAAACTAACACAAATAGAGGTAGAAAATTTAAACAGACTCATAACAAAAGAAGAAATTGAAGATGTCATTAAAAAAAAAAAAAAAAAAAAAAAGCCCAGGCCCAGACAGCTCCACTGGAGAATTCCACCAAACATTCAGAGAAGAGTTGACACCAATTCTACTCAAACTATTCCAGAACATAGAAAAGGAAAGAATGCTCCCTAATTCATTCTATGAACCAGCATAACCCTGATACCAAAGCCAGGCAAAGATAGCACTAAAAAAGAAAATTACAGACCAATATCCCTCATAAATATAGATGCAAAAATTCTCAACAAAATTCCAGCCAACAGAATTCAACAGCATATCAGATAATAATAATAATAATACATCACTATCAAGTGGGATTCATACCTGGGATGCAAGGATGGTTCAACATTAGAAAATCAATTAATGTGATTCACACATAAATAAAACAAAGGAAAAGAATCACACGATCATTTCAATCAATGCGGAAAAGGCATTTGATAAAGTCCAACACCCTTTCCAAATAAAAACTCTCAGCAAAATAGGAATAGAAGGGAAATTCCTCAACATAAATAAGGGCATATACACAAAACCAACAGCCAACATTATTCTCAATGGAGAGAGATTTAGAACATCCTCCTTGAGAACAGAAATGAGACAAGGATGCCCTTTATCACCACTCTTATTCAATATTGTACTGGAAGTCCTAGCTAGAGCAGTAAGGCAAGAAAGGGAAATAAAGAGCATCCAAATTGGAAAGGAAGAAGTAAAATTATCCTTATTTGCAGATGACATGATCCTATACATAGAAAATCCCAGAGACTCCACAAGAAAGTTACTGAAACTAGCAAGGTGGCAAGGTAAAAGCTCAACACACAAAAATCTTTTGGGATCCTCTACACTAACAAAGACCATGAAGAGGAAATCGAGAAACCAATTACCATTTAGAATAGCCCCCTACAGGTTAAAATACCTAGGAATAAACCTAACTAGGGACATAAAAGACTTATACAAAGAAAACTATAAACACTACTGCAAAAAAGTAAAAGAGGTTTACATAAACGGAAAAACATTCCATGCTCATGGATTGGAAGACCTAACATTGTGAAAATGTCACTACTGCCACAAGCAATCTATGGATATAATGTAATCCCAATCCAATCCCAACATTCTTTAATGAAATGGAAAAACTAATCTCCAACTTTACATGGAAAGGAAGGAGGCCTAGAAATAGCTAAAGCAATATTGAAGAAGAATAAAGAGGCCTCACATTTCCCGATGGCAAAATTTACTATACAGCTATGGTAATGAAAACAGCCTGGTACTGGTTCAGTGACAGACACGTGGACCAACGGAATAGAATTGAGAATCCAGAAGAAAATCCATCCATCTAAGGGCAGCTGATCTTTGACAAAGGGTCAAAGTCAAATGGGGAAGAAACGATCTCTTTAACAAATGGTGCTGGCAATACTGATATCCATGTGCAGAAAAATGAATCAGGATTCATACCTCACACCATGCACAAAAACTAACTCCAATGGATCAAAGACCTAAATGTTAAAACTGAAAGTATAAAGTTCCTGGAAGACAACATAGGGTCAAAACTAGGGGACCTAATTTTCAGCATAAATAGTCTATTAAACAAAACTAAAAATGCATGAACAGAAGATAAATTAGATAACTGGGACCTCCTAAAAATTAAATATGTTCATCAAAAGATTTTACCAAGAGAGTAAAAAGAGAACCTACAGACTTGGAAAAAGTCTTGACAACGACATATCTGATTAGGATCTAAATTATATGAAAACTTCAACAACTCAACAACAAAAAGACAAACAATCCAATCAAAAAAATGATCAAAAGACACGAACACACACGTCACCAAAGAGTACATTCAGGCAGCCAACAAATACATGAAAAAATACTCGCAATCATTAACCATTAGAGAGAGGTAAATCAAAACTACAATGAGATACCATCTCACTCCTGCAAAAATGGCAATGAAACAAAGAAAACAACAAATGCTGGCGAGGTTGTGGGAGGATTGGAACTATTACACATTGCTGGTGGAATTGTAAAATGGTGTAACTGCTATGGAAAACATTACGGCACTCCCTCAAAAAGCTAGAAATAGAAATACCTTGTGAACCAGCAATCCCACGCCTAGGTATATATCCTAGAGATATAAGAGCAGTGACAAGAATAGACATACGCACACCTATGTTCATTGCAGCATTATTCACAGTAGCAAAAAGATGGAAACAACCTAAGTGTCCATCTATGGATGAATAAATGAGTTGTGGTACATACAATGGAATACTACACAACTAAAACGAATAATGAGTCTGTGAAACATCTTATAACATGGATGAACCTGGAGGACATTATGCTGAGAGAAATAAGTCAATCACAAAAGGACAAATATTGTATGGTCCCACTATTATAAAAAGTCAAGAATAGATATATACACAGAAAGCAACGTTCTTTGATGGTTAGCAGGTATGAAAGGGAGCGGGTGGGGGAATCACTTTATAGACAGGAGGAAAAAAAAAAAACAAACCCATTGCCGTCGAGTTAACTCCGACTCATAGCAACCCTATAGGACAGAGTAGAACCACCCCATACGGTTTCCAAGGAGCACCTGGTGGATTCAAACTGTCGACCTTTTGGTTAGCAGCCATAGCTCTTAACCACTACGCCACCGGACACTTGTCATTTTTGGTGATGGGAAAGACAATATGAAATATGGGTGAAGTTGGCACGACTCGACCAAGGTAAATAAAGACACTAAGAAGTACACGAGATAAAGGGACAGTTTCAGTAAGTGCTGTAATATATATAATTTTGCGACAACAATAAAAACAACCAAAAAATATGTGTGTGGTTATGTAGGCATATATGGATGCACATATGTGTATAAGAAGGCATATGCAAGTAAATGTACTTGCACTGCGTGTATAGGTGTATCTATAGGCATATGTATACACACATTTGGTGTGCTGCATGTATATCCACATACACAGCAAACCACATAGGGGCACAGTTACAGACGCTTCCTAGACATATCCAAACAACTCACGGGATTGATTTACTGGGTCAAAAGGCTTGGGACCATAGTCTGGGGGGACAACTTAGTCAGTTGGCATAACATAGTTCACAAAGATAATGTTCTACATCCAACTTTGATGAGTAGCGTCTGGGGCCTTAACAGCTTGCGAGCAGCCATCTAAGATGCAACTATTGGTCTCTACTTGTTTGGAGCAAAAGAGAATGTAGTTTCTCCCTGGAGTCTGCTGTAGAGGACCAGCTCTGCAACCTCATCTCCCACCAAGCCCAGCACCTGGCGATGTCCCAGGGCTTCTATGCTTGTTGTTGCTCCCATCTGGAACACTCTTTACCCATATGCTAGAATAGTTCACTCCTTCACTCTATTCAAGTCTTTGCCCAAAAGTCACCCTCCAGAAAGGCCTTCCTTTACAACCTTGTCAAAAGTTACACCACCCCCCGCAACATATACACCATCACCCTCTGTCCCCTTACCCTGCTTTCTATGTCTTTGTAGCACTGATTGCAACCTGGTATTATATTGCATGTATTTGCTGTGTATTTGTTTATTGTCTTTCTCCCTGACTAGAAAGTCAGCTTCATGAAACAGGGCCTTTATCTGTTTTGTATACTGTTGCATCCTGCTGCCAGGGACACAGTAGCTACTAAATAAATATCTCTTTGTTGAATTCTTTACGTTTCTAGATATAACTAGAGAAAACACGACTTAACTAAACCTTGGATTATTTTCCTTTCCCCTATTAGCTGTGGACTCGAAACCCAGCTTCTCTGGTCTCTTGTGTGTTGTTGCTCTCTGCTCTGCAGCCATACTATGATAAGGCCCTCCTACCAGTACGTGCACAGCCCTTATTGAATAATTGGCCTGTGTTTGCTTCCATTTGGCTATTCCTCCATGCCTCTCAGCACCCTTTTTATTTCCAGTAAGAATAAGAGTCAGTAGCAGAATTCTTGCCTCCCATGCAGGAGACCCCTGTTCAATTCCCAACCAATTCACCTCAAGTGCAGCCACCACCCATCTGTCAGTGGAGGCTTGCATAGCAGGCTTCAGCAGAGCTTCCAGACTAAGGCAGACTAGGAAGAAAGGGCTGGTGATCTACTTCCAAAAATCAGCCAGTAAAAACCCTGTGGATCACAGTGGTCCAACCTACAACTGGTCATGCAGATGGCACAGGACTGGGCAGTGTTTTGTTCTGTTTTGCATGGGGTCACGGTGAGTCAGGCGCTGACTAGATGGCAACTAACAACAGCAACAAAGAAAAAGGGAGGAAAGAAAGAAGGGGGAAGAAAAGGAGGAGAAGAAGGAGAAAGATGATGATGCATTGGCCTTCCCCAACACCATTTCTCTTGCAATAAAAAAAAAGTCACTCTTGGTTATCAGGCTTCTACACAGCTCACCCATTGCGTATCCCCTTACTTTGGCAGGCTCTACCACTGTCTAAATTGTCTCTGCCTAAAATGGCTTAAGAGTTCTCTTTAACTACATTCTGTGGCTGGAGTTTTCTTTTTCTTTTTTGTTTATTGTTGTAGTTTAAGTGAAAATTTACATTTCAAGTTAGTCTCTTATACAAAAATTTATGCATACATTGTCATATGACCCTAATTGCTCTCCCTATACTGTGACAGCACACTCCTTCTTTCCACCCCTGATTCCCCGTGTCCATTCAACCAGTTCCTAACCCTCTCTGCCTTCTCATCTCACCTTCGGCAGAAGCTGCCTGTTTAGTCTCATGTATCTACTTGAGCTAAGAAGCATACTCTTCACGAGTATGGTTTTATGTCCCACAGTCCAGTCCAATCTTTGTCAGCAGTTGGCCTTGGAAACTGTTTTAGTTCTAGGCTGATAGAGAATCTGGGGGCCATGCTTTCTGGGGTTCCTCCAGTCTCAGTCAGCCATTAAGTCTGGTCTTTTTACTAGAATTTGAGTTCTGCACCCCACCTTTCTCCTGCGCCATCAGGGACTGTCTGTTGTGTTCCCTGTCAGGGCGGTCATTGGTGGTAGCCTGGCACCATCTAGTTCTTCTGGTCTCAGGCTGATGCAGTCTCTGGTTTGTGTGGCCCTTTCTGTCTCTTGGGCTAATACCCTTGTGTCTTTGGTGTCCTTCATTCTCCTTTACTCCAGGTGGTTGGGACCAATTGATGTATCTTAGATGGCCACTTGCAAGCTTTTAAGATCCTAGATGCCACTCACCAAAGTAGGATGCAGAACATCTTCTCAATAAACTTTGTTATGCCAGTTGACCTAGATGTCCCCTGAAAGCATGGTCCCCAGACCGTCACCCCTGCTATTCTGTCGCTCAAAGTGTTTGATTGTATTCAGGAAACTTCTTAGCTTTGGTTTAGTCCAGTTGTGCTGACTCTCCCTGTAGTGTGTGCTGTCCTTCCCTTCACATAAGGTAATTCTTGTCTACTATCTAGTTAGTGAATAACCTGGCTTTAATCTCAAATGGTTGTACTTGTTTCCAGCTTCCAATTATTTTAGTGGGAGGGTTGCTAGTATTTGCCTCATAATTACGCATTTCAAAGGGGGAATTTGATTGTTAAATGGAAAAGGCAAGGTACAGAGCAGTGTACACAGTATATTTATGTCTGTGTAAAAGGGGAAGGTTTAGAATATGTATTGAGTTTTTTTGTAAGTTTTTTGTAAGTTCATAAGATACTCAGAAAATGTACACAATAAATTGATTCACTCTTGATGGTCCCTTGGGAACAAGAACACTTTTCAATTAACTATTCCAAGCATTTGCTCAATAATTTAACTGTAAGGGATTTGCCTCTGCAGATGGACAAGAAGGGAAATTCAGGTTGTGTTGTGGTGAAGAAAACAGTGTGGTCTACGTGGTCTATGAGTGCTTATCTGCTGTACATGGAAGGTGAGGACTGCAATGCCATCTGGAGTGAAATTGTGAAGTGGGTGGAGGTAATTGGTCTTTGATACTCATAGCCTTTTTAAGATCTTTTTAAGCCCCAGGGACTCCTACTTTTAATATATCAAGTATATTAAAATGCACTCACTTCTTACATTAAATATAATTTTTGCTCTGTAAATTTGAAAGGAGTTTTATAAATTTGCATTGGAAATTATTTGGCTATGAGTAACATTTAATTTACAGTTGGCTATGATTTCTCAGGAGTCGTGGTCTCTACTCACAAATCATTATGAAGTGAGACAATCTAACCCACAAATTCTTTTCAAATGAAATGAATATTTATAAATGCTAAATTTAGCAATTAATGAAGTTGACACGATGTTACGTCTTATTGCCTTTTAATTAAGCATTTATTAATTTTACTTTACTGTTCTCTTTTTGCATTTGGAACCAATAATCTCTTTTCTGTTCTCAAACAATTTTGTAGACCCTTGCAAAGCTCACAGGTTTGGGGTCCTATGAGATAAAATAGTCCTGTTGATGCCTGTTTCCACCCTCTCCCTTCTGGAACTTCTACCCCAGGGTAAGTGGGTCCCTAGCTCCCTTCTGTATCCCTTCAACCTCTCAACCTCTCTCCAACTTTATCTGGTCAATGGTCTTCAGAAGTGCTTCATGACCAACCCTCTCCTCCTGTTTTCTCTACCCTTCTTCCTTTTCTCAAAACCTGTCTTAGTCATCTAGTGCTGCTCTAACAGAAATACCACAAGTGGATGGCTTTAACAAACAGAAATTTATTTCTTCACAGTAAAGAGGGCTAAAAGTCCAAATTCAGGGCGTCAGCTCCAGGGGAAGCCTTTCTCTCTGTGTTGGCTGTCTCGTCAATGTTCCTCCAGACTAGGAGCTTCTCCACGCAGGGACCCTGGGTCCAAAGGACGTGGTCCGCTCCCGACACTGCTTTCTTGGTGGTATGAGGTCCCCCTGTCTCTGTGCTCACATCTCTCTTTTATATCTTAAGAGATTGCCTCAGGACACAATCCAATCTTATAGATTGAGTCCTGCCTTACTAATACATCTGCTGCCCATCCTCCGTCATTAACATCATAGAGGCAGGATTTACAACATATAGGAAAATCACACAATACCCAGAATCATGGCCCAGCCAAACTGATAACACACATTTTTGGGGGGGCAATGTCTTTGCCACATAAAAAAATTTCCCATAACACCATGGCTCTCCAGACTCTGTTGTTGTTAGGTGCTGTTGAGTCAATTCCGATTCATAGTGACCCCATGTGATAGAGTAGAACAGGGTTTTCTTGGCTGTAATCCTTATGCAAGTAGATCACCTGGTCTTTCCCCGTGGAGCCTCTGGATGGGTTTGAACTGCCAGCCTTTTGGTTAGCAGCCGAGCGCTGAACTGTTGCACCACCAGGGCTCAAACTCTGTCTGGGCTCTGCTAATGTGCTAATTCCCTAAATGGTTAATGACTCACTGGCCAGGTAACATGTTTACATCTTTTCATCATTACATTTTAATTGGGCCTTTTTGGAAATACAACATTTGAATTCAAAGGACTATCTCTAATGATGTGAATTTAGGGCTTAGTTATAGGAGATATTTCTGAGCAAGTGCAAAATCTTTTGGGAGAAAATTTCAAAGAAATCCTTCTCCCCTGGGAGCTCACAATTAGTTGGAGAAATAACATGTAATATATAACCACGACATAAGGTAGAAGTACTGTTAGGGGAGTGTACGTAAAGAGCTGTGAGAACTCACAGTGAAGAGCTTGCTTCCAGCTACAGGAATCAGGGGAAGCTTCCTGAAGGAGGTGACATTTAAGTTGGACCCTGACAGATGGGTGGGATTTGGGTGGGGCTTTGGAGGTTTCTGGCTCCTTCTTGCCTGACCAGCACACTGTTCATTAGTCACTCCAGCAGAGGGCAGGCCGAGCAAACAGGGGAAGGAATGTCTGTCTAATTGTTTAGCCAATTCTCACACTGGTCTTGGAACACCCTGAACTATCTGGCTCATTAAGAAGGGTGAGTCCTCTCTGTGTAGATTTTGAAGCCATTTATCCCGAGTTTGGGCTCCAGATTTACAACTTTGGCTTTGCCTGGAATTGATACTGAGTTTGCATTTTCTGTCAGTTTCTTGTGGTTTGGGGCAGTGGGACACCTGGTGCCTCCTCTCCTGGTGCTACCTACCTCTCCCTGGGCACTAACAATGACATTTCTGGAGAAGCAGGTCTGGGTGGTCCAGGCTGGTGAAGGGGAGAGAGGAATGCCTCTCTGGATTGCCATGGGAATAGGTCCAGCTTTTCTAACCCACCTCCCATTTTTTCCCTTCTCCCTAAAGAACTGTGAACCAGGTTGCTTTAGTGCTTAAAGCGTTTCTCTGTCTTAGGTTGGATGAGACAAGGATTCATGTACAAGTGGTTTACTAAGGAAATATTCATAATAAAATCATGTTAAGGCAGGGGGGAAAACAGAGTAAGGAAGGAGAAGAAGCCAGGCAAGGGCATGATTTCAGGAGGGTTCCAGCCTCTGCCTGATCCTGCAAGGAGCTCTGCAGTATATCTTGAAGCACAGAGTTTGTTGTACTTGGAGCAAAGGGACTGGGCTTTTACACGCCCTCACCTATCAGTTACTGGTTATGGAGGTGCTCACAGGCACTTCCGCTCCTTGGGGCATCTGGGTGAAGCAGCTCCAGTAGCCCACGTTTTATCCCCTGAAGGTGGTTGTGATGTGAGCCGTTAGGAGTAAACACACAGAAGCTGGGGGATGGATGCACAGAGCCAGTTAAGGGGATCTGAGGGCATCTGGGTGCAGCACTGACAGGTTTTGCTACTCTTTCCAAGGTCAAGGCCCTTCTGTTTATCCAGTCTCCCCATGGCCAAAACTTTGTCCCTTCATTCAGGCCTATCTCTGGGAAAAATCTATGAAGATTCAGAGTACTCTCTCCTTCCCACTAGAGATATTTTCCAGTATCTTATCACACTCTTGTTGCTCTTGGGAACCCAGATTTTCATTGCAGGAGTCCTCACATCTGTTACCTAATCTCTCCTACCCTATCTCCTCACAATGTATCCTTTCACTAAAGAGTGAGTTCTTTGAGGACAAGGGCTGTGTCTTATTCATCTTTGAGGCCAAAGAGTTTCTCTAAGAGTAGTTCACAGACTTCCAGTGTTAGACTAATGGAAATGTTTGTTAAAAATACTGGTTCCTTTCATGCCCCCTACCAAACACACACACATAGAAGTTTGGAAATCTGCTTCTCTCCCATGGAATACCAGTTGAGATATTTCAACAAACATGGTCATTTATCTATGCCAAAAAATTTGGAAGACAGCTACCTGGCCAAACGACTGGAAAAGATCCATATTTGTGCCCATTCCAAACAAACAAAGGTGATCCAACAGAATGCAGAAACTACTGAACAGTATCATTAATATCACATGCAAGTAAAATTTTGCTGAAGATTATTCAAAAGCGGTTGCTGCAGTATATTGTCAGGGAACTGCCAAAAACTCAAGCTGGATTCAGAAGAGGATGTGGAACAAGGGATATCACTGCTAATGTTAGATGGACCATGGTTTAAAGTAGAGAATATCAGAAAGATGTTTATCTGTTTCATTGACTATGCAAAGGCATTCGACTGTGTGGATCATAACACATTTTGGATAACATTGCAAAGAATGGGAATTCCAGAACACTTAATTGTGATCATGAGGAACCTGTACTTAGATCAAGAGGCAGTTGCTGGAACAGAACGAAGGGATACTGCATGGTTTAAAGTCATGAAAGGTGTGCGTCAGGGTCGTATCCTTTCACGATACTTATTCAAACTGTATGCTGAGCAAATAATCCGAGAAGCTGGACTATATGAAGGAGAACGGGGCATCAGGATTGGAGGCAGACTCAGTAACAACCGGTGATATGCAGATGACACAAGCTTGCTTGCTGAAAGTGAAGAGGGCTTGAAGCACTTACTGAAGAAAATCAAAGACGACAGCCTTCAGTATGGATTACACCCCTACATAAAGAAAACAAAAATCCTCACAACTGGACCAATAAGCAACATCGTGGTAAATGGAGAAAAGATTAAAGTTGTCAAGGATTTAATTTTATTTGGATCCATAGTAAACGCCCATGGAAGCAGCAGTCAAGAAATCAAATGACACATTGCTTGGGACAAATCTGCTGCAAAAGATCTTTTTAAAGTGTTGAAAAGCAAAGAAGTCACCTTGAAGACTAAAGTGTGCCTACCCAAGCCATGGTGTTTTCAATTGGGTTTCCAAGGAGCGGCTGGTGGATTTGAACTGCCGACCTTTTGGTTAGCAGCCAAGCTCTTAACCACTACACCACCAGGGCTCCATATACATGTGAAACCTGGACAATGAATAAGGAAGACCAAAGAAGAATAGATGCCTTTGAATTACGGTATTGGTGAAGAATATTGAATATACCATGGACTGCCAGATGAATGAACAAATCTGTCTTGGAAGTACAGCCAGAATGCTCACTAGAAGTGAGGATGGTGAGACTTCATCTCACATACTTTGGACATCGTATCAGGAGGGATCAGTCCCTGGAGAAGGACATCATTCTTGGTGGAGTAGAGGGTGAGCGAAAAAGAGGAAGACTCTCAATGAGATGGATTGACACAGTGGCTGCAACAACGGGCTCAAGCATAACAATGATTGTGAGGATGGCCCAGGATCCAGCTGTGTTTGTTCTGTTGTACATAGGGTCGCTGTGAATCTGAACCAACTCAACAGCACCTAACAACACCAACAACCCACCTTCCACTCCAAGCTCCCTAAGTGGTTGTGAAGCTCATTATAGACTAAGAACCACTGCCCGGTGGCAGGGCGGGTCCTCCAGAGGGCTTTCAAAGTATTAACCCCTATAGTCAACTCCCTCACTTCTGTCAAGCCCCATCTCGCCTTCCAGTGGAGGCCTCCCCCATCCTCACCCCAGCACGCCTGATCTCGGGTAAATGCTCCACTTTTTATTTATACCCTAGCATTTATCACCTTATTTAGTTTGTTTGGAGCCCTGGTGCTGCAGTGGTTAAGAGCTTGGCTGCTAACCAAAAAGTAAGCAGTTCAAATCCACCAGCCACTCCTTGGAAACCCTATGGGGCAGTTCTACTCTGTCCTATAGGGTCACAGAGAGTCAGAATTGACTTGATGGCAATGGATTTGTTTTTTTTTTGTTTTTTTTTTTTTTGGATTTAGTATGTTTGGGTTAAATTAGCTCAGCTGCTAAACGAAAGGTTGGAGGTTCACCCAGAGGCACATCTAAAGGAAGGCCTGGCAGTCTACTTTTAAAAAATCAGCCACTGAATACCCTGTGGAGCACAGTTCTACTCTGACACACATAGGGTCACCATGGTTAGGAGTCAACTGGACAGCAGCTGGCTTAATATGTTTATTGCTTATAGCCTCCCCCCTCAACTCCTGCTAGAATGTCAGCTCCAGGAAGGCAAAGATCATTGTTGCACTGACTGGTGTCCTCCAGGGCTTGGAATGTAATATCTGCACACCATAGGTGTTTGAGAAATATTTATTGCATGAATGAATAAAGTATTTCCATAGAGAGGCCTCAGTGCAGCTGAAGGCAAAGGTTATTACAAATTAACTCTTGACTTCTAAGCTTCTTTCATCACAGACTCCAATAAGCAGACCCTCAAAATGGACCTAACTGAGCACTTCTTCTAATGAATCTATTCAGTATTATCCTGACCTCTCCCCAGCTACCATTTTACCTAGTTGGGATATACTTGCAGGCCAATCCGGCCTCAGGGTTTGGCCATGTGTTCATTTAATGAAGAATTAATGAGCACTTTATGTGTGTTAGGTGCTGTGCTTTGCTGGGAACACAAAAATGAACACGATAAGCAGAGTCCCTGTCTTCAAGAAATTCACAGTCTGGTCTAGTTACAGGCCCAGTCTTGGACTTTGATGTGTAAAGGATTCTTCTGAGATAACAACCTATTCCAAGGGCAGGCAGGGGAAGAGACGACCATGAAGTGAAAATCATAAAGTTGAGAAAGCTCCTTCCCTATAGTCAGCTGTGCTCTTTGAGTCTGCAGCAAGCAGATCCAGAGTGCCTTCCTATGGCTTGTCTGAGGCACTGGAGATTTGATTGGAGCAAGGCGATCTTTGGAGATAAAGGAAAGTCAGGGAGTTTCAATGCTGAGTTCATATTTATTATTGAACACTTTTACAGCATCTACTACGTGCCAGACAGTGTTCCAGGCGCTTTACAGATGTTAACTTACTGCCATCTCAAGCCCCGGTGGCTGCTCCTGGTGCACTCCTGATGCTCTGTAGGCTGTGTGCCCAGGGAGAGTGCAGACATCACCAGCCTTGCCCCTGCAATCCTTTCCAGCACTAATGCTTCCTGAGTCTCATATTCCCTCCAGCTCAGCCCTCCCATACCAGGCTCATATCCTTCCATTCCCCTCCCTAGCCAGGCCCTTCCCTTATGTCCTTAGGAGCCCCTTTTCTTTTATGATCATTTTCCTCTATATTGAGTTTTTCTGCTAATGCTTCTGGCATTTTGCATTCATTGAAGCCTGGCTTTCCCCAGGTTATACTGAAACCCAGCTCAGGTAATCACGGAGGATCAGTCTGAAGTCTGAAGGCTAGGGCAGTGTTGAAATGTAATCAGTATCTCACTCTGTAAAGAGTTAAAGAAATGAGTTTTATGGAGGAATAGCAATTCGAATTGGGCAACACAAGGTAAAAATTACAAACTTCTACAAAGGGGTTAGAGACGGATTTTTATATACAGTTTAGAGGAACAAACAAATCTTTCTTCACATCAGCTTATCTATTTTAACATTCTTTCTGAGAACAATCTGCACAAAAAATCTTTCAAAGGAGAGTCTCAAGACCCCTCCTTAGATAATATTTTACCATATGTTTAACCACATTCTTGCTCCTCCTTGATTGCTCAATGGAGGTAGTTAAAACTTGATAAGAGGAGACTTCTAGGCAACATGGCGCTATAGGCAGAAGCACCACGCTGTCGCTCCACAGCAAAGACCCAAAAAACTAAGTCAAACAGAGACAAACATCAATCCTGAAACCCTACGCATCAAATTAAGAGATAAAGAACCCAGTCAAGCACCGAATGGAATAAGAAACTGACAGAGGACAGAGAGCCAAGAGAGATATGTGCAGAGGTCCCCTTTCAGCTAACACAGCACAGATTCACCATCTTGGACTCCTGTTGGAGATCAGCAAACAGGGAGTATGGGAAAGCAGCTTCACGGAGCTGCCAGCAGGAGACAGAACAACAAGTAACCAGCGATATACACTTTCTCACCCCCCACCCTTCTTCACCCTTACTTGGCCTCCTCTGCTTCCTGTGGCCACAGTCTCTTGGCCAGGAGGCACTGGCTTCAGCCCTGTGCTGCTTGGATTCCACCTGCCCACACTGGCCAGCTCCCTGAGAGCCATTTGTTAGTTGCTGGAATTGCTTCTTTTTGTTTCTTCCATAACCTCTTACCACCTTCTCCTCCCTTCTGTCAAATACCTGGATCCGTGTGCCATCTTTGCTTCTTCCCGAAAGGCTGTGAAATGCCCTTGACTGTGGAACTGCTTCCCGGCCCGCGCCGCCATGCTGGTGGGATCCCCAGGGCTTTTTTTGTTTGTTTGTTTTCTTTTTCTTTTCTTGGCTTGGGAGCCCCTTCTAGCTGGGCTGTACTGTGCAGCTTGGGAGCAACTTCCTCAGTCTGCACAGCTACGCAGTGGGATCCCTGGGGGTATTTATTTTTGTTTGTTTTCTTTTCTCTCTTTTTCCCTTTTTGTCTTTCTTCATTTCTCAGTTTCTCGTCTCTCTATACTTACCTTCTTTTCCTGTCTCCTGAATACCTGGCATTGTGTGACACCTCTACCCCTTCTAGCCAGGCTGTACTTCGTGGCCTGGGAGCCATGTCCCCAGTCTTCGCAGCTGCACTGGTGGAATCCCTGGGGGATTTTCTTTTCTTTTCCTAATTTTTATTTATTTATTTTCCTTACTCTTCTTTTTTTTTCCTCTCCATTTCTCAGTCTCTCATCTCTCCATTCCAACGTCAAGCTCCCTTAGCACTCTTTTTTCTTTGTTTGTTTTGGGCTCCTGTTTCTCTCTCCTTCCTCTCCTCTTTCCCACACCCATCTTAGCTCCACACATCACAATCTCCCCCTTCCTTCCTGCCTACCTGCACTGTGCACTGAACACCACACCCCAGAGGAGCACAGGCACAGCCTACAAGAACGTGCCCTGCAATGATTCCTGGCCTGCCCTGTCAGCTCTAGTATGTGCCACAAACAACCCATCCTAGAAACTCCCCTTCAGCTGGACATGCCATGCTCCACCATAGCTGAGTGACTGACCCTGCCTAATGGACAAACAGGAGAAAAGCATTGTGTCCACAGATGAGCAAAAAACAAAGAATGCACAGCACACCTGTTCAGACATAACCAAATAAAACAAAAAAGCAGGATGAAACAAACAAACCTACAATCAATAAATGAGGAAAACAACTACTGAATGTCCCAAAGACAGCAGACAATATCAAAGCATATTAAAAAACAGGGCAGGATGGTTTCAGTAGGCGTCCAAAATAAAACACCAGATGACTTTCCAGCAGAAGAAAAGGCACAAGAACTACCTGATAGGAAATTTAAATCTCTAATATTCAGATCTATCCAAGTGTTGAAGCAAAAAGAAGACCAAAATAAGGAAAAAAATGGACAAATTCATAGAAAAGATAGACAAATTCATGGAAAATACAGACCAAAAAAATGGAATGATTCAGGAAAATAATACAGGAACAAAATGCCAAAATAAATTCACAACTAGAAATCATACAAAAAGAACAATTAGAACTCCAAAAGATAAACAACAAGATTTCAGAAATGGACAGTGTCATAGAAGGGTTGAAGAGCAGTTTTGAGATGATGGAAGCCAGGATCAATGAAACTGAAGAGAAACACTTGGATACAATTCTGTTTGAGGAAAAATCATTAAAAAGAACAAAGAAAAATGAAGAAACCCTGAGGATTATGTGGGATACAATCAAAAGCAAAAATTTTCGAGTGATTGGAGTTCCAAAACAGGTGGAGAAAACAGAAAATACAGAGGATCACTGAAGAACTGCTGACAGAAAACTTCCCCAATATCACGAAAGATGAAAGGCTGGCCATCCAAGAAGCTCAACGAACCTCATATAGGATTGACCCCAAAAGAAAATCACCAAGACATATCGTAATCACACTCCCTAGAACCAAAGACAAACAAAGAATCCTGACAGCAGCTCAAGAAAAATGAAAAGTCACATACAGAGGAGAAACAATAAGACTAAGCTCAGATTATTTAGCAGAAACCATGCAAGCAAGAAGGCAATGGGATGACATATATAAAACCTTGAAACAAAAAAATTGCCAGCCAAGAATAATATATCCTGCAAAACTCTCATTCAAATATGATGATGAAATTAGGACATTTCCTGATAAACAGAAATTAAGGGACTATGTAAAAACAAAACCAAAGTTACAAGAATTATTAAAGGGAGTTCTTTGATTTGAGAACAAACATCAGACCACAGGCTGAATCTGGGACACAGGATCGTACCAGCCAGATACCAACCTAGGAAATGAACTCTCAAGGACTATCCAAAACCAAAAGAATTACAAAAGGGAACCAGAGAGGTTAATCTGTAAATGACAACAACATCAGAACAATAAAAGAGGGAATAAATGGTGTAGGTATAGAACCTTCTAATGGAGAGGAAGGCAAGGTGATACCAAGTAAAAATACACTGGTTCAAACCTAGGAAGATAAGGGTAAATTTCAAGGTAACCACAAAGCAAGTTAACAAACCTACTCATCAAAATCAAGAAGAAAAATATAAAGTCTCAGTAAAAACAAAACCTACAAAAACAAAGGAGATGAAAAAATAATCCACAAACAAAAGGAATTAAGCACAGGAGAGTAAGAGGAACAAAGAAAACGTCAGCAACACAAAAAAAAAGCACTACAAAATGACAGCAATAAACTCACACCTATCAATAGTTACACTGAATGTAAATGGCCTAAATGCACCCATAAAGAGAAGAAGAGTGACAGAATGGATAAAAAAAACAGGATCCATAAATATGCTGTCTACAAGAGACACATCATAGAAACAAAGATGTAAATTTATTAAAACTCAAAGGATGGAAAGAAAATATATCAAGCAAACAGCTACCAAAAACGAGCAGGAGTGGCAATACTAATCTCAGATAAAATAGACTTTAAAACAAAATCCACCATAAAAGACAAAGAAGGACACTGTATAGTGATTAAAGGGATGATCCATCATGAAGACATAACCCTAATAAATATCAATGTACCCAATGATAGGGCTCCAAAATGCATCAAAGAAACTCTAACAGCACTGAAAAAAGAAACTGACAGTTCCACAATAATAGTAGAAGACTTCAACACACCACTCTCAGTACAAGACAGAACATCTAGAAAGAAACTCAACAAAAATACAGAAGACCTAAAGGGCACAATCAGCCAACTTGACCTCATAGACATATGTAGAACACTCCACCCAACGGCTGCAAAGTACACATTCTTTTCCAATGCACATGGAACGTTCTCCAGAATAGACTACATCTTAGGCCACGGAGCAACCCTCAACAGAATCCAAAACATTGAGATAATACGATGTATCTTCTCTGCCCACAACACCATCAAGGTAGAAATTCACAACAGGAAGAGTGAGGGGAAAAAAATCAGTTACATAGAAATTGAATAACACCCTGCTTACAAACCACTGGGTAATAGAAGAAATCAGAGACAGAATAAAAAAATTCCTAGAATCAAACAAGAATGAAAACACATTATACCAAAACTTTTGGGACACAGCAGAGGCAGTCCTCAGAGGACAATTTATAGCAATAGATGCACACATCAAAAAAGAAGAAAGGGACAAAATCAAAACATGCAGAACTTGAACAAATAGAAAGATAACACCAAAAAAAGCCCACAGCCACCAGAAGAAAGGAAATAATAAAGATCAGAGCAGAAATAAATGAAATAGAGAATAGAAAAACAATAGAAAGAATCAACAAAGCCAAAAGTTGGTTCTTTGAAAGGATCGACAAAATCGACAAACCACTGGCCAGACTGACGAAAGAAAACAGGAGAGGACATAAATAACCCAAGTAAGAAATGAAATGGGGGACATTACAACAGACCCAACTGAAATAAAAAGGATCATAACAGAGTATTAGGAAAAACTATACTCCAACAAATTGGAAAACCTAGAGGAAATGGATAAATTTCTAGAAACACACTACCTACCCAAACTACTACAAAGTGATGTTGAAAGTCTTAAAATACCCATAACAAGAGAAGAAATTGAAAAGGTAAAAAAAAAAAAAAAAGTCCCAACCAAAAAAAGCCCTGGCTCAGATGGCTCCACTGAATTCTACCAAACATTCAGAGAAGAGCTTATACCAGTAGTACTCAAACTATTTCAGAACATACAAAAGGAAGCGACACTTCCAAATTCATTCTATGAAGCCAGCATAAAGCTGATACCAAAACTAGGCAAAGATGCCACACACAAAAAAGGAAATTACAGACCAATATCTCTCATGAATATAGATGAGAAAATTCTCAACAAAATTCTAGTCAATAGAATTCAGCATCATATCAAAAAAATAATACACTACAACCAAGTAAGATTCATATCAGGTATGCAAGGATGGTTCAACATTAGAAAATCAATCAATGTAATCCACCACATAAATAAATGGAAAGAAAAGAATCACATGATCATCTCAACTGACACAGAAAAGGCATTCGACAAAGTCCAACACCCATTCCTGATAAGAACTCTCAATAAAATAGGTATAGAAGGGAAATTTCTCAACATAAGAAACAACATCATTCTTAATGGAGAGAGGCTGAAAAAATTCCCCTTGAGAACAGGAACCAGACAATGATGCCCTTTATCACCACTCCTATTTAACATTGTGCTGGAAGTCTTAGCTAGAGCAATAAGGCAAGAAAAAGAAATAAAGGGTGTCATGGATTGAATTATGTCCCCCTAAAAACGTGTGTATCAATTTGGCTGGGCCTTAATTCCCAGTATTGTGTGGTTGTCCTCCATTTTGTGATTGTAATTTTATGTTAATGAAGATAAGGGTGGAATTGTGACATCCTTATTAAAGTCACATCCCTGATCCAATGTAAAGGGAGTTTCCCTGGGATATGGCATGGGCCACCTTTTATCTTACAAGAGATAAAAGGAAAGGGAAGCAATCTGAGAATGGGAACCTCATACCACCAAGAAAACAGTGCCAGGAGCAGAGTGTGTCCTTTGAAATGCAGGTTCCTGCGCAGAGAAGCTCCTAGACCAAGGGAAGCTCCTGGACCAGGGGAGGATTGACGGCATGGACCTTCCTCCAGAGCTGACACAGAGGGCCCTCACCTGGAGCTGATGTCCTGGGTTTGGACTTGTAGCCTACTGGACTATGAGAGAATGGATTTTTCTTTGTTGGAGCCATCCACTTATGATATTTCTGTTAGAGCAGCACTAGACGACTAAGACAAAGGGCATCCAAATTGGTAATGAAGAAATTAAACTGACCCTATTTGCAGATGATACGATATTATACATAGAAAACCCAAAAGACTCCATGAGAAAACTACTGGAAGTAATAGAAAGATTCAGCAGAGTAGCAGGATACAAGATAAACATACAAAAATCAGTTGGATTCCTATACACCAATAAAGAGAACAATGAAAAGGAAATCAGGAAAACAGTACCATTTATAATAGCCCCTAAAAAAAAATAAAATACTTAGGAATAAATCTAACCAGGTATGTAAAAGACCTATACAAAGAAAACTACAAAACACTACTGCAAGAAGCCCAAGAGATCTACATAAATGGGAAAACATACCATGTTCATGGATAGGTGGACTCAACATTGTGAAAATGACAATTCTACCCAAAGCAATTTACAAATACATTGCAATCCTAATCCAAATGCCAATAACATTCTTTAAAGAGATTAAAAAAACTAATCATTAACTTTATATGGAAAGGGAAGAAGCCCTGGATAAGTAAAGCACTACTGAAGAAGAAGAAGAAAGTAGGAAGACTTGCACTACCTGACCTCAGAACCTACTACACAGCTATGGTAGTCCGAACAACCTCGTACTGGTACAATAACAGATATACTGACCAATAACAGAATTGAGAACCCAGATGTAAATCCATCCACCTACAGTCACAAGGGCCCAAAGCCCATCAAATGGGGAACAGACAGTCTTTTTAACAAATGGTGCTGGCAAAACTGGATGTCCACCTGCAAAAAAATGAAACAGGACCCATACCTCACACCATACACAAAAACTAATTCAAAATGGATCAAAGACCTAAATAGAAAGCCAAAAACTACAAAGTTCATAGAAGAAAAAATCAACGCTAGAGACCCTAATACATGGCATTAACAGGATACAAACCATAATCAACAACACACAAGCTCCAGAAGATAAGCTAGATAACTGGGATCTTCTAAAAATTAAACACTTATGCTCATGAAGAGACCTCACCAAAAGAGTAAAAAGAGAACCTATAGACTTGGAAAAAAATTTTGGACAGTACAAGTCAGACAAAGGTCTAATCTCCATAATCTACAAGAAAATCCAACACCTCTACAACAAAAAGGACTAATAATCCACTTAAAAAATGGGCAAAGGAAATGAACAGACACTTCACCAAAGAAGACATTCAAGCAGCCAAAAGACACATGAGGAAATGCTCGCGATCACTAGCCATTAGAGAAATGCAAATTAAAACCACAATGAGATACCATCTCATCCCAGCATTATTGGCACGAATCAAAATAACTGGAAGCAACAAATGTTGCAGAGGCTGTGGGGAGATCGGAACTCTTATGCACTGCTGGTGGGAATGCAAAATGATACAACCACTTTGGAAAATGATATGGCGCTTCCTTAGAAAGCTAGAAATAGAAACACCATATGATCCAGTAATTCCACTCCTAGGAATATAAGAGCCGTCACAAGAATAGACATATGCGCACCCATGTTCACTGCAGCATTGTTCACAATAGCAAAAAGATGGAAACAACCTAGATGCCCACCAACAGATGAATGGATAAACAAATTATGGTACATACACACAATGGAGTATTACGCGATGATAAAGAACAATGATGAATCTGCGAAACATCTCGTAACATGAATGAAATGGAGAACATTATGCTGAGAGAAATAAGTCAATCACAAAAGGACAAATAGTGTATGAGACCACTAATGTAAAAACTTGTGAAAAGGTTTACACACAAAAAGAAACAATCTTTGATGGTTACGCGGGATGGGAGGGGTTGGGGGGGAATACTAAATAGACAATAGATAAGTGGTAACTTTGGTGAAAGGTAAGACAGTACACAATACTGGGGAATTCAGCACAACTTGTATAAGGAAAGGTCATGGAAGCTCCATAGACACATCCAAACTCCCTGAGGGACCAAATCGCTGGGTGATAGCTGTGGGTACTGTGGTCTTGGGGAACATCTAGCTCAATTGACATAACATAGTTTATAAAGAAAATGTTCTACATTCTACCTTGGTGAGTAGCATCTGCGGTCTTAAAACCCTGTGAGCAGCCAGCTAAGATACTCCACTGGTCTCATCCCTTCAGGAGCAAGGGAGAATGAAGAAAACAAGATACAAGGAAAAGATTTGTCCAAAGGACTAATGCACCACAACTACCATGGCCTCCACCAGACTGAGTCCAGTACAACTAGACAGTGCCTGGCTACCACCACTGACAGCTCTGATGGGGATCGCAACAAAGGGTACAGAGCTGGAGAAAAATGTAGAACAAAATTCTAACTCACAAAAAAAGACCAGCCTTACTGGCCTAACAGAAACTGGAGAAACCCCAAGAGTATGGACCCCAGACACCCTTTTAGCCCAGTAATGAAGTCACTTCCAAAGTTCACCCTTCAGCCAAAGATTAGATGGCCCCATAAAACAAAATGAGACTAATGGCACACAACAGCCCAGGGACAAGGACTAGAAGGCAAGAGGGGACAGGAAAGCTGGTAATAGGGAACCCAAGGTCGAGAAGGGAGAGTGTTGACATGTCATGGGGTTGTTAACCAGTGTCATAAAACAACATGTGTACTAACTGTTTAATGAGAAACTATTCTGTAAACCTTCATCTAAACTACAATTTAAAAAAAGGAAAAAATTTTTTTTATAAGAGTGAAAATTCCATGCACAATTTAAAAGCAGAAGTGGAGGTTAGGAGCAAAATGGAGTCTGAGTCAAACCTGTGTTAGCCATCTTACTTATGCCAAGTGCCTCAGATTTTCAGCATGCTCACACACATTCCCCCCTTTTGATTATGAATCGGCATAGAGATTCTTTGATCACTATTATAAGAGTGTTTTCGTCTGCATGGGCTCATTGTTCAGAGTGATTTTTGTTCATAGATTAAAATCATCCTCTGTTTCTTCACCATGCCATAGCTCAGACATTCTACTTCTGTGACCTGCTAGGCGAGGTTAGTGAAGAGCTGGCTACATTAGGAGGAACAACTTGACTAAATTGAAGGGCTAACTAAAGGTGTGAAACTAGTCTCTCTAAAGGTTCAAGATACATAGTCCTCTGCACGGCAAAAGGAGTGGTGGACTGGTTGCAAGCATTAGACAGAAATTTCATAAAGCATTTGATTATTCCTATAACAGTGATTCAAACCCATTGCCATCAAGTCAATTCTGACTCATAATGACCCTATATAACAGAGTAGAACTGCCCCATAGTGTTTCTAAGGCTGTAACCTTTTTGGTTTTTTTTTTTTTTATGTGAATTTTTTTATTATTATTTTTATTTTATATATTTTTTTATTTTTATTATACTTCAGGTGAAGGCTTGCAGAACAAATAGTTTCTCATGAAACAGAAATACACATGTTATTTTATGACATTGGTTAACAACCCCACAACATATCAACCTAACTTCTCAACCTCTTTTTTTTTTGGTGAAAATACACATAGCCAAAGATACACCATTTCAAAAATTTCTACATGCACATTTCAGTGACATTGACTACGCTTTTCGAATTGTGCTGTTATTCTCACTTAAGATGAAGGCTTACAGAACAAAATAGTTTCTCATTTAACACTTACTACAAATGTTGCCCTATGACAATGGTTAACAATCTCACAGCACATCAACGATATCCTTACTCAACCTTAGGTTCCCTATCAGCAGCTTCCTTGCACCAGCTTCCTTGTCCCCTTCTGCTTTCTGGCCCTTGTCACTGGACTCCTGTACCTTGTTAGTCTCTTTTGGTTTTACAGGGCTGTCCACTCCCAGGCTGAACAGTGAACCTCGGAGGTAACTTCACCACTGAGCTAAAAGGGTGTCTGGGAGCTATACTCTCGGGGTTTCTCCAGTCTCCTTTAGGCCGGTAAATCTGGTCTTTTTTGTGAGTTAGAATTATGCTCTACATCCTTCTCCAGCTCTGTCCAGAACCCTCTGTTGTGATCCTAGTCAGAGCAGTCAGTGGTGGTAGCCGGGCACCATCTAGCTGTACTGGACTCAGTCCGGTGGAGGCCTTGGTAGCTGTGGACAATTAGTCCTTTGGACTAATCTTTTCGTTGTATCCTGTTCTCTTCATTCTCCCTTGCTCCCGAAGGGATGAGACCAGTGGAGTATCTTAGATGGCCGCTCACAGGCTTTTAAGACCCCAGACACTACTCACCAAGGTAGAATATAGAGCATTGTCTTTCTAAGCTGTGTCATGCCAATTGAGCTAGATGTTCCCCGAGACCATGGTCCCCAGAGCCCTCCGCCCAGCAACTCAGTCCCTCAGGGAGTTTGGATGTGTCTATGGGGCTTGCATGACCTTTCCTTGTACAGGTTGTGCTAGTTTCTCCTGTATTGTGTACTGTCTCACCCTTCACCCAAGATACCACTTATCTATTGCCTATTTAGTATTCCCCCCCACCCCTCCCATCCCTGGTAACCAACAAAGATTGTTACATTTTGTGTGTGAACTTTTTCATGGGTTTTTAAAATAGAGGTCTCATACAATATTTGTCCTTTTGGGATTGACTTATTTCACTCAGCATAATGTCCTCCAGTTTCATCCATGTTATGAGATGGTTCACAGATTCATTGTTGTTCTTTCTCTTTGCATAGTACTTCATCGTGTGTATGTACCATAGTTTGTGTATCCATTCATCTGTTGATGGGCACCTACGTTGTTTCCATCGTTTTGCTACTGTGAACAATGCTGCCACGAACATAGGTGTGCATATGTCTATTCAAGTGACGACTCTTATTTCTCTAGGATATATTCCTAGGAGTGGGATTGCTGGATCAAATGGTATGTCTATTTCTAGCTTTCTGAGGAAGCGCCATATCATTTTCCAAAATGCTTGTTATCATTTTGCATTCCCACCAGCAGTGTATAAGTGTTCGGATCTCCCCACACCCCCTCCAACATTTGTTATTTCCAGTGTTTTTGATTCGTGCCAGTAATGCCGGGGTGAGATGGTATCTCATTGTGGTTTTAATTTGCATTTCTCTAATGGCTAGTGATCGCGAGCATTTCCTCATGTGTCTGTTGGCCATTTGAGTGTCTTCTTTGGTGAAGTGTCTGTTCATTTCCTTTGCCCATTTTTTAATAGGATTATTTGTCTTTTTGTTGTAGAGGTGTTGGATTTTCTTGCAGATTATGGAGATTAGACCTTTGTCTGACTTGTACTGTCCAAAATTTTTTTCCAAGTCTGTAGGTTCTCTTTTTGCTCTTTTGGTGAAGTCTTTGGAAGAGCATAGGTGTTTGATTTTTAGAGGATCCCAGTTATCTAGCTTATCTATTGGGTTTGGTGCATTGATGGTTATGGTTTGTATCCTGTTAATGCCATGTATTAAGGCCTAAAGTGTTGGTCCTATTTTTTCTTCTATGAACTTTATAGTTTTAGGCTTTATATTCAGGTCTTTGATCCATTTTGAAGTAGTGTTTGTATACAGTGTGAGGTATGGATCCTGTTTCATTTTTTGCAGATGGATATCAAGTTTTGCCAGCACCATTTGTTAAAAAGACTGTCTTTTCCCCATTTGATGGACTTTGGGCCCTTGTCGAAGATCAGGTGACTGTAGGTGGATGGATTTACATCTGGGTTCTCAATTCTGTTCCATTGGTCAATGTATCTGTCGTTGTACCACTACCAGGCTGTTTTGACTACTGTAGCTGTATAGTAGGTTCTGAGGTCAGGTAGTGTGAGTCCTCCAACTTTATTCTTCTTCTTCAGTAGTGCTTTACTTATTTGGGGCTTCTTCCCTTTCCATATAAAGTTAATGATTAGTTTTTCCATCTCTTTGAAGAACGTTGTTGGTATTTGGATCGGGATTGCATTGTATTTGTAAATTGCTCTGGGTAGAATTGCCATTTTCACAATTTTTAGTCTGCCCATCCATGAGCATGGTATGTTTTTCCATTTATGTAGATCCCTTTGGGTTTCATGCAGTAGTGTTTTGTAGCTTTCTTTGTATAGTTCTTTTACATCCCTGGTCAGATTTATTCCTAAGTATTTTATCTTTTTAGGGGCTATTGAAAATGGTATTGATTTCCTGATCTCCTTTTCATCGTTCTCCTTATTGGTGTATAGGAATCCAACTGATTTTTGAACGTTTATCTTGTATCCTGCTACTCTGCTGAATCTTTCTATTAGTTCCAGTAGATTTCTCGTGGAGTCTTTAGGGTTTTCTGTGTATAGGATCATATCATCTGCAAACAGGGACAGTTTAACTTCTTCATTACAAGTTTGGATGCCCTTTAGTTCTTTTTGTTGCCTTATTGCTCTAGCTAGAACTTCCAGCACAATGTTAAATAGGAGTGGTGATAAAGGGCATCCTTGTCTTGTTCCTGTTTTCAAGGGGAATGTTTTCAGCCTCTCTCCATTAAGAATGATGTTAGCCGTTGGTTTTGCATAGTTGCCCTTTATTATGTTGAGAAATTTCCCTTCTGTACCTATTTTATTGAGAGTTTTTATCAGGAATGGGTGGGTGTTGGACTTTGTAAAATGCCTTTTCTGCATCAATTGAGATGATCATGTGATTCTTTTCTTTCCTTTTATTTATGTGTTGGATTATGTTGATTGATTTTCTAATGTTGAACCATCCTTGCATACCTGGTGTGAATCCTACTTGGTCGTGGTGTATTACTTTTTTTGATAAGATGCTGAATTCTATTGGCTAGAATTTTGTTCAGAATTTTTGCATCTACATTCATGAGAGATATTGGTGTGTAATTTTCTTTTTTTGTGACGTCTTTGCCTGGTTTTGGTATCAGCTTTATGCTGGCTTCATAGAATGAATTTGGAAGTGTTGCTTCCTCTTCTATGCTCTGAAATAGCTTGAGTAGAACTGGTAAAAGCTCTTCTGTAAATGTTTTGTAGAATTCTCCAGTGAAGCCATCTGGTCCAGGGCTGTTTTTGGTTGGGACTTTTTTTTATTACCTTTTCAATCTCTTCTCTTGTTATGGGTCTGTTCAGATTTTCAACATCACTTTGTTGTAGTTTGGGTAGGCTGTGTGTTTCTAGAAATTTATCTATTTCCTCTAGGTTTTCAAACTTGTTGGAATATAGTTTTTCCTAATATTCTGTCATAATCCTTTTTATTTCAGTTGGGTCTGTTGTAATGTCCCCCATTTCATTTCTTATTTGGGTTATTTGTGTCCTCTCCTGTTTTTCTTTTATCAGTCTGGCCAGTGGTTTGTCGATTTTGTTGATTCTTTCAAAGAACCAACTTTTGGTTTTGTTGATTCTTTCTATTGTTTTTCTGTTCTCTATTTCATTTATTTCTGCTCTGATCTTTACTATTTCCTTTCTTTCGGTGGTTGTAGGCTTTTTTTGCTGTTCTCTTTCTATTTGTTTGAGTTCTGTAGTTAATGTTTTGATTTTGTCCCTTTCTTCTTTTTTGATATGTGCATCTATTGCTATAAATTGTCCTCTGAGGACTGCCTTTGCTGTGTCCCAAAGGTTTTGGTATGATGTGTTTTCATTTTCATTTGATTCTAGGAATTTTTTAATTCCATCTCTGATTTCTTCTATTACCCATTGATGTGTAAGCAGATTATTATTCAGTTTCCATGTGTTTGATTTTTTTTCCTTGCTCTTTCTATTGTTAATTTCTACCTTGATGGCTTTGTGGTCAGAGAGGATTCTTTGAATTATCTTATCGTTTTGGATCTTGTTGAGGATTGCTCTGTGGCCTAAGATGTGGTCTATTCTGGAGAATGTTCCATGTGCATTGGAAAAGAATGTGTACTTTGTAGTGGTTGGATGGAGTGTTCTATATATGTCTATGAGGTCAAGTTGGCTGATTGTGCCCTTTAGGTCTTCTGTATCTTCGCTGAGTTTCTTCTTAGTTGTTCTGTCATTTACTGAGAGTGGTGTGTTGAAGTCTCCTACTGTTATTGTGGAACTATCAATTTCTCTTTTCAGTGTTGTTAAAGTTTGTTTTATGTATTTTGGAGCCCTGTCATTGGGTGCGTAGATGTTTATTATGGTTATGTCTTCATGATGGATCGTCCCCTTAATCATTATATAGTGTCCTTCTTTGTCTTTTATGGTAGATTTCATTTTAAAGTCTATTTTATCTGAGATTAGAATAGCCACTCCCGCTCTTTTTGGTAGTTGTTAGCTTGATATATTTTTTTCTAACCTTTGACTTTTAATAAATTCACATCTTTGTTTCTAAGGTATGTTTCCTGTAGACAGCGTATTGATGGATCCTGTTTTCTTATCCATTCCGTTACTGTCTGTCTCTTTATGGGCGCATTGAGTCCATTTACATTCAGTGTAATTATTGATAGATGTGAGTTTTTTGCTGTCATTTTGTAGTGCTTTTTTTTTGTGGTGCTGACGTTTTCTTTGTTCTTCTTACTCTCTGGTGCTGAGTCACTTTTGTTTGTGGATTTTTTTTTCATTGCTTTTGTTTTTGCTGAGACTTTATGTTTTTCCTCTTTTTTTTTTTTTTAATGAGTATGTTTGTTAACTTTCTTTGTGGTTACCATAAATTTTACCCTTATCTTTCTAAGTTTAAAGCAGTCTACCATTACTTGGTATCACCTTGCCTTCCTCTCCATTAGAAGATTTTATACCTATGCTATTTATTCCCTCTTTTATTGTTTTGATGTTGTTGTCATTTACTGATTAACTTCTCTGATTCCCTGTTGTATTTCTTTTGGTTTTGGATAGTCCTTGAGAGTTCATTTCCTAGAATGGTATCTGGCTGGAACAATCCTGCGTCCTAGATTCTGCCTGTGAGCTGAAGCTGTTTGTCCTCAGATCGAAGAACTCGCTTTAGTAATTCTTGTAAGTTTGGTTTGACTTTTACATATTCCCTTAATTTCTGTTTATCTGGAAATGACCTAATTTCACCATCAAATTTGAATGAGAGTTTTGCAGGATATGTTATTCTTGACTGGCAATATTTTTCTTTCAAGATTTTATATATGTCATCCCATTGCCTTCTTGCCTGCATGGTTTCTGCCGAATAATCTGAACCTAGTCTTATTGTTTCTCCTCTGTATGTGACTTCTTGTTTTTCATGAGCTGCTTTCAGGACTCTTTGTTTGTCTTTGGTTTTAGCGAGTGTGAATTTGATATGCCTTGGTGATTTTCTTTTGGGGTCTTTTCTATATGGGGTTTGTTGAGCTTCCTGGATGGCCAGCTTTTCATCTTTCATGATATTGGGGAAGTTTTCTGTCAGCAGTTCCTCAATGATCCTCTCTGTGTTTTCTGTTTTCTCCCCCTGTTCTGAAATTCCAATCATTCGCAGATTTTTGCTTTTGATTGTGTCCCACATAACTCTCAGGGTCTCTTCATTTTTCTTTGTTCTTTTTCTGAGTTTTCCTGAAACAGAGTTGTATCCAAGTGTTTGTCTTCAATTTCACTGATCCTGTCTTCCACCATTTCAAATCTGCTTCTCAGCCCTTCTATGACATCATCCATTTCTGAAATCTTGTTGTTTATCTTTTGGATTTCTAATTGTTGTCTTTGTATAATTTCCTGTTGTGAATTTATTTTGACATTTGTTCCTGCATTATTTTCCTGAATTCTTACAATTTTTTGTCATATTTTCCATGAATTTGCCTATTTTTTCCTCATGTTTGTCAGCTTTTTGCCTCAGCTCTTGAAGAATTCTGAGTATTAGAGATTTGAATTCCCTGCCAGGTAGTTCTAGTGCATTTTCTTCCAGAGGAGAGTCATCTGGTGTTTTATTTTGGATGCCTACTGGAACCATCCTGTCCTGCTTTTGTAAACGTTTTGATATTATCTGCTGTTTTGGGGGCATTCAGTGGTTATTTTTCTCTTTTATTGATTGTAGATTTGTCTGTTTTGTCCCTTTTAAAAAAAAAAAATTTGACTATGTCTGAGCAGGCTGACTTGTATTCTTTGTTGTTTGCTCGTCTGTGCACTCAATACTTTTCACCTCCTTCTCCAACTGGCAGGGTCAGTCACTTAGATATGGTATGGCAGGGCAGGTCTTGCTGAAGAGGAGTTACTGGGACAGGTTGTTTGTGGCACTTACTACAGCCACCAAAGCGGGTTGGTAATCAGTGCAAATGGCACTCAGACAGCCACCCATTCAGGTGTGTGGAATCCAAGCAGCCGCTGTTTCCCTATCAAAAGACTGTGGCTGCAGGAAGCAGAGAAGGCCGAGTCAGGGTGAAGAAGGGTGGGGGGTGGGAGAGCGTATATCACCAATTACCAGTTGTTTTGTCTCCCTCTGGAAGCTCCGTGAGTCTGCTTTCTTGTACCCCCATTTGCTGGTCTCTGATAGGAGTCCAAGATGGCGGATCCGCACTGCGTTAGCTGGTAGGGGACCTCTGCATGAATCTCTCCTCGCTCTCCGTTCTCTGTCAGTTTTCTCACTCCATTTGGTGCTTGGCTGAGTTCTTTATCTCTTCATTTGATGTTTTAGGGTTTCAGGATTGTTGCATTCTCTGTTCAGCTTAGTTTTTCGGATCTTTGCTGTGGAGGGACGGCATGGTGCTTCTGCCTAGAGCGCCATTTTGCTGGAACTCTGTAACCTTTTGTTTTTAACTTATTAATTAAAAAATATTTTTTTAAACAAGGGATTGTAAAGATCTCTGTTGAGCAGCCATTCCATCTGCAACATCAGCAGTGATTTGAGCCGTTGTAGCAGATGGGTTATGAATGGATTTCTCAAGTTGGGGAATACCATAATTAGACAGGGGTGCCCAAAGGAATAGCCAACCCATTCCAGGTTTGTCAACTATTGGATTAGAGGACGACACATCATCCCTTCAATTCTTACTCAGAATTTTCAAACCACTGATCCAATACATACTTTCATTATAGGAGTGAATATTTAGGGGAACTCCTAAAAGCCCTAACATACATTGACCCCATATTTTCCAGACATCTAGGCAGGGCAATGCCCAATCACAGGGCTCGTCACTAGGGTTAGGCTCTCTCATGGTGCTATAATTAGATCCTCCACATAAAAATACATATCCATGGGAGTGCAGATCATCCCATTTCCAGTATAACTATCTGGGAAAGGAATAGTTCTGTCAACCTGCTCAAACCAACTTTTAGTAAGAGAATTGTCACAAATGGGTAATCATCCTAATCTTACTAGGCTCCAGAGTTTAGTACAAAGAAGGAACAGATTATTAGGATCTATCTGGCTTCCCTTTAAACAGTATGTCAATTGAGTATCATGCAGCAACAAGGTGTCAAAATATCTAGGGGAATCAGAGCTTGCATCAGGATATCAGTTTAGCAATACTGTAGTAATCTGCTACAATTGCGGCAGAGGCCTGCTAAATTTCTATATCTAGAACAATTCAGTCTTCAACTTACAACACCGGTTAAATTGAAACCTTGTACCTGAGGCTGAGCCAACAATCCAGGAAGATGCCATAGTCTGACACACATGGCTTGTTTAAAGGTAACATTGAGATTAATAACAGTTTCAGACACAAGACTATACTTTGATATTGGAGACACTAGTGGATCTGAATTTTCACATCCTGATCATGGATTGGAGTGACAGATCCAACATTCATTCAAATCACTGGCACTCACTACTGATTGGACCAACTTAACAAAAGCAATTTTTTTTTTTTTTTGTCTCCAGCCTCAGATGGAATTACTATGAAGAGAAGAATAAATTTTAAACAGAATTTCATGTTGTACAAGTCTTACCAGGAGATTAAAACACAGTCATATAACACAGCTAGTAGCATTAAAATAGTGACAATTATTAGGCAAAATCCACAAAATTCAACAACATGCATGTGATCTTGTTCCATGATCTTCAGACTAGTTGTCTACCTCAGATGTTGTCTGCTTCATGCCCTCAGAGCATCTCAAGGTAATCTTTAGTTCTCCAGAGGGCTGGCTAGTCCACTGAGGTGTCTTAGCTTTCTTCATTTGTGACAAATGAATTCAAGGTTTGACTCTCTCTAGTTTGGCAGCACTTGGGTTGGTGAAGAGGACCAGGTATGGTCCCTTCCAGTGGGGCTCTAAGGAGTCTTTCAGTTGATGCCTCTTCCAATATACACACTCTCCTGGAGCAATATTGGGCAGGCTTTGAGGTTCTGGCTTTTGGTCATCAGAGGCTTCTTTAACCTGTGAAAAATATTCTTTAGAGTATTTGATTAAAGACTGGCAATACTTTAGTAATTTGGGCTACACAATATTAGGGTTGGTGTGAACAATGTAAGGAAGAGTAACCCAAAAAGCAGGTCAGATGGCACGTTGCTGGCTCACATCGTCAGATCACAAAATGGAGGATGATTACATAATATCTGCTAAACCACTGAGAATCGTGGCCTAGCCAAGTTGACACATAACTTTAACCATCACAGGTGCCTATGTACAGTAGCAAAGATGTTGAGGGCCATTCAGTTTTGAAGAACTACTTCTCTCAGTATAGTCTTTTCAGTATCCATTTCTTGGAGTCCATGTGGAATAATTTAACACACTCTGAACATATTTAATCAGAACTTTGACATGAGCCACAACATCTTCTAATCCTATTTGAAGTACAAAAATAGAAGCCAAATGATTATACCATTGAAATACAGATATGGACAAATGAGCTCTTAAAAAGGGGGATGTCAGCTGGAAGAGATAAGTCAATTAAAATTCAACCTTGGGTCCAGCTCAATCCCAGAGCCCATCTGCTAATCCATGCAGGTGGGAGCCAAGGCCAAAGGTTAGAGCCACATAACTATGATGTGCCGTTTGGGTTAGTCAAATAGCAAGAATGAGGAGGTAAGAAAAACCTTTACCATAGGATATCCTGTAGCCTGCATAGTGTTATCAGGTACTGAAATAGCTTCTTCTTACATTAAAAAGGGAAAGAAAAATTAAAAAATGGTTTTATATATCTAGAAAATAGAACATTGAACATCAGCAATATTCTCATATAAACCTTATAGTAATTATTTTAGTTTACTCAGTCCTATGTATGCCCTGGTGGCATAGTGGTTAACAGCCTGGCTGCTAACCAAAACGTCAGCAGTTCAAATCCACTAGTCACTCCTTGGAAACTCTACGGGGGAGTTCTACTCTGTCTTATAGGGTTGTTATGAGTCAGAACCAACTCAATGGCACCTAACAACAACAGGTAGTTTTAATTTTGGTTCCATGTAATTCTGGGTCAGCAGTCATCTTAAAACCCCATCAACTTCTACCTAAGAGTTCTGGAAATCTTGGTTTAGTCTAAGAGTCTCCATATTCAAAATATTATAGTCGTCTTTATAAATCTGCTATAGTCTGTTTCAGTCAAACATTTTCAGTAAATCAGCAAAGTAAAGCTTATCTGCAGATGACAACTTAAAAATGTCCATTGTTAACTTAATAATAATAATAATTCTTAGAGTGAAAGCCCTGATGGGAATTAACTACGAAAGTATTGTAAAGCCAAATAAAGTCAATTAAAAAGAAACTTTTGACAAAAATATCTCTAAACATAATGATTAACCTTATTTTCAAAGAGCCTCAGATATAACACATAATGATCTTGAGACATACTAAATATTCAGGATATACCAAGAATATACCAAGATATCAAGTCTCTAAATCTCTGAACAGTAATAAAAACTCCTTGAGTAAATGACATGATTTCCCCAGTTAAAACTATTGGCTTTGATGAGGCTAGATTCAAAGGAAACAAAGTTGCAACCAAGTTAGCAATTGAAATAACAAAATTCTGACATAATATTACTCACCTGTTGTTTAATACCAGGCAAATATTACTGACACATACATTTTAATGAAAAGAAAAATTAGTACTTCTCCTGATTGACATGTTTCATGTAACTCATAACATATTAAATAAACCTTTTTAAAGCACTTTTCTTTTTATAAAACAGAAATAAATTTTTTGTGGGCTTTCCATGAAGTTTCAAAGTTGTCAGGTAGGTCACTGAGAAACAATATTTAAGTTATTTAACCAAAGATCATAGAGGTAAAAACCTTAGCTTTTTTTCAAAGCCACGCAGTTTGGTTTTTGACTCAGGAATTCGTTCAAATAAGACACTGAACCCTTGCCTTTGAGGCAGATTACACAAAGAATAAACTAACTCTTCTTTCGTTACTTTAACAGTGAGAACCCAATTCTTTGCTCTCTATGCTATTGACACTCAAGCTCTTAAAAATCTCATAAATTAACCCATCAAACTTCAGCCAAAGCAAATACTTTGACCATATCAAAAAAATTTCCTTTTAATAAACCTTTTAAACATTGTCTTTGTTGCATATCTCTTACAGAACAGCCCTTTAAGTGGCAAAAATGAACACACTTATTATCAGACCCAAATATATATATTTTGAGTCAATTCTGATTCATAGTGACCCTATAGGACAGAGTAGAACTGCCCCATAGGGTTTCCAAGGAGTGACTGGTGGAGTCAAAATGCCAACCTTTTTGTTAGCAGCTGTAGTTCTTAACCACTGAGCAACCAGGTCTCTCTCTATATATATGTATAAATATCCTTTCTCTGTGGCAAGAAGGAAAAGTATATAAACTTAAATTATAACAAATATCTATTAACTCAATTTAATATCGGTAAGTTACCCAAAGATCTTGAAAATTATTTTAAGCCTATATACCACAAAACATAATTACCCTTGAAATAAAATTTGTTTAAATAGTCTATATTTTCATTCAAACCTTTATACCATTCACTGTATATTTTTAATCTAACCTTAAAGTTTATCAACTTTTTTTTCTAAATGTTCACATTATTTATCTTCTTTTGTCTAAATGGGTCTTCACCTAATTGGGAGAGGTCCTTCAAAAGATTACATGGAGCTACATGGCCTCAGAGACTGGGGGCTGGGGAGGTTTGATCCTGCCAAGCCCTTCCTTTCTTTTGGCTCATGGCCAAAGACAAGAATTGGTCACCCCAATTCATTTACATATGTTTAAATTAGCCTAGATATTTTGAAAGACAAAAGATAACTCAGTCCTTTCCCTTTTATTACTCTCTCGGTAAGAGTTTTGTCTTCTCTTTTTCACAAGCTTTTATCTACCCAGTAAATACCAAAGCTATTTTGCAATTTTGTAAAAGAACCAATCAATTCTTGGCTGGTCTTCCCCCCACCCCCCAGGTTTGTCCTATGCCTCCCTCTTCTCATTCTGGAACAACTAGTTTTACTTTAAGACAAAATTACCCCATTTCCTTAAATAAAAAACATTTCATATAATATCTAGCTTGTTACTTAGAAAAGTTTTGTTTTTAAGATTGACATACTACAGAACATAAAAATCTTTGTTAAAACAAATTCACTTTCATTAATTCCTGGAAATATTTGGACTATTAAATTATATAAATGTTTATTTATCATTAAGCCAATCAGAGTAAGTTCTTTGAAAGGATATTATAACCTAATTTAATACCATCCAGAGATAGGAAATTATTACATTTTCATAGCTCTCTATTTTATATGGTTTTTAGGAGCCTTTAGAGAAGCAACTTAGAATAATTTGTCCCTTTTTAAGGCCTTGTTATACCAATCAAAATAAACAATCTATCCTTTTTCAGTGCACTTTTCAAATAGACTGATTTATATCAAAGTTTCTCAGAGTAGCTACTAAGCCCAGGCACAAGAAGCAGCTTTTCTTGAAAGAGAAAAGAACTGAGATTTTAGACAGCCCCATGAAAAACACCAGCCATGGCCTTTCAACCTGTTACAAGACAAACTCGGACACAACACTGTAGACGAGATGCAAGCTCTCAGAGCAAAATGAAACAGAAAAAACTACATAAATTCATCTGTCTTTGAGGCCAGCTCAAAAAACCAGACTTACACAATACCACAAAACACAAACAATCCAGTTCTTTAAAATGTATACAGCAATTCTTTGTTAAGATTGACTCAGTTCAACAGAAAAACAGGTTCTAGATAAAACTTATTAACTTGCCAGAGTCTCAGGTGGTGGGATCTCAGATCCTCCGACAAACCTGAGCATCAAACACAAATTCCTCAGAAGAAAGAAAAGACGATGCAAATGGGAACTCATTTTCCCAAATTAACCCCCCTGCAAAAAAAAACAAACCTTTTGCCTTTGAGTCAGTTTCAACTCATAGCGACCCTATAAGACAGAGTAGAACTGCTCCATAGGGTTTCTAAGGAGTGGCTTGTGGATCTGAACTGCCAACGTTTTGGTTAGTAGCTGTAGCTCTTAACCATTGTGCCACCAGGATCACTATGAGTTGGAATCAACTCAACAGCAATGGGTTTGCTTTTTTTATTTCCCAAAATAGAAGGAAAAAAAGCAGATGGAAACTTATTTTCCCAAAATGATCACTGAAATTCCAAATTACTTCTAGTATATTCAGCTTATAGCATTTTTGAACATGAACCCTCAACCAGTATCCTGGTAGGGGAGAAATCCAGGCTTATTTATCAAGGATGTTAAGAATAGGTTGATACTGATACATGCTACAGCATGGATGAAACTTGAAAATATTATGCTAAGTGAAAGAAGCCAGTCACAAAGGATGACATATTGTATGATTGCATTTATATGAAATATCCAGAATAGGCAGATTTATACACCCATAAAGTAGATCAGTGGTTGCTTAGGGATGGAGGGAAATGTAGGAAGTAGAGGGTGATGGTTAAGGGTACAGGGTTTATTTTTGGGGTGATGAAAATGTTCTAAAATTGATTGTGGTGATGGCTGCACAAATTTGTGAATATAGTAAAAGTCATTCAGTTGTACACTTTAAGTACATAAATGGTATGGCATGCGAATTATATCTCAATAAAGTGGTTTAAAATAAATATAAATAAAAAAATTATATAATTATCATACCTAAAAAAAAAAAGAATAAGTTGGAACTTTGGTCTCCCAGAGTCAAACAAAATTCCTAGCAAGGAGTCTGTAGCAAGGTTTGGTCAGTGTTTCATTTCACAATGGGCCTCCATTGCATGAGAGTTTTCTTGTGGCTGGTGGGCAGCCTAGTGCTCTGGCCCATCTCATGTCCCAGCTTATCTTTTCATGGGTGTCTTTCTGTTGGTGCTGAGCACCCTAGAGGCTTTTAAGATTGCTCAAACTCATGCCCACATTTTTTTGTGTGTGTGTGTGAGTGTGGCTCAAAAACTCTGAGATTCCTTCATAACAACCGTACAAAACCTGGCTGCATTTATTTTGAACCTAATTCATTCTGCCAGCTAGAGATGTAGTCTTTTATTTGAGACCTAAAACATACTAGTCTCTTCAATTGGAAAGTACCCAAAAGTGGCCACTGATTTTCCAAACTGTCTCAAGTGAGGTTATGCCAGCTGTTATGGATTGAATAGTGTCCCCCCCCCCCCAAAATATGTGTCAGTTTGGCTAGACCATGATTCCCAGTATTGTGTGATTGTCCACCATTTTGTCATCTGATGTGATTTTCCTATGTGTTCTAAATCCTACGTCTATGATGCTAATGGGAGTCCTGGTGGCATAGTGGTTAAGCACTAGGCTGCCAACCAAGAAGTCAGCAGTTTAAATCCACCAGCCACTCCTTGGAAACCTTATGGGGCAGTTCTACCCTGTCCTATAGTGTCACTATCAGTCGGAATTGACTCCACAGCAACGGGTTATGATGTTGATGAGGTGGGATTAGCAGCAGTTATTTGAATGAGACAGGACTCAATCTACAAGATTAGGTTGTGTCTTAAGTCAATCTTTTTTGAGATATAAAAGAGAGAAGCAAGCAGAGAGATAGGGGGACCTCATACCACCGAGAAAGTAGTCCAGGAGCAGAGCTGGTCCTTTGGACCTGGGATCCCTGCACTGAGAAGCTTCTAGACCAGGGGAAGATTGATGACAAGGACCTTCCCTCAGAGCCAACAGAGAGAGCCTTCTCCTGAAGCTGGCACCCTGAATTTGGACTTCTAGCCTTCTAAACTGTGATATAATAAATTTCTCTTTGTTAAAGCCATCTGCTTGTGGTATTTCTCTTACAGCAGCACTAGATAACTGAGGCATCAGCCAAATAAAAATACACACTTTGAAGGACCAAAATGCTTGTTCATGTAGTTGGCAGGAGTCCCATAAGGGCTCCAAGTTGCCCTTTGATTTGGCATTCCCCGTATTTCCAGCAGACAGACTAAACTATGCAAGCTAAATGAAATGTACTTGCAAGAACAGAAACAAATCTGATCAGAAACAGATCCACAATAAAACTCAAAGAGCTATCAACACAAAGAGAGTGGCACTCTAATTCGAGAGGTTATTTATCTTAAGACAACTCCCGAGAATTCATGGAAACAGGGAGCCTAAACAGCTCAGTTAGTACTAGAGTCTGAGTCTTTGATACCTTGGAAGTCACAAAAGGCAATGCACCTTCGAATCCCCACTTCTGACACCAGAAATCTCAAAGCACAAAATTAAGTGTGAACTCTGTAAATAGAGAACAATAGAATTGTATTGAGGAATAGAACAGTTTGAACGGGGCAGCACAACGCATAAGTGCAAAGTGCTCCAAAGGAGTTAGGTAGAGATTTAAATACAGTTTAGAGGAATAAACAAATCTTTCTTCATATCAGTTTATCTATTTTAACATTCTTTCCAAGAACAATCTGTGCAAGCAATCTTTCAAAGTTGAGTCACAAGACCCGCTTCTTAGGTAACATTTCACCATACGTTTAACCACATTCTTGCTCCCTCCTTGACTGCCCAAGGTGGGTAGTTAAAACTTCACAAGAGTGGAAATTCCATGCACAGTCTAAAAGCAGAAGTGGAGGTTATGGGCAAAATGGAGTTTGATTCAAACCGGTGTCAGCCATGTCAAGTGCCTCAAATTTTTAGGGTGCTCTCACACAGCAATAACAAGAATGGAAAAAGCAGTTCAAGAGGAAATATTCAAGGGCAGACCAAGAGTTTCCCAAGTCACATTTCAGTGGGTGGGAAGAGATAAGGAACTCTAAGAAATGTGGGAAGGAGTGTGCACTAAGGGGGCAGTGGATGAAATTGCAGGAGCTTGGAAAACCCAGAGCTGCTGCTAGCCCATAGGGCACCTTTGTGCAAATTTGGACAAGGTACTCCTTCCTCCTTGCATCAGGGCACACAGCTTGGTGAGTGGAGTGTGAGCTGGGTTCCAGCTCCCCCCTTCCCCTTGCGGGGCACAACCAGCACTTGATACACAGAATGGCCCTGGGATACCCCAGCGCAGAAGAGTCTAGGTGAGACCAGCAGACCAAGCCCAAAGGGGTTTGATGAACTTAATCCACTCCAAGTGTTCCAGTCCAAAGGGGCAGGTTGGGGCACAGATGTGGAGTTTGGAGCTGCAGTGGTTTTCAGAGCCTAATGGCAATCTGGGTGTTACCCAGGAATGGCTCTTCCAGAAAAGAAAGACCTTGGAAACTTGCTCCAGAGCTAGCAGGAATGAGGAGGGAGCAGATCCCCAGACTAATGCTAGGGTCCCTTGGCTGCTGGAACCCGAGAACAAGGGAAACAGGAAAGCATACTTCCTTGTCATTATTTCCCATCCCCAGCCCCACTAGTATCCCTCCTGAGACCCCCTCCCCAGACTCGCACCAATGCCAGAACCTCAGATTCTTTTACTCTACATCACTGCTGTATCCCTCAGCTCAGCATCAGCTCTGCTCGCACCCAGTAAATGCTTATGGATTAAACACAGAAACTCATTCTCCCTATGAATGCCATTTTTATGATACTTATGCACTTTGAAATAAATATTTAATAAATACATTGTATTGCAGCAGAGTAATTTTGAATATACCATAAAATAATAGGGATTGAAGGGACATTAAGGCTCATGAAAATTCAACATCCCTTATTTACAGAGGAGGAAACCAATACCCAAAGTGGGGAGTGTCTTACCCAGGGTCACCTAGTGTATGGCAGAGCTGGGATGAGGAGTTGAAATCACAGCCAGCTGGGGTGTGAAGTGTGGGTCCAGCAGGCCAGGAGATGCTTCATCAGTGGTTAAGAGCCAGGCCTTGACTTTGTGCCTCATCTGGGAGGCTGAAGCAAAAAGGAAAATGCTGAGCATGTTCAGTGTTGGAATGGAAAATATTCTGTTCTCAACAGAGAATGAATAAGTTATTCTATAACAAGCTAGTGATGTATGTGGGAAGGTTTTCCATGAAAAATGTAGAAATCCCCCAAATCTGGCACAGGTTTTCTAAATCTCAAAATATGTCTTGAAGTTCCAATTTCTTTTGCAATGCACCTGTGTTGTACTCAAACAGAAGGTAAAGCCCTAATAGTGGGAACCCACCCTTTGTTTTCTCCATGTTGGGATGTCTGGAGGAAACCTCAGCCCAGCCGAGTATCTGTCGGCTTCTCTGGTCTGGAAAAAGCTGTGCTTCTTGGTACAGTTTCTGTTGAATTCCTAGTGGCTGATGAAGAATCTGGACTACCCCCATCTGTTTAGTGGTGGGGGGATGGGGGGGGATGTTAGTCTGGTAGGGGCTGAGTGTTAGCTGGAGACCCTGCTCAGGGATGCTTGACTATTTTTACTCAATCAAAAACTAAGACGTTCTGTGAGAATGGTTGTACAACTTGAAGAATATAACTGTCACTGAATTATACATGTAAAAATTGTTGGAGTATGTTCTGCTGTGTATATTCTCAACAAAAAAAACAAAAAACAAAACTAAGAGTTTTCAAACCACTATAGACTTTACCAAAATGGGCAAGCTCACACCTTGCTAGAGGGATTATCAGTTGGTACATCTGGGGAAAGTTGTTAGTCAAAGTGTATCAAGAGCCTTACAAATTGACATGTCTTTAAGCCAAGAATTTCCACTATAAAATCTATTCTAACGAAATAATGTGACATATAGAAAAAACTTTATGCACAATTCTGTTTGTCATGGCATTGATAATAGTAGCAAAAAACTTTGAAACAGCACCAATGTTCAACAATAGGGAATTGGTTAAATAAATCATAATACTATCTTAGTTATCTGGTGCTGCTATAACAGAAATACCACAAGCAGATGGCTTTAACAAACAGAAATTTATTTCTTCACAGTAAAGTAGGCTAGAAGTCCAAATTCAGGACGTCAGCTCCAGGGGAAGACGTTCTCTCTCTGTCAGCCTTCTTCTCTTCATTGTTCCTCCAGACTAGGAGCTTCTCTGCGCAGGAACCCCAGGTCCAAAGGACACGCTCTGCTCCCGGCACTGCTTTCTTGGTGGTATGAGATCCCCCTGTCTCTCTGCTCACTTCTCTCTTTTATATCTCAAGAGATTGCCTCAGGACACAATCCAATCTTGCAGACTGAGTCCTGCCTTACTAACACAAGTGCCACCCATCCTCCCTATTAACAACATTGAGGCAGAATTTACAACATATAGGAAAATCACCCAGTATCAGGAATCATGGCCCAGCCAAACTGATACACACATTTTTTGGGGGACACAATTCAATCCATGACACTGTATATGCCTTGATAGGTGTTAGCCAGTCTTTAATAATGATGTTTGTAATGACTTTTTCATGACATAATTAGGGCCAAAAAAAAAAACCAGATTCACATTGCATATACAACATGATTTTAATCATGTAAAAAGAAATATGCTCCAAATAAAACTGAAAGGAAATCTACCAAAATGTTAAAAATGGCTCACTTTGATGGTAGAATTATGGATTTATATTTTTTGTCTTCTCCTCATACTATTATACCTTACTGTGGTAGACAGAATTCTAAAATGGCTCTGTAATTCCTGCCCCCTAGTATCCAGGTCTTTGTGTAATTCCTTCCCCTTGAGTGTAGGCAGGACCTGTAATTTGCTTCTAACCAATTGTTGTTGTTAGGCGCCCTCGAGTCAGTTCCGACTCATAGCGACCCTATGCACAACAGAACAAAACACTGCTGAGTCCTGCACCATCCCACAATTGTTGCTATGCTTGAGCTCATTGCTGCAGCCACTATGTCAATCCATCTTGTTGAGGGTCTTCCTCTTTTTCACTGACCCTCTACTTTACCAAGCATGATGTCCTTCCCCAGGGACTGATCCTTCCTGATAACATGTCCAAAGTATGTGAGAAGTAGTCTCGCCACCCTTGCTTCTAAGGAGGATTCTGGTTGTACTTCTTCCAAGACAGATTTGTTCGTTCTTTTGGCAGTCCATGGTATATTCAATATTCTTCGCAAACACCACAATTCAAAGGTGTCAATTCTTCTTCAGTCTTCCTTATTCATTGTTCAGCTTTTGCATCCATATGAGGCGTATGGCTTGGGTCAGGTGCACCTTAGTCCTCAAGGTGACATCTTTGCTTTTCAACACTTTAAAGAGATCTTTTGCAGCTGATTTGCCCAATGCAATGAGTGTTTTGATTTCTTGACTGCTGCTTCCATGGGTGTTGATTGCGGATCCAAGTAAAATGAAATCCTTGATAACCTCAATCTTTTCTCCATTTATCATGATGTTGCTTATTGGTCCAGTTATGAGGATTTTTTGTTTTCTTTATGTTGAGGTGTAGAAGAAAACAGCCATAATCTGAACTGCCTATGGACAGGGACAGCTCCTAGGAGCTGAGGGCCTCAGTCTATAGTCACAAGGAACTGAATTCTGCCAACAACCTGATGATCTTGGAAGAGCCTCAGATGAGACAAAAGCCCTGGGATGACATCAGCCTTGTGAGACCATGAACAGACAACTCAGTTAAGCCATGCCTGGACTCCTGACCCACGGAAACTGTGAGATAATAAATATGTGCTGTTTTAAGCCACTAAGATTGTTATAATTTCTTAGCAATAGAAAACTAATATACTTATATACCCTTATGTAACTTTATAATTTTCTTCTAAATATTTGATAACAGCGGTATCAAGTAGAACTTACTTCAGTGATGGAAATGTTCTATCCTGCTCTAGTATGTTAGCCATGTGGCTATGGAGCACTTGAAATGTAGGCGATGAAACAGAGGAAATGAATTACTTTTTTTAAGTTAACTAATTTAAATTCAAATAGCCACATGTGGTTAATGGCTAGCATATTGGACAGCAAAGCTCTATAATTTATTTTCATGATAATTTTTTAAAACCAAATCCATGAAACAAAGCTAGTAAATGTCCACTTTGAAAGGAAATGATGTGAAAATGTACAAATCTGAACAGGAGGCAGCAAGGTAGAGCAGGGACAGCACTAACTGGCCCTGTAGCCCTAAATGTTCTTGTCTCTAAAATGGAAATAACAATAACTGCCCTAAGAATCACATAGGACTGTTTTAAGGATCAAATAATATGCTGTATGCAGAAAGACTGCTATGAAGAAAGAAACTAGGAAAAAGAGAGGAAGGACTGAAGAAGGAAGGGAGAGAGGGAGAAGCCAGACCCTGTAACTCTCTTCCAGTTCAGGCCAAATTGGATGAAGAGGAGCTACTTTCTGGGGAACCTGGGCGCTTCCTGACTCAGGTGGTCCAAGCACCAAAGAGAGGAAACATGGGCTCCTGCATTCCGTGCTAGGATCCCAGGAAAGTCTGTTCTGTTGTTCTTTGACCATGATACCAGCTCAAAGGCACTTGTGTTCCCCATTCTAAGGCACTGGTAGGTAACTTTCTGGATTGTGCTCTTCTGGCTGAGTACAGGGGAATTTTGGCCTTTCCCCAAGTGGAATCACACTGCTGTAAGGCAGCTCATGGCCCTCAGGAGCTGAGGGAGAAAGAATCTCTTCCTATAAATGAGCATAGCAGAATCTCTAGGGGTTGGTAAGGGAGCAGAATATAGAGTAGGAAAAATATATTTAATATTATGAAATAAATTTATATTTGGATAATGAAAAAAAATTTACCTGTTGTTTTCCTAATACAAGATACAGAGATTAAAGCTAGACAAAATCTTGTTGGCAGGTGGGGCATGAGTTTAAAAAGATTAACAAAGCCTCTTCTGGAAGTTTTGGGAGGTAAATTAATGCAGTGGAAAGAGGAAAGGGCTTTGGAGTCATATCTGCCACTTAACAGCTATGTGATCTTGAGAAAATTACTTAGAATCTCTGAACCTCAGTTTTTTTGTCTGTAGAATAGGAGTAATTATATCTACTGTACAAAAATCAAAAAACAGCCAAACCCATTGCCATCGAATCGATTCCGACTCAGCACAGTGCTCCACAAAATATGTTTTATTTGAAATTATGTACAGCCCAACAGCATCTGTATACCTCATCCAATTCCAATTCTCTGGTGGGACTGAGAGTAGTAGGAGGGAGAGGAACTAGCGAGACAGGAGAGGGATTTGCTGGGCATGTCCTATGGGGAATCAGTGTGTACAGGTATCTTAGTTACCTAGTGCTGCTATAACAGAAATACCACAGGTGGATGGCTTTAACAAACAGACTTTTATTTTGTCACAGCCTAGTAGGCTAAAAGTCCAAATTGAGAGCACCAGCTCTCTGTTGACTCTGGAGGAAGGTCCTTGTCATCAATTTTCCCATGGCCTAGGAGCTGCTCTGAGCAGGGATCCCGGGTCCAAAGGATGCACTCTACTCCCCGGTGATGCTTTCTTGGTGGTGTGAAGTCCCTCGGTCTCTCTGCTCGATTCTCTCTTTTATATCTCAAAAGAGATTGGCTCAAGGCACAACCCAATCTTGTAGATTGAGTCCTGCCTCATTAACATAACTGTTGCTAATCCCATCTCATCAACATCATAGAGACAGGATTTTTAACACATAGGAAAATCACATCAGATGACAAAATGGTGAACAATCACACAATACTGGGAATCATGGCCCAGCCAAGCTGACAGATATTTTTGGGGGACAAAATTCAATCCATGACAACAGGTAACCAGGGGAGACTTGGATCTGGGGGTTGAAGAGGAGAATGAGGCTCCATATGTTCTCAGAGGTATAACACATCTTGGTATGTTTGTCTTGTGCAAGGGGAGAGATGGCTGAGAAGGAAACTATGGGAAGAATGAGTGTTGAAGATGACAGTGAGAGACTGTGTTTGAGGCAGTAGATGAGAAGAAAGGGACCCCAGATTCAGGTGCATAACTTCATCTTCCATCACTTCTCCAAAGAAGCTGGTGAGCAGTGAGTGAGATATCAGCAGTGAGGTATTTATGATGTAAACAACTAAAAGCTGATCTGGAGGCCTAGATATGTCCTTCCTTTCTCTGGGGGTGTCAATTTCCACCCTTCCTTGTTGGGATGCTGCCAGTGAGGTGAAGATCCTGGTTCCAGGGATTTGATCTGCAAGGTCACAGTGATGTCTGAAGTTATGGCTATCTCTGCAGTAACATAATGCAGGTTCCCTCTGGTTAGACTTTTTCAAGAACTCATTAAAGGCTATGCAAAGCTGAGGCTATGTGCCCTTCTCCAGGCAGGAGACTGGAGGCCACAGACCCCTTCTGTTGGACTTTCATCAATGTCAGTGTGCCAGGGCTGGGAGACCACACATAAACTTGGGCACCAAGCTGCCCCTAGTGGGGTCCCTGAGGTCTGAGTCCTGTGAGCGGCTTCTTCCCTCTGGTGCCACTGACTCACACTTGCTCACTGGCTGGATTCTGGATGCTAGCTTGCCTGGACCCTCCTAGATGTCTCTGGTTCCCTAAACATGACTCCCTGTCCAATCTTCCAGCCTTGTCACACCTCCTTGGCTCCTGGCTCAACATATCTAAAACCCAGGGTTGATCCTGCCAAGCAACTCCTGCCTTCATTATAGACTCAGGGAACATCAGAATTGGAGGAGAGCTTAGAAACCATCTAACTGTGGTCCCTCGTTTATACTGATGAGGAAACTGAAGCCCAGAGAAGGAAACTGTAGTTAGCTAAGAACAGAATCAGGACCAGAACTGTATCTCCTGCCTTCCCCTCTACCAGGGCAGTGTGAGAATCATGAGACTGGGGGTCCCTTACAGAGGTTCTCTGAATTGCCCATTCTGTTGATGATATCAGCCTACTCCCTGATTAATGTATTCTCTTATGCCTCCCCCTTCTAGGCTAGGAGTTCCATGAGTTTGTTCACCACTCAGTCAGAACCCTGGTGGAGCAGTGGTTAAAGTGCTTGGCTATTAACCAAAAGGTCAGTGATTTGAACCCACAAGCTGCTCCATGGGAGAAAGATGTGGCAGTCTGCTTCCCTTCTGTAAGGATTTACAGCCTTGGAAACCCTATGAGGCAGTTCTACTCTGTCCTGTAGGGTCGCTGTGAGTCGCTATGACTCAACAGCTGCAGGTTTGGTTTTTTTAGTTTGGTGTCCTGAGTACCTAGGACAATATCATGCACAGATTAAGTGCTCTGTCATTATTTGTAAGGAGCACTGGAAGAGCAATGATTAAGTGCTTGGCTGCTAACCTAAAGGTCAGCAGTTCAAACCCACTAGCCGCACTGCAGGAGAAAAGACCTGGTGATCTGCTCCTGTAAAGATTACAGCCTAGGAAACCCTATGGGGCAGTTCTATTCTATCCTATAGGGTCACTATGAGTCAAAATTGACTCAATGGCACCTAACAACATCAATAAACAGGTCAGTGTAGATATGGCCAAACCAAATTACTCAGCCCTCAAACTTGTCATTTGGTCCTAGAAGACTTGACTGGCTGAACTGGTGTGGTTACAACAATGATTGTTGAGAATATACACAGCAAAACATACACCAATAATGATGTGTTTTTGAGCATGCATGAATTTGTGGCTGTACGTTGTGGCATTGTGGGGCAAATTACTTAACTTTTCTTAACTTCAGTTTCCTCACCTGTAAATAAAGAATAACAATGCCTACCTCAAAGAGTTGATGTGAGAATTAAATGAATTATGCATTTAAAGCACTTGGCCCAGTGTCTGACACATACTGAGCATTCAAAATACGGTAGATTTTTGTATTAGAGATGCTACTCACTGGCAGCCCTACCCATACTGCATGGGGGCCGTACCCCCTTCTAGGAGCAGCCTCCATAACCCTGACACTGGCCATGGTTGATTGGACCAGGGTGGAGAATAAGTAGTAAAAATCAACATGAACAGTCCCCTTCTTTGTTGGACCTGGGCCTTCCAGGTAATTGCCACCTTGTAATGACCTCTCTTCCTCTGGCCCACTGGGGGAACCGAGGCATCTTAGCTTTGGGGATCCATTGGCAGAGGGAGCCTCAACGCTGGGAGAGAATGCTCTTCAGCCCTGGATCAGGGTAAGCAGTGCAGCGTTGCTGCCTGGAGGGCCACAGTGAGCCAATGCCATCAGAGCCCACACTGACTTTGGTATTGAGTGTTGTCCTGGTGCAGAGTGGATTGACATAGCATGTCTGTAGTGGGTGGTGGTGGCGGTGGCAGCAGAAGCAGGGTCATGCTCAGCAGTGGGCATGGCACAGGGAGCTAGAACTGGAGCCTGGGTTGAAGAGTATGTTACTGAGGTAGACATGCTCATCAGCAGACATGAGTTACCCTGAGGGTTTTTAAGGCAGACTTCAGGTCCTATCATAGCAATTGGTGTGTGTGGGGGTGGGGGGCAGTCAGGAAAATATCTTTCTGTGTTCTTCTTGAAAGGTCCCTGGGTGGTGCTCGACTGGTTTGCACTCAACTAGTAAATGAAAGGTTGGCAGTTTAAACTCACCCAGTGGTACCACAAAAGAAATGCCTGGTGATCTGCTTCCGTAAAGATCACAACCAAGAAAATCCTGTGAAGTTCAGTTTTACTCTGTAACACATGGGGTTGCCATAAGTCGGAATCAACTTTATGACAACAGGCTTGGTTTGGTTTGGATTCTTCTTGAACTCTATTTTTTTTAGCCTAGACCCATGTAACCTGGGAAGCAAAGTCCCAAGACCCAACTCAGAGCAGTGGGGGCTGGTGCTGAGGCCCTCATCCACCCGCTCGGCCTCAGAAGCAGACAGCCTCATCCCACTCACTCTTTCTTCCCCGCATCCGTTGCTCCCTCCACTCAACTCAGGCATCTGTTCCCCACCCACTCCTTCATCATCACCCTCCCATCTCTCATCCTCCTCCCAGGCGATGCTGTCTGTCTGCAGCACCCTCCCTATCATGGAGTCACAGGCTCTTGGAGCTGGGAACCCTGTGGACACTCAAGTCCATCAGTCCACACCTGCAGCTTCCAGAGCCTGAGTGAGCATTTTTAGCGCTGGGCACCTGCTGGCTCCTGAGGCAGCTACTTTCATTCTTGGACAGCTTTAGCTGTAAGTTCCTAATATTCAGCCTAAATCTTCCTGCCTAGAAGATAAGTCAGTCCTGGTTATGTCCTCTGGAGCTCTGTCAGACAAGTTGACTCTTTATTTCACTCGACAGCTTTTCTCTCAGACTTGTGACATTGGAGTAATTTTCTACTTCACCTGCATTTCCCCCACATCCAGTCACTCGCCAAGGCCTGTTAATTTTCCCTTCAATGCGTCTCCCCTATCTGCCCCTTCACCACTGCTCTGACCCTGACCCGGAGCCTCATCACCTTGTGTCTGGTGAATCCCCATCTGGTTTTTCCCTCTTCCAATTTTACCTCCTCACTGCTGTTGTTAGATGCTGTTGAGTCAATTTCAACTCATAGCGACCCTGTGTGACAGAGTAGAACTGCCCCATAGGGTTTTCTAGGCTGTAATCTTAATGGGAGCAGATCGCCAGGTCTTTCTCCCACAGAGCCACTGGGTGGGTTCAAACCACCAACCTTTCGGTTAGCAATTGAGCGCTTAACTGTTGAGCCACCAGGCTCCTTTCCTCAATGCTACAAGATGAATTTTTCGGAAACATCAACAAGCATGTATCTCCCCTTTGAGACTGTAGGATAAAGTCCTCATTCCTTAACCAGCACTTAAGGTCTTCTTTCCCGTCTCCAATCTTACATATAATTACTCGCTTATACAAAACCCTTAGCTGCATGCAAACCAGTCAGTTCACTGTCCCCAGAACATACTATTAGCATTCCTGTCTCTAGGATTGGCCTGTTCCCTCATTTTTCCTTCCTTCAATTCTGTCTCCTCTTGGAAGGCCTCCTTGACTTCCTGAGGCTCTGCAAAGATCTCCTCCTGCTCCCCTTTGAACCCACGTTCTTTAACACTTGCACTTTTCGTATACTATTTTAGCTTATTTTTTAATATGAGTCCAATTGTGCATCCTCCGAGAACTCTTTTGTCCCCATAGCCTTCATAGGTAGGTACTCAGAATATAATAAGGACAATGATAAGTACAACTGTCTAGATTCCCTGAGTCTCTTCCCCATTTTCTTCAACAGTTCCTCCTGAGGGCATCCTTTGTGCTTCTTGATTCTTCTAACAGCATCGCAAACAAAACACAGTGCTCTATGTGGGGTGTAACCACTGTCGAGTACAGCAAAACCATAGTTCCTCAGAGCCAAAGGTAGGGAAAGGAATGTAACAGATTATGATGTGACCATTTAGCCACTAACAATTATTTACTCAGGTTCCCAAAATATTTGATCAGTGGTTGAGTTGTTTTCCTCCCATCTTAACAATGAGTCCTCAAGTTCCCTTCCTGGAAAAATTTTTCCAGGGTTGCTCGGGAGCAATGACCACTTCCCTCGACCGTTTATTTAAAAAAGAAAGTTATTGCATACCTGTTATATGCTAGGCATTCTTTCATTTTCTTAATCGTTTTTTCAACTTCAGCTATTTATAAGCAGTGTCACTGGTGTGTTCTCTAATTTCACATTTCTCTCGTGTTTTATTTTTCAGAATATCCCTTCTCTTTTCTGTATACATCAGGGTGTGTGTTTTAGATGCAGGCCCCACACTCAGGAACTTCATGGAGTCAGTAGAGTGAGGGCTAAGACTACCGATTCCAGACAAACATGGGTTTGTTTTTGGCTCTGCCCTTACCAGCTATGTGATCGTAAGTAATTTATTTAGTCTTTTTGAGATTCAGTTTTCCTCATCTGTAGGAGGAATAGTACTCATTCCAAATATTGTGAGGATTAGATAAGATAATGTGTTTGTAAAGTGCCAGCACACCACACACACACAACAAAAGCTGGCCATTCTTGCCAGTGATTCTCTCAGTGAAGTGCCTCAGCCCTGCATGGGTAGGTTTTGAAATGCCCAAGAAGGCCTTTGATGAAGATGATAGTGATGATAGAACTGTTAAAAGAGGACAAGAAGGCCCTTATGGCTCAAAATTAATTCTAGAACACGTAGCTCCAAATTACTAGAAAACTGTTTTTACCAACATTTAAACCTGGGTAAGTAAGTAAGGGCCTGGGCCTTTTCTTCTTATCCCATTGTGGCTATTAGGGAAATTATAATTCATTTTGTCATTGCTGAGAGGGGTTCTGGGGACTATGATATAGAGAAATGGTCATTACCCTTCAAGGGCTTGGGAACCACCACTCACCACTCCTCTCCCCTCTGGATCTAGGGAGTATACACTCAAAGATAATGGCCAGACAAGCTACTAATGATCTTAAACTGGGAAAGCAACCCATAACCCCAAATGAAAGGCTCAAGTAGAAGCTGAGTTGGACAACATGGCTTAGGCCAGGAGGCCCAAGCAAGATCCCTTTCTTCCTGTGAGTTAGTACCTATAAACCACACAAACAAAAGTTAACAATCATCATGACTCCTTTCGCCTTGACTCTATGGGTCCACTCCATCACACAGCTGCAAAGGCAAAGACTGGAAGGGTGAGAGAAGGGGGACCTGCTACTACTGAAGGGGGCATAGAGGGCACCCTGGGAGGAGTCTGCCTTTCGGTGCAGTGACCTGCCCACCAGAGAAACACGGCCCCCTGCACGTCAGGTTCTGACCAGTGAGCTACTCTCCATCTTGTGGGGAGCAGGGAGCAAGAGAGTGAGAAGAGGCCAGCACGTTCCCTGGGGTTTGTGCTCCCCTGTGGGCAGAGACTGAGGGAAAACAGAAGCCAGAGGAAGAAGGAATCAATGAACAACTGAGTCTCGGTGGCCCTTTTCTGCATCTATCTCTATGAGCTACTGCTCCCTGAAGGTTCCCAAATACTTGACAAGTACCTCCCAGGGCCATCTTATCTCCCGCCTTTGGAGCTACCAGAGGGAGGTGGCCTTTGGACCAGATGGCCTGCTGTCTTAAATGGTCAAGTCAGTGGCCCTCCTCCTGCTTCCCTCCATCTGTGAGCAACTGATTGGCCTGCAAGCCTCCCTCTCCCCATGGGGTGGAAGTTCAAGCTCCTCTCAGATTTGGTCCTAGTTTTTTTGTTTATTTTAAAGGTGAAAAAGGAGGGGCAGGAAAAGACGTGAGGACTGGTCAATGACCATTAATCCTTATTCCTCACCCCCAAGGTCTCTTCTTTTGTGGCTTTCTCAGGCTTCCTAAGTTGCTCTCTGCTCCTGTCCTACCCTTCACTCTGGTTAACCAGAACCCCTACCTCCCCTGCCAAGGCCTTCAGGAAGCAGCTCCAAAACCTGAAGCCTGGAGCCCTTATTCTGCACCAACTCCACTTCTTCCACCTGGATGTTCCCACCACCCAACCAAGGGAACTGACAAGCCAGTAGCACTATTTCTCTTGCAACTGTCTCTCACTTCCCACTCAGACTTCTCAGCAAGAGCCTTTTGACTCCCCTACTATTTGCCCTCTAGCTGCCTAAGTGCCTTCCCTGCCCCCCTTCCTGAAACTAATCCCTGACTCCTTTTACTCCGTACCTCAGACCATCAATCCAACAATTATTAACACTTATTATGAGCTAGGGAAGAAGCCCTGGTGGGCAGTGGTTAAAGCTCTCGGCTGCTAAAAGGTTGGTGGTTCGAACCCACCAGCTGCTCCTCGGGAGAAAGACGTGGCAGTCTGCTTCCGTAAAAATTACCCATACTCATTGCCATTAAGTCAATATCGACTCATAGCAACCCTGCAGGACAGAGCAGAACTGCCCCATAGGGTTTCCAAGGCTGTAATCCTACGTAAAGTTCTACTCTATCCTATAGGGTCACTGTGAGTCAGAATCGACTCAGCGGCAATGGGTTTGGTCTTTTATGTGCTAGGGACTGTGGAGTCTTCGTGACAAATGACATGAGCACAGACCTAGATGCTCAATTTACTTAAGAGCCAAGTTCCTCCTCTGTAAAATGGGACTGGCAACACTCTTTGTCATAGGATTCCCCTACACTTGTGTGACTGGAGGAAATCTGAGGAAATACCCTCTTGTGTCTGATTTCCCCACCTTTTCTGGGCCACAAAAAGATTTTCTCTCAAGAGTCATGAGCCTTTTAATTAGTGGATGCCTGCAGGACTGAGACTGAAAACAATTCTGTTTGATGAGGTTGGTTTAAACCATTGTGACTCACTGGATGGGATGGAAGCAACCATTACCATATTGAAACCACTGGGCACACCTGAGGGTGGTGGCTGTCACTTTTAGAGTGCTTACCATACTTGTTAGGAGCCTTGGTGGCATGGTGGTTAAAGTGCTCGGCTAGTAACAGAAACGTGGGTGATTTGAACCCACCAGCTGCTCCGTGGAAGAAAGACGTGGCAGTCTGCTTCTGTAAAGATTATCAGCCTTGGAAACCCTATGGGGCAGTTCTACGTTGTCATATAGGGTTGCTATGAGTCGGAATCAACTCAACGGCAGTGGGTTTGGTTTTGGTACCATGCTTGTTAAGGAGCGCTGGTGGTGCAACGGTTAAGCACTCATCTGCTAACCAAAAGGGTGGCAGTTTGAACCCACCCAGTCGGCCTGAGAGGGAGAAAGAACTGGCAATCTGCTCCTGTAAAGATTACAGCCATGAAAATCCTACAGTGCAGTTCTACTCTACCACATGGGGTTGATGCCACTCAACAACAACCATGCTTGTTAATTCATTTAGTATGCCACAATGAGGTAGGTGGTATTATCACCCCCATTTTGCAGATGAAGAAACTGAGGTATAGTTAAGCAACTTGCCCAACATCACACAGCTGTGGAGGCAGATCTGGGGCTTTAACTCAGGGAGGCTGGTTCCAGAATCCAGGCATTTACCTGTTATATACGCTGCCTCTCGGCAAGAGCCTCACTCGCTCAGCCTCCTGACAGGGAAGCTCTGTGCTTCTCTCCATTTGTGAGCACTGCCATCCACTATACAAGGAAGACTGTGGGGAGTGTGCACTGGCTAGGGACCTTTTGGGCAGCAGTTGAAGAATGTGAATCGGCTGCATATTCTTCTTGCAAGTGTGTGCCTTTGTATCCTGGTAATTAGAGACAACTGAAAAGTAGAAGGGATGAATTTGTGGCCAGGTTGTAACCTGGATAACAGCCTTCAGACATCACTAAGATAACTAGGCATGTCAATTACTGTGTCTCCCTGGCCCTTGTCTCCTAAGGGAAGCTGACCAGTCACAGCCCCCAGTCCTCCCCGGCTGAAGGAATATCCCTCATCTGACGTATTATGTGCCACTTGACCCTCTCCCTCCCCAGTTGGCTCAGACCCAAAGTCACCCAATCCATAGCTGGTCAGAGACCTGCAATGTGTCCAGCTACGAAATGATGAGCAGGGACCAATCACATTCTCAGTCTTGGGAATCTGGTTCGGTAAATAGACAGTGAAGCTGTGAACTTCACTGGGGGTTGAAACTGAAAGAATCTGGAGGTGGTTAAAGCTAGGATAGGCTAGGCAAAGAGAAACTGACATTGCAGAAGAGCTATAATGTAGAAAAAGAACATTTACAGAGTGGAGAGTGAGAATAAGCTGGCTGGAAGTAAAGCTACCCAGAAAAGCTGAGTCAAGGCAAAGGTGAAATGTTGATGTTTAACCCTGCCTGCGCTTAAGAATCATCTGGAGAGCACTGAACCAACACTGATGCCTGCACCCAACCCCCCCTACACCCCCCCACCAGAGATTCCATTTAATTGGTGTAGAGTGGGGCCCAGGCACTAGTAGGATAAAAATTTCCTCAGGTCAATCTAAAGTAAAGCCATGACCTTCAGTGAAGCTCGTTAGTCTCCTGAGGTTCCTGCCGCTGAGGTTTGTGGCTTTCTGCTGCCTGGCTCCACTGTTCAGATTCTCCTGGGTTCTTTCACTTTTGTATATTTATAGGCAATAACAATTCCCACCCTCTTTCTTGCTAACAGAATCCTGATTCTGTACAGGTATTAGGCGGCAATATGATTAAGGAAGATGGGCCCAGCCACAGAGGATAAAACCTAATTGATCCAAGCTAATTTAGAGATGGGTATGTGACCCAGTTCTCACCAACGACATGGTTGGAGGGGAGACCTTCTGGGAAAGTTTCCCCTTTAAAGAGAGAGAGAGAAGCTAGACGAATGCGTCTTCACTCTTACCTGCATTTGAAAGTTGTGCTGGCTGATGTGATGCCTGGAGCTTCAGGAGCCATCTTGTGACTGACTATAAGGGGAAAACCTACAGAGATGCTCACCAGAGCCCTATGTGACTGCTGCGGAATTAACCAACCCAGGAAGCACCTACCTCCAGATTCCCTGTTACTTACTATTGCTTACTATGTGCCAGGCACTATCCTAACTAAGCACTTTCATGTATTAATTAATGGAATCCTCAATAACCCTGAGGCAAGTCCTCTGGATGTGAGATGATAATTGCCCTTCCTACAGCTCAAGGCATCAGAACTGGCTCCAATCCCTGCCATGAGTAGCCTTCCCATAAACTACCCACTACTCAATGCAATTTAAACACATCTTTGTGTGACAAAGTGACATAATGCATACATTGTTGGGTGTTTAAAAAATAGCCAAAAGCTCTCGGGGCTAGTGAGTTCTTTGTCCACAGACTGCAGGCCCAGCTTGCACTGGTTCTCAATAAAATACTCACACTGGGCTATAATGTTCAGAATGCTTTCAGTTAACGCCTGTCTGTTACTCAATACAGCTTGCTGATTGGCTCTCCCCTTGCCCTTCCCTTTCACTTCCTCACTGTTATCTCTACCCTTACTGCATCACTTCCTTCTTTCCCTTCTCCCAACCCTCCAACAATGGGATTTGAGAGGAAGAGAAACAGAGCCTCCCCTTCACACACGCACCTTACCCAAACATTCTGGAGTGACAGCAGATTTTAAAATCTGGATTTCCTGGCAGAGATAGTCCCTAAACAGTAGCAGTTGCTCTCATCTACCTGGCTGTATCTCTAAAATGGGCTATCTTTTCATACCATCCTGTTCCCCCCCATAAATCTAAGTGGTCCCCAAAGAAATGGCCCTTGTGGTCTCCTTTTCTTTCCATGCCTCTGCCCCAAGGACTCTGCTCAGGATCCACACGAGGAGGTGTGCACTTCTCTCTTAAGGCACTCTCACTTTCAGCAGACACCACATTTCTTTCACTGATCTTCACAATCTTCTTTCACTGCTGAAATTGGTCAGCATTGGCAAGGGACCATGGTTCCACTGCTTAGCCCCTTGATTTGGTCTCAGACAAAGAATACTGCAGGTGTGAAGAGTTTATACAGACTTTATTTTTCACCTGTTGAGGTGAGCACATGAAGGTGTGAGCAGGCAGAGTTCTACAAGATGCAGCATCACAGTCACCTGCCCTGGTTTACAGACACAGACCATGAGACTTGGTCGTGAGTGAAAGGAATCCTGTTTCTACCACAGACTCCTATGGGATTATCACAATGATACATTTGTTCTTGATTCTATTTACATCATGGAGTGTGGAGAGGGTACATTTCTTACACTAAAAATATATACTTTGGAATCTCTAAAACAAAAATATCTCTATCTCTACATGAGACCTACTAGAAAGAAGAACATAGAAAACAAGGGAAATGTACCAGCACCTCAAGTTGTTCCCTTCCGTGGGAAGGTTGCTCTGCTCTCCACCTGACATCATTAGCTTAGAAGGGCAGCCATATCTAATCAATCAGAAAGATACAGATAAACAAGAGGGAGGCTTATACTAGAGCGGTGAATATGGGAGAAAGGAGGGGGGTGGAGGATTTTGGCCTCTTTTCCAAAATGAGTAACTGCACATTTAGTTTGGTGCTTCTGTTTCCAACATTATTGCACATATGAAAAACCCGCACGTTGGAGTCAACCGCAAACCTGCTTAGAGAAGCCCAAGCTCTGCTGGTTTCTGCTGGGCTCAGAAAAGTGTCGTGGAGGATTATCTCTCTCTCTGAAATACTAATGCCATCAGCTAGAAAAGAAGTTCTGTATTCACCAATGTTGAAAGTGGAGTAAGATTAAGAAAATGCTATTCCTTTTCTTTTCAGGAGGATCAGAAACCATTCCATCTCCTTTGAGCACAGAATCGCCTGAAAGGATTATGTCTATGGATGCATCATTCCACTTTCCAAATTTTCCTATTGAAAAGATTCACGGAAACACTCCCTTCCTCTTTTCACACTTCAAGCAGTGATGTAGTTACTTCACACCTCCTTTGGCTATGAAAAATCCCCTCCTTTCTGGTGAAGAAATGGTAACTCAGTCAACTGCCCATTGTCTATAATTAACATAAGAGACCGAGGGCACCAAGAACCATAAATAACACACATTTTGTAGAAAAAAATCATTTCTATTTGGCTTTTTCTTTTTTCAGTGAAATATAGGTGAGCCTGAGGGCTTGAGGATCCTAGTTCGTCACCCTAAATAAGGAAAATAACCAGAAAGCCCCCTTTCTGAGAAATCCCAGAGCTGTCCAAGCTCCTTACTGCTGTTGCCACCCTGAGCTGGTTGTGGTTTTCAGGACCTCTCACAAATAACTTCTCCCCTCCAAGGAGAACTTGAAAGACTGAGGAAAAGCCAGAAAGGAGAAGAGAGAAAGGTGTTTGAAAAAGCTGAGACAGTAAGGAAAGGAACTTGGATGATGTCTCATTTGGCCAGCCAGCGCCTGTGCAAAGGATTTACACCTCTTGGGAGCCCTGACAAGCACAACCAAAAGAAAGTCAAGAAGGCTGAGAACACTGAATGCACATGAGGTTCCTGAATGTCCTGCTAGGATGTGGCATGGAAACCTGAGAAACTCGGACAAAATTCAGTAACAGACTGGCAAAGACGGCTGTTTAAAAACCTAGAAGGGGGTACTGACTCCCTTGCACAGGAAGGAATTTAGAGAAGCTGATCAAATGGCAGAGAAAATGGACTGGGTAGTGTTTCTGATGCTAGAAAAGGAAATCCAGGAGCTCTGGGGCCAAGCCTTGTCTTATGCTTCAGGAGAACTGCAGGCTCAGAACATGGATGTTGAAACCCACAGAGAAGATACAGGGCAAATTTCTGACTCCTCTACTAAAAGGAAAGACTGGATTGTTGAGTGGGTAGAAAATAAAATAGAACTGGGAATTGTCTTTTCTGAACAGCCAGAAAACACAGATTCCCCAAACCAGAGACTTACGAAGGTCATAGCCATCATAGCCTGAGGCATCAATCAAGTCTGGGATTTAGCACATACCATATTTTTATCAAACATTTATGGCTAATTTAAAATCCAGTCACACCTCAGACAAAGGGAAACAGCCACTACTCACACTGTCTCTTGGAGTATATGGTTCACTCTCCCTCTACCCTAAAGGCAAGTTTCTATGAATAAGGAGATGACGATAGGAGCTGTATGTGGTAAAGATCAGATCTCCTGACCATCTTGTCACTAGAAGCTTGAAATACCAGGTATATAGCCACAGAGTCAGCCTGTACCTTATGCAACCAAACATATTTGACAATTTCACAGCATATCTTTGCTGGTCTTTACCTTCTCTATACCAACCCTTCCCTAAAAGTCATGGACTAGGAAGTAACTCACTAACTTAGCAGCTCCAATTCTTTCCCTTAGAACCAACATTCTACTCAGCTTCACTTTCTTAAATCCCTGGCCTCTGTCCCTCCCTTGTCCACACTACCTAGTCCATCAGGGCACAGTCCTACTTATACTCAAATTGTTCTGAAATTGTCTCTTGTCATAAAAGAAGTAGATGGTTCTCTGACCCAAGCATACATGGGCATGGAAATCACCTAACTACCTATTTGTTTTGTCTTCTACCCAAAAACCAGTTTTTCCTTAATTTTCCTTCAAACATCTTTTTTCTATTTATAATTTGTTTGATATTAATCTGCCTATGTTTGTCCTCAAGCCATTCTACCAGAGAAACTGGAGCTGGATATCTCCTAGATGAAAGAATGACATATTTTTAGGGTCATCCACAGCTAGGAGTGTAAAGGCTTTTTAACAGTAGCAATGAAATTTTACGGATAAACTCTCATTTGTCGATAAACACACATGCACACACACACATTCGAACACTGTGGCATCTTTACCTCCACTCCCAATTTTCTATCCCAAACACTGCTCAGCCTGACTCTGCCACAATGCTCACCAGCCACAGACCTGAGCAAGGAAGCAGCCACGGCTGGGGTTGCGTGTTTGAAGGGAGTTGGGAAAGAGGAGAGAGTTAAGAGTAGGAAATAGTTCCTACCACTGAGATCTAGCAGAAATGAAGTAGTTATTATTGGAGAAAAATCAAGTGGCCTAAGAGGGTTGGCATTATCTTCCACAGTAGCTAGCATTCCTAAGGCGCAGTCACCTGGGAGAATTTGGCTTCGGAAGGACTCAGAAGCGCACATCTGGTCCTGTAACGGCACTGCACAGAGCTAACAAAGACAAGTTCCCTCTCTCAAGAAGCCTCGGATGTAAAAGGCAACATGAGACATCAGCGCCTTAGAGAAGAATTTTTCTGAGTGATTGTTACCTGGGGTCATTGTGTGTTGAACTCTTCCCTGTTACATCCCTTACAGCGTTCTGAGACTAGGGGAACAGGTGAAGCAATCACCAACCTCTCCACAGAGAGGGTGGCAGGAAAAGATGGGAGGGGCAAGATGGAGAAGAAAGTGGGGATGCTTTCAGGGAACCAAGATGATGAAAAAGGAGGCAAGCTCAAGGAAGCAGCCAGAGAGGGACAGGGAAAAGTTAGGAAGAAAGCTCTTCCTCCTATAGGTTGCTTTTTAATTTTTCAAAATTAAGTAGGTAAATGGGTACATTTATCCTCAAGTGATGAATTGTGAAACCTTGGCTTACAAAGACTTTAATGCCTAGGTAGTTCAAAGAAATATGCCTGGTCCTGTCTGTACCATATGAAGGGAAGCTGAGACTGTCTCTAAAATAGCCTTGTGACCGGAAGTCAGACATAGCTGGAGCAATACTCAAAATTCAAGGGGATATAATTTTAATACTTGGAAGGAGCATGCCGTCCAGCCAATAGGCACCAGTAAAGCCATACATACTGCTTGTTTACAGCAGACATCCGTTCTGAGTGGTTGGTGTCCATCTTACACCAGCTGTTAAATATTTTGAAAATCATCTCTATATTAAAATAATTGGAGCCCTAAGAGTTAGGGAAATATGAAAGAAATGCAAGATTCCTTCAGTATCAAAGGCCTTTAGAGTAAGACTAGAATACATTAATGCATTTTAAGAGTCTAAGACATGCAAAATTCAATTAAGTGGTACAGCCAACTGGGTAGAGACTGAAATCCTCCATGAGTAGAAAGAGAAATTAGTTATATATAACTAGAAGACAGGACCACTCCATTTGGAGGGCACTGATACAACCATATAGATAGGGTCCAGTATGTCCTATCACTGTCATAGACAAGGATCCAGTCACATGCCAGCCAATAAATCTGATGAAGAGATCTCAGCAAGCTGAAAAGTCCATCCAAAAAATTGCTGGGAAGGAAATCTCAAAAATTATTTGAGAAGTAAGCATCTTTAGCTCTGTGGAGATCTAGAATTATATATAGATACTAAGCTAATCAAATCTACAGTATTAATGTTTGTGCTAAGTTTAGAAGCAAGTATATTTGGTATTTTAATTACTTATAATTTTAAAGAAAATTTGGCATGTCAGATTAATTATGTAATTCTAATTTTAAAATATATAATTGGATAATTAATTTACAATTGTAATTGTAAAATTATAAATTGTGATTTTAAATTGAAATCTTACTAAGTTTATAATACAGTGTTAGAACAATCAAGAGAACCTAAATTTTGCCATCTTTTATGAGCTTAGCATATTAGATTTATAAGAATTTAAGTACTCAGGATGATTTTGTTTAGTTAAGTCAGACAATCTAAAGATTTTAAAAAAGACAATAAATTTATCAAAGCAGTTTAAACTGTTTGAAGACATTAAATGCAAAGATTTGCTAGATACTAAATAGTATAATGAGATTCATAAGTTAAAATTTAAAAGGTTACTAAGAAATCATTGCTTTGGGGGTTTGTAACTTCAATTAATTCAATATTAATTTTTTAAAACCATATCTCCAGATAATTTTTTCTGCTCTAAACAAAAATCTACACCTGAGGATAGCAAAAATGTCCGTAATGTAGGGGCCCAGGGAAACTTCCCTTTTTCCCAGATGCAAAGGATAGAAGAGAAGGGACATAGATGGAAAAGAGGGAAGGGAGCAGTTTATTATAAACAAAATAATGGATAAGGAATTGGTGGCTGATGGTGGAGTTCCTGGGTGGTACAAAAGGTTAATGCGCTCAGCTGCTTGCTGACCAAAAGGTTAGAGGTTCAAGTCCACTCAGAGGCACCTTGAAAGAAAGGTCTGGTGATCTACTTCCTAAAAATCAGCCACTGAAAACCCTATGAAGCACAGTTCTACTCTGACACACATGGGATCACCATGAGTGGGAACTGACTTGATGGCAACTGGTTTGGGGTGATGGTGAGGCAGGGACACAACACTCTTCTCCTATGAAAGGAAAGCACACTGGGGAACTTCCCACTGTACAAAGGCTTTCCAGGATGGAAAACAAATGTGATGGGATTTCCTGGGTGCCAATGTGCTTGCTAGTCACATTCTGTGCACAAGGGAAGGGAAGGTCTAAACACACTGGAACACAAACCCTTGATATCCATGGTAACACAGAAGAGAAGAAAAAACTATAATTTTAAACTAAATATCAAAATTAACTTTACCAATTACAGTTCATTTCCCAGTGTGGCTTTTTACATCTGAGACCTAGAACGTTTGTCAACCAACAGAAATCCATGATGATGAAGAAACCGCATGGCTGAAGGTGGTTTTGGTCCATTGAGCTGATAATGGTTCACTACTAAGGCAGCTAAGGAGACATTACATAAGCACTTGGATCTTTCAAGGAATGGAATCAGAATGTGTCCTTAAGGGACAGCAGCAAGACATCAAAATTTCCCACACAATGGCCAAAATAACACCTCATCCCCCCTTTCCACTCACAAACAACGGTTATCAAACCTGTCCCAGATATCTAGAAAGCAGATACTATCACAAATCTTCAGGCTAGAAAGTCCTTCCTGGTGTCTAAACTAATTCCTTCTCTAGCAATTTAAGCTCATTCTCTTATGCCATCCTCAGTGAAAACCAAGAGAAGGTGCTCGTCCTCATTTATCATTATTGATTTTCCCCTGAGCCTTTTTCTGTCTAAGGTAAACAACTCCAATGTCCCTCTTGGCTCTTTCATCTTCCAAGGTTCTTGCTGAGTTATGCAGGCTGCTGCTAGTGAGTGCTAAAGATGAACCTGGGCCAGAGCCATCTTCCCAGCTGCAATGGTGGAGGCTGCTGATGGTCAGATTGCTGACCCTCCTAGTAACAGACCCTCCTGACAACCTCTGGGTCTGACCAGTTCACCCCAGGATAGGCAATCAAACCAAGGCCCAGTGCTACCTAGGAGTTTGCAGATGCTAACAGAATTGGAGAGCCCCCTCTTTTTTCTCTGTTCCCCTCCTACTCCCTGACCCCATCTTTTAGGAAGGGACCCCACTAAAGGAATCCTCAGTGGCAGAATGGATTCATATGGCTTGACAGGCCAGCAGAGAGTTTCAGAGAAAATGTCAGGAAAAGGGGAAGCTGGGTCTTCAGTGGTGGTAGTAGTTCTAAAGAGAAAGAGGAGGAAGAGAAGGAGAAGTACCAACAGGAGGTGGTCTTCTGCTTCCACGTTCACACCCGGTGATTGGCTGCTGGTATGGGGATAGCTGAATGCCCTCCGATGCACACCAAGAATAACTGAATGTTTCAGCATGGCTCTGACATGACCAAGGACAGGGCCATACCTGGCCTTGCTTCTTCTCTGAGAGACTCGCCATCTTCTCGGTAACAGAACTTCCCTGAGGCACTCAAGGCCCAAATCTTCCATACCAGCAAAGACTCTTAGTTGAAGAGACTGAATAAAAGTGTTACAATTAGACAAAAAGGGAACACATGATTCATTCCTGCTTTTAACACAATACTTTGAAGATGTCACCACAATTTGGATCTGGCTATATTTTAAGTTCATTTACAAGTAGACTAGTTCTCAACTAAAAATAACCATGCGTGTTATACATTTCAACAGCTGCCTGGATTTTCCTCTGAAGGAAACAAGATTCTATATTTCACTCACAGTCAGCACAGATTTATTTTAACCCATTAGGTGAAGAAATAACCCCACCACTACAACCCACTGGTGGCTGTGCCTTTTCAAGAGCAGCCTTATGAGCACACCAGTTAGTTATTATTATCCCCATTTCATAACTGAGTAAACTGAGTGCCAGTAATAGTGGCCTGCCAGGCTATATATGGAATTAATAGCAAGACCAGGTCCCCTGATTCCTAGACTACTGCTTTCTTTTTCTTTTTTTCTTTTTCAGCTAGAAAAATTGTCTTTAATAAGGCCTCAGATTTTGCCTTCAGTTATCTGACTACTTAAATAGTTTTTGAACTAACTTATTCAAGTAATTTGGGTGCACAGCCTAATTCAGTGTACGTAAAGATGCCTCAAGTCCTTCCATTTTCTTTATTAATCTGATTAAAATTAATTTATGCTATTGGCAAATGATATGCAGAAATTAGTTTCCAAAATAAGAAAGCAGTTACAATATAATATTTCAAAATCCTTGCTTGGTAATAATCCTCATTATGGAACAAGTTAAATAAGTTAAAGTCTGTATCAATACTAGAAACACTATTCAAATATTTTAGCAATATTCCAATTTGTGTGGTTGCAACAACCAGAGAGCTGCCCTACAGATTTTGAAATGGAAACTAGAAGGAGGATTGCTGTTGTTAGATGCTAAGAGGGCTGAAGAGCCTTCGTTTTTCTCTCTGTTCCCCTCCTACTCCTGACCCCTCTTTTAGGAAGAGATCCCACTAAAGGAGTCATCCGACTGACTTATGGCCATCTCATGTGTGTCAGAATAGAACTGTGCTCCACAGGGTTTTCAAGGCTGTGACCTTTTGGAAGCAGATTGCCAGGCCTGTCTTCCAAGGAGCCTCTGGGTGGGTTTGAAGCACCAACTTTTTGGCTAGCAGTCAAGTGCTTAACAGTTTGCACCACTCAGGGAAGAGTAAGGGAACTAAATAGATAAAACAAATTTGCATCTCAAAACGATTCCATCCTAACTTTGGACCTGTGTAAATGGGCATCTTAAAACAGCCTGTCTATTCAACTAGCTAGAAAACATTTATACTATTCTTAGGCTTAGAGATACTCCCATGGGGTTAGGCACGGTCCTGGAAGCTATTTATTAGACAACTTCACTTTTACTACAACTAAAAAATATTTTGCCTTCAACATAATTGCCATTCTTAAAAGCTAGAAAGAAACAAAAATCAGCAATTACAGTTCTCCTTACCTCTTTTCCTTTGTATTTCCGGAATTCATATTGAGAGCTTTCCAGACTGTGGTTTTAGGCATTTCATCAGAAATATTAATCTCAGAGGGGTCACATCTGAAATCAATGTTTAGGACAGTAATTGTCAGGCATGCAAATAAGGTACATATTTCAGACTATAATGACCACCACCCCACCAGAAGGGAAAAGATAGGTCTGAAGGAGCCCAGCTAACAGCTCTCAAGAGTGCTAGGGACCAGATGGAGCCACTGAGGTTAGAATGGCAAGAGGAAAGCTGGCCCACGAGGTGGTGCAAGGGCTGGGCTAGTGTGTCAGGTGGTGGCTGGCCCTGCCCACACATTTCTGTACTCTGCCAAAGGGCCCCTCTGGGGATGCTGATGACGACGCTATGATGCCAATAGGAGCTACCACTTGATGAAAGCTATGTGCAGGCATGGTGCTAAGTACCCTTTATTCATTTTCTCACTTACATGGCTGTCTTAGTTATTTAGTGCTGCTATAACAGCAATACCACAAGTGGATGGCTTTAACAAAGAGAAATTTATTTTCCCACAGTCTGGTGGGCTAGAAGTCCAAATTCAGGGCATCAGCTCCAAGGGAAGTCTTTCTGTCTCTTTTGGCTCCAGAGGAAGGTCCTTCTCATCAACCTTCCCCTGGGCGAGGAGCTTCCTTGCATAGGAACCCCGGGTCCAAAAGACACGCTCTTCTCCCGGCACTGTTTTCTTGGTGGTACGAGGTCCCTCTGTCTCTCTGCTCGCTTTTCTCTTTTATATCTCAAAAGAGAATGGCTCAAGACACAATCCAGTCTTCTAGATTGAGTCCAACCTCACTAACATAACTGTTGCCTATCTCACCTCATTAACATCATAGAGGTAGGATTTACAACACATAGGAAAATCACATCAGATGACAAAATGGTGGACAATCACACAATCATGGCCTAGCCAAATTGACAGACATATTTTTGGGGGACACAATTCAATCCATGACATTCTACCCTTTGGCCCCCAAAAATTCATGTCCTTGCCACATGTAAAACATATTCACCCCATCATATCATAGCAAAAATCTTAAACTCCGAGTTCAAAATCCAAAAATTCCTGTTCATCTGTGAAATCTAGAATACAAGTTATCTGCTTCCAAAGATACAATGGCAAAACAGGCACAGGCTAGACATTTCCATTACAAATGGGAGAAACTAGAGGGAAGAAGGGATAACAGGCACCAAGCAAGTCAGCAGAACACATTCCATTAGCCTGCAAGGCTTTGAAAATAATCCTCTGTTCTCTGAGACAATTTACACAATGGCCTTGCCCTCCAGACTGTAGGTATTGGCCATGCTCTCCAGACTCTGAGTGGAGGCCCCTCAGCCCTGGGCTTCTGCTCCGCCTGCCAGGCCCACTAGGACAGCAACTCTGCTCCCTCAGCTTTAGGCACACCATTCTCCTAGTCCACCTGAGTGTCGACTCCACCCTTAGAAACACCAGAGGCCATGACGCCACCCTTTGAAACCCCAGAGGTCATGGCCATACCCTTTGAAATTGAGGCAGCTCGGCTTCTTGTGTTCCTTGTCTCTTCAGCTTCTGCTTCCTGGTTTCTTGGCCTCTCGGCCCTTGAGCCTCATAGCCCGCATCTGCCCTACTGGGGCAAGTGTTCCAAAGCTCTGTAGCTCTACTGATAAGTGCCTGGAGGCACTCTACTCTGCCAGAAAGCCACCCGTACACAGGAACTTAGCTCTCTCCCTCTGTGAGTCGACAAGCCCAGCTCCACTGATAAGCACCCAGAGATAACCCACTCTGCCAGGAAGCCTCCTGGACACAGGCACTCAGCCCTCCCGCTCCGTATGTCCGCTTCAGCACCATGTCATGCTGGTCACCTGGTTTGCTGCAGCCGGTCCTCCGCTACAGCCGGTCCTCTGCTGTGCTTGGTCCTCTGCTGCTGTTTCTTACCATCTGCACCTTCTCTGCTGTTAACAGTTCTCCTCACTTCCTTCTGAGTCTTCTATTCATTCACGGTTTCAAAACAGCTTCCACTCTTTAACCAACTGTTAGAGCAGCACCCCACTCCCTCAGTACCAAATTCTGTCTTAGTCATCCAGTGCTGCTATAATAGCAATACCACAAGTGGATAGCTTTAACAAAGAGAAATTTATTTTCTCAAGGTCTAGTAGGCTAGAAGTCCAAATTCAGGGTGTCAGCTCCAGGGGAAGGCTTTCTCTCTGTGTCAGCTCTGGAGGAAGGTCCTTCTCATCAATCTTCCCCTGGACTAGGAGCTCCTCCATGCAGGAACCCCAGATCCAAAGGACTCACTCTGTTCCCAGCACTGCTTTCTTGGTGGTATGAGGTCCCTCTGTCTCTCTGCTTGCTTCTCTATTTTATATCTCAAAAGAGATTGGCTCAAGACAATCCAATCTTCTAGATTGAGTCCTGCCTCATTTACATAACTGCCGCCTATCCCACCTCATTAACATCATAGAGGTAGGATTTACAACACATAGGAAAATCACATCAGATAAAATAGTAGACAATCACACAATCATGGCCTAGCCCAACTGAAACATATACTTTTGAGGGACACAATTCAATCCATGAGAACAGCCAACCTTTTTCTATTTGTAGTTTACAAAGGATTTTCACAATACTTCATCTTAATGATCACAGCAACAGAGATATTAATAGCCTCATTTTAAAGGTGAAGAAACCAAAGTTCATAGGCATAAGTAACTGCTCAAGGTCAAACACCAATAAGTGGAGAATCAAGACCTGGAATCCAGGTCCTTGGTCTCCTAGAGCCCCAGAGTATTGTGAAGCTTTCTATGAGCCAGACTGTCTCCTTATAAAAGGCTCAGAGAGGAGGCAGCCTCCTGCTAGAGAGGGAACATTGTTTCTACTTTGCCTGAGAATTCAGACCCTATGGCTTCTGCAGTAACAATCTGCAGAAATTTTACTAAGGACCCAAGAATAGACCTCTTGATTTCCCCCTCAGTATAAACCACAATAAATTCAGTGATTCAGCGGTAAATTATCTAGGATCTAGATGACCCAGATCCTGCTCTCTTCCTTCTTTGCTCCCTCTCGAACTTTGGACTTCTTACAACCTGTGTGTACCTCTTCTAAAGTGGAAACAAGACACCAAGAGTGAAATAACAAATGGACCGATTTAGCTTCCTGTGATCTGTGGTGAGCAAGAGGTTTGATAGAGAAAAGGGCTAAAATCAGTGGCAGAAGTAAGAAATTCCTACAGCCCCATAAAATAAAACAGAACTAATGAGGCACAGCAGTCCAGGGACAAGGACTAGAATGCAGAAGGGGACAGGAAAGCTGGTGATAGGGAACCCAAGGTTGAGTAAGGACAGTGTTGGCATGTAGTGGGGTTGTTAACCATTGTCTTAGGGCAACATGTGTACTAACTGTTTAATGAGAAACTATTTTGTTCTGTAAACCTTCATCTAAAGTGAGAATAGCAGCACAACTGGAAGAACGTAATCGATGTCACTGAACTGTGCACGTAGAAATTTTTGAAATGGTGTATCTTTGGCTATGTATATTTTCACAAAAAAAAAAAAAAAAGGTGGAGAAGGTAGAGGGTTGACATGTCATGGGGGTGTTAACCAATGTCATAAAACAATATGTGTACTGACTGTTTAATGAGAAACTATTTGTTCTGTAAACGTTCACCTGAAGTACAATTAAAAAAAAAAAGAAGTAAGGAATTCCTGTGATTCCAGTTCAGTTCCTCCTTGGCTCCCAAGATTGTAAGACCCAAAACCCATTGCCGTCGGGGTTGATTCCGACTTCCAGTGACCGTATAGGACAGACTAGAACTGCCCCATAGAGTTTCCAAGGATGTAATCTTTATGGAAGCCAACTGCCACATCTTTCTCCTGCAGAGCAGCTGGTGGGTTCAAACTGCCAACCTTTTGGTTAGCAGCTGATCACTTACTTTAACCACTGCACCACCAGAGCTCCTTCCCAGGACTACTGATGCCATGAATCAAGCTGGAATGGGCTGTCTCTACCCATCCCCAAAGGCTTGCTCAAACATGAGAACAAAGATCACACCCTATTCATCTTTGGAAGGTGGCAGAGTAGGGCAAAGGGGCACTGGTTTGAGAAGTAAAAAGATTAGGATTTGAATCTTAATTTTTCTACTTAGCAGATTTATGATTTTGCACTAATAACCTAAAAGCTTCTAAGCCTCAGTTTCTCACTTAAACAAATGTGGATAATGAGACTATACCAGACGGTTTTTGTAAAGATTAAATGAGATCACATATGTAAACCTTCTAGCACAGTCCTGGCCCAGAGGAGGTGCTCAGTACATTGGCTCCCTTACTTCCGTTCTCCTTGGGACTCCAAGCACTTGGTACATAGCAGGCATTCACTAAACCATGAAAGGAAAGGGTGTTTTAATGGGACGGGGCTAGGGTGGGAAGCTGAATATTTGGTTCCTTACACCAGCAACAGTATTTGTGATCCCACCCCACCCTACCACAAAGCCAGAATGTTTATAGAATAACCAGAACACTAAACTCCTTGGCGTTTTGTAAGTTTTACCTGAAATTGATGTTCTTTCCAGGACTACTTAGTAACTTCCTGCTCTCTAAAGGGAACTTGTCTCCCCCCATTTCTAACATTTTCTCAGCCTCCTGGAAGAAAAGAAGACATTATTATATCTCGGACCAAAGTAAGATCACAAGTCTTCAGCAGCCCATTCTCCTTCTACCATCATAACTCCTACCTAATTTTCTCTCACATTTATTATAAAAGAGTAGAATTATGTTCTTTCATAAATTTGACTCATTGCAAAAAGGGACAACCAGATATTTGTACCTATGGAATAGTATTAAAAAAAAAAAAAAAAGAACCTGAATCTGATTAAGCCTCTAGATCCAACTACCAATTTACTAGAAATACAGGGGACAGAGAAACATGTTAAATAACACCAAGGGATACATTCAGCAAAATCCAAATGGTCAGAAATTCTATAGTTCAAAGAAATTCAACAAGAAGAAAAAAAGAGAGAGAGAGAGAAACACCTAAGAAATATATCACCCAGTTATAATATAGACCTTATTTAGATCCCAATTCAAACAAATTGTTAAAAATAATAAGACAATTGGATAAATGTGAATACTGACTTTTCTTTCTACTTTTGTATATATTTGAAATGTTCCATAATAAAATGTTTTCCTTAAAAAAAATTCCACTAATTTAAAGGAAATGATTACAAAGAAAAAAAAACATGTACAAAGATATTCAACATATTAATAATATTCGTCCAATTGTTCAGGCCAAAAATCTAGACATCATCTTTGCTTCCTCTCTTTCTCTAATACCTGCCCATATATTAGCAAAACCTGTCAGTTCTGTCTTCAAAATAAGTCCCAAATTAAACCACATTCACCCCCTCCTCCACCTTCACCTTCACCTCTTGCCTGAACAATTGGAACTATAGGAGACACCTAACTAGTCTCCCTAACTAGCCTCCCTTCTCCCTTCCAGCCATGCTGGCTAACTCAATGTTTCTCAAGCCCACCAAGCTCATTTCTGCTTCAAGGCCTTTGCGCTTGCTGTTCCCTGGCTTGGAATGTTCTTATTCCCAGATAGTCTCAAAACATGCTTCTGACTTTATTCTGATCTCTACTCAGATGTCTCCTCAGAGGAGTTATCCCTGATTACCCTAAATAAAATAACTCCTCACTCCCATTCTATTTCTTTAGCCTGCTTTATTTTTCTTCTGAAAACTTATCACTATATATATATATATTGCCGTCAAGTCAATTTAGACTCACAGTGACCCTAAGGACAGAGTAGAACTGCCCCATAGGGTTTCCAAGGAGCAGCTGGTGGATTTGAACAACTGACCTTTTGCTGACTTTCTGGTTAGCAGCCGAGGTCTTAACCACTATGCCACCAGGGCTCCCTCTCTCTCTCTATATATATATCTGTAGTTGTTGTTATTTGTTTATAGTGTGTCTTCTTCATGAGAATGTAAGCTCCATGAGGTCAGGGACTCCGTCTGTCTTGTATACTACCATGTTACCACAGCCCAGAACAGTGACCAGAGCAGAGTAGGCATTGAATAAATGTTTGTGAAAGGGAAGGAGGGAGGACGGACACAAGGAAGGAAGGAAATAAAAAACATTTACAATCTCACCACTCAGAGAGAGCTACAATAAACATTTTGGTCTATTTTCTTCCAATCTTTTTTTCTAATATGTGTGTATAAAATTTATATTTTTACTATATATTCCATTTTCTATCCTATATGTTTTTCACATACAATGCCATAAACATCTTCACATATCATTAAATATTCTTTAAAATTTGATTTTTAAATTGTTGTACAATATTCCAATGTAATATATTTACTATAATTTGCCTTTTTGTTGTTGTTGTTATTTTATACAACACCATAATTAAAATCCTTCGTCCACATTGCTGATTATATCCCTAGAACAAATCCAAAAATTAGAGTGGCTGGGCCAAAGGACATATACATTTTTAAGACTCTGTTAAACTGCTCTCTAAAAATATTTATCCAACTTATACTTCCACTTGCAGTGGATAAAAAAGCCTGTTTCAATCACAGTCTTGCCAACACTGGTTATTTTTATCTTTTAAAAAAATCTTTGCCAATTTGAAAAGTGAAAAAATGTGGTCTTCTTTACATTTTCATTTCTTTGATTATTAACGGGAATGAACTTTTTAATCATAAGCTAATTAGCTATTTGTATGTCTTCTTTTGTAAATTATCTATATCCATTGCTCATTTTTTATTACATTATTGTTATTAATTTATAAAAATTATTTGAAAAGTATATTAACTTGTCTCACCTTGCCTGGTATTTAAAAAAAAAAAAAGCCTGAAAGCTTTACATTTTGTGTAGTGAATTTATCAATCTTCTCTTTTAAGGTTTCTTCCATTGCTTTTATGCTTACAGTTACAATTGTTAAAGCTGATTTAATGACATAAGGTTTTTAAAATTCACGATATTAGAAAAAATGTTTTTTAAAATACATCTCAAAGGACATTAACTAGAGCATTAAATGTATTTGGAAGCACTTTCCTGCTCATTCATTTCTTGTTCTGTTATTTTCATTTTGCTACACATCCATTCTTTGCCGGTATAAGCCATTTATTGAGGGCTCATTATGTGGACGGCAAAATGCCAAGTGCTGAGGGAAATGAGAAAGGACAAAAAAGTCCTATGCAAGCTGTCTTTGCATGATGCAAATCACAGCACCATCTGCAATTAGATACGTAAATACTCTCCGAAAATAATGGGCTTTATATACTTGTCCAATTTGACCTTTTGGAAGAACATAAGCCATCAGATCTGATAATAAGTACAGGGTCTGTGTTCATATTCTAGGTGTAAACTGGTAAGCAGACAGTAGACAACGGAAAAAACAACTGGTTATCAAATCTGATAATGAAGGACAGACAGGGACAAGAATCCTTAATCCATTCTCAGCTGAGAACATCTTTGGAGTTATCTTCCTAATTCCTAAACATAACCCTTGGGATTCCAGACATGCTGACTTTTCATGTAGCCCTTCCTATGTTCTGTAATTTGAGGTTGCCTCAGAGTGTTCACTTGATATAAGGACTATGACCTCTTCCTCTTTGGCCTTCTTTTTGGCATCGTCCAACTTCTTCTTTTTGCTTTCAGGCATGAGATCATCTAACCAGCTCAGCTCTCGCTTAGAGAAACAGAGATCCATGACTTTCCTGACAAAGACTAAGGCCAAAACCTGAAGAAAAATAAAGAAAGAAAGTGGGTTAAAGGGGCCAATTTCCTTCCTGGATTTAGAGCAACGTCTTATTTTCACAGTAGACTAGAACATTCCAAGTAAAATCAAATTCATAATCATCATAGTAGTTGCCATTTATTGAATGCCCTCTGAGGTATTTAATACAATATTTTATTTAACTGTCATCATAACAACCCTGCAACTTAAAAGCTAATTTAATTCTCTCAGTGAGATGAGAAAGTGTTAATCTGCTAGATGACCCTAACATCTGCCTTCCCCTAGCTTGGGTTCTGCAGGAAGGGCTACAGGGCAGTATTGGGGTGAAGAGCCTCTATAGGAGTACTGCCCTGGTATGCCTTGCCCAGCCCAAGCATGCCTTGTCAAGGGAGGAGGAGACCTTGAAGAATCATCTTTATTCCCTCTGTTCCTTTGCTTGTTTTTTCCCCTACCCAAAAAACAAACAAACAAAAAAATCTTGCTTTATGTCTGCATCATGCGTCACTAGTGGTTTTTGTCTCTGCCCTCTGGCCTGGCCTGATGTTCATTTTATAGATGAGGAAACTGAGGCCCAGGGAGAGGAAGTGACTTGCTTAAAATTTGACAGCTAATTTCTTCAATAGACAGGACCTGTCTTCAGGACAGGTTCAGGGTGTTTCAACTGCTACTCCACTTTCTTCCCATAAGAACCATTTTAGCCAAAGGCAAACCAAGAATAACCACAGAATGACCTGCTGGGATTGACTGGTGTTCACCAGCTACATCTGGTGGCTGGACAAGGAATGAGGCAAATCAGGCTTATGAAATTCAATCATATTTCTCCCTAATTTTAATGACTACTGTCCTAATAAATCCAAAACTGGTAGAATCCCTTCCAGCATACCCAGGAACTTCTGAATTCTTTAACCAAACACTCAGTCCCTGAACATAATATCCAAATGTAGAGCCCTGCATGTAGTCTGACAAAATTGAGAAACCCATCAATAGGGTGTGGATTTGGGGGACTAAGGAAAAATAAACTCCCCTCCAGATTCCTCACTCTTTAATATTCTCCTAGTAAGACAGAGTTCAAGAAGTACCTGAATAAACAAACATAACCCTCATTGCCATGTCTCTCTAAAGGCCCTCTTCAGGATAACTTTCAAACAGCCTATTGAATTCTCAGCATCCTTACGACACAGGTAAGTTAGAGAGGAAAGCATCAAGAATTTCATCATCATCCTGGGTTTTAGGAAACAGCTGGTCTGTCACCTGCTGGACCACACACAGTTCAGCTTCCCTGGTCTCCTTTTCAAAGCCTTTGTCTCAGGTAGGAAAGAGATAAAGAGGTCCCAGTCACTTTTCAACGCTAACTCCCTCTCTCCCAGTGACTTAAAAAGGGCATCTCCACTACTTTAGACATTACTGATTGCAATAAATCCTCAAGTGAAGCTAAATTATTCTGAAGTAATATGTAAATTACTGCAAACAGGAAGAATCCTCTCCATGTTATATTCACTAAGAAAAAGATCTGGTAGCCTTGAAAAATAAACATGGCAAACTGCTACACATCTGCATCCAGAACTTCAGGTCCCAAAGAAAATGCTGCCGTTGCTGCTGCAAAGACAAAAACAATAATCAAAAACCTCACCATCATTGGAAAGACAATAGCAGCTGGAGAGGCCTTGATGACCCAGAGCAGGACAAGGCAGGTCAGCTGGATGAGGGTGAAGAGGTGCACTTTGCGTAGTGGTACGTGACGCAGGTAGATAAAGTCTGGCTGGTGTTTTGCAGGCATCCCAAAGAGCTTTAGACGGTCAAAAAACTGAAAGCGGGGAACCAACATGTATTATTAAGAGCCTTCTTGGGTCAGAAGCCTGATTAGACCCATTCACATCTATTCTATCACCTGCTCTGAAAGGCAGTAATGCTGTTTCCACTGAACAGAAATGGAAACTGAGTCTCAGAGGGATCAAGTAATTTGGCCAAGGTTGGTAAGTAGCAGAGTCAATATTTTAATCCATTTTTTCTAATTCTGGGGCCCTGACGGTGCAGTGGTTACGCATTTGGCTGCTAACCAAAAGGTTGGCAATTCAAATCCACCAGCCACTCCTTGTAAACCCTATGGAGGCAGTTCTACCCTGTCCTATAGGGTCACTATGGGTAGGAATGCACTTGACGGCAGTGGGTTTGGTTTTGGTTTTTTCTAATTCTAGGTTCAGAGTTTTTTCTCCTGTCTTATACTGTGACCCTGAGAGAGGTGTTTCTCAGGGAGTAATGAAAACAAAATAAGCCGACTGCATCTTTCTTCTTCCTATCAAAACCAAATATTTCACTTGTTCTTTGAGGATTTAGGGGCTCTTCATTGATTATTTATAGTAAAAAGATCGAATGAAACCTCATAACATTCTGGATATAGAAAATATGACCATCTTCATATTATAAAAAGGAAAACAGAGACACAGAGCGGTTAAATAAGTTTCTCAAGGTCATATTAGAAGTTAGTGTATAAGAAAAACAAAAAGGGTCCAGTCACCAATAAAAGAAGGTAAGTTATAATCTGAGGTACTCAAGTTATTAGTGACAAGCTCCTGATTTTCTCTGCTTGAGGGACTCAGAAAGAGAAATGAGGTAGAGCACGACAGGAAGTGACCTCTGCTTACCTGTAGCAACTCCCACTATTCCCCCAGTCTCTTTACCAATGCACCCCCAAAGTTAAACCCTCACTCTCACACTCTAGCCTGGCCCTACAACTAGTGCTGTCTCATTTGTAGGGGAGGAAGCCAGTTTGGTCCTTGAGCAACCTCTTAGATCCAAGTTTACCAGCACCTTGTGGTAAGTGCCAATAATTATCTGTTGAGTAATTAATGATTGGAACCATACCATCAAGCCAGACCACCCTGGGAGTCTCTGTACCCTCATGCCAACATGACTTTATTTTGCCCATATTCAAAGAAATGTATAAAATAGCAAGCCAGCAAGACTAGGAAATGATTTTTCAGGAATTGGTTTGTGCTTCCCTTGGGTAGCCATTCCTCCCTGGCCAAGACAAGTGAGCTGACAATGAAAAGAACTGCCCTTGCTGAACCATACAATACCTGAATTCCCTGTAGTGAAGAGACTCCCATATAGAGGAAAACTCCATAGAGTACTGGCATGGGAATAAACTGGAGATGGAAGAGCAGAAGAACCAGAAATTAAATTTTGTATCATGCATAGCACATTTAAGACAATATAAAATTTTAACTCTTCAAGAAGGAGACAAAGTCACAAAATTGCTACATATATGCATTAGTTTCTGCTGCCTTTGCGTGACTTAGAAGCAAAAGTAGACGTTTCCAATGATAACAATCATTTCATTCTGAAATAATCACACTGGAAAGTGTAACCTGGACCTGGTTAAATCATAGGGCTAACATCTTACCCCATCTGGCTCTTTTTCCTCCATGGGGATGGGCACACACACACACAGATACACATCTCTCTTTTACAGAACTGATGCCTTTTTAATCTTTTGTAATTACACAATCAATTCTTCAAGGAGTTGATGTATTTTAACATAGACTAAAAAAATTTCCCTGTTTACTGACCAGAAACCTGAGGACAGGAATAGGGAGGTATCTTGTCAGAGAGGGAATAATTTTGGGGGAAATATTAATATTATTATATTGCACTTGGATATATATACTACACTTGACTATAACTTTGCCAAGCACTTTCACATCTATCAACCTAGGTAATCTTCAGGGCAGCACCAGGAAGCAGGGAAATGAAGCCTATAGAATCAAGGCAAGGCAAGTCTCAGAACTGAAGACTAAACTTGACTTGCTTTTTTTCTGGGGCTAAAGAATATTCTCAAACATAATTCCTCTCAGAATTAGAAAATCTCCACTGGATTGTATGTTCCTCCAGCTCTAGAGTGAATAGACCTCTCAATTTGGTGAAAACCTTGTTTGTAGAACTACTGCATGGTGTCCTAAAAGAGTCCTCCTGAGACGGCTGCAAAAAGGCCAGGCAATGCCCCACCATCATGCTTCTGTGGTCACACATCTGGAGGAGCAACAACCTTTGGTTTCCTCCAGTTGGCGCCAAGACCACGAGTGGGAGTGGGAGTGGGGCTACTGGCAGAGAGTGGAAGGGGAAAAGAAGTGTGAAGAGAGGTGGTAAGGTTAAGTATAAAGTATGGAGACAGGAAGACGGTATAAAAATGTTTACCATTCCTTTCAATTACCATCCCTTTCGCCCATAAAGGGCACCTGCAGTACAGGCTATGGTGGTCGAAGAGTCGCTAAAAAGAGGACAGAGAAGAACATGTTCCAGAATGGTGGGGACTTGGAAATAGAGCTAGAGAGGTTTTCTCTTCATCCCTTTTTCTCAGGTGCAAGCCTTATAATTACAAAAAAATAACAATTTTCTCATGTTCAAGGTATCTTCCATCTTTCCAAAAAAACAAAAGTCCCATATCTGATGCTAGCCACTGCTCCTTTTTCTGCTCACACACTCCCCGTACTTCCTCATCTCCTATTTACTATTCAGGCCCCTGTAATCTGGCTTCTGCACCATCATTCCACGTTAAATTTCCATGTTGCCAAATCCAATGGCCTTTGTTCAGTCTTCATCTTTCTAGACAACTTCTAATCAATCTTTCCTTGAAACAACTCCCCTCATTTAACTTCCCTGACACCACACCTCTTCCTTTCCCTCTTACCTCTCTGTCAGCTCCTTTTGAGTCTTCTCTATCTAACCTGTAAGTATTGGAGCTCCTCAGACTCTGCTCTTCTCTTTGATTCCTCTTCTCTTTTATATCCACCATTCTCCTTGAGTAATCTCATCTATTCCCTTGGCTTTCAATACTACCTATATGCTGTTGACTTTCAAATTTATATCTTTATCCCAGAACCCTCTTGTACCATCTTTACTCAGATGCCTCCAGGCATCTCACTGAAAATTCAGTCAAGCCCTACCCCTCACAAAATCACTTCCTCCTTCATGCAGTCTTCTCCATCTCAACATATGCATTATATTCTACTTACATGGTCAAGTCAGAAACTTAGGATATATCCTTGATTTTTCCATTTTCCTCCCCCTCTCCCTGCCCCTGCCCCACCACTCCATATCCGGTTAACCAACAAGACCTTTGGTTCTGCCTCCAAGATACATAGAAGTCATGCCTTTTTATTTATCCCTACTATTACCACCTTCCTTATCCAATCCTTATCATCTCTCACCTGTAACAGCCTAACTGGTCTCCTTGCTTCTATTCTTCCCCAACCCTAAAAACTTATTCTCTGGACAACAGCCAGAGTGATCTTTTAAAAATACTAACTGGATCATGTTCCTCTCCTGTTAACCTTTACCATGATGGACAAGGCCCTGCATAATCCATCCCTGCCCACTCTCTAACCTCACCTCACTGTGTTCTTGCCCTAACTCAGCACCCTTGAACCCCATGGCCCTGATATTTCCACATGGCACTTCTTTCCACCTTGGAACCTGACTAGACTGCTTTTCTTCCCTTCTTCCGTGCCCTCCCCCACCATCCATAACATGGCTAGCTCCATCTCTTCTGAAATGTCATCTCCTCAGAGAGGCCTTCTCTGACCACGCTAACTAAAATAGCACCCCTTATTATCTATAGGTAGAGTCCCTGGGTGGTACAAATCATTAAGTGCTTGACTACTAACTGAAAGGTTGACAGTTCAAACCCACCCAGAGGCACCTTGGAAGATAGTCCTGGCGATCTGCTTCCAAAAGGTCACTGTCTTGAAAACCCCATGGAGCACAGTTCTACTCAGAAACACAGGGGGTCACCATGAGTCAGAATCGACTTGATGGCAACTAGTTTGGTCTTGGTTATTATCTACAGCACCACATAGCACTATAGATTTCCTTTATTTCATCTATCACATTCTGTAATTATCATATTTGTTTTTTTAACTACAAATTATCTGTCTTGCCCCACAAGCTCTTTGAGGGCAGGGATTTGGGTGTGCCATTGTATTCCAAGCATCTAGTAGAACACCTGGCACAAATCAGACACTTGATATTTGCTGAACAAGTGAATTAATGATTACCTTTAATACAGCTGTCATGAAGACTGAGCAACCCATCAGCACAAAGATCATAAGGCCTGTCACTCTCTGCTCTCGGATACCCAAGAACTTGGGCTGTTCTCCTGGAGCAGAGCACTCAGATTCCAGCTTGAGGCTATTTACATGTGTGATGGACAGGACAGTTGCAGCCACGAACCAGGGAAGACCCATGATGGAGCAGACACCCAGCATGATGGCCACCATCAGCAGGTCCAGGTGGTAGCCACAGCCTTTCTGTGGGGAAACAGACTCTCTGTTACCAGCAGTGGGATGGCTGCAGTGGGGCATAAAACAGTGAGCTAAGGGCTTCAGACCCAATGTAGAGAGGGGTGTACAGATAAGAAGGAAGGGGATCCCATAGGAGTTTTGCAGCCCCTCCTGGTTAGGAGGGGACAGAGAGGAAAAAGGGAAACTTTAGTCTGTCCTATACACACCAATATCCATTCTTTATCCAAGTGCCCCTAGATCATACCCTGGGTCTTACACACCCAGAGATTCATCCTTCCCTGGCAGAGTAGCCAGAGTCTGAGCCACATCTTGACCATTCTAGATAACAGACACTACAGAAGCTGGGAATAAATGTCTTTACTGGGTTCTTACAATCCTTGCCAGATTTGGATGTTGCCTATTCTGAGTAAGGAAAGAACAGAGATGGACGGCATGAAGTCTCTGACTAATAAATGTACTAGAATTAACCCTACCTCTTTAGGATCCAGGGAGGTCTGGTGGCGCAGTGGTTAAAGTGCTTGGCTGCTAACCGAAAGGTTGGAGGTTAGAACCCACCAGCTGCTCAGCAGGAGAAAGATGTGGCAGTCTGCTTCTGTAAAGATTTACAGCCTTGGAAACCCTATGAGGCAGTTAGAACTCTGTAGTATAGGGTCACTATGAGTCAGAATCAACTCGACAGCGCTAAGTTTGGTTTGGTTTGGCTCTATGATCCTTGTTCTAAAACTTCAGTCTGGAAACCCCAGTAATGGATACCAGTGGGAAGACGTCGGCCTCTAGATGACAGTAACCTAGACCCTGACCTGAAACTCAGGAAAACAAGTTGTCCAGCCCCCTAACCCAGAGCATGTATCTATATAGGGACCACCAGGAATTCTGCCTGCCCACCTTCCCCACAGGTTTGAGGGGAGAGTAATGGAGTCCAAGCTTTCTTCCCCATCATTCTGCTATGCTCTGCTCCAGTCTCATCTCCAAACCAATATTTGTCATTAATGGAGGGAATGGAAATCTCTTATGAGCCCTTTCCATGACTACTTTAATCCACGTTCTACAATTCCTGGTCTAGAAGGGTTTACCCTAAAATCAAAAAAAAGTAACACGCTGCCATTGGTCCTTCTAGGTCGGAACCTCTTGTTACCTTGAGCTTGTGTTCCTTCCTGTTAATGATGACAGCTGTGATCTGCTGATCCATGAATATTAAGATTGTGCAGAGAAGAGCTGGGATAATGGCAGCTATCACAGTCCACAAAGGATTGGGGCCAATGGGACTAATAATCCACCCTCGGTCATCCCTTGTTGGCTAAGGGAAACAACAAAACAAACAAGGATTTATTTCTGTATTTTAAATGAACTAGACATTAGGGAAAAACAGATCAAACTGAATCACAACATTTACATTTTTCTTTTTAGTCTTGAATGAGAATCTTTTATATATATATTTATTTATATATATTATATATATATTTAATATATATAAAAGATTCTCATTCAAGACTAAATATATTTAAAGTATATATATATATAGAGAGAGAGAGAGAGAGAAACTCCTTAGAAAATCTATGACCTTGTTCCAAATCTCCTTACACAGACAATCCTCTATTGTAAACTTCCTGTGGAATATTCATTATTCCTATGCTTCCTTCCACCTATTCCTCAAACCCCAGTGGACTGAGAAAGCAGCTATGTCACAACATTAGCCCGATAAAAATACAAACAACTAAATCTGTTGTTAAAAAATGTTTTAAAGACTTCCAAAGACAAATATAAGTAGCTTAGACGATTCTCACTGCCTTCCTCCAAAGCCATAAACGTGTGTCTACAGCACAGATGAAGGCAAAGTGGAGCCAATTGCACAGAATCTCTGGGCTTAGATTGAACTGGTCCAGGGGCCTTCTATCAGCAATGAATACAGGGGTCCAGGCACCAGAGACTTGAGAGAGGGGCCCAAGACTGCTGAACTTGGGGACTTGTTTGATCTAGGACCCTCTCAAATGCTCCTGCAAGACTACAGTTCAGGGTGTTCATGACATACCTGAACTCTCCTAGCTCCTGAGAACCTCCTAGGTACTCTGATTAAGAGAAGTTCACCCTGTGGTCCAGGAGGATAAAAGGCCAGTTCAGGGTGTTCATGACATACCTGAACTCTCCTAGCTCCTGAGAACCTCCTAGGTACTCTGATTAAGAGAAGTTCACCCTGTGGTCCAGGAGGATAAAAGGCCAGTGATATGAATTGGCCCAGAATTGACCAAAACTAAGCAAACAAAGCAAAGACCATTACACCTGAAGCATTTGGTTCCATATTGGTCATGTCTCAAGGATTCAAAGACTCTTCAGTAACACTTCCAAGTAAAAATTATTAGAGGTTATTTTCTAAAAGTGCACAGAATCTAGGTTTCCTTAGTAACAATGTTTTAAAAGGTAGTTAAGTATTTAGGCCAACATAAAAACTTATTAACAAAGAGCATCAACCCATTAGTAATAATACTAGCTTTCAGATTGAGTCTTGGAAGCTGAGGGGCCCATGTGGTATTAATAGGAAAGGGAAGAAGAAAGAAAATGTCTTCTCTCCTTCTAGAAAGCAGGACCTGTCATGAGCAACATTTTCTTTGACATTCTCCCATTTCTCTCTCTTATCTCTTTCACATCTCCCAGATGCCTCCTTCCAGATGTCCCAGAACTCAGTCTCTTCTGACTATCTTAAGCCAATCCAACAGAATATCTCCCCAAGGACTGCTTATTGCTCCCAAATCACCTATTTTTACATAAAATCCATTCTTCCTGCAGGGCTGACCTCAGCTAGGTATTAGAAAGCTGATTGTGCTCATTCACACAAAGGTGAGAATGACATATTCTCAGAGGTATTAGATTTTAAAAGAGGGTGTTTGTTAACTCATAAATTTCTAAGTGGTGACATTTTAGCAAATTTAGCAAAATAAAATGTAAATTTTCCAGGCAATATGGAAAAAGATACTTTTAACCAGGACTGCTTCAGGGAGAGAGAGAGAAAAGAGAAAGGGAAGCCAAAGGTCATGTGTATGGGGGCATTTACAAGTCAGGGACTGCCTTTATTCCATCTGCCTTCTCCTCGGCCTCCTCAGCCTCTTATTTTATGATTCTCAGCATCACCGAAGAGGCCTAATTTTCTCTCCTCTGCTCTTCAGATCTCTGTGTGGATCTATGGAACTGAGCTTAGCTTTTCCGTCTTCCTCTGTTTACTCAATTCATGCCCCAAAACTGAAGTCGATTTGGAGTTTCTATTTATTGATCATTTGTCTTACTTTTAGTATAGGTTTTTTGAAAGATACCATAGATTATATGGAAGTATATAAACAAACAGTGAAATCAGGTTGAAGAGATGCAAAGATTACCCTGCCTGAGGCCGCAGATCCCAGATGAGGCCCCTCTTTATTCCATTCCCCTCAGCAATAGCAAGATCCTTGAAGGAAGGGACTGAATCCTTTAGCTTTTTCAATCTTCCCGATGCTCTTAACCAGCTGATGCTCAGTGAAAGTGCTATTTACCAGACTTGTTCTAGGGGCCCACATTACCACAGTATCTGGCATATATTTATGTAAATGTACACATTCCACTGTTCTAAATCTTAACATATTAAAACAATAAGTGGCATTAGTGATAATAAATAATGCCTTCCATTAATTAAACAACCTTAATTTTTCTGTTCTATGTTCAGCCGAGGCTGAAGAGTTTGCTTTTCTGAATAGCAAGGCAAAAACAGCAAGGGCCATTTGGAGGACTGCAAAAAATCTCATGATTGTGATATAGAAAGGCCTTTGAAATCAGCTTAGGATCAGAGTCTATGAGACTACATGAGGGCACCAAGTACCCTGAGATCTGTTTACCTTGAACACACTAGGAACTTGAAGCTTTGGTGATGGGACTCCAATCAAAAAATCAATAATCACCATCGTGAAGATAGTGAGGAAAACGGCAAAGTCACTCACCATGGAGCGTACCTGGCATAAGAAAAAATTGGAAAAGTGTTTTAAAGGATAAACAGGGTAAAAAAGAACTTAGGATTGTAAAAGTTTTCAAAATCCTCAGAAGAATGCTTTAATTTTGTAGTTGAATTAATATATGCATATTTAAACAAGAATATATTAATACACTCAAATTAATGACCATGAACTGTGGACATAATGGAGGAAAATGAACCCTCTGACAAACTCTAAGGTAACCCACCCCAACATCTGAAGAGTTCTGTTTGGGGCATTTAGGTCTAAGTTTAGGCTCTAGTTCTGAAAACTTGGAATAAGGTTTTCTGGGACCAGCCAAGGTCTATTTGCACCAGACAAGATCTTGGCATCACCATCACCTCCTCTTCTCCCTAACACACAGCATCCAACCCATCTGCAAGTCCTGTTGGCTCTACCTTCAGAACATTTACTGAATCTGAGCACTTCATACCACCTCCACTGCTCATACCCTGGTCAAAGCCACCATCATCTCTTGCCTGGATAACTACAGCAGCCTCTTAACCCTGCTTCTGTCCTTGTCCTCCACAGTCTTCTATGAAGACAGCCTCTGAAGTGGTAATACATAAACAGAAGTCAGACTGTGTCATTCCTCTGCTCAAAATCCTGAAATGGCTCCTCATTTCACTAAGTTGAAACCTGAAGGCCCTTCTGTCGCCTATGAGACCCACGTAAACTAGTGTCCATTGTCTTCCTGATCCCAGCTCCTACTGCTCTCCTCCTCCCTCACTCTGTGCCAGCTGCACAAGTCTCCTTCTGTTTCTTAAACATACCAGGCTAACTCCCACTTCCCAGCCTCTGTATTTGGTGATACCTCTACCTAGAATGCTCTTCCTCTATGTAACCTCTTGAGTATCTTCCTTACCTCCTTTACGTTCACTCAAGTGTCACCTTCTGTGTGAGATCTTCTCTGATGAACCTGTTAAGAATTAGTCACTATCCTCTACCCTAGCACTTCCTGTACCCCTTTCTTGCTTTATTTTTCTCCTTCGCACTTATCAGTGTGAAGGAGAAAAATAATAATAACACACATCTTACTTTGATTTTAAGGGGTTGTTCTTACCCACAAAACCAAACATTAACTGTACAAAAGCTTGATTCAAACTGCAAAAGTAATGAGTTGTTTCACCACAAACTGCTCTGCAGCATTGTAAATTTGTCTTTTCAGCTAGAAAAGGGTAGTCAATAACAAAACCATTATCTCATAATGGAAAAAAAAAACAGTGGGCTTCCTCAATTTTAATTTCAAGAGATCTCATAGCTACAAAAGGGTACAGGGCTAAATCTTCAAGAGTTACCTTTTTAATGCTAACCATTAAGTACTTGGTCACCTTGGAAACTTGTATTTACTAAGAAAAAAATATTTAAGCTTCTGTAAAATCTCCAGTCCTCAGGAGTGCTTCTTATTCTTCAATTCCTTCATGTAAGGAGACTCGTACTCCTACAATTTGCAAATTGTTTATTAAATTATGAAATAATCAAATATGTCATTTTTTGAGCTAATTCAAAGGTTTATTTTTAACAATTGTAACTAGCCTACTTTCAGCCACTTGTTTTAAGTAACAAAATGATCTCCCTGCATGCATATAGAATGCTTAGAATGAAACTTATGTTTCTATTTCTTTGAGTTTTGATTACTTTTTTAATATCACCATTTTGCTAGGGATTCCCAACCAATTTAAGATTTGTCCTCAGAGGACTGTCCCACTTTATAGTTTAGTGTAGCTTTCATAAATACAGTGCCTATCAAATGCCCAGTATGTATCTTAGTCAGAACTTCCAACAGAGATAGAGCAAAACATATCTTAGCTACATGTAACACCACTAACATCTTAACCTGACTCTGTTTTCTTTGAAACCTGAGGTTTCCTGCTTTCCTTCTAGGTTTTCATAGTTCTTCTTGGAATGTCACATAAATTCTCTGAACATCTACCACGCCCTGTCCTACGAAGCCATCTTGACTGTCCTGGAGCCCAGTGGTCCTTCTCTTCTTTGAACTCCTTCAGCATTTACCTCCCAGTTTGGCATCCAACTATTTACCACACTCTCATATAGCATCTAATTGTTTCATGAGTCTTCCCTTCTTACCTGGTGGCAGACAGCATGTTCTAAACTTTTCTTGTATCCCACATAGCACTTAACCCAGGCCTGAGCAAGTAGTCAGTATATAACTGTCACTTACTAGTTGTCCAGATAGGAAATAAAGACTCAGAACTTATTGAATATGTGGTCTCCTTAACTAATGTGTGGGCTCACTGAGGCCTAAGAATGTGTTTTAGTCACATATGTGTGTATAGTAAATACCTAATCAGCTGAATCCTTCACTTACTCACACATTCACCTCTGTGAATGTGCCTTATTGAGGCCTCACTTACAAAAAAAAAAAAAACACCACAATTTCCTCCTGATTTGAGCTGCTTTTTAAAGCAATGGCCCTTTAATCACCCCACACTAGGCCTCTAATTCTGCCCTGCCAAAACTGGCAGAAACCCTGATCACCATACAAACAATGCCATCTGCATCAGGGAAAGGTTGTTGAGGCTCCAAACAGTCATGTGAACCAAGTCAGGAGCATGCTGGCTGCTGCTGTCAATGTGACTAGTGATTTCATAAGCTATTGCAAGAGCCATCCCTGGAAAAAGACTTTAAGGTCCTCTAAAGTATCCAAGGAAACCCAGGTGGCGTAGTGGTTAAGAGCTACAGCTGCTAACCAAAAGGTCAACAGTTCAAATCCACCAGTTGCTCCTTGGAAACCCTATGAGGCAATTCTACTCTGTCCTATAGGGTCACTATGAGTCAGAATCGACTTGATGGCAACTGGTTTGGTTTTATTTATTTATGTATCTTTTGGTTTAAAGTATCCAAGGCAATCACTCCAAATTACCATATTCTGGAGCCAGCTCTAGGTATTGTGTGCTAAGTGTGCCAGCATTCTGGAAATGAAACTTAATAGTATTCAGGAAGTGAGACTTTATAGCTTTAGAGAACACTACTACCACCTTAAACTCAAAAAGTTTAAATTAAAAGACTTTTAAGGAAAAGGTGATGGTTGAACAACATGATGAACATAACTAATGCCATTGAACTGTGCATGTGAAGATTGTTGAAATGTTAAATGCTTTGTTACATATATTTACTATAATAATTAAAAGGATGAAAGACAACTTGAATAAATACCATGTTCCTAAATGGGGGAAAATAAGCTTTTAAGCATTAGCCCCTCATTCTGAACCACACATCTATGAAAGAGGCTGACAAACACTAGAAGAGAAAGCCACAGTGTGGCTCATCAGGACATTTGGAGCTCTCCATCCACCAAGCAAGCAGGATGGAGGCTAAGAAAGGCTCTATTATATTAGAATTCAAAAACACAGAAGAAACATATGCCCAGCCAGCACTCTCTGGTTAAATGTGGATTTTGGTTACTCATGACTAGCTACCTACTCTGGTTGGGAAATAGCGGCTCGTCTTGAATGTCTTTAAGGTGCTTGAGAGGATGAAAGTGGTGAAAAAGAGAATGCAGGACCAAAAGAGCACATCAGGAGTGTAGGGTCCATGGTGGCCACATGCAGATCCCATGAACTCTCCATGCATCTCCTGGCATTCCTAGAGGAACAAGCAATCTGGGTAATTAAAGACAGACACAAGGAAATAAATAGCTTCTGTCTTCTGATTCCAACACCCACTATCATCCCATGGTAGCTGGGGAATGCAGGCTGCCAGCAGCACCCTCTTGGCCTCTATGTAACTGTCGGGCTCTCGCTTGCACAGGTTCCTTCCAAGTAGGGTGACCATTTATGGTCCTAAGACCCTTTTGAGAATGAAACCAGAACTGCCCTGAGAAAACACTACTTCCAAGGTCCTGCAAGGGCCCTAGAAACTTTGTATTGTTTTATTAAAGAGGCCTCCAAACTTAAATATTCTTCGAGCCCCACGAAACCTAGATCTGCCCCCTGGCGCTACCTGGTTTCATCCCCACATATCCTTAGTGCAGAGCCACTGGGCAAGGTGTGTGTGGGAGAGATCTTATTTTCTTTTTATATGCAAGATAACTTTTAAAAGCGAAAAGAAAGCCTATAAGAATTAATATTAAAAATAATAATAATAAGCTTTATTTTTTAAAACACCAGAGCTTGCCAAAGGGCTACCCTACTTCCACTTAGAAGTTCTTCTTAAACCTGATGATCACAATGCTAGGGCATCTGGCAGCTCCCAGACTTACACTAACAGTCAGGTTAGCCCAGTTAATATGAGTTGCCACGATGTCATGGTCCTTCCAGAACTGTAGAGTGTGATTGTTTGGATTCTCGGGGAGAGTACACCTGCAGCTGAGGGGAAAAGAAACATTCCTGAAGAAAGCAACCAAATATTAAATGATTTTATCCATGACTGGGCTAAAGACTCTGTCAGAGCCTGCGTTGTTTCTCCTGCCTTTGCCCACTTCGGACCTCTGAGTTTGATCCCATTGGTTGAGGTCCATCTGTAGGTCCAATCATACTCCAATTTTTCAGTCTGTCATTGCTAAAGATAGACAGAAATCAGTGCAAAGGTCTAGGATTAAATTGTGCTGACAAACAAGCTAGGCATCTGATGTGCCCAGAATGATCCCTGGGTGGTTCCCTTGCTTACCATAGTCTCTCCCCATGAAAATTAATCAACATAGCAAGGAGGACCTGACCCCAATTCAGCTCTCAACAGCTTACGCCAAGACTCAATAGCTTGCTGTCTATAACCCCTGTCACGTTTCTGCTCTGAAAATTGGAGTCTCCTGCAATTATGATGCAAGATCTTCTTGACACTGCATTGTCCCCTGCAATACCTCACATCACTACCTTGGCCATTTCCTGGCTGCTTGTGCTGGAGCCAGACCTGGCAGCTATGTTAGCTTCCCCAGGCCTCCTTATCCAGACCACACTTGCTTCTTCTGTCCCACTGACCACCAGCTTGCCTCTCACTCCAAGTATGTTCTATGCCTACCAGTATGATGTGACTACCAGTATGATCAACTGACACAACCACCCCTGACTACTTTGTTTCATCTGCAAATTTAATTTAATGATCATACCTTCTAAGAGGTAGCATGACAATATTAAGATTCAAAAAATTATCAACAAGTTAGAATAATAGGGGAAAACCAACAAAATGAAAAGTAATAGGGAATGTTTTAAAGTCCTACATTTTAGGCTTAAGAAATCAATTCCACACATATTAACATAAAATCATTTAAAGAGTTGGGGAGTTCTAGCTTCACATCAGCACCATTTGAACCAACAGTGAAATGCAACTATGAAAAATACCATCTTGAGCTTTATTAACAAAGAATTACAGTATCCATACCCAAAGTCTATTCAATCCAGGGTTAGTCACTTCTATCTTGTCTTCTCCCCCTAAAATATAAGCCTCATGAGAGTAGATTTTTTGTCTGTCATGTTTACCCACTATGTTTCCAGAGTCTATTACAGTGCTTGTCACATAATTAGTGCTCAATAAATATTTGTTAAATGAATAAATGAATGATAAAAAGAAATCAAAGAATGAACCTTCCAGAAATCAAGACTCCAATACTGGTTAGCAATCTACTAGGCTTCAAAGAGTATGCTCCCTAATGGTTCTTTTTTTTTTTTTTTTTTCAGTAAAGTAATTTTTAAAATTCTAATAATTTTTTTCTATTCATTCTGATTTTAAAAAGGTTAATGAATAAATAACTAGGATAGATAACAGTTTATTTGTGACTAATTGGTAGATGCCTCCAGGGTGTGTGCTTTCTCAGGCAGTTTCCGATTGAAATTATTCCCTTCCCATCCAGATCCTCCACATCAGAACTGTACAGCCAGAAAGGAGGGGAACTTGATATGCAGAGGTAAGGGAAGAGAACCTTTAGTCATAGTTTGGAGAATACTGCTCCAAAGAAGAACTGATTTATAGGACCAGACTCTTCTAGATGGTTAAAAACATAGCCAGATATTGGTTTTCCTTTCCAACTGATCCAAACTATGTTGAACACACGAAGAAAACACAATCTCTTGAATAGAAATGTGGGTAAGTAAATAGGTTTCTAAACCTTTATGATACAGAGTAAGAGACCTCTGGATCTTCAAGGAATTACTAATACATCTCTACCTAATGATTCCCAAGAATTGCTTATACATGCTTTCAGAGAAATAGAGTCTACTCGCTCACATAAGAACATGGTCCAGGGTCTCAGAAGTCCTTGCAACAAAGAAGTTCTTCCCAATAACTAACTCAAATTCTCCCCACTACATTTGCAGCCTATTTTTGTTTCAATGCCTGGAATCAAGACATACTCTGGAAAGCATTTCTTGAGTCCCCTCTGGGTTTCACTCTTAGTCTACCCTGTCCATCATCATTTTTTATTGTTCTCCTCTGGCAGACCTCCAAGACTCCTCGTCCATATCTGAGCTCTGCTTCCCAGAGGGCCAAATTCCTTAACAGAAGCTATAAGCACTGCCTGGAACACTACACCAACCATTAAAAGGTCTTTTTCTCATTAAAAAAAAAAAAAGAAAACACACTTACTAATAGAGGCTAAGATGGTCCAGCTGGCTGTGCATGTGGATTGGGTAGGTCTCTGCCAGGTGAATCAGCTTTTCTATTGCTTCATAGATGAAAATAATGCAAATCAGGGAGGCAAAGGCTTCTTCAGTGAAGCGGGTAATATAGCAGACAAGGGAACTGGCATCAGTTGCCACAAGCACAATACACAGGAAGGCAGTCCACAGTCCAATACAAGCTCGCAGGGAGAGGTATGAAAGAGCGTACTCTCTGAAACAAAACCAAAGTTCATCAAAAAGTATGGATGGATAGGATTAAGAGACAAAAGGTCAAAAATGTGGTTACTATTGTATGAGACCACTATTATAAAAAGTCAAGAAAAGGTTTTCACACAGACAGAAACAGTCTTTGATGGTTACCAGGGATGGGAGGGGGGAGGGAAAACCACTAACTAGATAGTAGACGCGTAATAACTTTGGTGAAGGGAGAGATAATACATAATGAATACATATAATACATATATGGGGGAAGTCAGCACAACATAAATAAAGGTAAGTCAAGGTAAAGGAAGACACTGAAAGGTACATAAGAGTAAAAGGCAACAATGGTAAATACTAATACATATACAATCCTGCAACAACAGTAATAAACAATAATGTATGAGTGGATACATAGGTAGATATGTAAGCTTAACAAGGGTGGAAGGGCACATAGAAGTACACCCATGTACATATATTTGTGTACATGCTGCAAGTATACCCATGTATGCAGTAGTGCACACACAGACACAATGATGAAAACTTCTTAGTCATAACCATACACCTCCTGGGACTGAGACACCGGGCTTGAGGGCTAGGGACCATAGTCTTGGGGGACATCTAGGTCAATTGGCATATCATAATCCATACACACAATGTTCTACATGCTACCTTGGTGAGTAGCAACTGGGGTCTTAAAAACTTGTGAGTGGCCATCTAAGATACAACAATTGGTCTCCTCCCGTCTGGAGTGGAGTGCAGAACATCAGAGAAGACTCCAAAGGACTAATGGACCACATGAACCATGGCCTCCACTAGCCTGAGACCAGAAGATCTAGATGGTGTTTGGCTACCACTACTACCACTCTGAGTGGGACCACAATAGTAGGTCATGGACAGAGTGGGAGAGCAATGTAGAACAAAATCCAAACTCATAAACAGGACCAGGCTTACTGGTCTGATAGGGACTGGTGGAATTCCTGAGACTGGGAAACTAATTTGCTCTGTAAACTTTCACCTAAACAGCAATAAAATGTTTAAAAAGAAATGTAGTTACTTCATCTCATTTTATTCATACCAGCATTACAATCCAGTTTATCACTAATTCTGATTGCATTTCACTACTAAATGCTATCCTGGGACAACTGTGATAAAGATTAGCTTCATTGGTGGCATTTGCCACAACAAGAATATGGAAAGCATATCCTTACTATGGCAAATGCAAAACATTTCTGCCATTACTGCCCAATGTAATTAAGATCTCATTCTTGAATTAATAAAGAGAGCTTGGCCCTCTTCCACGTGCTCCTACTTCTAATAGAAAATGAGTAAAAGATTTTACAGGAAAAGTTGGGAAACTAGGACATTGCTGAGCCCTCATCTCCTCTATGAACTAGAATACGGTGGGAAGATAGATATTAGGCCAAATTAAAATTGACTCAAAATGAACATAGAAGAGTTTGAATTAGCTAAGGAAATTTTTTAAAGATAAAATGTTAAGACTTCAATAATGGCTGAGGGACATTTACAAAGCTCTTCAACCATAGGAGATCAGCTCTTTCAGGTATGGCTCTACCTGGGAGCTGGAAAACAGTCCAAATGATGTTCTTTCTTCAGATTTTTTACAATCCAGAATGATGTTTGCTGCCTGTACTCACCTAGGACCCTGGCAATCAACCCTGGCAGCACCCTAACCTCATCAGTTAGTTTTTAGAAAAACAAATGTCTTACTTGCAGAATTTGAACAAAATCTTTTCAAACACAAGCACTGGCCCAGTACTTCCCAAGATGGTAAGAGCCTGCCCTGCAAACAAGGAATAGGCAATCCCAGTCATGGAGGCTCCAAACAAGGATTCAATTGCACTCTGAAAAGAAAAAAAAAATCACTGAGTTGTTAGTCCATCGGTAAAGCGTAATGTTGGTTTATGTACATTCCTGACTTAGCTTTCATGTGTACTTTGACAGTCATTTGCTTGTATTTCATCTTAGGAAGAGAGATGTGTACACACTGTCTAAAACTCCTGTAAACAGATATCACTTTAATAATTCAGGTGCCCAAATCCATCCACATATGATTCCTCAACTAAGTTTTGTTCTGCAGTGACTCAATTCAGTATTCAAAAACATACACAAACCACAGTGATACTGTTCACATTATAAACTGTCATACAGAGAAAATCTTATTAACAAATGGCATCAATATATCCATTTTTAATCCTTGGGGCAAGGGAAAATCCTACTCTGCAATTAGCTACTGAAATTGATATTCAAGCAGAAGAGAGTCTGTTCTGTAGGGAGAACCGTATTGCTGATTGGTATAAAGTTGGAAGACCATGGTAATTCAGTAGGAAGAATTCAGTCTTCCTGGTTCTAGCACCAGAAGTTTTCCCCTCAGTGGGCTTGGCTGTCACTACAATTTTTTATGTCTTGTTTGGAATCATTAGAAGTGGTTAAAATCTCTTACTATGCGTCCCTCAGTGGCTTCTCCAAGCAATCCCCCAAAGGTGATGACAGGTGACATGCAGGCACAGTACAGGAACAGAAAGGAGGCCAAACACTGCAAGCTGAGTGCATCCCGGTAGTCGCTCCAGTACCAGGGGGCCTTCCGCTTGATGTCCAGTACCAAGCCCCCAAACAGCCTGTAGAAACATGGTAGACAGGCCTCTTAATACAGACACTTTCACAAAAGCACATGAACAACACACATTTGAAAATGTGCTCTATTTGAGGTAATACTTTCACTTTAATTTGGCCCCAAGTACAGGAGCTCTCTCTAGGGTCAGCACAGATTATATCTGCAACCAAGAGCATGACTTACAGTAAATTTGATGTGTAGGATTGTTACCTTAATATTTACCCCTATTTTTCTAAGTTTAAACCAATCTTTTATTTCTTTATATCACCTTGACTTCCTCTCCATATGAAAGATCTATGACTACATTTTTTAGTCCCTGTTTTTTGTTTTAATGTTGTCATCTTTTACATATTGACATCTCTGTTTCCCCATTTTCAGCATTTTAGCTTTAATTTATTTTTGTGACTTCCCTATCTGGGTTTATATCTGGTTGCTCTGTCCTGTGTTCTAGTCTTAGGTTGCTATCTGATGTGATTTTCTAACCTGAGGACTCCCTTTAGTATTTCTTATAATTTTGGTTTGGTTTTTGCAAATTCCCTAAACTTCTGTTTATCTGGAAATGCTCTAATTTCACCATCATATTTGAGAGGCAGTTTTGCTGGATATATAATTCTTAGCTAGCAGTTTTTTTCCTTCAAGGCTTTATACATGTCATCGCCTTGCCTTCTTACCTGCATGGTTTCTGCTTAGTCCGAGATTAGTCGTATTGACTCTCCTTTGTAGATAACTTTTCACTTATCCCAAGCAGCTCTTAAAATTCTCTCTGTATCTTTGGTTTTGTCAAGTTTGATTATAATACATCTTGGTGGCTTTCTTTTGGGATCTACCTTGTGTGGGGTTCGATGAGCATCTTGGATAGATATCTTCTCATCTTTCATGATATCAGGGAAGTTTGCTGCCAATAAATCTTCAACAATTCTCTGTATTTTCTGTTATCGCCCCCTGTTCTGGTACTCCAGTCACTCATAGGTTATTCCTCTTGATAGGGTCCACATAATGCTTAGGGTTTCTTCACTTTTTTAAGTTCTTTTATCTGATTTTTCCTAAAATAAATTTGTGTCAAGTGCTTTATCTTCAATCTCACTAATTCTGACTTCTATTGCCTCAATTCTACTCCTATGACTTTCTACTGAGTTGTCTAATTCTGAAATTTTATTGTTAATCTTCTGGATTTCTGTTTGCTGTTTATGGATTCTTGAAGCCTGTTAAATTTGTCATTATGCTCTTCTATAACCTTCTTAAGTTCCTCTGTTGCTTTGTCTTTGTGTTCCTTGGCTTGTTCTGTGTTTTGCCTGATCTCCTTATCTCCTTCCTGATATCTTTAAGCAGTCTGTATATTAATCCTTTGTATTCTACCTCTGGTAATTCCAAGAAATTCTCTTCCTCTGGAAGATTCCTTGATTTTTTGTTTTGGGAGCTTGCTGAAGCCATCATGGTCTGCCTCTTCATGTGACTTGATATTGACTGTTGTTTCCGAGCCATCAATAAGTTATATATTTATTTATTTTATGTTTGCTTACTATGTCCTAGCTTCTTGTTTTATTTCGTTTTGATATGCCCAAATAGGCTGCTTGTGTGAGCTAGTTTGATTATTGGCACCTTTGAAGCCCTAACGTCCTGTCACCAGGTGGTTAGATCTGTTACTAGGTATGTGAGCCCAGGAGTCCATTTACTTTTCTTGTGTGGATTCAGCTCAGGTGTCCAAGTAGTCGGTCACCAAGTGTGTGGTGCAGGCTTTCACCTAAGTCCTAGATGAACAGGGGTGATTGGAGTAGGTACAGGTATCTGGCTGCAGTAGGGGGTCATGTGCTGAGCAAGGCAGGAGGCTGATGGTTGCCCCTGACTGTCTGCGAGGAAAGCGTGTCCCTATTCCCTAGAGTGCATAGGTGGGTGGGTTTTGCAGCCGGACCATGGGCACCCAATGCTGCTGGCTGTAAGGACTGGGAGGCACCACTTATTCTTGGACCCCTGTCACAGGAGGGTAGGTGGTGTGGGTGGAGCCACCAGTCCTCAGGCCCCTGATGTGGGTAGGTGAGGATCCCCCTTAATGGGCAGAGCAGTGTCAAATGTCACAAACCTGCCACTCCCCCATATAGCTGATACAGCTGAAGTTAGGCTTCAGGTATATACCCTGTTGTAATACCAAGGTATTAAAATTGTTAATTTTATTATATGTTTTCTAGAAAAAAAGCCACTATCACATGCGCTTTCCTACCTTACTCTTAAGAAATTAGCATAATAATTCATTCATGCAGTTTACAATATTATTAGCAGGTACTTCGTGCCAGGCACTGTGCCAGGTAATAGAGATGCTGCAGTGAACAAGACAGACACAGCCCTTGCTCTCCAGCACCAACAGTCTAGTGCAGGAGACAGGCAGTATTGTGAGGGTGCTGTGGTAACATAGAACAGGGAGGGGCATTTCAGCCAAGACTTGAGGATGTACTGGAGTTAGCTAGATGAGGCAGTGGGGCTAGCATGGGTGATCCCTAGAGGTGACAGCATATGGCAGGTTCGAGGTGCTGGAAGCTCAATATGGTTGGACAGTATTGTGTGAGGGGGAAATATCAGACAAGGCTGGAGAAGCCGAGTCGTGAAGGGCCTTGTGAACTGTTTTAAAAAGAATTAGAACTTTACTCTGGCAGCTTGTCAAGTTATTGAGAGATTGTAAACATGGGAGAGACATAATTGAACATGTATTCTGGAAGGATCACTCTGGTGGCAGTGTGATGAATAGAGCATGGGGCAAGACAGGAGGTAGTGGATTAGAGATGAGGAGAAGTGGATGAATTCAAGTGCTATTCAGTAGGTAGACAACAGGACTTGATGGCAGGACTTCAGGGTCCCTCTCTACTTCCCAAGGATGAGATAGATCTAGAGCAAAATATCCCACATCAAAGAGATGGAGTAGTCCTGCTAAAGTGGGTCACTGTTGATAAGAGTGGGGTAACTGCACCAGGGTGAAAGTTGTCAGGTGAGGTCAGAGTGATGAAAGAGCCACTCAGCCTTCTACAGGAGAGATTACCTGGTCTCTTCTACAAATCAATAGCTGGGACAAAAGGAAGGAAAGCTGTTACAGAATGAGGACACAATAACCAAATGCAAACCTTGATTGGATCCTATGTTGAACAAATGAACTCTAAAAAGATGTTACTAAGAGAATCATGGAAGGTTTAATATGGATTGAGCATTCAACAATTTAAAGAATTACTGCTAATTTTGTTAGATTTGTTAATAGCATATAGTTGGTTTTTTTTTAATGTTCTTATCAAATAGAGATATATACTGAAGTATTTGCAGGTAAAATGACATGATGCCAGTGACTTGGTTTAAAAACAACTTAGAAAACATGAAAATAAAACAAAGTGGAGAGAAATAAATGAAACAAGACTGGCAAAATGCTAATAACGGCTGATGAGTGCAGGGCAGTTTATTATACTATTCTCTCTTCTTTTTTATGTTTGAAGTTTTCTATAACAAAAAGCTAAAAAAAAATAAAGAATGAAATAAAAGGGGAAAAAAAGCGCTACTCTTGTGGAAAGATGCTTAGCCAGTTCTTTCTTTCTGCCTAGGAGCCTGGAGGTGCACGATGAGGCCTGGTACCTGTATCCAAGGAGAAAAAAACCAGCTAGCTCTCCTCCTACATTCAAATGCTCTCCCTTACCTAGCTGGGTACAATGGGTGTGCAGGTGGATACAGGGAAGACACTAGTCTTTCTTATACACTTTTCCTCTGGTTTAGGTGGGTGCAGTTGGGATTCAACTTTTCACAGTTTACAGCACTAACATCCAAAATTTGGGTCAGGGTTTAGTGAAGAGAAGCAAAGCCAGCCACGTGGCCTGCTTTACTTTTAGTCCATCTGGCAATCCTAGTTTAGGCAAAGGAACTATCCACAGCTATCCTGTTGTTGTTAGGTGTCGTCGACTCGGTTCCAACTCACAGCGACCCTATGCACAACAGAACAAAACACTGCGTGGTCCTGTGCCATCCTCATAATCATTGTTATGCTTGAGCCCATTGTTGCAGCCACTGTGTGAATCCATTTCATTGAGGATCTTCCTTTTTTTCGCTCACCATCTATTCTACCAGGCATTATGTCCTTCTCCACTGACTGTTCCCTCCTGATAACATGTCCAAAGTACGTGAGATGAATTCTTGCCATCCTCACTTCTAATGAGTGTTCTGGCTGTACTTCTTCCAAGAGCGATGTGTTCCTTCTTCTGGCAGTCCATGGTATATTCAATATTCTTCATCAACACCATAATTCAAAGGCATAGATTCTTCCTTGGTCTTCCTTATTCATTGTCCAGTTTCCACCTGCATATGAGGCAATTGAAAACACCATGGCTTGGGTCAGGCACACCTTAGTCCTTAAAGTGACATCTTTGCTTTTAACACTTTAAAGAGATCTTTTGCAGCAGATTTGCCCAGTGCAATATGTCATTTATTTCTTGACTGCTACTTCCATGGGCGTTGACTGTGGATCCACGCAAAATGAAATCCTTGACAACTTCAATCTTTTCTCTGTTTATCATGATGTTGCTTATCAGTCCAGTTGTGAGGATTTTTGTTTCCTTTATGTTGAGGTGTAATCCATACTGAAGGCTGTGGTCTTTGATCTTCACCAGTAAGTGCTTCAAGTCCTCTTCACTTTCGGCAAGCAAGAGTGTTTCATCTGCATGTCGCAGGATGTTAATGAGTCTCCTCCAATCCTGATGCCCCATTCTTCTTCATATACTCCAGCTTGTTGGATTATTTGCTTAGCATACAAGTAGTATAAGTATGGTGTCTTAGTTATCTAGTGCTGCTATAACAGAAATACCACAAGTGGATGGTTTTAACGAAGAGAAGTTTATTTCCTTACAGTAGGCTAAAAGTCCAAATTCAGGGTATCAGCTCCAGGGGAGGGGCCTTCTCTCTCTGTTGGCCTTCTCATCAGTGTTCCCCCAGACTAGGAGCTTCCTCACACAAGGACCCTGGGTCCAAAGGACACACTCTGCTCCTGGCACTGCTTTCATGGTGGTATGAGGTCCCCATGTCTCTCTGCTCACTTCTCTCTTTTATATCTCAAAAGATTGGCTCAGGACACAATCCAGTCTTGTAGACTGAGTCCTGCCTCACTAACACAACTGCCACCATCCTCCCTCATTAACATCATAGAGGAAAGATTTACAACATACAGGAAAATCACACAATACCGGGAATCACGGCCCAGCCAAACTGATACACACATTTTTGGAGTGACATAATTCAATCCATGACATTCCACCCTTTGGCCCCCCCAAAAAATCACATCCTTGCAACATGCAAAACATATTTACCCCATCATATCACAGCCAAAGTCTTAACTCCAAGTCCAAAATCCAGAAATTCCTCTTCATCTGTAAAATCTAGAATTCAAGTTATCTGCTTCTAAAGGTACAATGGCAGAACAGGCACAAGCTAGACATTTCCATTACAAATGGGAGAAACTGAAGGAAAAGAAGGGATAACAGTCACCAAGCAAGTCAGCAGTCAGCAGAACACATTACATTAGTCCTCAAGGCTTTGAAAATAATCTTCTGTCCTCTGAGACAATTTATGCAATAGCCCTGCCCTCCAAACTCTAGGTACTGGCCACAGTCTCTGGATTTTGAGTGGAGGCCCCTTGGCCCTGGGCTTCACCTCCGCCTTCCAGGCCCACTTGGACAGCAAGTCTACTCCCTTGGCTTTAGGCACACCATTCTCCTACTCCATCGGAGTTACGACTCCACCCTTAGAAAAACCAGAGGCCATGGCTCCACCCTTTGAAACCCCTGAGGTCATGGCCATACCTTTTGAGACTGAGGCAGCTCAGCTTCTTGTGTTCCTTGTCTCTTCCGCTTCTGCTTCCTGGTTTCTTAGGCTCTCAGTTCCTCGGGCCTCAAGCCCGCATCTGCCCTACTGGTGCAAGTGTTCCAAAGCTCTGTAGCTTCCCCGGTAAGTGCCCAGAGGCACCCCACTCCGCCAGGAGCCTCCTGCGCACAGGCACTCAGCTCCCTCTCTCTGTGGGTCAGCAAGCCTAGCTCCACCGATAAGTACCCAGAAGCACCCCACTCCACCAGGAAGCCTCCCGTGCACAGGCACTCAGCTCTCTCACTCCGTGGGTCAGCGCCAGTGCCATCTTGCACTGGTCTCCTGGTTCTGCTGCTGTTGGTTCTCTGTCGCTGCTGCTTTTCTGCCGCTGCAGGTTCTCTGCTGTTGCTGGTCCTCTGCCACTGCCAGGCCTCTATCCATTCATAGTTTCAAAACTGCTTCCACATTTTAGGTATCTGTTAGAGCACCACCCCACTCTTGGTACCAAATGTCTTAGGCTGGGTTCTCTAGAGAAGCAAAACCAGTAAAGCATATAAATATATATATAGAGAGATTTATATCAAGGAAACAGCTCACGCAATTGTAGAGGTTAAAACATCCCAAGTCTGTGGATCGGGGTAGAGGCCTCTCCCAATTCAGAGCCGCAGAAGCTGGTGAACCCAAGGTCAGCAGGTCAGAGAGGGGCTCCCGCTCATAGGCTGTGAAGGTCAACGAATTCCAGGATCAGCAGACAAGACTGCAAAGTTTCTCCTGATTCACGTAGCTGCAGGGGCTGGCGAACCCAAGATCAGCAGGTCAGGGAACTGGACTCTTGCTCGCAGGCTGAGAAGATTGACGAATTCCAAGATCAACAGGTAAGCTGTTAGCTCAAGTCTCAAGAACTGGAGGTGAGACAACAAGAGGTGGCTGCTGAGTCTGGAACAAGCCAAAAACCTTGGCAAGGTGAGCAGGCAGAAAGTAAATGGCGGGAGGCAGAGAGATGAAACTGAGGGGGCAGTGAGCTGCCACAGGCCCTGCCCTGCCTCTGCCAGTACCACTCAGCAGATTCCATTATGGGGGTGATCACATATCATATTTCAACAGGGAAGTGATCACAACATTATACAACTGCTATGACACTCAGAATAATGGCCTTGCCAAGTTGACGTACGATCTTAACCATCACATATGGTGTCTTAGTCATCTAGTGCTGCTATAACAGAAATACCACAAGTGGATGGCTTTAACAAAGAATAATTTATTTTCTCACAGTCGAGTAGGATACAAGTCCAAATTCAGTACATCAGCTCCAGGAGAAGGCTTTCTGTGCTGGCTCTAGAGGAAGATCCTTGTGATGTATCAGTCTTCCCTAAGTCTGGGAGCATCTCAGTGCAGGAACCTCAAGTCCAAAGGACATGCTATGCTCCTGGCACAACTTTCTTGGTGGTATGAGGTTCCCATGTCTCTCTGCTCACTTCTCTCTTTTACATCTCAAAAGAGACTGGCTTAAGACACTACCTAATCTCGTAGGCCTCATCAATATAACTGTCGCTAACCCGTCTTATTACACCATAGTGATAACATTTACAACACATAGGGAAATCACATCAGATGATAAAATGGTAGACAGTCATACAGTACTGCTAATCATGACCTAGTCAAGTTGACAGATATTTCTGGGGGACACAGTTCAATCCATGACATATGGTGAAAGGATATAACTCTGACGCACACCTTTCCTGACTTTAAACCATGCAGTATCCCCTTGTTCTGTCTGAATGACTGCCTCTTGGTCTAAGTAAAGTTTCTTCATGAGCACAATTAAATGCTCTAGAATTCTCATTCTTCGCAATGTTATCCATAATTTGTTATGATCCAGATAGTTGAAAGTCTTTGCACAGTCAATGAAACACAGGTAAACATCTTTCTGGTTTTCTCTGCTTTCAGCCAGGATCCATCAGACATCAGCAATGATATTCCTCATTCCACATCCTCTTCTGAATCTGGCTTGAATTTCTGGCAGTTCCCTTTTGATGTACTGGTGTAACCACTTTTGAATGATCTTCAGCAAAATTTTACTTGTGTGTGATATTAATGATATTGTTCAATAATTTCTGCTTTCTGTTGGATCACCTTTCTTTAGAATGGGTACAAATATGGATCTCTTCCAGTTGGTTGGCCAGGAAGCTGTTTCCCAAATTTCTTGACATAGACGAGTGAGTATTTTCAGTGCTGCATCCATTTGTTGGAACATCTCAATTGGTATTCTGTCAATTCTTGGAGCCTTGTTTTTACCAATGCCTTCAGTGCAGCTTGGACTTCTTCCTTCAGTACCATTGATTCTTGATCATATGCTACCTCTTGAAATGGCTGAATGTCAACCAATTCTTTTTGGTACAGTGACTGTGTATTCCTTCCATCTTTTTTTGATGCTTTCTGTGTCGTTTAGTGTTTTCCCCATAGAATCCTTCAATACTGCAACTCGGGGCTTGAATTTTTCCTTCAGTTCTTTCAGTTTGAAAAATGCTGAGAGTGTTCTTTCCTTCTGGTTTTCTATCCTAGGTCTTTGCACTCTTCATTATAATACTTTACTTTGTCTTCTCGAGCTGCCCTTTGAAATCTTCTGCTCAGCTATTTTACTTCATCATTTCTTCCTTTTGTTTTAGCTACTCTGTGTTCAAGAGCAACTTTCAGAGTCTCTTCTGACATCCATTTTGGTCTTTTCTTTCTTTCCTGTCTTTTTAATGACCTCTTGTTTTCTTCATGTATGATATCCTTGATGTCATTCCACAACTCATCTGGTCTTCGGTCATTAGTATTCAACGCGTCAAATCTATTCTTGAGATGGTCTCTAAATTCTGGTGGGATATACTCAAGGTTGTACTTTGGCTCTCATGGAATTGTTCTAATTTTCAACTTCAACCTGAACTTGCATATGGGCTATTGATGGTCTGCTCCACAGTCGGCCCCTGGCCTTGTTCTGACCAATGATATTGATCTTTTTCATCATCTCTTTCCACAGATGTAGTCGATTTGATTCCTTGTATTCCATCTGGTGAGGTCCATGTGTATAGTCACTGTTTATGTTGTTGAAAAAGGTATTTGCAATGAAGAAGTCGTTGGTCTGAAAAATTCTGTCATGTGACCTCCAGCATCGTTTCTATCATCAACGCTATATTTTCTAACTACCAACCCTTCTTCTTTGTTGCCAGCTTTCTCATTCCAATTGCCAGTAATTATCAATGCATCTTGATTGCATGTTTGATCAATTTCAGACTGCAGAAGTTGGTAAAAATCTTCAGTTTCTTCATCTTTGGCCTTAGTGGTTGGTATGTAAATTTGAATAATAGTTGTATTAACTGGTCTTTCTTGTAGGTGTATGGATGTTATCCTATCACTGACAGCATTGTACTTCAGGATAGATCTTGAAATGTTCTGTTTGACGATGAATGTGATGCCATTCCTCTTCAATTTGGCATTCTCAGCATAGTAGAACATATTATTATCTGATTCAAAATGGCCCATACCAGTCCATTTCAGCTCACTAATGCCTAGGATATCAATGTTTATGCATTCCATTTCATTTTTGATGATTTCCAATTTTCCTAGAGTCATACTTTATACATTCCATCTTTTGATTATTAATGGATGTTTGCATCTGTTTCTTCTCATTTTGAGTCATGCCACATCAGCAAATGAAAAAAGCTGTTTAAAGTAGGGCAGGGATCATCAAGATAGCAGCTCTTGATTCTTTTTTTCATAACCCTTCCCAAAAGTGGCATCCCCAATAAGGGACATAAATCTGCCCTGGAAAACCCCTTTCCAGAGTATCCTCCCTGCTGTGAGGCTTCTGGCCTGGGAACACTCTAGCCAGAGTCTCGTCTTTGTTATGTATGGGAATGCAGCAGCATTACTGCCTGGGTCAACACATTGTCCTAGCCCTGACTTGGAGGGTCAGATAATACAGAACTCAGAGCACTGTTTTCAACTTTTTCTCCTTTCTCACCTTCCTAGAGTCTACTCTACCCCATCTTCAAATGCCTCTCCATCCAATAAGGATAACGTTTCCTAAGTCTCTAAGTTTTGCTCCACTGTTGTGCAACATGATATGCATAAAGCAGGTTTTCCACCTCCAAGGTATGCAACTAATGGTTTGGAGAATTATAAACCCCAGGCTAACGTGGTTTCTGTCTGTGCAGTTCAGGAAGGTCCAGAAACTCCTAGGATGTCCAACTAAGGGGAAGGTTCACATTGACACCTCCACATATTTTGAGATTGGGAAAGGAACCAGAGTTGGCATGGAACTATGATCCCTGATGCAAGTATTAGGACACCAGACCTAAAAGCTACACTGGGAGGGCAGCCATGTCTCTTGAGGTCATTTACTGAGGACTCTGAGGAAAACATCAGGAGCTCAGGAAGAGGAAGTGTCTCCCACACTGTACTCTGGGTGCAGGGAATCCTTCCTTTCAGCTCTGTCAGTTTCCAAAGTTCCTGACACAATATTATAGGAGAGCTCCCTCAAACTCCATTTGAACTACAAACAAAGGTACTTGGGGTTTGTGATTAGGCATGTATTGGTCCTGATAATAAGGGATTTTCTTTTGGGACTTCGGTCACCATTACTGAGATTCTAGAACTATTGAGATCCACTCCAATGGTCTCCTAAACCCCCATGTAATGACTTCCTCAAAAGTCCTCCTAGTCTGGGGACCTGCTTCCCTTACCTACTGTAGTATATTCTTTCTTTGGTGCCAAAATAAACCTGAAATCTCACCTCTGTATGGGTATCTGTTTGGGGAAGACCCTTTACCCTCAATTCCACAACTTTCAAACTGGGGTATGAACACCCTTTATACTCAAAAGATAAATCCTCATTTGGAAATGCTATCAAATCCATATTCAATACTCTTCCCAAAAAAACACCATCTCCTCTATCCTGGAACCCATCCTAAGGAGTGATGCTTCTCTGGAACTGCCTCTTAATACCAGGCCTCCCCACCCAGTTCAGACCTTTCCCAACTGCAAAGAAAATGTTGAACTCACTCTTGAAGGTTGCTCCCTCTCTTTGGTGACCCTTCCCATTCAAGGGGTTCATGCTTTCCTCCAACACTCATTCCCCAGCACGTAGCTATCTTTTCCAACCCTCAAGTACTTTCCTCCAACCAGGAAACATACTTCCACAGCAGAACACCGCTAGTTAAGTGCCATTCTCTCCTGCTTCTTTGTCTCCTCTCCTGGCTTCTCCCTGAATTTCCAAGGTGGAGTGGGGGACAATTTCTACAAGTCCAAAAAAACAAACCTGCATTTCTATTGGGTGGAGCACTGAGAATGAAAGAATAAGGAAAGCAATTTCTAGCAAGGAAGAAGAGAAGGTGAAAGCAAGGGAGTGGAGGACATTAGGTTGCTCTCCATGATCTGAGTCCTGTCCTGAGAATCTCCATATGGTATGTCCTCCTCAGACACAAGCACAACTTAGAGAGCCAAAACCTAGTCTCAACCTTCTCCCATGATCTGGGGACACCTCTGGATACCATTCCAATCCAAAATATCATCCTCTTTTACCACCCTTCTACCTGGGAATAAAATCTAATCTGGGAACCTGCTTCCCTTACCTACTATAAAGGACCTTCTCCTTGGACATCTGTCTTTAAAACCTTACCCCAGAAGAGTATATTTCCTATTCTGAGGCATACTCACTCCTAAAATAGTATTTATCTTCCTACTCTAAGGGAGTTTCTTAACACAGAATGATCACTTATCATTTGTTCATTCCATGCTACAAAACAGGCATCACTCAAAGTATTCATTCATTTATCAGATATTAATTGAGTACCTACTCTATGCCAGGCACTATGTTGGATGCTGGGAATATAATGGTGAACAAGACAGATGGGGTCCCTTCCCATATGGAGCAGTCCAGCAGGAAAGACAACTAATCAAGCAATAATAATGAAGTGTGATAAGGGCTATAACAGGGGAGCTCAATGCTGTGACATCACATAGCAGGAACACCTAACCTCATCTATAGAGAGTCCTGGAAGACTTCTCAAAGGAAGTGGCACCTAGTTGAGACAAAGGATAAGCAGGAATGAGACAGAAGATGAAGAAGGAAGAGTGTTCAAATTAGAGGGAACAACATAAGGGAAGGACTGGAGGTGAGATGAAACATGGTAGGTGGTTTGAGAAACTTGAATGAATGAACACAATATTTGATATATTTGTAATAGTCAATGGTTCTATTTGAAAAGTCATTCCTAGACCATAAAGACACTACAAAGAAGAAAGCTGAAAGCAAAGAGTATGCTTCATTCCTTTACACACCTTCTGCCCAGTAAGCAGCATCAGCTGTGAAACGTCCCAGAACTTACCGCCCAGTGCGCTGAAGTTCTGGCCCACTGTGGCCCCCATGTGGTTCTGGTTCTATGTGGCAAATGTTTCCATTTGGAACTCCAGGCATTTTCCTTTTCTCCTATTAAGAGAGGGCCACAAAATTAGTAAAGTCAGCCATCTATTCTGTCCTACCTGTTAACAGGTGGGCAAGATGATGGGATAACCTAAAATCAGCCCAAAATGCCCAAGTGTTTCTCTGTAACTTTTAAATGCATTTTTTAATTTAGAGCAGTTTATTGACTTTCCTTTGTGGGGGGAGGTAATATATATATAAAATTTTCTACTAGTATCTGGCTCTTTACTCTGCCTTGCCCCAAAACAGGAAAAATTGGGACTTTGGCATCAGATATGACCTACAGTTCAAGTTTCAAATTTGCCTTTGTATAATCTCACTTTACCTTAAAACTTTGCCCTAGGAGACAGGAGTTTTTCTTTTTTTTTCCCCCTCAAGTTTTATTTCTCATTTGTAAAAACAGGAGAATTATACCTATTTGGGATATTGCTGTGAAGATTAAATTAGCATATTTAAAGTACCTGGCCTTTCCAACTTTAACATGTCCAAAAAAAAAGGGAACTCTGCTCTCCCTATACCACTTTGTTTTCATCTGATGGCTTTGTACATGATGTACTACCCCAAAAATGTCCTCCCCTCTCCCCTCTGCCATTCCACATGAATCCTTCAAAACTTGGCTTAAAATTCATCCACAGATAATCCTGACTGACCTCATCACACTTGAGCCAATCTATGTTACGGCACCTTCACTTTTTATTACTGTTCTGACGTTCTAGGTGCCCCAATAGAGGGGCATGTCTCCATTTATTTAGCATAAACCCACCAGTCTTTGCTCTGTCCATTGTGGGCACTCAGTAAATGATGCTAATGACCACTGCCTGATGTGCATACATTACCTGGGAAGGGACATTCTTGGGTGGCTCAATTCTAATGGTGGGGTCCCATTCCCCTGGAGGGAGCACCGTCACCTGGTCCAGGAACTCATCAATCCCTGCCAGGAGGTCATCTCTCTCTTTTGCCTTATATGCCACATCATGAAAAATCTACACAGAAGAAAAAACATTCAGGAAATTTGAAAGTAACTTCACTTAAAACAATCATCAATTGACATGGTGAAGGATGGATACAATCTGTTGATCTTTATGTCTGTCACAGGGATCGAGATGCAGAAAACTGAGCACTTGGAGAAGTACTAGGATAAATGGATAAAAGGATTTAAAAAAAAAATAACCAGGATGAGATAGGTCAAAAAGAACTAAGTATATATCTGTTAGTATTAAGTAGAGATAAGACAGTGACTCTAAAGTTGTACAATTCTATTATCTCCTCAAAGAATGGAACAAAAGGCAAGATACATACAAAATTTTCCTGATCGTAATGGACAGAAAAACTGGAATGGAATGGAATTACTAATGACATTCCTCTAAGTAAGAAGCCTCCCAATCAAAGAGAGCTTATAAACACAGCCCACATCTCCCTTTGCTTCCTGAGACAAACACATCAAAAGCCCTGCTTTCAGCTCACATGAGCAGGGTAGTTCTCACCACTATGTATTACAGGTTCAGCAAAATGTCTAAATGCCTTACTATGGACATGTCAGGACATTCACTTTACAGTGCCCAAGGTCATATACCTGGTTGCTATACAACTGGTCTCATTTATATGCAACAGCAGTGAGGTTTCCTCATGTAAATAGCTTAGATGCATTTAATTAACCACCCTCTCTAGAAAGTTAAATCAGCTTTAATGTATTCTCTCTAAGTATCCTCCTTGGCAATAATAATTTTCCCAGAAAAAGATTTCTCTGCCTCCTTGATTACTCAAAAAGGGAGAGATGACATAGGAGGAAAAATCCCCCAGAGGGCTTGGTCCCCCCCGCCTGCCCCTCATCCACAATAGGCTCTGAGAGACATACCCTGAACTGCTTCCCAGCAGTCATTGCGATTATAATTATTTTATCCCCAACACCTAGCACAGTGCCTGACACAGAGTACACTCAATAAATATTTACAGGATGAATGATTAAAAAAGCAGAAGTGGGGCATACCTCATCTGTCATGATGGTGGCCATAGATCTGCCAATTTCATGGTACTGCTGGCCTTTCCCTACTGGACCCAATAAAATAAACAAAAACCTGGCAACACACACAGAGGATGAAATTATGTAAGTAAACATAAAGAAGTGGCATCTTACGCCTCTCTAAACAGCAGAACATTTTTCTCTCCTATCAAACAGAAATAATCACTGCACCTTCAATAAACAGCAGCATACTAATGATGGAACAATATGAGTTGCCGTGACCTAATAGCTCCACTATGGGCATGGGTGTGACTCCATTCAATAATGTGGTTACATTTCTGAGAGTTTCCATAGACACAAGTCCTTGCTATAAAAAGGACAGTGTTTTCAAAACATGGCATTTTTACTGCACTGTAAATTCAAGGTTATCTGAATCCCATTCATTGCTCTAATAAGAAAATGATGGGTAGAGAAGAAGGCTAAAGAAACTGAAATGATTAAACCCCACAGAGGAGTCTAAACTGTGTTCTGGACATCTGAATCTTGTGTTATTAATGGTACTCTGAATCACTTGCATCACCGGAGACCAGGAACAGCCTTTTGAACAAACAGGGGCATATCTGCAAATGATACAAACCCTGCCAGAACTGTGGAAAGAGAGAGACACCAATACCTTTGCTCAGAGACATTGCCCTGGGATATGGCTCTATAGAACTGGAAGAGTAAGACTTAGGCTTGCCATCATAACAAATTTGGCCCTTACTATGCCCTTCTAGGAGCCCTGGTGGCATAGTGGTTAAGAGCTCAGGAGCTAACCTAAAGGTTGACAGTTCAAATCCACCAGCTGCTCCTTGGAAACCCTATGGCGCAGTTCTACTCTGTCTTACAGGGTCGCTATGAGTCGGAACCGACTTGACGGCACCTAGCAACAACATGCCCTTCTAATTTCCTCAGTTTTCCACTTCCAAGGCTGTAGGTACTATGCAGTCCAAGCCTTAAGAATCTTAGAATTCTTCTGCATGGTGGTTAATCAAATATACCCCAGTTTTCTGGAGAAACCCCCAGAGTATGGCCCCCGGGCACCCTTTTAGTTCGGTAATGAAGTCACTCCCGAGGTTCACCCTTCAGCCAAAGATTAGACAGGCCCATAAAACAAAACAAGACTAATGGGGCACAACAGCCCAGGGCAAGGACTAGAAGGCAGGAGGGGACAAGAAAGCTGGTAATAGGGAATCCAAGGTCAAGAAGGGAGAATGTTGATATATCGTGGGGTTGTTAACCAATGTCATAAAACTATATGTGCACTAACTGTTTAATGAGAAACTATAAGTTCTGTAAATCTTCATCTAAAGTACAATAAAAAAAAATTTTTTTAAATGTACAAAATAAAAAGATGGTCATAAGTGCAGTTCATCATAAAATATATGTATATATCCCAGTTTTCTGAGTTTATACAGCATTCTCAAAATTAATTAATCCTAAATTTTGGTATTAAACTAGTTTCTCCCATTAGAGCTCACATAAATCTGGATTTTAGTTAGAATGTACTAAGATTGGTTATCTTTGTCTTTACCTTGTTGGGATTGGCACTTCTGTCAGGCCTGAGAGAAGAACAGCTGGAGACAGCCTCACAAAAGCAACAATGGGGCGGTCCAGAGTATCCACCTCTCCAACCAGGACATTTGAGGCCTCTGCCCCAGTGGGAATTTTTTTCATGAAATGAAGGTCCACCTGAAAGTCCAAAATAACCCTCTGACTGGGGAGCCATCACCTCAACATCAATCATCCTCCTCTTACTTTACATTCATAATGACATTTTATAGTATATCAAATATTTTCTCATATTACCTCATTTGATCCTCACAATAACCCTGTAAGGTGGATAAGACAGGTCTTATTAGCCTCACTTTAAAAAAAAAAAAAAAAATGAAGCAACTGAGACCCAAGAAGTGAGGCTGACTTACCCATGACCACACAACTTTTCAGAGCTAGAATCAGGATTTAAATCCAGGTGTTCTGATTTGAATTCCATCACACCATGTTCCTCAAAGAGGAATACTTTTGAAGATTTGGGTCAAATTCTTTCCATTTTCAAATGTTTGAATGCTTTATCAGAGGTTTCAGTTTTTTTCTAAATAAAATGGGAAGCTTTCTGAGAAGTGACATGACACTACTGTGTTTTAGAAAGATAGTGTCAAGGAGAAAGAGAGCAAGGAGAACTGGAGACATAAAGAGACCAAGGCTGGAACCAGTAAACTACTTCTATGGAAGGGCTTGGATACTAAAGTCACAGTCCCAAAAAGAGTTTCAACCACGAGGGAGTTTCAGGAGACAACAGCAAAAGTATTATTTTGACAAAACCCACAAAGGTTAGAAGGAGCAGCTGGAGAGCAGGTATCGAAAAATAACTGAAAAATTAAGAGGTCTGTGTCAAGGAAGACCTTCTGCGGCTATTCTCAGTTTCATCATGTTGAATCTGGACGAACAAACTAATGAGGAGAAGGGAATCGGCTGGGGTAGAAGGGAGAAGACATAAGCAGATGGGCCTCCTTTTCTGCAGACGGGGCTCTGGTCTTAGAAAAAGGATCTTGAAATACCAAACCTCACCCAGCTTCTAGCAATTGGATCCTAGGCTATAAGCCGGTTCCCATATCTCTGCTCACCTTGCTTAAATCCACAGGGCTGTGTTCACAATTCACTCCATTTTTCACTTCAAGATTTGTAGTTGGAACAGACTGAGGAGACACAGTTTGACCTATTTGGAGAAAATGAAACCGAATTCTCTTGAGTCCCTGCCCTTTTTCCCTTCTGGCTCACCCCATCCACCATCAGTTGGCTATGACTCTCTCTTGAAAACCTACAGGGGGAAGAAGTTGAGATGCTGTGAAGCCAGGACCCACACATACCTATCTACTTGCCTATTCATTAGGGCTAAAGGGAAGACAGAGGTCTCATTACTTCTGTACCTTCTTCCTGAACACATTTATGACCCTCTTTTCTATCTCTATTAAGGCAGTAATCCTTAACCAGAAGGGCATATCAAAGACCCCTACGAAGGACTCTTCAAAAGTATAGATTTCTAGGCATATCTCTTGCACATTGTGATTCAGTAAATGTGGAGACCAGGAGACCAATATAGACTGACCTTGCCTGGCCACAGAAAAGTTAACTAATCAGCAGCTGAAAATCATTGAGTGTTTATAACCACCGTGTACCGAGCTAACACTTTTATATGGATTAACTTGTTGAAGCTTCATAATAATGGGGTAGGTCCTATTATTATCCCTGTTTTGCAGATGAGAAAGTGAGACTTAAAGAGGTTTAGTAGGTTGCCCACTTTGCAGATGGTGAAGCCAGAATTTGAAACCCAGAAGTTGGACTCAAGAGGTTCACTACTATATTTTGCCTCCTTCTAAGGTTCTAAAAAGAATCACATTTGGCCTAAAAAGCTCCAGCTGACCTTTTGTGGCCCCAAATAGACCCCAATGTGGAAATCTTCCAAAATCCATGTTAGTTTTGATGCTACCCTGGGGCACAAGTCCTTTATCTTGAGTCCACTGAGGTCTATCCGACGTGTACATCCCTGATGCTACACGAGAAAGATGGGTACCATCCCAGCCACCCATCTTACCCATCACCAAAAAGTACTAAGTATTCAAATTGGCATGGAGCATATTAGACAAATATAGCTCCCTAGTAACTTAGCATCTCCAACTAGTTCTCAAATGTCTTATTTGTAAAGACAGAGAGCAGTCATTCCTAAAAATCTTACCATTTTTGTCCATTGAATGTGGATCAGACTGCTTCTTGCCAGCCTCAGCAAAAGAGCGAACAATGGGAATGAGGTTGTTTCTCTTCTTTTCATTCTGATGATGATGCTTTTTGAGAAGGGCTTCCCGCACTTTAACCCTCACGCTGTCATTCAGGTCACTGGACAGTTCTTGCTGGTCCAGGATCAGGTCTGGAAAGTAGGCGCTGACATGAACACTCAGACTGATGGTCAACAAACCCAAGGAGGCCAGTGTCAGGAGGGGTGGGTGTGAGGGGGATGGGGTAGGTGAAGCATTTCCACCAGGGTCACTAAGGTGCAATTTCAGTTTCAGTGTCTGAAAAAGTTATGTGATGATAGCATCTGTGAAAATTATACTTTCTCATGTAATGAATCATTATTATTAAGAATAGAAAATATTGAGCATTTAATATGTGCCAGGAACTATATTATGAACTTTATATATATAATCTAATGCCCATAAAAATCATGAGAAGTACATATTATCATAACAATTTTTACAGATAGGGAAATTGAGACCCAAATAGTTACAAAATTGCCCAAGGTCACACAGCTAGTAAGCTGCAGAGCTAGAACTCAAACCCAGGGCTGTTTGACTCGAAAGTCCACATTATTACCACTTTGTTCTGCCATCTGCCAAAATTCCCCTGCATTCCTTTACTCCAGGATTTTAATATTGCTGTGATTGTTAAGAGGAACTGTAACTGTAAAACTCAAAGCTGAATGTGGGACCTGTAAGAATAATTAACTGACCACTCACTGCCAACAATTATCACCAAGCATCAACCTTAAACCTGTCTAGCCCAGCAGAGCTGAGGGGGAAAACAATTCCAATACCTGGTGTTGAGAGGCAGTTGGCACAGTGGTTAAGAGCATGGGTTCTAGAGCTAAAGAACCACATTCTATCCCAGTTCTACCACTTTCTAGCTGTGTGATCTTAGGCAAGTTATATAACCTCTCTGTACCTTAGTTCCCTCATCTGTAATATGGAGCTAATAATATCACTTACCTCAGGGGCCTGTTCTAGAAAATTAAGTAATAATGTATATGAAGTTTTGATTCACAGTAAATACTTGATACAGTTTACCTATCCTTATCACTAACATTATGAATATATCAGATACCTGATATGAAGAACCTTGGCAGTTTTACTTCAATTCTACCTGTCTACCCCCAAGCCTCCCCTAAACCCCAACATATTCTCAACTTCTAACTCCATATATTACTATCCAAGGCTAGAAGCAATGAATGAGGATTCATGTTTCTGTAACTTTAGCCTTTATACTGATTTATACGTCAGGATCTTTCATCTTGGGGAGGAAAAAAAAGAATGTCCACCCCTCTATCTACTACCTCTTCTCTCTCCTTTCATTTACAGTACCCCAAAGAAAAACTCCTCGGCCCCTTGCAATTTGGCTACCCCAATGAAACTGCTCTTGATAAAAATCATCAATAACCTTCCAGTTGCTAAATCCAATGGATATCTACAGTCCTCACCTAGCCTGACCTCTCTGCAGCATTTGGCACTAATGAAATGAAATGAAATTCATCCCACAGCTGAGGATGTTAAGGCTGGGAAGTTAAGTGACTTGCCTAAGGATATGGAGCCACTTCATTCTTTCCTCTACACCATACCTCTTAGTTTACACACAAATTCCTGTTTTCTGTCACCTAAACTTACCTGAAATTTCTTCTATGCTGTTAGCATGCATATCCAGAAGGACCGTTCCATTAATAAGGCAGCTTCTTAGCTCAAAGAGACTGTGCAATGAAAGGGTTGCCACGTAAGGCTTGCTCCAGCGTTCTCCCCCATCCTCAACATCTTCTTCAAACTTCAGCCATCTGAAAGCATTACAAATAACTAGATGCCACAGAAAGTGAGGAATTTTCAAGAGAGAATCTTTAATGGACGCCACAAAGAATGATATCTGAATAATCACATTGAACACTGTAGGATTTAATCTGTATGTTCAGGGTACATTGGTAAGTAAAATAAAAAAAAAAAAGCAGGCTATAAAACAGTGCAAGATTGAGTATAATTTGATTTCAGTTTTAAGAAAAATTTAAAAATACATATATGGGTATAAGACACCAAAATACTATATTCCTCTTTATCCCTGGGATAGTGAGATTACAGATAATTTTCTTTTTTTTTTTTTTGTTTATCTTTATTTTCTAATCTTCTGTAATGAACATGCATTACTTGTGCAATTAAAAAGATAGATCTAACCTCTATCTTTTAGACACACTGACAAATTACATAAATAAAATTATAATGTTTTTCTTTTTAAAAAAGTCAACCATTTGAAAAAAGAAAAGAAAAGAAAGGGCAACCACAGTATTCTGTGTGACCTTAAGAAGTTCACAAAGACAGAACGACAAGCCTAATTGCCTTTTCACTTGGTAACAGGCCAATTGGCCTGTTTAATCTTTTCTACCCATAGAAAGCATCCACAGATACAGTCAGTATCTTGGAAGAGCTGTTCCAATGAGAGCTGGATCTACGTTTTGCCAGTTACCTACCTTGCCTCCTTCCCTGAGGCTCAGGCATGCTGGCTTTGTAGCATCCATAAGGCTCACTGGTCAGTTATTGAAAAAGCTCTAGACATGGCCCTGGTTAATCTGAGGGTTCTTCAGGGGTATGAACCTGAGACAAGCATGGTCATTCTACAATTATCCCAGGAAGCCTAGTACCTGGCTGGCTATAATCCTAAGGGTCTCTGTGCAGTTGAATTATCCCAGATAAAATTAAATTCTCAAAAATTCTTGGACTTCTAGTGAATTAAAAACCCAAATCACCCCATGGTTCACCTTCAGGAAAAGTCTGGAGCTATGCTATGTCTGCTGGGCTAAGTGTAAGCCAAGGTGGCCCCATCAGGCATCTTCTAAACCAGACCTACAACACCAAGATAACCCATGAACCAATCTGGGCTGGGCCCCTCTCCCAAAATGAGAGAGGACCCCCTGAATGTTTCATGTTTCAGCCAATCCCAGGCTCAAGGTCAGTTGGCATAGGTATGACCAGAGATATCACAAAGAAGTCAACACCAAAACAGCCCACAGGAAACTCTGGCACATCGGAACCCACATCAGTCATCACTTCTCCCACAAAGAAATAAAAGGCAAACAGGCAGGCCTGTAACTTGCTGAAAGGTACACATTTGCCTACCCAAGCAGATTTTGATCAAGATTATTTTAGGGCCTCACCTGGCTGTCTCCTTCCACGCAGCATCTTCTCCTTCTTTCATACAGATCTCATCCAGCTCTGTGAACAGCTCATGAGGCACATGCTCTTCATCTTCCTCGGTGCCAAGAATGAACTGAACACGCTGAGATGGTGTGTCTAGAAAATCAATCACAGAGAAAAGTCTGCTCCTAGCATCAAACTTAGAACAGAAATAACATTCTGCCTTACTTAGTGCATCTAGGTGGCCTAACAACTTCAGGAATGCACCAAAGACAATCCTGAACGCAGATCAGATTTTTCTTTATTCCCAGAAAGAAACTATTCTGTGGAAGCAGTTTCACAGGAGGAAATATTCATGAATGGAGACCATTTTCAAAAAACCCATAAGAAACTGAAAACCTGACTAATTTGATTAAAAGGAATGGCTAATTATTCAATAAACGATTTTACCTACTGTGGTATTGTTTTTGGGGGGCTGGAACTGTGAAGTTTTCAGAAATATACTTTTGATTCTTAGAGATGTTTCTTCTTCTTGGAAGCAAGCTCTGAAAACCCTAAAGAAGGACTAGAGAATCAAGACCACCTGCTTGATATCCCTCAGCATCATCAAGCGTCCCAGCCATAAACACCCACCCTCTCTCCTGAGCATATTAATTACCGCGGGCCAAGGCCTCCTGGCCTTCCTCCCCCTGACTGGCTCCTTTGGCTCGCCCTCGTCTCCGGTGCTTCTGGCCATGGGTTCGGTGGTGCCGATGGCTCTGCCGACCCAGGGCCATCCGAACCCCCACGTACAGAGTTCTATGACCTAGAAAGAAGAAGAAGGTCTGTGGAGGGAACTCCTTTAGTAAAAGGAGCCTGGCATATTCAGGAGAGAAACAAAGCTCATAGTTCTGGGGCATGGTCACACCTCTGTAATGACTAAACTTCAAAGAGTTCCAGGATGAAGATGTAGAGATTGCAGAGTTGAGGGTCTCCTCGTTCATCATGCATGTGGCTGCAAATCTCATGGGCACATGGTGAAGATAAAGGAAATAATGTGTGTGAAAGTGATTTGCAAACTGTAAAGGCCAATACAGATGCCAGTAATTGACTAAGTGATTTTTACAAAGCAATCAGTCGCTGTATGCCAACTGCAGCAAATCTTGGCAGGGAGGCAATTTTTGAAGAGGGGTAAGAGCACGGGGTGGAGTCAGCCTACCTGGGTCCAAAACTTGGCTCCACCATTTGCTAGCCATGTGACCTTTAGCAGTTTATGTAATCTCTCTGTGACTCATCTTTAAAAGATAATACTACTAGCTTATTATTAAAACTCATAGAGTTTTTGTGAGCAGTAAATAAGATAATGTATGTAAAATGCTTAGTACAATGCCTGGAATAAATGTTAGCCAATACAGTCTAAGATCAGCTTCCATAATTTATTTCTGCATTGTGAAATACAATCTACAATAGTAGTGACAGACTAGTTACAAATCATAAGGAGCATGAGGCTGGGGTTCAAGGGAGAGATATTAAATGCCATACAAAGAGAGGGGAACTTTAGAAAATAAGTGATCCAGTAGCACTTCCTCCTTAGTTCCTCTTCTCCCACTCCCTCATTCCTTCTATACACCTGCTTTTTTGTTGTTGTTGTTGTTGTTCATGACTTCCAGGTCTCTGTCACCTCCATCTGGCTTCATAGATATCCTGTCAAGCCTGGAGCCTAGAATCAGTAAGCTCTCCTCAATACCAATCCCCCACCCCTCCACCCCACCTGCTTGGTCTTCTCTCATTTCTGCCTGGTTACCATTGCTTAGCAATCTAGATCTCAGGCTAACTCCCCACCATCTTCCACTACAGAAGCTGTTCCAGTCTTTAGCCTCTGTCTTCAAGTTCACAACTTTATCCACATTCTGTCCCCTCTGAGCAGGTGACGTAGCTTCATATTTTATTGAGAAGACTTAGGCCGTCTCATGTGAACTCCCTCCACCTCAAGCTGGCTAGCTTCCGCCCTCCCCCAGCTTCTCCTCTTTGCCATGCTAATGACTAAGACTCTTGATCCCAGTTGCTTCCCACCCATCTGGAGTCCTACTGCATCAGTTATCCTCAGTTTCTCCTTTCCATCCATCTTTTCCCCAGGTTTCTCCTGACTACAAACATGCTCACGTCTCCGTTTCCTTAAAAAGAAATCTTCCCAATGCAGTGCTACTCTCCCAAGCCTCTGCCCTTGTTTTCTTCTCTTCTCCATCAAACCACTTTTGAGAATATTCTACAGATCTGGCTCCCTTTCCTCAACAACCTCCTTGTTCCACAGCCTCTGAATGTGGCGTCTGACCTCATTCTCTACTGAAACTGCCCTCACTAAAGATACCAAAGACCACTTAATCACTAAATCCCTATCATCTGACATCTGTTTCAGTTCAATTCAAAAGACTTTCCTGGGAGCCCAATGTGTGCCAAGCAGTATCCAAATTCTTTACCACTTCCTCTTTCTTAATGCTCTCGGCTCCCTTAGCTCTTGTGACACTGCCCTCTCATGGTTCATTTGCCCTCCTCTGACTAGGCCTTTTCGATCCCTTCTACCATTCACCAAAGTAAGGCTCCCCAGGTTTCCGTCCTTGGTTCTCTTTTCTTCTCTCTTTCAGTGATATCTACTGTCTTGATTTCAAAGTTCACTTCTACATATGACCCCAAATCTTTATCTACTGTGATTCAACATGCCCCAAAGCAAACTCATCAAAGCAAACTCATCATCCTCCATCTCTGACTGGGATCATACTCATTTCTTCCCTGCTTCTGTTCATGACGTCACCATTCTCTCAACTTTCCAGGCTTGAAACCTCAAACTTACCTTGGATTTCCACCTCTACTCCTTCCCCCTTCATTGCCATATCCCATAAATTAGGGATGTCAAGTCTTTCTCTCCTCCCACTTTGACAGCAGAGACCTCCTTTCTGCCTCCCACACCAATTCGACCACACAAATTAATGCTCCTGAAGGAATGTTCTGATCACGGCTCACCCACTACACATTCAGGGCTGTCCGTGTTCGCATGCTTCCACACCAGACTCTTTTTTCTTCCTTTAGGGAAAATTATACTACCAGTGGGAAAGTAAAAGGAAAGACCTCTAAAACAACTGAGTGATCAGCTCAAGATGATAAAAGTGGAAATTTCATATGCTCACACAGAATAAAAACTCTAGGAAAAAAAGAATCTAGAAGTGTACATTTTCTGCATCTCTAATCCAGCAACAAAATGGCCAGGGTTTTTTGCTTTGTTTTAATTTTATTTATTTTGTTGTTGTTGAGAATATACACAGCAAAACATACAATTCAACAGTTTCTACATGTACCATTTAGTGACACTGATTATATTCTTCGAGTTGTGCAATCATTCTCACCCTCCTTTTCTGAGTTGTTCCTCCCTCATTAACATAAATTCACTGCCCCCTAAGGTTTCTATCTTTCCATTTGCTGTTGTCAGTTTGATCCTGTACAGGTAGTTCTTCATACAGCATAATGCTCAAGGCAAATATTTTTTACTAGTTAAGCTAAACTATTGTTTGGTTTTAAGAAGACTTCAGGGGATATTTTTGGTTTAAGGTTTAAAGATGATCTCAGGGCAATAGTTTCAGGGGTTCATCCAACCTTCATGGTTCCAGAAAGTCTGAAGTCCCTGAGACTTTGAAATTCTCTTCTACATTTCCCCCCTTTTGATCAGGATTCATCTCTAGAAATCTTTCATCAAAATGTTCAGTAATGGTAGGCGGGCACCTTCCAGTTCTCCTGGTCTCATACCAAAAGAGGCATTTGTTCATAGAGGCAATTAGTCACATGTTCCATATCCTTCTCCTATCCTGACTCCCCTTCTTCTTCTGTTGCTCCAGGTGAACAAAGACCAATTGTTGTGCCTCGGATGGCTACTTGCAAGCTTTTAAGACCCCAAGCACTAACTACCCAAAAAACTAAGAGGTAGAACAGAAGCACTAAACATGTTATTATGCTAATTAAGTGGGACAGCCCATGAAACCATGATCCTAAATCTCCAAACCAAGAAACTAAATCCCATGAGTTTAAGCAGCCTCAGTAGCAACTTTTCTTTTTTTTGTAAATATATCTATCATACAACTTTTCCTAATTCAACATTTTACTGGCATACAACTTAACAGCAATTACAATAATCAGCTGTGCAACCCTACCCTTAATCGATGTGATATTTCCATCACTGTTAACCTCTCCTTTCCCCCTACATCCCACCCTTAGTAACTACTAATAAGCTTTGTTCTCTATACATTAGCCTTTTCTTGTCTTTTTATATTAGTAAGGTCATACAATATTTGTCCTTTTGTGATCGACTTATTTCACTCAGCGTAATGTCTTCCAGCTTCATCTATATTGTGGCATGTATCAAGATTTCATTTCTCCTACTGGTTAAGTAGTATTCCCTTGTATGTATGTACCACATTTTGTTTATCCATTCATCTTTTGATGGGCATTTAGGCTATTTCTTATTTCCACCTTTTTGGCTATTGTGAATAGTGTTGCAATGAACATTGGTATACAAGTCTCTGTTTGAGTCTCTGCTTTCAAGTCTTTTGGGTATATACCTATCCATGAGGACTTTGGGTATAACCCATGAGAATTTTGGTTATGCATAAGCAACCTCAACAGCTACTCTCTTTTTGTTGTTGTTGTAAATATATCTATCACACACCTTTTGCCAATTCAATTTTTTACAGGTGTACAACTTATTGATAGCAATTACAATAATTGCAGAATGGCCTGGTTTTGACTCCCTCTACTCCTCATGGCCTTGGCTGCTGCAGTCACTATCATCTCACACTCTCCCTCTGTTGTTATTGTTCGTAGGTGCCACTGAATCAGTTCCAACTCATAGTTATCCCATGTACAACAGAACAAAATACTGCCCAGTCCTGCACCATCCTCACAATCGTTGCTATGCTTGAGCCCACTCTTGCAGCCACTGTGTCAATCCATCCCATTGAGGGTCTTCCTCTTTTTCACTGACCCTCTACCAAGTACAATGTCCTTCTCCAGGGACCGGTCCCTCCTGATAACATGTCTAGAGTATGTGAAACAGTCTCACCACTCTCACTTCTAAAGAGCATTCTGGCTGTACTTCTTACAAGACAGATTTGTTTGCTCTTCTGGCAGTCCATAGTATATTCAATATTCTTCACCAACACCATAATTCAAAGGTGTCAATTCTTTTTCAGTCTTCCTTATTTATTGTCCAGCTTTCACATGCATATGAGGAGACTGAAAATAGCATGGATTGGGTCAGGCACACCTTAGTCCTCAAAGTGACATCTTTGCTTTTGAACACTTTAAAGACATCTTTTGCAGCAGATTTGCCCAATGCCGTGCATCGTTTGATTTCTTGACCGCTGCTTCCATGGACATTGATTGTGGATCCAAGTAAAATGAAATCCTTGATAACTTCAATCTTTTCTCCACTTACCATAATGTTGCTTATTGGTCCAGATGTGAGAATTTTTGTTTTCTTTATGTTGAGGTGAAATCCATACTGAAGACTGTAGTCTTGGATCCTCATCAGTAAGAGCTTCAAGTCCTCTTCACTTTCAGCAAGCAAGGCTGTGTCATCTGCATATCGCAGGCTGTTAATGAGTCTTCTTACAATTCTGATGCTTCCTGCTTCTTAATACAGTCTGGCTTCTCAGATTATTTGTTCAGCATACAGATTGAATAAGTATGGTGAAAAGATATAACCCTGATGCACACCTTTCCTGATTTTAAACCATGCAGTATCCCCTTGTTCTGTTTGAACAACTGCCTCTTGGTCTATGTACAGGTTCTGCATAAGCACAATTAAGTGTTCTAGAATTTCCATTCTTCGCAGTGTTATCCATAATTTGTTATGATCCATACGGTTGAATGCCTTTGTGTAGTCAATAAAACACGGGTAAACATCTTTCTGGTATTCTCTGCTTTCAGCAAGGGTCCACCTGACACAGCAATGATATCCCTCATTCCACATCCTCCTCTGAACCTGGCTTGAATTTCTGGCAGTTCCCTGTCAATGTACTGCTGCAATCATTTTTGAATTATCTTCAGCAAAATTTCACTTACATGTGATATTAATGATATTGTTTGATAATTTCTGCATTCTGTTGGATTGCCTTTCTTTGGAATAGGCATATTTATGGATCTTTTCCAGTTGGTTGGCCAGATACTGTCTTCCAAATTTGTTAGCATAGATGAGTGAGAATTTCCAGTATTGCCACCATTGTTGAAACATTTCAGTTGGCATTCCATCAATTTTCCAATGCCTTCTCCCTCTACCTGAGCCAAACTGCTATTGCACAAATCTGCCAGTGCTTTTTGGGTGCTGATTTGGCTCACTCCTTCAAGACGCATTGCAAATGCACCTTCCCTCTTGGTAGAATTGCTGTTCTGTCTAATCAGATGTTCTCCCACCTCCTTCTAAACCCCCAGAGCCCCTGGCTAGCACTTCTCTTATGCACTTATTGTATGCCTTGCATTGGAGTTAACCACATGTCTGTCTCTTCCCCCGCTATTCATCTGCAAGCCCCTCAAGGTCCTGGGTCAGACCTTCTTCCTTGCAGAATCCCTCACAACCAAGCACAGTTTTGTGCACATGGTTATTGCTCCACAAATGTTCAACTAATAGAATATCTCCTAAGCATCTCCCCAGGGATATAACCCCTTAGGATTTCCTCAGGGGCACACTACCTGACCTAAGAAAGGCTCTCATTTGAAAGGAGAACATGTAACCAAAGGGAACATGTTTAGGGTGGATGAAATTCTCACTGGAGCATGAGGGGATTGAGAAGGTCCCAATCAACCTGAAAATAGAAAGTTTAATCAAAGAAGACGTCCCAGAAAAAGAAGGCTTTAAGAGAAAATTTGCCAGCCTCCTGCAATCGGGTCTCCTGAGACTGTGCTCAACTTCTTTGAGGATTCCTTGATAGTGCTCCCCATTTCCAAGTATATTTTTTTGGGGGGCTCTCTCCTGCCCTCCAAATTCCAAAATAAATTGGGGGAGGGGAAAAACAACCAGTGAAGACTAGTGGAGAACATGGTTAGAGATGGGTTAGAGAATTGAGAGGCAGAAGGATAAAATATATAGTGTCTGTAAAAGGATAAAATATACAGTATTTAGCATCTGTCAGTTTGTCATACTGTGGTGGCTTGCATGTTGCTATAATGCTGGAAGCTATGCCACTGGTATTTCAAATAGCAGCATGGTCATCCATGGTGGACAGATTTCAGTGGGTCTTCCAGACTAAGACAGAGTAGGAAGAAAGGCCTGGCAGTCTACTTCTGAAAAAACTGAACAGTGAAAACCTTATGAATAGCAGCAGAACATTGTCTGGTATAGTGCCAGAAGATGAGCCCCTCAGGTTGGAAGGCACTCAAAACACAACCTTCACTTGCTGAGGTGGCACAATTCAAAATGAGAAGAAACAGATGTAAACATCCACTAATAATCAGAACACGGAATGTACAAAGTACAAGTCTAGGAAAATTGGAAGTTGTCAAAAATCAAATGGAATGCATAAAGATCGATATCCTAGGCATTAGTGAGCTGAAATGGGCTGGTATTGGCCATTTTGAATTGGAAAATCATATAGTCTACTATGCAGGGAATGACAAATTGAAGAAGAACGGTATCACATTCATCATTAAAAATAACATTTCAAGATCTATCCTGAAGTACTACGCTGTCAGTGAAAGGATAATATCCATACTTCTCAAGGAAGACCAGTTAATACAACTATTATTCAAATTTATACATCAGCCACTAATGCCAAAGATGAGAAAATGAAAGATTTTTACCAATTTCTGCAGTCTGAAATTGATCAAACATTGTTATCAAGATGGATTGGTAATTACTGGTGACTGGAATGCAAACGTTGGAAACAAAGAAGAAGGATTGGTAGACGGAAACTATGGCCTTGGTAATAGAAATGACACCAGAGATCACAAGATAGAATTTTTCAAGACCAACAACTTCTTCATTGCAAATACCTTTTTTCAGCAACATAAATGGCAACTATACACATGGACCTTGTCAGATGGAATATACAGGATCAAATCAACTACATCTGTGGAAAGAGACGATGGAAAAACTCAATATCATCAGTCAGAACAAGGCCAAGGGCTGACTGTGGAACAGATCATCAATTGCTCATATACAAGTTCAAGGTGAAGCTACAGAAAATTACAGCAAGTCCAAGATAGCCAAATACGACTTTGAGTATATCCCACCTGAATTTAGATGCCATCTCAAGAACAGATTTGAAGTATTAAACACTAATGACTGAAGACCAGACAGACAAGTTGTGGAATGACATCAAAGACATCACACATAAAGAAAACAAGGAGTCATTAAAAAGACAGGAAAGAAAGATAAGACCAAAATGGATGTCAGAAGAGACTCTGAAACTTGCTCTTGAACACAGAAGGAGTAGCTAAAGCAAAAGGAAGAAATTATGAAGTAAAAGAGTTGAACAGAAGATTTCAAAGGGCAGCTCAAGAAGACAAAGTAAAGTATTATAAGGAAATGTGCAAAGATCTGGAGTTAGAAAACCAAAAGGGAAGAACACGCTCATCATTTCTCAAGCTGAAAGAAAATGAAGAAAAATTCAAGCTTTGAGTTGCAATATTGAAGGATTCTACAGGGAAAATATTGAACAACACAGGAAGCATCAAAAGAAGATGGAAAGTATACACAGTCACTCTACCAAAACAGATTAGTCCATATTCAACTGTTTCAGGAGGCAGCGTATGATCAAGAACCAATGGTACTGAAGGAAGAAGTCCAAGCTGAACTGAAGGGAATGGAGAAAAACAACTCTCCAGGAATTGACAGAATACCAACTGAGATGTTTCAACAGATGCAGCTTGCCAATGTCAAGAAATTTGGGAGACAGCTTCCTGGCCAACCAACTGGAAGAGATCCATACTTGTGCCCATTCCAAAAAAAGATGATGCAACAGAATGCAAAAATTGTCGAACAATGTCATTAATATCAAATACAAGTAAAATTTTGCTGAAGATCATTCAAAAGCGGTTACAGCCGTATATCGACAGGGAACTGCCAGAAGTTCAAGCTCGATTCAGAAGAGGACATGGAGTGAGGGATATCATCGCTGGTATCAGATGGATCTTGGATGAAAGTAGAGAATTTCAGAAAGATGTTTACCTGTTTTTTATTGACTATGCAAAGGCATTCGACTGTGTGGATTATAACAAATTATGGATAACACTGAGAAGAATGGAAATTTCAGAACACTTAATTGTGCTCATGAGAAACCTGTACCTAGACCAAGAGGCAGTTGTTCAAACAGAACAAGGCGATACTGCATGGTTTAAAATCAGGAAGGTGTGCATTAGGGTTGTATCCTTTCACCATACTTATTCAATCTGTATGCTAAGCAAATAATCTGAGAAACTGGACTATATGAAGAAGAACATGGCATCAGGATTTGAGGAAGACTCATTAACAACCTGCAATATGCAGATGACACAGCCTTGCCTGTTGAAAGTGAAGATGACTGGAAGCATTTACTGAAGATCAAAAACTACAGCCTTCAGTATGGATTCCACCTCAAAGTAAAAAAAAAACGAAATCCTCACAAGTGGACCAATAAGCAACATCATGATAAACAGAAAAAAGTTTGAAGTTGTCAAGGGTTTCCTTTTACTAGGATCCACAATCAATGTCCATGGAAGCAGCAGTCAAGAAATCAAACAACGTATTGCACTGGGCAAATCTGCTGCAAAAGACCTCTTTAAAGCATTAAAAAGCAAAGATGTCACTTTGAGGACCAAGGTATGCCTGACCCAAGCTATGGCATTTTCAATCTCCTCAAATGCATGTGAAAGCTGGACAATGAACAAGGAAGACCAAAGAAGAATTGATGCATTTGAATTATGGTGTTGGTGAAGAATACTGAATATACCATGGACTGCCAGAAGAACAAATAAATTTGTCTTTCTTCTGGCAGTCCATGGTATAGTCAAAGAAGTACAGCCAGAAAGCTCTTTAGAAGCAAGGATGTGAGGACTTCATCTCTACTTTGGACAACTACTTTGCACATGTTAGCAGGAGGGACAAGTCTCTGGAGAAGGATATCATGTTTGGTAAAGTAGAGGGTCAGTGAAAAAGAGAAAGACCCTCAATGAGATGGACTGACACAGTGGCTGCAACAATGGGCTTAAAGCATAGCAACGATTGTGAGGATTGTGCAGGACCGGGCAGTGTTTCATTCTGTTGTACATGGGGTCATTATGTGTTGGAACCGTCTCGACAGAACCTAACAACAACAGTATCTGTTAGATCATACCTCTTACCCTTGTTCTGTTTCAGGACAGTCCTACATTGACTTGGCCACATTGCAGAATACTTTTGACAGATCTCTGAACATAATATAGTAATCTTGCAACTTCATAGAAACATAAATATAAAACCAGAAGAAGTCATCTGCTTAGATGAGGGATTACAGACCTCTGACTTTATCATTGTAAACCATATAGTACACAAAGCATGAAAATGACTAAATTGAATACCATCTTAATAAACTACCATCTGTTAACTAATAATGTTCCACTAAAATATGTTAATAAGGTCCCTATTGTACACTACTGAGATCAACCCAGGTGACAGTAGCAGCAACTAGAGTCACTTAATTATTCCAGGTGCTATCGCAAGGGCTAGGTATGGTGTAATGAGTAGCATAAAGTTCTCCTCAGGACACATATTCTAGTTGGGGGAAGACAGACATCATGAAAAAAAATTTTTTTTTCAAATATTGATAACTACTATGAATAAAATAAGGTAAAGTGCTAGAGTGTCTGGGGCAGGAGGTAGGATGAAGAAGGGACATTTATCTAAGATGATCAAAGAGACCATCTGAATGATGAGAAGGAGCAGCCATGAGAAGACCTGGAGGAAGAGCATTTCAGGGAGACAGAAGATCAAGTACATAGGCCCTAAGGTGGGAATATGTTGGGCTGGTTCCAAGGTAAAAGGAAGGCCAGAAGGGCCAGGACAAGGTGGAGGAGGGGAGGAGAGAAGGAGGAGGGGGCCAGAGATGATACAAGCAGAAGTAGATTATGGGAAGCCCACGGGCTGTGAAAAGCATAATTAGATCCTCAAGAACCTCTTCAACAGGTTGCTAAAATGGTGACCCAGGTGCTGTAAAATCTGGTGCATCTATGTAGAGCTGGACTGAGGCAGAAGAATAGCCTCACTGAGGGGAGACAAGGCCTTTAAGTCCCTCAGTAGAGCCATCCTAACCATGTACTTGCTTTTCCCAGCAAACTGCCCAGAAGGTTACTGGCCAGGCCAGAACCTCCATTTCCCCTTGAGCACATTCCAAATACTTCTGCTGAGATCAGGTTGGCATATTGCTAGTACTATTTAATTTTAACTACATTCTAAAGGGAAATGGAAGGGGCAGTGATTGGATATTAGAACCTGTGTTACTATATCTTACCTTTTGGTAAATTTACCCGTTGTCATTATTAAAGTAAAACAAGGAGGTTGGACTAAATGACTTCTTGGATCTTCTCCAGCTGATGGCAAGTCCAGGCTCTAATGATCAAGTCCTAGGCAAGGCTCAGGCTAGGTCACTCTTTGGAGAAGAAAAGATGGTTCAATTGTTCTCATCATCTTTATTTATTGCTACAGAAAGGGACCACAGAAAGAGCTCAGTAAACGTTTGTTGAGTGAATAACATTGTTTTGCTTGCTATCCACTAGGTAGTTCTGAGGCATAATGAGGAAGATGTCCTTCAAGTGCCTTTGATGCATCTGTAGGAAGTAACGCAAAGCTTGAATATTAGAGAAGCAAGACCCAAGTTGTTCTTTTGGTTGAATCAGTTCTCACAAACATCAACCAACCACAGTGCCTGCCTTCTGCCAGAGAGACAGGCAGAAAAGAAAACAAGTTCCAGCGGGGGTCAGAGCTAAGAAAAGCCAGTCAGAAACTAGGTATCAGTTTCTAGGCTGGGGACTCTGAGGCCAGGGTTTGGACTTTCTGAGTGAAATGAGCTAAAAAGATTATAAACAAATGGACACTGGGAAATGGATATAACCAAAAAAACCCATTGCCGTTGAGTCAATTCCAACTCATAGCAACCCTATAGAAAAGAGTAAAAGTGCCCCACAGGGTTTCCAAGGCTGTAATCTTTATGGAAGCAGACTACCACAGCTTCCTCCCAAAAGTGGCTGGTGGGTTCGAACCACCAACCTTTCGGTTGGCAGCTGAGCGCTTTAACCACTGCACCACCAGGGCTCCTTGGAAATGGATATAGCACCAATAAAATCCAGTCAGTCTAACTGGATTCGGGCAGTCCAGTTACTTCACTAAACTAATCCTGTGGTCATTTTGCTGACCATTTAACTGCTTTCCTACCTACAGTCTTTGTCTCCATCACCTACTTACCAACTCACCCAAAGCCCACTCCTTCCCATCTATTCCTCATTCTTTTTTCCAATCATTATCATACTCTTTTGGGGCTGAGTATCTGTGTGCAAATACTTGAGTATTCATTTAGTAAAACTTACAGGAAAGGTACAGTTTTAAACATAAGTATGTATACATTAAGGAGCCTTGATAGTGTAATGATTAAGTTCTGGACTGCTAACTGAAAGATCGGTGGTTTGAACCTGTCAGTGGCTCCATGGAAGAAAAGATTTGGTGATGTGCTCCCGTAAAGATTACAGCCTAGGAAACCCTATGGGGCCATTATACTCTGTCCTATAGGGTTGCCATGAGTTGGAATTGGCTCGACACCACACAACAACATATGTAAATTAGTGAACTGGGAATAAATCTTGTGCACAGGCAGGCTTCAAACCAGTTCCTTGGGTTCGAACCCCTGCTGAGAATTTGCATTTCTAACAAGTTCCCAGGCAATAATGCTGCTGGTTAGGGACCAATTCTGAGAACCACTAGTAGAGCAATGGTTCTCAAAATGTATTATACATAAGAATCACCTGAGGATCTTGTTAAAATATAGATTCTGATTCAGTATATCTGGGATAGAAATGCAAGTTCTCAGCCAGGGCTCAAACTAGAATGAACTGGTTCAAAGCTCTGGAAGCAGGACAGAAACCACAGATATGACCCACCCTACAGATGGAGATTGGGCCTACCAAATTATAGTGCTGTACACACACTATTTACTGAGCACGCACACAGAACTCATTAGCACATACAAAAGGGTGTTCTGTTCCCCAGGGCTTACAGGTTGACTCAAAGTCAATAACCACAGGGGGATGCCTCATTTGTGGAGCACATGCAAGGTTTTTTTTTTTTTTATTAACTTACAAATATGCGCAAATGGCTCTTACCTCTGTTAAAAACTTATTAGAAAGCATTAAACTTACTTTGGGATTCATATATCTAGTAGTTAATCAGGAATAATGATCTGCCAAAAAGAATGGCGAAAGCCATTTCTCTAACTAAAGCAACTGTGCTGTGTTCTCTGGGACTGGGAGAGTCTGCTGAAGCACATCATGGACTATTGCTCTTTGAGTTTATCTTTGTAAAGCTGTTATCGTGTTTTCTTTCAACTCTACCCATACCTTAAAAAAGCAATGTCATTGTTTAATGTACCTTCTCCCACTGATGAAATTAACTTACGTAAAAAAGACCCACATTTACAAAAAATTCCTAACAATGTACAGAAACTAAGTATCAGAAGTAGTTCTGAAAAAGGAGTAAGGGAATGGTTCATGTCATATGGAGCAGAGGATATGAAAGAAAGGGGAAGGAAGACCCAGAGACTTATTTCTGACCATGGAACCTTACCATGGCACCAATACTTATTGAGACACAATTTAGTGTCCATCAAAGTGGGACTGGTTTTATTCCACGCCTTCAAGAAAAGACACCCACCCAGAGTACAGCCTCACTGAGTCCCGGGCTTCTCTTTGAAGTGAGTCAGTGTGAAACTGCACAGCATAGGCAAATCTACAGCAAATCCAAACTTTGTCCTCTCTTCTCCAGAGCTGCTCTAGAACTACATCAAACCTGACAAGTGGTCACCATTTGTCCTGCTTTATAAAAATTTATGTTAACATAAATAAGTTTCTGGTTTTCAAAAAGGTCCATCTATAAAGGATCATTTCCCAACACACTATCCCCCAATAACAACAACACTGCAGGTAGCTTTGTTTTCCAGTAAAATGGAGAGCACATAAGGAACAGATGATGTCATCCTGAGATGCCAATTACTCAGCTTACTTCCAAGGATAAAACCCAGACCTCGGGATCCAGGAGAACCTGTCCAGGTTTATTATTCTACTCCCATGTAGACAAGAGTGCTCAAAAATGGTTACATCCTTGCTGAGGGCACTCACTGGAGGACAACCAAACCAGGAGCAACAGTGCCCCAAGGTGCAATGAGAGGGTAGGAAGGGAAGGGGCAAAGAGAGGGGGATGATACATAAAAATGTTTACATGATGGAACAAGAGGTTGAGGTTGGATGGTTAATACTGAGTACTATTCTCCCTTATAAACAGCATGTTAGAGTGGGAAGAGTAAGATTTCCACTCCAGCCTCATTAGGCTGGAGGACACTGAGCTGTTTTGCCACATGTGAAATAGGGATAATGATACCCACCTGCCTGGGTTACTGTAAAGATTAAAAAAAAATTTACATAAAGTGACTAATCCAATGCCTAACACACAAGAGGGGATCAAATAAATGTTAGCTTCCCACCTTTGCACCCTTTCCTTTGCACACTTTCTCCCAATTCTCAGACCCACAGTGGCTCTTCTTCCATCTGGCCAAAATAGCTTGGAAAACTTGACCTTGATATACTTCAATGACCTCCACAAAGCCACCCACACAAATTCTCATGGTAACAGACCCAGAGGCTGAATCAGCCTCTACAGCTCTGGCTCTCCCCATCCAAAGGACAAGGTTTCTCGGGGGATTGTACAACTTTGATGGAAAAAAAGTCATGGGAACAAGCAGTACAGAGAGAACATTTCACATGCTGTCTCAGTTATAAAGTTCCTGTATCATAGCCTTCAACCTTGCAGGGGATGCGGCAGAGATTTCACAAAGGCTTTTGAGCCAAATGTGGGTTCTCATTAAAGCTGTACTGGACAAGAGCCTCCTCTAATAAAACAGAGTGCTTCCACTAACCATGTCCAGTTATCAGCCCAACTGCTAAGGCTCCAACTAGGCCCCGTGGGAAAAAGGAAAGCAGAAGAACACCACACTATGATCATGAGGGGAGCCGGGGGTGGGGAATCAAAAAGGGAAGAAGGGCCTCAGTAAGACAAACCAGAAAGACCAGGTCAGAAAAGGGCCTCTTCCTTCCCTTCCACTTCAATTGAGTTTTTGTATGACTCTGCGTTGTGAACTCTGTGAACTCTTGAAGAATATGCTACAGGCATATACCTGTTTTCTCTTCTCCTTGTTACGACTGAAAATACCATGCAGAAATGGGTATAGATATCATGGGAAGAGCAAACATTAGGAATGGAGTGAAAATACATTTTAAAATCATGGGTTAAACAGGGTTTTATAGCCAAATCGAGTTTAATTTTTTTTTATTTTCTTTAAAAATTATATATATGTGTATATATACATCTATGTATACATATACACACATATATACGTACATTCACTGAGCTTCTGTTCAGGGTGATGGTATAATTTGGGAATGGATAAGGGTGATAGTTGAATAACATGACTCACATAATTAGTATCACTGAACTATACATATGAAGATTGTTGAAATGTCAAATGTTTTGTTACATAAATATTTACCACAATTTTAAAAATTGTTTTAAATAGTTATATATCACTTTTCTCCAACTATGGGATGGTATTCTGAATACAAAAGTAAATTTAACTTGAAGGGATAAAATTATATATATTTCCAGGTAGTTGACAAGAATCAATAAACTGAACTGAGCACTTCACATTCTCAAGGATTGGGCCATCAGTTAATATTTATATCGGACTTTATAGTGCTCAAAGCACTGTGTAACAAGCTATTAGATCCTAACCATATCCCAGTCAGGCAGGTAAAATGGATGTATTATTGTGTCTACTTTTATCAAACATGATGAAATTGAGCCTAAGAGAAATGAAGTGATTTTTCCCCAGGTCTTACAGCTAGTGAGAAAGAATCAGAACTCAAACCTAGGTCTTTTGATGGCAAAGCCAGCACTGTCCCTCTCACTCCAAAAAGCTTCTTGCCAATTTCCCAATAACACATAATTTCCCAGTCACACAGAACAGCAGTTCTTACCTTCCAACTCTTCTTTCTCATAATGAATGTTGAGAATTGTACTGGTCCCACCCTGATCCACCACAGCTTCTTCATCTGGTCTCTGTTTAGACACAAAGAAGTAGTCATAGTAAAATGCATACATTCATTCAAATACTTAATTCAGCACCTGTTATATGCCAGACCCTTTATAAGACAGGGAGCCCTGGTGGCACAGTGGTTATGTGCTTGGCTGCTAATTAAAAAGCCAGCAGTTAGAACCCACCAGCTGCTCCATCGGAGAAAGATGATGCAGTCTGCTTCTGTAAAGATTACCCGCTGCCACCGAGTCAACTCTGACTCATAGCCACCCCACAGGACAGAGTAGAACTGCCCCACAGGGTTTCCAAGGAGTAGCTGGTGGATTCAAACTGCCAACCACTTGGTTTGCAGCTATAACTCAACCACTGTGCCACCTCAGAAACTCTCTGGGGCAGTTCTACTCTGTTCTATAGGGTCTCTGTGAGTCAGAATAGACTCGACGGCAATGGGTGCTCATTTACTTTTTCTACCCATTGCACCATCATTTCTTAGCCAGTATTTGAAATTTCAAACTTATTTATCCATTCCACATTTACAGAGTGTCTACCATATGCCTTCAGGGAGATAGTTCCCTTTTCTTATTAAGTCCCTTGCAGTTTTCTAAAATTCACTCTCATCTTTCATCCACTCTACCCCATACTCTCCAGGCCTTTAAATCATTGTTGTTAACAGCTTTTGAGTCATGGTGACCCCATGTGTGTCAGAGGAGAACTGTGCTCCATAGGGTTTTCAAAGTTGTGAACTTTTAGAAACAGATCACCAGGCCTGTCTTCCAAGGCATGTCTGGGTGGGTTTGAACCTCCAACCTTTCAGCTAAGAGCTCAGTGCTTAACTATTTGCTCCACCCAGGGACTCCTTTAAATCAAACTGGGTCTTTTTCAATTCTGAAACCATACCCACCTTCTTCCTTAAGTGCTGCTCCCTCTGCCTGCAGCTACTACCCTCGCCCTACCACCCCTCCTTACCTATCAGCTAATACGTAGAGCTCAGCCTAAAAGTACTTCCATGAAAGCCTTCCCTGACTATCCTCCCCACTGCCCAAGCTAGATCCTCCCATTTATATGCCTCATAACAAAAAAAAAAAAAAACTGTTGCCGTTGAGTCAATTCTGACTCATATGTATAGAGCAGAACTGCACTCCACAGGGTTTTCACGGCTGTGACCTTTCGGAGGCAGATCACCAGGCATTTCTTCTGAGGCACCTCTGGGTGGGTTCAAACAGCCAACCTTTCAGTTAGTAGTTGAACAATTAACCATTTGTGCCACCTAGGGACTCCATATGCCCTCACAGCACACTGCAATTCTCTCTAGTAATGAAATATCTCTTTATGCTCCTTTAGGTAGGGACCACATCTGCCTTCCTCACCACTGTATTCCCAGCACGCTGCACAGACTTTTTACACAGTAGGTGCTCATAAATTTCTGTGAAAAGAATGAATGGCACCTATCTTACCAAGACCCTCACACCTGAGTTATTTCAAAGACATTTTAGCCAATGTCTCTGACAACCTATTTACCTTCCCAAACCTGTAGCTCCAGCCTGGCTTACTGATCCCAAGGACACTGTGCACATTCCCACCTTCATTTCACACTCTCCAGTCACCTAACATGTCCTTTCACCAACTTCCCATCAAATCATTCCTATCCATCCTCCCAGATCCTGCTCAAATTTCCTTACTTACTTCCTTACTTGAAAAGCTAACTGTTCAAAATTTACTATTTTATAGTTATCATGTATGCCTCCAAATAAGGCAACCCTGACTATAAGGCAATCTATTTCCCAGTGAGAAGGTCCAAAAGAAGTTTGGGGGACCAATTTGAATGAAGCAGACTTTTAGGGAAGTAGATGAAATAGTCAAATGTCTACTGAGAGTTATTTTATTTATTCATTTGGTTTTACAAACATATTTAAAATTACATATTACTACTACCATGGATTGAGCTACAAGATACAATATTTAGTTTAAAAATCAAGGTGAAGAAAACTGTATATAATTTTATGCCTTTATCTAAGAAATAGGGTTGGGAATATAAGTATCTGTTTATATTTTAAAAATAAATAAAGGAAGAAAAAGTCATAAAACTAATGTTTCAGTAGTTACCTATGGGGGAGGGAGGGAACAAAGTAAAGGACACGAGGATAGAAGCTAGACTTCTCTGAATATACCTTATTCCATAAATATTTTACATAATTTTAAAACAAAATTTAAATTTAAAAAAGCAACTCCACAAAATCAAAAATAAAATGAAACCAATGCCAAACTGCTGGTATAACTATTCCAAGAGAAATTATTCCAAGTAACTTTAAAACACCGTAAATGGACTGAACATCCTTAGTGGCATATACCCGACTGACAAAAAAAACTTAAGAAGATCTTAAGCTGCTTTTAGTTATCATACTGTTGGCAGTATTGGTGTTTTTATTCTGAGACTGTCATGTATTGTGAGACAAAACCAATTATAAGAACTTATTCTATCCCTCTAAGTGTGGTTGAGAACCTGGGATTCTCAGTAGAAGAGAAAGGAGAGACAGTTGTAAGACAGAAGAATTTAAGTAAAAACCATGTACATAGTCCTGAATTTGAAGTATCAACATAAATATATCATGTATTTTTATCTTTAAATATTTTTAAATTTATATTTCCTAGCTGGATAACATTGCAAAGAATGGGAATTCCAGAACACTTAATTGTGGTCATAAGGAACCTATACATAGATCAAGAGGCAGTTTTTCAGACAGAACAAGGAATACTGCATGGTTTAAAGTGAGGAAAGGTGTGCGTCAGGGTTGTATCCTTTCACCAAATCATTCAATCTTTATGCTGAGCGAATAATCCAAGCAGCTGGACTATATGAAGAAGAATGGGGCATCAGGATTGCAGAAAGACTCATCAACAACCTTGCTTGCTGAAAGTAAAGAGGACTTGAAGCACTTACTGACGAAGATCAAAGACTACAGACTTCAGTATGGATTACACCTCAACATAAAGAAAACAAACATCCTCACAACTGGACCAATAAGCAACATCATGATAAATCGAGAAAAGATTGAAGTTGTCAAGGATTTCATTTTACTTGGATCCACAATCAACACCCATGGAAGCAACAGTCAAGAAATAAAAAGATGCATTGCACTGGGCAAATCTGCTGCAAAAGATCTCTTTAAAAGTTAAACTGTCCCTGTTTGCAGATGATACAATACTGTACATAGAAACCCTAAAGACTCCACGAGAAGTCTAGTGGAACTAACAGAAAGATTCAGCAGAGTAGCAGGATACAAGATAAACATTCAAAAATCAGCTGGATTCCTATACACCAGTAAGGAGAATGGTGAAAGGAAATCAGGAAATCAATACCATTTTCAATAGCTCCTAAAAAGGTAAAATACTTAGGAATAAATCTGACCAGGGATGTAAAAGACCTATACAAAGAAAACTATAAAACACTACTGCATGAAACCCAAAGGGATCTACATAAATGGAAAAACATACCATGCTCATGGATAGGCAGACTCAACATTGTGAAAATGGCAATTCTACCCAGAGCAATTTACAAATACAATGCAATCCTGATCCAAATACCAACAACATTCTTCAAAGAGATGGAAAAACTAATCATTAACTTTATACGGAAAGGGAAGAAGCCCCGAATAAGTAAAGCACTACTGAAGAAGAAGAATAAAGTTGGAGGACTCACACTACCTGACTTCAGAACCTACTATACAGCTACAGTAGTCAAAACAGCCTGGTAGTGGTACAACGACAGATACATTGACCAATGGAACAGAATTGAGAACCCAGATGTAAATCCATCCACCTACAGTCACCTGATCTTCAACAAGGGCCCAAAGTCCATCAAATGGGGAAAAGACAGTCTTTTTAACAAATGGTGCTGGCAAAACTGGATATCCATTTGCAAAAAAATGAAACAGGACCCTTACCTCACACCGTATACAAAAACTACTTCAAAATGGATCAAAGACCTGAATATAAAGCCTAAAACTATAAAGTTCACAGAAGAAAAAGTAGGACCAACACTTCAGGCCTTAATACATGGCATTAACAGGATACAAACCATAACCATCAACGCACAAAACCCAACAGATAAGCTAGATAACTGGGATCTTCTAAAAATCAAACACCTATGCTCTTCAAAAGACTTCACCAAAAGAATAAAAAGAATCTACAGACTGGGAAAAAGTTTTTGGACAGTACAAGTCAGACAAAGTTCTAATGTCCATAATCTACAAGAAAATCCAACACCTCTACAACAAAAAGACAAACAATCCTATTAAAAAATGGACAAAGGAAATGACCAGACACTTCACCAAAGAAGACATTCAAATGGCCAACAGACACATGAGGAAATGCTCGCGATCACTAGCCATTAGAGAAATGCAAATTAAAACCACAATGAGATACCAACTCACCCTGGCATTACTGGCACGAATCAAAAATACTGGAAACAACAAACGTTGGAGGGGCTGCGGGGAGATGGGAACTCTTATGTACTGCTGGTGGGAATGAAAAATGATACAACCATTTTTGAAAATGATATGGAGCTTCCTCAGAAAGCTAGAAATAGACATACCATTCGATCCAGCAATCCCACTCCTAGAAATATATCCTAGAGAAATAAGAGTCGTTACTCGAATAGACATATGCACACCTATGTTCATGGCAGCATTGTTCACAATAGCAAAACGATGGAAACAACATAGGTGCCCATCAACAGATGAATGGATAAACAAACTATGGTACATACACACAATGGAGTACTATGCAACAAGAAAGAAAAACAATGCATCTGTGAACCATCTCATAACATGGATGAAACTGGAGGACATTATGCTGAGTGAAATAAGTCAATCACAAAAGGACAAATACTGTATGAGACCTCTATTGTAAAAACCCATGAAAAAGTTCACACGCAAAATGTAACAATCTTTGTTGGTTACCAGGGATGGGAGGGGTGGGGGGGAAATACTAAATAGGTAATAGATAAGTGGTATCTTAGGTGAAGGGTGAGACAGTACACAATACAGGGGAAATTAGCACAACCTGTACAAGGAAAGGTCATGGAAGCCCCATAGACACATCCAAACTCTGTGAGGGACTGAATGCTGGGCAGAGGGCTCTTGGGACTATGGTCTCGGGGAACATCTAGCTCAACTGGCATGACACAGCTTATAAAGACAATGCTCTACATTCTTCCTTGGTGAGTAGTGTCTGGGGTCTTAAAAGCCTGTGAGCGGCCATCTAAGATACTCTACTGGTCTCATCCCTTCTGGAGCAAGGGAGAATGAAGAGAACAGGATACAAGGAAATGATTAGTTCGAAGGACTAATTGTCCACAGCTACCAAGGCCTCCACCGGACTGAGTCCAGTACAGCTAGATGGTGCCCGGCTACCACCACTGACTGCTCTGACCAGGATCACAACAGAGGGTTCTGGACAGAGCTGGAGAAGGATGTAGAGCATAATTCTAACTCACAAAAAAAAAAGACCAGATTTACGGGCCTAAGGAGACTGGAGAAACCTCGAGAGTATGGCCCCCAGAGACCCTTTTAGCTCAGTGATGAAGTTACCTCCGAGGTTCACTGTTCAGCCTGGGAGTGGACAGCCCCGTAAAACCAAATGAGACTAAGGAGGTACAGGAGTCCAGTGACAAAGGCCAGAAGGCGGAAGGGACAGGGAAGCTGGTGATAGGGAACACAAGATTGAGTAAGGATATTGCTGATGTGTTGTGAGATTGTTAACCATTGTCATAGGGCAACATTGTAGTAAGTGTTAAATGAAAAACTATTTTGTTCTGTAAGCCTTCATCTTAAGTGAGAATAACAGCACAATTGGAAGAGCGTAGTCAATGTCACTGAACTGTGTATGTAGAAATTTTTGAAACGGTGTATCTTTGGCTATGTGTATTTTCACCAAAAAAAAAAAGGTTGAGAATTTAGAGGGTTAATATGTTGTGGGGTTGTTAACCAATGTCATAAAACAACATGTGTACTACTGTTTCATGAGAAACTATTTGTTCTGTAAGCCTTCACCTGAAATACAATAAAATAAAAATTAAAAAAAAGATCTCTTTAAAGTGTTGAAAAGCAAAGATGTCACCTTGAAGACTAAGGTGCGCCTGACCCAAGCCATGGTATTTTCAGTTGCATCATATGCACGCGAAAGCTGGACAATGAATAAGGAAGACAGAATAAGAATTGATGTCTTTGAATTGTGGTGTTAGTGAAGAATATTGACTATACCATGGACTTCCAAAAGAATGAATAAATCTGTCTTGGAAGAGGTACAACCAGAATGCTCCTTAGAAGCAAGGATGGTGAGACTACATCTCACATACTTTGGACATGTTGTCAGGAGGAATCAGTCCCTGGAGAAGGACAACATGCTTGGTAAAGTACAGGGTCAGCGAAAAAGAGGAAGACCCTCAACGAAATGGACTGACACAGTGGCTGCAACGGTGGGCTCAAGCATAACAATGATTGTGAGCATGGCACAAGACCGGGTAGTGTTTTGTTCTGTGGTACATACAGTTGCTATGAGTTGGAACTGACTCAACGGTACCTAACAACAAGCTGGTGGCACAGTGGTTAATAGCTCAGCTGCTAACCAAAAGGTCAGCAGTTCAAATCCACCAGCCACTCCTTGGAAACGCTATGGGGCAGTGCCACTCTGTCCTATAGGGTCACTATGAGTGGGAATCCACTCGACGGCAATGGGTTTTGGATAGGGTTGCTAGGAGTTGGCAGTGACTCCACAGCAATGGATTTGGTTTATCCACTCAAAAGGCCTAGAAAAAATGATCAGACAACAGCAATAAGCATAACTAGCACCTAGATTGTGATCTCTTAAAATATCATTTCTACTAAAAGGAACCTGAGCTCCTTGAAAAAATGGCTGATCACAAGGCTGGGGCAGGAAATATACAAGATGAGTCCAAAACATCTTGTCATATCAGATGGCAAAGAAGCTCTCAAAGACCACTAGGGTCATGTCAAAAATACTCAGGAGGCAATTTAAAGAAATCCTTTGCCAAAAATAGGTCAATTTGAACATCAATAAGAGTAATAACTGTAACAAACTGAACCTATCATATATGTTAAAATTCATGCATTCACAATGTCACTTAACATATTAACAAGTTGGTCACATTGGAGGATAATGCTAGTGAACCAACTAATTATTTTGAAAACTGGTAAATAACTTTATCCTGACTTTCCTATATGAATTGCACCGTATAGAGTGGTACCATAGAGCAAATGAGAGAAGTTTCTCATTATAGAAGAGAATAAATAAGAAAGAATAATATTTTTTAAAGGGAATGATAGAATTAGAACATCACCATTTTGCAATCCCTAATGGATCTTAGCATTGCTTTTCAACGGTTGCTAACATCACAAAAAGAGAGACAACCGAATACTACATGCCTCTCAGCTGCTAACTGAAAGGTTGGTGGTTAGAATCCACCAGCCGCTCCATAGGAGAAAGATATGACAGTCTGCTTATGTAAAGATTTATAGCCTTGGAAATCCTGTGGGGCAGTTCTACTCTGTCTTATAGGGTCACTGTGAGTCAGAATCTACTCAATGGCAATGGGTTTGGTTTGGTAATGGGAGACCATACCACCCCCCATGAGTAGTTTTACCAAATAAATTGTCCCTGAAACTGATCGAGCCTCTAAATACAAATACCAATTTATTGAATATACAGAGAAGCAGAATTCCATGAAAAATAATACCATAGGAATACAGCAAAATCCAGACTGTGGGAAACTCTATGGGACAAATGATTCGTTTTTTGTTTGCTTGTTTGTTTGTTTTAAATAAATAATTGCAAGGAAAGAGACAGAGAAACAGAAATGAAGATGAAACCAATAGGGTAAAAAAGACTTAACCAACTGCAGTGTGTGAACTTTATTTGAATCCTAATTCTAACAAAAAAAAATTTTAATGTTAGGACATTTGAGACAATTGGAAATCTGAACACTGACTAGATGCTTTATAATATTAAAGAAAGTCATTTTCTCCTTAGGTGATATGGTGCTGATTTTTTTAAAGAACCTTTTTATTTTAGAAATGTTGGGGTCCTGGTGATGCAGCACTTAAGAGTTATGGCACACTATGGCTGCTAACCAAAAGATTGGCAGTTCAAATCCACCAGCTGCTCCTTGGAAACCCTGTGGAGCAGTTCTACTCCACGGCAACTCGATGACGACGATCTTTTAGAGATACATACTGAAATATTTACAGATGAAACTGAGAAATCACATATATTTTAAATAATATATTAACTTAAAAATATTCCTTTTTCTTACTTACATTTTATAAAATAATTTTATTCCACGTTTTCAAATGCACCTTCAGCATCAGTGTCTTCCTCATCACCAGAGGTGCTTCAATACAATTCTCCAAAACGTATCCATTTCACTTCCATCTAAGTTGTAAAGACTCTCATTTAAAGTCAAGTCCTTTCTGAGGAATAATCTTTAGGGAGAAAAATCTTGCCTTTAGGTTTGGATTTATTTGGTATTATTATCCTTTAGATCATGAATCCCCTGGCAGCAGGAACCACGTATTTTTCATCCTTATGTTCTCCCAGAGCCCAATACAGTAGCTTGCCATTGTAAATAGCCTGCCCTCCTGTAAGTTCCAGAAGGGTAGGTACTATGTCTTAGGTTCACCCAATACTGTATACCTAGTACTACCAAGTACAATATCTGGCACATGGTAAGTATCCAATAAATTTTGATAAAATAAATGTTTATTAGTTTTCTGAACTCTTTCACATATAAATATATATATTATATATACATGTTATATATGTATAAATATGTATATATATAGTTGCTGTTGTTGGTTACCATCGAGTTGATTCCAACTCATGGCAACCCCATGTATGCAGAGTAGAATTGCTCCATAGAGTTTTCAAGGCTGTGACCTTTGGAAGCAGATGGCCAGGCCTGTCTTCGAAGGTGTCTCTGGGTGAGTTCAAACCACCAACCTTTCTCTCTATATATGTATATGTATATATTTACAGCAACATATAAATTATTGAGATTTTTTTTTTCATGTTGGCTTTCTTACCAGTTTATAATGTCCAGAAGACAAAACCAAAACTCACTACCATTGAGTCGATTCCGACTCATAGTGACCCCATAGGGTTTCCAAGGCTGTAAATCTCTATGGAAGCAGAGTGCCACATCCTTCTCCCTTGGAATCGCTGGTGGTTTAGAACCACTGACATTTTGGTTAGCAGTTGATTGCTTTAACCACTGCGCCACCAGGGACCAATTTATTATAATGCTTGGTACTGTACACAGATACTTGACACAGTGGGAGTTAGGAAAAAGGAAGGAAGGAAGAAAGAAAGTATTGATTCATTTCTTGACTGGCTAAGACTATAAAAGTAATGATATGAAGAGCAAGGTTAATCATCTGGAAAATTCAGGTTGAAAAATTGACCACTGGAAGAAAAGAATTGTTGTTGTTTGTTAGTTTCCTTAATTTAGATTGGTTAACCACAGCCTACATTCACTGAATAATTGGTCATCCACTTTGTCTTGTCAAAGACAACAGAACCATTTTAATAACCATTAGCCAAAGCATTTGAAAAGTCAGGCATGAATGTGAATGTGTGGACCTTGTTTGGATCCTGGTTCAAATAAACTGTTAAAAAAAAAAAAAAATTACAAGGCACTCACAGAAATTTAAACAACTAAGCAGATGTTTTATTATATTTAGCAATTATTTTTACTTTTTTAAGGGTGATAATAATATTGTGATATGATGATTATGTCATTTTTTAAAGTGTGTTTAATCTTTGGTAATACATACTGAAGTTTTTATTGATGGCTGGGATTTGCTTCAAAATAATGGGGGAGGTGGGTTGAAAAATGAGTGGAGACATAAATGAAGCAAGATTGGTTATCTGTTAATTGTTGAAACCAGGTCATAGGTACATGAAGGTCTATTATGCAAGTCTCTCTACTTTGGTATATGCTTAAAATGTTCCATAAATGTCAAGCATATACAAAGTTTGTTTAAAATCATTAAAAAATGAAAAGAAAAAAAATCAGATCTCATTGGTCTGTACTTGTTGCAGATTCCTCAGCAGTTAGTTATTATTTCCTCTGACGCAGTACTGTTGTTTACGGCAAAGAGGATTTCCTAACCTGAGGTCCATGGATTTCTAGGGTATCTATGAATGGGCTTCAGAGGATCTGTGTGAATACGTGTGTATATTTTTCTTGGGAAAGGTTCCATAATGTTCCTCATATTCTCAGAGGAACTTGTGACCAAGATTAGAACCATGAGAATCACATTATATAAGCTTAGGATAAAAAGGAAAGGAAGGAGGAAGGGAGGGAGGGAAAGAAGGTGAACTAGAGAAAAGGCTCTGTTTCCAAATACCCTCTTTTTTTTCATTACTGTACTTCCCATACCCTGCTGAAGTGACTGACTTGGTAAATGTGAATTGATTTGAGTTGCCTAACCCAAAGACTAGATAAGATAAAAAGAACTAAGGCAGTTAAACACATATTAAAACATTGAAATTGCAAGGCAGACCTTGAGAGAGAAACATTGCTATGAGCCTTAAAAAAATGAATTACTTATAGCTGAGTAACACACCAGATTCTGACTTATGTTAATAGGCAAATTAAAAGGCAGAGGGGAAGGGCTAAGTCTTACAAAATGGCCCCAGCTTATGGAAGCAGCTACAGAGGTTGTAGTGGGAGTGGAGTGGGGAGCCAGCCTGGAGCCATCTCTCCCTGACATACCTCTCCTGCTGCTCCACTCTAGACATGCCCAAACTAAACCCAGCCTACTTATTTGCTGTCAGTCTCAAATTTTTTACCTCCAAAGACCCTTTTCATCTCCCCCACCGTCCAAAGGATCGGATGTTTTCAAAGATTGTATCTAACACCTCCCAGTCCCAATCCCTGGCATGATTAAAAAGTCAGCCTTTATTGAGTCCTGATACATTTAACCATTTTTAAATTAACAAATATAAAGATGACTTGCGGAATTCCTAATTAGTGAATTGAATTGGTAAATTACTATTAACAAATATTTACTGAACACTTATTATATGCCTAGCATTGTGCTAAGAATTTTACATATACTATCTCACTTAAGCTTCACAATAGTCTTAAATCAAGGCTAAGATCTCACAAGAGCTAAACGGGATAGGCAGAACTCCAACTCAAGTCTGTCTGGGCTCATTACATGCTAACATCGCCAAAAGTAAATAATTTGGGCATTTTAGAGAGCTTAGGTCACCTAATCATGGCTTAGTGTCCACAATAAGAATAGCTCAAGATTCACCTTATTACTTTCTTAAATCTTTAGTGCTCCAGAACCTTAGACTTCTAAGTGCCATTTTACTAACCAGAGCTTCAATAATTCTCCAATTCCTTATTCCCTTCCACCTTCCCCTTCACCTAGCAGAGCCTCTGAGTGTTGGTCCCTTGTATACCCTGTTACTAAACCTGACCCACAGACCCCAACTCTCTGACACCTTCAATTTGACTTCCCCACTGAATGGAGACAACCTATAGCAAGAGAAAAAGGTTCCACGATGACTCGCATAGCTGCTCCAGACTTCCCATGTAAGGCAGTCATGATCTGCCTATTCTGACTCTTCAGCAGCCTACTAGGGAACTATAATTCCAAAACAGCTCTGGTTTCTCAGAGATTCTTTTATTGAACCCCACTTGCAGTCACTCTTGTTTGTTATAGATTTCTAGTTAGTACACCTAAAGACATACACATCCTCATCCCTAGAACCTGTGAATATGTTACCTTAATGGCAGAGGGGAATTACAGTTGCAGATGGAAGTAAGGTTGTTAATCAGTCAACTTTAAAATAGGGAGCTAATCCTTGATTATCCAGGTGGGCTCCATGTAATCACAAGGATCCTTAAAAGTAGAAGAGAGAAGCAGAAGCACAGGGTCAGAGAAAGAGATGTGATGACAGAAGCAGGGTCTGAGAGATGCAGTGTTGCTAGCTCTGAAGATGGTGGAAGGGGACTATGAGCTAAGGAATATGTGAGGCCTCTGGAAGCTGGAAAAGGTGAGGAAATGGATTCTTTCCTAGAGTCTCCAGAAAGAAATGCAGCCATGCAAATACCTTGATTTTAGCCCAGTGAGACTGGTGTCAGACTTCTGAACTATAGAACTGTAAGATAATAAATTTGTGTCATTAAAACCACGAAATTTGTGGTAATTTGTTACAGCAGTGGTAGAAAACCAGGGCTTTCAACCGGTTCATTCCAGTTTGAGCCCCTACTAAGAATTTGCATTTCAAACAAGTTCTCAGGCGATGCTAATGCTGCTGGTTAGGGAACAATTCTGGGAACCACTTGCAGAACAGTGGTTCTCAAAATCTATTATACATAAGAATCACCTAGGGATCTTGTTAAAACGTAGATTCTGATTTAGTATATCTGGGGTAGAAATGCAAAATTCTCAGCAGGGGTTTGAACCAGAATGAACTGGTTAGAAGCCCTGTAAAACAAATACATACATCATGGCCTCCTAACTGCCAAGGTCAGAGTAAACTTGTTACTACCTTGTGGGAAAAAACCAACCTCCATTATCTACGATTTGTTCCTGTTACCTAGCAGCAGATTTAGAATAAACACAATTGCTTTTCTGTGTCCTGATTATTACTGTGGCAGGCTTGACTACTGAGAGCTCTGTCTACTGTGCCAAGGCAAACCACGAGCTAAGACAATTATCTACAAATTTTGAAGGAAGTAAATTTGCAGACTGAATTGTCCTTTAAACTGCCTCAATTCTCTGCTTGGCAAGTCAGCCCACACTCTCCTACTGGAGCTCCCCAGCAGAGCTGGTAAAGCCAGGCAAAGAGAATGCCCCCAGGTTCCCCGATTCTCACATACAGAAAGAATGCCTAAGTGTGGAGGAAGGGAACTATAAGCCAGGAGAGAGGGTAGAGGAGTATGTGTAATGCAATGTGTTGAGTGGAGAAACTGCCATATATGATACTTTTGCTCAATAACATTCAGCAAATATTTACTGATTGCTTTCCAAAGACTGGCCATAACCCTCAGAAAAATTGACCTGTGCTCTGAAGAGCCATTCATTCACTCGGCAAATATTTACTGAGCTCCAACATGTGCCAGAGTCACTAGAATTCAGGTCTCCTTCAGGAACTCTTGTCTTGGTGTTTTCCCAGGTCCACCATAAGACATCCTCTTTCCATCAGCCATGCTTACCAATTATTATCCATTTACCAGGTTTGTTATTCTAAAGATATCTGCATAATTTTCCATTCTGAGCAGGCCTGATCCACATAAACGCCGTGGTAATTTCACAAATTCACTCACTTGCTCCTCTGCCACCTCCACCCTCCCTGAACGCCCCTACAGTTCTCAGCACCGCTTGGCTCAAATGCAGAGGGTTCCAACCTTTCTAGCCTTCTCCTCCAGCACTTTTGTCTGCTCAGTTCTGACAGTGCTCTTTTGGAGAGCTGTGAAACTGAAAGATATCTCAGTTCCAGTCCAAACTATGTGCTTTCCCTAAAGCTTTCTGATCTTCCTCCTCCATTACTACCCCCACTGACTCTCAAAATTTCGATAACCACCTCCACACATGTCATCAAAATTCAATAATCAGGCCTTCACTAACTCATCATAAATTATACCAACAGCCTCATAGCTGGCCTCTCATTCCAGTCTCTCCCCACACTAATGTATCCTTTGTACACCTTAGCACACTTATCTTCCCAAGCACTTATTAAGTGCTCACTCAGAGCCAGCACTGATTAGGTATTAGAGCCACAAGCTGCAGTAATGCAGAGTGATGATGGGCACATCCTGTGGAGAAAGGCTGCTCTGGCTATGGCAGAGCCAAAGGCAGCCCTACCACTTATTAGAGGTTACTTCACCTCTCTGAGTCCTGACTCCCTTGTCTGGATAATGGAGATAATAAGGATACCGCCCACTCAGGGTGATTGTGAGATTTAAATGAGATAACTCATAGGAAGCATGTTGCACAGTACCTGGCATATGACAAGCACTCAGTAAACATTAACTAAACAACAACAAAGGGAGCTCTCAGGTTAGCAGCAGAGACAAACATGTATGCTCCACAAGTAAGGGGTGGGAGGAATGACAGCACTTGGTGGGTGCTGTGAGCAGAGAAAGGAGTCCTGGTGGCACAGAGGTTAAGTGCTCGGCTGTGAACCAAAAGGTTGGCAGTTGGAGCCACCAACCACACCGCAGGAGAAAGATGTGGCAGTCTGCTTCTGTAAAGGTTACAGACTTGGAAACCCTGTGAGGTAGCTCTACTCTGTCCTATAGGGTTGCTATTCAGTTGGAAATCAACTAGAGGGCAATGGGTTTTTTTGGGTAAGCAGAGAAGACTGAGTAACAAATTCTGATACAGTGATATGGAGCCGACCTTGAAGGTTAAAAGAAAGTTTTCTAGGTGTAGAAGAGGGGAAAGATTTTCTAGCTGGAACTTCTGAGCAAAGGCATGGCAGCATAGAAGGGAGAGCTTTGTGTAATCAAGCAATGGCCAACTGTGGCTCTGTGCTAATCCTGATTAGACCATGAGTTCCCTGAGAGGCACCTTGGCTTTGGATACAGTAGAGTCGTTCATTTATTCATGCAATTGAGCACCTGGTATTTTGTATCAGGCACTGTGCTAGATGACAAAGTTTTCTGCCTCGTCCCTGCCCTCATGAAGCTTATATTCAAGCAGATAATAAATAAGACATCAAAATAAGAACACTTCAAATAAGTTAAATGTACTATTAACAAAATAAAACAGGATCATATGAAAGAGAGTGACTGGTGGGGTCAGGGAAAGCCACTCTGAGAAGGTGACATTTGAGTTGGGTCATGAGAAGGCCTGGGTGGAAGTGTCCTAGGTAGAAGGAACAATAAGAACAAAGGTCCTGCGGCACAAAGGGCTTGCCATATTGAAGAAAAAAAAAAAAAAAGCCAGTGTAGCAGTGCATAATGACAGAGTGGAGGGGAGGTGGTTAGGGAGGTGGGCAGGGCCCTGATCACATAAAAGTTTGGTAGGCCATGATAAGGATTTTGGATTTGATTCTAAAACACAATGGGAAGCTTCTGAAGGGTTTCAAGATAGGATATGACATGATCTGATTTGTGTTTTCAGAAGCTCCCTCTTGTTTCTGGAAACCCCAGTGGTGTAGTGGTTAAGTGCTATGGCCGCTAACCAAAAGGTCGGTAGTTTGAATTCACCAGGAGCTCCTTGGAAACTCTATAGGGCAGTTCTACTCTGTCCTATAGGGTCACTCTGAGTCGGAGTTGACTCAACGGCAACAAGTTGGTTTTTTATCTTGTTGCTGTGTGGTGAGTGGACTGTAGAGGGGCAAGAGAGGAAGCAAGAGAACAGATAGGAGGCTAGTGCAGTAACCCAAGCCAGAGAAAAGAGCATAGGGTTCTACTGAGATGTGATGTCTGGAATTTCTCTGTCTCTACATCAAGTTACACAATCTACTCCCTTTGCAAGCCTAGCTGGGCACAGAGGAGGCAGAACTGGTCATTTTCAGTTGGTTGACAGTGTCTCCTCCAATTCATTCCTATTTCCTTTTCCCCTTCTACCCTCATTCTCTTTTCCTGCATATATCTCAAGTTCCTATTTGCTCATCACCTGACTCCAGCCTTCATGAGGTCCTAATGTTCCTACTCTATTCCCTTCCCTCTCCTCACCTCACCAACCCATGAAAGTTTTACCAACTACATGAAAAGGAGATAATTATTTTCTATCCTAGCCCAGAAGCATTCAGGAATTATCATTTTCACAAAGCATTAATAGAAGTCTAAGGGCTATTATGCCCTTGATAATATCATCTGCACACATTCTGCATGTTAAGGACAGTCTCCTTACATTCACCCTCCAGTGTTCTCCCCCAATGCAGTCAGAGAAATCTTTCAAAAGGAAAATCTGATCATGATCTTTTGTTCTCTTTCTTCCACTCTCTCCCCCTCCCTCCCTCCCTCCTTCCCTCCTCTCCCTTGCATACACCCCTTCAAGTGGCTTCCCCTTGTATCCTCAGATAAATACCGCCTTCCTCAACCTGAGCTCTGCATGCTATGCATCTCACACCACTCCTCTCATTGCTCCCTGTGGCTCCAGGCACACTGGCCTTCTTTCAGGTCTTCTAACCAGATGTGCCCCCTTTCTGCCACAGGACCTTTGTATATACTATTCCCTTTGCCTCCAAGCCTCTTTGATCTCCCTCTTCTCTCAGTTGACACTTCAGATCTTTAGATCTTTGCCTAAATTTTCTTCCTTAGTAAAATCTTCTCTGATCTGATACTCAGGCTGGAACCACTGTTACACACACTCATAGCACTGCCTTTCTATCAAAGTACTCACCATAGTTTATAATAATATATTTACGTGTGTGATTATTTGATTAAAAATAGTCATTTCCCCCCGAGATGTTAAGCTACAAGAGGGCAAGAACATTGCCTATTTTTGTTCACCATTGTATCCCAGAGATTAGGCCCTCAATAAATATGGGAGGACTAGATATGGCAAGATTTTCCAAAATCTTAAATATGGTTCCTTTTTTGGCTAAGCAAGCAAAGAGGGAACTACAGATATTCCAGAAACAAACTGTTACCAGGAAGAGGACAGAGCCAGCATCTGATACTTATTTTGCTGCAAACTCAGTGTTTGCCCTGCTCCCTTCCAGAAACCATCCCTGACGTCAACATGGCACTTGTTTCCAAGACTTGTCATCCTTCCTAAAACAGTCCATCCTCCTCACAGCCTTCAGCTTCAGATGTGAGGGGTTAACCCCTTTTCTCCAGGGCAGTAACTCTGCCACCTGATTGCACAGAAAAGGGGGAGTGAGAATTCAAGGAGCTACCACTCACTCACTGGCTGTTGCACAATAAACATTATTTCACAAAGCCTTTTCACAAATAACACTTCATTTGATCCTCAAAACAAACCTGTGAGGTAAACAAGGCAGATATTATCATTCCCATTTTAAAAGATGGGGAAACTGAGGTTCAAAGAGGCAAGTGACTTACTCAAGGTCACTAAGCCTGTGCAAGGTAGATGTAGGATTTGAACCTACAAACTCTGACACCAAGCCCAATGCTTTGTCTTACATTAGCCACCTCGACAGTTCCGTTATCAGTTACTTAAACTTGGTGTTCTCATTCTCCTAAATAAACACATCCGTTCCTGACCCCAGGCTACTTCTGCTTCCCCCTACCTAGAACTTGTCAGATGTCTGTGCAGTGGGGTGGAGGGAGTCACAAAGCTGGGCTACACAAACGGGGTTTGGTCCCAGTAGCCAGTCTTTCCAGCTCTTCCTCTGAGGCAGAGGAAAAACCAGAAGTCCAGAAATAAAAACACAAAGAGCGGACCTGCTCCACCAGAGCAGGGTTCCTGGCTACCCCTTCTCCCACATGGCAGTGCGAGGCCAGCAGCCGGCCTCTCCCGACAGGGAAGACCTGAGGAGACAGAGGTCACCGCCAGCCGGCCGTCAGAGATGCGGCAGTGATCGGCCGGCTCCCAGGTTCGGCCCAAGGTCACCCTCCCGCTGCGCCCGCCCGATCCCCAATCGCCCGGAGCGCCCCCTAGAGTCCCAGGCTGGCCTCCCCTCGCCCTCAGGGAGTGGCCTGAAGACAGAGCTTGGGGGCAGAACGAAGGAGGGTGGGCAGAGGATGAGGAGGCTGAGCCCCGGGGAGGGGCGGGAGGCGGGGCCCTACCTGATAGCTGAGGACACCGTCCCGCTCGTTACTCCCGGCCGGCATGGCGGAGCCCAACTACGTCTAGCCCTAGGGTTCCAGGCCGAGCGTCAGCAGCCCGCGCACTCTGGTCGGGTCTGAGAGGATCGCCTGAGCGGAGACCCCAACCCTGGAGCCAACGGTCAACCATCAACCGCCGCCGCCTCCATAGCCACCGGTCCTCGAGGCATCCGCCGCAGCCAATCAGCGCGAGGCCTTTGCAGCCAATCAGTGCATGGAGCACCAGAGGACGCTGTCCGCCGGTACCCTGGGCTACCAGGAGAAGGAGGGAGCCCGGGAACCAACCGCTCCAGGGCCGGTTGCCGTGGAAACCGCCTCCCTCCCTTCAGGGGCCTCTGGGCTTGAAGGTCCTTCCAGCTGCTTGCTAGAAATTGAAAATCTCATGCTTCTATTTGCGACTGCATCTGACCCTTTGTCGCTTTTGTGTATTCTGATTTTATTCCTTAGGAGTTGATTTTTAAATGCTGGGGGATTCCGCCCCTAGAGATTCAAGAATGGAGTAACTGAAGATGAGGAGAGAGGGCCTTCTAAAATTGTTAATCCCAGAGCTAGTAGCCAGATTAAAAAGCATTAAAGAGAGCAGCCAGGCAGTGATCAAGCCCCCTGCACAGACTCACTCTAATTTAGGTCTTCTTCTTGGGTCTCAGATTGGCAACAAAAACGACAGAACTGAGCTAAGGATGATTGTAATTCCACAAAAAATGCTTCCAACTCTTCCAAGAAATGACCTAAAGCAAATTATTTAACAACAGAAGAACTAAGGCAAGGTTAGAATATCATGAGCAATGCATTCAGTTTTATTTAGGTTTCAAAGAAAAGAAAGACTGGCTAAAATTCTTTATATGCACTATCAGATCAGGTGAGTGCCACTGATGGGGGAAAGGGAATTGTTGTAAATAACGATTTACAGCCTCCGAAAAAGCGACCCTTGGAGGACATAGTCTGATACATGTTTATATTTGTTTCATAGAGCTGCAGTAACAAACTAGTACAAATTGGGTGACTTATAAGAACTGAAATTTATTGTCTCAGTTCTGGAGACTAGTATTCTGAATTCAAGATGTTGGCAGGGCTATATTCTCTCAGAAGGCTCTAGGGGAAGGTTGTTTCTTGTCTCTCCTGGTAGCCCCAGGTGTTACTTGGCATTCCTTGGTTTGTAGATGAAGCTTCACATGGCAGTCTTACCCCTGTGTGTCTCTCTGTGTCTCTTGTCCTCTTTTATAAGGATACCACTGAGGATAAGACCCATCTTACTGCTGAATGACCTCATGTTAACTAATACCATCTTCAATGACCCTATTTCCAAGCAAGGTCACGTTCACAGGTACAGGGGTTATGACTTCAACATATCTTTTTGGGTAACATAATCTATAACAATGTTAGAGTTTCCTCCCCTACACACCACCCCCTGCATCAGCCCTGATGAATTTGAAACAGGGTTGCGCTTCAGTGTCCCTAAAGCAGGACAGTATTTCTGGTCTCCTGTCTAAGGCTGAGTCTTAGTGTTTATTGCCACAGTGTCTGTCAATCTCTTCACTAATCCTCTCCCTTGAATCTGGAATTCACAGCCTACCCGCATCCCCATTTCGCCCATCAAAGTCGTAACCATCCTTCAAAGTCAATATCAAAAGCCACTTCTTCCAAGAAGCCTTTCCTTACTCCTCTCTCCCTCCACTGAATTCTCATGGCACTTCATACATTTCTTATAGTAGTTACCATGCTGCGGTTATTTAAGGACTTTATTTGTATGTCAACTTTAGCTTACTACAATATTATAATTTCTTTGAAGGCAATGATAATTTTTCTCATGCCCTTTTGTATACTCCACAGAGTTTAGAAGAATGCTGGGCACCTAAAAATGATGGCATAATAAAAAATGAGCCGAACATCTACTCTGTACAGGCCCAAGTAGCGCTGAAGATGCAGAGAAATATCATACATGTCTCCAAGGGGTGGGATGTGAATTTCAGATTCAAAGGAGAGGATTAGTGAAGAGATTGACACTGTGGCAACAAACACTAAGGCTAAGCAGGGAAAGAGGATAGACATTAATAAAATGACAACATAACAGAGCATAGAGTAAGAGCCATATGAGTCTAAGCAGGGAAACACAACATACATTAATAAAATGACAACATAATAGAGCATAGAATAACAGCCATATGAGTGATACAGATCACAAAGACTATAAAAGTTCAGAAGAGAGAATGATCTTTACAACTTGGGGTACTTCAGGAAAGTGAAACAGAGGACATGGGTTTGAGCCAAATCTGAAAACATGGGTAAATTTTAGTTGAGCTAAGTAGATTCAACATTTCAAATCTTGGGCAAAGACTTAGGAATAAGAATGCACGTGGCCCATTCAGGGCAGCTGCAATTTGAGCCAAAGGAGAAAGTGTTGGAGAAAAGCATTAGGAAGTAGAAGTAGTGATCAAATTGGGGAGAGTCAGCTATTTAGTTTGAACTTTGTTTTTCTCATATAGGACACTGAAGAAGTTTTAGAGAACCCTTCCATGTGCCAGGCCCTGGGTTTAATGGTGTAAATGCATTGTGTCATTTAATAGAGCATCCCTATTATTTCCCCCATTTCACTGATAAGAAAACTGAGGCTCAGGGAAGTTAAACAACTTTCTTAAGGTCAAGCAGTCATTCACCTGGGATTAAATCATTCAATTATTAATTCAAAACATATTTACTAAGAATCTATACATCAAGCCCTGTGTTGGATGTTGGGGAAAGAGCAACAAGAGAGTTCTTGCCCTCTTGAGCCTTACAATTTAGTGGGGAGATAGTAAGCAAATAAACAAGATAATTACAGGATATGAAAACTGCTATGGTGGCACAGTTGTTAAGCACTCAGCTGCTAACCAAAAGGTCAGCAGTTGGAACTCCCAGAGGCTCTGGAGAAGAAAAGATCTGGTGATCTGCTCCCATAAAGATTACAGCCTAGCTGCGGGGAGACTGGAACTCTTATGCACTGCTGGTGGGAATGCAAAATGATACAACCATTTTGGAAAACGATATGGCGCTTCCTTAGAAAGCTAGAAATAGAAATACCATACGATCCAGCAGTTTCACTCCTGGAATATATCCTAGAGAAATAAGAGCCATAACATGAATAGACATATGCACACCTATGTTCATTGCAGCATTGTTCACAATAGAAAAAAGATGGAAACAATCTAGATGCCCATCAACAGATGAATGGATAAACAAATTATGGCACATACACACAATGAAGTATTATGCAACAATAAAGAACAATGACCAATCTGTGAAGTATCTCATAACATGGATGAAACTGGAAGACATTATGCTGAGTGAAATAAGTCAATCACAAAAGGACAAATATTGTGTGAGTCCTCCACTGTAAAAACTCATGAAAAAGTTTACACACAAAAAGAAACAATCTTTGCTGGTTATGAGGGATGAGAGGGGTTGCGGGGGGAATACTAAATAGACAACAGATAAGTGGTAGCTTTGGTGAAGGGTAAGACAGTACACAATACTGGGGAAGCCAGGGCAACTTGCACAAGGAAAGGTCATGAAAGCTCCATAAACACATCCCTGAGGGACTGAATTGCTGGGCAGAAGGCTGTGGGACCATGGCCTCGAGGAACATCTAGCTCAATTGGCATAACACTGTTTATAAAGAAAATGTTCTACATTCTACCTTGGAGAGTAGCGTCTGGGGTCTTTAAAGCCTGTGAGCAGCCATCTAAGATGCTCCACTGGTCTCACCCCTTAGGGAGCAAGGGAGAATAAAGAAAACAGATGTAAGGAAAAGCTCAGTCCAAAGGACTAATGGTCCACAACTACCACAGCCTCCACCAGACTGAGTCCAGAACAACTAGATGGCGCCCTGCTACCACCACTGACTGCTTTGACCAGGATCACAGCAGAGGGTCCCGGACAGAGCTGGAGAAAAATGTAGAACAAAATTCTAACTCACAAGAAAAGATCAGACTTACTGGCCTGACAAATACTGGAGAAACCCTGAGAGTATGGCCCTCGGTCACTCTTTTTGCTCAGTAATGAAGTCACTTCCAAGGTTCACCCTTCAGCCAAATATTAGACAGCCCCATAAAACAAAATGAGACTGATGGGGCACAACAGTCCAGGGACGAGGACTAGAAGGCAGGAGGGGACAGGAAAGCAGGTAATCGAGAACCCAAGGTCGAGAAGGGAGAGTGTTGACATGTCATGGGGTTGTTAACTAATGTCTTAAAACAATATGTGTACTAACTGTTTAATGAGAAACTATTTGTTGTGTAAACCTTCATCTAAAGTACAATAAAAAAAAATTTAAAAAGATTACAGCCTAGGAAACCCTATAGGACAGTTCTATTCTGTCATATAGGGTTGCAGTGAGTTGGAATTGATTGGACGGCATACAACAACAACAACATGAAGTAAATAACAAGATTAAATGATAAAGAATAACTGGTAGAAGGTGGGGAGACCTACTTTAGATGGGATGGTCAGGGAGAGCCTCTCTGAAGAGGTGATGAGAGACTCAGCTGATGAAATGAGTCAAGCCAAGTCTGTCCGACACTAGAATTCTTGGCCACTGTGCTACACTGTCCTGTAAAAACGGTACCATTGCCGAAACCTGCCCTTAGGTGCAGGATGGGTCAGAGGGGAAAACCTGGGGCAGGGGATCATTTAGGAGGCTCTGGTAACGTGTTTTTCAGGAAAGGCCAAGGATGGTGGCCAAAGGGAATATGTGTTCTGCATCCCCCACTCCCCAAGAAGACATGTCCCAGCTACAGTGGAAGTGAAGTCGGCAGGGGAGGGAGAGGAATGAGGTGGTAGAGGTGATTCTTGAGAGTTCATGGGTCTGATTTTCCACCAGTTCACAGGCAGAAAAAGTCAGAGCCTCTGGCCCTTGACTCCAGGGTCAAGAGCCCCATCTTCTGGTCTATTGTGCAAATTACAAAAGGAACTAGGCCATGGAGGCTGCCTCCAAGGCTACCTGAGTCTGCTGTTATCTGGGGTGCTGCAGAAAACAAGCTCTCCTCTCCCAAGGCTGATTTGGTCTCTCCTTCCCAAAGGATGCTGGCTTGCTTGACAGGCTCCAACCCCCAGCCTCTGATGCCCCCTGTCCTGCTTTGAAAAGTGCAAAGATAGGTTGCTCTCAGCCTAGCCAGCAATCAGGCACTGGAAGACCTGGAAGGAGGATATTTAGCCAAGAACACCACTTCACCCTGACTATTTTTCTAAAGAGAGCAGAAGAAACAAGTAGCAGAACAGAACTCAAAGCCATCTGGGGCCTGCAGAGGATACTTCGCCTAGAAGTAAGCAGTCAGCATAAAGTGGACAGGAAAATGCAAAGTACATGTGTAGGGACAGAAACCACACACACACACACACACACACATCACAGGGAGGCAGGGAGACATGCTACAAGGATGACTTCACTTAATCCTTGCAAATAACTCTATGAGGTAAGTTCTATCATCCTGTTTTACAGATGAGAAAATTGACATTGAGACATGTAACTCGCCCAAGGTCATACAGCCAGCACAGTTAGTAAATGGAATTGCTGGGCTCTAAGCTCAGATATATCTGATTCTAGAGTGCTTGTACTTAACCACCCTACTGCCTCCCAGAGGCGGCTGGGTGGCACAAATGGTTAAGCACCCAACAACTAGCCAAAAGGCTGGCAGTTCAAACCCACCAGAGATGCCTCGGAAGACTAGGCCTGGCAAACTGCTTCTAAGAATCGCCTCAACCACTGCCTCCCATGGGGCTGTCCTGGACTTCCTGCTTTCTGATTGCTCCTTCTCTATTATAGGCTTTGCCCCCTCTTCATGGCTTTCAAATGTTAGACCATCCTTCCAGATTTTGTCTCTAGACCCTTAATCTCTCTAACACTAGTAGTTCTTAAACTTTGGGGGGAAAAGTGTGGTCTTGAACCCCCTGGAGACATGATAAAACCTACAGACTCTCTTTTCATATAAGTACACAAAGCCCGAAATTTTGCATTATAATTTTAAGGATATATCCTCAGACTTCCCGGGGAAATACTAGGCACCTTACATATATTATCTCTAAATGCTGGCTAAAAGACATTGAAATTCTCATTCAGAGACAAAAGGGGAAACATGCAAGAAACTCAAAAGGTCTGAAAATGTTCTCAGATAACTGCAACCAATTTTTCTGTCACAAGCATATGAATTCCTCTCTCTGGCTTGATTTAAACTGTCAAAAGGCCCATCAGGGTAGAGGTTCTAGTCTACTTGCCATCAGGTAGCTCCCAATTCCCAGCTGCATGCTATACCTGCCTCCGCTTCGCCACCTTCCTCTTAATTACACATCTAAACCCAAGAAAAGGCTGGAGGAAAAAACGCTGGGTTCCAAGGAAAGACTTAATTAGGTTTTCATAGTGAGGAGCCCAGTGTGCTCCCATCTGGGAGTGTTTCCTGTGGAAGGGAGGGGTGAGAGGGTGGAGAGGAGAGGCACCATTCTTTGTCTAGCTGAAAAGGTTATGCAGGTGCACAATTTGCCTTCAGCAATTGCCAAGTCATAGCATATCTAAAGAGGCTACTGAATACAATTTTCTTTGTTCACAGCATGCTGCCAGCCTGGAACACTATACATCACAGGGAAGAATAATGAACCTCACAGAAACCAAGAGCTGGGCTCCTCACTGTAAAAACCTCCTTCATCTGTGTTAAGGATAGAATTGTGTCCTCCAAAAATATATGTTGTAAATCCTAGCCAGGGGCAGATAAACCAGTAAGCAGGGTACGCACGGGTTTACAGTAAGCAAGGTAGGCACAGGCTTACAATAAGCAAGGTACGCACGGGCTTATTTGTGTTTACTTACTAGTCTGTAGTACACAATTTCACATGGGTTTCATCACATCTTTGTGTGGTGAAAAACAGATGAAATTGCGCACTACAGGTCAGTAAATAAGCACAAGTAAGCCCATGTGTACCTTGCTTATTGGGTAATCCATTGCTGAACCCCTATGCTTGTGATAAGGAGCCCTGGTGGCGCAGTGGTTAAACACTCCACTACTAATCGAAAGATCGGAGGTTCGAACCCGCTATCCACTCTACGGGAGAAAGATGTGGCAGTCTGCTTCCGTAAAGATTACAGCCTTGAAAACCCTATGGGGTAGTTCTACTCTGTAGAACTCTGTAGGGTCACTATGAGATGGAATCGACTTGATGGCAACAGGTTCGTTCTTTTTTATATACATACCTGCTGTTATAATCCCAGTGGGAGTGAGTTTTCTGTGTTATGAGACAGCACTGTATTGGTGTACGGTGTGTCTTAAGTCAATCTCTTTGGAGATACAGAAGAGATTAAACAAGTAAGTAAAGAAACAGAGATGGAGGAAGAGAGATGCCAAGCCACACAAAGATCATCCAAGAGCAGAAGCTCAAGAGACAAGGACCTTCCCCCAGAGCTGACAGAGAGAGAAAGCCTTCTCCTAGAGCCAGCACCCTGAATTCGAACTTCTAGCCTCCTAAACTGTGGGAAAATAAATTCTTGTTTGTTAAAGCCACACATTTGTGGTATTTCTGTACAGCAGCACTAAATAGCTAAGACAATCTGTCATCAGCAGCAGCATCTTAAGAACTTCCTTATAATGTACTCATAATTATGTCTTGCTCAAGACTAAGTGAGGCTCTGGTAGAGACAGAATACAAATAAAATAGCAAAACCTAGTTTCTGCTTTCTCTGGAATTATGACTAAGATATTTCAACAGAGGCAGAGGTAGGGGAAAAGACCTCAGAAGGAAGCAGAACAAAATAGAAAACCAGGCTTTAAAAATATTGTTAACATATGAAAATCAAGAACAGGGCTTTGAGTAATAGGAGCAGGGGGGACTTCCAAACCCATAAAGGAAGCCATTCAGGGATTTAATCAAACAGAGGTGTTAACCAAGGACTTGCAAATTCTTGATATGAGATCTGGATACATTTGCATTAATTAAATAAATTTATCTTATCCATTTCTAATCAGACCTAACCCTGCATTGAAATCAGGTCTGTTTAGAGTGCTTTCACTTCACATCTTATCTACTTGGGGATAAGATCTCTAAACCTTGTACTAAGCAGGGAAGTCCTTAATTCACTTTTAGCCAACAGTCCTGAGGTATCCTTAAAGTGGCAGCAAATTCAGTACCTCACATTTGTATAATTCTGTATACTCTTAACTTTTTTAAAAAATCTCCATTATCTCAGTTGTCTTCAACAGGTCTATAAATGTAGGCAGAATGTTTTATAGACTAGGAAACTGTGACTAGGCATAAGGACTTGCCCAGGCCAGTTAATAGAGGAACTGGGGTAAGAACTACTGATGCTTCCCACTCTGTTCTGTGGCTTTCTAGAAATATAATTACATTCAGCCATTTCATGCATAAAATTGAATTGGCTTCAACAGAACAATGAAAATGTGTATCTTCTTTAGAACTCACATTAACATCCCACAGCAAAAGCCCAAAGTTTCCCCTCTGTTACCCTTTTCCATCAGATGGCAGTTTCATGTAATATGTACTTTGAAATGCTTTTCAGTGATACTCATTCATTAGTTTACTAAGCAAACTCCCATAAAGTTCTGAAAATAATTATTACTGCTTCTTATCTCTAGAAGAATATTATCTAACATAGGTATAAATTTAATCCAAGATACTCTTACTTCCAAGGATACATTCTTTGAGGCCTTTTATTTTGCAGTTAATGAAAAAGAAAAGAAACCCATTCAAACATTTGGGCTGGGGCAAAGGGAATAGACATAGAATATGAATTTATTTCACTGATTTATCTTTTCTTATTGCCAAATTGAAAAAGTCCAGCATCGTCTTTAAAGAAGGCTAAGTTCTCCGGTCCTTTCTTCAAGTCAACAGAAAATATAAGAAAGAGTATTTGCTAGATTTACCAAGAACAACCAGAGCTATGAGATTATATATTAAACTCTATTGCTTGAAAACAAAGAACACATCTTTTCAAGGGCCCATGGAATATTCACCAAAATTGATTATTAGGCCAAAAAGAAATCAGGAAGCCAATTAAAAGCAGAGGGGGAAGATCCAATTTAAAACAGATATAGGAACAATCAGCTTTGTTTGGGGTAGGAAAAATGGGCTGACCAGTTGCCAATGAGTCGATTCCGATTCGTAGCAACCCCATGTGCTTCAGAGTAGGACTGTGCTCCGTAGGTTGGTACATCAATGGCTATGATCTTTTGAAAGTAGATGTCTAGGGTTTTCTTCCAAGGAGCCTCTGGATGTAACAAACCACCAACCTTCCTGTTAGTAGCCAGCCACTTAACCATTTGTGCCACCCAGGGCCTCCCCAAATGGACTAGAGACATTTTAATTTGTTTATAACCTGTGTATTAGTTTGGGTTCCTCCTGAACTTCTTGTCCCTATTGTTAGAAGGAACTTAGGAGTCCTATAGACCAGTGTTCTGTCCAACATGATTCCCTTCCACAGCACCCAGAGAAAGGGCCATTCAGTTTTCCCTGGATACCTCCAGTGACAAGGAACTCATCACTGAGTGAGGTTAGGAGCCCCACTCCATTGTGGGCCATGTTCAATTTGCCTCCTTAAAATTTCTACTCTTGATTCTAAGTGTTCTCTGTCGCTCCAAAGGGAAAGTCTACTTACTCTTCCACATGACAGCCCTTCAAATACTTGTAGCCAATTATGATATCATCCCTTGCTCTTGTCTTCTCAAATTCCTTCCTGAGATAGGGCATTATCAGGGTGGAATTACTGTCCTTAGCAAGCCACCTGCATCCCTATGATTCTAGACCACTAAGAGAACTTCCAGCAATGGAATACAGAATTTAAAAAGATTTACACACCCCATCAAGGCTAGCATTAATCCAAAAAACACAAAATAATAAACGTTGGAGAGGTTGTGGAGAGACTGGAAGACTTACACATTGTTGGTGGGAATGTAAAATGGTACAACCACTTTGGAAATGGATTTGGCGCTTCCTTAAAAAGCTAGAAATAGAAGTACCATAGGATCCAGCAATCTCACTCCTTGGAATATATCTTAGAGAAATAAGAGCTGTCACACGAATAGATATATGCACACTCATGTTTGTTGCAGCACTGTTCATGATAGCAAAAGGATGGAAACAACCTATCGATGGACGAATGGATAAACAAATGGCATATTCACACAATGGAATACTATGCAACAATAAAGAACAATGACGAACCCATAAAACATCTTATAACATGGAGGAATCTGGAAGGCATTAAGCTGAGTAAATTTAGTCAGTAGCAAAGGGACAAATATTGTATGAGGCCACTACTATAAGAACTCAAGAAAAGATTTAAACACAGAAGAAAACAGTCTTTGATGGTGACGAGGGTGGGGAGGGAGGGAGAGGGGTATTCACTAACTAGATAGCAGACAAGAATTATCTTAGGTGAAGGAAAGGACAGCACACACTACAGGGGAAGTCAGCACAACTGGACTAAACCAAAGCTAAGAAGTTTCCTGAATACAACCAAACACTTTGAGGGACAGAGTAGCAGGGGCAGGGGTCTGGGGACCATGCTTTCAGGGAATATCTAGGTCAATCGGCATAACAAAGTTTAAAATGTTCTGCATCCTACTTTGGTGAGTGCGTCTGGGGTCTTAAAAGCTAGAGAGCAGCCATCTAAGATGCATCAATTTGTCCCGACTCACCTGGAAAATGAAGAACACCAAAGTCACAAAAAAAGTATTAGCCCAAGAGACAGAAAGGGCCACATAAACCAGAGACTTCATCAGCCTGAGACGAGAAGAACTAGATGGCGCCTGGCTACCACCAATGACTGCCCTGACAGGGAACACAACAGAGTCCCTGATGGAGCAGGAGAAAAGTGGGGTGCAGAATTCAAATTCTAGTAAAAAGACCAGACTTAATGGTCTGACTGAGACTGGAGGATTCCTGGAAAGCATGGCCCCCGGACTCTCTGTCAACCCAGAATTAAACAATTCCTGAGGCCAACTCTTCAGACAAAGATTAGACTGGCCTATGGGACACAAAATGATACTCGTAAAGAATGTGCTTCTTAGCTCAAGTAGATACATGAGACTAAATGGGCAGCTCCTGTCCGGAGGTGAGATGAGAAGGCAGAGAGGGTCAGGAGCTGGTTGAATGGTCACAGGAAATCAGGGTTGGAAAGGAGGAGTGTGCTGTCACAGTATAGGGAGAGCAATTAGAGTCACATAACAATGTATGTATAAATTTTTGTACGAGAGACTAACTTGAATTGTAAACTTTCACTTAAAGTACAACAATAAAAAAAAAAAAAGATTTCCACCTTTGTTAATTTTGCTACATATTAATAGTATTGTGGTTACATAGAAGGTGATTCTAAGTCTTAGGAGATGCATGCTCTAGTGTTTAGGGGTAATATCATAATGCTACAACTTACTTTCAAATGATAGAACAATGTAAGTATAGAAATAGATGGATAGATAGACATATATATATATAATGATAAATAAAGCAAATGTGGCAGAGTGTTAACAACTGTGAAATCTAGTGGAGGCTTTACAGATGTTCATTGCCCTTGTTTTATATCTTCTACGATTAAAATTTTTTATAATTAAAAGTTAGGAAATAAAGGGCCAAAAAAGGTGAGGGGGGACTAAAAATGAAATAAAGATATTTTCAAAAACACAAATAATGAAACAAACAAACAAAATATCTCCCTCCAACAAGCTAATTCCCAGGCCGCTGGACACAACTTCGGGACACCCCTGCTTCAAGCTGGCCAAATGTTAAAAATACAGATTATCTCCAGGACATAAGAGACATGTCTAAAGCAAGGTGACTCAGAAAATTTGAAAGATAAAGGACGGGCAAAGGTATACCAGGTAAATGCAAGTAAAAAGAAAGTAGGAGTCTTGGCCTTACTTTCTGGCACTATTGATTTCAAGGCAAATATTATTCAAGTAGACAAAGATAGGCACTTTATGATTTAAAATGTTTACAATGAAGACCTAACAAATACCCATGCAACCAGATAACATAACAACAAATACATAAATCAAAATATATTGGAAATACAAGGAAAAATCAATGCACATATTATTATGAGAAGAATTTATTTTACCTCTCTCAGCCCTGTGACAGATCATGACAAAAAATAAGATACAGACCGGAGTAACATAGTTAATATGATTGATCTAATTTATATATATTAAAGTCTACTCCTTAAAAACAAAGAATACATCTTTTCAAGGGCCTGTGGACTATTTGACCAAAATTGATTATTAAGCCAAAAACAAAACACAATGAATTCTATAGAGTAAAAGATATCCTATTACCATATGTAACAAAACTTAAAATCAGTAACAAAACTATTTAAAAAAAAAACTCTACTACCTGGAATTTTTTAAACTCTTAAGCAATTCTTTCATAAGAAAAGGAAGTCAAAACTCAAATGACATAAGACTAGAAGCAAAAATTTTCTATAGATTTAAATAAATACACAAGTAAATAGGAAAATGAAAATAAATAGATTAAGCACCCAACTCAAGAAGTTAGAAAAAGAGCCACTAAAAACTAAAGAATGACTTTTAAAAGGTAAAAGTAGAAAGTATTCACTTAAAAAACAGAAAAACAGTAGAGCTTATAAATATATCCAAGAACTAATTCTTCAGGGAAAAAAATAAATAAACCATCAGCTCACCAAATCATGGTGTGAGGAAGTATGATGGTAGAAGAAACTTTTTGTTCAACTCTGTGTAAGTAACTTTGAAAAACCCAGTTAAATGGATAATTCTCTGTAGAAAAAGATTGTCAAAGGAGATTTTTCTGTGGGGAAAAGAGGAGAAATTTTCAAAGAAACACCCTCCAATAAATAAATGAATAAATTCAAGCCCAGATGCATTCACAGGTGCCTCTGCCCAGAACAATCAAAGCCAGCATCATTCTTAACAGGAAAACACTAGATACATTCCCAGCAAAGTCAGAAACTAGTTAAGGAGGATCACAATCTATTAACTTAATTGCTAGGGACGGAATTAATCAATAGAACTTCATAACAGAAAAAATATATATCTATATAAAAACTAGACAGGAAGAAATTACATTATATGACTAGAAACAAGAAAAGAATCAACTGAAAACTATTACAAACAAAAGAACAATTCAGAAAAATGACTGGGCACGAGATTATTACAAAAAAATCAATAGCTTTCTTTATAACACAAAGCACAATTGTTTAGATAATAGGATGAGAGGAAAGATTCCTGTTATGGTAGCAAGCAAAAATCTAAAAGACCTAGCAAACAACAAGTAATGTGTAAGAACTATATGAAAAAAATCATTAAAATATTACTGAGGGGAGGCGGGGCAAGATGGCGCTCTAGGCAGAAGCACCACGCCGTCCCTCCACAGCAAAGATCCGAAAAACTAAGCCTAACAGAGAATCAACAATCCTGAAACCCTAGAACACCAAATGAAGAGATAAAGAACTCAGCCAAACACCAAACGGACTGAGAATACTAAAAGAGAACGGAGAGTGAGAAGAGACTCATGCAGAGATTCCTTACCAGCTGGCGTGGCATGGATCCACCATCTTGGATTCCTGTCGGGGACTGGCGGGCGGGGAGGCAGCCTCGCGGGGCTTCCGGTGGACTGCGGTGCGTGCTTTCCCGCCCCCCGCCCCTGTCCGCCTCGGCTGGGGCTCCCCTGCTTTCCGTGGCCGGGGTCCCTGGGCTGGGGGGCGCCGGTGCTTGGATTCCGCGCGCCCGGGCTGGCGGCTTTCTGGGAGCCGTTTGCTGGCTGCTGGCGAAGCTTTTTCTGCCGCCTCCCCCTCCTTTTGCCTGGGTGCCTGGTTCCGAGCGCTGTCTTTGCTCTCTCCTGCGCGGCTGTGGGGCTGCATTCAGGCGTGTGGCTGCTTCCGGGTCTGGGCTGCCACGCTGGCGAGATCCCGGGGCCTTTGTTCGTTCGCCCCTCTGCTTCCCGTGGCCGTGGTCTCTTAGCCCCGAGACTGCCGGCTGCTTGGAGTTTGCGCCCCTGAGTGGGGGCTCTCTGGGTCCCATTTGTTGGCACTGACTGCTGGTGTTGCTTTTTTTTTTTTTTAATTTTATTTTTCTTCTTTTTTGATTAGTTTTGTCATCTTGTCCCTCTTTTTCCCTTTTGTCTTTCTTCATTGCTTAATTTCTCATCTCTCTATCTCTTCCTTCTCTTTCTGATCCCTGAATACCAGGCAATGTATGCCTCTGTACCTTCTGGCCAGGCTGTGCTGTGAAAACTGAGACCAACTCCCCCAGACCTCATAGCAGCATCGGTGGGATCCCTGGGAACTTTGCAGGTCTTTAACTTTTCTGATTTTTATTTGTTCATTCTTTCCTTTTCTTTCTCTTCCCCCTTCTGGTTTCCTCCAACCCATAGTCTCTCATCTGTACATTCCAACGACAAGCTCCCCTAGCATTCTTTTATGTTTGTATGCTTTTTGCTCCTGCTCCTCTCTCCTCTCTCCCATATCCAGCTTAGCTTCACACATAACCATCTTCCCGCTGCACCCTACCTACCTGCACCGTGCACTTGACATCACACCACCAAGCTGTGCAGGCACGCCCTATTGGAACCTGCCCAGCACTGACTACCGACCGTCCTGGTGGGCTGCGGTGAGTGCCACAAACAACCCGTCCCAGTGGCTCCTCTTCAGCTAGATCTGCCCAGCTGTACCACTAGGACGAAACAAAAAAAAAAAAATCTACAGTCAATAAACGAGAGAAATATCTACTGAATGCCCCGAAAACAGCAAACAATATCAAAACATTTACAAAAACAAGACAAGATGGCTCCAATAGGCGTCCAAATTAAAAGACCAGATAACTCTCCTGTGGAAGAAAATGCACTAGAAGAACCTGATAGGGAACTCAAATCACTAATACTCGGAATTTTCCAAGAACTGAGGCAAAAAGCTGACAAACATGAGGAAAAAACAGACAAATTTACGGAAAATACAGACAAAAAATTGGAAGAATTCAGGAAGATGATGCAGGAACAAAATGCCAAAATAAATTCACAACTCGAAATTATACAAAAACAACAATTAGAAATCCAAAAGATAAACAACAAGATTTCAGAAATGGACGGTGTCATAGAAGGGCTGAGAAGTAGATTTGAAACCATGGAAGACAGGATCAGTGGAACTGAAGACAAACACTTGGATACAACTCTGTTTCAGGAAAACTCAGAAAAAAGGACAAAGAAAAATGAAGAGACCCTGAGGGTTATGTGGGACACAATTAAAAGCAAAAACTTACGAGTGATTGGCATCCCCGAACAGGGGAAGAAAACAGAAAACACAGAGAGGATCATTGACAAACTGCTGACAGAAAACTTTCCCAATATCATGAAAAATGAAAAGCTGACCATCCAAGAAGCTCAACGAACCCCATATAGAAGAGACCCCAAAAGAAAATCACCAAGACATATCATATTCACACTCGCTAAAACTAAAGACAAACAAAGAATCCTGAGGGCAGCTCGGGAAAAACAAGAAGTCACATACAGAGGAGAAACAATAAGACTAAGCTCACATTATTCGGCAGAAACCATGCAGGCAAGAAGGCAATGGGATGACATATATAAAATCTTTAAAGAAAAAAATTGTCAGCCAAGAATAATATATCCTGCAAAACTCTCATTCAAATTTGATGGTGAAATTAGGTCATTTCCAGATAAACAGCAACTAAAGGAATATGCAAAAGTCAAACCAAACTTACAAGAATTATTAAAGGGAGTTCTTCGATCTGAGGACAAACAGCTTCAGCCCTCAGGCAGGACCTAGGACCTAGGACACAGGTTCGTATGAACCAGATACCATTCTAGGAACTGAACTACAGAGGACTTTCCAAAAGCAAAAGAAATACAACAGGGAATCAGAGAAATCAATCAAAGGATGACAACAACATCAAAACAATGAAAGAGGGAACAAACGGCATAGGTATAGAACCTTCTAAACGAGAGGAAGGCAAGGCGATACCAAGTAAGGGTAGACTGCTTCAAACTTATAAAGATAAGGGTAAAATTCATGGTAACCACAAAGAAAGTTAACAAACCAACTCATAAAAATAAAGACGAAAAACGTAAAGTCTCAGCAAAAACAAAACCTACAAAAACAAAAGAAATGAACACAAAATCCACAAACAAAAGTAACTCAGCACAAGAGAGTAAGAAGAACAAAGAAAACTTCAGCACCACAAAGAAAAGCACTACAAAATGACAGCAACAAACTTCCATCTATCAATAATTACACTGAATGTAAATGAACTCAATGCACCCATAAAGAGACGGAGAGTGGCAGAATGGATAAGAAAACAGGATCTGTCAATATCCTGTCTACAAGAGACACACCTTAGAAACAAAGATGTGAATTTATTAAAAATCAAAGGTTGGAAAAAAATATATCAAGCTAACAACTACCAAAAAAGAGCAGGAGTGGCAATTCTAATCTCAGATAAAATAGACTTTAAAACAAAATCTACCATAAAAGACAAAGAAGGACACTATATAATGATTAAGGGGACGATCCATCATGAACACATAACCATAATAAATATCTATGCACCCAATGACAGGGCTCCAAAATACATAAAAAAAACTCTAACAGCACTGAAAAGATAAATTGACAGTTCCACAATAATAGTAGGAGACTTCAACACACCACTCTCAGTAAAGGACAGAACAACTAAAAAGAAACTCAGCAAAGATACAGAAGACCTAAAGGACACAATCAGCCAACTGGACCTCATAGACATATATAGAACAATCCATCCAACCGCTGCAAAGTACATTCTTTTCCAATGCACATGGAATGTTCTCCAGAATAGACCACATCATAGGCCACAGAGCAATCCTCAACAAGATCCAAAATGCTGAGATAATTCACAGTATCTTCTCTGACCACAATGCCATCAAGGTAGAAATTAACAATAGAAAGAGCAAGGAAAAAAAATCAAACACATGGAAACTGAATAATAATCTGCTTACACATCAATGGGTAATAGAAGAAATCAGAGATGGAATTAAAAAATTCCTAGAATCAAATGAAAATGAAAACACATCATACCAAAACCTTTGGGACACAGCAAAGGCAGTCCTCAGAGGACAATTTATAGCAATAGATGCACATATCAAAAAAGAAGAAAGGGACAAAATCAAAACATTAACTACAGAACTCAAACAAATAGAAAGAGAACAGCAAAAAAAGCCTACAACCACCGGAAGAAAGGAAATAGTAAAGATCAGAGCAGAAATAAATGAAATAGAGAACAGAAAAACAATAGAAAGAATCAACAAAACTAAAAGTTTGTTCTTTGAAAGAATCAACAAAATCGACAAACCACTGGCCAGACTGACAAAAGAAAAACAGGAGAGGACACAAATAACCCAAATAAGAAATGAAATGGGGGCCATTACAACAGACCCAACTGAAATAAAAAGGATTATAACAGAATATTAGGAAAAACTATACTCCAACAAATTTGAAAACCTAGAGGAAATGGATAAATTTCTAGAAACATACGGCCTACCCAAACTACAGCAAAGTGATATTAAAAATCTGAACAGACCCATAACAGGAGAAGAGATTGAAAAGGTAATAAAAAAACTCCCAACCAAAAAAAGCCCTGGCCTAGATGGCTTCACTGGAGAATTCTACAAAACATTTACAGAAGAGCTTGTACCAGTTCTGCTCAAGCTATTTCAGAGCATAGAAGAGGAAGAAACACCTCCAAATTCATTCTATGAAGCCAGCATAATGCTGATACCAAAACCAGGCAAAGACATCACAAAAAAAGAAAATTACAGACCAATATCTCTCATGAATATAGATGCAAAAATTCTGAACAAAATTCTAGCCAATAGAATTCAATATCATATCAAAAAAATAATACAACACAACCAAGTAGGATTCATACCAGGTATGCAAGGATGGTTTAACATTAGAAAATCCATCAACATAATTCACCACATAAATAAAAGGAAAGAAAAAAATCACATGATCATCTCAATTGATGCAGAAAAGGCATTTGACAAAGTCCAACACCCATTCCTGATAAAAGCTCTCGATAAAATAGGTATAGAAGGGAAATTTCTCAACATAATAAAGGGCATCTATGCAAAACCAACGGCCAACATCATTCGTAATGGAGAGAGGCTGAAAACATTCCCCTTGAAAACAGGAACAAGACAAGGATGCCATTTATCACCACTCCTATTTAACATTGTGCTGGCAGTTCTAGCTAGAGCAATAAGGCAAGAGAAAGGAATAAAGGGCACCCAAATTGGTAATGAAGAAGTTAAACTCTCCCTGTTTGCAGATGATATGATACTATACATAGAAAACCCTAAAGACTCCACGAGAAATCTACTGGAACTAATAGAAAGATTCAGCAGAGTAGCAGGATACAAGATAAACATTCAAAAATCAGTTGGATTCCTATACACCAGTAAAGAGAACAATGAAAAGGAGATCAGGAAATCAATACTATTTTCAATAGCCCCTAAAAAGATAAAATACTTAGGAATAAATCTGACCAGGAATGTAAAAGACCTATACAAAGAAAACTACAAAACACTGCTGCATGAAACCCAAAGGGATCTACATAAATGGAAAAACATACCATGCTCATGGATAGGCAGACTCAACATTGTGAAAATGGCAATTCTACCTAAAGCAATTTACAAATACAATGCAATCCCGATACAAATACCAACAACATTCTTCAAAGAGATGGAAAAACTAACTATTAACTTTATATGGAAAGGGAAGAAACCCCGAATAAGTAAAGCACTACTGAAGAAGAAGAATAAAGTTGGAGGACTCACACTACCTGACTTGAGAACCTACTATACAGCTACAGTACTCAAAACAGCCTGGTACTGGTACAACAACAGAGACATTGACCAATGGAACAGAATTGAGAACCCAGATGTAAATCCATCCACCTACGGTCACCTGATCTTCGACAAGGGCCCAAAATCCATCAAATGGGGAAAAGACAGTCTTTTTAACAAATGGTGCTGGCAAAACTGGATATCCATTTGCAGAAAAATGAAACAGGACCCATACCTCACACCATATACAAAAACTACTTCAGAATGGATCAAAGACCTGAATATAAAGCCTCAAACTATAAAATTCATAGAAAAAAAAATAGGACCAACACTTCAGGCCTTAATACATGGCATTAACAGGATACAAACCATAAACATCAACACAAAAAACCCAACAGATAAACTAGATAACTGGGATCTTCTAAAAATCAAACATCTATGCTCTTCAAAAGACTTCACCAAAAGAGTCAAAAGAGAACCTACAGACTGGGAAAAAATTTTTGGACAGTACAAGTCAGACAAAGGTCTAATCTCCATAATCTACAAGAAAATCCAACACCTCTACAACAAAAAGACAAACAATCCTATTAAAAAATGGACAAAGGAAATGACCAGACACTTCACCAAGGAAGACATTCAAATGGCCAACAGACACATGAGGAAATGCTCGTGATCACTAGCCATTAGAGAAATGCAAATTAAAACCACAATGAGATACCATCTCACCCCGGCATTACTGGCACGAATCAAAAATACTGGAAATAACAAATGTTGGAGGGGCTGCGGGGAGATGGGAACTCTTATACACTGCTGGTGGGAATGCAAAATGATACAACCATTTTTGAAAGTGATATGGCGCTTCCTCAGAAAGCTAGAAATAGACATACCATTCGATCCAGCAATCCCACTCCTAGGAATATATCCTAGAGAAATAAGAGTCGTCACTCGAATAGACATATGCACACCTATGTTCATGGCAGCATTGTTCACAATAGCAAAACGATGGAAACAACCTCGATGTCCATCAACAGATGAATGGATACACAAACTATGGTAGATACACACAATGGAGTACTATGCAACGAGAAAGAACAACAATGAATCTGTGAACCATCTCATAACATGGATGAAACTGGAGGACATTATGCTGAATGAAGTAAGTCAATCCCAAAAGGACAAATATTGTATGAGACCTCTATTGTAAAAACCCATGAAAAAATTCACATGCAAAATGTGACAATCCTTGTTAGTTACCAGGGATGGGAGGGAAGGGGGGGGGGAGATACTAAATAGGCAATAGATAAGGGGTACCTTGGGTGAGAGGTGAGATAGTACACAGTACAGGGGAAACTAACACAACCTGCACAAGGAAAGGTCATGGAGGCCCTATAGACACATCCAAACCCCCCGAGGGACTGAGTTGTTGGACGGAAGGCTCTGGGGACCATGGTCTCGGGGAACATCTAACTCAATTGGCATGACACTACTTATAAAAATAATGCTCTACATTCTACCTTGGTGAGTAGTGTCTGGGGTCTTGAAAGCCTGTGAGCAGCCATCTAAGATACTCCACTGGTCTCATCCCTTCGGGAGCAAGGGAGAATGAAGAGAACAGGATACAACGAAAAGATTAGTCCAAAGGACTAATTGTCCACAGCTACCAAGCCCTCCACCGGACTGAGTCCAGTACAGCTAGATGGTGCCCGGCTACCACCACTGACTGCTCTGACCAGGATCACAATAGAGGGTTCTGGACAGAGCTGGAGAAGGATGTAGAGCATAATTTTAACTCCCCCCCCCCAAAAAAAAGACCAGATTTACTGGCCTAAAGAATACTGGAGAAACCTCAAGAGTATGGCCCCCAGACACCCTTTCAGCTCAGAGGTGAAGTTACCTTCGAGGTTCGATGTTAAGTCTGGGAGTGGACAGCCCAGTAAAACTAAATGGGACTAACGAGGTACAGGAGTCCGGTGACAAAGGCCAGAAGGCAGAGGGGGAGTAGGAAACTGATGATAAGGAACACAAGTTGAGTAAGGACACTGTCGATGTGTTGTGAGATTGTTGACCACTGTTATAGGGCAACATTTGTAGTAACTATTAAATGGGAGGCTGTTTTGTCCTGTAAGCCTTCATCCTGGGCGAGAATGGCAGCACAATTGGAAGAGCATAGTCAATATCACTTAAATGTGTAAGTAAAAAGTTTTGATATGGTGTTAAAAAAAAAAACACCAAATGAGACTAATGAGGTACAGTAGTCCAGTGACAAGGGCCAGAAGACAGAAGGGGACAAGGAAGTCCCCTGGTGATAGGGAACACAAGGTGGAGTAAGGATATTCTTGATGTGTTGTGAGATTGTTAAGCATTGTCATAGGGCAACATGTGTAGTAACTGTTAAATGAGAAACTATTTTGTTCTGTAAGCCTTCATCTTAAGTGAGAATAACAGCACAGTTGGAAGAGCGTAGTCAATGTCACTGAACTGTGTATGTAGAAATTTTTGAAACGGTGTATCTTTGGCCATCTGTATTTTCATCAAAAAAAAAAAAAGGTTGAGAATTTAGAGGCTTAATATGTTGTGGGGTTGTTAACCAATGTCATAAAATAACATGTGTACTACTGTTTCATGAGAAACTATTTGTTCTGTAAGCCTTCACCTGAAGTACAATAAAATATAAAATAAAATAAAATAAAAATACTACTGAGGGGCACAAAAGACGGCTTGAATATATGGAAAAGTACCCCCTGTCCTCTACTGGGAAAAACTCAATTTCATTAAAGATGTTAATTCTTCTTTTCCTCACCTATAAATTTCAGAACATCCTAATAAAATTTTCAAGAGGTGTTTTTTTGGTTGTTGTTTGTTTTGTTTTTTGTTTTTTAATGAGAAAGCAAAAATATCCAGGGCAACTCTGAAAAAAATAAAACTGAGGAACTAGATAGGTTCCTTCCTCACACCTTACCCCAAAATAAATCCCAGATGGACCAAAGATTTCAATGTTAACGAGTGAAATAAACGTTCTAGAAGGAAAATGCTGTGGAATGAGCATTACACTGAGGGGTTCTTCTTTCCTTGAGGAATAGCTGTGAAAGAGCCCAGCTATGGTTCCCTTGACAGCAGGGAAGCAGGGACTCAACCTCCATTAAACAATCCTTGTTTAATGCCATGTGATCCCTTCAGATTCATCATCACTGCTGTCTGGCAAGGACCGAGCCCCAGCTTCCTGTAGCCCATGTCTTCCTGCAGCCACTATCCTCAGCAGCCTTCTGTCCTCAAACAGAGAGAGTTAAACACCGTGTTCCTGAGGTGCCAGGCCTGAGGAGTACTTCAGCGCACTGGGAGCATTGATCCTCAGCATCTCAAAGTTCAGCCACCACCTGTCTCTGATAGAATCTATGCTCTCCCCACCACCAGAGCAGGTGGCTGAGTACCTGGTGAAGTGGCCTGGTAGAAAAATCAAAATATTCTTTTTTTCTAATTGTGTGTGAGTGTGTGTGTGTGTGTGTGTGTGTGTGGTGAAAACATACCCAACAAAACATTCACCAATTCAAGTTTCTATATGTACAATTCAATGACATTGATTATACTCCTCATGTTATGCAACCCCATCCCTATTTTTTCCTAATTATTCCACCCCATTAACATAAACCCAGTGACCTCCCCCCAAGCAAAAACTTCCCCCTTTCCTCTTCCTCCCACCCCTGCTAACCACTAATAAGCTTTGCTTCCTATACACTGAAGCCCTGGTGGTGCAGTGGTTAAGAGCTCGGCTGCTAACCAAAAGGTTGGCAGTTCGAATCCACCAGCAGCTCCTTGGAAACCCTATGGGGGCAGTTCTACTCTGTCCTATAGGGTTCACTATGAGTCGGACTTGACAGCAATGGGTTTTTTCTATACATTTGCTTATCCCATATAAGTGAGGTCATATTTGTCCTTTTTTGACTTACTTTCTTCACTCAGCATAGTGTTCTCAAGGTTCATCCATGCTGTAGAATGTATCCAACCAAAAAAAAACCCATTGCCATCCAGTCAATTCCGACTTATTAGCAACCCTGTAGGACAGAGTAGAACGGCCCGATATGGTTTTCAAGGCTGTCAATCTTTATGGAAGATTTACCTCCCCAGAAGAGGCTGGGGGGTTCCAACTGCCAACTTTTTGGTTAGTAGTGGAGTGCTTTAACCACTGCACCACCAAGGCTCCTGTAGAATGTATCAGGACTTCACTTATCTTTATGGCTGAGTAATATTCCACTGTATCTATACACCACATTTTGTTTATCCATTCATCTGTTGATGGACATTTCGGTTGTTTCCACATTTTGGCTATTGTGCAAAGTGCTGCAATGAACAATGGTATACAGGTTTCTATTTGCGTTTCTGCTACCAAAAGAGTTTTCAACAGGGAATGTTGACCAATTCAGCTAGGAGTGGACTTTCCAGAGACCACGGAGCCCACATTTAAGAGATTAAGAGACACACCCTCAGGGCAAGACATCATTCTAGTGCCATCATCCTTCACATGCCTCGAACTTTGCCTGCTTATCCACCCTAAGTCCTCACTGGCCTAGGCTAGCTCCTTGTTAACTGCGGCTGTCTGCTTCAATAAGCCCACTGAGCCAGGACCAAGCCAGACTAGCTTCCTCCTCTCAACACGAGTAAGCCCCGGGGACCCTGGGTAGAGATGGAGCCTTAGAGGGCAAGAGACTGGACTTCTGGACTGGCTATCACTGCATGTGGGGCCAGGGGTGCTAAATTCTAGGGACCAGCTGGGGCATGTTACTTGAACCCCAAATTGTGGGGGCTACCCAGGTCACACATATGACCTTCACTCTACCTGCATCTCTCCCACTTTCCCACCTGGCAAACTTCTATCCATTCTTCACAAACCAGGTCATGTCACCTCTTCTAAATCCTAAAACTCCACTTCCTCCAGCTGGTAAAGTTAATCGTTCCCTCCTTTGTGCTGTCACTGGGCCTCCTACATACATTCCTCTGTCGTAGCTCTCATCACATTTTAGACTGATTCTTCAGTAGACTGGGAGCCTGCTATGGATAGGGACCATGTCTTTGATCTCTGACTCCCTGAGACCTAGCACTGCACCCCACACCAATAATGCTTTATGGCTTCCACAGTGCTTTCAAATGCATTATCCTTTCCAGCTGCAAATAGAATATTAGAGAGATTTTCCTTATACAGGGCCAAAATCTATCTCTTGGGATAATCTTATTTGGAGCTGCTGATCTCCCTCATTAGACAAAGAGTCCCCTGAGAGAGAAAAGCTAGTTCTTTGCCCTCCTCTGTTGCTAACCTCTTTCACACAGAAGTTGACCTCAGTAAATGCAACTGCAGCTGCTGCAGCCACACTTCCTACTTTCCTACTTTCAAGGGTAGGAACACCCTGTAACCCCATTACACCTCCCTGCAGCTTTTTGGCCCATGTATCTCCAGAGAACCAGACAGTCCAATTTGTTTAATGTCATGTGATCTACTGCACCCACACCATATTTTATGGTCTTAATTCCATTTGTTATAGGCAGTGTGACACTCTGCCTTTCTGAAAAACAGGTCACCTCCTACCATGAGTTATTTGACAATCAGCCCTCTCTTAGTTGACAAGGGCTGGAACATTTTATATCTCTTTTTTAGTAATGGATAATTCTCCCCTGGAATATGAATCAAAACCTTTAATAATGTTCATAGTCTTTGACCCAGCAAATTCTACTTAAGGAAGTCTACTCTCAGAAAAATGGTCAGAGATGTGCACAAAGGGGAGTTACAGAAACACTGTTTATATAGAACAGGGGACCCCACTGGGGAGCTTGAGTTCAACCTATCCAAAGCAAACCTGAAGGACATGGCTGGCCATAGAGCATCAGTAGGCCTGAGCCTAAGTTTGCAATGCAGTGGAGAAAGGGTGATCTCCTGGCTCACCCAGCACCCAGAGGGATTGAAGTGCAGCATGTTCTAAAGGGACTTAGAGATGGGCCAGACACCAGACTAGCCTCTTGCCTCTCTGGTCTTTGGGTTACCTCCTCTCCCAAGGCAAAGTCCTTCATTTCCCCTGGTCTCCAGTCTATCTCCAAGACCTACCGGGGGAAGTACCTGGTTCGAGGGCATCTCAGAAGATAAGGCCTAGAAGGATGGGTGGTTCAGTATGTCCCCACATTCCCACTGTGAGTCACCATTCAACTCCTTTTCTCTACTCCCTGGGGAGTGAGAGCAGCATTTCCTAAGTTTTTCTTGGAGGCTTCCCTCTACTTCTTCCTTGGCAGCACCCCTCCCAACCAGGTTTAAGTGAACATAGACAGCCCTTTCACCAACTCCCCTATAGCAATAACTCAGTTCAGTGTACCATATTATTTATTGATCTGATTCTTTTGGCTGCAACTGACAAAACACACTCAAACAAGCTTTAGCCAAGACAAGAAAGGAAAGAAAAAGAAAGAGGGTGAGGGGTAGAGGGAGTGAAGGAAAAAAGAAAGAAAAGAAGGGAGAAGAGTAGAGGACAGAGAGGAGAAAAAGGGACAGGAAGGGAAGGGAGAAAGGAAAAGGAAAGGAAGGGAAGGGGGGGGTGAAAGAAGGGAGAACTCTAGGAATAAATGACTTTAGGTAAAGCAGGATCCAGGAGTCCAAAAGGTATCACTGGGGTCCTCTCACTCTCTACCTCTCTCCTCTGCTTTCTCTGTGTTGGTTTCATGCTCAGGTTCGCTCTCCTTCCTCCAGTAATAGCGAAGATGGCCACCGGTAACTCTAAACTCACATCGCCTTCCCAGCTAATGATTCCATTGGTAGTTGAGTGGTGGTGAGAGGGAGGGGGAGCAAGTGCATCATTCTTGCCAGTTCCAGCAAATGTCCCAGGGAAGGCTCTGACTGGCCTGGTTTGGATCCTGTGCCTGATCCTAAACCACTCACCATGGCCCAGGGGTTATAGATCCACCCCTGCTTCTAGGGAGCAAAGTCAGCCTCATCTGAACCTCAGATTCTGGACTAAGAATCAAAGGAAAGTAGTTGCCTAAAGATAAAGATAAAAGCAGGTTCTTTATATTTGACTGAGGAGCCCTAGTGTCACAGTGGCTGCTAACTGAAAGGTCGGAGGTTCAAACCCACCAGCTGCTCTGTGGGAGAAAGACATGGCAGTCTGCTTCCGTAAAGGTTACAGCCTTGGAAACCCTATGGGGCAGTTCTATTCTGTCCTATAGGGTCGCTATGAGTTGGAATCGACTCGACGGCAGTGGGTTTGGTTTCTTGTTTTGTTTTGTTTTTATATTTGACTGGCATTGTCCCAATCTCTACCTGTCCTGTACAGAGTCAAGCTCCCCAGTTTCTCCTGCATTTGGTCTGGAGTCAGCTTCCACAGACTGACAATTTTATGTTCCCCAGGCAGCCCCGGGTTCCAAGCAATAATCAGTCCCCTTCATGTAATTCCTGACATCATACTTGTGTCTACTCTTGTTGGTGTTACAGCAAGCAGAAACTATGGCAAAGCAGTATGATTCCCATAATTTGCCCATAAGCCTGGCTTCACCCTGAAGAAATCCTACTCTCCTTGTCTCCCCTAAGGCAGAGATCACTGTGTCAGGCCCTGGCCAGACCTGGCCAGGCCACAGGGAGCCACTAAGTGGGCAGAAATGGAAGCTCCAAGGCTCTGCAGCCACGGCTGCCACATGCGGTTGTGCTAGTTGTGCCTTCCACAAGGGCACCTGGCTGAAAGGACCACGCTCAGCTTGCCAGGCCAAGAGTGCTGGTTCAGGTCCGCATCTGCCTGGACGAAGGGGTGCCTTTTAATAATTCACATACAGCTCCTCCTGGGCTAACAAGTTTCCTGCCTGAAGCATAGGTGCAGATGAGGGACAGTTGTCCTAAGGCTGGCACAGGAAGAATTTCAAGGCTTGGAATCTGGACGTTAGACCAGGAGATATGGTTGGAGTAGCAGAGTAATTGCCTTGTGAATACTTTTGTTGCTCCTGGATGTGGTATAGCTGAGGTATAAAGGACAGTGAACCTGTAGTTCTGTGCAACTCCTGTCTGGCAAACATCTTGCTCCCTGCTGACCCCAGCATTGCCAAACTTTGGAGGGCGCTTCTCTGTAAGTTGATGAGAAAGGCAATGGGGGGCAGCAACACCCACCTATATGTACTCTTGTCTCTTCTACTCTTTGCACCACTTTCAGCTCTTTGGGGAAAAAAAAAAACTGAAAGCAACTTTGAGCAGAATCCGAGTATTCTTGCATATCCTCAAATCCAGACTAAACTTCATGGTTCAGCTAAGCTCATAAATGAGCTATCGAAGCAGCTACGCAAACATAAAAAACAAGTAAGTAGCTTTCTAGTGGAAAGCACATATCAAGAAAGCCATGGGTTGTCTCCATCGACCCTTTTGTTCAGGCTTACATGGCCCCAACACCTTTGTTGCTGTTAGTCGCTGTTGAGTCAGTTCTGACTCATGGCAACCCCATATGTTACAGAGCAGAACTGCTCCATTGGGTTTTCTTGGCTGTAATATAAATGGAAGCAGATCGCCAGGTCTTTTTTTCTGCGGTACTGCTGGGTGGGTTTGAACCACCAACCTTTAGGTTAGCAGTCAAGGACAAACCGTTTATGCCACTTAGGGACTTTCCATCATCTTTGAGGTTGTTTTTGTTAGGTGCTATCGAGTCAGTTCTGACTCACAGCAACCCTATGTACAATAGAACGAAATACTGCCTCGTCCTGCACCATCCTCACAATAGTTGTTATGCTTGAGCCTATTGTTGCAGCCACTGTGTCAATCCATCTCCTTGAGGGTCTTCCTCTCTTTTGTTCACTCTCTACTTTATCAAGTATGATGTCCTTCTCCAGGGGCTAGTCCCTCCTGATAACATGTCCAAAGTATGTGAGACAAAGCATCACCATCCTTGCTTCTAAGGAACATTCTGGCTGTTTTTCTTCCAGGACAAATTTGTTCATTCTTTTGGCAGTCCATGGTATATTCAATATTCTTCACTAACACCATAATTCAAAGATGTCAATTCTTCTTCCGTCTTCCTTACTCGTTGTCCAGCTTTCCCATGCATATGAGGTTATTGAAAACACCACAGCTTGGGTTAGGCGCACCTTAGTCCTTAAAGTGACATCTTTGCTTTTTCACACTTTAAAGAGATCTTTTGCAGCAGATTTGCCCAATGTAATACATTGTTTGATTTTTTTGACTGCTGCATCTATGGGCATTGACTGCAGATCCAAGTAAATGAAATCCTTGACAACTTCAATCTTTTCTCCATTTATCATGATGTTGCTTATCGGTCCAGTTGTGAGGATTTTTGCTTTCTTTATGTTGAGGTGTAATCCATGCTGAAGTCTGTAGTCTTTCATCTTTGTCAGTAAGAGCTTCAAGTCCTGTTCACTTTCAGTGAGCAAGGTTGTATCATCTGCATATCACAGGTTGTTAATGAGTCTTCCTCCAAACCTGATGCCCTGTTTTTCTTCATATAGTCCAGCTTCTCAGATTATTTTTTGCTCAGCATACAGATTGAATAAGTATGGTGAAAGGATATAACCCTGATGCACACCTTTCCTAACTTTAAACCACACAGTATCCCCTTGTTCTTTCTGAACAATTGCCTCTTGGCCTATGTCCAGGTTCCTCATGAGCACAATTAAGTGTTGTGGAATCCCATTCTTCGCAATGTTGTCCATAATTTGTTATGATTCACTCAGTTGAAAGCCTTCGCGCAGTCAATAAAACACAGATAAACATCTTCCTGGTATTCTCTGCTTTCAGCCAGGATTCATCTAACATCAGCAATGATATACCCTGTTCCACATCCTTTTCTGAATCCGGCTTGAATTTCTGGCAGTTCCCTGTCGATGTACTGCTGGAACCGCTTTTGAATGATCTTCAGCAAAATTTTATTTGCATGTGATAGTAATGACGTTGTTCGATAATTTCCGCATTCAATTGGATCACCTTTCTTTGGAATAGGCATAAATATGGATCTCTTCCAGTCAGTTGGCCAGGTAGTTGCCTTCCAAACGTCTTGGCATAGAGGACTGAGCACTTCCAGCGCGGCATCCATTTGTTGAAACATCTCAGTTGGTATTCCGCCAATTCCTGGAGCCTTGTTTTTCACCAGTGTCTTCAGTGCAGCTTGGACTTCTTCCTTCAGTACTATCAGTTCTTGATCATATGCTACCTCCTGAAATGTTTGAACGTCAACCAATTCTTTTTGGTATAGTGACTCTGTGTATTCCTTCCATCTTCTTTTGGTGTTTCCTGCGTCGTTCAGTATTTTGCCCGTAGAATCCCTCAATACTGCAACTGGAGGCTTGAATTTTTCCTTTAGTTCTTTCAGCTTGAGAAATGCCGAGCATCCAACTCCTTTAGTAGGGTTCAATTATTCTGGGTCCTTGGAGGCAGGGAGGAGTGGCCCTGGATAACTGTGTTGCTGATGTTGTAACTAACACTTATGTTTTGAGCACTGTTCCGAGTAATTTCCACATATTAAAACTAGTTGCCATTGAATCGACTCTGACTCTTGTGACTCCATGTGTGTCAAAATAGAATCGTGCTCCACAGGGTTTTCAAGGGCTATGATCTTTTGGAAGTAAATTGCCAGGCCTCGCGTCTCTGGGCAGACTCCAAACTCTAATCTTTTGGTTAGTAGTCAACGTTGCAAATGATTATTTGCACCACCCAGGGACTCCTTACACGTACTATCTCATCTAATTTTCACAGCACCCCTTAACAATATCCTCTTTTTAAAACAAGAAAATTGAGGTTACACAACTTGCCCACAATTACAAAACTGCCAGCTCAGTGAGGGACTTCATGCAATCACTCTCAAAATCTCTCCTTAATTGGGGGAAGTTCTACCAGAGCCTCCTAGTCACATATACTAAGATGTGCCTCTCCCATAGCATCAAGATGTGGGATAACCCTGTCAGAATGGGTGAAGTGACGTTCCACCTCCAAATGTTCCCTGGGCTCCTGCTCTCTGGTTCCAAAGGCAAACACGAGCCCTGGCTCCAGGACTTCACTCTTGTGCTGGGGAAGAGAAGCCACTCACATGCGTAGTAGACTAAGCCTCCAATCCAGACGTGGCTTTCTTGGCCATTGGGGTTAAAAGATTAGGTTCATATTAGCTCTATAGTTCTCTGGCTCCTCAGGTAGGACTGTTTCCACTGTTGCACACCAGGTTCTACAGAAATTCTAGTTTTTCTAGAAAGAAAGCAAAATCTTCATGCCCTTAGAGAAGGTTCATGTCCCTTTGGGCGGTGCTCTCTATTTTCCCCTTTGATCTCCGCCTTGGCTCCAGAACAGCCCATTGAGTTATCTCACATAACAGATGCCAGGGTGGGGTTGGCAGTATGAGCTCCAGCTTGACAGTGTCAGCAGGGGCCCAAGTTCCATCATCCCCCTGCCCACCATGCTGAATTTTGTCCTCAGGCAGGCTCCTGAGGGACTGTCTTATTCTTGTGTTGCATTTTTTCAAAAAGATGAAAGTCTTCTCAGAGGCCCCCAGCAGACACCCTGCTATACCATCGCTGGCAAGGAGAATGGGATGACCTTGCTGAGTTTAGACAATTGCATGGGGATCAGTAAATACAGCGGAAGGGAGAGTAACTACCCTGACCACCATAGCCTTGAAATTTTGCACCTGTGGGCTCATCAGGGCAGTCAATGCCAGGACAGCACAACACATTAAAGAGACCATCAGTGTCCTAAATGATTTCAGACAATAAAATCTACTTTAATCTCAGGTCCCCTCAGTGGGGCTTCTTCTCCCTCTGTTCTTGAAATCTCCTTGCTTTGCAACCTTTACATCACTAGGTGGTTTGGGAATCCTGGAATAGATTCCTTTAAACCTCTATAGCAGCTGACCCCAGGATATTTTAAGTGTTGATAACTGGTAAGCAGGCTGGCATCTTTTCAAGGTCTGAAGTCAACTCTTAGCAGAATGTGCATGTATGAAGGCACCACTTCAGGCTGTCTCCTCCTGGTGGTATAGGATATGAAGGAGTTCATTCCTGTTCCTCCAAGGTGCTGCTGAAAAAATATTATGTCATCTAAGCAAACTAGATAATCTGCATCCCAAATCACCTTTCCTCTCAGGTGCTTAAAGGGAGCAGGAGTCCCTAAGATGTTCTGGGCACCTGTTCAAACTGATAAAACTCTATAGACAAGTGAGAGCGTATTTTTTCTCTCACTGTCATAGTTTTTTCTTGGTACCTACCACTCTTTATCAAACACCAGCACCACATATACCAAACCCCTGTCAGACAGTGGGTCCAAACTCTGAGAAAATCTACACACTTCCCGATTGCAGCTAGTTGTTTTACCCACTACCATACCAAAAAAAACCAAAAACCAAACCTACTGCCATTGAGTCGATTCCGACTCATAGTGACCCTATAGGACAGAGTAGAACTGTCCCATAGGGTTTCTAAGGAGCAGCTAGTGAATTCAAACTGCCGACCTTTTGGTTAGCAGCTGTACGTTTAACCATTGCAACACCAGGACTCCCCTACCACCATAGTAGGGGTTTTATAGGGCCTAGCTGATAATCAGTAGCTCTTCAAAGAGTTTTTGCAAATCCCTGATTTCAGACAATAAAATCTATTTTAATCTCCTCCCACCAAACATAACCCACATTCCGTTCATGAGGAATGGAAAGGTTACTCTAGTTTAGGGCTTCCTCTTCAGTCTTACCTCCTCTCTCTGGGTGTTTAGAAATCTCTGAGTTCAAAGCCTTCTAGATTTATCTGCCAGTCCAGGTAGAACAAACCTACAAGAGGGCCCTCTGCCCACTTCACCCACCAAACCGGGGGGCAGGGAGGACTACTTTGTACCTATATGCTGCCTTTGGAGAGTGCCAACATTTTTTAAAGACTGGCTTGAACATCAGACAGCTGGTGGCTGGAAGAGCCAGGCTTCAACTCAGGTCTCACCCCAAAACCGTTTTCACCTTGCCAGAATCATATGCTGTTGATATGGCTATCTACCAAGAAAACCCAAGAGAATCAGTTGGAAACTTATCAGAGCCATAAGGAGAGCTCAGTAAGCTGACTGCTTTCAAAATAACTTCAACCATTTTAGACAATATAATAAAAAAAAGTTACTACTTAAGGTACTTGCCAAAATCAGATTGCCTCTTCTCTGGGCTTGGCCTATTCTTTTTTTGTTTGTTTGTTTGTTTTTAATAAGCAAATAAAATAGAATGTTTTAGAAAGAATCAAAAGAAATAGGTATGGGGTTGTTAACCAATGTCATAAAACAATATGTATACTGACTGTTTAGTGAGAAACTATTCGTTCTGTAAACCTTCACCTAAAGTACAACAAAAAAAAAGAAGAAGAAGAAAAAAAAAGGAAACAAGTAACAATGGCTGTCTCTGGGGAGGAAAACTAGGTGACAGGGATAGGAGTAGGAGAGAGACGTATACTTCATTGGATGTTTGAACTTTTTATTGCTGTGCCATGTGCGTGTATTAACTATGAGGATAAATAAATAAAATTATATCAGAACTAGTAAGCAATGAGGCAGAATTTTCAGGACATTAGCATCAGGACATTAGAATTTCCAATGAGTTATTCTATTGTCCCTCCTTTATTTTCCATCCAAATCAATATTAACATTCAAATGCTATCAGATAGATTTCAACCCTCTCTAATTAAATTTAGCATTTTTTCAAATATCTAAGAAGATAAGAACTTCCTCTCCTATATTTTTTAGAGGTTGACACAGAGATTTTGATCTTTTTCTGCCAATTAAGTCACTGAAATGGGAGACAGTTTATTACTCCTTTTATTACCTCCTTTTGGACAAAATAATTATCAGGTTAAGATCCGATTACCTCATTTGAGAAGGTTCTATGTGCATATGCTCTCTCTCTCTTTTTAAAAGGGATATTAAACAATAAAAAAAATCATAATTGGGGGCAGAAAGAGTTCTCACAGCAAAACCTTGCAAGCATTTACATGTTTTATTCATCACAATTATGAAAAGTCTCTTTTGCAAGAGGTACCCGCAGATCTTGGGCATCTTGTGTGCTTTAAACAGAAGATCTTAAGTGACTTAAGTAGAAGAGTCTATAGTCACAGTTTGTCAATCCCACTTGTTTCCCAAGGGAGGAAAAATTATTAAAAGTATGACATTAGGAGGCTTCGGTCATATAAAAGACAAATTGGCCAAGAGTCTCGTGGAATAGATAATATTTGCAACAGCAACCAAAATACAAAATACCAAGGAGTAACTTTAACAAAACTGTGCAGACTGGGGAAGGAGAACACCAGGAAACGTCTGTGGGGATGTTAAAATAAGGCTGTGAATAAATGGAGAGATGTGTAAAAAATAGTGGCTAAGAGCTTGGACCCTGGGATCACAGTGACCTGCTGTGTTTATAAACTCCTCCTTTGTAAAAACAGAGGTATTTATAGTACCCACTCCAGTAGGGAGTGATAGAGAGATGCCTGGCCCTTCCTAGACAGGGGGTGTTGCTGCCTGCTGTCTGCATTATACTGGGTTTCACAAGGATAAAAATATCAGCATCTTTTGCAGCATGGGCCAGAGGCCTGGTCAAGTTGGGCCTGAATTTGTGATAGGCTATACTTTCTAGTGCAGTCACCACCATGAGTACTTTTCCAACGCCCACCGTCTTGTCTCATGCTTAGCCACCTCCCAGCTATAAGGGGTCTCCTGGATCCACCACTGAGACCACTTTTCCTTCCCTGGCCACATCCAGGGGTTTAGCATTTTCTTCTTTTGAACGAAAAAAAAAAAAAAAACCAAACCCATTGCTGTCGAGTCGATTTCTGACTCATAGCGACCCTATAGGACAGAGTAGAATTGCCCCACAGTTTCCAAGGAGTGCCTGGTGGATTGGAACCACCGATCTTTTGGTTAGCAGCCATAGCTCTTAACCACTACACCGCCAGCATCTCCTTTCTTGTTTTAGAACCTCCAAACACAAAAGGGCTAATAACATCTCACTTTCCCGTAGCCAATAAGGTTACATGCCTATCTACAGGTCCTGCAGTATTTTCCAGGGTAATAATCATACACACACACACACACACACACACACACACCCTTTTTGGTAAGGAGCTCCTTCAAGGACTCAAAAGCTAACCGAAGTGACTTTCTGGTTTCTCTGTCACTTGAGGAGAGACAGAGAGGGAAAGAAAAGCATATATATAGCTTTAACCTCTAGCGGAGTAGACAGCTACATATAATAGGAAGACATTGTCCTGCAATAGGTAGTTGGTTAAATTAAAATATACATATATGGCTCATCAATACAACAGACTGTTATGCAGCCATTAATGATCTTGGAGGGGAAGATTATTTTATCACCTTGAAAAATATCTATAATCCGTAAGTAAAAAAAAAAGTCACATCATAAAACTGTAATCCAAGTTTAATTTTATATATATATATATATATCAGTATATGGGTAATTTCATCTCTATATAATTTCATTTAATATATATGAGGTCATCTAACATATGATTGAAAAACAAATCATTATTTCATATACCAGTAAATTAAACAACACTTTTAAATAAATTATGACACTGTCAGTTTAAGATACATCCCAATTTCAGAAATGCTTAAAAGTAAAAAATATGCATTTTAGAATTGATAAAATATATATTCGTATATGAATTACATATGCATAGAAAAAGAGTAGAATGTTGTCTTAGTTATCTAGTGCCGCTATAACAGAAATACCACTAGTGGGTGACTTTAACAAACAGAAATTTATTTTCTCACAGTTTAGGAGGCTAGAAGTCTGAATTCAGGGCACTGGCTCTAAGCTTTCTTACTCTGTTGGCCCTCAAGGGAGGTTCTTGTCTCTTGAGGTTCTGTTCCTTAGCGATCTTCATGTGGCTTGGCATCTACTTCCCCCATCTCTGCTTCATTGCTCCTTTCTTAATCTGCTCTTTTGTATCTCAGAAGAGATTGATTCTGCCCAGCTACCACCACTGACTGCTCTGACAAGGATCACAGCAGAGGGTTCTGGACAGAGCTGGAGAAGGATGTAGAACAAAATTCTAACTCACAAAAAAAAAGACCAGATATACTGGCCTAAAGGAGACTGGAGAAACCCTGAGAGTATGGCCCCCAGACACCCTTTTAGCTCAGTGGTGAAGTCACTTCCGAGGTTCACCGTTCAGCCAGGGAGTGGACAGCCCCATAAAACCAAATGGGACTAATGAGGCACAACAGTCCAGGGACAAGGACTAGAAGGCAGAAGGGGACAGGAAAGCTGGTGATAGGGAACCCAAGGTTGAGTAAGGATAGCGTTGATGTGTTGTGAGGTTGTTAACCATTGTCACAGGGCAACATGTGTACTAACTGTTCAATGAGAAACTATTTTGTTCTGTAAGCCTTCATCTAAAGTGAGAAAAGCAGCACAATTGGAAGAGCGTATCAATGTCACTGAACTGTGCATGTAGAAATTTTTGAAATGGTGTATCTTAGGTTATGTATATTTTCACCAAAAAAAAAAAAAAGGTCGAGAAGAGAGAAGGTTGACATGTTGTGGGGTTGTTAACCAATGTCTTAAAACAATATGTGTACTACTGTTTCATGAGAAACTATTTGTTCTGTAAGCCTTCACCTGAAGTACAATTAAGAAAAAAAAGAGATTGATTCAAGACACACCCTACACTAATACGCGCATTTACTTAACAAACCTGATTCCCAAATGGGATTATAACCACGGGTACAGCAGGATTTACAACACATATTTTTGAGGGACACAAATGAATCCATAACAAACATATTACACCAAAATAGTAACAGTGGTTATCTTCAGGTATCCTAATGATGGGTAACTTATTTTCTTCTTTGTGACTTTCTGTGCTCTGTAAATTCTGTACATCAAACTTGATATTTGGGTGATTAGAAACAACAATAAATACTATATCCCTGCCCCCAGCTCTTCTAACCTTTCTCTCTTTCTCTTATGCTCCCCTGGATTCTTTTCTGGTTCTTTGTCCAGACTGTAATCCAATGCTGTGCCAAGCCTTATTGGAGCCTGAGGCAAAAGGAAAAATGTGTCACCTTAGCTTAATGCAAAGGAACCCTGGTGACACAATGGTTAAGTGCTCAGCTGCTAACTGAAAGGTTGGTGATTTAAACCCACTCAGCCACTCTTTGCTCTGCTCTTGGAGAAAAAGACCCGGACAGCTGCTTCAGGAAAGCCTTATGAGGACATCTAGGTCAACTGGCACAACAAAGTTTACTAAGAAAATGTTCTGCATCTCACTTTGGTGAGTGGCGTCTGGGGTCTTAAAAGCTAGCGAGTCACCATCTAAGATGCATCAATTGGTCCCAACCCGCCTGGAGCAAAGCAGAATGAAGAACACCAAAGACACAAGGAAAATATTAGTCCAAGAGACAAAAGGGACCACATAACCAGAGACTTCCATCAGCCCGAGACCAGAAAAGCTAGTAGTGCCTGGCTACCACCAATGACCGCCCTGACGGGGAATACAACAGAGAGTCCCTGACAGCACAGGAGAAAAGTGGGGTGCAGAACTCAAATTCTAGAAAAAGACCAGACTTAATGGTCTGACTGAGACTGGAGGAACCTCAGAAGACATGGCCCCCAGACTCTCTGTTAACCCAGAACTAAAATCATTCCCGAAGCCAACTCTTCAGATAAAGAATAGACTGGACTATGAGACATAAAATGATACTTGTGAAGAGTGTGCTTCTTAGTTCAAGCAGATACACGAGATTAAATGGGCAGCTCCTGTCTGGAGGCAAGATGAAAAGGCAGAAAGGGATAGGAGCTGGTTGAATGGACACAGGAAATCTGGGGTAGAAAGGAGGAATGTGTGGTCACATTGTAGGGATAGCAGCTACGGTCACATAACAATGTGTATATAAATGTTTGTATGAGAAACTTACTTGAGCTGTAAACTTTCACCTAAAGCACAATTTAAAAAAAAAAGCCCTATGAGGCAGTCCAACTCTGTCACATGGGGTTGCTATACCACACCCAACAACAAGCTTTAATGCAAGCAAACTCATCAATAGTATTTTCAAAATCTACTTCCTTGCTTATTTCCTTTTCAGCTGAGAGAACTGCAGTGTTTGACAATTTCTCATGACCAAGTGACAATCTTAAATAAATTTTAATTAACTTAAAAAGAAGTAAAATCATAATAAACTCTGTTATGGTACAAATAAAATATTTACACTTAAAATAATGATGTGAGTTTTAATACATCTACCTTTCATTTTTTTCAACTACTTTAATGTTCTGGGGGAAAAGATAACCGTTTTGTCTCAGGTTTCAAATGTCTCAGCAAAACACTGATTTTTTATTTTTTTTAATCATAGTAATTGTTATGAATTGAATTGTGTCTGCCAAAAATACATCTTGTAAACCCTAACCCCTATACTGTGGATGTAATCCCATTTGGGAATTGGGTTTTCTTTTTTATGTTAATGTGGCCATATTAGGGTAGGGTGTATTTTAAGCCAATAACTTTTGAGATATAAAAGGAGATTAGGCACAGAAGCAAGCAAGCACAGATGGGGAAAGGTAGATGCCACACCACGTGAAGATCACCAAGGAACCGAGGAACAGAAGCTGAAAAGAGACAAGGACCTTCCCCCAGAGCCAACAGACAGAACACCTTCCCCTAGAGCCTGTGTCCTGAATTTGAACTTCCAATCTCCTAAACTGTGTGAAAACAAATTTCTGTTCATTAAAGCCACCCACTTGTGGTATTTCTGTTATAGCAGCACTAGATAACTAAGGCAAAATTATATATGTAGATATGGATACAGATATAATAAAATTTGCCATTTTAACCACTTTTAAGTATACAATTCAGTGACATTAATTACATTCACCATGTTGTACAACAATCACCACTATCTCTCTGAAACTTTTCCATCACCCCAAAAAGAAACTGAGTACCCATTAAACAATAACTCCCCATTTCTCTTCCCCACAGGCCCTAGTAACCACAAATCTACTTTAGTCTTTATGCATTTGTCTATTCTAGATATTTTAGTAGTGGGGTCATACAATGTTTGTCCTTCTGTGTCTGACTTATTTCACTTAGCATGTTTTCAAGGTTCATCCATGTCATAGCACATACAAGAACTTCATTTATTTTAAATTTTTGATATTTTGTTCATCATAGATTCTTTGCATTAATTTTGATGTTTTTTAAAATATTATAATAAAATATCATTTATCTGGTGTCATGGATTGAATTGTGCCCCCCCAAAATATCTGTCAACTTGGCTAGGCCATGATTGTCCACCATTTTGTCATCTGATGTGGTTTTCCTGTGTTGTAAATCCTATCTCTATGATGTTAATGAGATGGAATTAGCAGCAGTTATGTTGATGAGGCAGGACTCAATCTACAAGATTAGGGTGTGTCTTGAACCAATCTCTTTTGAGATATAAAAAAGAGAAGCGAGCAGAGAGACATGGGGCCTCATACCACCAAGAAAGCATCTTCAGGAGTGAAGTGCATCCTTTGGACCCGAGGTCCCTGCACGGAGAAGCTCACAGACCAGGGGAAGACTGATGATAAGGACCTTCCCCTAGAGCTGACAGAGAGAGAAAGCATTCCCCAAGAACTGGCACCCTGAATTCAGGCTTCTAGCCTACTAAATTGTGAGAGAATAAACTTCTGTTAAAGCCGTCCACTTGTGCTATTTCTGTTACAGCAGCACTAGATAACTAAGACATCTGGATACTGAGTTTTTTGATGCCCCCTTATATTCTACACCCAAGGCAAGTGCCTCATTTGCCTCATCATAGTCCTGGTCCTACCCCAAACATAACCCTTTCTACATTTATCAGCCTTCTCTGCTAGACTATCAGTGTCCAACATAGCACAGAGGCTAGCACAAGGTGGGGCTTCAACATTGTTTTGTGGAAGGAACAAAAGGAGGAAGGAAGAAAGGAAAGAAAGGAGGGAGAGAGGGAGGGAGGAGGGAAGGAAGGGAAGAGGGAAAGGAGAAAGGGAGAAAGGGAAGAAGGAAGAAAAATAACTAATGATAATAATGATGATAATAGCTAATAGCTTAACATTTATTGAGTGTTTACTATGTACAGACACTGGGTTAAACACTACTTATTTAATCTAACAATCCAATAATAAAAATATTATCCCAGTTTTACAGTTGAGGAAGTTGAGGCATACAGAGACAAGTGAAATATAATGCATAAGTGATTATAGCAGAACTTGGAGCAATTTCTAAAACATCTCTTGCTTTGATTATCTCTCTTCCCCACATGGGGATGAGATGAGAAAGAAGAAGAGGAAAAATGGGTGAAGAGGTGAAGAAACAGATTTAACAGAAGAAACAAACTATCACGGTTTCATATCAATTATTTCCCTTGAGCTTCACTACAACCCTGGGCATTATTCACCCACTTTACAGAAAAGAAACTAAGACTCAGAAAGGTTAGGGGACTTGCTAGAGCTCATACTGCTGGTCAGCAGCAGCCAGTGAGTAATGGGAACGTGGGCGGAGTGGCTGGCTGGCTGGCTGGCGAGCAGCCCTGGCAAGTTTGAGACAGCTTCCTCCGCAAACTTTCCCTGCTAAGTGGAGCCCACACTTGGCCCCAGTGGGCAGGTCTCCCTCATTCTGCTCCACCCAGAGGCAGGCATCCCCTCACGAGGGACTGTGTGCGGAAGGAAGAGACTTTGACAAGGGCCAGAGCTGACGTCAAGAGCCTCACAGAGCTGCCTTGTCTCGCTTGCTTCAATTGATCTGCTCCCCACCATATTTCCTGTCTTGCTGATGGGGAAACCCCCTGAAGGAGACTGACATGTAAAGCGAAACTCAGAACACCCAAAAACAGAATCTAAAATGGCCAAAAATAAAAATAAGACTGTGAGATAAAAACAAATTCCCAGGACTTCCTGAGGAGCAGTCATCTTGAGTCTTACCTTTGCAGCTTGGGGAGTCTTGGCATGACCTGCAAAAGAGTTTAATGATGGGAAGAGTTTTAGTCATGAATATGCATAGATGATTTCTGTAGAGAGGCCCACCTTTTTACAGTGCTTGTTTTGTTTTTTTTTTTACCATGTGCATATATAACTTTTTCACTTAAAGAAATCTATTCTTTTTTAAGTGGACTGCCACCAGTGGCAGTTGAGGTCACAGTCACCGTTCTGCAGTGACTCTTCCCAGCCCTTCCTGGACCAATGGGAGAGGAGCCTGCACCATCCTTCCTGCTGGGAAAGAACACCTCAGTGCATGACACACTAGGGGTGGGTCACGTATCCTGCAAACTACATTCACCTCCAAATTAGGCAGCTGATTATTCTGAGGACTCAAAGTCACGTTGAAAATCAGAGTCACACACAAAAAAAGACCAGATTTACTGGCCTAAAGGAGACTGGAGAAACCCTGAGAGTATGGCCCCCAGACCCCCTTTTAGCTCAGTGGTGAAGTCACTTCCGAGGTTCACCGTTCAGCCAGGGAGTGGACAGCCCCATAAAACCAAACGGGACTAATGAGGCACAGCAGTCCAGGGACAAGGACTAGAAGGCAGAAGGGGACAGGAAAGCTGGTGATAGGGAACCCAAGGTTGAGTAAGGATAGCGTTGATGTGTTGTGAGGTTGTTAACCATTGTCACAGGGCAACATGTGTACTAACTGTTTAATGAGAAACTATTTTGTTCTGTAAACCTCCACTTAAAGTGAGATTAGCAGCACAACTGGAAGAGCGTAGTCGATGTCACTCAACTGTGCATGTAGAAATTTTTGAAATGGTGTATCTTTGGCTATGTATATTTTTACAAAAAAAAAAAAAAGGGTTGACATGTTGTGGGGTTGTTAACCAATGTCATAAAACAATATGTGTACTACTGTTTCATGAGAAACTATTTGTTACGTAAACCTTCACTTGAAGTACAATAAAAAAAAAAAAGAAAAGTAAAATAAAATCAGAGTCTGCTGAGGTAAAATCTGATGAGTAATTTGCATCTGGAATGCGGAGCACACAGCACGGACTGACGCTGCTTCCTTGGGAAGCTGGGCACAGCCCTCTCAGGAACTCCAGGCTGAGGTTAGTGGTCACAGACCTCTCCTGAGAAAGAGCTGAGGCTGCAAGTCCAGCCTAGCCCATCACCCCCAGGCCAGTTTGGGCTGTGATTAAGGCACAAGGCCCTGAGGATCCCACTGCAGAGTTAGAGGAAGGACGGAGCAAAGATGGTAGGCTCAGACCTGCAGAGGGAGGCAAAGTTCTAGGGAGATGTTCACCCTTCACCATCACCCTGAGCAAGCTCTTCGTCCCCATGCTCCGATGGCCTCTCCAGACTTCATCACTGGACCATCTCTGGCCTCTGGCAAAACAGCTTCTTTGGAATGGCTCAATTCTACCATGTGGTCCAAGTTCCTACCACAAAATTAATTCCGTTACTAAATAGGACGTTTTCAAATGATCCATGCTATTTTTTCTATCACTGAGATAAGGGCCCAAAAGATTAAATTACAGAACTTCAGAACTGAACAGGGCCGATGAGCAGGCAGGGGCCCTAGCGGGGTGATTCAGGCACAGGTTCAGGAATTGAATTTACTTGGATATTAATTCCAGCCCCGCTGCTACTAGCTCCGTGGATCTCAAAGCTAAGGGAGCATCAGAATCACCTGGAGGACTTTAAAAAACACAGGTCGCTGGGCCCCACCTCCATAGTTTCTGATTATTTAATCTGGGGTGGGGCCCAAGAATCTTCATTTCTAACAAGTTCCCATGCTGCTAAACCAGGGACCACACTTTAACAAGCACGCTCCAGCTGTTTAACCAGCCACCTCGCACGTATATTCGGGATAATAATGGTATGTACCTGCTGGGGTTTACCTGAGATCTGGCACGTGAAGTCGTTACCACCGTTCGTGGCTATTGTTGTTGGACGGGAGGGAGGAGTCATTTGACCAACACTACCCCGCAAATGAGAAGCAAACCTGGGACCGGGCCCGGCGCTCTTCACCGCCCGGCTGCGTTTTTCCCTCCAGCGCAACTGCCTCCGGGCTCTTAGCGTACGCGCGGCGCTGCCTCCGAGCCCGCGCGCTGCATGTTGCGCTTCCGCCGCTGGCTCTGCTAACGACGCCTGTCGCTTTCTGGGTGGCTAGGGCCGTCCCATCTTTTTCGGCGCTAAGAACCAGGCCGCGGAGACTGGCACTCCGGGGTGGGCTGAGATCTGGAGGAGCTCGGCTCCTAGCAGTGGCGGCGAGGGTGGGGTACATGGGGCGCCCCCGCCCGGCGCCGGCCTCCTGGAGGCCCTAGGACCCGCTGGGCGCCCCGGAGCGCTCAGCGGCGCTCCCCGGCGCGGAGGACCGGCCCGCAGGCGGGCGGGCGGCTGCACCTGGCCGCGGGGAGGGGCGGATCGGACGCGCCCGGGCGGCAGAGCAGGGCCCACCTCGGCCCCGCCCTCCGGTTTGTCCCGTCTGCAAACCCGCGAGCGGCCGGGCTGCGCGGCTGCGGCTCTGACTCGGCGTGACAGGTAAGCGGCAGAGGCTGCCCGCGGCCCTCACAGCCCCCCACGAGCATTTCCCCGGCCTCGGGACTCAGATCCCTCCCGCTTCTCGGGACTTCCCTCCAGCTGGTCTCACTTCTGCCAAGTCCTTGCTCCCAACTCCCCGCCTCCGCCAACTTTCGCCTCCTTCTCCTCACCACCCCCACAGTTAAATGAAGAGGCTGGGTTAGACTGATCCCTCCTGCCTTCGCTATTTGCCCTTTGTCTTGGCCTCTAGCTCCTCCCTCCGTAGGACCCCCCTTCACTCTCTCCTTTTCTCCCTGGATCTTCTCTAACCAATCCCTTTGGGCTGAAGGGATCTCCCTCGCCTTTGCCCCTTCCTTAAATCTCGAGTCGGGTAGCCCAGACCTCTGGAACGGGCAGGAAGGAGTGTGCGGGGAGACAAGCCAGGGCCCTCCCTCCAGGGCTCTATAGCCTCTTCCCCTCGCCCCCTCACGCCCCCAGCATTCCTTCTGCGCCCCAACCCCCGTCTCCCCAAGTTGGGCCACCCCATGTTCTCTAGTCCAGAAAATCTTTCAGAGACGCTTCCCTCCTGCCAGTGCCACGTTGTGCCTGAGCAGAAGAGATGAGGGAAGAGAGGACTCCCTGGTGGGGGTGGTCGAGCCGGGGCTTAACTGAACTCCCTCTAGAGGCTTGGGCCTTCTAGGGGTGAGGAGGGCGCTCTGTGGTATTGTGGGGGGAGGGGAGCGGGATGATTGTTCATGACTGTGACTGTCACCAACTTCCCGATTTCTCCGTCACTTGTTCCGAGTTCCAGGCTGACAGAAAGGAGAAACGGCATGTCATTTGCCCCCAGAAATGGCAGAGGGTAGGACAGGGCTCCCCTTTGTGTGTGTTGGGTCAGTTTCCCAGAGAAGCTGAGAAGAGACCCCTCCTCTATTAGCCAACAACCCATTGCCACAGTCCCACCGGTAGTTTTAAGGCCATTCTCTCAGCTCACACCCAGACCCACAAATGCGGTTTACAGGCACTGAGAGACGTTAGTAACTCTGGATACAGCAAAGAGGCTCATTTTACCAGACGGGTGTGCGCAACCCGGGCCCTATTCTCCTCCCACACGGATGGGCTGTGTCCCTACCAATCAGAGGAAGGCTAAGAACAATGAGAGAGGCAAATTCAGTGGTGAGCAGAACAAGCTTAAGTGAGTGGTTTGAAACATACTTTGGTTCAGATTATCCATCAGAAGCCAGTATCATCACAAGCATTTCCCTAGCTTCAGTTCCTCAAAGATGCCACTCGCTTTAGGCACTCAGAGCTAATAAGAGAAAGCTGCTGCCAGGGGCACCAGGGCAGAGAACAGGACAGGACTGTCAAAAGGAAGAGGGAAGTCTGGAGCTGGCAGAGCCATGAGGACACCGGGCTGTCCAAGATGGCCTCACCCTCATAATCACTGCCCAAAGTCAGTACGGCAGCTGATGTGTTACATGCCCTCTGAGATCAGAAACATCTTAGACCAAGTTCAGCTGGGGGAAACTTGGACAGGAGATATGACCATTGCTTAGCCCATGTAGCTAGTGTCTAGAACAGAAATCAGGAATAGGAGTGGCAGTAACCCTAGAGAGCCAAGGGCTTCTCAATGCAAGGGGGTAGTGGGTATAATAAGACAGGCAGCTGGCTCAGCTGTGTCACTAATTTAGCTGTATAACCTTGGCCAAATCACATAAACACTTCCTAGGTGGAGAGCACATGAGAAAATGTATATGAATGTGCTTTGGCAAATCTCCAAGCACCAGCCAAATGCAAGGCAATGTGGTATAGTGGTAAAGAGAGTGGGCTTTGGAGAGACATGGGCCTGAGTTCAAATTCAGCCTCTGCTACTTCATAGCTGTGTGACTTTGGTCAAGTTACTTAACCTCCCTGTGCTTCAGTTTCTTTCTGTGTAAAGTCAAGAAGATAACTCTAATTTGACTTCATCTTATTAAAAATGGAGTCCTGGTGGTGCAGTGGTTAAAGCACCTGGCTGTGAACCAACAGCTCAGCAGAAGATTGGCAGTCTGCTTCCGTAAAGATTTACAGCCTTGGAAACCCTATGGGGCAGTTCTACTCTGTCCTATAGAGTAGCTATGAGTCAGAATCGACTTCATGGCAGTGGATTTTGGTTTTGGTAATATTAAAAACAGTGGTGATATTGTCCTAAATAAACATTCTCTGGCTCCCATAGACATGTCCAATGTCTCCAGTCCTGGAAGTGCAGCTGAGGACCAGAGTAGGTATAGGTGCCAAAGGGACCCAGTAAATAGCCATGTCACAGACTTGGGTGAACGCAGTTCTTCATATAGCCCTCTGCCCCTCTCTGGGAAAGCCCAAAATGTCCAGTTCCATTTGATGAGGATGAGGGTGAGGATTTGAAAAAGCAAGAGGTCAAGTGCAGGGCTGTGCCTGTCTCTGTGTGGAGCTCAATGCTGTAATTGTGCTGTGTGAAAGGCGTGCGTGGTGAATAAGGATGGATTCAGTTCAGGGAGAAGAAAGACTGTTAGAAGACTCTTTTATGACACCTGAGAGCACTGTGAGGTCAGGTTATTCTCCTGTGCCCTGTGCTCCCCAGTCCTGAGCACTAGGTAGAGATTTGGAAGAAGGGGGAAACCCAATCCTCACCCTCTGTTCTGCATGTAATAAAGAACACAGGACTGACAGCCAGGTCAGAAGAGCATGACCATGTGTCTCAAGGCAGCAGACACTACAGGACTGGAAGGCTAGGTGGATTGGCCAGGAAAGGCATCCTGGAGGCAGAAGTTTGGGGACCAGGATTTAAGGACTGAGAAAGAAACCAGGATCTAGGTGGCCCTGTGGCTGGGCCTGTTGGTTTTCCTTCCCCAATAAAATCTAGCAGGAGAGCCCCACATGGGGAAAACATGGGTAGTGACACTTAGAAACAAGCGCACTTGAATACTGAGAACAGTGAGATGCGCCTTAAGCTAGGAAGGCTTCTTGGAGGAGGGGAGTTTGGAGTAAGAATTTGAAACAGAAAAGAGACATGGCTTGCTTAGCAAGAAGATAAGGGAAGAGCTTTGAGGAGGGAATGACAGCCAGTGCCAAGCGCTGGTCAAGCTTGAAGGTGAGAAGCGAACAGGAAGCTGACTGCCCAGACTGTGTTTCTGCCACCATCAAATGGCACTGAAGGAATACAAAATCTGCTGTTTTGATTGTGAAAGGGAGAGAGAGCCCAGAGGCAAAGGAGGCTGGCAGGCAGCTACTGCTGATCCTCCAGATATTGGGCGATAAGGGCACAGTTTCAAACGATGATGGTTGGGAGAGTGGAGAGGAAGGGGAGGACCCAGGAGGCAGAGGCTGAATCAGCAGGATTTAGGAGTGGGGGTGGGGGGTGAACCTGCTGTTGAGAAGGGATTAAAAACTACTTCAGGCCTGGGAGTGGGGCAGGGGCAAGGGTTATTTGAAAGATTGTGATGGTATTGGCAGCAATGGAAATTGGGAAGACTGGACATCTTAGGGGGCAGGGCACAGAACTTCAATTCAGGGTGTGGCGTGTTGAGTATCTGGTGGCCCTGGTTAGAAGTTCTGCAGCTAGGAGCAGACTATGGGATGAGAAGAGCAGGAAAACACACATTTCTGCCCCCTCCCATCACTGCCCTAATCCGTAGACTGGCCCACTCCTTTAAGAATAAAACCAAAACACCAAACCTGTTGTTGTGGAGTCAATTCTGACTCATGGCAACCCCATGTGTTACAGAGTAGGGTTTTCTTGGCTGTAATCTTTACGGAAACAGATCACCAGGCCTTTCTTCCATGGTGCCACTGGGTGGGTTTGAACCACCAACCTTTAGGTTAGCAGTCAACCGCAAACCATTTGTGCCACCCAGGATCCATCCTTTAAGAATAGCTCTCCTACACCCTTCCCCCTTCTCTTCTTCCCTTTCCCCAGATGGTGAGAATCAATTCAAGTTCCTTTTTTGCATTCTCTCAAGCCCAGCCTGATTGTTAGAAACAGTTAATTGGACAGAGTTCCTATGTAATTAGGGAATCCCATCCCATCCCTACCAGGGTCCCTTCACGCCTGGATTCCTCGGAGCCTCCAGTGCCAAGGCTCAGCTTGAGAACAGCTACACACCCCGCCCTACCTTGAGATGTCCCAGTAAGAAACCTGTGAGCTGCTGGACTTGGACATAGTCCCTGTTGGTCACATGTTGATTTTCAGTGACTTTTACAAACTTGAAATAAGTCACCAAATATTTACGGAGCACCTACTATATGCCAAGCACTAGTCTAGGTCTACAGTGGTGAACTAAGTTGGGTTGGGTTTTTTCAATCAAAAGTTCATGTTTGGGTAACTTACATTTAAAATGTTACACAAACGTAACATAAACCTAGATATCCTGGGGGGAAATCCTGACAGACTAGCTACAGAAATAACAGTCAGTGCATCTTTCTGGAAAAATAAGCCACAGCACTGCAGCTTTAGTCTAGGGGAAAAGCTGAAGTGTCTTGAAGATGTAATTATGGGTAAAAGTGAAAATCTCCCTGCATTCTATGATCAAAAGTGTCAGAAGTGGGAGGAGGGCTTTGGAGGAGATAATTTGCTGCTCTGTTCATAGCATGAGTACAGGAGAAATAAAACAAGCGCTGTGTTTAATGGAGAAGACAATGCTTGCAAGGAAGAAAGGGCCAGACAATCATTTGGCCAAAATGGCCACTCAGCCTCCCACCCCTCTGAGTCACTTGAAATTGGCGTGTCCCCTCCTCACGATGATGTCTAGCTCCACACACCTGTGCCTTCAGTGAGAGTGAGGACAGCCACTACTTTTCGAAGAAACCTGTAATTGAGCCATAGTCTGAGTAACTTGAACAAACATCTCTGTGGTGACTGCTAACTTCCTGGCTGCCACGTCTCCCGGAGGTGAGCAGCCTCATTGATAAACAGAAAGAAACTTTGTTACAAAGGGGCCACCTGGCCAGCAAGGGTGTGTTCTGGGTGGCTGACCTCGGCTTTCACAAAAGCAGATTTTGCCTGAGACTTCCAGTTTTGGCATCTTTAAAGCATTTTTAACCCTGAGTGGGAGCTGCGAGAGGGCAAGCGCAAGGTTGGGGGGTGTCTTAGAGTAGAGTGGAGGAGGCTGAGGAAAACAGCCCTCCTTCAGGCTCAAGAGAGCTAGGCCCCGTCCCCAAAACTCCATATGACACTCATGCAACTCTAAGGGAGGCAAGAGTATGGTAAACAGAGAGTGGCCTGGGGGCTGGGAGACCAGGGCTGTGATGCCAGAGAAGTCATAACACTCTGGCCTTACCTGAGAGTGAGGGTACTGAACTTACAGATGAAGCTAGTCAAAGTGGCATATGTATGTAATAAAAGAACATCGTACAAAAGATGAGATATTGTATGATCCAACTTCTGTGAAATATCCAGAATAGGCAAATGCATAGAGAAGATTGGTGGTTACTAGGGACTGAGGGGAGAGGGGAATGGAGAGTTATTGGCTAATGAGTGCAGAGTTTCTGTTTGGGGTGATGAAAAGTTTGAGAGTATATAGTGGTGATGGTTGTACAACATTGTGAATGTAATGAATGCCTATTGAGTCAGTTCCAGCTCATGGCAACCCCATGAGTTTAAGAGTAGAACTATGCTCCATAGGGTCTTCAATGGCTGATTTTTCGGAAGTAGATTGTCGGTCTTTCTTCTGAGGCACCTCTGAGTGCACTTGAACCTCCAACCTTTCTGTTAGCAGTCGAGCGCGTTAACTGTTTGCACCACGCAAGGACTGCAGTGCTACTGAACTATATACACTTCCAAATGGTTAAAACGACAAATTTTGTGTTGTATATATTTTACTACAGTTAAAAAGAAAGAAGAGAGAAAGAAAGGGAGAAAGATTAATTTTTTAATAAGAGAGGGTATCATATAACTCAAATGCTTATTGCAGTAAATGCTTTATAAGAACAGCATCTTGTGAAGCCAGTGCCTAATGTTGTAGCTGACTTTAACCCCTCTGGCCTTGGTTTTCTCATCACATTTAACGAGATTATGGAATACCTACTGCATGAAAAACTTGTGCTAGACTTTGCAAGTAATTGACTTGATGGCAACCAGTTTGCAAGCAATACAAAGGGGAAAACGGCCGGGCCTCTCTGGTCCAGGAGTTCACAAGCTGGGGGGAGAGCAGACCCATGAGTGTATAATTCTGACACAAGGCAGGCTGTGATAAGGCCAGATAGAAGCATCAACAGTATACTAAGGGGGCGAGTTGGGGGATTGATTCGGCTAGGAGATCTGAGAGGGCTTCTTGGAGGAGGCTAGGCTATAAAATGGAGGCATCAGACTGCACCCATCATTGGCTTTCAAACTTCTATGACTGGACCATGGTAAGAATACATTTTACAACAAGACCGAGTTACCCACATACATGTGACAGAGTACCCCAAAAGTCTTAGGACGCTTCTACCCTTTAACACTATCAGAAGTAAAAATTCTACAAACTAACAAAGAAAGATCGTTGGAAAATTTAATGATTTAAATTTGTTTTACCTTAATTTAGTTTTATGAATTTTTGATAACACATTTTTATTTTTAATTTTGTGTTAGGCAGTTTGACCATGTTCGATGGACTAAAACAAACATTGAAATTTTTTAAAATTATTATTCAAAATTCATGAAACTAGGAAAAAAATTGTCAGCCAAGAATTATATATCCAGCAAAACTGTCTCTCAAATATGATGGCGAAATTAGGGCATTTCCAGATAAACGGAAGTTTTAGGGAATTCGCAAAAACTAAAAACCAAAATTACAAGAAATACTAAAGGGAGTCCTCTGGTTAGAAAATCAGTAACATCAGCTAAAAACCCAAGACTAGAACACAGGACAGAGCAACCAGATATCAACCCAGATAGGGAAGTCACAAAAATAAATCAAAGCTAAAACACTGAAAATAGGGAAACAGAGATGTCAATATGTAAAAGATGACAACATTAAAATAAAAAAGAGGGACTAAAAAATGTAGACATAGATCTTTCATATGGAGAGGAAGTCAAAGCGATACAAAAAAATAAAAGACTGGTTTAAACTTAGAAAAGTAGTGGTAAATATTAAGGTAACCACAAAGGAAACTAACAATCCTACACAACAAAATGAAAATCAAGAAAAGCATAAAGACTCAGCAAACAAAATCAACAACAATGAAAAAGATGAAAAGAAAATACATAAAGAAAAACAACTCAGCATAGAAAATTAAGTGGAACAAAGAAACTGTCAACAACACACAAAAAAAGACATCAAAATGACAGCACCAAACTCATACCTGTCAATAATTACACTGAATGTAAATGGACTAAATGCACCAATAAAGACACAGAGAGTGGCAGAAAGGATGAAAAAACATGATCCGTCTATATGCTGCCTACAAGAGGTACATGTTAGACTTAAAGACACAAACAAACTAAAACTCAAAGGATGGAAAAAAATATATCAAGCAAACAACACTCAAAAAAGAGCAGGAGTGGCAATATTAATCTCTGACAAAACAGACTTTAAAGTAAAATCCACCACAAAGGATAAGGAAGGGCACTATGTAATGATTAAAGGGTCAATACACCAGGAGGACATCACCATAATAAATATTTATATACCCAATGACAGGGCCCCAAAATACATAAAACAAACTCTAACAGCACTGAAAAGAGAGATAGACAGCTCCACAATAATAGTAGGAGACTTTAACACACCACTTTTGGTGAAGGACGGAACACCCAGAAAGAAGCTCAATAAAGACATGGAAGATCTAAATGCCACAATCAACCAACTTGATCAAAATTCATGAAACTAAATTAAAGGTAAAAGAAATTTAAGTAAAACTTTCGCATGATGTTCTTTGTAAGTCTGTAGCATTTATTCTTCTCAGGTTATTAAAGCTTGAAGCTGCACTGAGACTTTTGGTGGAGTTCTGGGTGGTGCAGTTGACACGCTCGGCAGCTAACCAAAAGGTTGGAGGTTCAAGTCCACTCAGAGGTGCCTTAGAAGAAAGGCCTGGCGATCTACTTTGAAAAAAATCAGCCACTGAAAACTCTATGGAGCACAGTTCTACTATGATTCATATAGAGTCACTATGAGCTGGAATCGACTCGACAACAACTGATAAAGACTTTTGGTATGCTCTATATATCATAGGGAGCCCTGGTGGTGCAGTGGTTAAGAGATCGGCTGCTAACCGAAAGGTCGGCAGTTCAAATCCACCAGCCACTCCTTGGAAACTCTACAGAGCAGTCCTACTCTGCCCTATAGGGTCGCTACAGGTTTTGGTTTGGTTTATATAGTGTATATAATAGCTGAAACAAAAGTTTGACAACAATATTTCCCCATGTTACATGTGATACACTTTAATATCTTCTTTTTTAGTCTATTCTATTCTGGCCTTTTAAAGAAATGTTTTCATGCTGACTTGCAACACTAAATTTATTTCACAATCCTGTAATGGGTCACAGTCAGTGGTTTGATAGGCACTGGGCTGGCTGAAGCCTCAGTTCTCTTACACCAGAAGGAGAAGGTATGTTCGTGTTTCAGCCAGCACAGCCAAGGAAGCAAGTTCATTTGTTCAGTCTAGGAAGGCTTCCTGGAAGAAGAGGATTTCTGACATCATCTCAGTACTAAAACCAAGATGGTCTGATGAGTTGCAGGCCCAAGGGTGCCTGTGGGGGAAAGACTTGAGAATGAACGCTCAGCAGCAGGAGGGGTATGGCTGGATGAGGACTGTTGGCACCTTGCTGGTGTACCTGGAGGCCAGGCCATGGGAGCTATGCAGGACACCTGTCCAGGATCCTGTGAAACCCTGCACTGCACAAAGTACTACAACAGGGTCTCTTCCTTCTACAAGGCTGGTGGAGGGATGACCTGCAGACCTCACCACACTTCTGGGAATCATTTCTTACACAGAGAGCAGGAATCCTTAATCCCAAATTTCTCTGGCTTTCATTGGATTATGTGTCTCTTCTAAGGGTTCTTTCCTGTTACCCACGTGCCGAGCAAACTCAAGAGTGTGTCCCTTACGGCCAAGGCTAATCATAGGTGTCTCATTTCACTCAGGATGTGGTTAGTACCTTTAGGAACTACCGGCTGCAGAGAGAGGTTTAGATAGCCAGGCTGGGTTGAGAGAGGAGATGCCTGGGAAAGGCTTGAGTTAACCCTGGATCTCTTTCTTCAGGGGAAGTAAAAAGACAAACCCCACTGCGAGGGACCACCAGGTGGTGCCAGGATAACGGAGTTGGAGTGACCTGGGTGATTCTGAGTGAATCAGTCAGGGAAGACTTCCTACAGGTAAGTTATGAGCACAGGCAACAGCTGGTAACTAAGCTGTTACCATGCCTTTGTTTCTAATTGTGCTCTCTTTCTTATTTGATTTTTTTCCCATACAAAAATTTATATATACATTGTTATGTGACTCTAATTGCTCTCCCCATACTGTGACAGCACAACTCCTCCTTTCCACCCCTGATTCCCCATGTCCATTCAACCAGCTCCTAACACTCTCTGCCTTCCCATCTCACCTCCAGACAGAAGCTGCCTGTTTAGTCTCTTGTATCTACTTGAGCTAAGAGGCACACTCCTCACAAGTATCACTTTATGTCCCACAGTCCAGTCCAATCCCTGTCTGAAGAGTTGGCCTCGGAAATTGTTTTAGTTCTGGGCTAATAGAGAATCCAGGGGCCATGCTTTCTGGGGTAACTTCAGTCTCAGTCAGACCACTAAGTCTGGTCTTCTTACTAGAATTTGAGTTCTGCACCCCACCTTTCTCCTGCTCCATCAGGGACTCTCAGTTGTGTTCCCTGTCAGGGCAGTCATTGGTGGTAGCCAGGCACCGTCTAGTTCTTCTGGTCTCAGGCTGATGAAGTCTATTGGGCTACTACTTTCCTTGTGTCTTTGGTGTTCTTCATTCTCCTTTACTCCAGGTGGTTGGGACCAATTGATGCATCTTAGATGGCCACTTGCAAGCTTTTAAGACCCCAGATGCCACTCACCAAAGTAGGATGCAGAACATTTTCTTAATAAGCTTTGTTATGTCAATTGACCTAGATGACCCCTGAGCATGGTCCCCAGACCCCTACCCCTGCTACTCTGTCCCTCAAAGTGTTTGATTATATTCAGGAAACTTCTTAGCTTTGGTTTAGTCCAGTTGTGCTGACTTCCCCTGTAGTGTGTGCTGTCCTTCCCTTCACCTAACATAATTCTACTCTACTATCTAGTTAGTGAATAACCCTCTCCCTCCCTCCCCACCCTCATAACCATCAAAGAATGTTGTCTTCTGTATTTAAACCTTTTCTTGAGTTCTTATAATAGTGGTTGTTATACAATATTTGTCCTTCTGTGACTGACTAAATTCACTCAGCATAATGACCTCCAGATTCCTCCATGTTATCAGATGTTTCACGGCTTCATCATTGCTCTTTATCGTTGCGTAGTATTCCATTGTGTGGATATACCATGATTTGTTTATCCATTCATCCACTGATGGGCACCTAGATTATTTCCATCTTTTTGCTATTGTGAACAGTGCTGCAATGAACATGGGTATGCATATATCTGTTCATGTAACAGCTTTTATTTCTCTAGGATATATTCCAAGGAGCGGGATAGCTGGATCACATGGTACATGTATTTCTGGCTGTTTAAGGAAGTGCCAAATCGATTTCCAAAGTGGCTGTACCATTTTACATTCCCACCAACAGTGTATAAGTGTTCCAGTCTCTCCACAACCTCTCCAACATTTATTATTTCGTGTTTTTTGGATTAATGTTAGCCTTGTTGGGGTGAGATGATATCTCATTGTAGTTTTGATCTGCATTTCTCTAATGGCTAATGATCGTAAGTGTTTCTTCATGTGTCTGTTAGCTGCCTGAATATCTTCTTTGGTGAACTGCCTGTTTCTATCCTTTGCCCATTTTTTAATTGGGTTATTTGTCTTTTTGTTGTTGAAGTTTTGCAGTATCTTATAGATTTTAGAGATTAGACACTGATCGGATTTGTCGTAACCAAAATTTTTTTCCCAATCTGTAGGTTGTCTTTTTACTCTTTTGGTGAAGTCTTTTGATGAGCATAAGTGTTTGATTTTTGGGAGCTCCCATTGATCTGGTCTCTCTTCTGGTGCTTGTGCATTGTTACTTATGGTTCATATTGTGTTTATGCCATGTATTAGGGCTCCTAGCATTGTCCCTATTTTTTTCTTCCATGATCTTTATCTTTCTCGATTTTATGTTTAAGTCTTTGTTCCATTTTGAGTTAGTTTTTGTGCATGGTGTGAGGTATGGGTCTTGTTTCAGTTTTTTGCAGATGGATATCCAGTTATGCCCGCACCATTTGTTAAAGAGACTGTCTTTTCCCCACTTAATGGACTTGGGACCTTTGTCAAATATCAGCTGCTCATAGGTGGATGAATTTATGTCTGGATTCTCAGTTCTGTTCCATTGGTCTATGTATCTGTTGTTGTACCAGTACCAGGCTGTTTTGACTACTGTGGTGGTATAATAGATTCTAAAATCAGGTAGTGTGAGGCCTCCCACTTTGTTGTTCTTCTTGAGTAATGCTTTAGTTATTCGGGGCCTCTTCCCTTTCCATATGAAGTTGGTGATTTGTTTCTCCGTCTCATTAAAAAATGCCGGTGGAATTTGGATCGGGATTGCATTGCATCTGTAGGTTGTTTTGGATAGAATTGACATTTTCACAATGTTGAGTCTACCTATCCATGAGCAGAGTATGTTTTTCCACTTATGCATGTCTCTTTTGGTTTCCTGCAGTAGTGTCTTGTAGTTTTCATTGTATAGATATTTTATGTCTCTGGTTAGATTTATTCCTAAGTATTTTATCTTCTTGGGGGCTATTGTAAATGGTATTGATTTGGTGATTTCCTCTTCAAGGTTCTCTTTATTGGTATAAAGGAATCCAACTGATATTTGTATGTTTTATCTTGTATCCTGAAACTTTGCTGAAATCTTCTGTTAGTTCCAGTAGTTTTGTTGTGGATTCTTTGGGGTTTTCTGTGTATAAGATCATATCATCTGCAAATAGAGATACTTTGACTTCTTCCCTACCAATCTGGATTCCCTTTATTTCTTTTTCTAGCCTAATTGCTCTGGCTAGGACCTCCAGCACAAGGTTGAATAAGAGTGGTGATAAAGGGCATCCTTGTCTAGTTCCCATTCTCAGGGGGAATGCTTTCAAAGTCTCTCCATTTAGGATGATGTTGGTTGTTGGCTTTGTATAAATGCCCTTAAGTATATTGAGGAATTTCCCTTCTATTCCTATTTTGTTGAGAGTTTTCATCAAGAATGGGTGTTGGACTTTGTCAAATGCCTTTTCTGCATTGATTGATAAGATCATGTGGTTCTTGTCTTTTGTTTTATTTATGTGATGGATTCCATTGATTGTTTTTCTAATGTTGAATCATCCCTGCATACCTGTTATAAATCCCACCTGATCATGGTGAATTATTTTATTGATATGTTGCTGAACTCTATTGGCTCGAATTTTGTTGAGGATTTTTGTGTCAATGTTCATGAGTGATACTGGTCTGTAATTTTCTTTTCTTGTGGTGTATTTACCTGGTTTTGGTATCAGGGTTATGCTGGCTTCATAGATTGAGTTTGGGAGTATTCCCTCCTTTTCTATGCTCTGAAATACCTCTAGTAGTAGTGGTGTTAACTCTTCTTGGAAAGTTTGGTGGAATTCTCCAGTGAAGCCATCCAGGCCAGGGCCTTTTTTTGTTGGGAGTTTTTTAATTACTTTCTCAATCTCTTCTTTTGTTATGGGTTTATTTAGCTGTTTTACCTGTGTATGTGTTAGTTTAGGTAGGTAATGAGTTTCTAGAAATTTGTCCATTTCCTCTAGGTTTTCATATTTGTTAGAGTACAATTTTTCATAGTATTCTGTTATGATTCTTTTAATTTCAGTTGGGTCTGTTGTGATATCACCCATCTCATTTCTTATACAGGTTATCTGCTTCCTCTCCTGTTTTTCTTCTGTCAGTTTGGCCAGTGGTTTATGAATTTTGTTGATCTTTTCAAAGAACCAGCTTTTGGTCTTGTTAACTCTTTCAACTGTTTTTCTATTCCCTATGTCATTTAATTCTGCTCTAATTCTTATTATTTAGTTTCTTTTGGTGCCTGAGGGCTTCTTTTGCTGCTCTCTTTCTACTTGTTCCAGTTGTAGGGTTAGTGTTTTGATTATGGCCCTCTCTTTTGTTTGGATGTGTGCATTTATTGCTGTAAACTGACCTCTGAGCACTGCTTTTGCTGTGTCCCAAAGGTTCTGGTAGGATGTGTTTTCATTCTCATTTGATTCTATGAATTTCTTTATTCCATCCTTAATTTCTTCTATAACCCAGTAGTTTTTAAGCAAGGTGTTGTTCAGTTTCCGTGTGTTTGATTTTTTTTCCTTGCTTTTTCTGTTGTTGATTTCTACTTTTATGGCTTTATGGTCAGAAAAGATGGTTTGTAATATTTCAATGCTTTGGGTCTTGTTAAGGCTTTCTTTATGGCCTAATATGTGGTCTAATCTGGAGAATGTTCCATGCGCGTTGGAAAAGAAAGTAAACTTGGCTGCTGTTGGGTGGAGTGTTTGGTATATGTCTATGAGATCAAGTTGATTGACTGTACTATTTAGCTCTTCCGTGTGTTTGCTAAGCTTCTTTCTGGACGTTCTGCCCTTCACCAAAAGTGGTGTGTTGAAGTCTCCTACTACTGTTGTGGAACTGTCTATTTCTCTTTTCAGTGCTGTTAGAGTTTGTTTTATGTATTTTGGAGCCCTGTCGTTGGGTGTGTAAATATTTATTATAGTTATGTCCTCCTGGTGTATTGACCCTTTAATAATTATATAGTGTCCTTCCTTATCCTCTGTGGTGGATTTTACCTTAAAGTCTATTTTGTCGGAGATTAATATTGCCACTCCTGCTCTTTTTTGAGTGTTGTTTGCTTGATATATTTTTTTCCATCCTTTGAGTTTTAGTTTGTTTATGTCTTTAAGTCTAAGGTGTGCCTCTTGTAGGCAGCATATAGATGCATCACGTTTTTTTATCCAATCTACCACTCTCTGTCTCTTTATTGTTGCATTTAGTCCATTTACAGTCAGCATAATTATCAATAGGTATGAGTTTAGTGCTGTCACTTTGATGTCCTTTTTTGTGTGTTGTTGACAGTTTCTTTGTTCCACTTAATTTTCTGTGGTGAGTCATTTTTCTTTATGTATTTTCTTTTCGTCTTTTTCATTGTTGATTTTGTGTTTGCTGTGTCTTTATATTTATCTAGTTTTTTATTTTGACTTGTAGGATGTTGGTTTCCTTTGTGGTTACCTTAATATTTACCTCTATTTTTCTAAGTTTAAACCAGTCTTTTATTTCTTTATATCGCCTTGACTTCCTCTCCATATGAAAAATCTATGTCTACATTTTTTAAGTCCCTCTTTTTTGTTGTAATGTTGTCATCTTTTACATATTGACATCTCTATTTCCCTATTTTCAGTGTTTTAGTTTTGATTTACTTCTGTGTCTTCCCTATCTGGGTTGATATCTGGTTGCTCTGTCCTGTGTTCTAGTCTTGGGTTGTTATCTGCTGTTACTGATTTTCTAACCGAAGGACTCCCTTTAGTATTTCTTGTAATTTTGGTTTGGTTTTTGCAAATTCCCTAAACTTCCATTTATCTGGAAATGCCCTAATGTTGCCATTATATTTGAGAGACATTTTTGCTAGATATATAATTCTTGGCTGGCAGATTTTTTTCCTTCAAGGCTTTATATATGTCATCACATTGCCTTCTTGCCTGCATGGTTTCTGCTGAGTAGTCCGAGCTTATTCTTATTGACTTTCCTTTGCAGACGACTTTTCGTTTATCCCTAGCTGCTCTTAAAATTCACTATCTTTGGTTTTGGCAAGTTTGATTATAATATGTCTTAGTGACTGTCTTTTGGGATCTACCTTATGTAGGGTTTGATGAGCATCTTGGATAGATATCTTGTCATCTTTCCAATATCAGGGAAGTTTTCTGCCAACAAAACTTCAACAATTCTCTCTGTATTTTCTGTTATCGCCCCCGTTCTGGTACTCCATTCACTCGTAGGTTATTCCTCTTGATAGAGTCCCACATAATTCTGAGGGTTTCTTCATTTTTTTTTATCCTTTTTTTCTGATTTTTCCTCATATAAGTTGGTGTTAAGTGCTTTATCTTCAGTCTCAGTAATTCTGACTTCCATTGTCTCAGTTCTGCTCCTATGACTTTCTATTGAGTTGTCTAATTGTGAAATTTTATTATTAATCTTCTGGATTTCTGATTGCTGTCTCTCTATGGATTCTTGCAGCCTGTTAAATTTGTCATTATGCTCTTCTCTAATCTTTTTAATTTCCTCTATTGTGTGTTCTGTATTTTGTTTAATTTCCTTCCTAATTTCTTGAAGAGTTCTGTATAGTAATCTTTTGTATTCTACCTCTGGTAATTCCCAGAAGTTTTCCTCCTCTGGAAAATTTCTAGATTCTTTATTTTGGGAGAGTGCTGAAGCTATCATGGATTGCCTTTTTATGTGATTTGATATTGACTGTTGTCTCCAAGCCATCAATAAGTTATTATTTTGATTTATTTTATAATAGCTTACTGTGTCCTAGCTTCTTGTTTTGTTTTGATATGCCCAAATAGTCTGCTCGTATGAGCTAGTTTGATTATTGGCAACTTGGAAGCTCTAGTGTCCTATCACCAGGTGGTTAGATCTGTTACTAGGTATGTGAGCTCAGGAGTCTGCCCACTCCTCCTGTATGGATTCAGCTTAGGTGTCCAGGTAAATAGCCACCAAGTGTGTGGTGTAGGCTCTGACTTACAGTCCTGAGAGGCATGGGTGATTGGCGTAGGCACAGGCATGTGGCTGCAGCAGGGGGACACACTCTGAGCAAGGCAGGGGGCTGACATCCACCCCCAAGTGTCTGGGAGGAAGACCTGTCCCTGTTCCCTAGAGCATGTAGGTGGGTGGGTTTTGCAGCAGAGTATGGGCACCTAATGCTGTTGGCTGTAAGGACTGAGGGGCATCTCTTATTCATGGCCGCCTATCACAGGTGGCTAGGTGGCGTAGGTGGAGCCATGAGTCCTCAGGCCCCTGATGTGGGTAGGTGAAGACCCTGCTTAATGGGCAGAGCGGTGTCAAGTGTCACGAACCTGCCACTTCACAGCTGAAACAGTTGAAGTTAGAGTTCCGGAACATACCCTGTTGTACTGCGGTAATGAGGGCCTACACTGTTGCGATGGGCCCACACAAGTCTATGCAGAGGGAAAGGCACTCAAATTCTGTGGATCACTTATGCCTGTGCCTAGGCAAAGGAGCTGTGCCTACCCTGGGTTCCTGGCTTAGAGGAGCCAGCAGTTTATTTTTTCCCCTGTTTGTTAATTTGTTCACTCTCCAAGGCAGGGAGAATGGCTCCAGGCGTGTGACGGATCTTACTTCTGGCCCAGGGTGCTCGGCAATTGCTGAAGCCAGTCTGGGACCCAGTGCAGAGCAAGGAGGGGGGAGGTAAATGAGAGAGAGGTTTTTCCCTAAGGGGGTTGTTTTTGATCTGTGTGGTAAGCCATACGCGAGTACTTATCTTTTGTGGAGGGCTGCTTCTCACTGGTTCTGTGTGGCCATGTAGACTCTCTGGCGCTGGGTCTCTCCCAGTGTAGAAAATGTGCCTCCTGAGGCTGCTTGCCTGCTTCACTGCTCACTTCTGAGCTGATCAGGCCTGAAGGGCTCAGGCTCTCACCAGGTCAGGTTTGGCAACTCCTCGCTACTTCTGAACCATCTCTCCCTCCCCCTGCCTCTCAGTCTGGTTCCTCAACTCTGCCTTTGATGTTCAGGGCTCCCAGATTGCCATATATAATCGAGTCACTTGTTTTTTCAGGTCTTTGTTATAAGAGGGTCCACTGGAAGTGTGTGACTACTCCACTATCTTGGCCCTGCCTCCTAATCAAGCTCTCTTTCTTGATGGAGTGGGAAGGTAAGTAGACAGAAAGTAGCAGGGAAGATAGAGCCCACAGGATGGTTCAACACTGTCATGGCAAACATGCCCCCACTGTGTTGGCCCTCTTATTTGGCTTAGCCAGGACAGTTCCAGAATTGATGCAATATCTAGGTCAAGCAGGACCCCTCATGCTGACCCCAGCACAGCTCAACCCCCAGGACAGGAAACTGCCTCTGCACTGGAGTTCCGTTTCTTCCCTGAAGTCTTCTTCAAGCCCACAGGGAACTCTACCTTTCTCAAATTGACACTTACTGTCTATAGTATAGTAGAGTTCCCTGTGGGCTTGAAGAAGGCTTCAAGGAAGAAATGGGACTCTAGTGCAGAGGCAGTTTCCTGTCCTGGGGGTTGAGCTGTGCTGGGGTCAGCATGAGGGGTTCTGCTTGACCTAGACATTGTATCAATTCCGGACCTGTGCTGGCTAAGCCCAATGAGAGGGCCAGCAGAAATGGTGGTGCAGTGGTTAAGTCCCTGTGGGCTTGAAGATGTTGGCAGTTCAAATCCACCAGATACTCCTTGGAAACTCTATAGGGCAGTTCTACTCTGTCCTGTAGGGTCGCTATGAGTTGGAATTGACTCGACAGCAACGGGTTTTTTGTTGTTGTTTTTTTTTTGGGGGGGAGGTGTTCTATACTATTATTGTTTTAATTGTATTAATTTTTGAATAGGTAATATTGTCAGGAGCCAAAATGCAAAAACATATTCAGTGAAAGCTCTTTTTCTTGCTCCTGTCCCTTCCCTGGACAGGTGCTACCTGGATCCAGTGCTGTCTGTTCTTGTTCTGGCTTTAAAGTCCCCTGCAGAAAGGAATCGCATCTCATACCTCCTTATCTCCCTCTGTGTTCCTGCTGGGGTGAATTTTTCCACCCCATCACCCAAAGGAGTTTTCCTAGCACCACCTCTTCCTTCCTCCATCAGCAATGCTGTTATTTTGGGTCAGATCCCAGTCCCCTCTGACCTGGCCAGCCAACTGCCAACCAGGTCCGTCTCCCAGACACCCTCCAAAGAGCTATCAGGTTGCTCTTTCTGCAATGCTTGGTTCCTGGCTAAGCCTTTATTGCTCCCCATCACCTCAAGTCAAGGGCAAACACCTTGGTATGATGAACAAGGCCCTCATGACTTGGCTTCAGCCACCTCTCCAGGCTCAGCTTCTGCTACTCCCATCACCCTTCACACTCCCGCCACACCAAACTACTTGCAGTCCTCTGGTTAGCCATGCTGTCTTCCACCTCTGGGCCTTTGCATGTGCTGTTCCCTCTGAAATGTGCTTTCCTTTCCTGCAGCTCCTGCTCCCAGGTCAGGACTCAGCCCAAGCTTCTCTTCCTGCAGGACCTCTTCACAGGTGCCCTCCCTCCCCCATTTGCTGAGTTTCCCGCGCCCCCTCTTCCCCAGTACCTGAGGTGCCTCTGTCACACTGCCTTCTCATTGGGTGATCTTTCTGCTTAAAATCTGGCTCTCCCAATCAACTGTATACTGCCTGAGGGCTGGACTTGCACATCTCTGTATCCCTACTTCTTGTAGAATACCTGGCATATCGCAGGTATCGGAGAAATAGAGGAAGAATGTACAAATCTCTTCTCCCATCTCCTAGACAATGCCTAATACAAAATAGACACTCAGAGAGATTTCAGTTGATTTGATTTTTGATCGTGCTGCTGACTCTGATGTTATGAAACAAACCACCTGTCTCCACCAGCCCAGAATGAACCCTACTCCCACTTGAGATCATAGCTGCCACGTCTTCCCTAGATCCAGGTGACTCCAAACACAGGCTTCTCCACAGCAGGAGTTTGTGTGTTTAAATAACAGCATAAAACAGCTCAACCGGAGTTAATTTAGAGCAAGACATGCTGAGGGGTGATGAGTGTGGCTTTGGCCAAGGACCAGATGCTTCAGGATAATTGCTGGGAAGCTGAGCAGGGACTTATTAATTATAATAGAAATAATTGATACCACTTACTGATGGTTTGGTATATGCTAGGCACTTTGCCAAGTACTTTATATACATTGTTTGATTTAATCCTCAACACGATCCTGTGAGTTAGGTATTAGTTACCCCCGTTTTATAGATGAGGAAATTGAGGCTTAGAGAGATTAAGTAATTTGCCTAAGGGTCGCACAGCTGCTAATGGTAAAAAACTAACACTTTTTGAGAATTCACCATGTGCAGTGACAGCTGAGCCTTTTTCATGACTGATTTTATTGAATTTAATCCTTAAAACAACCCTAGGAGGTAGGTGCTATTACTAGAAGGGGCAGAACTGGGATTTGTGCCCAGGTCTATTGCCACCAATATCTAGCATTTAACCAGTAAGCCTTATATGCCCACAGAAAGTTTTGCCAACATTCATCCTCTGACCTGAGGGACCACATGCCTAGGGGGTGGAGGTGCCTATGCCCAGTTCCACCTGGAAGGTATTGTCATGAGAGCATAGAATTTTTTTTTAATTCTTTTCTATTAAATATGAGTTGATACAGCAAATTCTATTCATGTGTTTTTTGCCACAATAAAAAAATATTTAATATGAGCAGTTACAGAAGAATATTTATAAGACATGTATAGGGTATATTGGGTCGCCGAGAGTCGAACTTGACTCAACAACAACAACAGGGTATAAAGAATAATAATACCACCAGCAGCCACTACCACCCCTTTAAGAAAAGATATCTTACTTTAAAGTCCCTTTTGTGCCCATCTCTATTCCTGCACCTTTTCCTACCTCTTTAGAAACTTTGGCTTTATCATTCCTTTAGTTTTGTTTATAGTTTTACCACGTATTTGTATTCCTAAACAATATATTGTTTAGTTTAACATGTGTTTGAATTTCCTGTAAATGGAAGCATACTGTGTTATCTTTCTGCAGCATGGTTTTTTCACTCATTATTACATCTGTGTTGTTACATATAGAAGTGGTCCATTCTTTGTTATTGCTGTAGAGTGCTCCATGGTATGACTATTTCACATTTTATTCATTGTTCTGATGATGGCAGAGCCCTGGTGGCACAATGGTAAAGGGCTTGGCTGCTAACCAAGAGGTCAGCAATTTGAACCCACCAGCCGCCCTGCAGGACAAAGATCTGGCAGTCTGCTTCCATTAAGATTACAGCCTGGGAAACCCTATGGGGCAGTTCTACTTTGTCCTGTAGGGTTACTGTGAATCAGAATCGACTGGACGGCAATGGGTTTGGTTTTAGGTTTTTTTTTCTACTGCTGATAGCCATTTGAGTTGTTCCCAGTTTTTTCCATTTTAGTCAGTGCTGTTATGAACATTCTTGTATATGCCTCCCGGTTCACATGTGCAAGAGTTTATCTGGGATATAAAACTGGGAGTAGAATTGCTAGGTCATAGAGTATGTACATGTTAAGTTTTACTTGATAATGCCAAATTGTTTCCCAAAGTGGTTATGTTGACTTAAATTTCTCATGTAGTATTTCAGTATTCCGGTTTCTCTGGAATCCATGAATCTCAAGATCTTAGTGCAGGAAAGAAACACTGAGTCCAGTCGCCTCATTTTATGGATGAAGGGAATTTTGGCTCAGGAAGTTAAGTGGCTGGGCTAAGGGGATGCCACCATTTAACAACAGAGCCTGGACTCGAACTTCAAGCCCCTGACTCCCTCCCCAGCCTTCCCCTAGCTCATTTATCTCTCTCTTCTTCTCCCTTTTCAGACTAAGGTCCCAAAGTGTGGTCACCACGACATACAGAGCTATTTCCAGGGTGGGCCCGGCACTTGGAGCTGACGCACCTGGGCCTCACTGATTCCAGAGGATGAGGCTTCTCCGCAGACGCCACATGCCCCTGCGCCTTGCCATGGTGGGCAGTGCCTTTGTGCTCTTCCTCTTCATCCTGCAAAAGGACATGAGCAATAGGGAGCAGGTCACGGAGAAACCATGGCTGAAGTCCCTGGTGAACCAGAAGGATCATGTCCTGGACCTCATGCTGGGGGCTGTGAACAACCTTAGAGATTCGATGCCCAAACTCCAGATCAAGGCTCCAGAACCCCAGGAGACCATGGTGTCCACAAACCAGTCCTGCCTCCCTGGGTTCTATACCCTAGCTGAGCTGAAGCCCTTCTGGGAACGGCCGCCACAGGACCCCAACAGTCCTGGGGCAGACGGAAAAGCATTTCAGAAGAGCGAGTGGACCCCCCAAGAGACCCAAGAAAAAGAAGAGGGCTATAAGAAGCACTGCTTCAATGCCTTTGCCAGTGACCGGATTTCCCTGCAGAGGGCGCTGGGGCCAGACACTCGACCCCCTGAGTAAGTAGCACCAAAATCCTGGGAGCAGGCCTGGGCTCTGCCAACGGTGTGACTGGTGTGACCATAACTGCCCACCCCCCACAAAAAAAAAAAAAAAAAAAAGTTGCCATCAAGTCATTTCCAACTTCTGGCAACCCTAGTATGTCAGAGTAGAACTGTGCTCCATATGGTTTTCAATGGCTGTGAACTTTCTGAAGTAGATTGCCAGGACTTTCTTCCAAAGTGTCTCTGAGTAGATTTGAACTGCCACCCTTTTGGTTATTAGCTGAGTGCTTAACCGTTTGTGCCACCTAGAGACTCCTTTGTTGTGACCATAGACAAGGGCCAAATGCCAAGTAAAGAACTAAATTAAAAGGGATTTTAGAATATGGGTGAGGATTTCCTCTAAGCCCTCACTTGTTCCCCTGACCAATTGCCCTGATCCCTGGGGTTGGGGTTCAGGAGTATTACAGTGAGGCTGGAGGCTCAGGGAGACCAGAAGGAGTGAAGCACAATTATGAAGGTGATGGGATAGAGAAGAAGGAACTCAGAGCCTGGGAACAGGACCTGGTACAGAGGCAACTGGGAAAGACAGACTCCAGGCTGTGGTTTTGGTGACCTTGCAATCGCTGAGGTCTGCCCCAGAGACTGTGGGACTCTAGTGCTGGGCTGCTGGGGTAGAGGTCATTTCCCGACAGCAGCCCTGGTGGTCAGGAACATGCCCACAGCTCCTAGCTTCCTTCAGTGAAGTCCCACGGGACCATGAATTCATTCCAATCTTTATTTTAATTTGCTTATCTTTTCCATATTGAGCAACAAAACCAGTGCTTAGATCTTTGAGCTGCAGCCACCTCACTCTAATGCGGCCATGGCTGTGGTCACACTGTCCTTAAGTTAAAGACTTTGTGTCTTCCTCATTTAGCCTTTGTCCTCCTGATGTAAGAGTTATACCCCTTTTGTCCTTTTCTCACATGCAGCCCCCATCCCCAAATTCATGATTCTTTTGGGCGATGAATGTGGAGGAGCTCAGATTTGGACCAAGTACTATAGCCCTAGAAGAAGGAACCATTGGAGTTAGGTGTCAGGAACTCCTCAGCAGAAAAGGACTTTGGGAGTGAGGGCAGCCAGTGGAGGATGTTTAGGAGTCTCCTCAGAAGGGTCCATGAGAAATCTCTCTAACCAGCAGGCAGAGGGGGTTAAGAAAGGGTATGTTCAGCCAGATAATTCCTTGAGATCCAGGATTCACACACTCCTATCCCCTAACCCCAAAATGCAGTGTCAAGAAGGGGCAATGTGGCCAAGTACCACGCAGGGGTTAGAGTGGATAAGGGTAGAGAAAGGTCACAGGAAATTGACTGTGATAACAGTGTCAGATTACAGGGACTTAATGAGGAAATGGATTAGAGAGAAACTGTACATTGTAAAGAGAGGAGCCTTTTCCTCTCATAGAATATGGAAATTTTAGTCACTTTTCTCAGATGTTAATTTTGCCATTATCACTTACCCCTCTGGGACTTCTGGATTGTATTTCATTTTATGCAGCACATATATTACTGAAGAAGAGAGAGTCAGCCCTGGGAACTTCCAGCAGAGAGCAGACAGAGAAGTGAGCCCTCAGAATCACAGCTAGGGGGTTGAGCCCATTCTGGGGAGATGGGTTTTGGAGTGAGTTGGCTAGGTCCAGTGCGGAGGCTCAGAAACCCATTGCTGTCGAGTCGATTCCGACTCATAGAGACCCTATAGGACAGAGTAGAACTGCCCCATACAGTTTCCAAGAAGCGCTGGTGGATTTAAACTGGCAACCTTTTGATTAGCAGCCATAGCTCTTAACCACTACACCACCAGGGTTTCCAACGGAGGCTCAGAGTAGGTGGCAAATATAGAGTGAGCCAGGGACCAGTTAAACTAGTTGCTGTGGAGTGAATTCCACTCATGGCAAGCCCACGTGTGTCAGAGTAGAACTGAGCTCCATAGGGTTTTCAGTGGCTGATTTTTTCAGAAGTAGGCCTTCAGACGTTTCTTCCAAGGTACCTCTGATGGACTCAAACTTTCAGCCTTTTGGTTAGCAGCTGAGTGTATTAACTACACCACCCAGAGAACTTGGGCCTGGGGCAGGGAGCAGGAATTCCGGACTGCAACAGGAAATGTGGCTGATGGTTCAGAGGAGCAGAGGATGGTTATGGGGAGCCTTTGGACAAAGCCTTCTCCACCTCCCAAGGAACTCTGAGGGACCTGGAGAGCTGTCTCCACACTTTCATCCCTCTAGGTGTTTGGATCAGAAGTTCCGACGCTGCCCCCGACTGCCCACCACCAGTGTCATCATTGTGTTCCACAATGAGGCCTGGTCCACGCTGCTGCGAACAGTGTACAGTGTCCTACACACCGCCCCTGCCATCTTCCTGAAGGAGATCATACTGGTGGATGATGCCAGCACTGAAGGTGAGGCTAGAGGGGCCCTGAGGAGGGGACCAGGGTCTCCCAAGGGAATCCTGGGAAGGAGGACAGGGCCTCTCAAGGGAGCAGACACCACCTCGTGGCCTGTTGCCTGGCATCACAGCTCATCGTAAAGGCTGGGGACAGGAAGAAGGCAGGGGGTACAGAGGGCAGATAGGCCACATTCCTAAAGCCTGGACTTCATTCACACTCCACCCATAGATCCCCAAGAGCTTTGCAGTTCTGGCTTCCAGGACTCCCTTAAGACTGCTAAGCCCAACCCCAATTCAGAAATGCTAATAGAGGTCAAGGTGGTGGTGGGGGTCTTCCCTTCTGTATCACCTGCAAACCACTCTTCTGCTTTTGAAGATTCCACCTCTGAAGCCCTGTTTGCTATGGTTGTTAATAGGTAAATGAGGTTGCTCACCAAACTTCGCAGGCTTCAAGGCAATTCCATAAACATCCACTGAGCACCTGCCCTGTACCTGACACTGACCTAGGACTGGGGGACACCATGACAAATGAGGCAGGTCCTGCCCTGAAAAGACTACCAACCCTCACAGGACAGGCGGCCACTTACAACACCAACCACTAACAGACAGAATAGGCCGTGGACTCAGGAGTCTGACACCCAGGGATTCAAATCCCAGCTCTGACTCTTCCTACGTCTCTGATGCTTAGCCTCTCTGAACCTCAGTCTCCTAAAAATAAGGACAGTTGATTCCCTCACATGGTTGGTGAGGGATCTAGGATACATGATGAATGAGATAATTCACGTGCCACAGAGTACTTGGCATTGAGTAAGAGCCCCATAAGCATTAGTTTCATTTTATTCATTGTATGTGAACAATGGGTGATGGGAGGGCAGAGCCAGGGGGCATTATTTCTTCCTGGCATGGCTGGGGGCATCACAGTGGAGGCCAGATTGGATCTGGGCCTTAAAGGATGAGTGTGATTGTCTATGGAGAGAAGAGGATATGAAGGGCATTCCCAGAAGAGAGAACCACATAAGCAGAGTCCTAGAAACATGAATATATGTATGGAACTTTGGGAGACCTGGTTTGGCTGAAGCTTAGGTTTGTTGCAGAAAACGAGACTAAAAAGGTACTGAATCAGCATTCATGCCATGCTAGAAGTATTTAGGAAGAAAGAGGAGTCATTGGCAATGTTTAAGCTAGAGAGTGATGTGTTTCAGAATGATGGTAGCTTCGGGAGTAGAGTGGGCATGGTAATTGGCAGAAAGAGAGACGGAGGTCCCAGAGTTCCAAGAGCAAGTTCTTAAAATCACTTGAGAGTGGAGTGATGGGGCCAGATCTAGGAAGGTGGCTGTGGTACTGATGCATCATTACACTGGGATTCTCCCAGAGCTGAGCCCTCTTCCCAGATGGCACATGATATCTGGGCCTCTCCCAGATTGGCCCTCTGTGCCCAAGCTCCCATATCAAGAGCGGGAACTGACTCCAAGCTTCTCATCCTATGCCCTTGGGCCACCCCCTTAGAGGGCTGCTGCTGTCTCCTTAGCTTCCCTGGCTTCCCTCCTGCCCTCCAGGTTAGGGGTGATGCTAAAAAGAGGACTAGGGCTGGGGAAGGCCGTGGAAGGAGGGCTGAGTGTGGGTACTGTAGAGTCTATTTCTTTAGGGAGCTCACATTTTCCCAGGATGGGCAGACACGTAGCAACACTAACAAAGCACAATAAGCACATATCACAGGTGCAGTGAGAACAGTCTGGTGGAGCATATAGATTAGGCTTCTGGGAAGGGAAGGGCAAAGTTTGACATAGATAAGAGGGGCTTGCAATCTGAGTAATCTCCATAGCAATGGAATGATTACATGAAATGTGTACCAGCCACCCTTCCTCTCAAACTGGACTCTCTCATGGCCCTTCTCCCTCCAGCCCTGTGCCACCATCCCCAGAAGCTCTTCTCCCTAAATCACGTGTGGTAGAAGTTCTAAGCTGTTTTAACTTGTCACTCAGAATTTAGTGAGTTTATAAGGTACAAGTGCCCAGTTAGGCAACTCCTCTGACCAGGCTAGACAAGTGACATGGTGCCAGGCTGGCATGGGAACCATCTACAGGGCGGAGTCTCCTGTGCCCAGTGGGGTGGAATTTGCAACAGCCCCAGCAGCCCCTCCAAAGTGCCTGCTCCTTGGGGCCACCAGACACATGCTCTCATTCTCTCTGGCCATCTCTCCCTTGTTGCCTTGGAATTTTTCTTAAGGCCAATCCCAGCATCTCTGAATCAACTGCCTGAAAAACCTAAGCTAGCCATTCTTATTTTTCTGGATCCTGGCTTCCTTTGAGAAACTGTGAAGAGCTACACCCCTTTCCCTGCTATAGTATGTAGCTGCCCACAGTGGTCTGCACACACATAAATTTTTGTATGTAATTTAAGGGAGTTGGTGGACCCTAGGATAAACAACTCTACCTTGAGGGCCTTCAGATACTTTAAGCAATGTTCGGTTCAGTAGGAGACGGGGGAAAAAAAGCCTCAGACCCATAGTCAGAAATCTCTGCAGTCCACAGTGGGATAAAATTTCCCACACATTTGACCATCTGATCAGATTGACTGGCTGCCATTAAACACACACGAACAAGAGCTGTGTCTCTCCTGAAATACGATGTCCATGCTCTCTGTCCTCCTACCCGGGCACCCAGCAGCAGCTCTATGACCATGAATACATGGGCATTTGAT